>OY763901.1:3750000-5000000 GCA_963667235.1 Nomada lathburiana | reverse complement strand
GACACCTGGCGATCGAACTTGGTTGAACGAGTTAACGCAATCAAACGTCCAAAAGCGCTACTTATAACTTCGTCTGCGGTGCTTTACCAAGGGCCACCGGGCTAGGCACTGGGACAGAGGGACATAGATGCGGCGAGAGGGTGAGACGGAACGGATGCTCAATGCGCGGCACGTTGCATGGATGTCGAACGGCGAAGGGGAGAGAAAGAGAGATAGGACGAGCACACGCAACCCTGTCGGCCGGAAGCACACCGATGCATTCTCGCACACCATTCGCTTCCGATTCTAGCCAGCAGGAAATTAGCGGCGGGGCAACTTTTGATTCGACTTCGATGGCAAAGGGAATTTGCTCGATCGCGACCATCGACAGCTTTTCCGCCGTTTTATTCTTTTGACGGTGGCTGCGTTCGCGAGGCGAGCCTCGGCTCCACTACGCGGCCAACGCGATCCCGGGCGGGCAATCGTCGTACGCCGGAAATTCTGAATTTATTAACGATGGATTTGGTCGAATTGTTTTAAACACACCTTTCAAGGCACGGCTTCGGCGTACAACGTACGGGAACAGTTGACGCGGCATATTAAGGGTGACGCATCGGCCCGATACGCCGATACTAATTATTTGCAGATAAAACTCATTATTCAGGCGTGATTAATGACGGGTCAAGTATTTGGTCGGCGGTAATTTGCCATCGCGATGCACGGCTTCAGGCCTACGGTGAAAACGATCGAGATACGCAAGGGGAATCATTTGTTGTCGCTCGGCGAAAAGTAACCGCTCAACAAGTTCGCTCGTGTATCCCCAAGCAACCGTTCTTAATTAATGATAGACGATGTGATCGCAAGCGAACGGAATTTCTAACCGTTTTAAACGAATCCTTAAAAGGTGTGTGCAGTCTTGAGGCAACTTAAATTGAGAAGTTCTCAACGCGAAAAATTGATTCTTACTTTGAATCGTGTAAAATCGTGCGAGTGAATGTTTTCTTATTTCCCAAAGAACGACGTGTCACGAGTCCAAGGGGCGATGACGCGTATTGCAGCTGAACAATTGGTCAGATCACCGTGTAACACCACCGCGAGACTGGGTTACAGGAGAGTAATACGTTGCGTCCCGTAATCCCGGAACAAACGGGGGCAATAATTTTAAATCAAACGTTGGAACCGCGGGAATAATTTATCGCCGGTTGCTGCCGCTGCGGTGTACGCTAATCAGAACTCTCCCTTTCTCTTTCTGTCTCTGAAAACAGAAGTGAGCTGGCGCGTGCACAGGGCAACGGGCGTTTCTAAACGTTCAGGGCAAATTTCATTAACGTGACCCACATACCTTGCTTCATAAAAGTTACCGACGTCCGCCGTAATAAACTAATTTACACGAGCATACGCGCAATTACGTATTTCTGTTCGTGGCTGCGAATTCTTGACTGTACTCGTGACTGCGTTTCAACGCGTACTTCGAAACGTGGAAAAAAAGGAGCGGGCCGACGCTACGACTGATGAACTTAATGAATTTAATTTAATTAGAATTACTTTGAACGGCGACGATAATTGTCGGGGGTAATCGAAGGTGTAGAATAAAGTCAGATTAACAAATAGATTTTCTTCTTAGATTCTAATGTAGCTGGACTTTTTGTTGTTACGTTTAACAATGAAATTACGCATTCACGAAACGAAATGTTTGTTTTTTTTTTTAACGAAAGCATTATGAAAGTTATGCACTTTTATTGAATTTAATTTTGTGTAGATAATGTTCAATATAAAATTTGCAATTAATTTCAATGCAATTACAATATTGATTCATAAGAACGAGAAGTGTATATATCATTATTCTGTAGACGCTGAAAGCCCCACAAACACTTGAATTCGGATTAGAAAAATATTTCTCCTGCAATCTTCCCGGATAGCACCGACAAATCGCGAGCGGACAGATGGCCGGACGTTTCGAAGGAAAACGGCACCCTCGTTCTCTGCGACGAAAGGGATGAGCATTTCTATAACGCTGGCCGATAAATATTTACTTTTATCTTACACTGAAAGTGCGTCGTCCTCGTGTTGTCAGTCGCGCGGAGGACACGGCAAGTCATCCCGCAAAGAAAATTCACCCCGCACTTTGAGGCTTGTTGTCGCGAATGGGTGACGTGGAAAACCCTGGAAAGTCTGCTTCGCGGCGTGGTAATTGTTTTCGTAGCTAATTGTTTAAAAGCTTGGCAAACCCACGAGGAATTACGCGGTGACGGCGACGAAGACAATCCCCGAGTCAATATTGAATTATGAATTTATTAGCTCCCTCTCTCGTTCTTCTAGCCGATAACAGGGTGAGAGAAGGCGGGTCGAAGGTCCTCGTTTCAAGGGCGAGGAAGGGGGCGGAGATGAAGGGGGCGGGAAAGAACGTGAAGGACTTCTTGCATTCCCCACAGGATCCTCGTCGTGTGTAGACTGTAATTTTATCGGACTAACACTCGCGACGTTTTCGTCGATTGGTTAAATCGTCCTTCTCTCTCTCTCCTCTCGTTCCATTCTTCTCATTCTGCCATCCCCGTTTTCGTCTTTTCGTCCTCGTCGCCACTTTGATTGTCCTCGTTCTACCCTTCTTCTTTCCGGCGATGAAACCTCCGATGCTCTCCTTCCTAGGTTCAAAGCCCCCATATCGAGCGATCCTCTCGTATCCAGGTTCGCGGAGAGTACTCCTCTCCTTCCTGCCCCTTTTCTCCAATTGTTTTTCTTTTCCCCTTGGTATGCGCCGGCTCATCCGTTTGTGCGCATCGCCGGTAATCTTCATCCGCGAAGGAATTCCAAATTTCGTTGATTACATGCCCCGTTTCTTCCTGTTTCCTTTACCCGGAGACAGAGAGGACTTTTTTTTCCCCCCACAGCCGGCTGTATCATCGTCCGCGGTCATTTATCTTTTCCACTTACACGTTTCAGTGGAAACAGTCTTATCCTTTCGTCGTTCTGTGTCTTCTTGAACGTGCAGAACCCTGTTAAAAATGTTCACCGTTCCTCGTGCCGAGGAAACGATTATTGTCGAAACAATCGTCCGTTTCTCATTCGAATCTTTCAGTCACCGTACACAGAAATTCATAAGCCATGCTCAGAACGAACATCGGAATGCAATTAACCCTCGACACTCTCGTCCGACTTTCTCGCCCCGGCCGCCGACAAACGTTCGCATTTTCTCCAGTTTGCGGGAAACCCAGGGGGAACAAAGAAGCTCGTCAAACAATACCGAACGGAGGGGCAAACGAATCTCCATTTTTATTTGCATCGGACGATTTGCGATTCGATTTAAGCCCACTCGAACGCGCCGTCGCGTCCGCCTGCTCTTCGTGCATCGCGATTCGCATTTATTCCCTCGGCGAATCGAATTACCGGCGGGCTCGACGGCTCGTCGAAATTTGGGTCATCGCGTACCACGTCGATCTGCTCGTGAAACGATCCGCGCGAGACTTACGTGTCCGGCCTCGGGCACGCGGGGCCGTAACGTTTTGATTTTCCAGCGGATTCTTTCGAAAGAGCGTAAATTACCGGAGGTCGGGGCACGTTCTCGGTTTTTCCGCGGCTGCGGTTCGTTTTAAATGATCGATCGTCGGGAGGGGCGGCGTAAGGTATTCGATCGTGATTCAATCGTGGTGCCCGCGTCGAACACAATGGAACGGATATCGAATTATGTGCGAACCGTAGGAAACGTTACGCAGCGACGGGGTACACGATGAACTGGATCGATTAAAGGTGTAAGGGGACGGAGTGGTTGTTCGACGCGGAACGAGGGAGATAGACGAGTGAAAATGGAGCGAAGAATGAAGACAGACCGTGACGGATGGACGCCTCGAAGGACCCTGTACCATTATGTAAATTTCATTATAGCTTTTGTGCCGAGCTGGCTCTTGTGGCCCTAAGTGCCTCGGCTGGTGTTATTAGCTACCGGCCTGTTTTTTTTTCTCTCCTTAGCTTGTACACCAGTCATCTCCGTTACGCGTTATTAAGACGTTACCGACGCCGAGGACTGACTCTTCCATCGACGTGCCTCGATGCAACGTGGAAAAAGAGTAAAGACTTTTTTTTAGACAAGGGGAACCCTGATTAGCTAAAGAAGTCACTTAATATCGAGCACCACGATTTAGGGGTTGAAGGGGTGATGCTTTAACGGCCCTCTGAGGAGCGATTACGCAGGAGAAATTAAAGTTGCAGTTTGTAAAGTTTCGTTACGAGCTGATAGCACTCTAAGACGCGTTACGGTTTGCATGCTGCTTTTCTATTTGGCAGTCTTTTGGAAGTACAGACCATACATATATTATTTCATTGAATAATTTTCATCAATATGGAGGACCAATAATTGGAGAACGCTCGCTATGGGACCGACTGAACAAAGTAATTACGTCGACTTATTTATTCCATCTGGGATATCGACTTTTTAACGAGATTCGCCTTGCGTTTGAAAACTTTACGACGAAACGCGGCAACGGATATTTAAGTGCACGCCCGGGGCGTATGTTATCATAGCGCTGGTCAGTGTAACGGCGGAGTCTGCCGCCATCGAGATTAGGTTATACGACGGTAGGAAAATCTGGATTCGGGCTTTTCTTCTCCTGTTTTCCCCGCGGGGCTCGGCATAACAGTAAACTGACTGAATCTTTGTGCGCAATCCCGTGGGATAAGATCCCGTGGTAAAGGAGGTAGAGCACAGCCTTCTGTTGACCCCGCAAATACCGATACTCCTGAGAGATAAGCTTGTCAAGCTTATGGTTTTGCGGACGTATCGACTGGCCAGTGTATCTTCTGTTATGATAAATGCGTCTCCCGGTATCGTTGCGCCGTATGAAATTTTATTTACACCTTTGCTTCTAGTGCTTCATAGTGCTCTTGGTCGACTGTGTGCTTCAGTTTTATTCTGACCTCGGTGCGTAACACTCCGAAATATTTTCTACCCCTTGCGTTCGCATCCTTGTGTATGTCGATTGATATGGAGGACTTAGCTAGATATTTTGATGACCCGCCATTAGAAATATATCACCGCGAACAACGTGCTGAAACTTGGGTGAGCGCGTCGTCACATAGATCCGTGTTGGAGAGAATTTACTCAACGCGAAAGAATTTCTGCTATAGCAGAGACACTGCCTTCTACCTTTCAAGGTAACAAGCTAAACATTGGGTCTATGAAGATTAATTTGCTAAACCGCAGTCAAAGTATTTGTACACGCAAAAACAGTGCTACGGAAAACTTAACTACTAAAATAAACGCAATCTAACTTTACTTATTTGCCTCGGCTATAATTTATCGATAACAACGCTGACTTCCCCGTGAGGGCAGGCAATTCAGATTCAACAAAACACGGGAATAGCGCGCGAAGAGAAAATATATATCCAGGCCATAGGATGCTCTCCTAAAATTTTGCTTAGTACTTTCTCGCGGGCCGAAAGTTTACGAACACTGTTAGCACTCGAATGCCAACTACAGGCTCGCGATATTTCAAGGTGGAATCATGCATTTTGCGCCATCGTGTGCGAAGTTCCCCGGTTGTTGGAATAAGGTCCGCGACGACCACCAACGTGTATGAATAAATTCATGGTGGAGGAGTTAGTTGGCAGATCACGGCAGGAGCAAGGGGGTGCCAGGGGAATGCTAGACTAATTCGAAACAATGGAATGCGCCGACCGGGATAAACGAATTAATCTTTCACGTTGTCGGATACACAATAGGCCAACGAAGTTACATGATAATTACTCACGGATTTCGATGTTGCGCATAATTTCCAGCGTTTCGAATGTTTGGGAAATGCGATTCATGAAAATGACTAAAAGCTACGGGTAACAGTCGTTTCAATTGTTTCTTGAAATGAAAAATTATAAGGTTAATTTGCTGTCGCCCCGTGGCCTTGCTATTCAATGTTCAATAGAAGGAAACGGTGGGGAAGAAAAATGAGAAATATATGACGTAATTGATAATTAAGTGGCTCGCTTTTCGACGAAACGTTATTTCCAGCGTCGATCGATGCGACTGGTAATTGTATGAAATTCGTATATTTATGTTGTCTATGCAGTGTAGCAGCTTTCTTTTTGTTGCCCTATTTCATTCTGTCGATGTTTATTACGTTTTTGTTTATGAGCACGTGCGGAATTATTTTTCGGAATGCTTTCATGTGCAAGAAGCAGCTGCGGTTCTAATTGATTCGAAACAAAGTTGTCGGGGACGCGGGATACTATTTAATTGCGTACGTCGAATTCCCGGCGCCAGGTAGCCATCGTGAATACCTACCCTCTGTACTTAGGGTAGTCCGCCCTTGAAGCCCCTTTAAACACTTTTAGGATTTCCAACCTATTGAAATACGGTGTGGCGCGTCTGGTGATTATCGATAGACTTTCCCCTCATATTTTCCATCCTCTATCATCGAAGACACTTTAATAATGTGCGGTCCACTGGAACGAATCCCCTGTGCTTCTTTGCTTTCGTCGACCAACACGAAGGGGAACATTTTTCCCAGCTTCCAGAACAACTTTCCTGGCGCATCTGTTCGACAATCACCTTCAACGAACCATCAAAGAACGTGACGATTTTGCGAAACAATCAATCCAGCGAGTGGAACGATAGAAAAAGTTAGATGGTCGAAAGTCAGGTATCACATTTGTATGGTAATAAATAGAGAAGCTTCTGAAACAGTATTGGAACATATCTCGTATTTTTTGTTTTAAATTTCCAAATATTATTCGAGTTCCAAAACTCAGTTTTATTTTGATCTTCTTAAAATCGTCACACAATAGACAATAAATAATTGAAATTAATTACTGACGACAACAATTCCTCGAATGGAAGCAGACGAGATTAGCAATCGAACCCGTCGACTCTTCCCTTTAAATAATCCAACAAGATGTCAGGCTTCTACAGCGTTACTGTCGCACGAGTCGTCAGGAGAAGAACTCATGTATTATATCTAACTGTTCCGTCCTTAGACGGAGTTTTGTATTTATTTCGGGGTCTGTAAGTGGTTCTTCAAGACGGCAGGATTCTGGAGTATGGCGAGACTTTTCATAGTCGAGGCGCCAGTTTTCCTGGCGTACATGTTAAGTCAAGGGTCTCTTTGTACAGAGGCGATAAGGGCCTGTGAGGCCCGATGACAGAATTAGCGGTCCTGCAGTGACGCTGACCGCCCGCGTCGTAGGGTTTCCCACGACGAGTTTTTTCCCTTTCCCTAATTATTAGGGGAAGGTCTTACTTGGCACCCTTGGTGGGAGCTATGCCGGATTGCACCAATAAAGTTACACTGTTTTAAAAAACCATAGGGAACTCCACCCACTCCGAGTCCACCTTGCAGCGTGTGATGAGTCTTTAGTTTAGTTTACCACCAACCAGCGTAAGAAACAGTTGTACCTATCCATAGCACCGTTGTCTATTTAAGAATTGCTGTACTTCTCAATAAAATACATTACATTGATTAGGAGCTACTGTCGTTACAGTTCTTCAAAGGCTCTCTAATCGCCTAACAGTTCTCGCCGCCATTAATTTGCCGTCGGGAAGCGCGGTCTAGGCATCTTACAATTGCTGTTAGACGCGCGCCGTCGTTACTGTTCCAAATAAGTGACGTACGGTCGAAACACTAACAGGCATGGCGTTTTGTAAATCGCGCAGGGGAATCGGCATAGCTCTTTCCCGTAGGAGTCACAAAGTACAGCGATAAGATGTAATGAAGTTCATACCGAAAGCTGCAATTTCGACGAAAGTAATACGGCTAAAAGCGCGGCGTCCACGCCATAGCGCCGTGAACTCTTCAGGGGAGTTCTGATGATGAGAAAGGATCTTGACCATCGGCAACAACTATCGCGAGAGCACTCATATCGCCTTGTGTAAGGGTTCTTGGGATCGTACGTTCTGCCCAGCTGAATTAGGAGAACGTTCGCAATTTACCACGCAACAGGATATAGCGCGTGGAGAACGATTACGTTTCTATGGGGGGAAAAAAATTCGGGAATTCGATTATACACCCTGTAAACTCGTACTCGTATAACCAGTTTATTGCCGCACCTGACCTCGGTACACGCTTCCTCGTTTCATGGATGCGGCAATAAAATCGGTACTTTAAGAAATTGATCATCTGAGGCATTTCCTTCAGTTTATCAAGTGTTTGTATGGTATTTCTACAATAGTGTGTACCTCGATTGAGCAGATTCAATCGTTGACGCCGAGCAATTTGCAACGGATGAGGAACTTCAGATTTATTTTGTACATTTTGTACGAGCATAAAAAATGATATCGTTTTGATATTTTCAAGGAATCCGATTCCGATTGCTTGGTAACAAAATTTCACCGTAATAAATGGTTATAAAAAATGTTGTGTGATATACAACAGTATTGCTGAAATGTAAACGAAACACCGATCCCTGGTTTTGAAACGCACTACGAACGGAACGAACGCCGGTCGCAATGCAAAAGTTGCTTTTGGTCAAACATAAATAAAGAAATTGGTGCAGTAAAACAGAAGTAAAAATCGGTGTTTCAATCAGAATCAATTGTAGCAAGTATCTTCTGGACGATATCACGATATAGTTCACCCGGTTGATTAAGCATTAACTGTGATAATACGTGCTCTCTTACTCTATTCCAATTTCCGCTTCAGACATGTGCGATTGGAATAATTATCTATCACAGCCTATAGTTGCGTGCCAGCCTTCGGCATTTGGCCAGCTACTCTAAATCAAAATCAAAGCGAATCACTCTTATCTCGAAGAGGAATCCTGTCATTTGGAGTCCGTCGATCCAAAGCTGCTTAGTGACGGCTGCGGAAATGTAATTGTGGTGGTCAAGTTTCATGATTAACGTTCTTGCGTTGGCAAAGAGAAACAACCTGACAACCCGTCTCCTCTCTCTCGTGCTTATGGCGAAATTTTCGTCAAAAGTCGAGGATGAATTTTTCTCGCTGTTTTCGCCATACGTTTTCCCGGCACAGTAATGTATTCCTATTCAATTTTTTTAACAAATGTAATATTAAAATGTTTCAGGTATAAAATTGTATTGAGCTTTTTCTTTCATTTTATACCGTGTATAATGTATAATAATTTTTTTTTCCAATGTAAAGTAACAATAAGTTGTTTTAATCGTATTTATTCGTATTTATTCGTATTTACAAAGTGTTTGATCAACAATTCGCTGTTTGCTGGCGTTTCAATTATACCGTTCGATTGTTGATTTAATAGAGTATTCGTACTACAATACATCTGTAATATTTTAATATAAAATATCAAGCGCAGGTCGAAAATAACGAATCGTGTTTTACATTTACCGAGGACTGCTTGAACAATTAACGTGTTAATTCTCTGCAAATCTAATACGGAAAATGGCCGGCGTTCACGATATTATAATTTCTCGTAAAATACCCTTTGTGTACAGGAACGTTTGGTTGAATTCGTGGCGTGGCAATTGGTAGAGACAGATCGATTGTAGCCCCATTAAAATGAACGGGCCAGCAAGAAACGTTAAATTCAATTTCCGTCGGGAGAAAATGGTATTTGCCCGGATCAGCGATCCGATACTCCTCGAATAAATAATATCGCGCGCGTGTCGCGGGCGTTTTCGCGCTTTTACTTGTCGTCGGAAATGTTAATCCGCGACCGGTTGCTCCCACAGCGATAATTACGTTTCGTCGCGACGAAAAATGCGTTCCTTCGCGCAAAGTAGAGACAAATGTGTATATAAAATAAAGCGTAAAACAACGATCGAATATAACGAATGTATTCTGAGTCGCAGAATCACTGAGGGAATAATTTTTTTTACTCTAAAAACGTCATCGAACCGTACCGTGCATTTCCTCGATCGTCGTGCAATTCTCTTCGCAGCGAGCAGAGTTCATTTTTCTCCAGCACAGAATCGAATTAAGGCTGACTCGACTTCGCGTCCGCCTGTACGGCCGTGCTGTAAAAACGAATCGATTGAATTTCAAATCGCGCCGGGTCGCGTTCGGCCTTCGCCCGTTTGATGTGATATTAAAAATCGCACAATAATTGTTGGAGCCCCCCGTACGGTAACGAAGCGAAGGGTGGAGAAGTATCGATCGATTTTGCTGAACAAACTGTTAGCGTATTGTAATGAAATTCTCTTGGAAATTTGCGGTGGCCCGTTGAACAACAAGAAGTTAATACAAACGGGAACGAACAAGCGGAGCTCAGAACGAGGAGGTCCAACAAAAAACAAAGATACGGAAAAATGGTTTGGCAAAACAGAGATATTCCGGCAGGCGCACAAATCGCATAAACAGGGGTTAAAGAGAAACAAACACAGCGGGTAATCATGAAACGATATGTTTTCGCAATAGAAATTGTGAAATGGAAAAATTGCCAAAGTTTCATGGACGGTTGTTAATAAATTCCAGAGGGCTATCCAACGTTTTAACCGTGTATTCCCCTAATACCTGAACTTTTTGGAATGGCGTATTTAGAACGCAACAAATATTTTCAACGACTCCTTTAATCTTTCTCTTGCACGAGCTCGTTGTGTTCTCGAAATGGCGTCGTTTGTAAAGGAATCACCGGGGGTGGAAACAGCAATCCAGCTATGTTGCATACAATTTTTGCGAATAGGATTCCAAAGAGATTCGATTGTATTATAAATCCGTCGAAAGATTCAATATGAAAATCACAGTGCCGAGTCGCGAGGAACTCCGACATTTGGTTTCCGGAATTTTCCCTAAAAAGTTGATCCGTAGGAAATGGAAATTTCGAAGGGTGACGATAATAATAAAAATCAACTGAAATTGTACGAAATCCTTAAGAGTCGGCCCCTTGATTCGTATCGGCATCCTCTTTCGTTCCCGCGATTTCTTTCAGTCGGCGAACGAGGGAGAAGACAGTTTTCTCTGTTCGGGTAAACGTTCCGACTAATACGGCAATGAATTCGTATTTGTCCAGGACGTTGGCGGCTAGAAGTGAAACGAAAGAATAAAAAAAGAAACTTCACCTGAGGGGGGGGGGGGGGGGGGGGGGGTAGAGTCCTGGTTGGGAAAATTCGCGTGCAAACTAGGCGCGCGCCGTAACTCGCTTAATTTTATCCAACGGAGAATGAAAACTCGTGCTCGTCAACGAACATTTCCGGACGCGTATACTGTTGCATCACGATGAATTTCAACCAAGATCTAACTGCATTACAGAAATTAAAAGGGAGAAGAAAGTATTCGAAAAATTGGGGAACGCACACGTGAAATTTTTCATTTAGCTCCGGTACATGCATTCGTAATTTAAGTGTTATTGCAATTTAAAGTGTTATTAATTGTAATGATGTATTTTATCGCACTCGAGGCTTCCTGCGCAGATGAGAGTTATCATGATGAATTTCTTATGAGTCGTCAAACCGGTTGCAATGTTCCCCGCGACGATTGTCGCCGGGAGTATTAATGATAAATTCCGGTAGAAATTTGTTACAAATTCTGTGATTGGCCTGTAAATACATTTAATTAATTGTTCCTCTTTTTTTCTTTGTTTCAGGTAAGTACCGGTTTCGACTATCTGAACATTCTATTGACCAGATAGAAGAGTAGAGTGTCTCGCAAGCAAACATGATCCTTCCTACGGTAAGACGCGCAATAGAATTTCCGTATTGAAATTTATTAGATATATAACAGGTACGATTGTTTCATTGAAATCAACTGGAACGTAAGCGAGTTAATCCTTTACCTCGATTGCTTTATCGGGCGGCAAAGTGTAGCGTAGATTTTGCGAGAGCACTCCCGCGAGATAGAATTTTGTTTTCAAATTTTTCGGTTTTCGATATGGTCGCCGCAAGCTAATAGGAGACACATTCATTTCACCTTCTTCCTCGTTACCTCGTTCTGATCCAGCAACCTCCGTTGCCGGCTCCAGTGCTCGGGTACCGGTGAAATTTATACGGAAATAACGCGCCGAAATAAATTGCGCACTTAATTGTGATTCTAAAGCTCTGACCCCCCCCCCCCCCCCGGCTACGAGCCACGTGTGATACATTTTTAATACTGCAGGACATTAATCCTGCATTAGCTCTTTACACGCAAAAAGGGACCTACCAGGCGTTCCTTAGATCCGAAATTACGCGACGTGTAACGATCGCCCGACCGACGTTTCTCTCCACCATCGCGCTCCAAAGATTTCCACTGAAAAGAGATCCCAACTTCCTGGATTTGAGATTGCGCAAGAAGAAAAGTATATCTTGACATTGATAAATTAGAAGGCGTAGGAAATTGAAATTTATGTCCAACAGACGTTGAACATTCACTTCCGGAATTATAGAGCTGCATATGAAATTTGTATCTTGAACGGGAAGGTAATTAAATCTTCATTCGTTAGAATGAAGCCTCACCGCTTTACTTAATCGAAATCATTTTCATCGCTTTGCCTCGTTGCTATATTTGTTTCCTTCTAGAATATCACTTATGAAATACGTCGCTTTATATATTAAAAAGATCGTTTGACGCCCCGAATTACTTGCGTAATGGCACAATTAATTTCAATTCGTATTAAAATTCAGCCGGCTGTGTCTCGATTCAAGAAATTTCTCATTTCGAACATGCAATAAATCAGGTACGAAGCATGAATAATAAAGAATGCGCCGTAAAACGAGAAACAGTAATCACGCAGCAACTTCTCCTTTTAATTACAATTCCGATACGGATTTCTACGTCAGAATAAAATTGCTCCATGCTTCGCCGAACTATATTAAATGTTCACGTTTTCACGAGTTCACGAGCCCTTCTTTTTCCAATTCACCACCCACGCTCGAGCTTTAATCGTCGTTCACGATCGGATGTGTACGGGTAAATTATCGACGAGCGAGACGTCCGCCGTTCTCAGCCGAGAATCTCCATTATAAATTCTCCCGGTGTTCCTTGCTTTCTCTATAAATGCCCTCGTTAAGGCCCCTTTGTTTCGCGACCGGACAATGAGAACGGAAATCTCGCTTTCTAATTAACTTTTTGGTGGCCGGTATTTATTGGACAATTTGCAAAATGCACGAGCCAAGACGTTCACGAGAATGGTGATATCTTGTGAGAGATAAAACGCTATTTATATTGAATGAACTCCCGCGGGGCAACTCGGAACTTAAATGAACAACGTTGCGTAAACCGCGTTGAGCACTCGATCCCTTCGAACTTGATAAAGACAGTTTGTTACTTTGAGTTGCTTATATTTAAAAAAAAAGCTATCTCTAAAATAGAATATTCCTTATGTATAATATATTGCGCGTGCGTAATTCAACATCACAAGAGTCACCAGTTCAGAGTCAAAAAACTAATTACCACGGGACAGATTGTAATTCGACTCGAACGAGTAGATCGGGTAAAGGCAACATCGTATGGGAGGTACCTTGCGATGCGTGTACACCGTCGTAAGTGTAATATAGTGGGAACGTAAGAAGGATACAACCCTACGGCGAGGGAGAAGCATTACGAGCGCGGTTAGATATGTACGGGCGGCGGGGAATAGATCGAATAGGTGAAAGGGGCGAGAGGGACGACCTGGCAGTAGATAAAGGACGGCCGAGAAGTAAGAATTCGATTATCTCGGCGGATGCTCGAACTTCTCTCGGATTTCCTGGCGCGGATAATGGAGCACTCTTTGAAGAAAGCTTTCGCGCGCCGCGGACGAGATGGCCCCCTCTTGTTTTCATCTCCTCCACTCTCGCTTTTCTTCCTGCAGCCCCGGCACGGCTGCCTTTCCGCGTGTGCGCGTCGTCCGCCTCTATACTCCCGGCGCTGCCGAGCGAGAATTCAAAGCCTGGACGAAAAAAACAGAGAGGAATACCCCCGGGGAACAAGGACGAAGGGCAGGTTGCGCGAGAGTGAAGGCAGAGTTAGATAGGAAAAGGGACGAGAGTGTACACCGGGAGTTTCGGTCGACCAGCTGGAATAGGGGGGGGGGGGGGTGAAACAGCCCCGCCACTAAACACCGGATAAAGAGACCGAAATTTTGGGGCGGATAGCCGCGAGGCGCCCCTTGGCATTCGACTTTTTCCGACCGGTTTTAAGTTTCGTTGCCTTCATTCTGTCGCTCGTTGCGTTTTTTTTATGGAACGGCCCACTCTTTCGCCATTCGCGTTTGTTCTTGCTCGAGCTACCCTGCTTTGCCCTCGTTTCCGAATTGTGTGACGCGAAATGCGAATTGAACGTTATCCTTCGTCTGTCGCCTCAGGTATCCATTACAGTTCGTCGCGATAATTATTACCGCGAACGCAGCAATCCACGGATAACTCGATGGAGCTAGTAGTTGATTTCATGCGCGTCGCCACTAAGTGATTTGTTCCCCTGGTTTTTCTCGGTGCTTCTTGCGGCGGGGGACTTTCTTCTCCCGTGTCTGTACGCATGCGAGAGCTCAGAAGTCGGCCTTTTCGTTCGATTCAATGAGCCTCGCGGGGTCCACGACAGGGTTCATCCATCATTTCGTGCCTTTTTGTCAGAGTTCGACAGACTGATAGAGTCTTAATCCATATCGGGCACGAGATGTGTATCGTCGTCCGCGGCGAGATATTTCACGGTGAACGGTGTCCACGGGTTTTTCTGACGGGCTTGCGTTTTCGGGTCGTCTTCGATGCCCGTGTAAGGCACAGGGGGCGGGCGAGTATAATAGGGCCTCGAGCTGCGATTAATTAATCTCGCTCGGGCGCGCGGGAAAAAAGAAAGCACGCGGACGCGGCGGATCTAATTAATGAAGGAAACTTGATTTTGTCGCAATTAAAGGGGCAAAAAATAGCGACGATTAATCTCCAAGGTGGGCCAGTCGAATCCCGCATCACTGTTACGATATCCGTCGACGAACGAAGGAGCCCGATTCGTCTCGTTGTCGGGAAAGAATCAGCCGCCTCTTGAAACGAGAAAAGCGCAGCACAATTATTGGAGTGCCGCATTGTCGTATTTACTACCGCAGACGCGTGACCCGCCTCGAGCACCTACGCGCCCCGGCTCTTCCTCGAATTTGCTCGTACATTAATTACGGCCAGGGTGGAAGGCGAGCGTAATAACGAGCAGCGGGCGCAGGTAAATCCAGGCACAGATAGCCCAGGTGAATAGAAAGGTAGACGGCTTGATTCCGGTCCCTCCTGCTCTTGATGCCGGCTCTTCGTCCATTTCTCGCGTGCTCGCTCACGAGCGTACACACGACATTCGACAATGCGGGGGGGTTGGTAAGAGAAATGGAGAGAGACAGAGGCTGTGCCAGAGAGTGGCACTACATTTGGTGGCTTAGCTTCTGCTGGAAAATTGGGTGGGCAAAGCTTTGACAGGTTGTTTGGCAAATAGGGCTAGCGTTTACGCGCAAGCTCTACGGGCACCGGCCTATTCCTACTTGCGATTTGCCGATGCCACACTTTAGACCCTCGTTGCGATGGAAAATAACTCATTACGGGTAACCCTGGCCCGGCCATGCCCGACAAATGCTGGTCTAGTTGGAGCAGCGTCAGAAAATCTGTTGATATTTCCAACCGTCTCGACTTTCGCGATCACTTGTGCAAGTGGGCTTCCATCATTTCATACAATTCGTATTGCTGAGCCCGTAATTACCGTACGTACAACACAGCTCTCGTTGGCGAGATTGGTCTCGATATTCGTTACAATACCGTGTTGCTCGAATATTGCTAACATTTGTCTAACGGTTCAAACATTATCAATCCTTAGAAACGTCTCCCAGTTGAACAATTACGCGCTAATCAAACTGTCAATACGTAGCAATGTATGCACGATACCCTGCTGCGGCATGAACATAAACAGGAAGCATTGTATTTCCTGTCGAACGATCGGGCTGCTTCTGGAGGGCGGGAAACTCAGCAGAACAGAGTTTCACGGTTTCAGGTTCGGCGCAGTCGATTCCGCCGCGATTAATTTAACTTTTGCAACCGCGAAATAACAGTTTATCGGGCTCGCGTGGAGCGTTGCCAACCGCGTCGAAAGTAATTCGTGATACTCGCAAGTTCGCACCTCGTTACGGCGATGCGGCCAGCGGCTCGGTGCTTTTTCGATTATGGAGAAACCTCGCGGAGATAACTCTGCGGGGCAGCGAACTTCCGACCGAATTTTTATTCCTGACCACACGTAGCAACGTTTACGTGTACGTGTGCGGGCGTCGACGGCGTTGCGAGGTGTGCGCGTAGACACGGATTCAGTATATCTGGCCCCTAGTTTCCGGTGCATCTTGGCAAGGAAGGCATCTCGGAACAATGAAATCGCCGATAAGGGTGTCAGGATGTTGACGAAGGATGTGCTCGTGGAGCGTGGACAAATGGGTAGACTGGAGTAATACTTACGGTGATGGGCTGGCCTGAATTATTAAGCGATATGTTAAATTCGTCCCACTCGTCGAGCAACGGGGAAATGGATAGACTTGGTGAGTCGTCGGATCAGCAAAGGGTTGATCAAAATTTGCAAAATTCCAGTTTCCGGACATCTGGACTCTTAGGGGTTAAATATTAATTACTACGATAGTGAGCGTTAATACATTGCACGATTGGTCTATACCTATATCTCGTCGGTGTCACAGTACAGATATCGATAAATTACAGGTATATTGTCGACAAACCACAGTAGTATCACGGCTGTGATTCTTCGTGCCTTATTGTCAACGCGGACAATAGCCGTGCCACCCTATCGGCGCGCATTTCAATCACACCGTCGATCGAGATTTAAATCGAGATTTAAGTGACGCCAGGCCTCTCTCTATTCGTCCATTTCGATCTAGTATTTCTGATCCGGTTAAAGCAGATTGAGTCGTCGATGTCGTCGGAAGGACTCCAGTATATCCAATTACTGTAAGACATGTTGCTTATTCATACACCTTCAATTTCCTCGAAGTATGGAAATAGAGAATCCGTATCCATGATAGAGTTTGTCCTATTATTCGTCGTTTCGATAGATATTTCTCCATCACTGTTCAACTACCTGGCCAAACGCAACTAAAGTTTCAACAAATGTACAAATTCATTGAAACCGCGAAAGAATTCTGTTTCAACAAAAGAAACTTAATACCCAGTGTTTCTTTGCGAATGAACCGAATTTCACTGGAACAAAAATTTCACGATACAGCGGTCGTCGCTGGTAACAAAACGATAAGCCGGCGGAAGCGGCGCAACGCACTCGCGTTGATAAAACCTAATGCAAATCAATCGCCGGGCCAGCCTCCGAGACTCTAGTTGCAGATCGAAATCAAAGTTCAATTAACTTTTCCGCGCGAACAATCGGCGGCTGATGAAGCTACGGGGCGCGAGTACCGCGAATCGCAATCCCGGCAGAAACGCGTCGTGCCAGGAGCTAACGGTGTGCGCGTCTCGTGGGTGTAACATCCTCCACCCTGTTTCGCGTCGGTGTGACGTACACATCTACAGTTTTTCCCTTTTGTTTTGCTTTTTTTCTTTTTTTTTTCTTTTTGCTTTTTATCCCCCATCCAGGAGCGAACTGCGGTGGCTACAAAAAACACTCGTTTGTGTTTCGCCGTCTGCGGCCGGTGCATAGCGAAACTTTGCTATCCCGCCCCGCAATACGTAATACCCGCGCTTGATTAGTTTCCTTGACGTCCAAGGGATTTTGTTCACTCCCGTCCGATTCGTGGTTCTTAGCGCAAGATTTACATTCGCATGATTTCCGTGCGAAACTGATCCTTTAAATTGGTTGCATCCATTGGTCGGGCGTCAAGAAAGTAACTGTTATATCACTGTTAAGGATAACGGTAATGTTGTTAGTATCGTTATAATCACTGACGTTCTTATTGCGCGAGTTGTTGGTAAAATTGTGACGTTATCAAACTGTTAAGCACAAGCTTGTACTGTACAGAGAAATTTACGCGGAACTGCAGTAACAGCGGCAATAGCAATTAGAATCATACTTAACCCACGTCCTCTCGCGAAACCAATTTAAAGTAACGTTATCCTTCTCTCAATAGCCACGATTACGTTTACCTTTGCGCCTTGCTTGCTCCACGATTGTCGGCGTCACTGGCAGGGGCCAGTTTAGTAGCTGGTGCTTGAAATTCTCGTGAAGCAGGGGAGGGTCGAGCGACTCCTTCGCGGGATCGCTGGAATTTTCGTTTTGCCTGCTTATCTCGCCGTTTTGTTTAGCCCGGCGTTTCCAGGATAAAAGTAAAAGTTTCAACAAAAGGCCACTTCCTTCCGTAGCGGCGCGTACCTCGCCGGTCCGTGACTGCAAGTGGGTAGAGGATGGCGTGAGGCGAGCTTAACGCTTGTTCTTTTGTCATGGTGCACGGTGACAAATACCTTGGCGTTAAGTTCAGAGCGGTCCCCGAGACGACGGAACGGGGATGGGGGTAAAAAAAAAAAGAAGGGATGAACGTTGTTTCGCAGCAATTACGACGCGGTTCTGCACTTTGGATGAAATTAATTAGAAAACGTCCTCCGGCCATTTTCTTGTAACACCTTCGACAGGCGACCAGTTCTCTGTCGGTGAGAGCTGCGAATGAATTAAAGCGACGTTGCTTACTGCTCAAATAATTCTGCATCGTCGCCGAGTTATAAGGGAGTTGCTTAACAATGGATTCGCGTGTTTCGCCGTTGCACAGCGGAATCGTGAATCCCGCGAAGGGTGAAGCGTTCTTTTCTTTTATTACGCGGGTGTGTAATTCATTTCTTTAAACAGCGCGACGCCGTGACGAATGTTAGTAATTCATTCTGCTGTACGTATGCCCGGTATACCGTGCGTCCATGTTGTTACCGCGGCAGTGATTATTCTGTGTACGCATTTGCGCGCTTGTGCAGATAAATGTAGGTAACAAAAAATGGGATAGGGAGGGGTCCGTGAATTTTTGGGCAGACTGGGCAATTCCGACTCATTCCCTTTGAATTCAATGGGACTGGGTTTAATGAATAAGAGCGTGGAACTTGAATTCTTTATTCACCAAGTTAAAAAGAAGAGAACTCGCCCAGCCACAAATTGCAATTTAACTGTAACAAACTGTCCGTAAGAGGGTGTACCAATCGTTCTCCAAAGTTTCAAAGCAATAAAGCGTACACGTGTTCGAGACCAGCGTCACGAACAGACATACCAATTCTACGTTTCCCTTGTCCCCGTAATCAAATCAAGAAGTCCAACAATCACCGGGGTGGGGGTTGAAAGAGATTTCCAATGGGGTAAAAGAAGAAGGATCGATCCTTCTTGGCCATGCTGGATAAAGTCGGGCTTACGTAAAAAGCGCGTCTCTCCCTTCTCGACCGAATGAGAAACAAAAGTCGGCGATACCCGCTCGCCGGAGAAATAACATCGAGGGAAAGCCTGGTGGAAACAAAATGCGGGGGAGCACTGAAAATAGTCGTTAAACTCGCGTCGTAAATTATGCAACCGTGGTCTCGCTGTCTTTTCCTCCCCAAAAGACGTTTTCCACCGTCGCCCTCCGTGGAAAACGTGGCTGCGTTTACGGACCGTTACTTCGCGATTACGCGCCACTTCGAACGCAGACAATGCACACTTTTGTCGAGCGGACGAAGCCATAGGGTTCGAGTTGGTGGATCACGGTAAATCCGGAGCGCGTCGCCTTTAAGTAATTATTCGTCGAGGTGATTCGCAGGAAAAATTTATCGGCATGCAAAATCCGACAGGGTTGGTGTTTAGACGAAGAATCGTTGCCATTGCTCTTTTTCCCCCCAAAAAGATAGGGGATAATGGTATCACCGTTGATTCTTCATTCACCGTATATTTTTAACAAATCGTTGTACAATGGGGTCGATTTGTCGAGTGAACAATCATGTTTTCCAAACACCCCGTCCTAACGTTTAGAGTACAACAATTAACAGAAGTCCGGCTACTTCGCAAGTAATGAGGTAAACCTAATGAAGAGCTCCCAATTGTTTCATACATTTTGTCTCGTGCATCACACGGACGGGGAAGCGTTCCCATGGTTCGCCAAACGAATGTACAGTATAAGCGGCTATTACATCTACCATACGGGCCATGAAAATACTTTATCGCATGTTTAACCTTATGCAGATTGAGGAGCGTTTTTCGTTTGTTCCATCCTCGCGCTTGAATTATCGCGACGCTCAGGCGGAAATAATTAACGTCGATCGAAGGAATATACAGCCGGGGCAATTACGCGATCGAGACGCGGCGAAGGCGAGTTAAAGTTCGCGGCCACGAATCGCTCGTAAAAGCGATCGTTAAAGGATAGGGGCCTTGCTCGAGGGGGAATGCGTCCCGTCTAATTTGCCTCCGCCTCGGACACACCGGTATACCTGGCCCGAGTTGACTGCGTTCCTCGTCGTTCCTAGAAGCGAGTCAATTGCGCGAATAATAGGCTATCGTGTTCGAGACTGCACGTGAACGCGTGTACGCGAATCCATAGATAACCGCGGACGGAACAGTGACTGCGCCTATTCCAGCGCTTCCTCGCGGGTAGATATCGTTCGTAGCGAACGTGCGACAGGAATTTGCGCGACGGCCAAATGATTAATGAACGTCGGAGCGTGTAACGGGCGTCACGCGATCGCAACGTTGAAGGCTATGCTCCAGCAATAAGTAACGCGGCGCAGAAGCAATCAAGTAAATCATTTCCGGCCAAGCCAGGAGGTTTGTGGGTCACGATACACTTTTGCTGGACGCCGCACGAACGATAGCGATGGTAACCACGAGGCATTCGATCGATACGACCGATTCGAGTAACAAGGCGATTTCTGTCCGGCTGTTGACTAATGACTCTCACCAGGTTACGAGCTATTTATCATTCTCGCGATGTGAACGCAGTCCGAGTGTAATATTTTCGACAACAATGGAGCTCCGTTCGTCGCCATGGAAGCCTGTTTCTTGAGAGGGTTGTCGCGGGGAGGATATGTATCTTTTTCGATAGCCACTCACAGAGTTTGCTAAGTAGACACTTCGTCATTAGTTACGCTTCGTTTTTGTCAATGACAGGAAATATTCTGAATCGACTTTGAATTGTTTTCTATTGCCAAACGAGTGCTTAAATGTTTGCTAACATTCGAGGGGAGAAATAAAAATGTAATTTGCAACGATTCTTCTCAGCAATTGGAGGCGCATAGGCGCGTGATCGAATCGCAAGCGAAATTGTGATTCGAAAGATTGACTCTGCGTTGAAGAATTTTCTTCCGCGATCCGATGAAACATAATTACGTTCCGCAGTTTGGAATAATAGAAAATGTTCGATACGCTTGAGAAGTATTTAATATCGCGGCGCGCTTCTCTTGAAGCGCAATATAAAATATTCAACCCTGTCCCCCGCAGGGTCGCCAGCTGTGCTTGACGTTAAGGCGGAACGATTAAGGGGTGACCTTGGTTTAAAAAGACCGGATGTACGAAACATCGACCTAGCGATAACACAGTCTAGACGCGTAAGATCGCCCCCAGAAAAAATTGTCACGCCGACTTGATTGATTTAATACTTAACGACATTCAAACAACGCACCGACACGCGCGTCCGATACAAAAATTGATTTTCTCGAGAATATCATCGCGATCATGGCCCTAAAGTGATCTTCCAAAGGGGGTTCGGGACACTTCCAATCTGCATACCTAAATTTCCCGCTTAAATATTCAACAGTCACCAAGGACACCGTCGCAATTATACGGTCTTGAATACCTCCTAACTAATAACCAGCAGCTGAACACGATTAATAACCCCACTCGGCACAGACCTTAATAAAAAATTAACAATCGCTTTAGATTCAACGACCGAGCCCGCCCGACGAAACTTCTTTTAAACATGCTGCTAAACTTCGAACCCCCGTCCACCAGGTAGATACATTCTTGTTTCCAAACTTCGCGGTCCGATGAGAAGCGGAAAAAAAGGGGCGAAGAAGTTCTTTCAATCGGACATCTTCTCTGTCCTACACGCGGCGCGTAAAATACCCTGCGACGAATATTGGCAGGAAGGTAGCCAGGAATTCCGAAAAGCCCCGAGGCAAGCGGTCGCAGATTCCTTCGTCCTTCGGAACTTGGTCAGGGATGTTGCCGAACGAAAAGTGCAGTCGGTGGCCCGCAAAAAAGTGCACGTACGTGTACAGCGAGGGTTTTACGTCTCGTCGGAACGGGCGGTTTCCGGTTAACCGCGAGCCCGAAAGCACCCAGACCCTCGACAACAAGTCTCAGTTCCCTCGGTCCGCTTTCGTCCACGATCGCCATCCAGAAACTTTTTCCTCGACCGCGGCGATACACACGAGTTACACGAAAGAGCGCCGTTTGTCGAGTGTGGTGTGCACGCACCGCAACACACGCGACACCGTGCACACATACATAAGGGAAGGGGTGGAAACGCGATACGGGTACAGGAAACGAGGCCACGCCGAACAGAGCTTTCGAGAAAGCACAGAAGGCTCCGCCAGCACCGCCGTATCAGAAATTCCTTTTTCCACGACAGCGGAATTTCCGTGGCAGCCGACGACGTCGTTCGCCCTCCTTCCACTGCGTCTTAATTTCTTACTACGCAATGTTCCAAGGGGAACCGCGTTTGGAGTTGCAGCCAGCGCAACGCCCCCCCCCGAACGTGTTTCTGCCATCAGGACGACGTCTCGGAAGAAGTGCCACCCAGTGGACTACTCGCGCTACTTTTATTTCGTCCCAAAGCCGGGCGAAGATATGGTGCTCCTTGTCGCTTAGGTAAACGTTTCATTAAGTGGACGATTCGTGTGCCTTGTCTGGCTCATGCAGGATGAATCGAAAGACGAGGAAACCAACGGCACGAGTCGGGCGAGCAAATGTAATTCGCGATGAAAGGGATTTCGTAAACAGATGTTGCGGAAGCTTCCTCGAGGATTTAAAGGCAGAGCAGTTTATTTGGATGTGAATTATCTATGGAAACCTTTCTGCCTGCTGATACATGTAAGTGCAGGAATATTCGTCGCTTTCACGATCTGGACTTCGTCAACAGCTTTAGGTATTGGGGAGGGTTTATTGATAGTTTAGTAATAGGCAATTAGACTGCGGTGAAGTGATTTTAAAAATTGTTCGTTGCACGATAAACTTTAAAAATACCAGACATTAGTATCGCCGGGTTCGGGTTTACGTTCCGAAGTTATTGCGAAATATCATCGAGATTATTTACCTTAACCGTAGGAAAACTGTAGTTATACTACAGCCGAAGGATTTCAACGAAACATTCATTGCAGCTCTTGTTCACCTGCGTTGATGAATAATTACAACGGCGAGCGTGAGAAATAGCCAGAACTTCCGTTATTGTTACAATTTCCAAAGTTTGTAATTGATTTTGAGCGGCGCATCTCCGGCCAGCGTGACAAATTAAAATCACCGTTTCCACGGTCCACGATAAAACAATTATTGCGTCCCTGCACGGTCGACGCTGGTATCACGATCACGTCGCGACGTATCCTCGACCGAACATCGTACGCCCTGGGCTAATTAATAGGGATTCCACTTTACCTTAGCTGAATATTACTTGCAGACGCTTCGTTAAGATTTTTATGGCACCGGTTGTGCGCACTTTCCCTCGCGTTCGAAAGATAATTAATCGACTGTGCCCGATATACATATACTTTCTTTTTATTATTTTTTATTATCGCGGTCTTCCAAGGATCTTCCAGTATCGTTGAAAATCGTCAGCTCGACCCGAACAGCACTTCTTGTTTTATGTTATGAAATACCAGCGAAAGTTCTATTCTATATTCGCCAATAAACTAAAAACTATTATCCTTCCACCATGGAAACTCGACGAATCAATGTATCGATCGACTTCTGTAAATTATGCGCGTACTCTCCCAAGTCTTGTACTTCCTTCGTTGTACCCGCTTCTTGGAATGGCTTATTCTCGCTGTCCCCAGCCCCAATATACATCGTCACCCTATGGCCACTGTGGAACAATAAATACACCCCTCTCACGGTATTCCATGGTGTTCTTAACGTGCCCCCCCCCCCCCCTGTTATCGCGTGCACGCTGATACAAGAAGCGCACAATAGAGTGTCAGGTGGTGTTTACCCGCGTGAAACCTCTGCAGATGGATTCGAAGCCGCGTGCTCCCGGGAACGTTGTGTTGGCTTGGTACACGTGCACGTACGAGCGTGCAATCGCGGCCAGGGTAATAGCATATAATTAGAGACGGGGCGGCCCAGCTTCTAAGCCTGCAATTTTCGTTAGTGGCTTAGACAGGTCCGTGTGCGGGGTGTGTGGGTGCTCGTTGTGGAAAAGGAGGAAGCCGGCCCGGCCTTTCGAAGCAACCCTTGTAACGCCGCTTACGTGTCCGGGCCAGATTGTCAGGTTGATCGCTTAATCGTTGACCGGCGCTGGATTGCCAGCGCGGCTCGGAATAAGTTCGTTTTTTCGCGAGCACGTAAATCGGTTTCGGTGTTTGCTCGCGAGGCCCAACTGCCAGGTTCGTGGCCTTCGTAGCCTATAATTTCGCCCTAGGAACCGGGGGAAGCGAACTGTCCGCCGTATACTTACCGGATGATAATACACGCGATAGATGACGAGCCACAGAGATCTTGATAATTTTAAAGGGTGTATTCGTTTCGCCGATGAACGGTATCGTTGCGGCAAGGTTGACGTCTTGTTCGGCGCTGTTGCCGGCCTCATCGAGAGGGTAGTTCTAATGATTCGCTGCTTTTACTGATCGAGACGCGAGAAAGAGGAGGGAAGATGGGAAAGAGAGTGAAACCCTTGAAAACAAGCGCAACGAGCCTCGTAAGATCCATCTATTTCAACTCGACGAGTGGAAAAGTTTTAAGCTCGAGCGACGAGTCAGCCGGCCCAGCCAGCCAGACTGCCTACGGGTAATCCGTGGGGTAGAACTGAGCGCGAAGAAAGGGGTCGGCGAAAGTTTTGTGCCCCCGTCAGGAAGGGTGGATGCTCCTGTGAAAAGCATCTGGAACCCGGAAGTCAAGGCAAAGATCGACTTCCACGCAGACGACCGACCTGTACACACTTTCCTTTTCCGACCGCTAGTAAGTAGCGCAGATCAATATATGGTCGGGCATAGTTTGGCCCAAGCGGTGCATGTCAATATATCCGTACGTTCGGACGAACGATTACCACGGCTATGAGACAATCGTGTACATTTTGGTCATGGAGGCAAGAGTTGATGGATCTATCCCGGAAATTGAACGGGCGATCATTAAGGTGCCCGCCTCCTTGGATTTCGTGCGATGGAGAAAGTATCGATGCTCCGGAGTGAAAAATTACCTTGAAACGCTTCGGATGTAAGCTTTAAGCTAATTTATTACCGGCAACTTAACGTGACGAAAATAGGATAGTTTGCTACGTAACTTTGTTGAATCCATCAGGAGGGTAATTAAGAAGCGCTTGATAATTAGCAACCTGCCGGGACCACGAGTAGTAATTTCTCTGTAATTCGTTTCGCGGCGAATATTTATCAAGTGAAGTTTTTTCCCGTCACCGCGCGATTCGAACTGCTGTTCGAATGTGCTGAATTAAATTTCTCCAGTTTCCTACGATAATGCAATTACCATTTACATGACCTCGTGCTATTCTACATGACTCGTGCGCGTCGCGCGCGTCACGCAGAAAAATGGGAGCCGTAAATGGAGAATACAAGCTCTCCGCGGTCCTTCGTAACCGACACAGGTATGAGAGTGCATCCGGATGATGTTAAAGGGCAATCGAAAAAGCCGTACGTATCTGTCTACCCACCGCTTTGAAACTTATCCTACCTTCGTGCATATAAAACACTTCTTATCTGAACGCATTAGCTCGGCAGCGAAGCCCACTGAATAACAATGGCTAGGCATTACGCCTTCGAGGCCGAATCTTATCCGCCCAGCAGATCTTCGTATTCGAACCGATACTCCGATTTTTCTCGCGCTTCCGCGGATACGAATCTGCCGCGGTATAGTTCGAACGATTCGTTGCGCCAATTAACCGCGTCACTGAAATACCTGAGCTTCGACGATAAATTTTCACCCGGAACGAGATCAAACATAAAACTGAACGCGTACAAAATTCCGCGCCGTCCGTGCAACCGGAGTTTTCCATAATCCGCGACAAATTACTTTCGCGTCCTGGAGCAACGCGGAATATCGAAAATTCTGTGCTCACTTTCGATCAACTGTCCCACTTATGTTTCAAACAACAATTCGCGGATGCAGGTGCTGCAGTACTTTAGTGCGGACGGCGAGAGCAATAAGACGAGCCTCGGGAAACTTCTTGATCCCCGACGAAGTAGTACAGCAATGCTCGAGAAACTCTTCTCCCGCAGCGTTAATTCGAGACCGATAGGGACGAACTGTGCGGCCGGAATTCTCATCCACAGGAACCCGCTACGATTGTTCGTCAATTTTGTTCACCGTACTTCCTCCAATTCGCTCGAACTGATATCACGACCTCCTTTCTATTGTATGCATATACGTAATTTCAATTTGCCACTTCTGCACGTCCGACGAAATATTTCGCATGCCCGGTATATCCCAACGACTTGCCACGACTCGACAACAAAATTGCTTAGGAAAAGAACAACGGGGCGAAGGAGGGGGCGGGGGTGGGAGCGGTGGGGCGAGTGATATCCGCTCGCGAGACGATCTTATTGTTTTAAGGTAGACAGGTTTATTTACTGCCCGACTAACCACGGAAAGCGCTGCGACCCTTTCTTTGCTCCCGGTATCAAATTGCTCGTCGACGATGTCGACTTCGTGGCGTGCATTTCTTTCGCCGGAGACACAACGGGAGTTTCATTTCTGTCGGGATTTACCCGACTGATCGCAGCTCGGCGAGGGAAACGAGAGCGGCGCGGCGGCCCGAAAAGGCGACGAAGTAGACGTTGGAGAATTTTTTCTATTATGCAAGGCACCCCGGCCTTTTGTATACGCCACGGCACGATCAAAGAGAAATTCATAGAGGGGGTGAGGGGAGGGGGGGGTGAGCTTTCGTCGTTTCCATGGAAAGCAGGGTAGGATGTAGAAACGATACGATGGAACGTTCTGGTGGCGAGGAAACGCCGACCCCCGTGTCTTCATTCGTCGGGATGACCGTCGTGCCGTCCAGTCGTTTCACATTATAACCCCGACATTGTATTGAAAGCGTCGACTGGATTTGCGAGCCCACGGTCGCCGCTATGCGGCCGTTTCCTGGCGCAGAACGACCGACGTTCAATAGGTGGCCACGATAGATCGGGGCATTTCGACGAATGGGGGAAACGTGTTCCGCGATGGGGCGCGTTGAAACTGGCGGGGGTACATGTGACATTTGGCCGGACGTAAGAAATGGAAACGAGCTGCCATTCTTATGTAGCTCCGTCTTTTATACATTTATAAGCGACTTCGCGTATATTGTCCGAGATGCGAAGCGTTCAGAGAAGAGCGACACATCCTTCTTCGGTTCACGGATAAATAATTGCCAAAGAATTGATTGGCGTTCAAGCCTGGAACGTATCGTTTTCTTGTAAAACGCAAATGGCCATTTCGGATCATGCTATAACGGTGTGAACGAGAGCCGCCGCGCCACCATTATTCATAACTTGCTCGCTGAAATACGAATACGCGACTCTTATCTCCGAATGGGATTTCTCAAGAAGGAATGTCTTCCGTCCTAGATCGAATAGACGAATTATCGAGAAACCGAAATAGAACGGAGTCATTGGGAGCGAGAGACGCGAAACTCCTCGTATGAGACGCGAAGGAAAAAGAATCCACCGACGAAAAGCATTCGACCCGACCGCAGCCGCGACAATGAAATCGTCATTGGTTTCATCAGCATCGCAACAAGAGAGTTGATCGTATTTGGGTCAGAATCATTAAGGATTGCCTTTCGTTTTGCGATGCAAAAAAAAAAAAAGAAAAAGAGAAAAAACACCGGCTTCATATACGCGGCTCGACCCGCTTCCATTTCCAGGGCATTGGTTGCGCCGCTGGTTTTGTCTCCGCGGGTCAATACTTTCCCAGCCCCAATTATTCCCCTCCAAGAACCGGAAAAACTTGAAGGCACCACTGACAATGAGTCGTGTCCAACGTTCCCTCTCTGTCGTTCGGGGTCCTCCGCGCTTCTTATCTCCAGCTCGTTTCTTTCTCCCATCGTTCCGCGACTGTTTGCCCCTGGTGTGTTCCGTTTCACCGCCGTCCCAGGGGATGTCACCCCAGCCATCTGATCTCTTTCCTTTCTCGTTCTATCGCCGGTGGTTCCTATATCTGCCAACCGGGGAACGTTTCCAGCCATCCCACTCAACCTCTAGGCAAGCGAGCAACCGAGCTCTAGTCGCTTCGAACGAGGAGACTTTTCTCGGTTACGCCTTTTCCACCGTTTGAATCGGGCTTCAGACTCGCCTTTCTCTCCCTCTCTTCACTCTCCCGCCTCCGTCCTTGTCCCGGCAATAAAGTTGGAAAACGAGAGGGCAGAAGACGGGAACGGAACAGATCCCGCTGCTCGCGTGACAATGTTACTTTGTCGACCTTCACCGACATCGCTCGCACGGGCTAAGCGGTTTCGACTTGCACGTAATTCTCCGGCGCTTTTCACTCGCGGGAAAAACGACCGTTCCACGGGCCGCGCAAACAATCTCTCTCGTTTTGTCCACTTCCGCCCCTTTCTGCGTTCTCGCGTTATTTGCGAGACGAGAGAGGGATTTCCGGCGCATAGCGCGATTTAACAAGTTCGCGGACAACTAACGAATCTGGTTGCGACTGTTTCCCCGACGCTGTTCCTTCTCTCTCTTTTTTTTCCCCCCTTTGCCCGGTTGTTGAGCGAGCCCCGGCTATCAGGATCCTTTGAAATCTGCTGGGTAATTCGCTTGTTGCAGTGCAACCGTAGTCGGGTTTAATTCCCCCTTTCTCGATACGGGAACGGCAACAGCAATTTGTTCACGCCGTAATTTTTCGACTGTTTTCCGCGAATTCGCGTGTTTCCATCGGTGATGCGTACCAAACAGCAATTGCATATTCCGCCTGTCAGTTTATCCAAAAAGGAAAAAAAACAGGTTAAATGTAGCCGCAAAGATCGAACGCGTGTGTCATGTTGAATTTGTTCTATTCATTTTCAACCTATTCCTCCACTCTGACAAAGAAGTTCAACTGCACTTTTCAATTCGCCTAACTTCGGTCACTATTAATTCAGAATGGAATTCAGGCGATCGTGAAACGTTCGTTCACTACCAATGACATTTATCTCGAATGGGCGTTGTTTCGTCAATACTGTGCCCAAATGATTGCCCGTTATTCCGTGGGCCAATGAATTTTATTGCCCTTACATTTATCCCGAAGAAAGAGGCGAAAGTTCACGGCGGCACTGGCTCGATACCTCTTTCATATTCTCGCTACGCCAAATCTCGAATCATAAAGCGTCGCGCCATGTTCGAATACCTACGTTCCCCGTGTTCGACCGCACCTACGTGAATTTTTGAAACGCCGCGCGGCCATATTTTCGACGACGATCGAATCAACATCAGCCATAAGCGTTTCCTTTATGCCGTGCCCGGCATTGAATTTAAACATCGACGCCGGTAACGGCCGGCTTATGATCGTCGTCGTCCATGCTATAAATTCGCCGCGGTCCATTCGTATAGAACATCGTTTGGGTAGAACGGTATTCCCGGTCGATCAGTTTATTCGGGGAGATTAAACGTTCCGTGGCTGGAAGCTCGATTAAGAGGTGGCCAGGGTTGGGGCAGCCTTCTTGAACATTCCGGGCACGTCTCCCCCCCCCCCCAGCGAAATAACGAGACGGTGGAAATATCGTATCGACGGCCGAAATCGGCCACGTTCCGTGAGAAAATTTGCGTGTCGTTGCGAAAGGATCGAACGAACCGGCCGGCGTGCAGATCGCGCGTTCCGCGCCGTAATTGCATTCGAATTTTTCACGAACGACCATCGTTCGTTCAAGTTCGATCGGGGATCTCGACGGTTCTGGTGGTCGTTCAGCGGTTAGATAAAGGAATATTGCGTTGCAACGAGAGCGAGGCCCGATCATGGAACGAGATGGAACGGAGCGTTAGCACTTTATAGGCGATAACTAAGACTGTCTGGTGCTCGTTGCTCGCTGCGCTAGCGCCAGGATTACTAATCGAAGCGAAGGAATCGGTGCCTCCTAGCCCCGCGGCGTGTACTCGTCGTTCCAGCACGCGCTCGAGACCTGTTATTACGTGAACATCAAACTACCACCGCATTATAATCGTGGACCGGTCTGTCCGCGTTCTGCGCCGCGATGTACGTACAGTTTGTGATCGTTACACGGACCATGAATGAACGGACGAAACAAACAAGAAGATGGTTTGGAAAGGGAGGTGGAAAGGAAAAGGGCTGCCTGAAATGTGCAAAGTGGGTGGGTACACGCAGATCGATAACGGGAGCGTGAAATTGATAAACGGGGGCAGAAGTTTCTTTTGGCATCTGGAGGGAACGATCTCTGTACGAAGTTGGTGCGAGTGTCGAATGGAGTAATGTTCGGAATTGAGGTATCACTGCCATTAAAGGGGGCACAGAAATCCATTCCTTCACGAATCGCCAAACAGGGTGAAGGGTGACATTGGCGATGGTACCGGATTCGAAATGCTTTGTCTGGCTAGAGGACGCGGGATTGCAAACGATGGAACGGAGGAATGGAAATAAATCGGTGATCAGGTGCACCAACCGCTCAACGCGGTCAACGGACAGCCGCGAAGAGAGGAAGCGAACTGCAACCGATGCAAAAGGCGCAAAACGTGAACGGAGCAGCGGGCTTAAGTGAGTGTAATAAATTGATCGAAGGAAGCGTGGCACGCTGGCAACATTCTGGCTCTATTAACCGAGAGATGTATGGCTCCTTCTTCTTTGAAAAGCGGACACACCCAGTACCAATCGGCGACCCTATACCTCTCTGCATATGTAGACCCCGAGACCCAGGAAATACTCGTTGAGAGTGTGCAATCGCTGGAGCTCGCAGAAATTAAATCGCTGCGTACCATATTTTCGTTCTTTCGCATTTTTCAAAGAGGACAGCAATACGTGTTTAATGCGAAAAAGTATTGTAGAAAATTTGGCAATATTTTTATAAAAAATCTACTAATCCTTAAGCGAATGTGTCCCCTGTTGCAGTATTTTTGAATGTACGATTGCCGGTTAAAATCTTCGTACGGAATCGACCAAGATTTTACTGGCAACGCTTAAAATACCTAATAGTAAACACAGTTTAATACAAGCTAAGGCGATCAAGTGAAATCTGTGAAATGGTTGGCCCGACTCGCAAGCTCGAAGGACAGACGATCTCCTCGGGGTTGGAAGTTTTTGTCGCGGGGACTGGCGAGGCAGCTCGAATTAAGAAAGTTTTCCACGGCAGGAGGAAGGAAAGTGGAAGCTGCGCGATCTCGTGGAAGTTAAAGAAAATGATAGTCGAAGACTTTGGCCAGAACGAAGGTCTGAAAAGGGGCTCAATAATGATTTCACCGGTGCTGCAGTCGCCTCAATCTTTTTCCGTCCCGTTCCTTCGTCCAGCTTCGTCTCGTGATCCTGTCTCGCTCGCGCGAAACACCAGTTTCCTTATTTGAGGAATTCAGCCGGCTGCGAGTTGACTTCCTCGATCCCTTATGCAACGGTGCATTAACCAGTCGGCGATGTCAGATGTCAACGGTGATCCGGGTAAAACGTTCCGATGGAACGACCTACGGTCGGTTCGTTTAGCAACAGTCTGGATTTCTCGACACTGTTATTAAAGCATAACTTATATTCTGCGACGAATAAACAATGTCAATGTTACCGTTATTAAATCTCTGCAACTAAATTGTTCTCGCTCGTTTCAGTTCAATTCTTCTTCGTCTGCGCAATATTGACAATCTCCAGGCGATAAGGATTATCAATCAGAATTCTCGAATTTCTAAATGTTCTATCACAGATGATAGTACGATCGGGAAAAGAATGTAACGACTCAAAACCATAGGAATATATATTCTCCTACTTCGCAGCCTTGACGAATCAATTTCTATTCAGAGGCGGCCGAGGCAACGGTCGCGGGTTTCACGGAATTGAATTTTAGCGCAATAAACAATCCCTTCGGCGCGGAGCGAGGAGGTGAAATTTATTCGCGCGGGTCCGCGACTGCATGTTAATGAACGAGCTTGATCTGCGCGACACCCGGCGCATTAGCCGCAGCCTGTAAATTAAAACATCCTCTCACCGGCGCTTTCGATCGTTCGACCATTCCTTAAGTGGCCACCGTCGACGCGTTCCCCATAAAACGTTCAGGTTATCCACGAGTGAAGTAAGAGCACGCCGGTTCCCCCGCTGCCCCCCGGAGACCCATAATTCACCGTGTTTACGCGTAGATAGCATGGTAAAAAGAATAATAATCGTGGCCCGCCATCGCGGTCCATTAAATATTAATGCATCAAGCGAATATATTTGCCTTTTACGCGAGCCTTTATGCGGGACAGTTATACGACGTATTGGCGAACCATGGGGAGATTGACGTCGCGTAGGATTGATTGTCGAAACGATTCGCGTGGGTAGCTTAGAAGCGTCAATGAACCTTTCTGGCACGTATTTTTTTCAGAGTGAAAATCGATTCGTCGTTACTTCCGCGGAAAAGCGAAAGTTTTTGTTCCCGCCGGTGGCAGCCCGATTGCGAGACGCACTTATTGTTCGCGATTTAAAACATTAAGCGAATAGAATGGAAGTCGTGATAGGGTTCTTGTAGTGCAATGATTGACTCTTATAAATGCTGTTTTTCATTTACTATCCAGGTCAACTCGTCAACGAAATTTCCACTCTTCACCGCGGCAATTTGAAACGATTGTTGGGTAGCTCGCGGTGAATTCAAAAACGTGCAATACGTATCTTACTTTGTACTTTTGGTTGTCGTCGTTAGCGTCCCAGTTTTCACCGTGCACGCGGCCCAACAGCCACGGAAAATTCTCGTTACACACGCCACGAACTCTGTCGTTCTTCCCTCGAACAATTTTCGTCGTCACGCCGAAACGCAAAGGATCCGCGTAGCTCGCGCGAAGTTACGAGCGCACGATAACTTTCGTCGAGCGTGAAGAATACCTTGAGCGACGCGGAGGGAGTGATTCGGGATGGGTTGAGAGCGGCGCGGGTGGTGGCCGATGCATTTTAACCACCGGCACCGACGCGACGACGGTTTTTCCTTTCGCACTTTTATTTTTTCGTTGGAAATTTATCTTGCTTTTTCGAGCAGACTGCTACGGGTGGCAGTGGTTGATAGCGGCAACGCTCACGGTGCTCGGGTTCTCGTGATACGCGATTGCCCGTGCACCTGTATTTAACGTGCTGCCAGGTGCCGCCCGCTAGTTACGCCGTTATTATTCACCGATGACGAGCGAAATGCATCTCTCTTTAACCGTCGCGTCAAGAAAACGCAGATACGTTATCGTACGGTTTTCCATTATCGTACGTTTTTATTTAGTACACAATTCCGCAGACATTTGTTGTATGCGTGAATTAGCTAATATTTTGACATCCCCAACTTCTCAACGTTAATACTGTTATTATTATAAAATATTCCCTGAAACCGGGTGTCGGACCCGCACCGAGTCGAAGGCGATTTCATACAGGGCTCGCTCTACCCTGCGAGAGGTAATTTGGCATCAGGTCGAGGTAGACTATGACGCGCATCGTGGTAAAAGGGAAAAAAGACGGTGGCTGGTTGAAACGCTCGGTTGGCCGTTCGGATGTTTTACGAACAAAAATAGAGAACGTCGTTTTTACGAGGTGTCGTTACGGAGGCGGCTAAGCAAATTAGCTTCATAAAATAGGGGGGCCCGCATGCCACGAACGTTTTGGAGACTGTGTGCGAGCTACCAAGTAGCAGGTGACACGAGCTTAAACTTAGAGACAGAGAGAAAATTGGGCACGCGAAAGGAACAGGACGTCTCAAGCATTGAACTTTTTTGTTCCATCGCGATGGTGCGCCACGAGTGACGGTAATATCGTTTGGCGAGAAATAATTTTGGTCGGTCGAAACGAGCGGTTGCGGGGATTGAGAAAATTTCACGTGCACCGGAGAAATGAGTTCGTCTAATCAGCGATGGAAGTTTTAATAACGACGCTGGCCACACGTCGTATCCGAGCCTCGCGCTAACCATATTTTATTCCACCTCACCACGCTCATTTCCTCTCCGCCGCGTTCAATGCCAGCGGTTCGTACTCAAATAATAATCTCTTCTTTCGCTCGTTTCCGGCTTGCAGGATGCCTCTACCGCCTCAGTTCCTTCCGCTCACCGTGATTCGAGCTCGACCGATATGTCCATGAATCATAAGGGGGGAAACTCTGTGTCTATGACGAGGAAGCGGGGTGTGAGCATCGTAAACTTGCTCGCCCTTTCTTTTCCGCGCCATTTCCGATCGAAGTGTCGTGTCAGGAAGCATTTCGCGTTCTTCCTTCCCTCGGAATGCCATCCTGAACGAAGGCGCGTTACCGCAGAAAATGCATAAAGAATGATTCACCTTTTACGGGACGCCGATGAAAGGAGCTATGCCGACGAATAATCAAAACAGCTTCGTGCAAATAATTCGTTCATGCTGAACGTAACCATGAAGTCAAAATAGAAACCTTGACTTACAAATAAATACCCCCCAAACAGATATTAACAATCGAACCGGTTTTCAAATACGAGGATATTCAGAAGGTAAATGGGGCTGTCAAGCAGACGTATTAAATGGTAGTACAAACAACTGATGGAATTACATCCACTTTGAACGTTCTACCTGCTGCATAGCCAAAGTAATTAGAAGAAGCGCGTCAGGAGGCAGGGCACGTGGGGGCCCGCGATTTTCAGTCGCAATTACGCGTCATAATCATGAGGTGGGTAATGATGTCCCCTTGACGCGCAATTTTCTGCAGGTGCGAACGGTACAGTAGTCGCCCAAATTAGCTCACCGTTGCACGCGGACTACCTTTAACCAACCCCAGTCGCGGACGCTACGTGACCGGACACCGGGCTAGATAATGTTTGCGAAACGAGCATTTCGTAACCCAGACCTAGCGTGTATAGACGCAACGATGATGCACACGCGTGTTCGAAGCGTGTACGTGCGCGCAAGGACGCGAAGGCAAGAAGTTAGAGGTACTCGAGTAATAAACTAAGATTATAGAAAACAAAAAGCGCCTCTGCCTTTTACCAAAAAAATTTGGCAAGTTGGTTTACCTCGAAATAAAGGACACGTTACAATACCACTTTGCACTACGAATACACGAACGAATGACGGGAACAGAGGTCCGTAAAATAATTGCCCCATTCTGGATATCGTATGCGCATAAACTGCCAGGGGTGCAACACAGATAGATGTGAAACGAACGATGGAGAACGAGAATTGGTAAAGTAGAGGGACAGAGAAATGAGGGGCGCGAAAGGGAAAGCGTTCTCCACCTGCCACTACTCAACTTCAAACTCAACCAAACTCTTTCCCCCAAATCACGTCGTTCTCACAGAAACTTGCCACCCTTTCGCATCCTCCGCACCATCTCCCTTTTCTCTCTTGCGCTCCCTCGCGGGCACCGAAAGCGCCCCTCGATTTAGCCCCTCGGACTAATGGATTATTATACGCCTCCGCCTACACCCAGAACGATCCCATTCTACTGAGAACCGGCGTATCTTTCCTAGAGATGCCTACTTTTGGATCGATTAACAGCGCTCGTCCCTTTCTTTCGCCTAACACCATCGTCCGTCTGTATTCTCGCCCTCCTAGACGACGGACCGCAGGTTATCAACCGCGACGATAGATATCGCACATGGGCCGGGGCAAGATGAAACGAACGAACTCCATTACGAAGTAGACCAATTTCCTGCGGCGCTGGATAAAAATTCAATTCCGCGCAGGATTAACGTTAACAACGACAGATTTTGCATTCATTCTCTCGCTACGTTCGGCACGCGTGGACGCTGCTTTGTATGTAGACCAGGGTTCTATCGAGTCCCGAACAGGTGGAGGAATAATAGTAGGTGGGCCGCATTGTTCAGTCAAAGTTTTCGGCTCTAAATAGTTTCATTCGTTCACCGTTCTTTAGCAGTTCGGATGCCACGCCGCGCTATTGTGCAATAATTCATCGTTCTTAGAAATACAGTTCGAAATAGAATTAGAGCTGTGCCAGAGATTTGATCGATTATTCGAATCTCTTGCTAAAATATCAGAAATTTTTTAATTCGGTACAGAAAATTATGCGACAGGTTCGTCCACTTCGTTTTGCCTGGAACGAACTCTGAATTCGCCCCGGGGGTGAGATTCAATTCAGTTATTACCTAGACGCTTCTTTCAACCGCAAATAGAAGGTGTGAGGGATGGTAAATTGTATGTATAAGCCGCACATATTTTCGCGTCTGCTTGTTAACGTGAATGTTTCACGGTGAATGGGACCGTGCGCGTTTAAACGTCCTTCATAAAAGCTGTCTGGAACATCCGAAGATTCCTCCCGCGAATTAGACGCGCAATATTCCGTGTCTCGTCGCGCAACATAGTTTAATTAACATCTCGCCGCAGCCACTACCAATATTCGTCAGGCCGTTAAACAGTGTATTCCTTTTCCAGCGACAAATTTGATTAGCCGCCTCCGCGGCATGCCTTGGTTAATTGATTTGTATTCATCGTGCGAGCGCAATAACGCGTCCGCAACCTTTCATTCGCCCGTCTTCAATGAACCCTCTTGACTCGGCCATTAGCGCCTCGTTCGCTTGTGCGCATACTTTTCACAATAATTTTACGCGAACGGCAATTTCTGCGACGCGTCGAGCTATCCTCGCTGCGTGAATTTCATCGTCGCGCGAATGCAAATGAGGTATTTTTTTCGGTGACCGTTTAGGCAGCCTCGCGGTAAGATAGCTGAATGATGACGTAAGTGGCATTGAAGTCGAACATTTTAGAATGAAAAATGGAAAGGCGAACAATATTTAATAATGACGCAGATGAACTTGTACGAAGGTACGGTTTAGTCGCAGAATTACATTGAACTGCGTTAAATTTTCAATTGGAAGACACTCGTTAGAAGTGATGATAGAAATAAAATCACGATTCTGGTAAGCTCCAGTTGTAGTGAACAGAAAGCTTCATTTATTCGACGCGTCGTTTAATAGCCCGTCTGATCAGCAACGGCCAATACTACTGTCGAATCTAACTACGCCTTTGAGAATGGTGGAACAAATGAATTGTTCTCTTGAATGCATTGACCTACTACGCTCATTATTGCGTTCCACGTGACACTCCTAATTGGACGAAAAATTGATGGCGCTCTCTAATGGCATCGACGGCGGTCGCATGAGGGAAGAAAGGGGTGGCGGTACACGGTCTTTGGAAGAAATCCAACGCGTCCGCCGATTATTTGTCGTAGGAAAGAGGGCATAGAAAAAAAAAGTAACCATCGCTTCTCCCCGTTCCTTTCGCGCGTAGCCCTCCATTTTCTTCCCCCGAGGTTTGAAGATATGGATGACTGGCGAGAATGGTACGAAAAAGCGGCTCTGATCGACAGCGCAAAAAGAATGGTCCTCCACGAATCGAATGACCGTTCGGCTAAATGCCAAATTATTTTCTGCCGATGAGAAGGAAAGAAGAGGGACGTGAATTTAAGGAGCCGGAGACCGCGACTTTTTGAGGCACTCTACTATGACGTGAGATATGCGGTCAATGGGTTCGATCGTGGGGTGCGATATATACCTTGACCCGTCCGCGCTCTTGGCTCCGTTCTCGAAGAATAATCGATCTCTGAACGGCGATTCGCAAGCAGATTGTGCTTAGCTATCTCTTTTGATGGCTGCCCAACGCGCGTTCGGCCTTCTTCGTTTCCTGAAGTGCTCTCCGACCTATAGCCGTGGACGAACTTGTTTGACGCGGAAGCATGTGCCTTCCGGTTTATCCTGCGGCGATCGATCGATAAAAGGGCAGTCGATGATCCCGACATTCGTTGGAAAATGTCGATGTATTGCTTGCCTCTGTGTCTCGTGCACTTTTACTATTTGTAATATAAATTCATTGAGGTTCAAAACAAGTTATTCAACAATATCAGGTCCCCTACAATATTACACTATTTAATCAATAATATCCAATATCTGATGTGCATATGAATTTTCACAAATATTCGCATTGGACTTATCAATCGATATTCGCGTAAGACCCGAGCGAATTCATTAAGAAGTCACCGTAAAATCCAGCCTGCCCTTAAACTACATCGATAGCCACGTATTAGGCGTTGCGACGATGACGTCTTATTCGAGTCCCGATACCTGGCCGAACGCATGCACCGTATTTATCGTACGGCGAACGGACGAGCTGTAGAACGTCCATTGAGAAAACGAAAGTGGCGATCGCGACGGAAGGGAGAAAAAGGGGCGGTCGTCGTGGATCGTGTGGGTTCAACGGTAACTCGCGGCCGTTCGGGAACGATTATATTTGCCTGCCTCGAATTAGCATAATTGAACGTTGCCCAGAGGGGAGCCGAATTGACGGGGGATAATGACTTCCTGCCAGGGAAGAAGTTCAGCCTGGACGCCGGTTAATTACACGCTTTTCTGCCTGGCAGACATCTTTCGCGAGTGTCCGGGCAACCGTGCGGGGTTACAAAGAGATCGAAACGAAGTAAAAAAAAACTAACGCGAACAAAGACAGATCCGGGATTCTGCCGAAAGATTAACGAACCGGCCCGGTACACCTCGTAGCCAGTGTGTTGCGATTCACGAACGTTCTACAACCAGTTGGCAAATAAGGGACACGCTGACGAATTAATTGCCGGTATCAGTGCGCCTCGGGTAAGCCCTTGGCATCGAGCTGCTGGTTATTGACTCCCGTTGCGAATTGTGATCGATGCCCCCTGTTTCTTTGCTCTTTGTGCCATGGAAATTACGGGTTTATCAATTATCGCCGGCCGAGGGTGGCCCTCGGGTTGATCAATTAATTTGTAGAACAATGTTTTCGCAGTGGCCATTGGAATTATGAGGAGACAGAAATCTTGAGAGTGTCAATCAATAACAATTAAATAGATCCTAAATATTTAACAGGACATAGTTCGTTTTATATAGATATTCAACACATTATCTGCTGCAGGGGTAAACACAAAACTAAGTACTGAAACGCGTTCCGCTGCTACTGCACATTATTCAAGCAACACGTGAGCGACTGAAACCGCGAGACTGATTGTAGAAATAGTGCGTGTCACGTACACTCCCAGTTTCATAACCCTTTCGCGTTACCTTGCGAAGAACGGGTGCTGGCGGGACTGTTAACTCACGTTCTCCACCGCTTGCGATATTTCGACACGAACACGCCGTTTAAGCTAGTTGTCGATACGTAAGTAGTAATCCCGCGAATCAGCAAGTTACAGTACTTCGATCTCAGCTGTGCCTACACGTCGACGTATTAATTAGCAGTATCAACGACATTGTAAACTCCGACAATCTGCTACCGGGCATTTAGTCACGTTTTACATTGCGTGTATTACCTCGGGACAATTCTAGTATGTGTATCCATTACACGAACCAACTGACCGGATCGAATCCGTTATCGATTTCTCATTTCGCCTGACATTACTACGTAATTAGTCCCACTCGTTTCTGACTCGGTCAAATTGTTTCGCGTACCTTCCGTGTTCGTTCAAACGTCCGATCATCCGGAATCATTTTATCCTCGTTACGAGGAACGAAGTCGATAAGCGTAAACTCGAGACACATTCGTATTCATCATTCGTCCGTCACTTTGTTTCCCAAAATCGCCCACATTACCTTCATTATTCCTACACGGGCACTTAACTGCGCCGCGGTAACTCGTTACGAGGAACCCCACCGAGGGTGTAACGGCGGTCAGGCAGCTTTAGCACACCGAGTCCCTATCGCGTATCGTACCGAACGCGTCCGTATACCACCCACGAGGGCTTATCTTCGCCTCTATTTACCGGCGATACCATTCACAATGAGCGTCGTAACTAGCACCGGTGACGCGCGCAACAAACTATCAGGGGCACCGAGGCACCAGAATTTTACCCTCCGCGGGAACATTCCATGGGGGAATCGCCGCGTACCTAGAACGGGCCGTCCATCGTCTACCATCCGGCATTCATCGCGGTTTAACCAGGCAAAGTCGAAGGTTGCGGCTGTACAAAGAGCCCCGCCGCGAGTTATACCACCCGGCCCCTCGCCTATCTGGAATAATCGAGCGGTGACAGGAGGCCACCGGTGATCCGGCGATACGCCAATAAGGCAGGGGACGGCGCATCGTGGACGTTTATCTCGATGAGCAGCGGTACAGGTGAGGTCAGATCTGCGGCGGCGAGGTGAGGATCGAAAGGGGAACCGGATGATAAAATTGGTTCGTGTGTAACGCTATTGACATGTCAAGCCGTCCGATGGGGTTAAGATAGTCCCGATTACCGTGGCTCTCCTTTTCCGCCGGCCGCCTGTCCACGGGACCAAGGTTACGGAACCGCGGCACGCGGTCAATCGAATTAGCTCGGGAACAAGGGTATCGCTAATTAAAGGGGGGTTCAGCTGACGATTATTATCGGAAAGGTGATCTGGCGTTCTTGTTATTCTTCCACGCGGCGATAGGAGGGGGGATTTTTAATGGATACGGAAAACGCGAATGGGGGATGAAACGCGGTAAAATATTTGTCGACGGGGTGATAAATCGGAGGGGTTGTAAATATTCATGTGGGAGGAACGTTGCTATGAATCCATGGTTTTGCTGTCATTGTTCTGTAAGCAATTTTATTTTTTCTTCGACAGCCTGCCGGCGCACGAAAGAGAGTAAAATAGCCGCAGGTAGTTATTAATTTATGGTGGCAACCTAACAACTCCTCGCACGTCGATATATTATAGCAACTCAAACTTCGCGTAACGTTGACTCGTGCCTCGACGTTTCTCGATTCACGCGCAACCGGTGCAAATGTATTTCTGTCCGATCTCGCGTAATTTACAAGCCGAGCACAATTTTACGGTTGGTCGTTCGTCAGCCGCAAATGCGAAGCGGAAAACTGTCATTGCTTCTGGTCATAATATCTGTTCGCGGTATCTTTCATCGCAGCTAGCTACTCGCAATCAATGGAGCAGTGCGCCGCGAACACGAACAGCCCGCATACGCGACGCGTTGACAAGCGGAACTTTCATAAAAGTTCGCAAAGACGAAATCGAACGAGTCACGAATTGTAGTAGTTCCGTGGCGATCGGACGACCGTCATCGAATCCCTTGTAAACGATAGCAAACAGTGTAGTAAACGGCTGCGTTTACTTTAGTAATTACCAATGCAGAACGCGCGGTGAAGCTTGGAACGTCACCGTAGACCACACGGGCAAACCTATACCGTTTGCCCGGCACACATCGCGCGCGGACCAGCGGCGCGAGAGCGCGCGGAAGGTTGAACGGGCATTGACAAATTAATATTGCTCCCGTTGGCTGCATCGGGGTCAGCTATTAATTGGACGCAACTTTTGCGCACTCGTTAATTTTTCGACAATTCAATTATGCTCATCAATATTTTAGTCGAAACGTATTCAATTTGCATTACACTGATGCGCGTTCGCACGTTTCCCGAAGCTGCTTGTAGCTCGTCTATGTAATTATTCGTATTACTATTATTATCATTATCATTAATTAAGCAGACAGGAAACGAATAAACAATGGCGAATAAACATTGCACGATGTGCCAATGAGTTAATTGGCTATTATCCGAATCAGTTTCGTCGAGGAAGTTCCTCGTAGAATTTCACAGAAATGTTATCGATCAGTTTCATTGCTACTTATTCGCCAATCGAGGCCAGTCCATCAAGCTATCAAATCGTTCGAAACTTTCCACCGAGACCTCTTCAACGTGCACCTAATCACATTTCCCAACGATCCTTTTAATCCCGAACTACCGGCAGCGGTGTCCGACAAATTTGATTATAATAACCCGAGAGAATCCCGAAGAGGGTGAGATCCTGGCAACGGGCGTCTATCAACTTCCTGACGAAGAGTGACGTTATCGATCGTATTATCGGTCTCGTAAACTTCCACTTCGGTACGCCGCCGGATCGTTCGTAAATGTCGATCGTAAAATCACGGCCAGGCGTGGAGGATGGGTGGGCAAGTTATCGGTCCGTTTCCTGCAGGGAGTATAGCTATGTTTCGTGGTGCTCTCAAACCCCCCACCCCCCAGAAATCCACCCACCCACCCCCCGTCCCATCCACAATACCACGAGTCCGAGTATATAAATATATTTAATCTTGCTACTTGAACGAATAACAGATAATCGAACTGCGGTTTGTTCCGTTTCAAACAAGCGAGGAATCGCGACGAAAACGATGTCTCGCGCCGCTTCGAAATTCGCCGTTAGTTTCCATTGAATTATCAATCTTTTCCTTTCGATATGTCCGGGCAATTCGTCGGCGACTGAACAGATCGATGAATATCCTTAACGAGCGGACGCGATTGCTTGCCCGGGAATATCCTGCGAAGTTTCCATATATTATTTCCCAGACGAATTTCACGGGAATCGTATACATCGCCGGGGTGGCAAGCACGCCGGTTTCCGGTTACTCGACGCGTTTATTACACCGTTCATTACATCTTCCGGCGTGGATGATGTACACGAATGGATACGAGATAGTATAGGATTACACGTCGAATTTTCCGTGCAACGTTTTCGCAAAAGCGTTTCCGACCGTCGACCGCACTGTTGCCCGTTGAAGCTGGATTTCAGTCTGTCTAATTGCTTTGGCCATCGGGTTTCTACCAGTGCGCCGCGTTTCTGGAGGAAAACGGATGATACGTTCGAGGCTGAAAGGAGTTTCGAAGAAATGCCGCGGAAATAGAGGAGGCTCGAAGGGAGTTATAAGCTCGGTCCATCGAGGCGACCGGTAACAAATCTTTTAATGGACCGTTTCGCCGTAAAAGCCTGGCCGTATCGAATGCCGAAGCATCGCGGAATCGGCAGCAAACTTTTACCGAATTATTCTTAAACCTAGCGGAGCGGTTTTACGATGTAAATACTACAAAGTCGTGCTCGAGCCGTCGGGTTTCGCTCGTCGCCAACAATTTTTCCCGGTTGAATTTGTGGAAATTGGTTCGGCGATTGATTCGCGTGTCCGCGATCGTAAAACGGGAACAACACTCGAAGAAATTGCCCCCCCCCCCCCGATATTCAATCTTACGGTTATCAACGTGGCGATAAATATTCTTTCGCCGCGCAGCGTTTCGATCCGTATTTCGTGAACCGCCTTCTAATATCCATAAATCCGAAATCAGTTGGGTTACTGAAACGATCTAATCGCGTTCAATCAGCTAGGAAAAGCCATAAGACGCGAAGGAGCCGGAGACAACGGGGCCAGTAAATCGGATTACCCAATCAATGAACCCGGAGGTTTCCGAACGAAGGTGAATCGTCGTCGAGTGCGAATCGCGTCAACGGTTGACTTCGGACGAAAAAAAAAAAAAAAAGAAACGACGACGCCAGGGGGGGGAACGAACGAGACACGGACGGGGAACAGCTAAATCAGCGGCTAAAACTGGAGTGGAGAACGAACGGGCAACGGAAAGATGGAACGGGGAACCGGTGGATAGGAGGTAAATGTGAAAATCGGGGTGAAACCACCGGCGTGACTCTGCCGCAATTCACGTAAATGCGACTCGAACTCTAGTTAGTCGACCGAAGATCTTTGTCTCCGCAGCGAGGCATCAAATCGGTGATTCGTGAGATTCGACCGACGACGAGAAGCGTTCAACTGCGTGAATCTGCTTCGTCTTTCTCCGCTTCGTCGCGATCTTCGATAGGCCACCAGATTATTCGTAACACGGTGAAATTCGGAGCGCGAAGAAATCCTATCTCCTTTAATGAAAACGAGCTATAATACCTTCGGGTCTAAGCGAAGTCATTGGAAGTGGGTAACGCGAACATTTTTTTTGCTGCAACCTCAACTGCAGATCTCGACTAAATAGTACGCGTGGCTAGTTCGGCCAGGCTTTAGGGCGAGTTTCCGAATGCTCGGCGCCCTTTTAAGGGCAGGACTCTCTCGCGGCGGAAGTGGTGATTCGCAGTCAGGAGGCGCGATTTAAAACGCCGGGGGCGTCTTTCGGTCTCTCGTGTCGCTTTCATATTTCAAGCGTTCCGAATTTAATGCGAAACGGAGGTCGGTAGGAGCATCGTTTACCCGTCTAGCGCGTTTTGGATACGGGCCATAACGCCGATTACATTACGCCGCGCGAAACCGAGCCTCCGATCGATAACTGTCCGAAAGTAGTACACGACTTGCACTTCTTCATCTTTCTCCAGCCGTCGCGATCCTCGAGCGTATCCAGCCACTTCAGCGAAATTCGCCCGGCGATTTTCTCTGTTTACCGCGAATTCGTTAGTACTCTCCAGTGCCGGGATACCCGGACACGGCCAGGGGTGGGGCACTTGAGTTAATCCACGGAAGACTGTTTATTTATTCACGGCTCGGGGAGTGCTTCCTTACCGCCGTCAAAGGATTCACGAACGTTCGTTCGGCCCCTCTGTAATTTCGTTGCTCGTTAGAAACGCCACTTGCAGCGGTCGTATTATTGAAGGATACGCGCATTCATCAGCGAACCACGCCGTTCGCACCGTTTCGTTTCTCCGCTTCTGTTCCCTATACCTGGATCGAACGGCTAATTAATTTGTGGAATAGACTTCGGTAGTGTTTCAATCGCTTTCTAAGACAACTCTACCGGGGAGGACAACCGGTGCCGGGTTTTATTTGATCCGTTTCATGACATTTTCGATGCTTTTGCACGCGAAGTAGCTGAAACGGTAGCTTTCATGGAAAGATGTCGATATTCTTGATGGCCGTTCACAGTTGACACAATTAATCAGCCCCACCTCTCCGTTCTCCGATGGCTGCAAATGCTGCGAGGACGGGGATGCACAGTCAGCTCGAGAAGGCACTCGTGCCCCGGTGTCGAGATCATTTCAAACAGTAGCCCTCGCGGGCTCTCATCCGTTCGCAGCGACCCCGTTTCGGCGAATTGTTGTGACAGAAAGCAGCAACTACTTGGAGGATAAGTGTGTACAGTCCTTCGTTATTGCGCCCCGCTGTCTCCTTTGCTGTTCCCGTTTCGTTAGCGGGAACGGCATAACTCGTTCGGGCCCGTCGTGCGTCCTGTACTCGGAAGTTTCCACTCGATGAAGGCACGGCTGAAAAGTTTCCCCGTTCCCTCCCCTAAACGGCATTTAAAAGATCAAAGGCTAAGTAAAGAATCTTTGGTGAAGCGTCGGTTTTGCCGGCTCCTGGCGGTGGGAATTAACACCGAGATATTTCCTCCCGGTGAAATGAAATGGTTTCGAGCGATACAGTTAAGCGAAAGAAATCGGGGAGATGAACGTGGCACGGTAAAGTAACGTTGGAACTATGGTAGAGAAGAGATATATATTTTTCTCCCGTGGAAAATCGCAGTGAAATTATTTTATAAAGATAGTCGTGCTTGCATTATGATGCAGCGTTCAAGTGTCCGCTGGAAATACTTCGAAGGCAGGGTCGTTTCACCGCCGCGGTGTCTGATCGGGCCAAATGGGCCACGAAGATCGCCTTTCCGCCCTTAGAACTTGGGAAGTTCGAGGTTTCCGAAACGCGTTCGCCGCAAGGAAGGCTAGAACTCTGCGAATAGTGAAATTAATTGTGAAACTAGGAAACGTTAGTATTGCGATGGAATACTACACTTGAAACTACAACCAGGCCATCGGGCAAAATCTCATTGCAGTGTACACCAGTTTGCATTGAGTGTCGTATATTTCATTTGGGAACATAGATAAGGTTACATATATTTTATATTGTTAACTTTTAGAACGGTGAACCGTATTCTGTGGAATATTAGCGGCTTAATTGAGCCACCAGGCCGTTAGCGGCGCGTTAATATTTTGCGCAAACAAAGACGGGTATTAGTATCGATTTTCCTTGTATCGCGATTGCAACGGTATCTATTGTCCGCATATTATAACAGCGCATGACGGCTAATAATTGGCAAATAGTGTTTACCCTGCCCCTTTGTTTGTAACAGAATACGGTAATTACATAAACGCGATATTCAATTGGAATGGTATCGTTTTACGGAGTGGCTCGTTCGAATTGCTCGACAACTTCAAACCGCACCGCGAATAAAGAAGTAAGTTCGCACAAACGCAACGCCAAATGCATCGATCGTCCTCAAACATTAATTCTATTTACTTAGCAATTTAATTAATACTCCTGCACACACACTCCAGGCAGGTAATCTAATTGCCGACGCAACACTCGCCCAGCATCCACCGAAATCGCGACTCTTTTTCCCTACGCCCAGATGAAGCCGTCAAATTCGCCGAGATAAAACTTCTGATAAAAAAAAAAAAGTCCGAAACTAATCCCCGGAGGGCGAAACGACCGAAAGAAAAATAACAGACGCGTCCGACCGAAGATTCCGCGAAGTAAACAGGGGCAACTGCAAGAAACTGCAGCCCGCGCGACCGTAAACACGTTATATAGAGCGTCGAGTTAATCGCCCCGCTATTCCCGGCCCTCTGCCACCCTCTCTTTCGCCGCACAATTTCCATCCCCGTGTCCCGCAATCTCGGCGGTGCTGCCAGCAGCGTCGGCGGCGGTCGCCGGGCGTTGGTCGTCGAGCCTCCATAATTCATTCGGCAGACAACCAGAAATCCTGGAAACATACATTTATGCGGCGAGTCGTGCCAGAGGGAACTGGGCGCGGCGTGACACTGTACGAATAGCGGCAGAATAGAGGCCGAACGACGGACGAACGGACATTCGACGGCGGCGGGAGCGAGGGGAAAGAGTCGTTCCGCGAACGGCGAGGGGGTTGTTACGTGGCGGGGTGCAGGCGGTACGTCGAAATCAGGGTGACAACCGTCGAGTCGGCCAGGTGATGTACGGTGCACAGATACGCGCTATCGTACCAATAACCGTTCAAATAATAGCCCACGAGCTGGTCGCAAGCGGCTCGGCGTCGGAACGAACTCCATCGAATCGGGTTCCCGAGTGCTGGGGCTACGCTCTCGTATGGCCGCGTTGACAATTCACTGGCGATACCCGCGAAATGCGACTGGATACCGGCGAATTAAGTATCAGCGACGGTCGCGATAGCGTTGACGGTGAGTTAGGCGGGACACGAATTTCGCCGGCTAGAAATTGGGTTGCGGGGCAAGATGCCCTCGGGACGACGGGACACCACTTGGCAACTGCATTTTGATTTGTCGACGGATAACGCCGGGACGGTATCAACGGGGCGCAATCTCGTAGACGACGTCGACGTCGCCCGGAACGACGAAGCCGGTGGTAGCTGCGGCGGCTGGGGCCGCGGCGACGACGATATCGCCGTGGCTGCGCTTAATGGCCGCATTTTCCAGCCCGAGTTTCACCCCGAGAACGGTAACCGAGGACGAGGTACAGGCGAACGGGTTACGTGCCGCGAGAACGCACACGCCACGATGGCTGAATCGGTTGTGCGCGTGTCCCGTGTACACACCGGGCCGGATATGTCGTATGGTGTACTTGAATTAACTTCCTTTTGATCGCGGCAACTGCGACGAGTAAGTAGCGCGCGTTTAATCGGGCCGAGTTACGACGATACGTGGAGATCTGTGTCACTCGGTGAAGGACGGTGTTCTTGCTAGTGGGATCAAAGGGGGAACGATTTTTACTTAGTTAACGGGACGTCGTCACTTCAATCGCCAACCGGAGAATCGTGCATTAATTGCTTCCGTTCGATATTCACTTTGAAATTGCACGGTTAATAGACGGAGGATCGACGCGTCGTTTCACAGCGTGTTTCGACATATATTGCGATAACTCGCGACACGTAGAGAAACATTCCAGCCAACTAAACGAACGGTGAAACAATATTTCCACCTCTTCCAGAAAACAACGTCGCGGTATCGAACGCCTCCGCGGTTTAAGGTAGTCGCTCGCGCCGCTGCTATCCGGCCCGATATTCCATTCGGCCCGCTAATCTGATATTGTTCTGTTGGCGCTGCATCGAGGCTCCCGCTGTCCCGTCGCGATATTTTTACAGGATTAAACGGGCCGTGGCGATAGTCGAAACACGATTTTCCGTGAGCCACGGTTTCGCTCGGCCACGGCTTCGCGGCTATGCCGAAGGGGTGGTTGGGAATGCAATATAGATTCACAGATAGCCGGGTCCAATTAGAAGAACTGCCACTCCGCAGTGGCAAATAATACAAACTACCGACGGGGCTGCCTCTCGAAGTTGCATGCTTGGCTAAAACCGGTTTCCGCTTTGCGCGTTACTGCACCAGGCCATTATTGCGTCATTGTTATGCCCGTCGGGGGGGGGGGGGGGGGGGGGGGATGCAGCTATGTCTCTACATTAAGGAAAAGGCCGCTTTCTTCCTAATTACACGCGAACGCTCGGCGGCGATCATTAAAACGGCAATTTGTTAATGTCACGTCAGGCGGGAGCCAGCCGCGACCTTTCATGCCGTCGATGCGTCTTCGACGTAGATGAAAGGGACTCCCCAGACGGAGGATTCATCGATGCTCTGTCCCCCTTTATGCTGGTTATTGTGTTCGTGATTTAGGTGTCGGGTGTCGTCGATTGTAACTCCATTGCTTTGCAATTTCCTGGTTGCAAGCTAGAACCACATGCGACGTACGGTTTACGATCTAAAACCAATCTTCGATTGAAGGTTGCTTTGTTCTTTCGCATGGCCATTTGAAAAATTCTCGGGCTATTGACCGGCGAGGAAAGTGCGCGCAAACGCTGCCCCGATACAAGCCGAGGGAATACGTTTCAAGAGTGACGGCGAACGGTAAAACCGATGATGCGAATAATTGATGGCACAGTACGTCTTCGCTGCAAAATGTATCCTCAATTTATCGCTGCGTCGTATTTAACATAACCCCGGTGGCTCGTTAAATTGGGGGGGAAAAAAAATATTAAACTACATAGGAAAATATATAAGATCATTTCAATAGCTGCCTCGGCTATTTATCCATTAATCTCATTAATTCAGCGATTTTAAATTACTCATAATTTAATCGCGAACTAAATTCAACTTCGTGTCTACACAGGATACACTCTCGAGTGTGTTTCGTTTAGCTAACATACGGTAAGCACAACGTCGAAACTCGACAAAACCGAGGTTCACCGGGGTTGGTTGATCCTGGCTGTCTGGCACGGGACGGGGCGAACCTACTGCGCCAGAGAACTGTTACCACTCCGATGTACACAGAAAACCAGACACCTTAGTCGCAAGAGAGAAGCACTCGCAATCTGCACGTAGGGTGTAGGTGCGGGTGTGGGATCGCATTGCGCAGGACACGATGCAACCTTCGTGAACGTGTGTAACATTGCAGAAGGACGGGATACGGTTTTAACACACGTTTAATCACGCCAGGATCCTCCCCTGGCTGATTCGCCCGTATTCTCTCCGTTTCTCCCTATTTCTGGCCCTCTCAATTTTCCCGTCCGTCCCTGTTCCACGTCTCCTTTGTCTTGTACGTGAGCGAGCTAAGCGTTCTTCTTCCTTTGGAATTGTTCGGATGTTTTTGCCCCGTCTATTTTTTTCCCCCCCTATTATTCTTTCCTCCCTTTAAGCCCGCCGAGAGGCGCAGACATTCTCGCCCGTTGAGGGAAACGCTTTGTGGAATTAGATTTTCGCGGCAGTTCGCCTTTTGAGGAGGAAATGTTATGATTCTGATGGAGTGGTAAAGTACGACGTTAATTAGAATCGAGTGTACTAATTCGTTTGCTTTGCCGTGGAAGTGACTGATATTGATTTCAATCAATTATCGGTTGTTATAACTGGTTTGAAGGTAGACCGGTCGCGAGGTTTCCAAAGCATTGGTGCAAAGGATCCGTATGTTTATCGCGAAAACAAGTGCCTCACATTCTGTAGGCACGAAAAACTTTCGAATTGGATGGACACGCATCGGATGCATCAGTTTGTTTCGACTAATGCGACATACATCCAAGCACACTCGTTCGATATACAGGAGCAATCCTGCCACGGGAATTTTACCGGAACGTTGACACGCGATAAATAAGCGTGGGCACAGGTGCGTTTGACATCGAACAGTCTGTAACTAAATACCGAGGGAAGTTAACCTTTAACTAGGAACAGCTCTGATTCCTCAAAGACCTAGACGCACGGGCCGTCATGTTGAATCCCGATGAATATTATATCCACGCGTTTATTGGAACGCTGCGAAGGCTAATGTACAATTGCAATAAAAAAATACGCCGCCAGTTTCATTCCAAAAACTTTCCAAAGCAATCGATACAAACCCATTGTCGGACGTCCGATTTCAGTAGTCACTTGGCGATTCTTGCAAATATATCGGCAATAAAAAATATATCGACGGAGCTGTTAGCAGAGTAGTCGGCGAAACAACCTGTGTTTTACGTTGCGTCTTAAATCGTCTGAAAAACAAGCGGAGCAAGCGTTTCTTGTCTTTGATCGCGAACGGGGTGCGTCATAAACGGGACGATAAACTTGAAAGGCGAACCGCTTGCTGTTCAAGCACCGCTTGTTTGTCGCCTACCTACATTCCTGTCCGCGGGAAACTAACTGTTCTCCACTTTCCTCGAACCGTCATTCCTACGTCAATGATACTAACTCGTGCAGTTTCGCAGCGTTAAACGTTTCATCGAACAACGGGCCGAAACGGGAAATTTTCCACGGATAGCAAAAGATTCCACGACGTGGGTGGCACCTTTTCCGAAAGCGGCGCGATGCGAATATATCCCCTGCAGCAGAAGTTTGCCCCGCTATAGTCCCGACGCTGGTAATATCGCGTTAAAGTTTCCATAGAACTCGAACGGCCGCGCGTTAAGTTTCCACCGTTCCAAACATTTATCAGTCACGTAACCGGCCGGTCGAAGTTGCCCCGTTTCTAGTCCCGGTGAGACTCGAGTTCGCAGTATGCGGCTCGGGGTGCACGGTTTCTTGCCACAATTAGGATAATTGGGACAGCGGATCCACGCGGAACGGAGATCAATAAGAAAGCGATAAGGGGTAGAGAATCGGCCGAACGATTCCGCAATTAAGCCAACAAGTATCCCCTTAAAGTTTCATTAAAAGCGCAGCGTTTAGCCAACTCTCGTTTGGGAGTTTCGATAATTACACCCTTATTCGCCGGAACGTGTCGTCTTACGCCGCGAAATTGTACCGTTGATACCACGCCACCCCCCTATCCGCCCCATACTTGCCAATCCCCCCCCCCCCCGCCACCCCCTTTATTCCACTTTACCGTGGCCTTTGTTAAATGAAACGATAATTGGACGAAATTTCGTTAACGCGTAGAAAAGAGTCGAACGCGACGACGAGTCCGGCAGCGCCGGCTGCGAATTATACTTTAATGAGCGCGTATCACTTGGAAGCGCGGCCACTAACAGCGAATGAAATCCACGCCCCCTGCTCTGCTGCCAATTACCGCTTTCGGTAGCGGATAATTGGTAATTAGTAACTTCTTGCCAGCCGGATAGTTCGATGCTGAGCTTTGGTCAGAGTCTCTCAACGAACGATTAACCCGTAACCAGCAACCCTTCGAGACCGCCCGTAAGTTCCTGAAGTATCAAACCACCACCCTTGAATGGGCTCTCAGGTGTATTATTAAATGTGTCTGTTAATATGCGTAAAGGGGCGTTTCATCGAAGAACACAAGCGGATAACGCGGGCGAGTCCAGCTTCGAGTTAGCCTCTCCAAGTTATCGGCTCGTTCATTAACGTTGCCCTGTCGGAGGACATATTAGTTCGGAATATTTCATGGTAGATTATGAACGGAAGTGTTGGCCCCGGCATCGGTACATCGGTGTTCACCGATGCTTCGAACGGCCGATATTTATAGAAATTTTAAGTAGATACAGACACCGGTGATCGTACTGCCGATATAGATTTGTCGATATCGTTCGGAATATTCAGTTCGTCTTGGACAAAAATTAACGTGCGATTTGAGAATCAGCTTGGTAGCTGGAGCAAATGAAATTATTGCCCAGCGCAAAGGAAACCAAGTGTAATTCGATTATCTCCGAACCGACCTTCTTTTCTAATGCGATCGAAAATCATTCAAGTATACCCAGACGAACTTAGCAAGACCTTTCAATCCGATCAATTATTACGCATGAACCTGCAATAGCCGGGGTCATTGACGTCGAAACCAAAAAACAAAAAAAAAGAACGAGTTCGAGTCGAATCGATTTTCAGGTATCCATGAATTGCACGTTTCCCAGCTTGCTCGTCTACGTTTAGAAAACCACCCACCGTTTCCTGCCTTCGATTAATAAACGGGGCAATTGCGGGGAAGCTCGTCCCCCCCGGTTCGGCAGAAGGGTTGAAACCTCAGATTGGCTGGAGGAGAAGGGACGAGGTAGGAATTGACGGGGAAGGATATCTATGGGCGTTCTGGATTCGCGAGAAATAAAGTTCGACCGATACAAACGCTTGCCCCTGGCCACCGAGCCCTCCATTCTTCTTTTGTGCACCCTCTATTCACTTCCTCGGTGCTCGAACGGGGAACGGTGCGGTATTTGTTCGCTTCACACTCGATTAAAAGCCCTTTCCCGCACAACCGTTTCTTGATGCGTTTCCACGATGCACCGAATTTGCGGGATACCGCCGTGAACTTCGATATACTTCGTTCCCGGCGTTCCATCGGTAATATGCTTCGCTCGGTGAGCAGAGGCGAACGTAAATCGAGCATGCTCGTCGTGATCGAACGCAACCGGTGGCGCGGAGATGGATTGCTTTCTTTCGTAATAAGCTGTCTTCGCTGGTAGACACTCGTGTTTTTGTTGCCGGGCCTGGTATTTGTTACCGTCCACCGCGTGTGTATAGTCCGGGCGGTTCATTCCGCCTCCTGTGCTATCCATTCTGTTCGTACCACGAATCGCGTGGTATATCACTTTTCACCGCGCTATAATTATCACGCGGCAAGTGGATTCAGTCGGTTTACAGCGGTGGCGATTCGTCCCGAACCCTCGAGGAAATTGTAAGGCAGGGAAATTACATTTCAGGAAAAAATACGGCGTGGGAAACAATGCGGGGTGGAATTAAAACGGCCGAGGGATTCGAACGTCGCGTCGGGCCTTCGAGCCAGCTGTCTCGGGGAGAATGATGCTAACTCGATGGGAAGTTCAAGTTCCGCAATTCTGTGCTGCGATAATCCCGTTCGTTTTCATCGGCTTTCCCTTCGTCGAAACAGCCAATACGAACGGAACGAAAAGAACGAACAGCGAAACAAGTGCAGCGTAATGAAATTTGTGCATCTGTACGAACGCAGTTTGTCTAGACGAAGATTGGTCGCCGTTGATCGTCGTGATCCGGCGTTAATTGAATGAGCGCGCCGGTTGGGAAGTCGGCGAAGGAATAAAGAGGGGAGGTGCTTGCTACGCGAAGTTTAAGTCAGGCAAAAGATCGCCAAGACACCGGATTGCCGAATGCTAATTATTTCGTACTAATTACATGACCCACTTCGAAGGGAAACGGCTGCGCTACCGTTTACGGTTTCCCTCCGTTTTCTTGGGAACCCGCGCCCTTCTGGTTGCGAAGGAAATTCCTCGACACGAGTATGGTCGCGGTTGGTTGCTCGTGGAGCCTGACAGAGGGGTGTAGTGGGCATTTGTACAGAGAAACCCTCTTAGATCCGGCTTAATGAGACATGCCTGAAAACGATTTCGAAATTAATCAAAAGTTTTAGTAGGTCAAATTTTCATAGAATTTTCGGCACAGATGGGAATCTGTCAAATAAGCAGTCGCTTAGAATATATAGCACGAAATAAATTTATATATAAAGTAGAGAAGAAGATAATATATATCGTATCGATCGATGTGTTAAAAATATCCAGCTTCCAATATGAAATCGTTCACCACGGTGGAACGCGATATTAGAAATAAATTATCGTCACACATTGGCGCACGTTTTCTTGAAGCATCTGTCCACGGAATCCTTTACCGTAAACAAAATTTCTAACAAATCGACAAACGCGATGCGGCGTGGTCTATAAGAAACTCCGCGGCACCCGTTTCTGCAAAGGTATCGCTCCACAATCGAATAAATGTCATCCTTAATGCGACCGATTTTAAAGCGAACCGCCTTCTGCGCCAAGTTCCGACGGTATTCCTAAAATACGCGTTGTATCTAAACCACCGCCAAGCAAGCCAGCCCACGCTGGATGCGATTCGATGCTCTTTGAGAAATTGTACACATTTTCAATATAGTCGTTGGATACGGTTACAGCATGAAAGCCCATCTGCATACCGATCTCTCAAATGGGGTAAATAGAATCAAGCCGCTCGAGCGACGAAGATTTCCCGTGTTAGAGTCTTCCGGTATGCACGGGTCCTTTTCGTATTCGCACCAGCAACCGACAACTCGATTTTCCTTAATCCTTCGGTAGGCGGATGGTATATCAACCAATTCGGCGAGGCTCGAGGCAGCTTACTTTGCAATGAAAATCGAACGTGCCTGAAGGCGAAGCGTCCGCTTCAAAGTGAGATTCCGCGCAATTGCTGTTCCGCGAAATTTGCAACTACAAAAGGTTCCTTTCGCGCGAACGGTCGCGCTTTCTTTCATCTCCCTTCTTCCTTCCTTTTTTTAATTCACCGATACTAACGTTCGACGCTCGTGGTTTCCATCGTTGCGTCGTCCGCTGCACATCGACGATACATTTCTTACTCTCAATAAGATACTGTACTTTGTGAAACTGCGACGAGAGCCTTCGGGACCGAAATCTGGACTTACGAAAGATCGTACGAATCTGTACTCGCTTCCTCTGTAACGTGGAAACAGTAAATCGACCGATGTGTACGCACAGCACGTATGCATGCGGAAACGTCGATCATCATTTGCGAAAAGAGCCATCGGACATTAAACTCGATTAAAACTGCAAGTGAATCGTTCAATGCGCGGTTGCTGGAAACACGCCACTTTGGGATTTTTGTAAATTCATCGAACGATAAACAACTTCGATTCCTGGCGGCGTATTAACGATTTTTATTTAACCGCTCGCGACACGCTTTGCCTACGAAACCGTCGCTCGTTCTCTCTCTCTCTCTCTCTCCGTCGAGATAATTATCCGTTTAACCCCGACGAAATTAAATACACCTGCGTAGTATATGAATTACCATGTACCCCGCATACGTCGGGAACGCCGCAGCAAATAATCGCCTGATCGCATGGTCCGATAACCGTGTAGTCCCCGGGACTTTTTCCCCGCACAATCGTGCCAGTATATCACGGTTCGACGTGGCCGATGGTGTCGCGTAATACCGTCCCACCTGATTTCCGGCAACGCGCCGTATAATCCGGTGAATAATGAAAACATTATCACGGCCGACAAAGTGCGCCCACGCTGCCGTCAGAGCGGAGGTAGCTGCGCTGGGCGGTGGAACACTTTTTCGACGATGGCGACGAAGGGGGTACGGGGTTGAATAGATGCAATGGCAGGGGGGTGGGGGCAGGGGTGTGGAGCAGGCAGATACATTGTCGCGTCGGGCAATGAAAAATTGCCGCAGATTTCCCGATGGGAAAAACTGCTGGCGCGCCAGTGCCGTAGCTACAGGCACGTCCAGGCTGTGCCGTGGAAGCGGAGTAGCCTCGCGTTTCGAGGGCTCACCGTCCCGCGTCCTCCGTTGCGTAGGAAAATAAAAAAAAGAATATGTCGAATGAGCGAGTCGGACCCGGCGCGTGTTGACGGTAGTCAGGGGAACGAATAGCGTCGGATAAATCAGCGAACTCTCTGTCGTGTTCATTTAAAAGTCGGCGGTTGCACGCACGTGCGTACCACGAGGCACGTGTATCGGCTGCGTTCGATTCGCGGGTGTGCATATGCTGGACGCGTCCATCTCTGACGGTGATCTATGTCTGTCAGTGGAAATAAAAAACAGTCGCCGCTGTTCGACGATGATTCGGCCCTGTATTTTCGTGATCGTTTCGCGGGAACTACGTTGGTCGAGTGAGTTGGAAAATTTGGGGTTCGGATTAGACAGGTATAAGCTCCGCCAAAAGTTGGACCGTGGCGTCACTGAGACCCTCACGAAAATCAGCGAGCTTCTGTCGAGGTGATTTTTACCGATTGCCGTGCTCTCACTGGCGCGACACTTCCGACGTTGGCTGGACAGCTTTCGAAAAATTAGAACCGGGCACGCGTTGCCAAGAAGAAGCTTGGGGACGCGCACCCCCGTGAAGCGTTCCGCATGCAACGATATTCCTCCCGCGTTTATTTAATCTACGATCGCGAAGTTTATACACCGACGTCAGTCATTTCGCGGAAAAATAAGGGACAACGGTGGAATTACACGGTGCTTAATTCGGCCGTCTGTTAAATTTGGACTACTGGGTTGTTATCTGAGCCCCGGCGTGGAAGCGTGCCAAAATCGCGGGTCCTTGGCTCACTCGCGGTTCAACTGCAGAATTTCATTCAACCCCGAACTACGTCTATAGCGATCCAGATTTGTTTTCCGTTTATTACGTATTTATTGCCCGAGCGGACAGCGATGCATTCGTTTGTTTATTTGTGGACAGAATCTGCGCCACGTTTTATCGCGAACGGATATTCGATTATTGACGAGACGTGCTCGAACGTCAGATGGACGAATTTGCACAATCGATCCATCGAAGTTCGATAGCTGGATCACGCGGCGATATCTGTTGCTCGGGATTAATATAATTATGGAGGAGGGGCCGATGGTCGGATGCCGCCGAAATTGAATGATTTAACAATTTAACTGAACGCAAAGCGATCGCGCTAACGCGAAATAAGGAAACTTTCGCCGAATCTCATCCGTTCCTGTAATGAAAAGGTAACTGCACGCTGAATTCGATAGCTCGGAGCTGTTTTCGTAACTAACTTTTGCGGATGTATACGTTGGCCCAGTGGTATTCAAGTGGTGTATTATAAAATCCTGCATCGCGTTTTGTAATTAATTCCCCCATGGTGGAAGAACTATTCTCTCGCCGATGAATTTCACTGAACTTTCCGCTGTTTCGTATATAGTCGGCCGGGATTAGTTTGGACATGAATAATTTGTGCTTATTTGATTCTACGAGAAGTCCCATCGGTATCATTTTAACAGTATAATAGACTTTTTCCGCTGTAGTTGCAGCAGTAATTCGGTAACATAATTTGCGACGAAATTTTCAATTTCCATTTCAATAGAATTTACGTGGCCGAACTGAACGTATTCTCGCTCGAGCTTTTCGTCGTGGAAGAGGGAGCAACGCAGCCCATCTAGTTGGTAACATCAGGCGCACCATTCCATTATATATTTCGAGCAATAGCTGCACCACACTGACCCGTTTCAAATTCATGAATCATATTCTTAGAGCACCCTTTGTGGGTAACCGAAAAAAATTCAAAACCGGAACAATGTTTTACAATTATGGCCTGTACGCTCTGCGCCACTTTCTACATGTACCACGAAAGCCCCATACATAATGTTCCGTGCCAGAGTTAAGATAGTCCCGAGTATCCTTAAATTCATTTACAATACCAGAATAATTCTCGGTCAGGTGATCCAATATCACTCAGTACTCCATATTACATCCCCAATGACTGTTTATCCACTCGAGGGTGGCACGTCGGCTTAATTAAGGAAATTAAAAAAAGGACCCCGCGGGCGCAACGTGGGTCTAGTCGTTAAAGCACAGCGGCGTTTAACGAGAAAGCCAAGGGATCGTGAAGTTGAATCTGGCAAACGTGTTTCAAAAGCATCCACTAATTTGTGTTTTATTAGGGTAATCCGGACGATCGGTCGATGGCTCACCGTTAGAGATTCGCCGTTTGCTGAAGCGTTCCCTCGGCTTGCCTCCTATCCCTTTCTCGTTTCAACGAACGTGCGCACGGACCTGCATAACGAAGATTAGAATCGGCGTGTAAGCGGCTCGCCAACGCGTGTAACGCACTCTCGCACGCGCACTCTATCGCCGAGATCGCGTCGGCTAATTGAATTGTCCCTAAGATCGGCTTATGGCTTAGAAATCTACTTGCGCCGACTAAAGGAATACCTGGTGGCGCCGTTTCAGCCATCCCCGGCAGTATTATCATCGGGAATTGCCGGGAGTGCCGTGGCTGGCGACCGTGAGCGCGCGCCAGCCCTTGTTATCGTAATGCCCCTAACGAGAAAGAAAACGCTCCGGTTCGCGCGAAATCATGCGGATAAGATTGGTCGGCGGCGTCTAATTAAAACGTCTGGATTACCGTGGCCGCGTTTGATGTCCCACGGGGCGCCCGTTCCGCTGGACGCCGTGCAATTAGCTGTTACGCGAGCGCGTCCGTTAAGAGGATTAAAATTATACGGCCAAATATGCCGGAATTGTAAGTATTTGTCGTGGAAACTGCGCGCGGAACTTTCGACGTCGTGTGCTACGACGGCGATCCTCCCCTGGAGGGGCCGGCGGTTCGGGAAGGTTGAAACTCGTTAAGAAAATCATCAGAGTTTCGCTCTGTCCCATTCGCTCCGTTACGCCGGCAAGCTTCACGGCACCGCGAACAGCCGACAAGAAATGCAAAGTTTTGTTATGCAAATGCCGAAAAATATCTGGAAACAGCGTTCGAAGCTTTCGCGAGGCGCCGGGGCACTTCGCAGCCACGATTCGACGTTTGCGTTGTATATTCCGCGGGGGACTCTTTAATTTAGCGAAATCACCTTGCCGTCGGGCAATCTGAGAAAATGTTGCTGGCGTGAGCAGCGGTTTAATCGAACTCGATGGATGCGAAAGGAAAGCGCGAACGAGCGGCAAATAAAAAGGGCTCGTCTCAGCGAATGATTTTAGGTGACGAATCTTGAAACATGAACCCTGAAACGGTGCGTCGTTTCGATGGGAAAAAGTTTGGTAAGCTTTTGAAAGTGGGATCAATTTGGCCGGTTCCGGCGTACCAACAAATCGTTTCAGCCGAATGCTTTTAAATTAACGTGACGCGCAGCGAATTAATTCCCTTTTAAATTAACGCTATTATGTACGCGCGTGATTTTCAATGAAATTACGCTTTAACGTGATATATCCCGCGTATATCGTTGATGCCCGGTCGGAACGCTTTAATGGCCATCCATTTTTTATATCGATTGCGGCCGCCTTAATTATTCTATCACGGAACTAGTGTTTACGATAAAAGTTCGCCAGCTTGCACGCGTCCGGCGACACGCGCGTATAAATTACATCTCCTCTTTTGTCATGCGAACGCACGCATTTCAACTGATAACGTGTTAGCGTAGAACAATGCACGAGTTTGTTACGAAATTGTGAATAGGAAAAGTTCGTGGATTTAAATAAATCCGATGTTTCGAACAAACAAATTATAGGCATGCTTGTTATTTGATGGAAGTTCGTTAAAACGCTCGCGTTAAACAAAACTCGTCACGCGTGTAAAACAGATTTAATGAAACAGATCAAGCGATGGGCATTGGAATAATTCACCATTACTAAACCGTACTCTGAACAACATTGCGCAGCTATGCATCCGATGCGCCGGCTGTCGAAAATATTTACTCAATATCCACCCCCTCGTGCACTCGTTCAATTCGTTCATTTTTAATTCTCCATAGAGAAGCGGGAAACAAGATAGAGAGCGCCTGTAAAAAATTCATCGTCAACACGTGCCACGGTAACACACGATTTCCTGTCCCCCAAACTGATGGAGGGTGCACACACGATTCCGCCGCGTTCTCGCTTACATTTTTGTCTCCCGTTCGGTCTGGTCGAAATAACTCGAACCTGTGCGAGAGTTTCCCCCGTGCGCGGAAAAGCCAGAGTCTCGTGCACGCGAACGGCCAGCACACAATGGCCGTGCGCCGTACGTGTCCAGGGACGTACGTGTGAATGAAAGCCACCCCCTTCCGCGCGGTACGCAATAAAACTCCTGGTGGCGCGCGTTCCACGCAGTAATGGCAGCACGGCGGGAGAAAAAAAGTGCGTTCTTTCCGGTGGTCGAGAGGACGTGGTAGCGGAGGACGGAAAAGACACCGGGGGCAGAGAGGTCACGGGAAATATGAATACGTTCGCGCTGATTCGGTTAATTTTTAACACGAAACAGAGGGACGGTCCGTCGCCCTGGCATATTTCGTCCGGTTCGATGGGTCGTTTCTATGGGACTGTTCGCTGAAAATCTGTGGAAAAGAGGGTGACCGCGGGAGGCGCGAGGTTAAGGGGTTCCTGGACGGCAAGGGAGCGCCAGGAGCAAAGTGGTGGCGCGGAGGTGGAGATGAAGGTGGGTGGGTGTTTGTTGGCGAATGTCGTTCGCTATTGAGGGCTCCGGGTACCAGGGGTCATGAATGCTTGTCAACGGTGAGATATGATGCGTGGATTACCCCCCACCCCCACGGCGGCGTTGTACCGCGCCACGGGGAACCCCTTTACAACGTCTCCCTTTGCATCCCTTTCTCGCTGCCTTTGCGATCTGGCGAGCGCCGAGCCACTTGCCGTCACCCGCTCCTATGGACCCGGGAGATTTATAGGAAAATTCTCCTTGTTCCGCTTTCGTGCCGCCGCCCGACGTGCGTGAATTGATTTTTTTTTTTTTTTTTCGTCGCCATTGAGAGCGTTTGATTAAAATATTGTAGAATCCGGTGCGTTAGAATGCCGTCTCGCACGGCCGGCGAATTTTTCGCGCGGCACAGCGCGGAAGAATGCCGCGCGGGAATGTCGCGCGACAGGAATTGCCTACGGCTGCATCGTGTCCCCGACGTTCGCCACGCGAGTCACAACGTCTGACGTCGACAGGATGTTAAGAAATCGAGGAAACGCGTCGTCTGTCATCACGAACTTCGTTGCATTTTCGCCCGTCCAAGCCCGCCGGCGACGATTCAATTACTTACGCGACTTTCTCTGGCGAATTCTCCCGCCGTGTCGAGGAGCACCGATAACGTATAACGTCGATTCTATTTCACGTGTTACCTGTTCATCGAGAAGTGCTTGTCGCCGGGTATCGCGCGCCAGCGAGGGTGCGGCCGAACCGGGGGATGGAAAAAAGCTTTTGCTCTCGCAAGACGAAAGGCAAAGGTGTGCATTCCCCGTGCCGTGTTCCGCGCACTCTACCCATCCTTTGAGCTTCTTCGCTGCGTCCCGTCTCGTTCTTCCTACGGTTCTTATCTGTACGCGCTGTCGCTGCGCGTTAAACCCACCCATCCGCCCGTTGCTTGTCTTCTCTTCGCGCTTTCCTTGTTCGACAGTCGCGTTTGCGGGCGTCGCGAAAAATTCATGGAAACGCGAGTACCCCCGTGGCGACATCTGAAATCGTGGAATTAGACGGGGAAAAACGTTACGTGTTAAGGGGGGGGGGGGGGGGAACGGAAAACAGGCGTAAAGAGGACTGCGAAGAGCGCGGTAAGGACTCGTGAAAGGGCAAGTCGGCGAGAGCGGGCAACGAGAATAAGGAGGAAAGGAGCAACGGCGAAGGAAGTTAGCAGCGTAGGAATGCCGACATGAAGCGGGACGCGGTCGCGACTGAGGAAGGAAGGCTTTCCATCAGGCAAATTGAATAGCACTTGCAGGCTGTTTCACCGGTAAACAGCCGGATGATAGATGATAGCTCGCTCCCTGTCGTCCCCTTCTTTCGCTGTAATTCTTGCTACTGCTTCTTCTGCCTTTCGGCGTCGCTCCTCCTTCCGACTTTTACGCTTATAGAGAACTGTACTTAGACGCCGGAGTATACTTGAGATCGATTCCATACTAAATCGTATCGAACTTATTTACCGAGAATACGTTAAGCGAAGCTCGGGTTTGATTTATTTCGATACTTAGCTTTTTATAATAATGAATGGTATATTAGATGATATCTTATTCTTGCGTTCACGACACCGCGGTACACCGCTGTTAATGAATGTTACCGTATCTACTACGGTTCAGGTGAAGGGGTTCGCGAATTCCATACCGTTCTTCTAATTAATTCGACGCGCACGAAATAATTGTGCGACAAGCATGCACGCGTGCGAACTTTCCAATGCCAGTTTCCCAACCACGACGGGAACAGAGGTCGGCGTGAAACGATGGGGGAAGTTCTTAGAACATTTGCGAACCACCGTTACCCTGTTTCATTGAAAGCTCTCGCCCGGATCATAGTTAAATATTCGCAGTTTGTTCACGAAACTTTGCAAAGGTTTTAGCTCTCGCGCGGGCGCAAACGGACGCAGCCCCCCCCCCCGAACGAAATCAGTTTTGCTGGCACGCTTTTTCACTGTGCGTGCCGGCAGTTAGTTGGCCGGTGTTATAATTAAAACCCGGCTACGCCTTTGCCGTAATCCGTTCTTTACAAGCCGGCCCGGGCCTGTTGGATTTAATTTCGCGCTATGTTTCAAAAGCGTCGTAAATCCGGCCGCGACGCGATAGTAAAAACCGTCGGTGGCAGTGAAAATTTCGGATTAAATCGTATTTGCGAGCCGGGGGACAATTGGAATGAAATCGTCTCGCGGGCCAGCCGGCGGTATCGATTATTTCGTCGATCCCGCGGATGATACGGCCGTAACGGTACACAATGGCCTGTCATTTGGAACCGGGACGTTCGACCCTTCGAATTGGATCACCGTAACCAGAGCGGATAATTAAAAGCCACGATTGCAATCGAGTTGCGACGCATCGGGGTCGGCGATGTCGGAGCGAAATTTCTACGAAGAACAGGAGCCACGACGGAGTCCGACGTTCCTCGAACGTCTTGCCCGCGATCTTACCCGACGGTCGATCGAAATTCGGCAGATCTATCCTCTGAGCGGAGGTGCTGGCGAATTCACCGGGAATGACGATTGTTTCACCGGGGGTGGTGCTTCTCATTAGCTAATTACAACTCGTTCGTCCGGCTGTCCCGTTAATCCGACGATGTAATTTCAGTCACGGGGCGAATTAAAAGCCCGCTTAAGCGAATGACATCGTGTGTGACAAAATGAAAATTGCTTCGTCGAGTTAAATCGATGTTGCTCCCGCGACAAATCATACGACCGGGCCAGGGTGGTAAAAAAAAAAAAAAAAAAAAAGAGTTCGTTCAACGAGCTGAGCGTGAAAAAAACTTGGGAGGATCGATAGTTCGTTAACGGATGGCAATATAGCATGGAATGGAGCGTGTAAAAATTGCACCTGCCCCGACGGATTAAGACATACCGAGTGCACGGCGCTTCTTTGCTTTATCTCTGGAAAGTTGATCTTGCCGCCCGTTTAATTAACCGTCGAGCGCAGCTGCAGTTCGATCTTTCAATTTAGAAGGGTTGACAAGCTGGAGGACGTTGTAAAAGAACATAACCCACCATGCGGCGTGAGAAATGGCCGACGCTTAATGCTGTCGCACGTCGATTATAATGGGCACGGGTAAACCTTGCGTGGATCATCGGATACTTTTTAAAAGCTTGCGTTTTTTTAAAACTTTGTCCAGCTTGCGATCTATCATTCGACATAAAAGTCGAATATTTATTCAATTACAATTTTCGACGATGAAACTGCTCGAGAAATGTGTCTCAATATATTTTCATCAATAATTAATTTGAATGAACAAGCTCTATTCTATACATATTTCTCGATAAATAAATATAAGGAATGATGCATCGTTTTTTGTAAATCAGTATAAATTATCGCGCGCAAAGTCAGGCGAATATAATGGTGTGCAATAGAGAGAGATTCGTTTCGCTCGAGGAAGCACGCCATTTGTGTGATTGAAACGTCGCAGTGCAGCGTCATCGAATGCTCGACGACGTGTATTCATGATCTGAAAATCACGAGCAAGAAAAGGGGGACCTGCGAAGCAACGAGTGCAATCCTATGGGAAACGAATAGCGCAATACGTTTTCCAGATGACGCGTGTGTCGCGCGATAGTGTTCGTGCAAGTTTTGCGCGGACATAAGATATGTACGAGCGCGCTGAGTTACATGAAATAGCTGCAGAACAAAACTTGATAACGTTACCTACCATATCCGTGACGGATGTACGTTGATACAAGCATTTTCTCTTTCTTGTCAGATTTTATGCACACGCATGGCCGATACTGCAAATCATTTGTTACTTTCTAAATAAATATTTTCGTCGCGAATGCACACTACACTATACGTCGTCGCGAGAAATTTAACAGTACAGTTCGAATCCTAGGAAATCCGCGAGGATTTTCGGCGAAATGAGCCGTAATAAGGCTCTTAAGAAGCGGCTAAGAAAATCGAGAACCAAGAGCGCGAACGAGTTTCAAGTTTAAAAAAAAAGGGTAACGATAGTAAAGGGGGCGAGGCAGGCACGAACGAAGCTGCGTAGACACGAATTTTTCGACGAAGTTTCCTTCATTGCTTAATTATAAAAGTTGTTCATAATACAGTAGCCCGATGGGAGTACCAGCTACGAGGGGAGACCGGCTGCCCGGCTTCATGGTAATTCCCAAATTAATTAAAAGAAAAGTCCCTCTGCTGCTCGAGTCCCCGTGGCTCCGTTCTGTCACCTTATAAAAGTCGTGGACTCGAGATGTGTGTGACATCAGTTGGCCAGAGGTCGTCTCGCTTCTCGTTTTGCATTTATAAGTGGGAAAAGTGAGACCGAGCTAGTAGCTCGGTGGCAAGTATAATAACGAGTACCTTGTTTCTTTTGTTTCAGGTGAGTATTCTCGGGAGGCGCGACTCCGTCATCTATGCACGTTCCGCATTCAGTGAAGCACGGTGAGCGTGAAAAATTAAACAAACATTTCAAGTTTAATCTGTACTGCGAAAGTTTCGCACTTGACTCGGCCGAATGGCCGAAAACGTCGCGCAAAATACTCAGCGAAATTCACGAAAACCGGCGGGCAAATAATTTCGATGCTACGCCCGGGGAGCATGGGCGGTTGAGAAGTAAGTTAGACGAGAAACCACGAATTGATAACAAAAGTTGTATCCGCGCGCTGCATACGGCGGCTCGAATACGACGCGGCAAATACGTGGCCACCGAGTTACCGGGCATGTGTTATAGCTTACGTTGCACACGGGGGTGCACCTAACGGCCTGCGCGTGTGCTATTCGCCGACTGAGGGATGGAAGAAGGGGGCTGATGAGAATATGGACGGTGCAGACGCTGGTTGTAAGAGATCACCGAGGTGGTCAACCAGTCTGCCTGTCTGTCCTTTTCAACCGCACCTTACTCCACTGCTCCAGAGAGGAAAAAAAATTCACCGGGATTAAACATGCCGGCGACGAGGTTGGGTAAAAACGCGGACAAAGTTCATCGCGGGTCTGGAAGCTCGACGTTATCGTTGAAGAAGAAATTGACGTCGCCGACGATGTAGCCAACGGCGGGGCGGGAACAAGACGCTCGCTTAACTTTTATTCACTTCCTATTCCTCCCCGTTTTCTTGTCTTATTTTTTTTATTTTCTGCCTATTAACGCGATCGGACGTCAACGCTCGAAGGCTTTAAGTCCTCGTTCGAAAGGCGGCGACAGAAGGGTGGGCGACGGCGAAGAACAGGAAACAAACTCGTCGAATTTTTTTCCCGTTTCATTTCATCGCGGCTCGCTCGGTTCGGCGAGATCCCCGACACCCCTGTAGAAGTCGCGGCGTCTGGATGGCAATCGATTTTCCCCTGTCGTCGTCGGCGTCGTTGTTACCGACGACGACTATTCACGAAGTCATCCGAGTCATTGACATCCACTGGGCGACGGAGGTGGCGGGCGACATCAAGTGCGCGATGCTGGCAAGGGGAAGCGGAGTCTCACACATGCGCCCGCTCGTGTGCCAGCATACGTGCACACGATGCACATCGCGGGGGCCGCCCTCTCCGTGCCTGTGGAACATCGATGACTGGCCCTGCAACCCTTCGCGAAAGAAACGTACGAAACTCTCCGTTTCCGAGAATCCCACGGTTTTCTATGCAAACCCGTCATCCACCGCGTCAATGACTATTCAGCAGGGCGCGGCAATCATTTCGCGCATTCTCGTAAACGCGGAACTTTGTGGTTCGCCCTCCGACGCACTGGTAGACGGCAATATTTCAGTGGCGGGGGTGTCAGGTCTCGCGACGTTACCAGAGAACCTCTCGTATGGCGAGATTAAAATTAAGGAAAACCATCCCGTCGAAAGTGTTTTCGTTTCACCGTCGCCGCCAATTCCGTTCGGGATGATATTTCCCCGGACCTCGCCATTCCGTTTTCACGGAAAAGTGGAGATCTCCTTGACGGAACGCGACCGTCGGCCCCTCGCTCACCTCGCCGGTAGCACAACGATTCGGCGAAGATCGTTGCGCTAGGCGCCTTAACTCGTATCGACTCCGCTCGACGATCCTCGAGCGTGTTGGTGCAGGATTCGCGCGTCAGGGGTAAAACCACCGTCAGCAACCCCCCCGTCGAAATCCACTTGCCCCCGACCAATCGCGTCCGTTCCCCAGCCGCGGCTACCAACGTGCCTCGTGCTTGAAGTGGCGGACGAGACGGATCTCTCCCACTTTAATTTCCGCGCGACGCAACTTCTGCATCGACGTCCTCGTGTCAGTATACACCGACGCCGCGGCGTCGCTAGGGAAACTTCACCGACGCGCAACCGAAACGACCAGCGTCGAACAAAGAGGTACGCGCGCGCTTTCGAAACGGAATACACACGTGCGTACATGGGCGCGCGTAAACTTGTGCTCCAGTTACAGGGTACGGTTTTTTTCGAGGCAGAAAGTGTGACGGCGTTTTGACTCGAGCCGCGATGCATCAAGGGTTTTATGCAACGAGTCTGTGCAACGGACTGATAGTAAGGGCAGAGGCAAAATGTGGTTTTAAAGGGCTCCTGTCGTCGCGGTATTTGTAGAATGGAGAACAAGCTAGGGAAATAGGACGGATCAATTGGCGACGTGTTTGATCTGGTTTTCGACATCGAGTTACCTTCACCGTGAAATTCTTTTTCTTCGTAGTATGTGTGTCATGCAAGATTTAAGATGCACGGTTTGATGATAGGGGAACACTTGTTCCTGGAAGTCTGCCTATTTTACATGTTCACGTAACTTTCTGTGTCAGTTCTATGCATTTATTCTTGTTATCGTTATATCATATCGTTTATTGTTTCCTCTATTTCTACGACTTTTTCCATTCGAGGAGCGAAATTCTGTAACAAACGAATGCACTGTCACATTTTTCCACCGCTACGCCAAACCCGAGAAGTAATTGCAGAGCGGTCACGTAATCGCCGCGCCGTTTACTCGCGCCTAAACCTTATTTACACTAATGATCCCCCAGAGAGAGAGAGAGAGAGAGCGGCGAGAAGGAGAGACACACGAACATCGTTCGCGTCTAAGGAGAATGGTTGCCGAGTTCACCGGGCAACTTTAATAAGCTCCCCCGGCGAAATTTCTGCCCGTTCAAATATTATCACTCATACTTTCATAATAATCCTTCCCGGTGCCTCTTAAGCCTCCCCCCTTGGATACGAACACGGTGGTCCACGCGTATTACGCTTAAGAGGCACACCGTAAAGAAAATAGCCGGGTAACACGGGGCCTGACCGTGGTAAAATTTCGGGAACGCGTTCGTCTAAATGCAGCCTCGGCGACGTTTCACGTGCACTAACGATTGTTCGTCCCCGCGACGTATCATTACGGCCCTCGTTCCCTCTGTTCAATTTCACACGGGCGAAAAAGTCTTCGGGGGGGCGCGTGTACGCGGACGCACACGCGTCCGCCAAGCTATTCGATGCCGAGCTGTCGTGTCCTCGGCGGTGTTTCGATTTGCCAAGCTAACCGAACTCGTTACATTATTGCGAATTATATCGTGTTTCCCGGAAGAACAGAGAGGGGTGGTTGATTTCGGTCGGGGAACACTCTCGATCGAGAGCACGCCCCGATATAGATTTTGTCTGGGATTATTAGATGTTTGGTTACCTTCCGATAATTACTCGTGGAATTGCTTCAGTCGACGCTCGGCCCGACCTCTCCGCGATAATCGATACGCGACACACGATCGATGCAGATAGAACACGCAGGGTGCACGTGTAAATATGTATATGAATATGGGTGAACACAGGGGAAGGCCTCGGGCTGGTTACACTGTGCGCGCCGTATACGTGCATGCATTGTATCGATTCGTAGACAGAACGGATGCCCGGCGATGAATCTCTGGCGGATTCTGATTATCGACTGGATTGAACGGTACTCGCGGAACGGGCCTCGCGATCCTCTCGAAAAATTGATATCGATAAGGATCCCGGGGTCGTAATATGCATTTCGTCACCCTGGTCCCGGGGGCTGACAAAATAGCTGCACCGTATGCTTTATGGAATACGAATTTTTCTGCGCCGATCTGGACGAATTAAAGGAACGGGACATTGAGAGAACGCGTCTTTACAATTAGGATACATTGGATGTCCCCCAGTGGACGTCCAAGAGTTTTATCATAAATACCAGAGATTCGTGCATTGGTGAATGACACGCGTAGTGGACAAAGCTGAAAGGAAACCCGACTCTTGCATGCCTGTCTGATCCGCCTTTGAATGGTCGCCAGTCGATGCACGAGAGGGACTGATACACCAGCGAACACAGTTCATTCTTCGCCGTTCGTAGTAAATGGCTGTCCGGCGATCGAAATCCGATAATATCGCCTTTGGCAAACTTCTATCCGCGCGGCAAGCAACACGAGCGGAAAGGGTGCACGACGGAACGTTTCCATCGCGGCCCGAGCCTGGCTCCGTTCATTCGTTTCGACGGAAGCTAAAGATATTGGAAACGTTCTAACATGATCGCTTTAAGATGGATGCATTGATACGCTCAAAGGCCGGCGAGAAAAAAAATAAAAATCGAGCGGATAAAATCGAACGGTGAAGTAAAAGGGGCCGCGGGGGTGTAGCGGAGACGGAGAAAGGTGTTTTGATTGTGAGAAGGCAGAGGAAATCAAAGCACTTCTCTTATCGTCTTCGTGTATCTTTCCAATCCCTTCGGAAATCTTTGAACTTCGGTGCCTCGAGCGTTGCACAGGATATCAAAGTGTTCGTCCCCACGCTAAGGTGACGAGATCCCATTGATCTTATCGCTACTAGGCAAACGAATTGCGAACAAACGAGAACCGATAGCGCGTAATAATTTCGAACACTTAGTTACACTTAGATACGTGGAAGTCGTGCTCGTGGTGCACGAGGAGAGAACGAAATGGAAATGGACTAGGAACTGACAAATCCCACGGTCGTTAATCACTTTCACCGCGACGTTCATCGCACCTGCGCTTACCTTTCCTCTTGCCCTCGTCCGTTAGACATTCGATAGCCACAGTGCGTGCGTGGATCTCATTTAATCTCCCCGCCACGAGGATGCACCCTCGTACTGTGCGAACCGTATGAACTGTATGAACGGTGCATGACGCAACGTACGTGGATCCTGGGCTTTTCGTGATGTTTCAGGCCCCTTGGGAACACCATTTCAATCTGATAACGCGATGCCTGTTGTAGCATCATGCCACGACAACCTGGTAACACCGCTCTCCCGGATTCCGTCTCGCGCGAACCATCGATGCAACGTACGCATGCATATCGCGCATCCATCCAACCCCGATGTTCGCATGGCATTGTTCGTACGAGTGCTTCGATGTTAGAAAAGGGAGAAGGGTTGAGGGCACGACGCAACGACGACAAGTCGAAGTTGCGCGACACGGGGACACCGAAAGTGGCGTGCATAATGCGGCAGAGGAGGCAGACATATCACTTATTCTGATTGGCTCGTGAAACCCCTCGAAAGTGCAGAAATCAATCGGCGAAACGGCCTGGCCGACGGGTGTCGAGGAATGAAACTACGTCGATACATCAATGGCGTGCGCTCAGAGCAGACCGTGGTACCGGCTCGACGTTCCATAAAGCCTCGCCTTTCTCTATTGACATTCGACGAAAAATTTCCCTCCCCGACCAACGTCGATATGTCAAGATATTTCCTGATTATCTCCCCGGCTGATCGAGATTTATACCTGGAAAAATTGCACCCCGAACGACGTTCGCGATTCTTCCCTTTCTCGCTGGTTGCTGTCGATTCAACAAAATTCCCCGGGGGGCTCTTAAAGGGCACGCAGGTAGCAGGAGAGTGAGAGGAAATTAACATCGAGAGGAATCGTTCGATATAAGAGAATCGTAATCTCAGGATCGATCCGCGACGATCTTCCGTCCGTCCTTAATGCGCGCCGGCACTTTTCGCGAGCCAGCTGGAACACTCGTAGTCCGGAAATCGCGGGTAAATCGAGCGCAGCATTCCCTCACGGTTTCAAGCTTCGTCGAAGTACATTCTTCACTCTAGTTACCGTCCGATGGCCATTACGATACCGTTCGAAAAACGGGAACAAGTCAGGAACCATGCTCGGGAGTAGTTCCGTTGCTTTATGACGCGTGAATATCTCCTGGCGTGCTCTCCGCAGTGACTTGATTGCTCTCGGGCTTTTAAAAAACGTGCCAAGATATAGTTGAGGAGCTTCTTTGGCTAGCTTCGTTCGTTCGCTGTACGTCTACGAGGGCGGCCCGATTCACGTCTCACTTCGCCTCATCCTTGCTTCTGACCGTTCTCCTCCACTCTCCTCTGGGAGAGCAGGGAGAACGGGGAGTTTCTTAAGAGAGGAACGGATAGGATTCCGGTTTGGATCGCCAGCCGTGGCTGGGTAATGTTCAGGCAACGCCTCAGGTTACCTCGGCATCTCACCTTCGGTGTACTACCAAGGATTTCAGGGAGGCCACAGAGACCCTCCTGTTCAAGGAGCCGTACACGATTCCCGGGCGACAGAAGGACGCTACTGCCATTAGGATCAGCTCTTATACCTCTCCGCCGTGCTGCTTCCTTTTTCCTCCCTCCGCTTCGTTCGCCGCTCGCGCTCGTGTTTTTCAGAGACGAGTAGGGTATTACCTAAGGACCTTCTTTTCGACGCGGCCATCCGAGCTCGAGGAGATTTTGATTCCCACTTCGACTATTAAGTTTTTCGCCGTTTTGTTCCACCGCGTCTCGCCCAAGTACCCACCCTTATTTATGGGGCTCCCCGAGCTTTTTGTCGGTTTACGAAATCGATTTGCCTGTCGAGGATTAATAATGGACGAAAGTGGTCTCAATAGAAAGTGCCAGCCGAAGGCGATTTACTTTCGGTCAGTTGACGCGTTACTTGTATTCTTCCGTTCAGCAAGACCCGTGAATGCATATAATGGAACGACACAAGGGGGAAATATCGAATCGTCTACGTAGCTATGAAGATGTTTGCCACTCTACACGCCCGATTATCCGGGAAAGCAGAGTTCAAGAATTTCCCCGTCGCTTTTCACGAGCGACTGAAAGAAGGAAGGTACATTTTTTCGCGGCTCCCTCGAGAGACGGCGAGAGTTGACGAGACTAGGCACCCACTTCGCCTATGTACGTCTCGCACACTCTCTCGTCGGGCAACGGTGACTAGAGCACCGAGGCTGTCGCACACGGGAAACTCAGTCGCACGTATGTATCCGCGAGTTCGCCTCTGCAGATAAATGACGCCACTTAGAGATTAGGCGCTTTGGGACTGCGGCAGAGTGGCAGAGAGATATTTTCTCTGCCTACCTCGCGGAAAATAGCGTGAGCGACTTTCATTCCTGACTGTCGTGTTAGTCGTCGTACCTACCGACGGTTCTTCCCCTTTCTCGCGAGAACAAGGTCGTGCTTCAACACGGCGAATCGCGTTTCTCGGACGAACCGCGGACGTTGCATGAAATTTTAATACGTGCAGTGATGTCCGGCAAGTGAGCCAAACGATTACGACGGGGAAATTGATTCAGTCAGTAGTTGACGTGTAATAAAGTGGGAATATTGTTCGTCGAAGTGAGATCAAATGAACGTAGCCGTTTGTGTGATAAATTTTTCCGTGCAGCTGGAATTTTATTCCAATTTTTATTTTCATTTCAACGACGCGTCAGGTTCCGATTGAACAAATGAAATCGCCGATCGTCATAACTCCCAAACCCCTCAGTTCGATGTTCTCCTACCAAAATTACTGTTTGATTCGCAATAAATTTCTCGGAGTGTAATTATAAAAAAACTTCAATATCGACATATCCTTAACTTGCCCGCCGATCATGGAAATACGTTTTCCGCCTAATTAACGAACGCGTCGAAGAATTTGCTCGGTCACACGAGCAGAGCTGTTCCATGCCGCGCGATCGACCGACGAACTTCGTAAAATACCTGCCCTTCGGAATTCTTCCAGCCGTGTCACGGCACCGCACGCTCGCTCGACTTCACGGAAACGAGGGTCCCCGGCGACGCATAATTTTGCCGGGCAACGGCGCGAGTCGCGCCGTTCAAATCGTTCAGCAAAAATACCGCGAAATGTTGGTGGACCACGGACCGTGCTCCGCGAGATCGCGCACGATTCTCGCCGGTGACTGAACAATCGGGGAAGCGCGATTTACACGTGGACCAGTCGGATTTCAGGAAAACTGGAATTGTGCAAATCTGAACGAACCTCGGTAGAGGCCGTGGTTAACCTTCGTCGATCTGTCGAACGTTCCGTGTACGTCGGGAGACATTCAAGGAATGGGACAACGAGGGAACCAGGTGTTTTCAGTAGAGTGATATACCCTTTGGCGACACGTCGTTCCGATCAAACGAAATGCCAATCTTGCCACTAGTTTTCACGCGAAGCGAAAACTGCGAGGAGAAGCTAACGTGCTATCATTTTAAAAGATTGAAAGGTGTTTCGGAAAGCGAGCGAATCGAGGTGGACCGGTGAGAGTGTGCCACACGGAATATTTTCGCGCCGGGTGCGCGCGTTGTTTTTAAGACAAACAGCGGAACGGCTCGCAGGGAAGGCGAGGGAAAATATTGTAAATTGCACGGGGCGAAATTGTGATATAACGCGGGCACCGTGCCTGAATAACACGGCACGGCGTAGGTGTCGCACGAATGGCGGGGAAATACGTCAAAAAGTTTTTCACCGGCTCCGCCGGCACGTGCCTCGTCGGTCGCAAATTGCACGTTGCCCTCGCGTTATCGCTGCGACTATTAAATTATGCAATATTTCGTGCAGCTTAATCGTAATCGCGACGGAGAGCGTAACCGTAGTCTACCTCGTTAATTAACGCTCCCCGCTTGAACGAGTGCGCTGTCGATTAATTAAATTGAATCCTATTGAAATGTTTGGTCGCCGGTACGAAACATCGACGCTGTCTTTCGCTGCCTGAATCCACCGCGAAAGGTGAACGGGGAATTTGCCCGAGAAATTTTCACGTGGCGCTCCGCGTGTTCGCGACACCGGTGCCACTGTGGGGCGAGAACAAGGGGGTGGATAGGCGGGTGGATCAACAGAAATATAGAGCGCGAAAACTGGAGGAATAAGACATAAGCGGCGGTTGGAGCCAGTGGAATTTCTCTTGCGGGCGCGGGCTTAACCCGCGGAAGCTTTTCAGAATTGCGAGCCGTGACGACGAAAAATCGTTCCGCGAAAATGGATGAGTTGCGGCCGTATCCTCGGCAACCTCATGTTTCATACGCAAGGAAACAGAAAATTTCCATTGAAAGACGAGTACAGTGTTTCGCCAGGCGGAACGGAGCATCCTTTCGAATGGAAGCTTTCCACGAAAATTCTTCGTTAAATAATGGAAACGACGGCGGTAAACTTCCCGGGACGGAAATGTGAATTTTGTGATCCCGCTCGTTAAATCTAAGCCTTGTAATCGGTGACGTTACACGTTTCGCGCGACACTTTATCACCGGCTTGTCGGCAATCGAATTTTCCGCGGTACGCTGCCATTATGGGCGGCAAATCGCGTTTATGGCGACCAATTACACCGCCAACTGTAACAGCGAGAAACATTTACCGATGCAGACCACGTGCAGACGGCCGAGAACGCGACGATGTTTCAATAAGCTGGCAAAACCCAGCCGCGAACGGACTCGTAAATCGTTTAATCTGTTCCGTTCCCGTTTAACGCGTGTTCTTTACACGTTTAAAGCCGTGGGTATTTCTGGAGGCAAAGGGAGGCACGCGACGCGCTATACGTTATAAATATCGATCCTGGCCCCGTTGGCCAGCCATGCACTTTGAGCGCAATACCGCCGGCAATAAAACATTTTCATAGTCATCGAGCTTAAACCAGCACCGCGTAAACTTCTTTATCGGCAATCTGCTCCGGGAGGGGGTGGGGGTGGGGGGATTAAATTAGTCGTAGGAAGTTTCTCGTTTTCCATATCTCTGTAGGCGGTTTCCGTTCAAGGAAAATAAATGACTGCGGACCTACGATTTTTCTGGGCTTATCCGACGCCGCGCTGGAAATAGGTTAAACGAGCTATCACGGGATTGAATGCTCGTGATTTTTCGCAAATATTCTGCTGAACATTCGGACTGCGTTTTAGCGAATCGCTCGAAAATGAACGCGGCCGCTTTTAATAAATTGATAAAAAGCGTGCAAGAAAATCTACGAGGCTTTCAAAGCTCTGAATTATTTTGGTACATGCATCGCGGACTTCCGAAAATTTCACTTACCCTAATAATTCAGTTGTGCGCGCAACGAGAAAAACGAAAATATACCAAATTACTCCAAGCCAAACAACCATTATGCGTCGCACAAAAGCCGTCATTATTCCCACAGTTTGATCGATCCAAAATCACGAGCAATTACGCGAGCCACCAGGACATCGATAATGGTCGGATCAGGGCGGGTTTCGATAGAAAGTGTCTGAGTGGACGCGCAACGGGGCGAGACATCCTACGGCAAGGTCGTAAATCGCAATTTATGCGCGTGCCTACATAATCCAGCGGTGCAATGGTATCGAAAGTGGAACATCCGCGACGGCACGATCCTCGCGCAGATAAGAATAAAACGGCCCAAGATAACACGGTGCGGCCAGGCCGGAGCGCATCGGGGCTCGCGATACGCGGCCGTTGCATCGCCGCGATATTTCTCCGCTTTATCGCGGCGAGGAATAATTCGTTAACAACGCGTTACGAGGAGATAGCGTAATTACCGGGTTACCAGAGTGCCCCCAGCAAGCAAGGCCGCGGGCGTCTCTCGCGATGAACGCCATGCTCCTTTAAAGGGTGTCCACTCCTCTGATTTACCGTGATTCATTCCACGGACGAAGCGACCGCCTAATTATAGCCATGATAACGCTTTACGCGTGCTTAGCTATTATTTAGAGGGGAAACGACTAGCGCCGGGCTATACTTGTCTCGATAAGGGGCATCGCGGGCATGTTAATAAATTTCTTAATACCTGCACCGCTGCCGGCTCGAACCATCCCGTTCCCTCTTGCGTAACAATATTTTCCGTACGTTGGAAACGCCGCGGGGTTACTGTTGGCGATTCCTTTTCGTTAATGGTCTTGGACCGCTGGATGGCTGGCTTGGCGCAGATTGTTTCGGAATGCAGATTCATTGTGGCGCTTACTCTTTCGCGGGGATTGTCTGAGAAAGCAAATTTGTTGACCTGTTGCACGGTAAAAAGGAGTTCCCGGCGAGGGGAGTGTCCCGTAAAATCGCGGCGTTAGTTGAGATGCATGGATGTTTATGATCGTAGTCCATTTTATGGTTAAACTTTGGTTAAATGGACGGGGCCGATTATTCAGTTTAAACGAATCTCGTGTAGCTCCGGCTGACTGAAAATTCTCTGCCCTTTGTTCTTGCTTATTTTCGCGGACTATCAACGTTCTCATCAAAGATTTTACGTAATCCTTGAAGTTCGCGATACATGGCAGCGTTTCAGTAAGGTGAATACACATTCTCATCTAGCCGTACAATGGCGCTACACTTCATATCCCAGAGGCTGTAACTATTCTTGGGCGAAACAGTCGCCAGTTTTGCCCTCATTCGCAGCGTCAGATATACTGCTTCCTTTCCCGGAGTTCTAGTTCAAGTCAAAGTTAGAAATCCAACGCTCCGCCATGATACCTATGAAGTGCTGCGAGAGATGCAACTTTATGATGATCACGCGTGCAACGGTATTTGTTATTGCAGTAAATTACCGTACGAAATAGTATCCCTCTTATTTATCCCCGACGATGTACGAGAGAATCTTTCCTGTTAAATTAAGCCGTATGAATGATTTGAAACAATTGCTCGTCGCCCAATGAAAATTTGTACATATTCAAGCCGTACATGCCAACGTGGCCGAGGATCTAAATCATCGATCGGCGGAAGCGGAGGCCGCGCGGCGGAAGTCAACCGCATGTCCCTGCCGTGTTTCATCGCGATTCACTCTTGGAACACGGCGACGCTCTAATTACTGCCGTGATAGCGTTTTACGCACGCTTAGCTATAACTCATAGGAGAAAATCTAGCGTCGGTGCGCACTTATCGGGCTGGTCACGGCGCCGCTCCATAAAGTAGATTAGGTAATTCCCGGTGTAAACGTTAAACGGACGAACGATAGTCTGGTCGTCGGTCGGTGGCCGTCCTGAATGGCCCGCCACGTACTTCTCCGCGCCGATACAGGTTCACGTGATTCGCTCTAGGCAATAAATTTCCAGGATTTAAGTGGCTGCGTGATTTGAAAGCCGCCACCGGCGACTGGCTTATGTAAAACAAGTGCAACGCGAACGTGGACAGATTAAACGCGAACTTGCATTAAGTATTTTTTTAATAGTCGAACTAAGCTTCATGTGGAAAAAAAATAATGAAATTATACGTCAGTTTGGTGCAACGAAGCTTATAATAATAATATTATTAAAGTTAATGTTACTGCGATAGTGTACAAAGAATAATCGACCTAATCCTTCCAGCGAATAATTTCGATTCAGCGATATCTCAAAGGGGTCACTGTAATAAATGCCTGCGACGTATTAATTGAATTTTCCTCGTTCACGAACTCGATTCATCGCGAACTAGACGGCATTTCGTGACGGATGTTGAGCGTAAAACAAGTGCACGCTGGATGTAGCGGCGGTGGTAATGATTGCAATCATCATTCGTCTGGATACAAATGGAAATTTGGCCTTTCATTCTTACCGTTATTCAACGCGGCCGTAAGTTTTCGGGCCGTTTCATTATCATAAATTAACAAACCATTCGCATGTAATTAGCGGGCGCTGAATGCGGAATGATGCCAATTATTAAAAGCACATACCGGTCGAAAGTAATCGGTCCTGCAAATTCATTTGTTATCGTGAAAGCAATCTGGGTATCTCGTTAAATATCGTTCGACCATTTGCGCCCGTTTCGTTACTGGAATTTCAGAAAGCAATTACTTTCCTATAATCGATTAGCTCCTGGATAACGCCACGTCATACAAACGCAACGCATTAAACAGCCTTGATATCGTCAGTAGAATCGCTTTTAAAGCAATTCAAATAATTCGTGAAAGTTTAATGAGTCAGTTTAATGATAGCGCAATCTTGATATCCAATACGATATTAGCCGGACTAGAATGAGGAAAGCATAATACGTAGATCAAACGCGGGAGAGTGCAACAAAAAGAGTAGAAAAATAGACGTTCACGGAAACAAGGGTTCAATCAAACGGATTAGGCTCTCAAGACGCCAACGTAAATGTCTAATTTCTTCGGTCGTGAAGCGAACTTCCCGATTGCAAATGTAGCAGATGTACGTAGGAACCTGGTTGGATAGGTTGGCGAGATAGTCGAGCGATCTCCGCCGGGGTGAACTCCGGCTGCGTCAGCATTTGGGCGATTGCCCTACAGCGGTGGAAGCGAGACGGCTTTCAGAAAAATGCCGGCCGCGCAAGAAAGATTGCGATAGGGTATGGTCGGTGCGCGTTGGCAAGGATGAGGGGGACAGGGAAGGCTAAAGGGAAAACGTGGACTGAGGGAAATGTTTAAAAACTGTGAGAGAGAGAGAGAGAGAGAGAGAGAGAGAGAGAGAGAGAGAACGACCGAGAAGAGCGCGGAACAGATGAAAAGAGATTAGATCCAGGAATAAGAGGAACGAAAGCTGTTCAGTCGGAGGTAATTTCCTTTGCAGACACGGATACAGACGGGCGGTCTGATTATTATAAACGAGAGACTCGTTCCTTTTGATTGATTGGCAAAGGCGAGAAGGATGAAACGTTTCATCGGGAAGCGACGCAATAAATAAGGGTACACAATTTTGCGCAAGCTTGCTAATCAGCCATAGGCATGGAGAAAATAAGATTTTAAGCTGGAATATAAATCTGCTAGAAAAAAAAAGAAAATCTACACCTTGATTTCCCTCGGTACGATTTTTGAATATCTACCTTGCGGATTCTACACAAGTGGGATCTCGATATAGAAAGAGAAATCTCCGGCGAAGCTCACCCAATGGCAACTCCGTTCCACGATATCTGGCGCGAGCCAAAATCCGTAATACGGAGCCAATGGGATAAACTCCCCAATAAACCAGATAACCCGGCATCTTCGATTCAAGACGCGACGTTTCCTTGCGATATCTCGAGTGACTCAACAGTTTTCCTCGTTACTCGTACCCCCGATCGGAAAAAAATTAATTGCAACCCTAACTGGCGTCTCGTCGACTACTCGCAAACGTCACACATAACGCCGAAGCAGAAGCGTTCCGCCATTTCGAGTCACACTCGTAGCTTCCCGCGATCTCGTGTGCAAGGCACACGCGTGTCGTTTTCCTTGCCGGAGTTAACAACCCGGGGGTTGCAACCGTGCATGATGAATTCTGTCTGGAGTGTCGGCACGACAGGAAGGCAGTAGTAAGTTCGCGCAGGTACGCTCGCGTTCGCCCGCGCTTGGTGCACTCACAGGAAGCTAGTTCAAGTCGAGCCCCGGTTGCTCGAGTCGGTTGTTTTGATGGGAGACAGCGTCGAGCTGTGGGGGGGATGGAAGCAGGGATCAGGATCAGAAGACGACAAGGGAACGCAGAACTTCCTTCAATAATGACGAAGACCCCTGTGGCAAACTCGTTCCACCCTCGCGACAGCATGCTCCTAGTAGTTACACCCTTACGGACTTACTACCCCTTAGCGACAGTTTTCAAATAGGCGTCTGCCGCCTGGCACCCCAGACGACATTCACCTATGCTGCAGTCTCTTCGAGCCCCAGCGTTCATCGTGGTCTTTCGTCCTCCTTCCGTCTTCGAGCAAAGTGCATGCTTTAGCTACGCTCTGACGGACGATGGTGGTTCCCATGGAGAATGGAGTGCCGGTTTGCTTCCGGTGCCACTGCGATTCTTCCCTCGGTCTTGTCGCGAATGTGCCTTGGTTCCACAGGGTGGCGGACGATCCACGCGCGATTGCGAATCGATCGATCCAGCGTCCGATGTCGCTTCTCTCGTCACCGTCCGTTTGATCGTCGTTGAAGCTTCTCGAAGGCCCAAGACTGTTTAAAGATACGCGCCAGCGAAACAGCCGGTGCAAACCCGGACTCCTAGGAAACACTTTAACACCGTCTATTAAATCTCTATCGACTTCGCGCGGAAATGACGTCCCCGGGGTAGAGCGATGGTAGCAGTAACAGAAGCATGATGGAAGTAGGGGAGCAAAAAGTCGGAGGTTGGGATGATATTGTGGCCGGTTGTGGCGGTAGGTCGAGAAGGCGTGGCCTGTCGAGGCCGAAGGGTAACGGAAGAAGGGTGACTCTCTCTCTCTCTCTCTCTCTCTCTCTCTCTCTCTCTCTCTCTCTCTCTCTCTCTCTCTGTCTTTCTCCTCGTATGGAATCACTACCGAAAGGGGACCAACTTCCCTTCTGGCCTCTTGCTTTTCTCTAGCCGCGCTGCTCGTACGTGCAACTTACGATGCGTGACGCAACGACGCCTGATGTGTGCGCATCCTTTCTCTTCTCCCGCGATGTGAAACGAGCGCACGTAACCGCGCAAAGCAACGCTGTCGCTAGTCATACACGTAGAGGCAAGCACGATGCACCTGGATCGTTGGTGGATGTGCACCAACACTTTCCCTTTAGCCCGGCAGTACGCTGCAGTGTCAAAGGGTTGAAGGCGTGGGATGGTAGGTGTAGCAGGCACGAGGGGAAAGCACGAGCTCAGAGGGTGCAGTAGAGTAGGAGAGTGTCTAGACAGACAGGGTGGTTAGGCTGGCTGGGTGGCTGGCTCGCTCGTTGCTTGGCTGGCTTGCTGTGCTGGCTGGCTGGCTGGCTGGCTGGCTGACTGGCTGACTGGTTGGATGACTAGATGGCAGTCGCAACGGTGTGCACAGGTCTGCATCGTTCCGGGCTGCATTGTAGTGGGCGGGAGGGAAAGAGTTGGAGGAGGGAGATGGAACTACTTCTTCAGGCAGACTGCCTTAAGTGAAGATTGCCCTCGTGGTACGTGCATGTACCTACCTAGCTACCTCTACGAGCCAGATAAAACTAGCCGAGGGGGAAAAAAGAAGGCCCTTTCTTTAGGCCGCGACCGTAATGAGAGCCGCGACTTGGGTGGAGCAGGCGATTGGCCGCCGCTATAGGGAGAAAAGGATGGACAGCTCGTCCCGACCGTGTTCCCCTACATACAGACGAACGTGTCCTTATGGCTGAACCGTCGTTACGCGTAATGAGGGAACGTTCTACGCGGAGTAACTGAAAGGGCTCAGTTTCGAAATTTCCGTGGGAATTCATGGATTGTCGTGGACTGACCGAGTCTCGCGGAATTCGTTCGCCATTGAGAAGAATATCGAGTTCCCTTTTCCGTTCCCTGTCTAAACGGGAACAAACTGACGCGATAATAAAGAAACGATCTTAGCTCGTGGTAATGTTGCGGGAGTTCCAGCGCAATTGTACGCATCGGTTGTAACAGAAAATGATATCAAATCTCTTTGTGAGAGAAGGAAGAACATGCCGACGTTTCCCCTCGTCGGTTTCCTGTGCAACGTGGCTGCAGAAACGGCGCGAAAGGTCGTCGATGGTGAACCGTGAACTGCGAATGTGTCCCCGTGTGCTCCACGAATCTCCATAAATTACACGCCATACTTGCATAATTTTAATTAAACAAACAGGGCCGACCGCTGGATCAACAAAAACGCACCGAACGACTTTCCAATAGCTTGCATTTTGGCGTTCCTAGCACAGACACACGTGTACGTTTGACCACATCCACCGGCACACGCGCGCCCTGCCACTCCTCCCTCCGCCCTAATTTATTCCGCTCGCTTAACGATTTGTCGGATGCAACGTAATTATAAATATAATCTGTGCACGTTAAATGAAATAGGCTACGCTCGTATCGCGAATACCATCCGCAGAATATTGCCATTATCAGTGCTTATAACCGTGGAATTTATTGTAAAAACATGCAAACATCGTGGCTGTGTTTTGTTCCAGCGACATGTTCCCCGGTGTTCTCTGTTAGAGTCGCTGGAAACGTTAATTAATTTTTGCAAACACTCATACCGAGAGTGAGGTCGGATTTCGGGAAGAATTTCCATTCAATTAAACTCATTTAAACGAATACGGAATAAGCATTTCAGGCGAGGAAATTTGATACAACTGTAGTTTCCCTTGGTAATATATCAAAGTATAAAGCATTCCCGTGATTTAATGAGGCCTTAACCAGTCGCGATCCAATTTCCTCCGCATCGTCTTTCGTCATCGACTTGCAGAGCAGACGAGAACAAACCGCCCGGTGATCCCACACTCGCCCGAAATTATTCTAGAATTCTCGATCTCTCAACTAATTTCAGTCCTGAACTCGTTTCGCATCGCCCCTTTGCCTCACTGTTATCCAACTTTGAAAAACGAAGCATTGCTGAAATATCCGTGACAACGATAAGAAAGATAAAAGCAAGTAGCTGACCGCTGTGTCGAGTTGAAACGAAACCAAAAATGTATTAAACTTGTATTCAGCGGCGATGGATCCAGCAATCTTTTTTACCCGTGCTCACGTTCAGACCCGGGGTGAAACAGACGCCAGGTCGTCCAAGTGAAATGCGATGAAAGAGTCTCAGAGAAATAAAGAAAAAGTCGCTTCGTTTAATCAGACGAGATCAAACATGGCGGCCCGTTTGCCATCCGACATAGGTTCACCGTTCCTTTTTACAGCTAATCCAGATTCGCCGGATTCGCCGATGGATTCGTTTAAGAGTTTGACGAGGCCTGGCTCTACCAAGTTCCCCAAGGTACACGGCCTCGGCTTTAATCGCTGGCAACCAGCAAAGGAGAAGCCTTTCCCTACCAACGTGTGCATCGGCTACCGTGTGCTTCCTCGGCTCAGCTTAGCCCTTTCGCCTCATATTCAATTTCAGCCTTCAGCTGGCTGCGGCGTCGCGTCGGGGACCTTCGACAGGGCCACTCACGCACGTTCCACCTATCGATACTCGACGTATACCGATTTTCTGCTGTGGCTACCGTTGCCGTGCGTGCATGCGTGCCTCCGCCTGTACGAACAACGGGTGTCGGGTGTACGCTTTCGTGTGCACGCTTCCGCAAGCTCGCTCCTGCCGGAGAGCCGAGAATCCGAATGTATCCGTGAACCGGTGATGGCGAAGGGCGGCAGGAGAAATATGCTGGAATTGCGACGCCCCAGAGTTGAATTTTCGTTACATTCTTCCACCTGGTCCTTTGGCTGTTCCCTTTCAATAGTACATTTGATACGTCACGATGGTCGAAACGTTTATTTTCTTGAATATTGAAATGGGCGGGCAACAATTGAACTTGACAAATTGTGGAATTCTGTTACCGCGATTCATATCGATACGGATAATTTCCATATCGGCGTGCGTTCATCATCTGAATTATAATAATTACTGTGGCTGCCATAGTTTTTTCTATCTTCCATCATTATCCGACTGCTCCATTGTAATGTTGTAACGTCGTGCTCATTTGTGATTCCGGTTCATTATGCCGTTTTAATGCAAGGATAATTACACGTTGGAACGCATAGATAATTGCGTTCGTTGGAACGCGCTCGGGTCCGACAACGGTGGTGTACAGAGCGGACGGAAAAATTATGCGACACGAACAACCGTATTAAAAATACAGTGCCATCGACGGAACGCGAACGCGTCGTAATTAGAACTGTCAGGTACTTTCGTAACGTTGGCCGTGTCTAGACAGTTCGGCGGTCGAATCGAAAAATATTCTTCAAGGCAGTCGTACAGTCATTCTGACGTTCGCGATAAATACGATAAGGTGTGACAAATCGATGGGACACCGACGTTTATCGCCACGGAGTTTCCGCGGTGCAACGTAAACATACAGGTATTAACTGAAACAACAGCGGGATGAGAAACGATGTATTCCCATTTGCGCCGTTAAACCGCAACGTTTCTACCGGCGGCGAATTTTTGCACCGGCCATTTGAACGACGCTAATCGGATGGTATTAAATATTTGCACGCATAACGCGTGGAATTCGATCGGCACTTCGACGAACTCGATGATCCATGTTTCTCTTCCCAGCGACGATATCCGTGAACGATAATTCCAAAACCGTCGGGGATCTTTGCTTTGTACTTGAAAGGATAATCTCGTGCGACCTAGTTTCTTGCATTACGAACGTTACGATTCGATAATATCGACTACTGAAGCCGCCGGTATCCCGCTCTAGGTCAATTGTTCATTTTGGAAGGCGGGGGTCGACGATTAAAATGGAAACGGTGCGAATTCGTCCCGAAACGATGGACGATTTAGTCGACGCGGACAATACGTAGCGACGCCTATCCGTCAGAGACAGTTGCAACAAGGGAAATTTCAATAACCCGAAATCGTCATCGCCCGGCTCGAATTTTAAGTGACCGCGACGAGGCGTTCGCCGGGAATAATCAAAAGTTTGAAACTTGCGGTAACCTGCGACGCTCGTTTATACGACGTCATAAAAGTGGCTCGGAACTTTGACTTTATAGCTTCGTCCCGATTTAAAGTCCCACAAGTACGGGCCATTCTTGCGTCCGAACTGTGCGCACTTGAGCCGGAAATCGTCGCGACGCGATTACAGGGAACGTTGTATGCAAACGTCGCGCTGCAGCTTATCTTTACGTTTGCCGGCAAAAAAATCCGTAATAATCTGTCTGGTGTAGCCAGTCGAAACGGTGCCCCGACAAGGCGGCGGGGAGATTTTATTGCGTCCTCGGCAAGGGGGTGAGTGTCGTTACCGCTCCGCAAGAAGGGAATTACCGTGGAGTGGTGACCCGTGTCGCGAAAACAGGCCAACAGAAACCGTGCACTTGATATCACAGAAGCAACGATTAGACCACACTGTTCACCGGGACGCTCGTAAAACACGTTCGGTCCTCTCCTCTCCGTTGGCCCTCTTCTGAGACGAATATACTTGAAGCGCGGCTTACCACTGGCGCGTACGTACGTTTGGAGACACGGTAGATACGAAGAAGAACTAACTGATAAACGAACTGATAAAAATGATCGTGATACGTCTCCGACGCAGCATTCGCCGGGCGATTCGGGTCGTGGAATGGAAAATCTCTTCCGCGATGGAACCAGCTTAACGAAATGAAATTTCACAGTCCGCCTGTCCTCCTCTCACCCTCTGCGCCTCATTCATCGCTCTCCCTCTTCTTTCTCTCAACCCCTGTCTCTGTTCGTCTGTCGTCCCCCTCGTCTGTTTATCTTTCCGCCATCCATCGCCGGTTCGCCTCTCACCGCTGCCACGCTCTTTCTTCTCGCCTGTAGAAGCAGCTCTAGATATGAGAATTTAAAATGGAGGGCGGAAACGAATCGCGAGGGTTTTCTGCCGCAACGTTTCGCTTCGAGGAGAGAAACGTCTCGCGTGTATCAGGTAGAGCGATACACGCGTTCGTCGCGTTCGAAGCACGACGCGATCTTTAATTGCTTATTGATACGGATTCATTTATTGATTTTAAAGGATAGGATGAATGTGCTGTGAATGTTTGGAAAACGGGTACTGTGTGGGTAGCCAAAAAATGTTAAAGTGCTATATGTATAATGGAATGTATCTATGCATATTTATTTTAAATTCTTTTTTCACATTTTGCAAAGCAAGTTCTTATTTTTTGTTTAATGGCATTACCTTCCGTTCAACGCACTGTTTGAATCTAATGAGAACCGTAAGCAATTGAAGAGATTTTCGTTAAACGTTGTGATTGGTTGGAAATGATCTCCGTTTAAGGGTATCCTTAAATGGATACACTTCCAGTCGTGGGTTCTTGGGATTGTAGGTGGTGCATTCCAGGAATCGGACGTGACTGTTGCCGGCATGCCGTCCACGGCCAGCAATTTATAACTCTGCGCTTACAAAGCAACTGTACTTCGAGCTCATCCTCTTGCACCGTTAAACTGTGCGCAGAAATCAATTCGTGCACATGCTAAAATTTGTCTCGCGTTAAATATTTCTCGTGCGCATGAAACAGTTTCGCAGAGAGGCAATTCAATCCTTCGTTTGTGAACGGCGTACACGTATGCCCTTGTCGCGAATGGTACTCAATTTCGCACTGAAAACGTTTTCAATTTTAAGGGGGTCGTAACGAAAGGATCGGGGTTACAATGAATATTTTAAAACGACTCAGGGGCCGATATGTCGCGAATTATGGCTGCGTCACGGTCTATCGTCGACGAACGCAGCATCCGTTCGATAAGGGGGCGAAACAACCGAGCGCGAAACAGGACGATCGGGCGGACTGTGTATCGGTGTTTTAATGGGTCGTTATTGTCAATAACGATTGGTTTTACGGACGAACGGGTGGCGCGTATCGTGTGCACACGGCGAAATGCGGATGACGTTCTCGCCGCACGCCTCGCGGATTATTCGAGCTTCAGCTCGATTCAGATTCCACCGGTATTTACGGCGGACACGTCGCGGCAAGGAGCTTCGAATGTAATCCACCGTGGAAGAACAATTATCGACGTTGCGATGGCGACAGAAGGAACGGGAAATCCGATTGGGATCACTGCTCGGTCATCGATTTTTGCAGCAAATCTTTTTTTCCCCGCGGAATTACTGTACACGCGTGACTCGCAGCCCAGATCTCTATGCCATTATTTTGGGACATTTGCGGTACTTTTTTTGTTTTTTTTTTTAGGGAGTGGCATGAATATTTTTATTCGGGTTTGGCTATGAGTAAAAAGCACGTGTGTTTCAATTAAAATAAAATAGCATGATTCCATGATGCGCGTATACCCCTGCATTTCCATAGTATTATTGAAGACTAGAATCGTGCGACTTGAGAAAAAGGATCAATAGGTGTAATGAAAATTAGTATTCAGGTGAAGATATACCTTCGTATCCTCAAGCTTCATTTTTTGCACCACCCTTGCACTTGTTTTTCCCGTTTTTACTGTGCACGCATGCAACTATGTCATCCCTTATATTTGCTGCTCTCTCCATTCCACCGTTCATTTTTCATTCCACCTTCCACTATATCTATTTCCATCCCTTCTCTTCCACATACAGCTACAGAATTTAACAAAGACCGAGTATTAATATTAAAAAATGATTCTCTATCGACGCTGATACCAAGAACCTACATAGCAAGTGCATGCACGAATATATGTATAATATGCGATAAATCTCCGGAACGCGGTCCGTCGCCTATATATCCTGCGGTGCGCACGGTCCAGTCCTTGAATTTGCCACGTTCATAAATTTCAGCGGCGCGATAAAGTCCTCGCTCGAGGTCCTGGCATCGACGAGGAAGTCTGCGAACCGGATGTAACGAAGAACACACAGGCGAGAATCGCAGACCGTGCGCCGCACGGTTTTACACAACGCTCGCCGAGTGGCGTCCGTGAACGATCTTCTTTTTCCTTTCCCCGGGCCTTCTACTCGTTGCACCTTCTTTTTACGCTCGCTTTCCCTCTCCAGACGTCTCCGCGCTGGTCTCACCGGGTAATCGCGACGACGACGACGACGACGACGACGACGACGACGACGACAACGTGTGGCGAACGAGGCCATAAGGCCCGTCGAAGAGCGAGCTCCGCACCTACAGCGTGAAGAATGTTAACAAGCCGCGGCGGTGGCGAAGTTGCACGTATACTGGCCAGTTTTTCTGCGTTTCTGTGAACGTGTGCCGATCGCATCGGAAAGTCCTTAAGCCGGCGGGTAATAAATGTAAGGATAATGAGAGGTTCCATGGCCAACGAGGATTAGGGCTGCAGATAAGGGCTCACCCTCTTCTCGCGCACCTCGACGCGAGACAATACTTGCTCCTTTCGTGAACTTTGACGTTCTCGAAAGTTAGATTTTAAACTGACACGGTTTCCGCACAGTTCATCCAAGCAATGATTCTTCCGGCTCGATGGAATTCGATTTGGACGCCCCAGTGGACAATTAAATACAGGTGCACGAAGCAGAAGGTGGAAACGACACGAATGTACGAGATAATAAAGTACGGAAAGCAAGGCTCAGTTTGTGTTACTTTCGCTCATCTGTGTCGTAGCAGAATTGATCGTTGCACGGGGACTTGGCGAAGCGATTAGCGGTAACAGTGAATGTAAGTCGTGGACGGTTGGTTCCATCGATAATTACGAAGAAATAAAAGCTACCCGATTGCGAATGATTACACGTGCCAGTTAATCGATATCGATTCGATCAAAACGCTGTTAGGGATGCGGAACCGTTAGATGTGCCATGGAATCGGAGTCGTTTCTAAAGGTATCATCAGCGAGCAATTGAATTGATTAACGATGTCGGTGGCTGAGGTGAAGTTTCGTTTACAAGATTAATTGAAATCGGTCTCAGGGGGGGAGGCGCAGCCTCCGTGCACCTGACCCAGAGCCAAAACTTCAGTGAATCGTTCTGGAATCGCGTCCAATCCGAGGCTGTGAACTCTTTCCCGTCCCGGCGGTGTCGACAACGGCGTTACTTCTCGCTAGAACACACCGGCCGGGACCTTTATGACACAATGACTTAATGGAACTTTGCACATTACTCATGAGCTCCATGGCGATTATGTTAGACCGCGGTAGTAAAGTTAGTCACGCAAGGTGAATACACGTAGCACGGCGGGGTCGTAGCAACGGCGAGGGAAGATGGATGTTGGTGTTTTGAGAAATTGAGAAAACGGTCGCTGTCGTGCGAGATGAATAATACGCCGGCTCGTTGGTAAATTGGATTTGATCGAACTTATTCCAATCGCTGATACCGTGAAGCTAATGCTTGCCCTCGCGAAAATTAGGGTCAGGAATGTTAACAATCTTCTGAGCTACGTCAAACGATCGGAGACGCAAAAGTGTTATTTGTTGTAAATTAATTCTTGCGATTAAATATCTCGTTATATCTCGACAAAAAGTTAATTGCTTAAATCGGTGAATTCTCGTGTCACGCTTAACAATGCAGAATTGCTTGAAATGAATTGCCTTTTTAAGAATACAGCAAACACATTTCTTATTTACACATGTGTATATAGAATCATCAAAGATTTATCTGGATAGGTATAATTCATCAAAAAGGGCAGAAGAATAAGCGGACGTCAGAAGCTCCCACGAAAATAGCCCGGCAACGATGCGCATCCTGACGTATTCTCCAATTACTTCAATTGCATTAATTAATTATCTTAACGGTAATCGTATTCCGTATTCAAATCGTTTCGCCGTCCAACCCTTGTTATGCGATATCAAGTGGGCGAGAACTCGCATCGAATTGGATTAGGTCGATTTCCTTCTGCACACCTTCCTGCTTCTCCCCCGCCATCAACTGTCTTGTCCCATCTGGTCCGACGTTCACCGCGGTGTTCAGGCATTACACGAAGTTCAATTCTTTTAGTCAAGCACCAGAGCTAGTGTCTCTAATGTCATGAATTACGTCGCGGGATCATGTCCAGATATGACAAAAATATCGTTGCTTCGTTCGATCGGGAATTGACAACGTCGTTAATTCGCTAGGAATTGATAATCGATCGTCGGTCTTGTAATTCCAATGGAGAATATACGACAGAGGGAACCTGACCTGGGCTGCATCGAATTTATTTTCACCGTGGAATTGAAAATCTTCGAAACTGCCGGTACCTCCTCGTGGAACTTTATAAGAACGGTAACGTGGACGAGGTCGGGTGCAACGCTGCGAAGTTTGAAATGAATTCCTCCTTGGAATACCTCGTCTGAGGTGATACGCATAGGAAATGCGAGGATATCTGCGGATGAGTTTGTTAGAAATGGCTTCTTCTTCGCGGTTTCATGTGAAATGTATAATGGCACTGATAGAATTCGCACATACACATTCCCCTGATTTCTTACTCCGCACTGTACCTATTTGCACTGTAGCAGTTAAGCCAGGTAATCCTAAAGACACAAAAAACAAGACCGGCCTAATTAAGAAAGAAATCCTAAGTGTGTATTGACTAGCGTATCGCAATCAGCCCTAAAGCTACCATATTGGGCCGTTCAATTAGGAAGCTTATCAGGGCTTCGGGAAAGAAGATCGACCACCCTGTCGTTAACCGTCGAGCGTATAAACCCTGCCAAAAGCATCGAGGCATCAAGACGAAGGGCGTACAGGTGCAAGGGGTTAGGTTTGGGTTAGGTTTGTCAAGGGACGATCAGTCGGAATTAGAAGGGCCGTTAGCGACTATCTCGCCGCTACATTGCTCGTTGTACGCTCGATGATATCGTACTTGGCAAACGGAAAGGCGTAACTTGCGTCACGGCCATTGACACGCAAACCCTCAATGAAATTACTTTACATTTTAATTAGTGGTCCAGGAGTATGGCCCCCTCCCTTAGCCACCCCCCGACCCACCATCGCGCTCGGCGTCCTCATCCTGATCCCAATCTATCGACTCGACGATCGGATTATACTCCGGAGAGCGGTTTTTGGTCTTCTTCGGGGCGTCGACGACGTAGCCGGAAGATCCTGAAGATAGTAATAAATTGGACGTTAAGCGGCGAAAATTGGCCAATTAGTGGAGACGGCCGGCTTTTCCCGCCCCTAAAGTCTTTATAGGAGTAATCGAGCTCCCCGCGAAACGTGAATTAATTGGTCCTTCGGTATCTCGTTCAGAAATTCACCGAGATTCCGGGCGACCCGGCGAGGGTGCACTGTGTCTGGCGACACAGGTCCGGAACGTCTTATGGGAAATCGAGTCGTTTATTGGGCGGTGTCAATTAAGCGGGTACACCGTTTCTCAGTTACTTTCGAGCAGCAATAACGAAACTTCGCCGCGACGCGGAGAACTCCTCTGCTTTAAGCGGGGCCATTTAAATGCAAGCGAATTCGTCTATCGAGATTGTTTATTATAGTTAGACAAGACCGAGTTATTACGGTGCTTCGCGTAATTTCGTGTTTACAGATGATAATCGAAAATCGGGTACGGCAAAAATCGATAACAGCGCCGATAATGCGTTAATGATTTATTGATGAGCGATCATAGGGGCGGAGGGGGGAGGGGGGGAGCTGTAATACAGCACAAACGGGGACCAATGCAAGCGCGTGTACACGTGATAATGGGCAAACAGATTATTCACTAATGTGGCCAGTTCAACGCGCAATTTACCGTCTTCCGTCGAGTTCCATGTATCGACCTATCGATGAACGTAATGGGCAATGCCCAAGACATAATTGGGAAAGCTCCTCCAATTATCCATTTGTACTTCATGGAAATAGCTCGCAACCCCGATTCACGTATTACCGCCACTTGTAATATTCAACATCTCGACCGTTTGGATAAAAAAAAAAAAGGAAGAAGCTTTTACCTGCCCCGTTTATCCCCGCAGCCCTAAAACATTCAATAGCGACAGACAATCCTATTAGTCGGAAACAAGCGGCCCCGTCGGCCACGCGGAAAGCTGCGTGCAACGAGACTGTTCGGAGTTAATTTCACGGGGCAATCGACCGATCCGCTGTTTTCCGCAAGGACGGAAGCCTTCCGTGCAGCGGCGCCGCTTTGTTTCGTCGTTCATGTTTGACGTTCGGGAGGTAAAGGGTGCTTGAAGTGGCCTGGGCCATCGTTGACAGAGGAACGGGTCACAGGTGAAGGGAAATTTTCGCGCACGAACTTCGTATGCTCCGACCACCGAGGCGAGGAGGACGCAGCAGCAAAAGGGAAGCGAACGCAGTTACGAACTTAGCCAATTTTCCTCTCATTAGACCACGCACAACGCCTTGTCCGGCGAATGCACTCAAAGCTCGTGTTTTTACCGACTTCCTGCTGGCGTGCACGTGACCGGGGCTTTTCGCTGCCGCGAGATTCTCTTGTGTAATTGTGACGCGCGTAAGGACGCGCGACAAATTCACATTCGGCGACGACGCTGTTCTTGAAAGTTGCTTTCTACCAGCGGGACGAAGTTTTCTCGAATACTATAAATACTGCGGGAGCTCCAGTTACTAATGAACACAGAGTCGGCGCTATGGTACAGTTTTACTTTGAATTAAATTAGTGGTGTATTCATTTGTAGGAAATATGTGGGGCTCGCGAAAATTTATGTCGGCTTTACGTACACAAATATTGCAGTGCTAGTTTGCGAAATTCATTGTACCGCGATGCAACAAACTACTACATTAATAGTACATATATCGATGTGTGTATTCAAATCAGAGCTGTCTGTACATAGTTTTATTTTGTTGCCCAATTTCAATTAAGAATATGACGGAAGTATAAAACGGAATGCGTACAAATTTTTCTCATGGGGCAAAGCACGATGGAACCGTGTTTAATGGAATGTCACAAAGCATCGAGACGTTTGTTAGTCTAGACAACGAACGAGCTCTGTCTGAGGATGTGAAACATTTTGCGAATGTACTTTACTTTGTCCATTGTCACGGCACGGCACGCGGCACTGTACGATCGCATAACCTGCGCGACACTTTACGCGCGAGGGCCGTGCATTTCTCTCTCATTACACCGCATAAAAATGCTCCCAGCGAAATTCTATTTTAGCCTCTTCCTTCGTCAACTCCGTTTACGCCGATGAAGCAATCCCTGACCGTGATAAAACGTTTATTTCCACTTCGTTCCTCGATGGAAAATTTTAATCGAACGCCCCGGCGCGATATTTCGATTCAACGATTCCTACTTCCATTTCATTTTCAAACTAAATTAAGTTTAACCCCGCTCTTAATATTCGGTTCGTGAAATCGTGTTGGAAGAGTCAGCGAATATTCGGTGGTAGCTCGTATGATGCGTTAAATATTCAATCATTCGCCTGTGCCGCATTATTTCTGCTCGTAACAATTAATAATATCTAACTGTACGCGTTGAATGAAACCGCATCGGACCTGATCGTTCATTCCCCACGGAGAGTATTGAATTGTTTATCCGTATACGCTGGTGGCGTTTGTCCTCCTTCGATTGGCGAGGAGCAAAAGTTCTCAGGCCTCGTTTAATTGAAACAGCAGGAAAAATTCCACGCCGGTCTCTGTGCAAGCGAACCGAATGTATGTAGTTCACGTTTGCCGAGACCCACAATCATTTTCCCGCAACCACCTGCTTGAGTTTACGTCTCAGATTGCGCCGCTGAGTGGTCTTACGGCTTTCCATGTCACGTTCCGCGACCACCTTGGTAACTTCGACGGGGTAACCAGTCCTTATTCGGTATCACGATGGAAAAGCAGCCGAACGAAATTGGCGGAAATGAAGGAAAGGAGCGAACGAATCGATTTATCGGCAAACAGACGTGTATGCACGCCCGTCGGAATCCGTTAACGAGAATTCTATCTACGGAATTCCGCTGTTATTTCGTTTGAAACTCATCGCGGGCCGATAGAATCACATTCTTTCGCGGTAATAGAAATACGAAACACATATTGGATGTACCTAATTCCGGGTGTAAGGGCGAGGTCAGAAAGGAACATGAGCGAACGGTTGATTAGAATGCAAATGGAAAATATTGGGATTGGCGACTGGACGAGGGATTACGAAATTTCGTAGACGCTGTTTGCTTAACGCGAATAGGAAAAGGACATGGATTTATATTGCTGATCGATCGTTCGGGGGCTAATGTCCGGCTTTTAACGAAGAGCGCATATAAATTCGAGCACACGACTTGGTGTACGTTGTTTATTAATTACATTTTTGGGAACGTATATTACAGCATAATGATGTTGCGCGCTTAGTTATTTCCACTGTTCAATTGCACGTTAATTATTTATTTCGTAATTTGGTTACCGATAATTAATAGCTGTCAAATGAATACTCCAGATTGAGATTCACACAAACTAATTTCCCATTATTTCGCGGGGCCAGTGTTTAATGTAATGAACGGCAATTATCTTGATTTCCCGTTTCCGGATATTCCTTTTCGTTTGAATTCTGCGGCTCGTTGATTATTGTCGGAAGCAACACGCTTTGAAACATATATTTAACTGCCACTGAAAGTAAGACCGTTTTTCCATCGACATTAAAATTAATATTCCTCTCTGTTTCCTGCGTAATTACGTTTCATTAAAATAGACGACACTCCGTATCGGTAACACAGCCAACAGAGACCACGACATGTACTGCATACATAAATTAATAAAACATTCTGCTGCTTAGACATTCGCAATGACCAACGCCGTGTCGTTCCGCGGAGAGATAAAAGAAGCTTCTCTCAGTTCAATTTCGTTAACTGGTAAATATCAACTTCAATTCGCCAGGGCAAATTTATCGCCACGGTATATACCGGTAATCTAATCAAGCCGGCCGGCTTATTCAATATCTCGAACGGTTTATTTTTCGCCGTGAAGATGCGCGAGGATGCGAAGTGGGCTGGCTATATCGCAGCCGGCTTTATTGGTAATATCGTTTCGAAGAAATTCGTAGTCGTTTGATAAGGTCGTTAATTCGCCGGGGCCAATTTACCTGGCCAACCGCGTAGCGGCGGTGTGGGACCATGCAGCCTGGAAGTTGCAGGAAAAACAAAGTCGAAAACCAATATTGAGTCGACCACGGCTGGGCACGCCCGTTTATTTTCGCGATTTTAAGTGGGAGATTGATCGCCGACGAGGTGGCCCGCTTTTAGCGCGGCTCGTTGAATTTCTGCAACGATCCTGACGTCGAGCGCCGATGTTATTGGTCCCTCTTGTTTCTGCCAGAATCGCGGGCGGAAAAATAAAGGTATCGGGTCGAATCGATTTCCCCTTCGTCATAGATGGCCCTCGATAGCCTTTGCCAAACAATCGGCCGGCGATACTTGAGATCAATTATAAGTAAAATACGCCCATTGAAGGTAAAATTGGGTACACCACCATGACATGATATTATTATGATTCATCATCTTCCATTTAACGTGGCACGAACATGTTCGGATCGAAGCGTCATGTAATATAATCCGGGTGTGTTAAACGTAGGCTCATTGCAAGTCGTTACCTGGGTCGCAATTTTTTTTATTACAGCGTCAAATGTTCACTGATTCCGCGGAGCTCAATGCGCAGCTAAAAATTCGCATCGAGAAGCGGATAACCCGTAATAATCCGTTTGCAAACGATCGTTCGTGACACGGGAACAACTTTTATCGCAGTCACGCGATTTATGGGTGGTCGCATTAACCGGAACGAAGTTGTTTAACACGTTTTAAATAAAATCGAAACCAGCTACGAACGGCGCTCAACGGCGCGGGGCGAAACTCGAGCAGATTTTCATCAGCAGATTACACCGTCGAACCTCTAGTTTTAATTATCGAGTTTTAATCTAATTTTTGCACCGCGCGACTCCCTTTTTCTCTCTCTTCGCCGTGTTCCAGAACGACCGCGACCGAAATGACGGCTTGATATACACGGTGTCCATGGAGTTTCGAGGGACGAGCGAAAGTTCGTAATAGTTCATTTATTTTTCTACGACGAGGCGAGTAACGTTGATTTATGACGCGTGTCCGGCTCGCTTGTATTCGCGGATAATGAAAAATCCCTGCAGAAATCTGCATTATTTATTTCACGGTGATCGCGATAGCCGAACGCACGGCGCAACAGTAAATTGTACCGAGTAATATATTTGAAATGATGATTTGCAAGGAATATGAAGGATTAAACAAAACAGAATGAATAACACCCCCGTATTATTATATTTATATTTCTTCTTTACTGTGCCGAATATAAATGTAGATCTATCAATTCCCGTAAGAGTATCTTGACAATGTTAAAAGAGCGCAATCCGTGAAGTGAATCTAATGAGAGGGTATTCGACGCCAATAGAGATAAACAAGTGGTTTTATCGCTATGGCCCTTTAATTATAGTTGCTTCTTGCCAACGCCCATTACGTTTTGCAGAATTGCAAAGGTAATTCGACGCCGTCGCATTTTTATATTTCGCGTTTCAACTCGCCTCGTTGCAAGAACAAATTCACCAGCTTGAAATGAACATTAATAGCTGCTTAAACAATAAGCAGCTCGATATTAGAGAATCCAGAAGCGGTGCTAGAAGAGAGCCACCTTTCGGAGTACTACCTACCACTGAAAATTCAATGCCCCTTATTATATGGACCGCTGCACAAAGGCACGCGACAGTTTTACTCCCTTGCTGGATGCGGCTGGAGATTTCAATAAAACCCTTTCGAGTAAATTGAAGGTCCCCGCGGAGTACATCGTTTCTGCGCGCTCTTGCCAGAAACAAGAAATTATAATGGAAGGATGAATTTAACCGAGCCACCTCGAGCGTCCTTATTTTATTTAACCATTAATCCAACGACGACCATTCGGCGACTTTATTATCTCATTATACTTAATGGATATCAAATTTGACCGTGTCGGCCATTAGCGGAAAGGTTAAGCCCCAGTCTATTAACGTACCGGCATTTATGCTGCTCCTATCACGAGTGGAAATCCTGGTAGCCGAGGACACGGTTCATCTTGGTTGGATTTTCAGACGGTGTGCGAAGAAGATAGCGAGAATAGAAATCATCGCGCGAAAGACAGAGACGTGAAAAGAAACAAGGGAAACCGAATGAGAGGAGAATTGTGGTAGGGCACGGTGATAAAGGGAGAGAGAGAGAGAGAGAGAGAGATACTGCGAAAACTTTTATCGACTGACAAGCAACCACGCCAAAGCCGTTAATGGCTACTCAAATATGCGCCCCTGCAGGGGTACTCCTACGCCATGGCTTTCGAACTTCATTTTCGAAAGTTTCAGTCGTCTGAGGGCTACACGCTTTCGGAGCGTTCATTATTTACGAGCAACCAGAAGCGTGGAAAAATTTTCGCCCTGCCCCCATTTGTTCGATTGGTTCCCGGGGAACGATAATTCACGATTATCGTGAATACACATATGTGCTCTCGACGTACCGCCAACGATTCGGGCATTATATAAATAAATTACCGCTAGAAAAAAACCATCCACATATTTAATACAAATCTCCCCCCCTCAAATAACGGATAATTCTCTGCACGATGCCGAACGAAATGCCTTCGCTGTGCCGGTTGTCACCGCGTCGTGGCGCGTTTCTTAGGGTTTTGATCGCGGGGACGACGGTCCCCGAATCGGTCAGCACGCAGCGAGCCCGAGAGAACGAGCAATTAGTAATCGGTACCGGGCAATTACCGCGGCAAAGAACGAGCACCGGGATACCGTTTCAGTCGTGCTCTCTCCTCGCCCGATAAATCTTGGTCAGCGTGCAATTAATCGGGCGCGAGGCACTCGAAACACACGGCCCGCTTGGTATCTGGTTGACCCTCGGTCACCGGCGTACGAACCGATGCTGTCTTCCCTCTGTGCGCGGTGTTGTATATGGTAGCGAGCATTATGGTAGCCGAGGTTAAAGAGAACCACTCTCTCCCTGTTCCCCTTTTCCCATCTCTTACTCCTTTTCCCTGCGCCAGAGAACTTCGTCCCGTTTCCCCCTTTCATTCTCCTCTCGGTCGGCGTCTCCGTTTTTGTTTCCCGAAGGACAGAACGGGCAGAAAGAGGGGCCGTCTCTTATTCCTACCCTTTCTAGTCCCCGTCATTCTCATACTCCCCTCTTCGTCTTACTCTTCTTTCTCCTTCTTTTGCCACTGCTTCTTCCCGTTCTCGGATTATGTCGAAGGCGGCCCGAAGAGCGGCACCAGCCGGCCTGGCTGCCGAACATAATAACAACCACCAATTAAAATACCTTATTACGGCGGGACAATACGGTTCGGCGAGGCGGAGGGCAGGATTTTAAGGAGCGAAAGGCGTAATCCCTAACGAGAGAGAATCCTCCGGTTGCGGATTGAATTTCATCGTGCCGTGGAAGGAGATTGCCGCGGGAAAAGGTGGATCATCCGTGGACGCTCTGTTACGCCCGGGATTCCCTCCCTTGTCAACACAGGGATTAAACACAAATTTCCCATTAAGGGTGTCGTCCTTTTTCCTACCTTAGCCGCTACAGGCACCGCCGCCGACGCATGCTTATATCTGCATACGCTCCGCGAAGAATGAAGGACGGGGTTTAATACGCGCCTGCGGTGCCTCCGCGATGCGTCGATTGAAAAGTATTAATCGTATTCGGTAGGATGGAAACGGGGAATAGCACGCAGAACGCGGAGAGACTAGGGGGCTCGTTACTTGGGTACGGACATAAAAGGGAAAACCCACCGCAGGATTCCCGAATGATCGGTGTGCAGTCCGCAGTTTAAATATTTGAATATTTTAATTAACATAAAACTGTACGCCGTACGCGATGCTTGCGCAACGTCAATAAGTGGTGCCGGGACGGGTGAAACGGGGTGGATAATATTGCCACTGCAACAAACGTCACAATTAGCGAACGAAAGAATAATCTGCCATGAAAGGGAGGCGTGCGTAGCAGCCGATTAAATTGCCTCCCTTGCGAAGGACAGGATCAGAAAGTGTCAGCCCGTCGTTTTGTCGATAAATAAATTAACGCAAAGCCAGGCCAGTCCCAGCCAATTAAGTGCGGATCGTCGGGCAAAAATCTGGACTCGTTGTTCTCGAGCGGCTTTTTTTTCCTCTGTCGGTGCCCGTTTCGCGCTTCAACCCTTTTACGATTTTTGAATCGTCGCTACGGTTGCCGCCGCAACGCGCTCGAACCCCCCGCATCAGGATTATCCGTCGACGATTTACGAGGCACGTTTTCCGTTTTCCTCGCGCTCCTTTCATCGATTCCACGTTTTAAACGCGCTAGAGCCACCGGGATTCCCCTGATCTGGACGGAACCTGTGTTTATGGACGACTTTAGTTCTCGCGAAGCGGGACGTAGAAAATCGTCGATTTACGCAATCGTTACGGGGCGATGGGGTTACCGCGGGCAGAGAAATATTTGCCGTCCACGGTTCATCTTTCCTTTCCATCCGCGGGGACGTTTATGGCTGGAGGTTTGGAAATTTCGGTTTAAACATGCCCCGGCAGTCGGTGAATCGATCGGGGCTGTAAAATTTGATTTGATTTTTATTAAGAACCGGTTTCCACTGGATTCCCCTGGTCTCCATATTCTACTCGGTTCGGTTGTTCACGGAATAATCCGGCGGAAGTAAAACTAGTTTCATTTGGAACAGTTTTGACCCTTTCATTGCTTCTAATTGGATTCGGGAATTATGAATTACTTTGTTCTACGCGTGGAGAATTTTTGACGCAAGGTGGGTAGAATTTGGGTCTTTCTTTTTACGTTTTATGTATTTCAGATTGTATATCGATCGTGCCATTAAATGCAAGAATACAATTACACCCATACTATCTTTGTAGCGCGAACTGTCGTTCCCTTAATTATCGCAGGGATTCGTTAGAAAATCAAACTTTCGACCGTTTCATGGCATTCCACGCGCAGCGCCGTGTCGTCTCCGCTGGCCAATAAAATTTCCTTACCTTTTATTTCGCTGGGAAGAACAAAGAGACGAACAAGTTTATTGGCGCGATATGCAAAGAGGTATGCAGAGAGATTGCTGCCGGTGAAATGAGATTTTCCTCTAAAATTTCCACCCGCGCATTGCGGACGTGCATTGTCGAAGATTTTTAAAGCTGTGTTAGTTTAAACGCAATCTAAAAGCAGAATTACTTATTCGAAGTTATTTGAAAGGAGAAAGATAAAACCTGTACGCTCCCGATACTCTCTGAATACTTTAAATTCTCTGAATACTGTTTAGACGTACGCGTCTTATTGTAAATTGAAATATTAATAAATACGGTAAAAGAAATTTTCTGTATCTCTACAAAATTGTATCTCTTTGCATTTCTTTCTGTTCGAGTTGATTACTGTTATTGATCAATCATTCGCTGAAAAAGGAAATCAACTTACTGCGTGGAACGGACAATATCTGTGTCAATTGCATGGCATAAAGCGACGAAGTTGAACGTTACGTCTTCCGATGTGCAAACTATAATGGGAGAACGCACGTTCCAACGATACACGTACGTGCACGACTGATATGACTCCATTCGCTCGTTTGCTTAGTTAATATTAACGCTATTAAGCTCATCCCAGATAGGATATCGCTGTCCATGCCACTTGCCTGCTGCATTTATGCAGCTCGGCTAATTCGAACGGGGGTATCCCTTTTCTGCGTCGAGTTAAACCATCGTGCGGTATAATTAGTTTCCATTTTCTTTGCGGTATTGCGTACGAAAATATCAGAACATTTTTTTTTCACAGTGTACTTCTGTCTGCTGTAGATCGATGTAATGGGAGATTGAGGTACCACTTCATTTTTATTAACAACCTTACATACCTCTAATACAATATTAATGATCTGTTTGCGGGCAAAATTCATCACACTTTAATCAGAGATACAGCAGACACCATTATCTTGTCAATCAATCCTAATCCAAACCCATATCATCTTCTATCCCCAATTTCTTATCCCCCCCCCCCCTGTATATTTCCTAAGTGGACATCGATAAATTGTTTATTAAATTTTCACGATCTTCTTCCATTCAGTCCCCGGGGGGGCTCGCATCAAACCGGTCTCGCCATCCGAGACACTCCGTGCCAACTTCTGAAAGCTCAAGTGCCATCAGAAGGCTTCCCTAAAAGCGTACTTCGTCCCTTCCTTTTAATTATTCCGCCCGTGGCCCACCGTTCCCTTACAAAACCGTGCAGCCCGGAATCAACTAAAACCCTGTCGACCCCGTACCGCCGTTCGCCTTCAGTGCCACTCGATGAATCAATTAACTCACCGACTTTTTCCTGTTTCAGGTGAGTAAGCGGCCAGTTATCACTCTTTGCGTCTGACAGTAAGTAATTAAATCCGCGTGCCAGCTCGCCTCTACTCGGGACACGTCTGGGGCCCGTCACGTACTTTAGCAACGTAAGTGCGCGCCACCCTTATTAACGCCGTCATTAAAGAGCGGAAAAGCGTTAAAGGTTTTAGCGCGGAGCGAGAAGCGTCGAGTTAAATGCGAGTCCTGTCAATAACGAACACGCTTCAGTACGATATGGACCGTGGCGAGCGGATATGAAGAATTTTCTCGTTTGCAACGATTGTTGTTTCCTCGTCGCGAGAAATATTAGAACGGCGCGGGACCGTTGGAAATCTTTGCTCGACGATTGGCAAACAACGATTCGAACGGAATCGGGGACGAATATAGGAGCAGTTGTTATCGTGTTGGGTGTAAATTCGCGGGGATACCTGCCCGATTCGACGCATCGTTCCCGCGGAATCGGTGATTAGAGGTGTGTAATTAGTATTCGTTGACGATTAGCCTGTTCTATCGGTCACCAAACTCTTGCACTCTCGCGGGCATTGCGCGGCCGATGGCATCGGGCTGACGCGAATTGCCACGATTAGAGTGGCCGTAGGAGATTAACGGATGCAGAGGAAAGACCACGCCTTGCACAGAATTAACGCAGGCAATCGCGACCGTTCTGTCCCGACTTCGGTTTGATCGATAACGGATCTGCTTGCGGATCGAACTCGGCCTTGCGAACAGCTCGACATCCAGCTAGCTCTGAATCCGTGACGTCTTCCTTCGTTATTCCGTGTGTGGGGGCGAACGCTAGAAGCGTACTTATTAATTGGAGGCTGAGAATATATTATTTATTATATCACGTTTTTTAGTATTGCATAGAACATAGATTTTTATTACTCATTCTACTTATTGCTTTCACATAATTCGGCGTTATAATTGCTAAATCTGAAAACTTCTCGAAACGAAGATTCCCCCCCGCGGTAATATCTTTTTCTTGATACTTAATATAATGATCGCGTTACTCCGCGAGCGCAGCAACCGATTTAATATATGCGCATAGATAAAATTTCTATCCGCGCCTTCATTCTCCATGCAAGTCCGCGTTGAATTATTCTCCTTCTTCTTCATCTCCTTACCGCTTTGCGTAAAGGCGCTCGAATTAATTCGCGGGTCTTCCCAGCGGCGAAGTTTTGACATCGCAGGCAAAGCGGCGCGAGCAAAATGAAGCACGAAGGCGGGGGTGTAAAAACGGGCTTCCTCGAAACAGGTCCAAGCGACTTCGGAACTTTTTTACCCCGACGCGGGTTTACTTGGAAACTGGCCGCGTAGCGCTGGGCGGACATCCTAAGGATCGTGGCAAAAACAATATTTATCGTTCCTCCCTGTACCTTTCTCTTTCGATCACTCTCGTCCTTCCGGTCGTGACGACCAGCACAGATCCCCAGCCAGTGGACTCACGGGCTCGTGATTGATTAACGATCGTCCCTTGCATAAAACTACCATCCACGTCTCCCTGGTATATCTTTACACCACCCCCCTCTGCTTCTCGATCGTTCGAGCACGTTCTACCACGCGCGGCTCGTGACGGATAGTCCCTCGCATCGACTTTCGTGCCTCTCCATATTTTCCGTGTACGTGTACCAACCCCACACCGTCGCGTCGCCTCCTTCGTGGCCCAAGGGTCCAGAACGTTTCTCCGCCGTGCTGACAGACTGCATTAGCAATAAAAGTCGCATACTGCTGACCAGGCACCGCCGTGCCGCTGCCAAACTTAACGGGGCGCGAAAAACTTGCCCCCTTCGCCGGCTAATGTCCCCGTATCGGTCCCCGCCGAAGGCGAGATCACCTTTGATTTCGCGCTGGTTTATTCTTTGCGGCTCGACGGAGTGGCCGACGCGTTCATAGATCGGGGGACGGGGGGTTTTTGTCTGCGGGTGAATAGAATATTTGTTCTTATTGGCGTCGCGTGTTATGCGCCTTCGCGAGGCGCAGATTTATTTATAGGAAATTATATGCAGCCCTGAATAATTCATTTGTAACGAAACTTCGTGAGCTCTCCCCTTTTTACACGGTGGGACTTGTACACATGACGATAGGAAACAAAATATCCGTCGATATCACAGGGTATATGAGGATTAATTAAGTGTCGGTTATTATTCAAGATTTATGGTTGTTCTGTAAAGAAGCCGCCGCGCAAGTACCAGCGTAAAATAGTTCACGGTGTATTTATCGCGAGCCGATCCTCGGGAGCAATATTTTGCCCCATTAAATCACGCTCAATTAATTATCGATCATTAATCCGTGGTAAATACAATGGCCGGATCGCACGTCTGTTCCAGCTGCGCCGTTCCTGCGGCTTGACGTAGATTATCCTAAGATGTTTGCGTTGTGATGCACCGCGGCGCACGCATTAGCCTGAGAGCACTATTATGCGCGTGCGAGTCAATAGATCGCGATTCGCATTATGGCGGCGGGCCTGGGTGCTGACGGGCTGGAGGATATATCGAATCGATCGGCCGCGTACAATCTGGAATACGATTTAATTCTGGTCATTGACCGAGGCACGATTCTCTGTGCGCACTCGTTGGCCAGAGCTGCTTCGCAATGCAAAATCTTCTTCAGAACAGTTCTGGAACACCTTGTCCCATCGGTCGCGTCTTTCGTGTTACTCGCTTGGGGTTACTCGTTGGTAAAATAAAAACTACCCACGCATCTCGGATGGCGTAACTGTTCCTCGCTATGAAGCATTCTTTGGTCGAGCATGTAAAATCCACTCCGCGTAATATTTCACTGCGCCTGCCCCGTAAGTTTATACCGAGCACTGCGGTAACAATCGAGCAGGGTTGAGGTCCCTCGGAAATTCTCGATCACCGAATCGAAAGGCAATAGAAGACGGAAGGAAAGTGTAAGGGAAATAAAAGCCTTCGCAGGGGAAGATGTCGGAATAGGCGTCGAATAGCGATCGCAAAATCACCGACAATCGCGACGGGTGAACGGGTCTGCGTGACGGAGAGAAACCGCGTTTCGACGCTCGAACACCGACGGTGCCTTGGCTTTTGATTGCCGCGAAAAATGGAAAAATTGCAGTGCGCGAGTCCCGGTTATGTGCCGGAAATAGATTCGAAGCCATCGTGGTGAATCGATCTCGCATTCAACTTCAGAAAAATCTTATGCACTGTTCCCATAGCTTCCGCCTGATTCACGGCGTCTCGTCGTCAGTCAATGAAAACCGTGTACACCTATCGACGGTACACCCCTTATGTCGAATCAAACGTTCTCATTTTAAAAATACCACCCTTCCAAAGAAAACCGCGAGACTATAATTCCCTTTGTGTGCCACAACATTCCAAATAAAACAGGTACGATTACAGCTTCAAGATTATTCAGACAGAACGAAACGAAATTAAAACGAATGATCAGTCCTTCGTTTTGCATACGTTTTTCCTAAATAAATTATTCCAATTAAGGGGCTCATATACCACGCATTAACACACCGGCACTATACATTTCTACCGTGTTCCACTGTCAATAAAAAAAATGATTGCACCCGTATTCCTAAGCCAAATGGTGGACCTCTGTTCCCCCCGCTGTTCTGAGCAACGTCCATTCATCGTTACATCATTAACCAGTGGGCAACGGGCAGTTTTTTCTCGAAAACCGGTAGCCCCCGTTGCGCTTGTTGCTGTTCCCAAAAAAGGCAGAACCAGCCCGACCAATTTCGTAAAAATAATTAACATCAGCCGTACAGTTCGCTCGGCTGAGCCCCGACCTGACCGAGCGGTCTAAACACGGCCCTTGTTAAAGCACGCGGTCCTGTAACCCGACGTAACATATCCCGCGAGCAAAGCATTGTTCGACGAGGGTGGGAATTTCTTTTTCCCCCTCCCGCGTTAGCATGCAGCGATATAAAACGCTCGCACACCCGGAAAGCCTCGTGAACGCGGCTAATTAGGCGAAATTCCGCGATCCCCGTTGAACGTTTGAGCATCAACCCCGATAGGATAGAACACCCGTTCCCATGCGCGTTACAAGAAAACCACCGTTGATTAGCCGCGATGGTTAAAACCTAGAGGCGGCCGGGGATGCCACGGAAAATGAACGCGCCGCATTGAAAAGCAGCGAAGTTCTCTTATCGCGGGTGAAACAGCCACGCGATTTGCCGCTTCGGGTCGTTTATTAAATACGCGCGGCATCATGGAAACGCATCCGGAGAATTTGCTGGGTTTTTTTGTTGTTGGTAGAAGTGTTGAGAAAATTGGTTGAATGTCTGAAACTGTGAAAAATACGTAGACGAGTGAAAGCTGAGTAACATTTGCAACGTTTCTGATTGCATTTTGCAATGACGTGTAATAAAAGGCAATATTAGCGTCTCCTTATTCTTAATTACATCACGGACCGTATATTTTCTCGAGTCACCAATTCTTCGTTAATTATTTCGTACCTCCTCACCGCCCTCCCGTTCAACGCCCCCCCCGTGAGCAATATATTCGCGGCGCGTAAACAAATTTCATTCTCATTAGAATCGATCCTCGGCTCGAGGTGGCCGAATCTCTACGGTAATCCTTTTCCCGGGGAAAATGAGCGTTCGCCGCGGTTTCCATTGGATTATCGAAACTTCGGAGATTCCGCCCCCATAATTATCGAGCCATCCCCGTAACTTCTCTAACACGATCCACGGGTGCACCGTGGCGAAAAAGCAACGCCGGATCTCGTCGATCGATATCCTACGGCTCGTAATCATCCATTATGCATGACCGTCGCGGAAATTTCTGTTTGTGCTGCTCGTGTCAACCGCGCTGTTGCTTCCTCGCCCCGCCACGACCCGGGGCCGGTTCATCTTAACAACGTTGTCTAACGATTATACCGAGCCGTGTCTTCCTCGAGACTTGGCGCTAATAGCGGTAATTGTCAACTCCTCTATTGGCTCATTATCATCGCTCAGCCGGCATTCGCTGCCGTAGGAAGCGGGCAGTTTAAGGACAGCCGGCCGCTTGTTCGCAGTTTCTAAAGGGCGAGACGCGCGTGCTAAGGGCCGGCTCGGTGTATCGATTTAAAAACATTTAAATTCCATAAATATCCAACGATACGTTGAATAAGGCATGCGGAAAAGCCAGCCTCCCAGGCCGCCAAGAGAAGACGACCGGGCCACAGATAACGCTTGATAGCCGGCGCTGCTGCATAAACCAAAGGGAATGAGAAGTTTCGATAACGGCGCGGAGATAGCGGAGCGCAATCTTGCAGCGGGAATGAATGATTTCTTTTCCTCTTCACGACATTTAGGGTAGGATTTTTTCGAATTCCAAAGGGCTACTTAACCCTTCCCCTGCGGACTTTATTCATTTTGGAATAAGTGCGCGTAAGATATTCGAATAACGTAATTAAATAGTTAACAGGTGCAAGCTGGAGAAGTCTATTTTTCTGTCACTTTATTAATTAATTACCCTTGATTTCCTAACGATTATTAGGAACGCTGGATTCGTAATATTGTAATTTGTACCTGTCGTTGAATAATTGCACTGATACATCGGCTTTGCACGTAATGCCGTGTTTGCCAAAAGATTTGAATTTGATTCCGCTATTGCGAAGAGCTGCCAACATTTTTTCATTAAATCCACGAACAGATCCATGTACATATATACATGTACATGTACGAAACATTAACGAGGCGCGTAAAATATTAAATAAAACGACGAGCACTACGAGCACGTGGGCAATTCGCTTCGACGTATGACCCACGTGAAATCGATGAAACAGCATTGACGCGTTAATGAGAACATATATGTTTTGGAGAACAAAGTCGAAAGCGGTGGCACAGAGGCATTTCCGAATTCATTCGTTGTCCGTGTCGCCGAACAAGTCGTTCGATTTTAATCCGCACGGCACTCGACGTTTATGCATACTAATTTCGGCCGCCTCTACACGAATATACCGGCTGTTGGTTTTTTTTTAATCCTTCGTACAAGCATCGAAACATATACGATTGTCCACGCGGAATTGATCGGAGGCATGCCAGCCGAAGCCAATGGAACTCGGTCCGTCGCGTCATTTACGTGAACGGTATATCGGTGTGTCGTGTTCCGATTGAAACGATAATTGATAAATCATGATCGTTCGACGAGACACGTAGAAGAAGACGATCTACCAGAGATCAAAATTCTTGAAGTACGTAACTTAATTTTCAGACGTCGAATTGACCGGTAAATGATACAACGATGAATTGATTGAATTATTAATTTTTCCCTCGATTTCGAACCGGCGTCGAAACTGGAGTTACTGAAAGGAGAAATTGGAGAGGAGTGTAGTGGAATCGTGAGATCAAGCTTCGAGACTTTATTTTAATGAAAAGTCCTGGTAGCGTTTGTTCGTTCGTCTTAACTCTTTCGTTCTCATTTCGCCAACGCGTACACGTGCGAACGAATTTCCCACCTCGTTCTCGTGTGTCCATGGGTTTTACGCGGTAGCTACGATTGGTTTGGTTAAGGGCGCACGGTAGGAGGGTTGAGAATTTTTTCCAATCGTATTCGTGACCCAGTTGATACGGCACCGCGAAAGAAACAGCGACCCGTTGGATATATCGGGTTAGCTGCCTCATTTTTCCTGCCGGTTCACTGCCGGTGTCCGCTGCACCACTACTTTTCCCCATTCCTGATTCCATAATATATTTCCTCCACTCGGGAGCTTGATGTACAGGCACGGAAGATTTACGACGCTTATTTTCTAATGTTTCGCCTCCAATTTTCTTTCCCTGCTCCGGTCGGCTTCCGGCTTTCCCCCGTACCTGCAATTCTGCTACGATTAATATAAACATCAACCCCCCCCCCCCCCCCCCCCGAATTCTCCAAGTTAAATGCACCCAATCCACCAAGAACAAAGCACGGTAACTACTTTAAAATGAATACGCCTCGCCGGTGAAAAGTAATGCTTCTTTCAACGGCACCTCCCCTCCGAAAAGAGTACTTGCTCCTTTAAAGGCAATAACGATCGAAAAAGAATAGCGTTCAATCTTCGCGATTGTCAGAACCATCTATACCTAGCCAGAGCAGGATCTTCCCGGTTAATCAAGGGATCCTAAAATAGAGTCCGTAATGATAAGGTACTCGGCGTAGTTGCGTTATAATTGCGTCGAGTCATTATTGTGTCACGGCGCGGGTATTCGAAGCGGAACAAATGCCGATGACAGGAAATTACTGTCAAAGCTCGTATTTAATCGGCCGGCTAATTTACCAAGCGATCCTTCTCAGTCCGGGGTACGGCGATTCGTTGCGCGACGTTCTACACTGCCGTAGAGAATAAGAGGAGCTCCTCGACTGTTGGCGGGACGGATGGGAAGGCCCGTCACCTTCGTCGAACGTAGGGAAAGACAAAGGGGAAGAGAAGTAACAATACGGATAATAGGATGGCTCTGCCCGACTTGTTGAAGGCCTCGAATTGATTCGAAAATAATTTCAGTGGACGTAACGGAGCGTGGAGGAGAGGCACGCTGGATGAAACGATTCGCTTTTTCTTCGGCGACTTCCGTGGAACGTTTCTACTCGACGGGGCCGTAACGAGGGAATCGTTTAAGCACGGTCTAAACGAGCTGTCTCGCTATTAACGCCAGTAATGGAAGAACGCGATTGTTTTCTAATCGTTCGGGTCCCGTACCTCGTTCGTTCGCTGTCTGCCCATTGCGGACCGTTTCCCCTTTCGATTACTTGAGCGTTGATCTATCACACCGCTAGCACACAGCAGTTTCCACGGTGTTCAGCGTTCGATATATTTTCGTACCGCGATCCACGCAGGCTAGTTAATTAAATTCACGTAGATATCTGTGTTTTCTCCGTGCACGAGATGGATGGAATTACCATGGGTATAATAATCTTGCAAACGGTTCGGGGAAATTTCAAGTCGATTTACTGATAATTTAATAATCCGGTACTTTAGTACTTTACGAAAAACATTAACAGGAGCATTATCCTTCTGCATATTCCCTGCTTATTAGCTTCTTGTGGAACGCACGCATGCTCCTGGCCACCATACAGCCCCAGGCGTAACTAGCGTCGTTGACCGATCTGCATTTAAATGCGCCTCGGTACGAAAGGGAAACGGAAAATGATAATGTGCCAACTTCATTGGCACATCATTCGGGGTATAATGACCGGGAGGGTCGCGAGGAAAGGGTGCTCTCCAAATTAAAACCGGAAACAAAACAGACGGACGAACAATGAGGCCCGCGGGCAAAGGTAATAAAGTATGATAAACGTCACGAGCAGTGCAGTTGCCTCTTTGTTGGTCGTCCCCGGTGTTCTATACCGTAGATCGTTGCCTGCAACGTACACGGAACGCATTCTAATGTCGACGTCCTGTGCACACGGCCGTTCGATTGAATTTCTTCTGCAAAGTTTGCCTATCTACCAGCGAAAGAAGCTCGTGGCAAACACGGTTCACCGATATCGAGAAAATAATGCGATTTAAAGGGGAATAAAGGGACGAAAGTAGTATTTCAAAACAGAATTAAAACGATTAAGAAAAAATTGAGCAGAGCGTATTCTGCGCAGAATTTTTTCGTTTGTCCTCATATCGACCTGCTGAAGCATTAAAATACTTTAGAATACATTAATCAACAATAAGCTTTAATCGTGCATTATAGACCTCAGATATGGAACATTGATTGCCCCCGTTTGTTCCTACCTATTACAAAACCAATATTGGTCGCAATTAACACGGTCGTCGTTGACAGAAATTAATTCGCAATCGTTCCCGGCCTGTTTCTCCTACAATGGTTCGCGCAACGTAGATACACACGACAAAAGTACGATACCATAACCGCTTCCCTTTGGCCAAGAAAATTCGTGTTTATCGCGTCAATATTTAGAACAACGCGCGTTGGCCCATTGGCCGCGGCCAAATAGTTTCTAGCCGTTAAGTGTTTGCGCAGCTACCGAAAATCCAAGCCCAATTCATGCCGAAACAGTAATCACTGCGCCACCCTGTAACGAAGTGCGGCTCGTTATGTAATTCTATGCGCATTATACCGTATGGAGTGGCGGGCGTTCAATGGCGTTAAATGAAACCCGACAAACGATGCGCGAACAACACGGGTATCGACATAACAATGTTTTCAAGAGTACGCCATGCCAGCCGGCTCCGGATCCGACGAGCCTCGAAAATTAGCGCGTTTCACGGCACGCAGCGCGGATTCGTTTGAAAGTCTCACGTACCTATTCGAAATTTCGATATCCGATACGTTAATGGTAAATTCGAGCTCGTTAAGCGGGAACGACTGCCTCTACGTGAAACGAGCACTCGTCCCCGTGGCGCGAGACAACGGAACAGAAGCGGTGGTGAAACACTGAAAGTGTAGAAAAATGTTGAACGAGTATGAAAAAAGAAATTGCGGTCGAACAGAGAACATGAGACGTTAAAGGGATTTTTCTTACGTTCCACCAGATTCATTAATTAATGTTTCGAATCCGTCTCGTCGAAAATTCACGTCGCGTATACTGTGCACGCAAAATTTTATATTAAATCGTGCGTCGGATAATATTTTTTAATTCGTTCTGCTGGGTTTTTTTCATTAAGGGAGGAACTCGCAGTTCCGCTGCAATAATTTCGGCGAAATTTTAGTCTCATGGCGCCCGCGGCTTGAAATTCTGGTAAATCGGCAAAAAATTAGGCTTCTCTATTTTTGTTATTTCTCTTTTAATTTTGATCGAGCTTTAATCTTTTCAACCGCGATCACCGCGTCGAATTATCGATGCTACTATGTTCACGGAGGTGTTTTGCAGCCAGTCTCGTCGCTCGATGAATCAACAATGAATAATAAGGCGCAAATATTCGCAACTCTTGGCCGCTGAAACATGCACAAAAGTTCGCGTCGCTCAGAATTATAGCCCGCAAGTTGCACTTCGTTATTTCCGCCGGTCCGTTCAGCGCACTCGAAAAGCATAGTTGCGCCATTTTCGTTCTCATATTCTCACGCCCGCCATTCTCACGGGATCGTGCGTTTAATAATCGCCATGGTGCCGCGAAAATATCGCGGAATCTCGTTACGAAAAACTCGGAATTTTCCGAACGGGCGAACATTTTTGAAGAGGTCTGCATTTCCGTCCAACGATGCCCGACGATAACGGCGCGCGCCGTGGCACCATTTTTATGCCCTCGTCCAAAAACAAGGATCAGTCAACGCATTCCGGAGTGCGATAAAATGCAACAAAACTCCACCGTTCCGTGAATATCGTTCCGCGGCAATGCCAACGAGAATTCCGGCAAGCAAAATTGCTTAGCCGTGAAACGAACGGGGACAAATACTGCCGAAAAGAATTGTCCCCCTAAGTGTCTCTCTATGTTACCGCAATATCCTGTCTGGAAGCAGAACGAAAGGGCAAATAATTCCTGCAGGAAAGTATCCAACGGCTGGGTTATAAGTTTCCCCATTTTAGCCCGGAGTCATAGGGGGCACACGAAATCAACGTGGAACCGGGATAAAAGGATGTTCGTAGATCAAGCTGACCCCAGAGCGCACATACGGCGCGGTACGTGCTCGCGGAAGAAACATGGTCAGATGGAATCGCGGGCGTTCGTGTAACTAGTCAGAAATAGGGGAAACATGATCACACTTGCAGAAAGAGCCGACGGAGATTGCTGGTGGACCTTGGGGGTGGATACGTGCGCAACGGAGTGGTTCTAATCTGGAAGGTTGGAACCTCGTGGACAAAGGCCTGGTCTGGAGGAGTTTGGGTCAGCCAAGCTGGCAGGTAGGTTACGTATGAACGGAACTAACGTACGAGCTTGGAGCGTGGCCAGCTACTATTTCACACGGGCAACCGGCCCAGGGACTACTGGCCGGTGGTCGACTAACCTCTGCTGACCAATGGACCATCGGATAACCTATGCTACCCAGGCCAGCCGTTGGAAATATGCTTATGGTATACGGCCGCGTTTTCGACAACGAGCGCACTGGCCGCCCCTTTCGCGTTCTGTCGCCCTTACCACCTCGTGGCGGAGGCACGACGAGTTCCTGTTTCTCCAATGGGTCCATACGTCTGATGTTTATCGAGCCCTGGCATGTGCACCGGCGTAAATCATCGTGGGATTTCAGATGTCGAGGTTGAACTGGATATTCTTCTACCGCTGACGTTCTATGCACGCGGAATCGGCAGTAATTATAGAACGAGAGAGCCCATCCGAATGGAGCTGAATTTCATCAAACAAAGTTCTCCAACTGAACACAAGGAAACAGCCTTTGAGGGATGTAGGGGGATCGTTTCTGTTCGTCATTTGTCTGGAGGAGAATTAAGGTTGAAACGATCAAACGTAAAGTAACTACCATCGATCAGCTGGCGTGATGTCTTGCATCGGTGGCCGTAGGGAAGGGATCGAGCAGCATTGTAGAGAAATCAAAGTGTACGCCTCGGTTCGCCACCACTTTATATTCGTTTGGGAGGATTTATTGGCGTTCTTGAACCGCGGGGAAACCGCCTCTCGTACGATCGACAACGACATATCGACGACGACGCGGAACGCCACGGCTCGTTTCGAGATCGCAGATTGTCCCAAGGGGTCAAAAGAATCACGAACAAACGGGCGGAAGGGGGAGGGGGAGGGGGGAGGGGAAACGTAGTGGGTACAAAAGCGAGCGGAAAGGAGGGAACGACGAACCGGAAAGGAGGAAAAGAGAGACGACGATAATCGTTCGTGAGGACGGGGGACGGTGCTGTCATTTGGCGACGCATACATCATCGTTTATGCCACTTGACTCGAGTGATCGAACCTGACAAGGTCCAGCGGAGTTCGCTTGCAGTAACACGGCTAAACGCGTGTGAACGTTCCTCGCGCACCCAGGCAGACAGCTCGCTACGTAATCCACGGGGAATTTTAATATCCGACTTCGGGTACCGATGCACCTTGCGTTATCAGTTCGGCGATAAAGGATGGCCGTTCGACGCCATCCCCGGGCCTCGCACTCCCTTTTGTCCTTCACCGCGGTGATGGTTGAGCGGGTTGCGAAAATAGGGAAACTCGAGGGCGTCAAACTCGTCCGCATTTGGCGCGCCAAGATGGCTCATTGCGAATGCAGAAATGCAAGGTCTCTTCTAACCAGTCTTCGAGAGCTTGTGAGATATTAAATCTCCGTTTCATTCTTCTCCCCGCCCACCTACCCCCTTCCCAGCACTCTTACCTCCTAGCGCCTTAAGATGACTCTTGAACTCTATTTCTGGGTTTCTCCTTGGGTCTCGCGACACTGCGCTCGACTTTCTCAATAAGAGCGGCAGGGGCGCTCGATCGGCTAGGAAAGTTCATCGATTCAGCGTGACTACGCTCGCGTTTGACTGTCACGGTGAAATATCACTATTCCTGCTTGCCGTAGCCCGTTCGAGGCAAATACCGTGGAACGACGCGCATTATGTCCGTCGGTGGCTTGTGCCGCCGCGTCGTTCGTCTCCGTTTATGATTTCGGCGTGGAGACATCGAGGAGGGAGGGGAACGACGAATCGAAAATTGTTCCAAGACCGTCGGTGATTGTACGAAAACGAAATCGTCTTCCGAAGTTCGAGAATATACTAAGGCGTTGATTTTCGTCGATGATCGAACATGGACGGTTTAAATCAACTTTCGTCTCGAAATCCGCGCGAAATGAAAATCCCTCGCGCGCATACGAACCGCCAAGCGGTACCAGGTAGACGGGGGAAAATATAACGCTGCAGGTGCGCGACTATTATTTGTCAGGCGCGTCGTCGTCGAGACGAATCTCGGGCTGGTCTCGCGCCACTCTGGGACGTTGATCGCGTCGCACAATGGACGGGGATGACATTATGGTAATATTAGACGCAGGCAAGCGTCCGTTCCGGATGATAGATGGGCTTTAACATCCACGCGACGCAGGGTAATACCTGGCGGCCATTGTCGCCGGGCTAATTTCTTCGGTCCGATAGAGAAGAAGGTTGACAGAAGTAGTAATGTCAGCAATAAGACGCGTCGATTTGTGGATAAGCTTAGACGCGTCGATTCGCGGGGTTGAGTAACAATACGGCCGTGCATCGAGCTTACATCTTTGTGCGCGAGCAATGGTTCTCGATGTGACGCAAATGCGATTTCGTGCTTTCCCTAGCAGCTTCCCCGTGGGGGTCTCTCCGCGAAACACGCACGAGGCACGTCTGACGAAGATAAATAACGCGTTTAGTGATACGTCGATACCGTAGTATGTGGCGGGTTGATGATATATACGCGAAAGTGTCCGATCGTCTCCGCGGTGTAATGCTTGGGATTCGTTTGAAAAATATTTGACACGACGACAGTATCGGTAAAAGCGATTCATTGGATACGTGGATCGTCCTGGCTGGCAATAGAAGTTCGCACGGTTTGATAAATATGCTGGTACGCCGTTCTGAACGTGATCCTTGGTACATACATTTACAAGTAATCCGAAGCAAGTGCGCTGTCGTTGAACGACTGCAACGTCTCTCTTAGCATGAAGCTGGCGGTAATACAAAGCTGCGAACACTGCGAGCACTGCGAACGGAAAACTTGGATGCATGGAGGACTATAGTGACCATTATGGCACGTACCCTGGCCCGGCTAAAATTAGTTAAAGTTCGCTGAACGACACGGCGGACCAAGGCAGAAATTGCGCATTGAATTCGTTTGAAACCTGAACCCGCCGGATCGCACTTTGTGCTTTATTTTAACTGCTGTTTGCTTTACAAATTGTAAAGGATACACGGTGTACACGCGGGAGAATCAAATGGATGTAAATGGAGTTTCGCTTTTAACTGCTGCGAGATCAATTTTTGTAAATGGAACAACGGGGAGCAGTGAACTGGCTAGACTAAGTAATAGGACGATGAAGGCCTATATTATATGGCAATTAAAAAAATCATCTCTGATATGGTTGAATAGGTTGTAACGACCGAAGCAATCTCCGGTGTTCTACTTTAACTCATCGGAGTAGAAAATAGTCTTGGTATGGCGCAGCCGATCGGACAAAAGATGGCTGCGAACAAGGGACGCAGACAATAATAATTCAACAAAATAAAATATCCTCCGCTAAAGAGTGTAATAAATGCAAAATCTGAACGTTTGAACATTCATAGATGTATTATCCAGGAGCGTAAAAATGTTTCTCATTCCTAATATTTGCAGACACGATTTTCCACTGCAGTTGAATCTCTGTTCCGCCAGCGTTTTATCGCCGTACCTAAACACAGCGATAAAACGATAGAGCTGCTGGAGGAAAACCGTTGTACCGTTTTTCCCTTCGCTGTCGAGCTTCTTAACGGGTAAAACGTTGTTCCTGACTGGTGAGGAACTCCCTTGTCAAAAAACGTCGCCTCGGTGCAGCAGAATCGCTCTTAAAACTCGACCGAAAGGTAATTAATTAATAAAAAAAAAAAAAAACGGTACGTCGTAAACCACGTATATTTCTACTGCCACTTCGCACTTAGACTTTACACATACTCAGAAGAACTGTCTCTACCGGCGGCGAAAGATTTACGAAATTCTTCCAGTGGCACAAAAATGTCTAAAGCAGGAGTAATTAAATTTGGATGCAAGGCAGCCTTGACGGAAATCGTTATTAATGACCAGATTACCACATAATAACCTTTCTCCCTTGAATCGTTCGCAACGAAGCAACGGGACAAGAACTCCGCCGATGAATGGCCGAAAGAAAGTGAGCGGGGACGAGCCTGGTTCTTTGTGTTATCGGCGGCAGACGCGGTGCGTAAGGGAGCAACGGGCTGGGATGAAAGTCGCTTTTATCTTAACGGGATTGCTACAGTGAACGCGGCCCGTGAAACCGTGCTCATCAATCATCCGTGGAATTGTTTTCAGCCTCTATATCCAAGCGAACGCTTGCCACCAATCATGTTCGTGAATAAAGGATGTATGAAAGACAAATTCCGCGTGAACAGGCCGGGCGAAACCGTCGATTAATTCATAATTTAATAAACGCCTTCTACTCGTGTTTGCAGCATCGAAGTGAAGGGAGTTCCTCGACGCACAACGCGTACGCGCGACAATCGGCCATATTATTCCACGTCCGACAGTCCTATTCTACTTGCCACTTATATCCGTATCCATTCCACTTGCGATGAAGAAGGAGTTTTCGCAACGTTCGACGACCCTCGCCGATCCGATCTCGTTCGCGGATAAAATGACTCGAGATAAACCGGCGGCAATTGCGCGATTATCCGGCCGCAAAGTGGTCGCGAGAAAAAAATTCGTCAAAGCCTCTTCCAGCTGGGCCGCGACGGTGCGCATCTACGACGATCTCTTTTATCCAACGTTAACCCGTTAAGACACCGGCGAAGCTGCGCTTCCTCCGTGGGAATATCAAAAGGAATATGCTTAATATTAAACACGGAGATACGGATCTCGGGCATTTAAGAAGATGCCAGCGCCTTATCGGTGCACGGTTCAAACACCGTTCGGTTTTGTTCCTTTGGTCGCCACTCTTTTCATGAAAAGGAAGCTCAACTTCCGTCCCCGCCCGACACGCCCCTCACCCTTTCATACCATCGTCTTCCCTTTCTAATTAGCCGAGAGAACGCAGGTTCACCGGAAATTCCGTGACGTTCCCTAAGATCGCGGGTACATGCATATTCCGGGAATACAAATCTACGTGGACGAGTAACATCCAGAAAAACGGAACGTCTCTTACCCCCTCAAAGTCCGCCGCCTTTTGCATTACCGTCGGCGGTGTCCCCGTTATTTTCGACTGCTTCTTTTGCCCGACTATCAACGGCTGCCTTTGTATCAATGAAAGGATCCTAAAGAGCAAAGGGAATCGATGTATTAATAATATTCGCGAGATGGCCTGAAACACGACCACGGTTTCGTCTCGGAATTCTGTCGTTCGTCCCGAATGCAGGGGAATGAAGAGGGAAGGGAAAAAGAAGTGGAAAAGTGAAGTCCAGCGCGGGAATGAAAGAAAATGGGACACTGAGGAACGAAGTCGGCTTAACTTCGTTACTTATCGTCATTATGGGCCGATAAAAAGCGTACAACCCCTTGCGGGCGCCGTAATCCCTCGAAAGCTGTATTAATATTAGGAAACGAGGAAACGAGGTAGCTCTTTTAAATTTAATCTCTTAATAAGATCATTCGTCAACGAGCCGCGAGCGATGAAGCAGGCGGGATTATTTTTAATCGCTTCCCGGCCACGCTCGAGAAGAAACTGCAGCTTCTTTATCAGGGAGCGTATTAAAAGTGCTGGATGCATCTATTTTTCATCCCTGCGATCCGCCGCTCTTCTCGTCTTCCCTGTCACGTTAACGAGTCGCGATCCCTTTTCTGAACCAGCGGAGAACGGTGCCCGTTCAAAGTTTCGGCGAATTAGACGGCGAGATCGGAGAAGCGCGAGATGGCTTCTCGTGAAAGCGAAGAGATACTTCTCTCGCGAGGAATGTCGGGTGGCGAGAGTGTTCGAAAATTAAATTTATTTATCGCGCATCGTCCAGCATTTCGTACAACATATCCCTGCCCCGCGAAATATATTCCTCGGTTGCCTCGAGTTCGGACTCTTCTTTTCGTTTCAGGCGTTTCTTCTCACTTTCGGCGCTGACTCGAGGCGAAAGGGCCGTCTTTCCTTCGTCCCTTCCTATTCCTACTTCGCATTCAATTCGTCTGGTCTGCGCCCCCCCCCCGTCGCGAATAACCCCGTCTACGTCTATCACGTTCGTGATTTCGTTTCGGTTAACGGGCAGCCACCGGCTTTGAAAGTCGTTTAAGACGAGCCAGCCCGACACGGGCATAGGGGTTGCACAGGGGATTGATTAAATAAAACGTGTCTGATATGGTGGATTTAATTTAGAAATCCTCGCAAGGGTTCCTGGCCGCGCGTTAAAGTGCTACGGCACAGGGTGGACCGGTTTGCAACGGGTTTTTGCGGGCTTTCTCGAGAATAAATTGAAAATGATTGCCGAGACGCTCCTCTATCGAACGACCGAAATGAATGGGGACCTCCCCATGGGGTATAACGAGCACCCTCAGGCCTACGTTGCCCCTGGGTCTGCGAAGTCGCGCTCCGGTTGGCCAAATAACGCTTTATTTGCCTCTTAGCCCCGCGTCACGTCGATATCCGTCCCTTGACGAACTCGTTCGTTCCTCAGATCAATCAACGCTCTTGCTCTTTATAAATCAAAATGATGACACCATGGTGTCGTGCGATGGAAATTTCAATTAAAAAAAAAAAATTAGTAGGTACACTGCGATCGCAGTAATTTAAATTGGTATTTTCCCTCGACTCGCTCCACTGCCAATCGATCGAACGGCAAATAAGAAAAATGGTACAGAGCAAATGCATGCGAAACGAAGCGCGAGTCAACGAACCCGATGTCTCGAAACTCCGGGACTCGTAATTAGTTACAAACTTATCAAAACTCGATGACTATCTGCGGAAGGCAACGCGGCGTGATTCGCACGAAAGAATCTTCCGTCTCCAAACGGCGCGGCGGATTAGTGTGAAAGAACGATTTCGCGATGAAACTCGGAGGACCAACTTAATTACGCCATACCCTGGGGATCCGCGTCGTACCGCGTACGATCTTAATCCACTTCGCCGAGACGACACGCCGCGATTATCTCGTCCCTTGAAATTGCCGAACGATCAGTCGACTAAACGTGTCTCCCTTACCGGATTTCCTTCGGCGTTCATTTGTTTCGTTTCTCGGCGTTGCGTGTCGTTACTTCGTGGAACGACATTAATTATTTCCCAGGCGAATAATCGATTGTTCGTTGTTCGGAAGATTTTTCACGTTCCTTCCCATTTGATAAATTGTTTCGCGACACTGTCCAAGCTGAGTTTTGATACCGTCCAGCATATATCTATATACGGTACTCGTGATCGATTATCGAAGTCCGCTAAGTACCCCTCTCCTTTTCTTGCTGTGTCCCCTCGAAAGCCCTTGGATCGTCGAAATTGCCTTCCTGTGCCGTTTTCCTTCCTCCCCCTCCCATGTAAATATTACCCCGTGAGCCAGCAGAAGAGGAGAATAAATAGCTCGTGGCGGCGCCAATTCGAAAATGGTTTACAAAAATAGCACCATCCCCGTGAAGGAGACGGGTGAGCTTCTGTTGTTTATCTTCGGCGACATGACAGTGGTTTCACCGGGTCGAAGTGATTAAAAAACAGAAACATTACGCCACTATTATGCACGAACGTTTCCAAGCGAAAACCATAACTCCACCTTGCAAATATTGAACGATCCTCAAGCTTTAAATTACTTTCTATTATTAACTATAATTAGTACGATTAGCAGAATTCATCTGTGTACGAAAGATCGTTTCCCATTGTTCGAACAAATCCCCATAAGCAAACATTTATTTTGACATTCGCCCCGAGGCAACTGTGCATCACATCGATCCGACATTCCAAAGGTATCGTCGACATTTTGTTTCTGCCGCGAAGAATGCGTTGATGGCGAGTTCTCGATTAAACGGCAACAAACTATTCCAGGCATCGACCGACCGGGCCAAGTGTGAAAAAGGTTAACGCGTCACGGGGTCGTCGCGTCGCCGAAATTGTTTTGCAGTTCGCCCAACTATTTAAAGCACCCTAATCCCCCCGGGGTAGCGAATCTGGGCTCACCTAGATTCTCGCTCGCCGTAGTGCACACCCCACCGACAAGTAGCTCTCTCCATGTCCGCGGTGAATATCGATAGAGCCGCCGATTGTTTCCCACTTGATTATCCGGAAAACCACAGTGCGGCGCGGCGTGGCCCGAATCTCCGGCAGCTTAGCCATAACTCGGTGCACCGCGGTCAACTATTCGCATATTGGTTAATTTAACGTGTTGCTTCGACATGGATCCCGTACTTGTTCGCAACTTATTATTCAGACGATGGTCTGGCCCCGCGTTGGCAGTCGTTGAAAGCTTTTCGCGGTGATACAAGTGAACGGGTTTCCGATCCTGCAATAAATTGGCACGATTGTTACATTGTTTTGCGACGTATAGCGACGAATTGTGACGCAAAGTTCTCTTCAATTTAATACTATGAGCGAACTCTTGCATATTGAAATTTTACATTACCAATTAGCTAAAATTCGTAGTAGTTGCTTCAACTGCAAGGACTGTTAGGAATTCATGGATTTGCAAACTCGTTACTTGCTTATTTCAAATAAATTGATTCAAAAATGGTAGCCGGCCAGAGCGTTTCCCCCTTGATGGAATTGAAATTTTAGTGGTCAAAGGATGCAGAAGGTCGTTGAAGGGCTCTTGATGGCTTTGGATGGTTCGGTGCTTCCAAGTAACGATGAAACGAGCTACGGATCGCCATAGTGCTCGGGGAACCGAGTGAATTGTGTCATCCGGTGGCGTTGTTTCTAACCGATAGTCACGCGAATTAGAAACTCCCGGAAATCTGCAAATGGGTGTAATTGATTTTCCCTTGGAAATGAGGGAAACCTAATTTTACTAATTTTCCAATAATCGACCGTTCTGCGAACCCTCTGTCGGCCTTTTCCTCCCTGAAATCTACAAACGCGCGAACAGAACCATTTCCTACTAGATACTAATCATTCTCCCCACGGTTCCATACAGATCCGATTTCGGAGTAAATGAATCGGTAATTGTTTGGGGCAGAAATGTAATGTGATTGAACGAAGAGAAAAAGAAAAAGAAACAATACACGAAGCTTGAGAGAAATCCACGAAACGCATCTGTTCGACTGTGTCGAATCTGTTAACCTAAATATTACCGCACGAATTAAGTGGTTAACGCGTGATTACCCTGAAGCGTTCGCTTGACGCGTTAAACGGATCGCGATCGGCGCACGGGGTTCAATCGAAATTTTCATGCACGATTGAGCTGGAGCGCGACGACAGATTGTCCTATCTGTCGCTCGTTTAAACAGGCTCCCACCTCGTCGCGGCTTATATTTCAAATAGATAGATTATTCTCCAGAGCAAAATATAAATATATACAAAAAGTACCAAACAGAACTGAGAAAGCAAGCTGATCAACCGAATGGAAGAAACGTGTAGCTCCGCTGTTACAAGAAACTTTGAAGGGACTCAGCTGAACGTTTCCTAGCCGCGCCCATCGTTAACTGTATATGCACGTGGCTGTTTTTCTGATTGTAGTATTGGCATATCAAGCTGAGAGCATGAATGGGTTAGGGGATGGAATCGAGCGAGAAAGGAGCATACTGAGTGACGCAGATGCAGCATTCGAGGGAGAAGGAATGCGTTTCGTGACAAGGCTCGTAGAAAGAAAGACAAACGAGCTTCCCTCTAACGTCTAGTCTGCAATGGAAGCCAAAAGATTTCTAGAGGAAGGGGTCGTGTGCTCTCTCGTGACGATGTCACAAAGCGTGCCAATTACATTGGCACCCGAAACAGCCCCCACGGTGCGTAACAATGGTCTGCTCGTGACTTCGAACGGGCTGAGACCTTTTTGGGAACACCTTCAACGAATCTCGTATTCCCTTCGATACGGTCTGTGTCGCCAAGTCCCGTAACCGTTCGATAGAACGACGCAAAGAAATTCTTCTTCATTCATCGGGGGAATTTCATTAAGGCTCCGTCATCAATTACTATTTCCGATTAAATAATTCGTTGCCATCCCATTCGATACTCGGTCCGATGGCAACAGATAATCCGCTGTCGAATCAATAACTTTTCGGAAGTCCGATTTAGCAGTTGTCGATGCAAATGATCGTTTTCCCGCGACTCGCTTAACTAAATCACTGTCCCAATTAGACTTGGATCATCGACGGGCAACGGAAAACTATGATTAATAACCCCGTCGATATTCGGCCGGCACAATACCTGTGACGGGCAAACTGCTCGTCCTTCTGGACATTAATTGACCGGTCGATAATTCTGTTTGCCCTAAATGATATTAAGGCTGCCGGAATTTGATATGACGCTTTACGATAGACATAAAATGAACCGTTTGCGCCGGCAAATCGCATTGCTCATGATCGCGGGACGCGTATGCAAATTTATTCGTGTATCTGCCTGCATACCCGGTCGACCGTCGACGAGATTATGGGAAAAATTCAATTGTCGCGACCCTCGAAATTCTCGAAATTATCCTTTCTAACCCCCCCCCCCCCACCCCCCGTCCCTTCGACCTTCCTTTTGGGTCTTTGACGAAGGATCATCCCGTTAGCCCCGCAAGCCAAGGCGTCGTACTTTTACGCGTAACCGTGAAACTTTATCACGACGATCCCGCGTCTCGCCTTGCAGGTCGGTTTGTCGCCGATTCCACCCTTATTTCGCAGTTGCGATGAAATTTCGTTACGATCCCCTCTGCCCCGGACAGTTTCAGCGCGGATAAAGGAAGAGGCAGGCCTTAAAGAAACTCATAACGTCGCCGAGGGATCCAGTAAAAGAGAGATATAAAATTAGAACCGCTGGAGAAGTGGAACTTATTAGAACCGTCAAAGCGCACGAAAGATTAAGGCGCGGTTGGCGCGTGGTCTTCCTCTACGTTTCTTGATTCAGCGACGCGTAGGGGTTGATACTTCTCTACCCCTTTCCACCCTGCTGTTCTTCCTCCGGACTCCTTCGCTGTCTGGCTGCCGCACTGTTCCTCCGGTAAGACCACTACGCCCGAAGTAACCGGGGGCCCGCGTTGGAAATAATAGCGGTTGACGGAAAATAATAGTTTACGACCCGAGGCTTGAGTTTGACCAACGCGGAGGCAATAAAGAGTATCGCCGCGGTGGAAAATAAAACGGTTCGGTGCATTAAAGTGATTTTGTTACTCGCGCCAGCGACGGACGCGGTTGATTAATTTACCGTTGACCGTTTTCGTGGTTACTTTTCCGTTTCTGTTGTCCAGCTTGCCATGCAATTGGAACAATCGAGAGCGGTGGATGGTATCGTTGAACGGAATACAGGGAGAGTTTCGCTGATTTTAGTTTTAAGAGTTATGCAAGACATTAAGCGAACGCCGCTATTAAATTCTAATTTGCAGCGTCGAATTAGCGATGCAAAACGCGGCGATATTAAACCGATTGAATATTGATGCGCGATCGTGATTTCGAGGCAAAACATCATGCTCGCGGCATCATACATATGATTAGTATACGAGAGATGCGGTCGTTCCCATAGATTCAAATATTTAGTCGGAATCCTTCGATTTGTAATTAGATACGAGGAGAATCGATTTTCCGGCGGGCGAACGTTTCGTCGCTAATCATAATATCCGTGAATTAGCTGGCTCGGTGGAAATGTTTTGAAGCCAAACAATATTATCATGTTTGTTTTCCGTCTGTGTTTGCGAATAAACTTCGAAACTTCATCGTGGATTTCCCCTTCGTTCCGTCGAAAATGTCGTTTTATCCATTTGCTTGAGAACGCCATCGAGTTCACAGACACGGACCTTCGTGATAAATAGTTTACCGGTAACGAAACGCTTCGCGTTTTTCAAAACGTTGCGACGGTCCAACAACAGGGAGACAATTTTCCTTTCGAATATCGAAACTTGTACCGAAAATCTGCTTGACTCCCGCGTACCACGACGTCGAACGTAGCTCTCCGATTGCGTTTCAGTGTCGACCCATCGGATGAAACCTCGAACAGCCAGGCGCGGCTACCAATTTGCAATATTTTCGTGTTAGTTACGCGACAGGCAAAAATATCCGCGCAGCCGCGTTTTCATGGAACTCCGGGAGATGATGTGGCTCTTGCGGCGGCGGAGATAAGAGGTAAAGGTGAGATGGAAAAAGGAGCAACGAGAAGCGAAAAGGGAGGAATAAAAACTGGCGAAACTAGACAGGGATAAGGAGGCGGAACGAGACGAGAGATGAAGAAGGTAGAGAGAAGAGGCGAAGTGTGTTTTGACAGGGAACAGGATTATCGACGTCCCGTCAGGGGATAGACTTCCACCTTGCTACCCTTTTTTTTTCTTCGACTCTTTTCTCCTCCTTTTTCGCCCTTTTCTCTGTCGCGTTGTCCTTCGCCCCTTTTTGCTATTCCTCGGCCTCTTTCCCCTTTTTCTCTGTCGTCGCCACTGATACGCTCGTCGCCGATTCGTCGGCGAAACCTGACGGAAGACTCAATGAACGAAATTTGATCGAACGTTTTAGTCGATACACAACCGTTCGCTAAACGGTTTCGAGCGGGCCCCGTTTGCTATGCGCACTATGATTAAGTTGCGATTTCCACAGGCGTTCGGCTAGAAGTGAAGCGTCAAACCGCGATTCCCGATTTCCACCGGTTCCGCCGAGCGTATTCGTCGCTCGCGAGTTTGTCGCCCGGTTAATCCGGCAGCTAGTTTCGTCGGAACCGGTAAGATATGCTGCAGCATGGCCCGTTGTTTTGTCGCACCGTCACGAGACAAAGAAACATGGTAAATTACGCGATGCTCGCTTAAGTTCGCTACGTTTTCGCCGGGCAGATAAACGAACAGCTCGCTGCACGACAAATGAGGAAACGCGCAATTAACCGTGCTCATTGTCTTCATTTGTCGTTGTGGCACAGACTTTGTATAACTCGGATGCTGCTGGCTTTAGTTTTGGAACGAAATGTACGGCACAGGGGGAATTTGGTTTCGAACATTTCCGGGCATCGTAGTTGGAAAATATGCGAACACGCTCGTGATGAGACTTATTTTGAATTAAAATATGCAGGCGTGTATTGATACATTTCATGCAACCATCGGAAAATATTTTTTCGGTGGAAAATTAATTCAACATGAAATTAGAGGAGATGGGAATTTGTATTTTATTCCAGGTGCAAGATAGAAGAACTGTTTTATAACAATTACATTCATTATATTGTTCCACCCTGAAAAATGATAGCAGTAAATTATGGTTAAATTAAAAGCATCAAAGGTCTCGCAGTGTCTATTTCTATACAAAGTAAAGAAAAGGTTGGAGAAAATGGAAGAAAAATTCGCAGCCACGTCCGGCTGCCCGTCTGACGCGCATTTAGTCTGAATCCATTCTCGTGAACAGTAGTTGGGCGGACCGATAACGTTGAAATTGCGAAATGATATTTTAACGGAATCACGTCTGGCCGAACGTAAATTTGCAGACTTTAATTAAAAGTTTCAATGAAACGGCGAGGGGATCGGGCATACATTGTGAACAGCAAATAACGAAACCGTACGCGGTTACGCGATCAAAACAAATTTCAAAGTCCGTCGACCGACATGTTATAATATTTCGGAATAACGTCGAACGTGTCCAGCTCACATATTCCCTACATAAACATGATTCCAAAGAACGCTCCCTGTATAACCTTTGAAATCCTTCCGAGAAAAAAACTGTTCCAGGACATTATTTCCCTTGAATTATCGAGAAAATGATAGAAAATCGTGTCTTGTACAAATTCTAGTTCTTCAACAATAATTGTAAAAATAAAACTGAAGCAATTTAATAGAAATCCTCAATTTTGAATCTTGATAAGTCAGGTATAATAACTAGGTAACATATTAAAATGATTCGTCTCGTACAGTGTAACATGTGATACGGATAAGGTTGATCACTTTTTCCAAGAGATTTTTCTTAAAGCTACACATTATTCCACGTCGTCCCTTCCGATGGTCTTTCAGCGTCGACGCTGATAAGGATTCCAGTAACGAGAAAGATACTCGCCGATGATAAATTTCCCAAGTACGCGTAAAGAGGTATCCGTCCATAGATTATACGAGGCCGGCAAGACCCGGGGTATTAGCGGAACCTTATTAGTGGCTTAGCCAAGTTACGCAGGGGTAAACTAAATTCTCGCCGTCTTCCAGCTTTCTTGCCTGTCGTCGGTGATTTCCCTCATAACCGATACTCGCCGGAGACGCTTTTCTCGCGAGAATATTTTCGCCCCAACCCATCTTGATATTATAAAAAACGGATTATCCCGTTCCATTAGGGGGTAACGTCGTTTACATCGTCGCTGCATTTTAACGCTTCTTGTCCGCTAATCACTCCATAGTGTCGGTTACGCGACAGTACTGTTACTTTCAATTAACAATATGAACGGAAATTGTATGCACTATCGTCGGTACACGAGAAGCAAGATGCGTTATGTGTGATACAATAAATGGAACAAATAAAACCCGCTGAATTGAAAAGAAGGAAAAAATCAAGGGTGGAATTTTGAATTGCAGGCAGAGGGAGTTTAGAAAGCCTTCGTAAAAGTTTTGAATTAATTAATAGTCTAATGTAAAAAGAAGGATATAGGATCATTTCAAATATAACAAATAAAATTCGTTTTTATCCGTCTTCAGCAGTATTTTATCGTTAAAAAAATGTATAAAAAACGTCTTTAGAAATATTTGCTCGAGCCAGCCGTTCTATCCCACAATCTTCGATCAATCATCCGCGGAAGGGTCCGGAAAGTATCCAAGAGGTATCTTCCGATGCTTAATGTAGCATGACGGGAGGACTGCTAGCTAAATGCTCGAAACTCAACGATGAGACTCGCATAAAAAACGAGTCTCCAGCCTCGTTTATCTGCGGCCACGAAAAGAACTTTCTCGTCGCCCGTTCCTTTGCAGCATCGTCGCGTAACCTTCAGTGCGTAGCCAGCCCGAATACTTTCTGCCCGCATGATTTACGCATTTCCGTCAGTGGCGCCATAGCTCGGGGCAACTCGATTAAAGTTATGCCTGCCGTGGCTTAGGGAGGATAAGAAGGAGTGGAACACGGCGAGGAACGCAGAGAAACATAGAGTAGGAGACCTTCGTAACTTTTGGACGCGTCCCTACACCTTGCTAAGTGTAATATATAATGGATTTTTGGCCGGAAATGGCGAGGTGTCCATAGATCATGAACCCTACTTCCGTCGCACCTAAACCCTACGAGAGACCCCGCGGTCTGATTTATTTTCCCGGCGGCGCAACGTCGTCCCTCTGCAGGCCCATTATCTTCGGGCTAGTTTCCCCGATTTGTTGCTCCTTGAATTTCCATTTCGCTGCACTCGGGGAATAAGGCGCGTCAACGCTGGCGCTGGCAAATTTCGGAATCCCGTGGAGAACAATGGTCGCGATGAAAGCCGGCAATTGTCAACAAGCACGCCTTGCATCGGCGGTTCCCAAATTTCTTCCCTCGAGTTCTTAATCGAGAGTGAAGCACGGTTGATTGGGTCGTTACTGCTGTCAAACATTTTATCCCCTTTATCTGTGCCCGATACCGTTAGTTTAACGGGTAACGTAAATGGCGACCTAGTTCGAACTTCTTCGACGCGAATATAGATTTCAATGATGCTCACTCGCGAACGAATTGGAGCATCCCCGGTATGGGAATTGGTCACGCGATTCGCTTGCCGCGAAGTACCTCGACGAAGTGCATTTATTGGAATTTCGTGATCCGTGATCAATTAGCGAGCTCCTTAACGAGAAATTTATTTTTACTCGTGAATGCTAGTTACAAGTTTCCCCGCGGCCGTAGAAATATTTATCAGCTCTCGTAAAAAGCTTCCATCAAAGTTTTATTGATTCTTATTGGTAAAACCAAACTGTTAATATCGAGTGCCCTTTCACGAACAAGCGAGAAGAAAAATGTAACTCCACGGAGGACACTTTGTGCAACTTTACGTACTCCCAAGAATGGCACCGAAAAATTTACAGTAATTTCTATGTTAACGTGTTCCGGTTTTGATGAACTTCTACGCGTTCGAAAAATAGAGGGTTCTAGGTCGTTGTGCAGGGGACAATCAACTTTGCAATGAATATGTAAGTTCATGCATTTCAAGAGTCCCGAGAAGAACGAAGTTCAAGCGGCAAGAAGGAAACGAGATTGGAGCACCAGTTATAAACTAAAAATAAAAAACAAATTGCCCAAGTTTTTTCACTGTGGCCTACGAAAAAAATTTCGTTCAATTAAATAAGCAATTCATCGAATCCCAATACGAAATATAAAATTTCAACTAGCCATTCTGTAACAAACAAATGTCACTCCTTCAATGATCCTGTCGAGTCTCCGCGAAAAGGAACAAAATTTAACTTCCGCCAAAAAAGATGAATTCTTAACAGCTGAGATGTCTGCGCACCTGATGACTCCTTCGAACGTTATTCATCAAGGCTGCAAACGTGTCATCCAAAAAAAAAAAATTGGAAAGTAAAATCCACCCCAAATAATAATAACTCGCTGTCGCCGTAAGAGGAGCAGTAGCGCCGAGGAACGACAGCCGGGGAAAAGAACGATCGAGATGCAGCACGACGAAAGACTCATCTGGGGACACTCACGGACTTGATAACGCTGTCTGAAGACAGCATCAGACCCAAGCACGCCACCCGGGACCTCTAACGATTCTCCCTTACAAGCTGTGATTTCTGATTATACTTCTACGCTCTTCTGAAACTCCGGTCACCCCGTTTACCTCTTTCTTCCCGCGGCGTCCCACGAGGAGCAATCAATGCAGGAAACTGGGTCGACTTTCGACGTGCACGATATCGAACGACAATTGCCAACGTCTCGATGGCATTTAATCTCTTACGACATCGTCGCCAACTTTCGGTGTTCTTAAGTCGCGCAATTAATTTTTCATTAGCCCGATACCGGGTTATTTGGTTCGGGTAAGTTGGCAAGAGTCTTGTCAGATGCTTACTTAGGACTTTCGTAACAAGATTTCTAGAGGTTTACTTATTATTACTGAAACCGGGATATTAAAACTTGCGACTGGTACGTCACGAGCGAACGTGCTTCGTCGTTGCATCGCGAAATCAGTTCAGATTTTCGTAACAGTAAAATATGCTTGGAAATATGCATAGTATGTACCGGAAAATAACACTCACCGGATGCGCATTGTCCGCTTAACAATCCAACCCCGCGTCTTCTTATCTTGTCGCTCCCTTCTGCTGTCTACCTTCGCGTTCTTCCCTTGACAGTGCCACTGCAAGTTGTTGATGCATCAATTCGTAGCCGCCACCGTTCCGCGCGCTCGGTTCCAGCTAATGCAACTGCGCCGGCCGTGGTAACAGTTCCACGATGTTTCAGCAGCACGGAAACTTAGAGACCTTAGCCACGTCACGGTGGTTTGGCGGTTTTGCGCGCCATATGTTTCGCGGCTTCGATATCGACATATCTCGCGTGACAAACGATACTTCCATTGATCGTGAAGTTCCAACGATGGGACGAAAAAGAAATGCAGATATTCGTCCGAACATAATTACCGCCTTCGTTTCGTAAATTCGAGCGGAGCTGAAACGGACGCGATAAATATTCGACGCTTTAATTTCGCTCGCAGAGGTGCAACCTGTGTCTCGGCGCGGATGTGAATCTTCGATCTATGATTGGGATTTTATACAGCAAATAGAGGGGCAGCGGCCTCGAAAACTGATTGCTCAGCGATAATGAAATATCGAGTCGCGCGGCTCGATCGATCCCGGAACACTTCATCCATCTTTCCCGCTCGGTTACACGGCCGTGTCTAATTTAAATGCTCTGCGCTTCCGGTCGGTCGGCGTCCGCCTGAACCCAGACAGGTTATTCCATCGGCAATAAAAAGACAATAAGCGTACGGTACACTCGATGAGATCCGCGGCTCGACAATTATTAGACAAGGAACACACGGGCGTACCTGGTATACACGTGGCTGCATTGAAGCGAGATGGACGAAGACGCGTTGGTCGCGCGAGCGAATCGTTAATTAAAGCCAACCGGGAGGCTCAATAACGTTTCGAAGTTGGCAAGCAATTTTGCGCGAGGATGCACGGCGGGCCAGATGTCGTTGAAACGGGTAGAAAAATAGGTGTGGGGTGGAGTAAAATGAAAGGGAACAAACGAAGATACGAGAATGAAAGGAAAGTGCAAAACGGAACAAAGCAAGCGAACACCGGCTGCAGGGGAAGGGGGGTAAGAAGAATTGTGTTGTTACGCAACGTGAGTTGAACCGTGTCGCCGCAGAATAGCGAGACACTGTAACATGACGTCACAGCGTAAACTCCGAGTAGAAATTGCACAGAGCAAGCTAGCTTGGCGGGCAATGGGATCACGCAAATCTCATCCCGGCTTGAGTGCGAATCGAACACGTGAAAACAGCTGGAAAGTGTGAAAGGTGGCGTGAGGGAGAGCTGGGGGAGGGGGCAAGTAATTCGACTCTCAGCAGGAGACAGAACACAGCGAGGGTGTCGCTATTTTTCATTAACCGCCTGATAGAGCAAGGGCGTACCACTCTCGCCATGTTTTACTCCGTCCACCTTTCTCTCAACCTCTGTCTTCTTTCGGCGTTTCCTTCGCTGAATCGGATCGCCCCCGTGTCCCTTCCTTCCCTCTTCCTCCAGCAGACTTTCTCGTAAGTTTACCACCCCTCGAACCCTATGTTTCTCTTTCTCGCCGGCTCCGCTTATCGTTCTTGCGCTTTCCCAACCCGCGCGAAACCCCCGCCCCGGTGACGACGGGGCGAACCCTTTGTCACCCAGTCCCGGAGTGGTCCTTTTTTTGCTATTTTATTCAACTTTTTCAAGAGAGGGGGAATCCCTTTATTACCTGGGCGTGCGACTCCAGTGTTTAGCGGACAATAAGCCGATGAAAGCTACGTTCTAGCCGGGGAGTCCTTTGAACGGTCCTTTTTCGCCAATCTCTCGCCCCCTCGCTCTTCCTCCCTCCCTCTTTCTCTATCTTTAAGGGGGACTTTCGACCCCCGCTCACCACCTATCGTGGAATTTTCACGCCGCCTTCTTTTCCCACCTTTTCCTTTCATTATCCGCTTTGCTTCTTCCTGCTGCGACGCGCGCCTTGGAATTTCTTCTAGTTCGAAACCTACCGCGTGAACACTGGCACACTCGAACGAGCACCCGCGCCGTTTACAACGAGAATATTCCTCGACAACGGAAGAGTGTTCTCGTTCAGCCGGTGGAAGGCAATTCGCAGAAAGGTCGGGGGGTACCGTATTTGAAAGCCACGATTCGCAACACCATTTCCACAGATAAAGTGCTTGTACCTTGTTACGATCGTCGTTCCAGTTATCTGTCCGAAAAATGCATGCCCCGGTGGTACGTGGAAATTTGTTTTCATATTGGCGAGCCCTGTTATGATTTCTTAATAATACCTAAAGTACATATGATCGAAGATACACATTGGAACCGCACCGTTTCATTAACTCTAATGATTGAAGAGGGGCTTCATTAGTTAATAAGAACATAAGTAGGGATCGATTGCTAGGAGACTTATATTCATCCGAGCACGTTGATAGGATACGATCAAAAGGACCATATTGGCGAACGCAACCCCCTCAGCCATAATCACCAGCCAGCCCCTTTCCGGAGATACGTTCAATCGCCTCGGAATTCGTCCACGGTACGAGATTACGCTGGTTGATTTATAGAAGAAGATTACCGAACCTCCTGCCGCCGACGCGAAGAAAACGGAAGCAGGAGGTGGGGCGCAGGCTGTCGGTGTAGCCGGGAGATGACTCGTTGAGGCATAAATAATAATCACATGATATGTTCGCGTCTAGAAACCGGAGAGGGGGGGGGGCATGCCGCGGTTCTTAATAAGAACGCTGTCACGGTTACCCTCGTAAAGCAGAGGGCTGACAAGGATACCCAAAACGATGAAGATCCTCTAGGGCAACGAAGACGTAGGGTTGTCGCCGCTCCCACCAACGCAAGCAGGAATTTTCTTCGAGAGAGACGCTGCTTCGTTACGCAGAGCTGTACCCAGGAAGTGTGGACGATTGCTCGACAAATGAGACATTGATTTGTTCGCAACGATTCTTACTCCGTTCGCGTGGTTTTACTACGTACAATTCATATATTAACCATCGATGATCGTAATACGAAGATACAAAAGCTGCCTTGTAAGAAGATTTTGCACCCTTACACATGAACGTTCCCTTCGTGTCGCAAATTAAATGCACAGTGGCAAACGCGTTGAACAAAGTATTCCCATTAACGCCAGAGAGTTGGGAAAGTAATACTTGTGCCAGCGGAGGCAGATTTACCCGAAATCCGGGGCGTATGCGATTAAAAGTACAAGCACGAACGAAAGCTAACGTTACAGGTTGGTTCGTCGAATGGTACGACTACAATAGCGTCCAAGTATTCAATCCTACGAAAGCTTACTTACCCCCGAAGATTTTCCCGCGATAACATCGCGATCGCTGTTAAGGCAACATTTGGACGAAAGCGGCTAAACGTTTCAGGTCCGCCGCCCCTGTTCGCATAAGAAGAAGCGAACTTTCCGCGGCCAGAAAATCCCCGGCGGTTGCCGCGAACATCGAGGGGGTGGAAGTGCCGAGGACAAGGCCGGCGGAAGGGGTAGATAAATGAAGGCAGAGAGACTTAATGAGAGCCGCGGGCGCATTCATATTTATGTGAACCAACCGACGTACCCGGCGTACCTCTCTGGCACTGAATCAGACCCACACCAACGCGTTGCAACGGCTCGTTTCTCCGACCACGGCTGCCCACCTTCTCGCTACCGCTGCTCAGAAACCGACCCTATTTGTTTTTATAATTCTACTTGAATAATTGCCAGCCCCCGCTTCCATTTCTGCCCTCCCACGCGCCGCGTGCTGCTTCTTCTATCCCCCCTCCCTTCGTCGCCCCGTTATCTACTGTTCGGGCAACGGAGAAAAGAAACGGTTGAAACAACGGGGCTATCTAGCCGTGCTGTGTACTCAACAGAGTACGTAACAATGCTGCGAACGAGTGAACGCGCGAACGTCCCCTTTTATGCACAATTTTTGAGAGTGCTAGAATTTCAAGGGTGATTCTCGAACACTTGGTGGGCACTACAGATGACCAAGATTATGACAGAGACACAATAATCGGTTTAAAATTAACACGTTTGCTGGGTTACTTTGTGGGCAAACTTTACAATAATTTCCCATTTTTTTAAATTAAAAATTATATATATTTTCAAAGAGAACGAAGGAGAATAATTTTTTATCGCTGGATCCCAGTTACTATAATAAAAAAACATTTTCCAGTACTACGATCTCCGCAAGCTAGAACTGATCATCGTACCGGCTTATTCATCGACGTTTCCCTCGTCTTTGTATTCAAAGCGAGAACACCGGTCGGCCCTGATCGCATAAGTATCGAGCGACAGGGGGTATTGATAAAAAAAAGAAAAAAAGAGGAGAAGGTTGAGGGAAAAAAAGTTGACTCAAGGAAGAACCGGAAGGAAAGATAACGACGGAAGCCTCGACGAAGAGGGGGGAATCTTTGTAAAGAGCCCAAACGTAAAGGTTGTACGTGAGCCGAGCTTCAAACAGCCAGGCGGAAATTGCATCGGTCGTCTGAGACAACGGTAGACAATTTTTGTGCGCTACGATCGAGGTAGGGAATTCGATCGCGAGTCGAGATCGAGGAAATGCACGATTACAAAAGGTAGATTTGTATGTAACGCGTTTAAAGAATTCGGAATATTTCGAAGGAGCTTCATAGTTTAAGGTCAGAATGCTGCAGGAAAAAAACATTGAAGTATTTCGATTTTATTCGAGAGCGTTACAGTTTCGAGCCAGAAATAAAATACTAGTAAAAATCATCGAATTCTGCGATCTTTTGCTCCGTGTACTAGGATTTCCTACGCGAATTTTCATTTTTCAAAATCCGAATCAACGTTGAGCAATAATTGATTAATAAGTCGCGTCTTTGTATTTTAATCAAGGACGTGTTCAAACGTATTATTAATTTTGGAAGGAATCAACGTGGTCGCAATACCACTTTATTGCCACTTCGATTCACAGAGGACAACGCTATCAATCCATCGTTAGCCCAGAAATAGCCCAGCTCCGTTTAATTTCGCGCGAGGCTTAACGAAACACCTCAGCATGCGGTAATAGCCGATTGTCGTTCATTGTGGATTACCTTAGTGAATACTTTCAGTCAGGAATGTTGCCCGTGGCGGTCAGCGTTCGATAAATTCCGTTCTTCGGTCACTATCGTGACCAAGGTGGCTGCGTTCCTTCTCGAGGATAATTTAGATTCCTGCAGTGTGATTTACTGGCTTTTTACCGTGCCCTCGCCAGTCAGCCAGTTACCATGCCCGATAGGAAACCGGCTTTCGCTCAACGAAATTCCACGGCAGTCGATCTTTATTATTGCCTCGAAGTTTCTTTGCCGCGTGGAAACGTTTCGTCGCCGCGTCTGAGCCATTTTAACCTATACTACTGAAATCTGCGCACGTTCTCCTTCTTTTGTCATAAACGTAACATTCAATCCATTTCTTCGCAGTCGCCGTTGCATACAATAATATACACCAGTGATGAGCAACGTTTGGCTCGCAGTGGGCCAAACAGTTGAAATCTACTACTTTACGCGGGCCGCAATATTAAATACTCAAATATATTAATCAAACAATTTAATTGAAGACGCAAATTAGCCATTTCTTATTTGATTTATAGCAAAATTGTCTTCTGTTTTTTTTAACATATACATACTAATATACAATACATTTTATAGTGTAAAGGGGTATACCTTTACATATTTTTTTAATTAAATGCAGCTAATTAATTATTGAAATTTAATTAAATGAAGTAATATCCTTGATTTTGTTCGTATTGTCAATATTAGGATACGATATTAGATCTTAACTTTTGGCCAAACGTTGTTCAAAAATCACGCGTGGCCCGCGTGTCACTTGTTTTCGCGGGCCGCACGTCTGTGGTCGGAGGGCCAATGTGGCCCGCGGGCCGCAGTTTGCTCATCACTGATATACACGATACATCCTTCGGCAATTATTAGTAGAATTTATTTAAATCTTCGAATTTATGTAAATATTTATCGCAATAGTCTGATCGTTTAATTTCTTTTATTATGTTCGCATTTTTACTGAATGCAATTTGATGGTAATTTGCATTCAGTAATATATTGTCGGACAATCTCGCAACGTTTTCTCGTTACGGCAAACATGGAATAGAAAATAATCAAAGATTCCCCGTAAGCGATAAGCGAAGCTCTAGCCATCCTAATTTCGCCAAACGGAAATAGATCGCCGTACACCCCTCCAATTTTCGTTGCAACCGCGTCTACCAATGAGGAACGCACGGAACACCCAAGAAAAGGGGGCTCCGTAGGTAGGAAACTGTTGGTGAAAGGGTGAAATAATTGTCGGTACGCGTGACTCCCATGCCAAACATCCCTTACACTCGAAGCCGACTAGGCAGCAGTCTTGGAACCACCGCAATGCACCCATAAAGTTAATACCGCCGTTTGCTGACTCTCGCCTATATCTGCCTCCACTCTCAACCCCCAAACCCCCCCTCCCCCGACCTTTAAGACACGTTCTCGACTTATGTGCAGCTCGATACCATAACGTATATCCACGCCCTCGGGGTCTGCGCTGTGGCAACGTGGCTTTCCCGAGGTATCACCAATTTTTACACCCCCGAGCTATCGCAAAAGGGAATATTCTTGCATCGAGTTTCCTTCTTCTGTCGCCCATTGTGATCACTAGATTTCTTGGTGGTGAAAAGTTTGCGTCTATTGATAGCCTCGGACGCACAGTATAATTCGCCCCGTTGCAATTTGAATGCTTGTAAGTGTATGACACTTTAACAGCAGGCCATCAACACTGGCAACCACGTCCTCGTCCCCAGCCTCTTCTAATTTATTTCTTTCCATCCGTGTATTTCGCGTGGCCCAGAGCTCCTGACTTATTTGCGAGCACCGCAAGCCTGACAAATTTCTGGGGGAACGAGAAAAATACGCATCGGTTCCAATGTCTGAACATGGAGCGAGCGGCGTACGCGAAAACAGAGCTGTAATCTTCGTCCAGGGGAGGGATCCCAGCGGCGGGGAAAAAACTTTCGCGCTTATGGTATTCGCGGGTAAAGGGGAAGCTCGTGTTTTCGTTGCCCGCAGACTGGATCAGTGACACGAGCTTACACGCTTCCGTTCCACCATTTATTTCATTCTCCATTCGTAATCGTCAGCAGCTAAGCGACAACCATCACGTTTTATCGCCCCGGATGCCACGATGTTTCATGAAACGCACGGGGCTGCTGAATCGTCGTTGCTCGAAATGAAAGGCCCTCCCTGTATTTGGAAAGTTTCGAAATTTAATCACACGCGGGCAAGGAATTAACGTATCCAGATTGAAACAAACGATTGCAATTTACGAAGATACGTCGGTGCAATGGGATATCTAATTTCGGCAAACACGATCCGGTCGGCGATTAATTTTCAGCTGGCAGGAAACAGAGATTCCGCGATGGAAATCCTCTGTTGGTGAGCGTAAAAGGTGTGCAGCTGCAGCACCAGTAACTACTCGGTCGCTGGAAATCGGTCATCGGAGATTTATTACCAGAATCAGAATTTATTTTCGGAATCGGCTTACGGGCACACATGTAAGAGCGTCCCGTAACAGCTCGTGCACCGCTAGATTGGCAATATACGAAATGGATCTAGGAGAACGATGAAACGAACAGCACGATTTTCAGGTCAAACGAGAGAGGAGTTAATTTTCCGCAGCTCTCTATATCGCTGCATCATCGGCCTGTCAGAGGAGCGGCACGGTGTCGCAGATCGAGAAATAAATGAGTTTTGAAATTGAGCGCTAATCGACTCGCCGGTTACCAGAAGCGAGACAAAGATAGGAGAAGCGTCGGGAAATCGAACGAAGAGGTAAGCAGAAAATAAGAAGGAGAAGCACACGGGCTGTTGGTAGACCTCTAGTCGAAGTTGCAATAAACCCTCCGGAGGTGAGACATCGGTGTCAATCCCAGAAAGCAATCGCAGGCCGTGAAGTAGTTCGTTCGGGGATAAAGATTTCGATGTAAAGGTTGCCACGTCGCGACAAAAAGCTATTGTCGTTCAGAACGATGAAATACAGCAAAAGGCGAGACGATATCAACGACAACGACGACAAATAATATTTCTCGTTCAATTTACAATTAGTCAGTTTTAACTTGCAATTACAGTTTCTCCGTGATACCCACGAGAAGCAGTAGGTATAATAAGCGAACGATTCGATAATTCGATTTTCCTTCAACATGAAGAAATTGAACAATCATTCAATACATCGCGAATCGACGTTTTCTGAACGGGGACAAATTAAAAAATCGTTTAATTACCGCAATACAGCAGAACTCCACGATTACGCGGACAACGTCACTGCTGTCGTTTCGACGTGATTAATTTTCGCTTCACGATTCATCAACCTCTCAACTTTCGTGCAAATTTTCGGCCAAGTATCCACTTGCCCGGAGGTTCTGGACCAAGAGCAGCTGAGCTAGATAACGGATTGGTCGTTGCGAGCTTGAAGAGACTAAAAGGGCTCCGGTCTGGCCAGCAATGGGTGGGTGTTGGAAACTTGTCTCTCCTAGATGCGGTTTTCCGTTAGTACACCGAGGTCCGAGTCATGGGCTGTGGAAGAAGGCTGAGGCAGGATGAAAGGGGTTAAGGAGGATGAGGAATTTGTCTGTGATGGGGAAACGAGACCTAAGTACACGCTGTAAACTATAAGCACCATTTATAGATTTTGTGCACATAACTTACAATATCCTATGCGATATGACGATCATAATTATCCACCCTCGTTGAAGGAGCTTAGCTTGGACACACTTAAAAATCGTAGAATAATTCTCGACATTACCGTTTCGCTTAAATTAACAAATAATACTATTGATTGTACACCGTTATTGGGATCTGTACATTTCCATTGCACCATCTAGACATTTAAGAAGTACGACTTTTAACATTCCAACGCACAATTCGAAATACAATGTAGCTGATCCAGTAAATCGCATTTCTACTTCATACTTTATACAATTACCTTGTGTATGAAGTAGACCTCTTTAATGTATCACTAGCCACCCTCGAAAGAAATCTTCATCGGGTCCTTGGAATGGCTGATGTATAATAGATGCAGATTAATAGGGTGTAATTATGTGTGCTATCCCCTTATAGCTGTATAAGTTCGTAAAAAAGGGCATAACCCGTTAATTGTATTATTCAATAGTAATAATATTTGAAGCGATATTAGCTTTTCTTGGCTATTTCAATTACTTATTGCTAGTTTCTCATCGGTTCTGATTAAACCACGTATTTGACCAAAATATTAGATTGTTATCTTCGTCAGCAAACACTGACCATTAAATAGTCGCTCGTACAAAGACACACACCCATAGAGGAATCTATTACTATAATTCGCGAACTCGTGTCATATGAAATTTAAATGAATTCGTTTATCTACAAGACAGTAACATTTTTGTATAGAATGGGTCGCGATTCCAACGTGGCCTCGTTAATTCCCACGGGTGGTAGAGGATTTTATCGTTCGTAGAACACTACGAACGCTAAAAATACGAGCGTTGCAGCGCGGGTCGAACGACCCTGGATCCGCTATTACCATTCAAATTGCCGCAATTTTTCGTATCAGCCTTAAAGCGCAGATGGTAGATTGCAGTTCCGTGCCAGCGTGCGTTTTTCAGCCGCCACCGGCATAATCGGCACAATCCTTTATCCCGACCGACGTCAAAGGTGCCACTTTATCGCGGCCGCGTCTCTCTGCACGCGCGTTAACCTTCGTACAACACTCGAAGCGATTGAAAACTTCGACGCGTCACGAAACGCGGTCACTCGTGATTTGAACTGCCTCAATGTCCGACCACGAGGAGTACCGTTTTCGCGCGAGGAAAAACGGTGTCCGCGAAAGGAAAGGGGAGCGTGTGCATGCTTATATTGTACAGTGTACACACGTGCGGCTGGCATATCTCTTCGCGTAACGGTGCTACGTACGGGTTGTAAAAGATTTCCCCGCGATATGCTCCGTGATTTATCGATTCATGCGGTCAGCCGGATCGTGCCGCGTCTTCTGCATCGGTTGCTGGGCGACGAAACGCCGCGGCGTTTCCTTCGTTCGACGGGGGCTGGGAAAATTGAAAGGGAGACAGAATAAACGAGGGTAGGGCCGCGGTGATTACGGCGTAGCCGCGATTTTATAGCATACGAACAACTAGCAGACGCCCGCCACGGGGACATTATCGGTTTTTGGTGGCTGTGGATTTTAGCTTTACTGCTCGTAAACAGTGGAACGGAAAAAAGTTATCGTCCGCTGGCGATTTTCCTGTTTCACTCTTCTTTCGCCAACGACGACGACCGTGGCTGCGTTACTCTTCACTATAAATCCAGGCCGCCACGGGCCTCGAGGAGTCTATGGGAAAAACGCGATAGCTTGAACGATCGTTTGCGCGTGGATGGGTAATAAGATGAAATTGGTTTATTGCCATTCGGCGCAATCACGCCGGCTGCCGTTGGCATCACGCACTCCGCCGCCGCGCCGCTTCGAAATAATTCATTTTCACATGAAATTAAGAGATTGGATCGTTTCCGTTGCCATCGGTCGGCCAGATAAACCGTCGGAACGAATCTCGAGTTACAGGACGAAAACGGGCGCTGGTGCCGATTGCGTAATTAAGCCGTGCCTGGTAATGACGTTTAATCGAGTAAATGCGTAGCGTTGATCAGGTGCGTGCTGGCATGCGTGCCCGTCTGCACCGGGCTTTTCATTCGCGCTCAAACAGTTTGTCCAGGTTCTTTTTTTTTTGTTGCCTTTTGTTTGCGCAAACGAAACACGGCCGCGCACGAAGCTTTCCGCGCGCTACGAAGCAAGATTAACCCGGGATTATTTTATAACGTTAACTCTCACGTTTCTCCACGGGAACACGACGGCCGTTGTTTACCGTGTTAATATTTCGCGTTCCGCCGGGAAATTTTTCGATTAATCGAGTGTCCGTCAAAGCATTTCAATTGCTTTCCGCTTTCCGCTTTCCGATTAACTGCCCGTATGAAATAACTTGCCGCTTTATTCCTATTTGGCTTTCGATGCAAGGGGCGCCGCTATTGTTGCAATTACATCGTTTCAATGCGTTCCATCAACGGGCACATAAAATAAAATGATTCAACGAAAGCTACGGGAGATAATCGAAGATTCGAAGATATTTAAAGCTAGTACTATTCACGGAACGGTTGATCCTCGCGAAGTATCCAATCTTTTTGCACAAAATATTATTTCTATTGCAGTAGCAATCAGTAGCATCAGTCGCTCCCAACTTTTAAACTCCAACAGCGTTCCAGGAACCTGCAAATGGACGACAAAAATCGTACTAAAAATACCAAAACTTTAAGTATCTGTCACGCGCAACGACGCGATGGAAAGTTTTTCTCGCCAAGAGCATCGGACGCGCCTAATCGTCCCCTTTAAAATGCACTTTTGTTGAAGTCGACACGATCATTCGTTCCCGAGATATCGTCGTTTGAAGCAGGACATGATTTTCGACACTTCGCTGTCTGTGTCTCGCTCGCACAATCGGCGCTCTCGCTCGATCTCCCGTCACTTACGTATCGGCAACTTGACACCAGTGCGGTTGGTCAGTGACAGACGCTACGTCAGCGTTTTTTTTACTACGCTCGTCTAGCGTACGCGGTTCCAGGAAAACGGGGAGGGTCGCGGCGTTTCCGAGAATTCCCCTGCCATTCATAATTCCACACGCATCTTAAATACATTAATGGGAAACTTTAAAGACGAATATCTCGGGAACGAATCGAGATATCGGGGCGCGACAAAGTGCGCTATGAAGAGCGGTGCTTCATCTATTGTTTCCGTTAGCTAACTTGAACAAATTTTTGTTCAACTTTATTTCGAATTAAAATTGCATCCGAAAATTACATCGTCGGGGCTTTGTTAACTACAATTAATCGAATCGAACGATCCACCGAACTACTAGTGTTTGCTTATGCAAGATAAATTGGTTTACCAATTCAATTAATTGTTCAACGATAATGCTCTATCATTTAACCGGGCACAATCGCACTCGTGTAACTCGTCTATATAACGATGATATATTTCCTCGTCAAATAACAACGGGGAAAATAAATTAAATAAATATATCCGTTTGATGGATTAAACCAGCCTCGTCGATATTCAGTTTGATCACGGAACCTTAAAAAAACAAACGATAAAAATCGCTAAAAACCACTCGATAAAATCGCGTTCGAATGTTTAAAGCGATCGTACGTATAACAACTGACTTCCAACGCCATCCAGCCGAGGCTGCACTCGGCACGAATTATCCCTCCGCGCGAACCGATACAAGATTTTAAACGCATCCCGCAGCCGTACACCGAAATCTCGAAATTCGTCCGCCCTAACGATCTCATTCATCCGAAGGAAATCGGCCCCGCGGGATTTGATATAAAATTGAACGTCGCCGAAACTCGCCGAGTCCGCACACGTAATCGCGTGCTACCCTGACGACTGCATCGAAATTTCGTCCAGCACCCAACAGATACCTCTGCAGCTGGAAGCTGGTCAATGCGCGTCCTTTGCTCGCGAGATTTCGCGCGATACTCGTCTGGACGATGTATCGAAACGCGTTATCCGGTTCCTTGATCGTCGTAAAAGCCCGACAACGACGCGAATGCGGCCCAGCGTTGCGTTACATCGAGCAATGCAACTTGCTCGCGTTTCGGAGATGCATGCCAGGGCACGTCGCGTCGTAAATCCCCGCAATTACGGAACTGTGCTAGCGGAACGTTCTTCGCTTCAACTATGCGGCCGCGTGTTCATCTCTGCCCTCGCGGATGAGCTAGATTTTGCACGCGGCATGGAACTTCGATGTACAGCAGCACGGAATTGCGACATATTCGTAACTGCTCCTGGGCGTGTGCCTACGTGGGTGAATATCACCCGCCGACATATCAGTTTCTCGTTTATTAACTCTTGGCCGAGCTACGGTTTAGCAGGTCGCGGTTGAAATGGCCACGTTAATACTAATGCGAGTGCACCACTATCGTCGAACGTCGATTATTAATCGACCGCGGTAGACGTTCGATCGCGAAGTTATTACAGAGCTGATCACTGGCGTGCGTTTGTTCTGTGTCTGTCTAAATGGATTTAAGTCGGCCTAATTTGATCGAGGATCGATCGGAGTTATGACGAAAGAGGCCAAGCAGATCGACGCTACGGTACGATTGATGAAAAAAATCTTGCACGTAACAATGGAAAAATCTGAGGGGAAAAGAATTCGAAGGAAAAGAAAAAGGGCAACGCTCGTCCCTCGGGAGTCGAGGCGCGAGAGAAATTCTGAACAACCCGCGTCCGTGTTCCGACAATCCGTACACGTCTTGTAATTTTAAGTATCGGCACAAGTTCTTCCTCTTTTTCTCGCTCTAATTCCCTCCCTTTTGTCGCCGAGACGCGGTACGAGCCACGAAACCCCTTTGCGACCACCTGACATCGGCCCACTGACAATGAGTTCCACCTGTGACCTGAATCCGAAATCACTCGATCGGTCAGCGGCGTTTCAGCGCGAAATCGACACATTAACGATTTATTTCGCGGGCCACGCCGAACGAACAGGGACCGCCCGGCTGCATCATAAATACGCTCACGCCCGCTCGTTTTCTTCTTCAACTTGTCCGGTACGTAATGGTAACGATGCGGTCGAGACGAATCGATTCCCGATTCTAAATGCGACGATTCTGTCCGCCGCCCGTTGGGACGTTCCTGAAATTTTCCAGGGGCAATGCTACGCCACGCACGGTACGCGATTCCGGGAAGCTGTTTGCGGACAGACAGCATTTCGAAATGCAACTCCGTCCGAGAATTATTTGCATTTCTTTTATTCGCTGCCGGTTTGCCTGAGCCCGACTAATTTGTTTACGCCGCGTACCGCCACGGTCCAGAACTTCAGTACATCGGGTTAAATTGAGTGTCTTACTCGTTCAATTGTCCCCTTTTCCACCGATCGAACCTTTATTTCCGTGTAGCGCACGCATGCGACCACCGCTGGAAACAAAACCAGTGGAAAAACCGGGGGGGAAAAAAAAAATCTAAACATCCTGTTTGTTGTTTGGTCAAGCCCCGATAAAACGGCGGGATCCTCCAAACAAGTCGCGTTCACGTCCCCCGTGTAAATCAACACCAGACAAACGGCAGACTGTACTGGGTCGTGGACTGGTAGTAGATCCGACGACTACCTCCGATGCGAAAATCTACGGTGTATAATAGAGGGAATTCAAGCTTCCTCTCTCGCTCTTGCACGCGACACCACCCCGCATTCTCCCCTTCGCACAGTATCGTCGTCTCTCTTCCACCAGTGTTACCAGCAACGCACGAGCAACTCCATATATGCATCGAACCAACCACCCCGAACGTATCCCGCTCTCGCGTTTCACCTTCGCACTTTCTTTCTCTCTCCTTCGTTCCCCTGCCTGCCCCCCGCCCCTCCCCCCGGTCACATATCCACCATCTCACCCCCGACACCGAGCTCTACACCCTCGTCCAACCTTCCGCTCGCACCTTTTGTTGCAGCGGGAACAAAACGCGTGTAAATTGGCACACCCACCAATAAAGCCCGGAGACACCCTGGCGCACGTACATGCTATACAGGCGCACGCGTCTTCTTGCCTCTCTTACTCTCCTTCGTTTTTCTTTTCGTTGCTTCGCATCCCTGTCTATTTCTTTCCCCCGTTCGCCGGTGTTCCTTCGACGTGCTCTTTCTCTGGTCTACTTAGTCGCCGTTTCCATGCTCCTTTTCCCCTGCACGGTCGCGTTTCTATGCGGCAACGTGCGCACGAGATCGAGAGTGCGAACGAGGGCGTGAATTCAACTCGCCCCGCTTCAAACCACGGCCGTTCCGTCCCGTCGTCGTCGCGACGGTGCAGTCTTTCCTCTCGAATCCTCTTTCGGCTCGCGCCGCTCGCACAGCAACCTGAGACGATATGGGCCTTTGCAGAATCATCGGGTGGTTTTTCTCGAGAGAATGGTCTGTGGTAGCGGTGGCGATGTGACGCGAGCTTTGGTTTGTGTGTAGGTGTACCTTCAATTTCGCGCGATCTATTTTAATTTATTCTTGGGGCGACAAGACGAAGCCGCAGGGAAATAAAGATAGCGGATACAGGTATCCGCTCGGTGGTTCGCTTAGGGTTGACTTAAGTTGTGTTCAATTGTTTCGAGTGATTTCAATTACGCAAATGAGATGGCGCACCGCCGTATTACGGACCAGGGATCCACTTAATTCTCTGGGATACTACGTTCCGGATAGGAAGATCTGGCTTACCAGATTTCTCCCCTTTCAGGAAAAGCCTGACAGCTTTTTTCATCCCTTTACGATTCACGTGCGCGTGATATCCTTTACATTCTGAATGCGTTTAACGTGTATCTCTGCATCTGAATTTTTTTTTACTCACATACATATCATTGAATGTTTAATTTTGAAAATACTAATACGCGTCTCAGCTGTTTCCTCGTTCGTTTTTTCGTCCATTCATTTCGAATCGTCGAATATGGAATAAATAGTACTCCCCGGTTTTACGAGACACGGGCCGGAGAGGAAAGTTTTATTTAATTGCGCGCGGTTCTCCTATCGGGCAGGTTAAATTTAAGTTTTTGACGAGCGCCGCGTGTGTTTTCGCGACCACTGCGGAGGATCACGCGAAATGAAATATACACATCGTTTCCGGTATCATTCCAATATTCGGGCACGCGACCGCACCAGTTATTTTGGAAAGTAGCCGGGAGGAGTGCGTTTAAAAAACGAAGCGGACAGATGGATGAGCGGGCACGGGACGGAAAAAAATTTTCATTAGCGGGGATATCGAAACGTGACGGCGGAAGCACAAATATTAACCGGACGTTTCATTGCTTTGTTGCGGATACACGTTTTCCACGCTTACCTCGAATCCCGTTCATGATTCGAACGCAGACGGACAGATGGTTATTTAATATTGTACGTACGTCCCGGAAGTTGGTCGTTTATTTTATTAATCGTCTCTGCCGTTTCTCAAACGCCGGAAGAACGATATTTATTTGGCCGCGTAGAATATTCTACAGCGTGAATCGAAATTATCAGAATAATATTCGACTGCCCAAGATGTTTCATTAAACAAGCGCCCGTTATCTTCCTTCGGACGGTATACATTTCTGTAAAACGGATTTCCATCGTCGTGAAACGTACGACAGAAATACGGAAGTTTCTGCGGGGGTGTTTTTCCGCGTAATACCGGTCGAAGATGAAGCATTGTATTCGCGCGACTTTGTTTGCTGCAACTCTTTTCGACTTCCGAAACTAAGAAGTATCATAAAGGGAAGTTGCGTTTACGACACGAACAGCGTACAGATAAGAACGTCTAAAGAGTTTCCACGGTGATGTTTCGAAATACAGCAGGGAAAAATGGAACGGTCGTTTCTTTGAGTTCTGCGATTTTATTTCTCCTGTTAAATGCGTTGGCCATGCCATCAATTGCATTCCTATCGTATCAAAGATATAAATAATGTAATACGAATAGGCTACTCTTGTTGCCATTGTCTTAGAAATTTGCCGTCAATTTTCTGTATATCGTTATCAAACATTGCCCGGTTGCCGTAGAAATGTACGGCTAATTTCGTCGTCGCGAACACGGCGTTCATCGTCGCCACGATATCACCGTGTCCTTTGCTATTACCGGCAGTAACCGTGGAACTTCGTAAATTTCGTATTATCCAGGCCTCTTTTAAGGAGAGTTCGGAAATCACTTGAAAGACTTTCAGCGTCGGAGTTTAAATCATTTGCCCCGGAACAATGTAGGCACTTCTCCGAGGCGATGAATTCATAAAAAAATTTCACCGTGGAAACGTTTTATCGATTTCACCTGCGAAAATTTCCATGAACTTCGTCGCCGTTCTCGTCACTGGGAATCGTCGTGACGTTTCGGCACAATTCGAAACATTTGACGTCGCGACGATTAGAAAAGAGGCGGCAATCTTCTCTATAATAATTTGCGGCGGCTTTATAGTTTCCACGGGCGTCACAAAAAAAAATTGGTTCAGTGATTGGTTTCACGAGCGAATAGTGGCGAATCCCTGTTTCAAATGGTTCAGCGAGCGTCGATAACAGTACGTATAGAGTGTCCCGTGTTTTTCAAAGATTCCATAGAACGTTGATATCTCTATGATCCCAATATTATAAAATACTGCACGACTCGATTGACAACTCTGCAGAAAAGAAATAGGAGAACAATGAAACGAATTTTGTTTCCCTCTGCGTAGAGAGGCATTCGTCGGGGGCAGAGAGTACGATAAGAACGGAAGAATGAAAAGAGAGAGTAACGCGAGGGACAAAAGTGTAAGAATTCAAAACCACGGAAGGAGCGGAATGAAGGTATAAAAAGAAGTTGTATTTCGCTATGGCGGTACAAGCTTAAAAGTGAATCGTGTTCGTTTGGAGGTCTGTGCAAGACTGCCTTCTGGACCGGGAAGTCCTTGCGTTAACACCGTCCAAATTCCTTAAGGCCCTATCTAATTTATGACGGGCATGGCGTCACGTTGTCCGGGCCCTGCGTCGTCGTGCTCGCCTTATGGATAAACATCCACAAGCGTCTGCGCCTCGTTCGCTGAGTGGTGTCAGATTTTCTAACAAAAGTTTCTCGTAGCATTAAAATTGATTCGTCTAGCGCAACTTCGACAAATAGAATAAACGGCGCAAAGAAAAGATGAACACGAATAAATTGAACCTCTGCAATCGACCGCACAGCGTTCCCGGTGCCCGGATGAATTTATCGTTCCTCGAATTCTATTCGTTCTATTACAGATTGAACGTTGTAATTCGTAGCGATCAGTTGGATTAAGATCGTTCGTAGTGCCAGTGTCCAGAGTGGCTCGTTTCACAGCTTAACCCCTTCCCGTTCCTCGATACAAAACGCAGATTCCATGCAAGTGCTTGGCGGCCCCGTGAAGCGGAGGGGCAAATGAAATTTGCCGAACGACCGGAAAATGACAGCTCCCTGCGAGACCTCGGCGAACCCTTTTCGTAACGCGGTACACGCCCGACCCCCGTCCTGATTTCAACCGTTCAAGCTTGCTCGCTAACGAGCCGTAGATTCACCTTTATTCTCTTTAGTCTCGAATTACGGGAGGGCCGAACGAAATTAACCCCTCCCACGGGGAAAACTTACATACTTGGTTACTCGAACGAGGAACGTCCGGATACGTGCACGCTGTTCCCCGACGAAATAAATTTGCAGCCCCTGCCGCGGCGTTTGCCGAAACCCTTCCACGGCGTATCGCGTTTTATATTTCTTCCCCTTCGAAGCCGGCAGCGCGGCAGGATTGGTACAACGATTGACGAACGTACGACACGTTTCTAGTACCGGGTTTCGAAGCGGAATATACATTTTAATCGAGTCCGAGGGGCGAAAATCGATACGTGGCTGCTAGTTTCGAATATCGAGTGTCCCGAAGCGATTGAAAAAACACGGAAAAACAAGGATAGAAAAATCGAGATGGCAAAACTGAAAATTGTCGGCGAACGAGAGAGAAAGAGAGGCGACAGCGACGTACGCGGACAAACAAACAAACAAACGAACGAACGAACGAACGAACGAACGCACGAAGAAATCAATTGCGAGTACACGCTAGTGGAACGAAAGGGGAAGATCGCTCGTGTCAAAGAACTCTCGATAATTACAGGTCGGCCGGGAACAGAAACGAGTGAGTTCCCTTTTCTCCCGGGCTACCACCCCCACGGATGATCGACGACCGAGCGCGATCGCTTCTGAAACGCCACCCTCCCATCCGTCGATATAATATACGCGCTACGTGGCGCGCCACGCATGCTACACGCACGCACGCACACACTATGAACCAAGAACAATTGACGCACGCATGCATTTCTGTTTTGTCGGGGTTACGCCGCTACGCCACCCTTCGCCGGCACCTCTCTCACCTCTGATTACCTACCTACCCTCCACCTCTTCAACCCTTCTACCGCTAGTCACTTTCTTTCTCTTTCTCCCTTTCCATCTGCCTTTCTCTCTTTCACTCGCTCGTTCTTTTTCTCTCCACACATCCCCGCTGTTCCTGACGGCGATGCTGGCAGTCCCCGTGCGCGGTTCGTTGGCGTCATCGTCACCGTCGTCGTCTCGTTTCGCACGGTCTCGCACTCTTTCACACCCTCCAGATATTCTTCTCCGCGTATGCACATACGCTTCTCTCAGTGCACTCTCGTCTCCCTCTTGCCGCCCCAACCGCTGGCGCGAGCTTCGAACCAGCCCCTACGACGCGCACGAGTTTCTACCAGAATGCATAGGTGCACTGCGATACGTATGTATACGTGGCGGTCGTTTTCGATGAATAGGTACCGCGCGTTCACAGCAGGCCGTTCGTTCGACGACGATGACGACAACGTCGACGACGACGACGACGGTGACGCAGCGTAGACGGCGGCGGCGGCGGCGGCGGCGGCGGCGGCGGCGGCGGCGGCGGCGGCGATGACTACAGGGCCACGTCGAAGAGTTCAGGGTTCGGTGACCCCGTAACGACCACGCGAATTAACATCTCTCGCTTTTCACTCTCACTCTGGGGCCCACGGTTAATACCTAAGAACTGGCGTACACATGCCTAACTGTATCCGCGACGGGGAACTATTAGTTCGACGGAGGCGTTCTCCGTTTACGCCGATACGGCTGACGTCGGGTGAAATTCAATCCCGACGGGGATTACCTAGCGAGGAGCCTCCCTCGAAAAGTTTTCGTAATGGTCTCGCGATTAGCAAACATTGCAGCGATTGCTTATGTGCGTAATTTAATTGATGGACGTGGCGTGTTCGACGACGTCGGAGATCATAGGGGGGCGGTTTCGCTTTTTCTTTTCGGGGGGAAACGTTGATGCTTCGCTTTTTTGGATTGTATATCTGAATTTTGTTTTTTACATCACGCGAATATCACGGTATTTAAAAAAATTGCTTTCGAACGTGGAGCGTGCAATTTCTTTCCGAATATCGATTTCATTGAAATGCCGCACACCCGTGTGTAGGTCGATCAGTGCCAAAATGTTTCGAATAAATCAGTCTCATCTTTTCAACAGATATTTATTTTCTATCGCAGTTTTTTTTTAATTTTTATTTTATATGCTTCGCGCGAATATTCCCGTACACAATTGAAGATATACAGAATGCCGATACGAATTTAAATAAAACTTGTTTGCCGCATTGACGCGTGCACTCGACTCTGACAATCTGTACCTGCCGTTTATTAACAATCCGCATATTTTTATCAGCAATTCAACGGCAAAAATAACAGAATTTTTGTAAACCTTTTTTTCCCCCTCGACACGAAAATACGTATCCGGCCAATTTTCAGAAAGGTTTCGCACCACGGTAATTGCCGGAATCATGAAACAGATATCGCTCGCATTTTCCGCAGCGCTTGATGCAATTGCAATTATACAATTTTCAATTCATCCTACGCGGTATAAATTGAACGTGATATAATATGTCCGACCATAATCCGGTTATCGCAGGTATCAAGCATCAATTACCCAAAACCGAGGGGTTATTTTTATACAGCTCACGCATTGGCGTTGCCTTTAAAATTTATCGTACAGCAACGTTATTGCGACCATTGATATTCGAAGGAAAACAATCGTTCGTGCTCTCGAGATATTCAATCGTCATCTATCGCGTTTCAGCGGGCACAAATCTCAACAAATTTGATTCTCCGATACACCGAAGAACCGGCGCGAAACATTTTTCATAACAATTTGCCGTCAGATGAAAATCTTATTTCTATTTATAAAATAATCGTAGCCAAGTCGCGTACGCGTCCATTGTACTCCACAGCGACGGATAACAAGAGGTCTCAGATACAGCCATACTGCCGCGAGGAATATGTCGAGGTAATTGGACAAAGTTCGCGGCTACCTGGCGCTCGGCTACAAGAGGGGGATGAACCGTATTGTTGGGATACACACCAAGGGCGTCATTCCAGTCGGGATTTGTTTTCCCATCGAAATTATGCGGAACTAGTTTCTGAGGGCAGTTTCCAATTTGCGCCGCCTCGTACAGGATCGAATCCCGATTAATTTCGCGCCGGCCGGCTACAATATACGTCGGAGGCCTGTCGCGCAGAAATTGTGACACAAGCCTGTCCGGGCACCCGCTGTCGGCCGTTTCAGGACGATTTAATCGAAAAGAAACGCGAGTATCCGCGACCGATGGCGTTGATTGGCTAAAGCGCGTTTATTCTGTCTCGCCGAAACATGCCCGATATATCTTCTCTATTCTCTTCCGTTGTTTCCCTGTTCTCGGTGATATCCGCACCGCCGAAACTCCATTAACTGTCCACAAATAGAACACGGATAACGATATTGGCCCGATACCGCCGGATATCACGGGATATCGCAAAGATACCGCGGACGGATACAAATGATTTCTGACGATACGTGCAACCAGTTGTTCCCAATTTCATGATGAAAGAACGATCTTTTCATTGCCTCTTCCATTATTTTTCCTTATTTTAATGATTCGATGCCGTCCATATGGTACTAAATATTGCCTCTCGAGCAAACCCCTCGCGTCAAATGGATCTTGGCCGGATGAAATCGAAACAGCGATCCGGCGTGCAGATACGTTTTCGAAACAGTGGCACCGTTAAACGCGGGTTGCTCGAACCGCTTGCGGGAATTCGAATTCATTAAAATTAAAGTGTCGTTACCTGCCGTGGGGGTGCATTAATGCGGCCGATGATGTTTCTCGTGAAGCCGTGAGCCGTGAGCCGTGCGCGATCGTTAATTAAAAATAATGATACACACGGTTCGGCGCGCGGGAACGTTAACAATGCGGCCTCAAGATGCCCCGCTGCCTGTGAAATAATTTCGCGAAAGGGAAGACGAGACTTGCTTGCGTTGCCGGGTTTAGCCACTGCGAATCCACGTGGTAGGGCGAGATAGGCAGTATCCATTCGGCACGTGAGGACAAACCGTTGGCCAACGGGGTGGCAACAGCGAGAGGGGGGAGGGATCGAGTTCAACGGAGGGCGCAATTCTGCTCATTAAAACTCCGGTAATTAACGGGCTGCGTTCCACGATCTGGCACCCCACATGTTCGTTCTTTTATGGCAAGAGGGTCGCCGATGGGATACGGTCAAGGGTTAAGCGCGGCGAATGGAGGGATTGATAGGGAAAGATTAGAATCGAAGAATCATATCCGTCGAGCTCCGGGTCAACGTTAACGGAATACTTGCGCATAATGCGTTCAACCGTTTCGATTCAACGTCGCGAATCGCCGGACGAAAATCCGAATTAATTCTATACGTCCAATTTCCGTCGGGCGTGCCGCTTAATTGACCGATATTTAATGAACGCGATTGGATTATTAGATCGAATTCAGTCTGATTATTTATTGAATGGATAATGCGCCTATTAAATTTCGATTGCGATAGTCACGGTGACGCGCGATGTAACGCGCACGCCCCCGCGAAATACGTTTACCCGTAATCACGTCATTTGCCGATGAGTTACTTATTAAAAACCGTCATCGGCATATACCGGCGCAATCCCATTAAACGGTGATTAACATGGTGCGCAATCGGCGTCGCGGCGTGAGCGCCGCTGATTATCCGAACAACGGGCCGCGGTCGGTTTCGTTGTGCGCGAGCGTAACAAACTGAATATTCGGAACCGCGTCGGCAAACAGGGAAAATGTGTGCGAATTATTGAACGGGTCTTAGCGATTCCCGAAACGCGAGTTCCTCGAGGAACCTTCACGTGCAATTGAAACGTTTTCCCGGCCGCGTGGCCGTTTACCATCGCTTACGAAAGCGTAAACTGGCTTCCGTCGTCCAAAACCGGTTAATACGGGAGTTTAATTAAAAGAGAGGGTGAACCGACGATGAAGCAATAATTAACACGATGATGAAGCGATAAACCAACGCCGAGAGAGAACCCTCCAATCTCTCAAAGTTACAGGCTTTTCCGTGCCAGTTCTACTTATCCCCTTATAATTCGACCGATCTGTAGGGGGCTGCGTCTCGTAAGAAGTGATTCGCCGTCAAGAACACACCCCACCCATTGCGAGATTATTAATCGTCCCTCGTTGCCCTTGTTCCCGCGTAACATTCTATTCCCAGTGTTCGTTCGACAGTATGCAGAAGGGGCAGAATGAACACTTAACGTAAGTGCAACGGCTTCGCGTTTTTTCGCCTTCGTTTTTATTCCACGCATCTTGGCCGCGTCCTTTCGGAAGCAACCCTTCATTACCAGACCGGTGCTCCACTGCACTACGCGTAACCGGTGTATAGTTCTCGGACATGGTATCTGTTAATCGGCTCACAGACTTTCCTCTAATTGGCGATCGGCTGTTAGACGGATAGTGGAGGTATGCGAGTTGAATCGCATCTGTTCGCCGTTGGTTTCTTTACGGATGCGGCACCAGAATCGTTGCGTCCGCCTTCCGAACGACGTAAAATGAAAACCGTTTCAACCGTGTACGAGGCGAAACCATCAATTTCGCCGCTCGCAATTAACGTGTAACCAGCGGGAAACGCGTTTGCGGTACGAATAAGTAAAGAGGCTGGCGCCTGAACGGCGTGGCTAGTTACCAGTTTAACCGTTCCGCGGCTCACCCTTCCCGGGCGCTACTTAATACGTTTTTTAACGCGTCTGTCGATTGGTTATTATCGCGATGCTCGCCCGTATCCAGTACGTGACGAGATTCTCGCGGCCCGTGTATTTAAATCGTCGCGGGATCCTTTTTCAATTTCCCTTCGTTGGTAGATTAACTTGCCGCGCGGTCCTTGCCGAGTAACCCCGATGCTCGTACGGAGGTGAAGGTGTTGCAAACCGATTCGTGTTGATTTGTTTTTTACCATTATCCGGCACTCGCGAAACCGAGATCCCTGCTATTCTATCCAGCGGGACGGAATTCTGCGAATCATCAGACCCGAAACATCCCTCGCTGAATTCGCGATAAAGGATAAAGAGCGTTCGATAGTAACATGTGGAAAATACGGCACGAGAAATATCTGTTACCGTGGAGCACGGTTAGCCTTAGCACAACCGACTACACCCTCTTTCTCTCTCTCTCTCTCTCTCTCTCTCTCTCTCAATTATTTGTATTAGCTTAGCTAACCGAATGTTTCTTTTCTGTTTTCAGGTAAGTGGTTCGTCCAGAAGTTGCTTCTCCACCCCTTCCCAAGGTGGTCGTCTCGACTCTGCGTGCTATCACGATATCCTGGAACCAGCATCGGCCCTCGCAACCGAGCCCGTTCACCCTAGCCATCCTTTTTCGAACATCTATATCGCCCTCTCGACTTTCTTCCTTCGCCCTTTCCGCCCGTGTCACCCTCTCACTTATCCGGTCGTCCGTTTTACCCTGCAGCCCCCTCGAAAGTCTGGCCATAGTCGACTGGTAAGTTTACCTTTCAATTAATCGACCGCCATACCGAGGCCAGGCTAACTGCCAACTATCCGGCCATTATCCACTAGAAGAGTAATTGGGATCGGAACTCGGTAGGCCTTACGCCGCGTACATACAGCCGCGAATAAGGCCGGAAAGCGGCGAGCACACGCGATATCCCTGCGTTTACGTTCCCCTGATCCAAGATTTATTTTCGATCCCCTCGTTTTAGCCACGTTTCTCCGCGCGTGCACAGCGGTTGTCTTTTCTCCGCAGCATTATATCGCTTTGTTTCGCGATGGTTGGAAGGAGACAGCGTTGCTGACGCAACGAAGGGTAACGACGTTAACGAGGAGGAGTCATACGCGGTTAGAGCAGCCGATGCTCGCCAGTTTTTAGTTCAGCTTCATTAAAGGGGTTGAAATGTTCTGAAAATATTTCTACTCTAAAAAATAGAATAGCAGCTCCGACATACGAGATGTTTTAACAAGATTTGGTGTTCAAGAAATCAAGCGGATTCAACGTATTTTGGGAATATTTAATATTAAAAAATAATTGGTCACGGTGAATGTTTCTCTTTCGCTCCCGTGTATTAACCGCATTTATCGGAAGCTCTGTTTCACGGCGATATTAAAATTTCGCGACAATTACGACAAACGGTCGATTACGGTTGCAATTGCCAGCCAGTTAAACTTAGGTACGTAGTTCCACAGCCACTCCCCATGCCGGTAGAAAATTCACTGCCGTTAATAATCCGTAATCAATAGCGGGGAAATCCTTAAATATACTAGTTGCAGCACTGATAACCGCGCGCCCCGAAAAGGCTGTACGTCTTTCCACTTACCTTAACACTCGTTCAACTCCCAAATTACCACAGGTGAAATATCGGGAAAAGGTTACCCCTGAAGCAAAGCATCAAAGGAAAGATGGACCATTAAACTTCTTTTGATTTCCTTCGTCGTTTCACACCGAAACTTGCCATACTTCTCCACCCTTGGTTTCACTACTCTTTTTCGCTGATGGTTGACGCCCCTTCGGCTTAGACGCATCTCCGTCTGGTCGGAAAAGGGAGGGCATAGAATGAGAAAGATCCGCGGGGTGGAAGGTGGTCGAAACAAAATCAACCCCTTGAACAGGGAGGAGCTCGAGGTAGAAGAAACCTGACGGCTTTCCATTATTATCATAATCTTATTCAGCAACGAAAATCAGTCGCGTGTCCTGCGAACCCGGCGAAGAGTAAAAACACAATGGCGATCGTTTCTCCATTGTGCATCCTACCCCCTTCGTTCTTTCGCGTTCTTCTCAACCTGCCACCCCGCCGCCTGTCCGTTATTATTCGTGGCCAGGCAGCGTCAAATTATCTTATCAGCGCCCCACGCCTGCACCGATAAACTGTTGAGAATCGATCTCCTCAGTTTCGGTCGACCGAGCACGTGTACCGCATTGTCCTCCGCAGAATATCGCCGTCTACTTTCCTATGGCGTTCTCGACGCTCTCGGCGGGAAATTCAGTCGCATTAAACGTTCTTGGCAAGGTTCTCGCGTGGAGGCAGCGCATAGTCGGAACTCTCATTCCCTCGTATTTTCCATGAAAATCGCGACTCACCTTGTTAGAAAGTCGCCCGGAAGCTTCTCAAACATTTCAGCCCGCGAATTTCCGTCGCCCCTCGCGGTACAGGAGGGCATCTTCGCCGGGAATATTTCTCAACAACGGAATAATTGGTTACGTGTCTGCGCACGTACAGGACATTCACGTGCATACATGCTACGCCCGGGCGAATCCCGAGTATATTGTCGGTCGATAAGGTGCAGCGATGTCGATGAGAGAGCTGGTTTAACGGGGTCAATAAGATCTTTGCGAGAGAGAGTCAGTGATGTAAACGGATCTAACGGATCCCCCGGGCGAATTTCACGAGTAAAATGCAAATATGATCGGGGAAGACGACGCCGGCTGAGAAAACCGTAGAAAAGGACGCCACTGCCCCGCGGCTGTACGTTAGTTCCTCTTGCATTCTCGGTTTTCTTCAACCCTCTCCTTCGAACGGGCACACACGTTCCTTATACTATCTCATTTCCATTCCTTCCCCGACTTAGAGAATTCCTTCGCCGCCCCTTTGGTCGCGTCGATTTTGACTTAGCAGCCAGCCCGGAGCATTTACCGCCACTTGATTTCAACCCGATTTGCCCCCCGACCCTACACGGACCCCTCAGGATATTTGCTTGGTTCCTTCGCTCAAATTTCTTCTTCGATTGCTCGCAGGATTTTTTTTTTTTTTTTGATCGGCAAACGGACGATTCGAAGCACATTTGGCGTGCTTCAAGATTTACAATTATTTAACAGGTGCTCGTCTTATTCTGTGCAACTCGTTGCCGAACATCGTAATGGCGAACGCATAGCGAATAAATATGCGTACAGTAGTTTAAGTGAACTACAAGTTTGGATGTCCCGGAAATGGGCGAAAAATGATTGCAAAATTAAATACAGATCGATCGAGCGCCGAGTAGTTGCAGCATATCGAACACTGGTGTCCTAATGAATGCTCCTCTTTCACTGTCATATCAATCGTCCCGATGTATCGCAGAAACATAGCTGTAGGAAATCCTTAACGGAGTATCCATCCTCTGGTATCCCCCGACCACCCCCGTCAGTTAACTATCACGCAGGGACAGGCAGGTGGATGGACGTCGGTATAACCAGGCGTGAAGGGAGATTCTCGAGGCTTAACGTATCCCCGTAATCCTTTCATCCCTTTTCCCATTGCCTGCCTCGAACGTTTTCTACGCATCCGAAGGGGCAGGGCAGGGGGGTAGTTTCGAAGCTGTTGCTCGAATTAAACACCTCGTTCCCTTCACCGGCCATAGTGTAATCCGCTGGTACGCGTCTGTCAGCGAAAATCAAGCTAATGAAGCGGCGATTAAACGCGGAGCGTTTCGGGTCGATGCTCGTTGTCCCTCGCCAATTTTTCGCGTTTACTGCCAATACAGCGCGGGCCCGATCATCAATTGGGAAAACGGACCGTCGATCGACTCGTTATTAACAGCGTATCGTCGCATTTATCTTTCACACGCGTTTAAAAACTGTTGACACTGCCCTCGACTGTGCCGCGGCTTTAACATTTCACACGCGCGTATTGCCCTGAATAATGTAACGGGCTGGGACCCTCGAGCAACGGCCGATTCATAACTGGCACCGGCGGGGTGTTCTACGTTGTTTTTCTTTCTTTCTTTTTTTTACGCCCGTCGAGGTTTTTCCGCCGACTCTTGACGGCACAGATCGATCCGTCGACACTTCGTATTCACTAATTTGTCGTTGCACTGGTATTATTTATCGGGGCGAGTATTTCTTTCCTTGCGAGAAAATGGTTCCCCGATTGACACGTCGTTAACTGGCTTTTACGTAACATTATAGGTGCACAGTTGCAACAGCTTGTAACGTCATCATTGTGGGAGACTTTATTAAGAAGACGGCGTTCTATTTCGGAACTTTCCTTTTATACGCAGAAATATATTTTTCTTTCGACGGTGGCAATAATTCAATCGCCAAGAGAATTTTAATTGACACCGAGGTTACGTTAGAATCGAAGTACCCTGGTATTCCAAGCGGTCGACTGGGCGACTGATATTGACCTATACTACTTACAAAATATTTCTGACCGTCTCATTGATCTGCTCTACTTAACAATACCAGTCTGGCCGTACCATTAGCCAGTGCTACTAACAGATATATCCCTGACAATACATTTACGTATACTACTTGAACAATTCACCATTGAAACCTCTCATCCATTCGCCAAAGAACTAAGTTAATCCAACTCGACGGTTTGCACGAAATCGAAACGGCACCATGACTTTCAGTTCATTCCCGATTCACCATCCATGTCCATTGGATCCCCATCGAAAAATCTCTTTGAAGGTGTTGCTTGTTATTGCTGCGCATGGAAATACTCTTCCACTGTTTCGTTAGCAGTGACACAGGCCTCTGTGCCGTGGTTAAAAAACAGTCACGACCATGGTGGCAGTATGTTGGCGTTTAATTCGCGGTATATCGGCAAAGGATGGAAACGTGATCCATGTAATGGCACGGCCATTGTGGCTTCGATCAATGCACGGATTGATTAATGTCAAGCTGTGATACGCGAACACGCGGGGCATTAATGGGCGTGCACACGCGGAACTGCTCTCCGTCGCTGTCACGGATCGGATTACATAGTTCTGTCGTCGAATGATTTCGCGATGCCATGTTTCGTTAAGGGAGGCTACGCGTGGACACATACACGTTTCGTTTCATCCTTCGTTTGGGATCCTGCGTATCCCTCTCGTAGGAACTAATAGTTTTTTTCCGTAAACTTGGTGTTAGGGGAAGTTTGTTGCGTTTGTTCTACTTTGACATATTGGATTAAGGGGTGGGCGAAGAATTCGGTGGGGTATAAAAAAATGTGGGTAAAAATGCAAAAGCTGCAGTACCGTTGATAATTTCGTTTTCTTACGTACAAATTATTATTTCTGCTGGTGTGAGGCATAAATATATGAATGAATGCGTTCACTGGGGAGGTTTGAGTATATTTTCATTTGGAATTAAAAAGGGAAATGCGTACGGTGTACAAATTGAATGTAAATAATATCGAAGTATACAGTGTATGCGTTGCTTGATATTATACGATCGATTACCTTTGGTATTTCTTATTGTTGATATTTCGTATTAGTTTACTTCTACCTGCACTGTCAATATGTTTAATAAAAATGCAATAAACCTGTAATGTTTTACTTGCGTTCGCAATTATAGAAAATCAAACGTGGTTCATACGTTTTCACTCGGGGGTCTATTTATTTTCCATTCACGAACGTTCTAGAGCAAACAGCTTCGTTCCGGTACACTTCATTAAAAAAGAGAATTACCTGATTCAGATGCGTTTGTGGGAGCTATTGCGACCGCTTTAAACTGATAAACTTTCATCTCCTTCTTTATGCAAATCGCACGGGAGCTACAGTGGCGAAAATATTAATTAAGTCGATACAACAGCGGCTGTCTACAAGAGACGCCGTTTCACCCAGTTCGATTTTCTATTACATACAATTTTCTAAATAACTCCTGACTGAATCGGAGGTGCAGTTAGCAGGGGTTGGTACTAAAGAAGACTTTAGCAAGAGCGTGGCAACCCCTGTTATGGAAGCGATTTTAAACCTTGCACTATTCGCCACGGGGGTCACATGGCCCGTGTTAAAAATTTGTGTTAACCGTATTGGTGTCGAAATAATAATTTACAGTCCCTCGATAACATAATGATGCGTGTCGTGTATTTTTTCAGGTACCACGCTCGTACACATCTGACACACGATTACATCCCCTGGTGGGAAACAGTCAGATAGAAGGGTGAGAATCAAGTGGCACGAAACGAATCGAAACGATCGCAATATTCCTAGATCATCTGATTGCAATTTTATTTCTTCCTCTTAATGCTTATACTGATATACTGTCGGAAATGCAGCATCAAACTGGCGACAGGTTGCACTGTACCTTCGCCGACCTTTATCTCCATCGTGAGTTGGAAATCGAACGCCAGTGTACCCGCGGTGCGTTTGTCGAGGCTGCAATGCCTTCGTGCTTCCCTTCCTGGCAGACAATACAAACATTCTATTCACGCAAGTCACTTGATTCCGGCTGAAGCCAGGAGCTCGTAAATGTCTTCATTAAGGCGTCACTTGGTAATCAAGTTGTCTGCTCTGTAATTAAGATAAGCGTTGATGCCCTAGATGTTTGCTGAACGTTATTAAGTTCGGGGGAGAAGTCCATCAGCGAGATTCCATACTTCGCGCCTCATAAATTTATACGGGGACGAGTACGCAGTCACTGCGACGGCGGTTTGCATAATGCGACAGCTTCCGCAGAAAATAAAATGAACGAATACGGTGACCGTATGCTGGCGATAATTAAATCTTATCACTCCTAATCGCGCAGTACCGGAGACGCTAACATATTCACGCTAAATGTACGCCCATATCTACAGCTTCGACGTGTCCTTTTGCAATTAATCATTCCAGGGATTCGATTGAATATCAGTTGTCGAAGCGGAGTCCCGAAGTTGGTGGCTTTTCTCGCGGGGCAAGTTATTTATACTTTTCTGATACGCCGCGTAATTTATGCATTGAATTTCAAAGTGAGCCGAGCTGCCTCGATGAAATCCATCCGCAGCTTTGACAGATCGTTATACTACGCGGCTAACAAGCTCCAAGAAAATATGTTATTCGTTGGATAACCGAAGCAATTGACAATTTTTAACGCCCCGTACGCGTACGCTGTTACACCGATAGAAACGGTATTTGAGGTGACAGTAAAAGCTCGAACTGTGGTCAGCTTGGTACGATTGAATTACCATTTTCCTTCGAAAAGTACGAAGAAAGATGTAATTTCAAAAATGCAACAGCATTCGACAGAAATTATTTCGCCGTACCGGTTCCATCCGTTTCATTGATACTGCATCTAAAGTGACTAGATATATTCATAAACAATCTTGTTCGAGTCATAGGTTTCTCCCCATGAATGGAGATAAGATAAAACGCCCGGAAAGAAGGAGGTTCGATCGCCGTGGAGTTCTCCGGGGACATGCAAGGAACCGTGAAGCTTCGAGGTGAATAAAAAATCGGTGGTTGGTAGCCGACGTCGAACACCCCTCTCAAATATGCACCCCACGATTCTTCACGGGTCGTCACTGCCGTGGGACCTCTTATAATTTTCAAACGAAGGATTAATCGACTGGCAGAAACATTAACTCCTCTCCGAAACTGTCGGGTCACCCTCGCATAAATAATAAACGTCTCCTTTCGTTCCAGGCCGCTTTTAAAAAAGCCATGAGAAAAACGCTCCACGCGACATCAGCCTCCGCGTCCACCGTGGTTGACGCATGAAACGGTTGCTACGCAAATTTCTCAAGCATGCGACTGGGTGGATACGTCGCGTGCACATTTAACGGACGATAGATCGTCGACGTATCGTATCGTCGACAAATTCCCGGCCCCACTGTTTCCCCTCGAACAAACGCCTAATTCTCCTGCAAAATACAACCAATCGCTGCGCGCCGCGACGCGCAGCTCTTAGAAAATTATCGGTGAAAATCTGACGAATAATTTACGCCTGCGAGCATAGCCCGTCATTCTCAACGTTGCCGTAAAATGTATAATACGCGCCGTTTCGACGGGAGCCGCCGGTTCATCGTTTAACGAGGTACATTCTATTCGCAATGCTGTTTCGACGAATGAAAGTGCGCGTATTTCGACTAATAAAACACCGCGCGATCCTCCCCGCCTGTTTTAATCGCCGCTTCTGACAGCGGCGAAATTATCACCAACGGGCGAAGGATTCCTCCTCGGAGCTGGTTCAACGACTCGTGTATACCACCGCGGTTGCCGCGGAGCTCCAGCAAGAAGCTTGAAACGTATCAGTTTCGCGTATCTGTATTCATTTAATCTGAAGTCCGCGCTGGAGAAGGTCAAATGCGAAGAAAAGGGGTGGGGCGCGAGCGCAAGGGGTTGAAATCTGAATTGCAGATGACCGTTTGCTCCGTCCTACCTTTGGTTCGCCTCTGTTTCCCTCTCTTGCAGTACGTACTCGTTTCGCTCGTCCCGACCGACGCGTTCAAATCAGTTTCACTTCAAGTTCGGCGCATCATTTTCACGTCGTGGAATGGACCAGAAGAATGTAGTCATTTATTGCGGGCGTACGGCGATGGCAGTGGTGTATTCGTGCGGCAATATTTTATCCCCACGTTTCGGTAACGAATTATCGAACGATCCATAAATTCACCGCGCAAAGAGAACATTTTTTCGAGCCACTGAGAGACGCAAGATATTTCCTAACAACGGTGTCAGAAATGATGCGATCAACGTTCGTGTGATCAAAATTCTATCGCACGTAAATGTAATTCTGAGCAGCTGTTCCATATCTCTACGAGAAACAGCTCAGCACACGGGGAAGCTCTTTGGTTATCCTGTTCTAATGTATCCGGTCTGAATAATGGGAGATTATGTCTTACACCCCGCAACGAGAGATATTCCAACAGCACGGGCCGATCGTTCATCAAAGCTGCGTTAATTCTACACGGCGTGCTCGCTGATCAAATTTTACACCGTCCCCGAGACGAAAGAGGGGCAGGTCACTTTGAAGCCAAAACTATTCCCGCGGCTCCGGAGCCACTTTCGATTTCGGCCGCGTACAGGATGGAAAAAGCTCGGGGGAACGAAGATGAAGTCGAGCGGAGCGAGAACGAGCGGACGATCGTGCGAATCGTAGCACGTGCTCAGCTCGCTTCGAATTTCCATAGACCGTGCTGATAGAGAACTCTCACCGCGGGACCGAGCTCTCGTGGTGCGGTGAAAACGTCCGGATAAAAATGTCGAGATTAAAGCAACCGGTCACGTGCCGGCGACCAGGTAACGAGGAATGGAATTTCGAACGGTAATTTCTCGCGGAAGTTTCTCGCGTTATGATCGAGATCGGGGTACAACGTGTTACACGCTCGAACGATTTTATCAGCCCGATGCTACTGCTGGAAGAAACCGTCTCGCGCAAAAAGGGAAACGCAGCCAGGGCGAAGTAAGAGAAGACGTATGCATGCACACCGAACTGATGTGTCCATCGGCGTGCCAGAGTAGTAAAATCTGTGCCGATAAGAACTTTCGAATGTAATCCAAGTGCAGTGCTATTTTTCTTATCTGTCGGAAGCCAGCACGGGGGTGAAAGAACCCGCCACAGTCGACTGCAGGAAGGGCAGGGAAGGGGTGAGGCAGCGCTCTCGGCATCGAGTAAATTTAAATTTTAAATAGCGATGTTTACCGGCAGAGGGGGGTGGGGCAGTCGATTCAACGTTTACCAGCCAGCGGATTAGCCTTTCCTCGGGCTTGTTTCGCAACGTTTTCCTCCCCCTGTCCGCGAGACAACGAGAATCGTGATAAGGGGGTGTCTTGCATTTGCAAAGTGGCGTCGGGTGGAAACCGCGGTGGTTCGTACGCAGTTTTGATGTCGCAAAAGGGTATCGAGATTCGGGTTCAAGTACATTCGAATGAATGGAGATGATAATTCCGTTTCGTGCGACTTCACGTTACTATTTCTACGTTCCATTCGGTTCCAGTATTGCCCATTAATACGAGAGATTCTGGAGCGTTAAATGTTAAATGAAAATTATATCTTCAAACAATTACTATTTCACTGCACACTTCGCGAACTCTTAACCGTCTGCAAATAAATCGCCACCGTGCGAAACGTTGCTCATTTTCTTATCTCAATCTGATTCGCACCGCATCGCTCCAGCCGATTATCGCCTGCTTAGAAATCCGCTTAACCCAGGACCAGTCTCCAATCTCGTAGCGTAAATCAGTCATCGGATTTCCATTTTACGTAACGAAAATTCCCCGAATACTTCAGCTCGTCGAGCAAACCAAGAAACCAACAGCCAGCCCCTCCATCGACCCGGGGCCAGCTCGAAAAACGCCGAGTGGTCGAAGCAAATGGCAGAGGCGAACGGGTTACGCAGAGGAGCATTAATCCCGTCCCGATACAACCCCCATTCGTGATGGGAATCCACGAGAAGCATCACGTAATCGGTATCGATAGGCGGACCGAGCCTGACCACGGGTTAGAAAACTGGCAAAGCCAGATATCGCGTTGGTTTCCGGACGCCAAGATTCGCTGCACGTATTTCCTCCAACGAATCCACACCGCGTAGCGTGTTGTCGTTGTTGTTGTCGTTATTGTTGCCTCCCTTCCAGCAACAACACGCGTGTGCACGTACGTACGTACGTGTACACATTCTTTTGTGCGCGCCCGGGATACTCTTCCCCATTCTGCAGCCGCACGTGTGTAACCAAAGGGGTGGTCCAGCGGGGGCACAAATAGAATCTGGACTCCCTCGAATCAAGCGGATTCGATGCGCTGCATCCCTGTACCCAGAGTTTGACCGTGAGAGGAATCAGGAAAAACTTCGAGAACGGGCATATATGTATTAGCTACTCGTCGAGCCACTCGATATTACAATGCACCGATCGGTCCGTGTAATTTGGTTAATCATCGAGGCGCTCGAGCAGCGCGCCGTTTCCATTGCACAGTCCCATCGTTGCTCGCTGCTACGACAAGGGGAGACGTTCGCTCGTGTCCAACCTATTTTTCGACAAGGCCATGCGAATTGGAGCGCGGCGAAATATTGTGGAGTGGTTTGTTCATTTCGAATTAGAAATCACGAGGCTGGATAGGCGAGGAACGATTTTCTGCCGTGCGTTTACCGGGCAAGAGACAGTTCGAAGATTATTTTATCGCCCGTCTCGCTGCTGGATGTGGCTCAATGTAAATGCACCGTTGCGAGCATTGATGGATTTTAGAAATGCAATGACAAATACGTTCCGCGCGCGACGAGGATAAAACTGGAGTGTAATCGATGGCGAATGATTGTCGGCACACGTGTCGGTAGCGATGATTGTGTGTCAAATCTCCCACTTGACCTAACTGTCGGGAAGCGATGCGAATGATTCGCCGGCAAACTTGTTCGAACCCCCTTCATTACTACGATAACAGGGGATCGATACCCGATGGTCATTGAAATTTAGGTCAGTCTAGTCGCGAAGTCATCGAAGCTCTGTCGGGTTTAATACTGACGCTCGTTACGAGACACTGTATAAATCTGCATCTGTTTGGGCGCACGTTCGCGCGATAATTACCCAAATCGAGTGGCCCTTCGGAATTTTATAGCCAGCCCTGATATGCCGGTTAATATCCTCGTGCCTCGACTCGTGCAAATATTTTCACCGCTCTAGAACAATGACTCGCACGTTCCAGATTCGACAAACAATCTTTGCTTTTTTCGACACGATATAAAAGTGTTCGGTGCTGTCACAGAAAAAAAATAAAAAACTGGCGCGCCGGAGCGCACAATGGAGCGCGAATTTTTTTTTTTTCAGTGTTTTATAAGCTACGCGGTCTATGCCGCGTGTGCGATCTACAATTGTTGCGGTCCCGAATAAAATACGCATTTTGATCAGACCTATGTTAAATGAATCGTGCATTTCGCGCGTGGCGTCATACGTATGCCGAAATATCGGGACGTTTATTTGCTCGATTCCTGGCTGATCGACGTAGCCGTGCGCGACGAAGCAAGGAGGTCAATAAATACGGCGGAAGTACAGTAATGAATAAAAATTCCCCGAGGGGGAGAAAGAATGGAGCGGCGGCAAACGAAAAGATCGGCGAGAATTTATTAGTTTCCTGTTTGCGGCCGCGGTTGTTCCGCAAATCCATGCGTTTAGTCCCCGCAATAATTTTCGTAAGGAAACAAAGCCAGCCAGGGGTCACTTGATTGTTAACGTAGTTGGCGCTTTTATCTAGGGCCGTTATTGCGCGTACAATGAAAAAATACAGAATGCGGTTTAATATTTGAACGAATATTACTCACATACGGTGGCCATTGTTGTCCGCGCCAAACTCATTTGTTGTCCGGCGCCCGGTATTTTCCCCTACCGGTGCGACGACGGGGACGCCATTATTAATATTTTTAATTAAAGCCTCAACAAAGAGGGGGCGAACGCACGCGAACGCCGCGACGGAGGGTCGCGAAATAGAATGAGATCTACGCGTATTCTCGCCTCGTGTCCTCCTAAATGCGGGATTTCATGCGTGGCTAAACGAAAATTCTATGGAAGAAACTCCGGCCGTTCATGGCGAAAAAAGGAACGAACAATCCCGTCCCAAACGGATTATTAATCAACGGATATTGAGCGAGAGATGAGAAACGTACAAAAATCGACACGGAAAATGACGTCGAATGGTACCGCTGTTCTGTGTGCCCAACAGCGTTCGCTGTCCGGCTTAATAATCTATTTCCTTCGCCGAATCGCGCTGGAATGCAATTGTCGCAACGAGTCCCTTTGCATTCCCAGTCCCGATATTTACGTGGGAATCGCAAATAGGTGTAACAATTTCAATAGACGAACAATTTTGAAGCGCGCGAATCACGAGCAATGAGATTCCTGAATAGACGCTTCATCGATAGTGTCCCGGATGTCCCAACTCTTTTTCATACACTGTTATTACTGTCGTATCACGCAAATGTTGTCCCTCGCTCCGACACGATTGCCATGCGACTTGCATTCGAGTTTCGTAACAGGCCGAAGCTTTTCGAGCTTAGGAGCACCATTACCGGACGCTAATGGAATGTACTCCCATATTAACGGCCTCGATTTCGGATCTTCTGTATTGGATACGAAACAGCCATTCCGTCGTTGAAACGGGAACGAGCGAAGGGCCCGCTGGTCGGATAGACAGAGGCCGACAGAGATCTGCGAATGATACTGTAACGCGGCTGGGATTATAACGTGGCCTGTAGGTTATAATGAGGTGCGTGGTAGTCTCATGGCTGGCAACGAGAGATAGCGGCCTGCTGCACACTTAATTGGCCTCGACCTTCCTGTCCGTTCTCGCGTTTCCACCCCCGCCACCGTCCCTCACCGTGGCCCTGCGATAAATCCTCGGAAAGCCTGGTGACGTTTACTGAATTCTGAATTCTCCGCCGTCCGGGGATTTCCCATTTTCACCTTGGACTTCGTCGATTGCAAAGCTGCCCGTCTTGTCCGCGGGAAACGTTTCAAAGCATACGACGTGTCGCAAAATATTGCTCGACGGCTGCGCGCATATTTATTTATTTCTCTCTTCCTTTCGACGCTGTTCCATTAGTTTCTTGTAATCGGTATGCGTTTGCACGGCCGCAAATACGTACTTTCTTAGAAAAAATGATTATCAACCTGGTCGTGTCAAACAGAAAGAGAAATTCAGGTTCCAGATGGAAAAAATTGATTCAAATGAAAATCGAATGGTTCCAATGAAGCGAAGTATCTGATAGTCTGTCCTAGAATCGTCGCTGAATTCCGGAGGGGGAAATGTCGAGTGAATGAATTTTCGTCGGGGGAAGTTCCTTCGTTTCCCTCGCAAGAATTTTTTTCAACGGGGCAGGGGGTGACATTGCGTCAGGAATGGACATTCGAGGAGGCCAGTTGATAAGAGGGGACACTGACAGGGGGAAGAAGGGACGGGGGCACGAGTTCGTGCTCCTGTCCGCGACAACATCGGAATGCATGCATCTCCCGCTTTCTTTGCGGCGCTTACCTCAGGAAAGAGGAGAAAACGCGAACAAAGCAACGAGCAAAAGGCCGAAACTGCGGGGCAGAAATAAAAATGCTCGTCGCTGGACGAAACCGCATTCCGGATTGCCGGGTCGCCGGACAAAGCGGCTCGCTGCCTCGTCGTTCGCTTGGCTCACGACTCCAATTCTCATCCTCCGTGCCTGTCCCGCTTCTATTCGCGTGCCCCTCCTGGTCCTTTCGCCGTTGTCTTTGCCCCTTTATCCCGTTCGATTTCATCCACCTCGAACCATCGGCCCCGCTGTGTTATCAATCGTTCGCAGTTCCTTTTGGGTTTACGTCGCTCCCAACTTGCGATCTCCTTTGCCCCTCGGAGTATTTACCAACCTCAAGTGTAACAAATAGTCGGGGAATTTGGCCCTGTGTATCGTGGCCCTGTTCCCGGTTTAATCTCCGCGGGATCTGATTGTACCGAAACCGGAAAACGAAACTGTATAGTGCAACGCGGATGCAACGACGTCGAACCTCTCGGAAGTTTCTGCATTCTGTTACTCTTCGTCGGCTGCGTAACGCAATTTTTCTCCGCGCAGCTCTCTCGTCCCCTCGATTTATTCTTCCGCGTAATGCACGCGCGTCCGTTTCGTCTTCGACAGCGTCGGTCCGTGATCGATCGGACCGCGAGTCGTTGTTCGCGGTGTTCGGGCGTGGACGATCGATAGCTCGCGCTCGAGTACCAATCAGCCCGTTTCCCCGCGAATCGGGAAATTATTCGAGCGACGAGCGGAACATTCCTCGCAGGGTAACGGATGCAGCTCGGCGTAAAACTTTTCATCGCGAGGAATCAAGCGAGTAAGAAAGGTGGAGGAGCAGTAACAAGGGTGTTGGAGGAAAAAGAGGAAGAAAAAAAAAGAGAGAAATGAGACGACGGGAAGGTAGACGAAGCGAGAGACCGAGGGGGAGGCGCACGGGCACGAAAATTTCCGCTTCGTCGCCTCGCAGAATCAGCGGCCGAGTCTGGATGTTTATTCACTCGATCGTGGAACTTCTACGCGAGTGACGGCGAGAAACTATCGAGGCACGAAGGCTTATCGTCATCGTTTACCTATCCTCGGAGATTGTATCTCTGGAGGAGTAAAGTGTCCTTTGAAATTAAATCTGTTCCCCGCTGAACAGTCGGGCGGGTTGGATCCCCGAGCAACGTTATATACATTCTATCGTACCTAGTTCTTGCTACGAGTCGTCTGCAACGGAATTAAGAGACAACGCGCATACCTCTCGCGACGAATGTTAACGCAATTGCGATAGTCGCGGTGGAATCTACCCGTTGGTTAAATCGAACAGACGCTTTTAAAGCTGTATAGCCCGCGATCCCTTCCACCACGAAGGAAATACATCCACGAGAGAATTAAGTTCCCGTTGCCATTCGAGTTTCGTTGATCCGTCAAATCCGTTCAGCCATAAAAAAAAAAAACCATTATTCATTCCCCCGTATATGCCGTCGTGCGTATAAAACGCACTTCGCAGCAGCGGTTCTGCGCTGCATAAAGCAAGACGATATTTACGACGTCGTCGGCCCCGAGCCGTGAACGAGAAGCGGCTTGGGACGCTTTGCAACCCCCTCGCTGGCAATCTCGAGGGTTGTACCCTCGACTGAGCACAGTTTCGGTCCCGTCTGCCCGCGACAGTGTAACAGCTCCAATTAATCCTTCGAACTTAAGTTACGGGCCAGCGAAATGAGTCGTTACATAATGCGGACGTTGGCCATGGCGTCGCGCGCGTCGAGAGTACGCTTTCATGCCGTGTTTGCGCTCGTCGAAGGCACGCATTAGCCCGACGGCCGCATTGTTCGCGCGTCTGCGCTCCCGTCGATCGTAAACCCTCGGCGTGGAGGGCATCTCTCGGGGGGTGATTTAATGGAATTTGCCGAAAACGATTGCCGGACGTAAGGAGGTAGACGGAAGGGCGCGGCGGGTAAAACGGTCCGCTCGTAAAATTTACTACCGCGCCGGGCATAAAGTGTATCGCGGGCGTACGCAATTATTTGTCCAATAATTTATTTTCCGACAAAAAGGGGGGGGGGGGGCGACCGCGTGGGCCAGCGCGACGCTTACACCGCCGGCGAGTAATGCACGGTCGACGTAACGGTGATTTAGTGGTAAACGAGCGGCGCACAGAGCGAAGAAGTCGTCCCCGTGGCGGTGGACGAAGGAAAGGGGGATGAAGAGGGAAGGGGACACGCGATGAGAACGGAGTTTTGGCCGCGGCTCAAAGCGCGTATCACGTCCACTCGGGAAAGCAGCCTTTCTCTTGGAAAGGCTCGCCCAGCCTCCCTGGCGAAGGTGCAACGAGCGTGTAATGCACCTCCTGCGGTTTCTACGGGATCAAGTATCCAGATGATTCGGTTTACCTCGCTCTCGCCCGGCCGACTCGCCTCATCTTCGCCGTTCATCGACCAGGATTTTCAACGGACGAGCGGAAAGTTGCTCGCAGCATAGCCGGCCACGTTTGACATGTTTCGGCATACCCCCGATTGATCCAGGACAGAGCGGCTTGCGAATTATTGAGAAGTTATTAATCGAATATAGCACGCTTGGCGTAGCGACGCAATTGTCGCGAGATTTCAGGCACACCTGTCGTTTCGCTGCACTTGTGTACATCAGTTTCGGGTTTTATCGGGGCAAGCTTGCTTTTGGCAAAAAATGTTGTTTCGCCCGGACTAAATTTCATTCGCTGCACACGCGTGTAGATGTATAGGGTGAATACAAATTTCGTAATAGAAACAAAGGGGAATAATATTTTCTCTCCGGCAACAAAAATTCTCCGTTGGAATAAAAACGGAAAACTGTTGTTTTTATGCTCGAACGACAGGGAAAAAAAAAATGAACGAACGTTGAAGCTTGTCCATCCTGCTCCGACATCATTTATTCCAGGGGAATGATAGGAAGTGTTTCGTTTCGGTGTATGCACTCTTTGACATTTATAATTCGCTCATTCCCAAAGGCTGTCCTGCACCCGTCTCACGCGACAGCGCGCGCTCCAAAATTCTAATTGCGCACCACGAAGCCGGGGCGGCAACGTGATAGCGAAACCAGTGGAAAACCATCCCCTGTGCTTGCATGGTTCGAAACAACCAAAACGTGTGGTCGTATCGAATGCAGAAACACGCGGATGATCGACGAAAGGGAATCACAGGCTGCGAACCAGATACCCTGCAGACTGGATTCGGCGCTGCACGAACCTCTCTGTTACGTACTTCGAATTCAAACGTCGACGACGCGCATCCGTGGCTATCGTATGCAAAGCACCGGTTCGACCGGCAAGGTCTGCCGCCAGATGATATGGAAGGAAGTTTAAAGTAGGTACAGAGCGAGACGGTTGTGGAGGGCTAGAGACAGAGAGCACGGGGGTAAGAGAGATTGAGACAGAGGGGGAAGGTGAGACGGAGGTGCAAGGGTTGGTGCACAAAATGGGGGGATGCATTTAGCGTTTAATTCGGGCCACACGATGGTTGGTTTCCCGATGTGATTCAGTGGAGCTGCGCCGCCCGTAGCCAACGCCTAATGAAGACACATGCTTGAAGCGGTGCAAGCCAAATGATACGTGGCCGGTTGCATACGTTCCGTGTATCGCTGCGTTCGGTTGCGTTCCGTTGTGCGCGCTAATGGTGTCCCACGTGTGCGGCTGTCTAAAAATTCAAGCGCCCCGGCGAACGATCCTTGAGTATGCCTTGCGGCCGCAAGAAACTCCGGAAGAATTTCAAGGATTCTTATTTGCCTCGTTCTGGCACTGAAATATTACATCACGGCCGGCGCTTTTCACGTATTTTGCGTAAATGCCGAAATAACATTGGGATTACGAAGATGCACGGCGTGAGACGTTCCTAGAAGAAATTCACTAACTCGTCGGTTCTTCTCATTGTAGCGAAACCACCCTGATGGTTTCCCTTTTAGACGCGTTCAATATCATCTCTCGTTGCGCCGTAAAACGTAGCCATTGGGGATTAATTGATAGTAATTGCGGTTTTAGAGCAACGAGAGATCTGGCCGCTGCTATTATTCTTCTTAAGGGTAAATATTTCGGTCGCCACGAGGCGACCCCGTGGTAGGGGATCGAAGGACGGGCAGTCAGACGCACGAGCGGAGGGTGGTTTAATTTACAGCACCGAGATCCGTGATTCTACGGGGGAGTTACCGCCAGGGAATTTCGAACTCTCAGAACGTACGAATCGAGAAAGGGTATTAGATAAACGTTTCGGGACGAACCGCATCCAGATTCCTAGGGTTCATTTCGTATGGACACGCTCAGCGTCTACGAGATAATAAAGCCGGACTGCGAATGCAACTTTCGGCAAATTTCTAGCACCTACAAGCGACACTTATAGCGACAATACAATTAATAATTTCACCGAGAAACGTTTATAAAATTCCGAGAGTTTGCAACATTGTGTTGATTTCACTGGTCATTATAGACACTTGCCTAGGAATTTAATTTATTAAATAAATTGCAGTCCCTTTTCAAAGTAATCCATGTTTCCGGCAATGTTATAAATCCCAATTCCGATACGAAAAATTCATCACTCGTGTTTGCATCAAGTACAGCTGCTTCGTAAATTCATAGCTGCCTCTCAAAGTCCGCCACTGTTTATTCCGCCACTTTTTATTCCGCTCACGAAACATTTCCCGCGAAGAACCTGCTGCTACTACGACCCCTCGCACTGTCGCCGACCCCGCTTCCAAGGGAAGAGGTCACGCGAAATCGCCGACAGACAGAGGTACGAGGAACGCAAATGCGACACGGGAGGATTGGCCAGTGGACAGGGCGAAGTCCCGGCGCAAAGAGTTAATCCAATGCAAAGACTAGTTTCAATTTGGTGCGAGTGGCGCCCATGGGAGGTGGTCGCGTAACAGCCCTACGGTTCCATTCGCCATCCCATGCACGGTGCAAACAACAACGGAGGTCGGACGATATATCGGGGACGGCCGTTCGAATGATAGCACCCGCGAGACTTCTGGTTTCTCAGGAAATCACAATATTCACCAGCCGGTAGACGGCGCATCGTGCAACGCGCCACCGGAGGCAGCGTAGTCGTGGCCCGCATCCGGTAATATCTCATGATACGGAAGCTCGATAAGGTATCACGAGAAGCGTATTCGATGCACGACTCTACGTGGCCTCCTTCGTTCTTCCGGAATCCCCGCATTTCTATGTGGCCAGCTTTATAAAAATTTATTGGCGCGACCACATTTCCCTGGATTAAGTGATCGACCCCATGCGAATCGGCTGACCAAGGTGACGTAAAGTTCCTGCGAATTTAAATGTAAGGAGATCCACGGCGGTTTCAGATTATCTGGCAAGTTGGCGATTTATATAGATGTTCTTTTTACTACGGATGCAATCATGGCGGATAGCGAAGATTGATATAAATTGATATAGGTATTCGGATCAAGAAATACGCTACTCAACGAAATTAAAGGGTCGTTCAATTGTGGCGCTTATTTTAAAGGGTAACGCCTCCAATTTAATGTCCCTAAGGTCATTTCAGTGAATGAAATTCGTTGCATCGCGTAGATTCTTTTCAAAGCGGAGGTTCGTTTTTTCGAAATTTCGCGCAGGTTCAAACGTCCGTACATATCTTAACAAATTTTCTTCATAACTAAAAATCACCATGCATCTGAAGATTGAAGTCTCCTCTTCACAACGAGGACGGAAAATTGGTCAACGATTTTTTTCTTTTTCGCTATTTAGCGATCCTTCAATTTTGTTGAGCGGCGTGCGTAGCTTCTCGAAGTTTCATGACCGCCGGTATTTCCAGCCGTGTGCAACGAAAGCTATGGGGCAGCGCATTCGTTCTTATAAATCACGCTACGAAACCGACTCAAGCATCGATACGGTGCAAAACGGAGCATCGATCGTTCCCCATAACGCGTCTCCCCGCTGCGCGCATACATACAATATTTCGTCTACGACGTGACGCCTTTCCTGCACTCTGACCTCTCATCTATCAAACCGTGTCTCCGCGCGTCTACAACCAACTTCATACATCACAATTACCCTGCCCCGCCTTCCAAATGTCCATTTGCATCCAGACGTCGCGCGTTCCACGGGGTTCGACGTACAGAAATTGCTGCCTCCTCGAGGAGCGCAGGGCCGTTTGCCCGAGCGTCGTGCAAGATTCATCTGTTCTTAATGCACGCCGCTCGATTGCCAGTTGCATGACGAGTCGGGGCACGGATTTATTTATCGCCAAGGAATAATTGATCCCCGCTAGACGCGGGCAATTGATAAAGGACATTAATCGCCGGGCGCGATTTTTATTTCTCGCGCGGCGAGCGAGGCGAGTGATGCACGGATTGCCCGGGTAGCTCAGTCCGACTGAATAAATCATTCTTGTCCGAAATCCGCACAGAGAAAGTGCCGTAGCCCATCTTGAAATACAGCTCCCTTGGGCGGCTCGCCCCGGCCGCAGCTGCGCCGTACTGTACTCGTATTTTTGTTCGAGCATGACCAACAGAGGAACAACATTGCTCACTGGAGAAACTTGAAAACAAAAAAAAAAAAAAAAGAAAGAAACCGGCGGCAACTGGTAAACGGGAGAGAACGAGATAGAGAGAGGGAGAGAGAGAGAGTGGGATACGAAGACAGCGGGGCAAATGTTGCGTCCAGGTAAAGAGGGAACGTCCCGTTTTTTTCATTTCTATCGTTCCGAATCGTCTCGCGCGTGACGGAAGCTTCAAACGAGATTTGCTTAACTCGTTTGCTTCGCGTCTGCTGCGAAAGAGCACGGGGACACGATTTAATCGAATCGGGACACGGTCCTCGAGCGAGCTGCACGCCGGACAACTCGTCAGTCGCCGTGTGCTTTCTTTGCCGTCGGTCGGCGGAACGCGCGCGCACTTTTATTCGGGAAAAGGGGGCTCCGCTCCGTTTCGCGGGGGCTCGCCACGATAACGACGTAATCAATCTTATTCCCGGGGAGATATATTCCGGCTGATACATTAAGCGCTCAAACTTCAAGTAGCAGAAGAAAAATTCACGACGTGCATTCAGATTCTTCCCGTCCCGATCGTTAAGGCCGCCCGATTCAAACCGGTTTAATGGGATTTCTGGCGAACGCTGAAAAGAACATTTTAATACAGCCTCTCTTCTTCCTTTCCGTTTATTTATTTCCCTTTTTTCTCTCTCTCTCTCTCTCTTCTTATTATTAGCCTCCTGCACGAGGAGTATCGTTCGTACGGCAAACATGTCCGAGCAAAAAGAAATATGTATACACCCGTCTCGTGCTTTGTACGGTCGAAAATAGAGTTCTTGGCGTGCAAGGGAATCGCTACGTCTGGGTATATTGATATTCGGTATTGTATTTTTCGTCGGGACATTAAAAAACATTACTGGCCGCTTTCAAGCGATCGTAGGGTGCGCATGAATACGCTTAACGAGAACGTGAGACGACGTTTCGCATTCGAAAACAGGGATCGTCGGTGTGCAGCCGGTCGAAGTATCAAGGGGATTGCGTCACGAGTGAAACGGCGGAAGTGCGAATCGAAATCCGGGGATGAATACATTTAAGAGCGTTATCGTGACGGTTATACCTTCGGGGGGGAATTCCACGTAGCTCACCAAGAAGGTAGCTCTATACGGGTAGCGCGCCGGAAAGCTGTGTATTATCGTGTTTAAAAATTGATATATCGTGTATCGCGTGTCGAACGGAACGTACACCCCGACCTCTGCCATCGTGTTGCGATTATGTGCAATTTTCTGTTATTTGTAAGTACGGGAAAAGTATTCGTCTATCGAGCGTAGGGAGGACGGAAAAGGACGGACAGATTAACTTGAAAGTTGACCGGTGCATCAATTAAAACGATTCCCTTGGAATGTTGCTCGCCCCGCAACACCAGATGCATTCAATTCGGTTCAAGGTTTATCATATCCCTCTGACTATTCCTAATCCCTATCGATCCTTTCGTGCAAATGGGAATTGTGCTTGAACACATATCCGTATGTATTCGAAACGGGCCAAAGGAACCTTTAATTGCACCTTATCCCATTCTGGACTCGCCATCGAACCCTATTATTACGTAATACAGCCGTATTAGATAAGCTTTAGATCCATTACCAGCTAATATGTACAAGGACCCGGGAGAACCCCTCCATCCGTTAGATAGAGGAGCCAGGAATGTCGATAATTGCGGTATGAACTGCCGATTATCGGCACTCAGCGATGCTGCGTGTCATGGATCTCACTTTGAAGTCCGTTTGATCCGCCCTGTCTATCAGACTTTCGAGACTGAACGTCTGTCGGCGTCCTTTCCCCGTGGTCAACACCTAGGGATGATCGCCGAGACACTCGATCTCCCGGTGAAAATTTGTCTCGTACAAAAGAAAAGACCCTGTCACGCCGGGCATGCAATTAAAGAGCTCAAATCGCTTTCAAACAGATCTGTCCATCACATCGTGATCGGTCGTTCGCTCGTGCATCGCCCGAGCCTGGCCGTAGTGAACTCGTTCCTTGAAAAGGAACCAAAGATTTCCGACAATCTGTAGTCGTATCACCCCCCCCCCCCTCTCTCTCTCTCTCTCTATCGCGTTCCTCTGCCCTGATCCTATCTTCCTCTCGCTTTCCCCGTTTTCTGCTTCCGTTCTCCCGTTTTCCGGACTTTTTTCCCGCTCCCTTTCTCCACCTCGCTATAGTTTTGCATTTATAATTCTCCCATTTAATGCCCGCCTATTAGCTTTTTAATCGTCCCGCTGCTGAACTTTATTCTGCGTCTTCTTCCTCGTTGACTCTTTCTCCCGCGTTCCCCTCCCGAATCCCGTCTGTCTCTCTGTCCCCGCCCTCGCCCTCGCTCTGTACTTTTTGTCTTTCTTAAATTCTACCCTCTACTCGTTAAAATTCTCCCCCCGACTTTTTCCTCCATTCACGCCCGCTCGCCCTCCCTTTTTTCCACCCCCGCGTTCGCCGCGCCACGAAAAAAATATCCCCCTCTCCTTCGGGCTCACGTTCTATCTTTCATTTACATACTAGCTCTTTAATCGCTCCACTGTCCAACTTGCCCCCATCTCGATCAATCGGCGCCCCCTTTGCCCGTTCTTTCGTACGAATTCCCTCCGTCACTGGATTCGTTCCTTTTTTGCGCCCGGCACGCTTATTGGACGCCCATTTTTATACCCACCGTCGTTCCCATTCACTCCTCTATCCACTTAACCAATATTTATCGCGGTTTATTCTATTTCTCCCTTACATGCATTAGTTCCCTTCGATCCTCTCGTTGCCCACTTTGTCCTCTCTCCATTCCTTGCTTATTCTTTACTTTAAATTCTATCCACCTTCCTTCCCCCCCTACGCTTTTAACCGCTTCTTTTGAACTCAACCCCATCCCCGTCGAGCCGAGCTCTTCTCTCGTCCTTCCCTCTTTCGCGTCCCCCATACCCCCTTTCTCTCGTTTTCTCTCTTTCTATCCTCGCTCGCATAACCCCCGTCCGGTGCTGTCTCTGCGCCCCTTTGTCCGCCTCTCCCACGTTCGTACCTATTCGGCCGGCTTTACTTACTTAGTTACTTACTTGTTCCCTTCTATCGAGACTCGGTTTGTCGTACGTGCCGCCTTGGCCGGTGACTGGGCCCCAGGAGTGGCGGCTTGTCTCCTCCAAAGGAGCACAAAACCGACCGACTACGATCCGCCGCGCGACTAGTCGGTCCGGCTAATTGGAATTGCATTAATTCCTTTCTTCGCCGGTTACTTGCGCGTTAGCCTAATAAGATTTTGCCTCTCAGTATGCGCGACAGGTATCCTCCGTGAAAAGCCCTGTACCTTCCGCGTCCCCGGCATTCCACGCGTTTTTCTTTTCCCCCGGCTAAGCCGGGAATCGCGCGAATTCAAAGGTCGACGATCGATGCGCCCAGTCAACAGACCCGCGAACGGCCGAGGCGATTTTTTGATAGACCGTTGAGGAGAATTATGGGTGGGACGGGGTGCGGGGGTGCGCAACGAGGGCGAAGGGGACCCGGGGAAATTGATGTCGTCAATAAAGTTACGCGGCAAAGTCGGCTTCACGCGAAGTCGCGCTTAACCGACTGCTGAGCATGCTAATATTTGTTGCACCCTCGCTTGATTAAAGATATCGATAAGGTATTCCGTTCTTCGTCAACGTTCTTCCGATTTAGACGTGACTGGCACAGTAGGTAAAATAATGTTTTGTTACGCGACGGGATTAAATTTTATTTTTATCGGCGCGTTCCTCCTGGATCTATGTCAGATCGGAGACGTTTCTTTACTTCCTCGATGAATCCAATGCTTCTAAATTTAAATAGTATGTACGTACTATCTATTGCGGGGCGATTATCAAAATTAACCGCACCTATTCAATATGCCTGTTTATTGAGAAACACGTTTAACCCGAATCAGGCAGCAGTAAATTCATCGCACACATTACCAACGAGCGAATCTTCTTGCAGCTCTCTTGCCGCCTCTGTGTACACTGCTGGCCGTTTCAAACGGGTCGTATACTCGATCGTTTTGTCCCGCAGAAACGTATTACGATCCCGAATGCTTTCGAGGAGGCTATTGTCATTTCCTCGGGAACTTGCTCTTTCATTAAGATTTCTCGGAGCGTGTTTGCGTTTCTCTTTCTGCCGGCGAATTCTTTTCTCACCGGTGAATACGCGCCGTTTAACCGCCGCCTAAGAAGCGCATAATGCGCACGGGGCGCGGTTCGTCCTTGTGTATTTTTCCGCGTTACTTCCCGCCGTTTCTCGTATGACCCGGTTCCGACGTTTCAATGGATCTCCTCGAATCCGCGGATCAGAATTTTCTCAAAGACAAAGCGTTCATTAATCGCCGTGACCCGTTTCGCCGAGAGAATCGCGTTAAATTATGCGGCTGCACGAACATCACTTTTCACACAGGTCTGTATCTTTGGACGCTTATTCGACTGCGACACCGCAGTGCAGTGGTGCTTTTCGAACGACCGTGCGATGCATCAAAGTGACCGTATTTTCTGAACGCGTTCCTACGATCCCGGCGAATAATGCAAATGGTTTTTCCGCTGCAGGGAGGATGTGTGCTAATTTCGGCTAATTTACAGACGACCAGGAAGCAAGCGCCGGCTAACGTTGTGCGCGTTGATTATTTAAAAGGGAACGCTGCAATACATTTCATTTACGATTGTACGATACCACGTGTCGTTAAATAATAATCAAAGGGCAGGCCCTTCAGTATGGTCCCGCTAATAAAACATAACTGTATCTTTCTTATTAACGACACGGGGTTGCGATAAATTTCGTAAGTGTGCCGCAATATTATTTACGATATACTTGAACAAACGATCTCGATCGGCTCGAACGCTGACCGCTTTCCAATTGAACTCACGTACACGCGCGAACCTCGATTTCTAGAAGGAATAAGAACAGTATTTATAACAATTCTTCAACACCCTTCATACGGTAACCCCCCGCAATTATCGCCCATTTAAATGTACGACAGCGCATCGCTCTGGGAAATATTCGAGAAAATTAATTCCCGATTCGTCCCTCTATCACACCGACTGATCGCAAATTGTCATCCACCGGTGCACCGGTTGCTCCCATTCGTAATACGATTTCCTTGCCTCCCTCTGCTTCCTCCTCGAATCGGCTGAAAATCGGTGCCATTATCGCGATAAGATCGCCGCCCAACGGACGATTTATTCGTCCCGCAATTGATTCACGAACGCCCGGCCCACCGTGAGGCGTAACCAAGACCGTTTTCATTGCGATTTAATCACTCGGTCAAACACAATAAATCCGCGGGCCGTGTTAATAAATTCCCCCCGTCAAAAATCTCGCGCCTATAACCAATTACGACGGCATTTAATTATTTATCACGCTCTCCGGAGCCGGAGATTCCCCGTAGGCTTTGCAAATATCGGCCGCGCACCAGATGCCGGGAACGCCGGACAGCCGGCCGGTATTTAATGCCCCGAACCCGTATTTAACTACGCGATATATTTCTACGAATTATTGCCGCTGAATTAAAATTCCCACATCATTAATACGTTATCCGGGGCCCGGGAGTTTGCTCGACGGGTGCGAGTTTCCTGTGTTTCGAATTCGTTGTCGCCGCTTCGATTCCATTGTGGACCACCGCGTTTCGTAATCAAAATCGCCACCTGACCGGGAAGAAACGTTTCTCCCCGCGTCCTGTCGTACCGTTGATTTCGCTGTTATTGCTTTCTTTTCTCTCCTTTCCCTCGCTCTTCGTTTCCTCGAAAATGCGCACTGCTCGTGTACATAATACATACCAGTCAGTCTGCCGGCTGAAAGACAGCTCTGGCTAATGGACCATCTCTTTTCTTCCCTCTCGTCAACGACGGCTATTGTTGACTTCGCGTCATCCTTCGTGACGGCACTTACACGGATCGTGCGTATACGTCGCCAGCCAGTGCCTCCCTCCAGCCCTCGCTTTCCCTGCGGAATCGTCGCGAACCCCCGCTGGAAATTCCTTTTAATAATGTGGCCGTGACGGCGCCGACCTGGCCGAGTCGATATCCCTGCGGAGACCTATCTCCCCTGCTTGACAAGAGGGTGGCGAATATGTTCTACGAAAGGCGTATAGATTCCGCCGCGATGAAAGGTCAATTTAGCGGCGGCCTGAAGGAAATACGTCTGGCTCGTTGGAAGATTCGATTGCTCGATAGTAAGTTGATACGTTACCGGGAATTTATTGCCCGTTGTGAACGTGAATATTGAGGTTTATATCGACGCACGGGGTTGTGCCAACGGTTGTTCGGACATAAGTCGATTGAACGGTCAAGATTATATTGGAAGTAGTTCCAACATCTCGAAATGGAGTCCTTGGACAGTTCCAGGGGAACTGGACGGTTCCACTACTGAAGATTTCTCACGGGTGAACACCTGGAGCAAGTGACGCATTTCATTTGTGCAGTACGGAAAAATTGATGTGACTCGTCCTTTCATTCGATTGCCAAGTAATAATTAATCATTTACTGATCGAATAACTGTTCGGTTGCCACGCGCCGTTGATCGACAGCAACCAATCGAGAAGACGAAACTTCTGAATAAAAAACATCTTCGAGCAAACCCTTCGTGGCTTCTACCCCCAGCTCGATAACTCTCCGACTACGTTTGCCCGGGCGAACAATGGCATCCCGATTTACTTAACCAAAGGTTCGTTCACCTGTCGCGGAAACTCACCTGTTTCCCCCAAAATCCATCTGGAGTTATACGCCGTTGAATAACGCTGGCCCCTTCGCTCGTGCAGCATCTCGCGACGTTGCTGTTGCAATCTTCTCTCGTATTCCCTCTCCCTCCTCTCTGTTCCACTCGTCGACGTGCCCCTCGTTTCTGTTTTACACCGGCATCCAGCAACGATGTTACGCGACGCGGTTGCGTTTAGACGGGGGAAAAAGATCGGTGTTGCCCCGTCGCGGCTGGAGATGCGTGAATATAATGATAGAGCGAGGGAGAGGGCTGGCGTACGGTGGCGCTCGAGGGTCGAGGAGAAAGGACGAGGGTGGAGAATATCGTGGGCGAGGGGAAAAGAGTCGAGCAGGAGGAGAGGAGTACGCGAGCGAGGGTAATGTACTGTTCTCACCTCCGACAGGCCCTCCGGGCTTCCTCCGCTATCCTTCGTTGCCGTACTAGTCGGGTAGCGTGCAGAGGCGTGCTGTATGCACCACCCTGTATGAATACACGTGCACACGTGTTACTGAGCGGAGACGTACGTCGATGCACGCATGCAACGCATAGAACCGCGGTACCTGGAGCTGAAACGCTTGGCCGGTATCTGATCATCAACGTCCGTATCCCATCGAGGGGATAGAGCAAGAGGGCAAACGCTTGCAATGCCCTATCGACGAGTGGCGTGCCACCCCTCTTTCCTCGTCGACGGGGCAAGTTCGTCATAGAAGTATTTTCCTCGCGAAAGAGCTGTTGGCAGGTATCGTTCCATCCCGGTTAATTGTTCCTTTCGCGTTGGAATATCTTGTTGATTGATGGCCCGATGAAAGCCGCGATGGGTCTGTTTAAATGGCAAAGTCGATTCAGCTGGACGTTTCGCCGGGCTAAAGAGATTTCGGAAACGGGGTATCCGCGTCATTTGTACGTGTTCACGAATTGGAAGGTTCGCCAGGCACAGATCGCTGCGGCTTTTTATTTCGCATAGTGGGTCGCCCCGAAGATATCCGCGGGAAAAGTGGTTGCATTCTGTTAGAATCGTGAAGACAGTCTGGAACGAGCTGCACGAGGTGATCTTGCGTCTGCTAACTGTTTGAAAACATCGGGGATATCGGAGGGAATTCTCTCGATGCCTCGTCAAGATACGGCTTATGTGCGGATATGGGAGCTCTTGAAGTATACATTAGTGCACCACGACGAATACAATTTGATAGCAGGAGAGCACGGGGCCTCGGTGTCGTTCCAGTTAGAGACTTTATCTACGTCGGGGTAGACGGAGTCGCGTAATAACGACGTATGCGCGGGAAGTTCACGGTCGTTTTGCCTTTATTAGATTATAAAATTGCCGACGCGAGACGACGGGGCGGGTGATTAAAATCAGAATGCCAAGAGTATTAGATAATTGTGTAACTTTTATAGGCCACGAGTGGCCGACAATTTATTATCCCGTCCGTCGCATTTAAACGGATTTACGTTTGTCTCGGTGAAAAGAGTTGTAAAATTAATCGCCGCACATCCAATTAATTTACGCGAAACTCCATTAACCGATGTCCCAGTAAGCTCGCTTTGCCTTCCTGTAAATCCCGCCACCGTGGCCGGACAACAACAAATTCAATCGATCCGTTTAAAGGCGACACCCGTACGCGCATTCCTATTCATAACCGGAAATTATGACAAGGAAACTTCGCGGCACGGGGAACAGAGGGAAAGGGCTGGAGGGAGGGGAGCATCGCCAGTTCAGTCAGAGCGGCAAACGAGGGGGATGAAGAGGAGAGAAACTACGACAAGGGCTGCTGACAGACAGTGACGGGTACCACTTTATCCGCGACACGATTCTGCGCTTACCACGGCCCACCCGTTCACCATTGCCGTCACCGATGCCACCCACGACCGATCTGATCTGATCTGAACCTACTCCGATCCGATCCTTTACTCGCGCTCCGTATATCCGCCGCCTCCTTCCTCCGATCGTCGTCTTCTTCTCTCCTTTCCCTCATTCCGCCGCGCGATCGTCTGTTTACCCTGCACTCGTGTTACTTATTTTTAGCGGAAAGACAGACACGCTTCGTCGCGGTGAAAAGTCACGGCAGTTCGAAGATTGTCAATTTCTCGGTCGAAATTCAGCCGCCAAGTGTATATCGTATTTCCTTGCTGCTCGCGAAGGACGATTTAATTAGCAAGACATAACGAATCTATTTGCGTCGACGTAACGCCTGTCGTATAATACCCAGCTTACAAATACAGCCGGTACTTAATGCACCGAGCTTTCGCGATGTTCAACTTTCGGTAAGGAATAGAATATCGCCGAACAAATGCATAGAATTCTATAAAAATCATTCTGACAGAAATAACTTCCACAAATCCGCGAAATGTTCAATTTCGAGTATGCTATATGTTTGTGTACGGTATTCTCGCTGCTTGGCGTACGCTGCATGAATTTTTGCCGGCAACTTTCGAGTCAATTTCCGCGCAAGAAGTAACCCGGCGCATCGTAACGTGTATCACGCGTGCCGCCCTATATCCTTCCGCAAGGATTATGGATTTCTGAATCTCATGAAGCGAGTGCACGTGCCATGTGTGCAGTATACGTTCCCGTTGCATCTGTAAATGGTATGTGCATCGCTGCCTCTGCGAGTCGAAGTGAATGGAAGACGGATGAAACACGAGTGTGTCACTTCACTGGAATTTCATTGCGAAAAATTCGCTAAACCCTGCCGATGCCGATAACGCTTTATGTATCTCCAATTCTCGATGCGCAATTTTCTTTTCGCATCTTGCGGACAAGAAAAATTTGCGTCCTCGGTGAAGTTATAATTGAGATTGATAAGACAACATTTTTCGGTTCTCGAGCATCGAACAAAACCTCCAAGTTTGTCTACGAAATTCGATAGAGCTTCATTTGAGATTGATGGTTCCAATCTCATTCATGCTCTTGATGAGTTCGGGAACTTTATCCCGGCGTTCTTTTGCAACTACGATTAACGTTGAAGCACTATCAGCAGGATGAAACGTCGAAGCTAATTCGAACCGTGACGAGGTATTCGAGTGAAATTCACCAGGAAAAATGATTCCTAGCTCGCGATCCAATAACTCGGTCCGCCCGTCCGGCTGATTAAACTTTCTTGATTTTTACCGTTGCATTTCTTCATGGAAACTATACTCTCCCGCTTTCGTAATGTCAATGAAACATTTGATCGCGTGCGCGGCCCCGAAAATAGAATGTATTTCTACTGCGTAAATACCAAAGAGTAAGTAAACATTCGAATTCGCTCTTCAATTTGCATCATACAAAATTTCTTCGATTCGGTGTACCGACAATCAGTTAAATCCCATTAAAATACCATTGATGAACGTTGAAACATTTATTAATAGGCCACAGATTAATAACACGAAAAGAAAACTGATAGAGCCTGTGCAACGTGATGTTATGTGATAATGTACGTCGCAGGTATTCATATCTTCCATTTATTCAGCAACTTCGTGCCATGCTTTCTACGAAGCATCTGGCGAGCCGCGATCTTATCACCCATAAAATATTATCGAGGCACCATCTGCCAGTTACGCAAAATCCGCCGAGGAAACGTTGCATTTATCCATTCCGCGTGTTGCAGCAGCGCGGATGTAACGCATTCGGAGATTAAAGAAAGTAATCGCTTAGGAGAGTGTATCCTTGAGCCGCCCCGCCGTGGCTTCGTCCCCGTTCCGCCCTCGCAGAAAACGGCGCTGGATTCCACTTCGAATTCAATGAAAAATTTACGAATTAATACTCGCCGGTTGCGAAACGGTTCTAAGGAACAGAGGGAACAGAGCTCGGAGACACGGAAACGACGACGGAATTCTTAACTTTCGGGATTATGGAACCGTGAAAGAGGAAATGCCGGAATAATCGTCAATGCAAGCTTTTCCTTGTAGAAATCGGTACGAACTGTTCTGCTTCGGAATTTATTACTTATTTCTCAGAACTTTTCAGCTTTCCGAGTGTCAAACGGAGGATTAACCGAAAGTACCTTCGCCCTTATTGAATTTAATATTTAGTAGTCGTAACAGCGAACAGCAGCAAACGTTGCAACTATTGAGCAATTAGTGTCAACAGTAAGTGACTCGCTATCCATAGCAAAAGAAGCTCACGAAACTAGTCACGCATCTTTGCAACCGAACTGTCTCATAAATTGGTTCGTTGTTCTTAATTAAACTCGGTCTACGTGCAAAAAGCAAAGTACTACCACGAGCACGACCAAATTATCGGCATTGTATTCCACGCCGCTAATGTCGACTTCGGAATAAACGCTTCGAAGAAGTTGCGGCTCTTAATTACCAGCGACCCACCGCGAAACTTTCTCTTGCTGAAATAGTTATGAATATTTATAGTTTAATTGTGAAAGGGAGACCGTTAAGGCACCGCGACTCTCGCAACCCCCCCGCCGGCTTTTGTTTTCTTTCGCCCCCTTGTTGCTTTCTCTGTCGCTTCCTTTCTGCCTTTCCTCCCTGCATATCTCTCTCCAGAAGTGTAACTCGACCGGGATTCACGAAAATATATTTTCGAGGGAAGCCTACCGTAGGAACCAACCCGTACACTGTTTAATTACATTGGCGAAATTTTTCACGTATGTACTCCAAAATCTACAAAACGCCGTTTTTGCGCACGGCACTTTCATCTTTTATCCCACGATTATTAGTATTCGCGAGCGGGTGAAGCCTTCAATGAAACGAGAAACGAAAAGGGGTGGTGGCTAATGGCGCAGGGGCGAACGGATATTCCTTTCGCAGAGAGAGAGTCAGCCCCGACAAGGGAGCTAATTAATTTCCACGTGCCTTCGGCCTGTCGTTCAAACAACGGTTTCGGAAAAACGCACGAGACGCGAACGGCACGCGCGATTTATAATTCATTTCGGCTCAAAGTAACGCGGGGATTTGGAACGGGGGGGGGGGGCGAACGTTTCGCTGGCGGGATAGGGATGGAAAAGGAATGACGGGCCGGCTGTCGAAAAACGTTCGACGTCCACAGCCCTTTTCGCGTCGTTTGAAATCCAAAGCGGAAAGCGGCGCCGGAAAAAGCGTTTGCCCGGCCTCCGTCTCCACCTCTCTGCGCTCGGCTTCTTTCGTGTAAACAATAATCCTGTCGGGTAAACAGTCTGATAACGAGAAGGGTGTAGCCTGGCCCCGTTTCTCACCCTCGTTCACCGTGGATGGAAGTTCGGTGGCACGAACGGCGGGAGGGGTCCACGCGCTCGGTCGCGCGCACGCGCATTTTATTTAAAAACATTGCTTATGTAAAGCGATGCAAATGCCACGCTTTCCGTATTTGGCGTGCAAACAGCCGTCGCGTCTCCGCCATGGCTAATGACGCTCGTCTGCCGCCCTTTTGGGGACCGCCACTTCGTCATTTCCAACCCGCGTGCACTGCACGCCTGGAAAAATTGGCGAAACCACGTTTCGTCCGTGGAAACGGGCGTGGAGCGCCTCGTGGTCAGGACCTATCGGATCGGCGGCACTCCAGCTCGATGGGATATTGGAATTCGCGTTTCGCCGCGCTACGAAAGCGGCGAAATTCGATGCATTTTCGAAGCGTTGCCTTTTCGCGGCGCGAGAAAGAATTGGCAGTATGGCGGGGGCGCAATGCCAGATGGAGATGGTGATACAGCAATGCTTTCTGTTGTGATATATTTTTTTTTTTTTCGTGAGAAAAGAATCGTCGATGCGGCGAGAGTGTAGACCGAGTGTCGCAGTGATTTTTTTTTTTTTGTACGGCGCAATGAAAGAGATTTCGATGTTTGTAATATTCGTTCCCTTTGTCGGGATCTATTGAAATTACGACCTTCGCGTTATTCGATTGAGGTATCGGTCGGGCGGGGTGGCTTTAGTTCGTGGAATTTTGTCGTTTGGCGAATTTACCGAAATTCCAAATGTTCAAGCGTATCACAGATTCAGAACGACGTTAATATAATTAGAATGATTTGCGGGGCCAGCGTGAAACAATTTTCACTGTTTTGAACGGTTTCCAATTCCAGGAACGAAATTACTGGCGGCCGGATAATTAATTAAGTATCGGTAACGAAATCGATAAAACTTGTTTGATACTGCAATTAATACACATTTCGAGTTCCAATAAAAATCATAAAACTCTAATCGCTTGGCCCAGCATATTCCAACGATACAATCTCTATACGGCATTCCTGCGATTATTTTCACATCGTCCATGATTTCGTCGCAGCTCGCAGTACACCCTCTTAGGGTGACGTTGCAGGATGTTGAAATCCACCGCCATGACGATGCTCCCCTATTCATTACACCTGCCCTCGCGTAGCTTTCACCCTCACAAAGGTGTTGAAATTATCGATCCACGGTGACTTTCATTCAAACGACAATTAATGGCGGTTGGAGCCGCGCTACGTGCATGGAATAAATTTCTAACGAACCTGAACTTCTCTTACCGACACCGAGTGTTTTCGTGCCAATAAAAGAATTGAAAGAATTTCGCGGTTGAAATTCGAATCAATTCAAAGATGGCTGCTCGATTCAGGGACAAAGCTGCAGGATTCAAAGCTCCAGGATCATCTGCAGGATCATCTGCAGAAATGAATTGCTTTACCAAACGCTTTGACAGCGAATCCGGAATGTCGTACGAAAAACTGTGACGCGCGGGGAACTAACGCAAACCGTCTAACAACGGCTTGACAAACGGGTCAAACTTTTAATCTGAAAATTCAAGGCTCGAGCTATTCCAATTTGTAACTCCGACGAGTTACTTTCTTAAATGACACCGAGATGTTCGCGCTTCGCGGACTCGGTTGTTCTGTTCGAGATTTTCTAACGAAGAAAAAGACGAGGAAACGCCGGGCCGGCTTATGCAGCATTAAGCTTGAATCTCTCGGTTTCCATTTGCGCTCAGATGCACTTAATCTTGCTCGCGTGTCGCCTCGTTGGCTGGACGACAAGAATCGCGAAGTTCCGTTTCGCAAATAAACATTTCAAGCTTAATTGCACCTTGAATTCACTATCAAGCGGAAAAACACGATACTACCGTTTCAACCATTTACCGTTTCCGCAACGTTTTATAGAGCACCCTAATAAACACCATTAGCATTTACAATTTGTCATCCAAACCAAGTATCCTTGGATAAGCGGTAGACCAATTTCTGGAATTTCAAAGAACTTTCGATGAATACCATTCTCCTATCCTTCCATACCCAAATAATAGTACGATTTATTACCCACAAAACAAAAAATATACTACCAACAATACTTCCACGCCCCTCTTACTTAATATAACATTATTCGTATCGATAAATTGAAAGGAATGAAAGGGTTGCATGGCAATAATACGTCTTCTTCGGAAGACATCCTCCCACCAAAATCTTCACTACAATTCCCGTGCACAAGGGTCACAAGGAAACGTCAAATTATATTCCACACTATTCGAATCCAATACGATCGAGAACCTCGTGTATCGGTCTGGGGATTATCTCGATCGTCTCCGAGCTCCAGCGGTGCACGTTGCCGCGCCTCGAATTTCCCGGATAATTTGGCCGGAGCGAACCGCCAGCCTGTGATTTGCGAGCTCCCGATGGATAGAGAAGACAGCCGCCGCGGATAAGACGTCCGACGCAGACAGTTGCGAAGAGCACGACAGGGATGAGCGGGGGCAGAGACAAAGGGGTGGCAGGGCAGCAACAGAGAGCGGAAGGGGGCGAGCCAAGACTCGACAATTTGCCATCGAGTTTGCGAGCGACTTCCTGGCAGCCCGGAGCTTCGCCTCCTAGACGAAGCGCTGCAGAAACTACCTGGGTTAATCTATGTGAGAACCTAAACGGCTGCCTTTGGTGGAAAGAAGCCTGTTCTTCCCTTATTTCCTTCGACGGTTGACGGCGCGCCGCGCCGCGACGGCTTGGAGAAACAACGCTCCTTAGCCCCGCCGTCGCGGCGTCCCCTGGGTTACAGTTTACACGAAATGTCAGGTGTTTGTGTGTTATTACTGCACGCAATTTACCTTCAAATCGATACCCCTGCTTCGCGGATCCCGCGAAGGCAAGCGCACTAGGGGGAGCCCGCGAGCTGGCTTGTTTACGCAGCCCTGGCTAATGCATGCCGCAGGGGGCGGGAACGGCTTCGCATTAATTTAATCATCAAGCGTTAATTACATGACGCTGTCGGGTCGGGGCAAACGAAGCACCGTAAAAAATCGTTGCTTCCTTTGGTGGTCTCCGGCCGGAGAGGCAGGCAAGGCAGGCAAAGAGTTCCATGGGTTGTATTTTTGTTTCTTGAATACGGGCCGTGGGACTCGGATTAATGTTTTCCTACTGTCCTGCGGATACGGGGAAGAAGGTTGTATTGTTGCGTGGGTTCAAAGAATCATTTTGTCTCGTTGTGAAATTGGTCATTTTAAAAAATGCAACAGATATGAACCAACGATCGAGCTCTTCGTTGACAGACTTCTAAGAGAACAGTAGGCTGGAAGAATTGTTTTCCTTTGCTAAATATAATCTATACAAATTATGCCAATTATTTTTATCCGCGTTTCGATACAAAATGCATACACCCCGCATAATTTTGCACCCCCTCTGTAACAATTGAAAAACGTAGTACCCAACAAGTTCAGAATTATTTATACAAGTTCCTATCCAATGTAAAGATATTTATTCGACCGCTCTATCGAATTCCAACGATATTTACAATCTAACAAATGCTTCTCTCTTTATGTTTCAGGTAAGTGTTTCCACGACTCCATCTCGCCGATTAAACGCCGATCATCCGACGGTATTGCAACCGGTCGGACGAAGACGACGAGCGCCGTAGCCAAAAGAGAGTGGCAGAACTCGCGGCCAAATTGGACGCCGGAATGACGAATCGTCGCGGGCTCTCGCACGTGAAATTCAATTAGACCCGGTTCAATGTTTAGCCCGCGGCCCGCTTTCGAACGAGACCCGCGAGACTACGAAACGAGAGTGTCGGTCAATTTCGTAGGTCACGATCTCTGACGCGATCGACGTGACGATCTACCAACTTTGTGCGCGTTTTTCCATACCATTTCGATGCTCCGCAATCATCGACATATCGACAGTCTACGTTCCTCCGATGCGTAAAGGTTCAAATGAATGGACACGAACGTTCTAAGGGCTTGAAGGACGGGCATGTTGCGCAAAGAAAATTGCAACCTGCACCATGTTCGACGTGTCGACGTTTTTTTTTTTCTAGCCACGTTATCGACGCGTGTATCCGATCCGTTGCCGCGGTAAAATTAAGCGCCCGGATTTCTCCCGCGATTTATTCCGATACTTCGTTCGCTCCGCGACGATTGATCGTCGACGTTCTGATCCGTGTTAAAAATGGCGTACAGGAGAGACCGAGAGTGCGTGAGATACCGATTACTGTGCAGGTTGTCAGAGAATTGTGGGGGCAGCTTCTAATTTATCCCCGCGGCCGGTCTGTTGCGCTTAAATTTTCCATGCCCACCACGGTCGAATAGAAAATTACTTCAATACATTACTTCAATACTGTTACTGGGGAAAATATTCGCTAACTGTACTGTTCCGCGACGGAACAATGGTGTGCAGGCAGCAAAGGGCTGCGTTGCACAGACACCTTTGTCAGAAGTTACAGTCGTTTGATAGGGCAGTGAACATTTCATCGAGAAACTTCCAAGTTCAAGTTTCTAGGTTACAGATGAAGCACACACGGAATCTTGGAAAATCGACTGACTTTCGCAAGTATCGAATGTGCTTCTTCTCGCAGACGGAGTGATTGAAGTTCGTAGAAACGGGAGGCGCACAAACGTGTCCGAGGTTGAGTACGATGTGTCGTTTCGAGTATTGCTGTCCGGGACACGACGGTACTCGTTACATCATGATTCCACGATCGGATGCCTGGGTGGGCAACTTAAAATGAGTTGTCCATTCGAAATGAAATAAATGCACGAAGTAGTTGGGGCAACGGGATGCTCTGTTGATACCCTGAATTCGTTCGCTTTGGGAAATTTCCGGAAGAAGATGTTGATTTGCACGCAGAGTTCTCTGGGGAGTCGAAATTAGTTTGCTGGCAGTCAATTTGCAGGACACGTCCAAGCGAGAGGAGTTTTTCTTTCAGAAGACCGCACCGCTTTGAATACTTCGGGGAATAATGGTGTGTGCGGTTCGATAAAGCGCAAGCACGAAGTTTAAATTAAAATTACTTCGATTGTGATTTCAAATGTTCCCTTTGACGATGAAACGTTTAAATAATGTATTGTGCTCGAAGTAAAATCTGTATTAATTCTACGCAGCTTTGATAACGTTGGAATCATATTGAAAAGTAACGATAATAACTGTTGAATACTTAATACTTTCTCTTTAATGCGATACGCGATTTCCTTAGTTAAAAAGTGTCGACACTCTCTGTCGCGGCGTTGAACAATAGATCGAAGAAAGAAAAGAATACACGATTCGCCGCATCCACAGATAGTGGGGTCGTGTATAAAATTTGCAGATTCCCATAAACGAGAGTTGCAGGTAACAATTTCTCCGCAGCAAATAGAATCGTAGTGTAGCAATGGACGACACAGTTGGGACATATTTCAGCCAACTGTGCTCGGAGCTAATTATTATAATTCCCACGGCTGCGACGGCGCATTAAAAACTAATGTCTCTGATGGGAGGTCAAAATTAATCATCGCTGGAACACCATGTATCCACTGACCCACTGAGACCGTGGACATGGCCCAGAAATAAGTAACTTCTCGAAAGACCATCAGTCTACATACCTGGCTAGCGCCGCGTTGCTAGCGAATATGGCCAACTTGTGGATTGAAACGCGGCGAGTTTGTTCACCCGAAAAAGGAATACGCCCGCCAGTGATTAATGGTGAACCGCCGCGATTTTACCTCGCTCTGGATTGTTATTTATTTCCTGAACAACCGATGCGGTTTTTCGCTCGGGTTATGCAACTTTCACGAAGTATCAGAAATATCGTTCCAAAAATATTCAAACACTCTCGCACGCCCGCACAATACAAACGTGTACTTCAACTATCGTGGGCATTGAAATTTTTTGGCATCCGTACAGTACTCGATATTGTTCTTCGGAATTTATTAAATACAATTTTCGGATACCCGAGCATTCCAAGTGGCGCGCCACGGTGCGCAAATAGAAAACAACGCCAATTGCATGGGCAATATGCGAACGTTCACAAATAATTACAATCCTCGTACAAACATTCCGTTTCACTCTGCCGCTGTTAAAATATATTCTCGCCGATAACGGCCACCATCGTACACCTTGTATAATATTGTACGAGACCGCGCTTATATTCCATTCGATAACAAAATTTCCATTTAACCGCGACAGAAATGTTCCATCGTCAATGGATCGGAAGCGTGGCGCAACGTCAACAGCCCCCGCGAAATTAAAATTCTTTCGGCAGGAAAGTCGTAAAAGTCTCCGCTAATTTCCGGGGACGATCGTGTCGTGTCACGAGATAACGATCGCGATAACCGATTACGGTTCTGAATTATGAAGGAAGTTTTAAACTGCCCCGCCTTCATTGGCAAACGCAATTAATTAGCGAGAAACCGCCCGCTTATGAATTATTCGCCCACCCCGTGCCGTTCCTCCCTTCTCACCTCCCTCGCCCCGCGTGGCTCGTGCTCGTAACGCCTTCCGCTGAACTCCAAAAGTGGCCAACAATCCGTTGCGACGAAATTCGAGTGGCACGAAAAGAGAAATGCTCGACAGGGAGAAAGAGGACGAGGGAGAAGATCGTTTCGCCGAATGCCGCTCGTCTTTTATTCTAACGTGCACTCCAACGTCGCGAAGGATTACAAATTGTTCAAATGGGGGGCCGCGAGCTCCGTCAAAAGAACGGTTTGCTCTGTCGAGAACAGGCCCGGCCAGGTAACAGATGGTTAGATGGTTGCATTGAATTACCTTGTATACCGAAGTCATGTTCCACTAGCCGAAACGATTGAATGATACACAAACGTCGAGATAATTCGTGATTGTCGTTAATACTATACAAAGACACCCCCCCCCCCCCTCAATGCATGTACAAAGAGAAATTGGTCGTGTCACGTGCCCGTCAATGATAGATGCCAAACAGACAGCAATTAGATCGATACTTTCAGATGTTTCGTGATACTTATTTACTCAGCCGAACATGCTTAGACCCCGATAAGCGTTTCGCGAAGTTGAAACACCTGATTCAGCGCCGCGATACCGCACTCGAGACGGAAGCGCGCACAGAACGGGCCTCGTCGCCGCGATTTAGAAGCGACTGTGCAAACTCGGACCGTCCGCGTTCGTGGCTCCGCTATCGGTTCGTCTAAAGTGTCGCTGATAACCGAGGGGGAAATGGTAACGCTACGCGAAACGCTCGCATTGTATTCAGGAGGAGGAAAGTGCAACCGCGAGCGACCAGATAGGTTCAGATTCGATCGAGGCTAGGCGGAGATTCATTCGAGGCGGAAAATCCGGATTAGTGGTGTCCAAGAGGGGACAGGCGAGCAACGGTGTCTCGGTTAATCGGAACTCATTGGCAGCAATGATGTTTCGTTCGTTAGTCAACTGAAAGGCCAAAAGCTATTAGCATCGAGACTTTTCTTGCCCGACCGGCTAGAACCCATTACATGTCCCGCAAGAGTTCTGACAGTTTTCGAGGCGAAGTTGGATTAGACGCTGGCAGCTAGTTAGCCGGCCTTATCGATCCTCCTTACCCCTACGCCCCGTGGCCATACCATTGTGCGGGTACGTATTAATTAAAAAAAAAATGAAAATCTACGGGCTGTCCAGCGCACGGACCGCGGCGCAATCCCTTTTCCCCCTTTTCTTTTACTCGCCGCCGCGGACGGGTTCATCGGTTTCCGATTTTCTCGTCGATATCCAAGCTATACGCGCGACCCTGTTCCATTCTTGAAAATGAAATCCTGTTTGCCGGGAGACGTGAAAAACGTGGAAACTAACGTTGGACTGGTACTTTGTATTATTCCATTCGAACGAAAACTGGCCAATGAAAAACGTTTTGATTAAACGAACGGTTAACGAAGAGCTGGCACGAAACCATTAAAATCGTTAAAAATTCGAGGCTTTTTAGTTAAAGATTTAAGCACACCAAATGGCCGTCCATTTTCACGAATGGATGACCAATGATCGGCGGGAAGGGTTGACGGAAGCAGAGGCAAGGAAAAATGTGCTCGCGAGCGAACGTTCGTAATTACGAGTGGCGGAGAAACGTACCGTTGCCCCGTGAACGATGGGTGAAGGTAACCCGGTTCGATTGATTCGAGCTTCTAGACTGGCAGAGTGAAGTGGAAATAAAGAACGCGGAGCGAGGAGGGTGTAACGAATAAGGACAGCAAGGAGGAGCAAGCGGCACGAAAGGAGGGCCAAGCGAAACCGTTGAGGAATGGTGCTACGCTCAGATATCTGAGAACGTGGAACGAACGAGCGATGGAAACGGGGAGGAACGGGCAAGTGTAACGAGAAAGGGTGAAAAGAGAGGCTGCGTTGAAAGCAGGGGTGAACAGGATAGATTGCGTGCACCGGCGCGAGCTCGTCCTGACTTCCGGCCGCTTGCATGCTTCAAATCCTACTTGTATCAAGCTGGTCGTACGAACTGGAGAGGTCTGCGGAGGTACGATTACCGTCGACTATGGGCCACGATAGGAATTGAACCGAAAATGGCGAGATCGTGCGGAGGTAGTTTTAAACGTGGATTCATCCACGTCGTGAAAACTAATCGCGCCGGTTGAATTAATTTCACGACTGAGAATGGTCTGCTCCGATACACCGCTGCTTTAGCGGGCGGATAGCTCTGTACAAATGCTCTTCCCTCTCCTCGATATGTATTCCCGTGGCAGGGCTATAAAGTGAGTCTACGAATCATTAACGATTCTGCTCGAGTTAACGCTGATTACTCGCACACTTGTATTCGGAGTACGTTCAGGGGGATAGTTTTGCTTGGGCTATAGGTAACAGGTAAAATTCGTTCCTGTAATACTTCCTTTATTATTCTACTTCCGAAACACCACACCACGACATGTGCTATTACTTAGTTTCAATTCATTTTATAATCCTTAAATCATTGCCAGATCGTTTCGGACAATTTCAAGGGAAACGCGGACGAAAATGCAGCCCGTTTTTTACGATACTTCGAGCGGGGATAGTTAAGTTAAATTATGAACGAGGATTCCCGGTGCCAGTCTGCTGGGGGTTGGAAGCAGGTATCGAGCCACTTTGATGTCCGGCTGCGGACACCGATTATGAAATCAATTATTGCACGCCACTCTCTTTCGTTCTCGGGCCTTTTTTCGCTGGCGAACAGTAGACGGCCCAGCCTGCAAATCTGGCTTGCGTCGATTTCAGCCCCGAACCATTTCTATGTTGGTCGTGTCAGCGCGCGGAGGAAGATTTATTCCGTATTCAGGAAGAAATTGCCCGGTCGAACGGAGTCACGGAGAACCGATTCCACGAAAGGTCAGACCAGTCCGGGTTAAGTTCCACGCGCGTGTATAAGGACGCCGCTATTATCGTCGTATAATCTACGCCAATTACCCCCAACGTGCAAGAGCATCGCGGAAATGGGACCCTAACCGTCGGTACGTGCTTATTTCCTCCGGTCACTTGGGTTCGAGTTTAACGACAAACCCGTATGATATTCAATAAAAATGCGTACACAATTGCGAAATAATTATATTGGAAGCTTGGTACCGCTTCTTACTCGAGGGGTCGGGCAATAAAGGGACATAGAACGACGGGTACAGCATTAGCCATTAGGTATGCGAATGGAACGGAATGACATGGGTGGTCATAGAAAATTATCAACTTTATTAATACCGATGTCGTAGTCTCTCATACAATAACTTAAAGGCTGTACTCTACGGAAAAGCGTGAACATGGCCGCGGAGGTAATACTGGCGCGATTCGATACCAGATCGTCCTTTAACACTGGCTCTTGTTCTTTTTACTCTCTTTAATGGAGATCACGTAACGTTGAGCAACGTTCAACGGCGGAGAGTATCCGTCCGCATATGTCGCATCCTCGAATAGGACTTCGTACTCCTCGGTTGCGGTTGTGGGCAGCTGGTTCACCACTGCCTTGTAGAAGCAGGTCGTTTGGGGGTACAACGCCATCACGATGGATCCTTTTGGGAAGAGGGCGTGGGGATCTGTCTCTGGATTAGCCCTCATCAAGGGTAGCGGTACCACCCTTCGTCGCGACAGGGTGTGCCTGTCCTTCTGTTCCTCGTCGATGTCGTCCACTTCGTATTTGTTCGCCGTTGGGTTAAATTGGACCACTTCCGCCAGGATCCAGTTCTCCTCTTCCTCCGATCCCTTGACTAGAGCGGCCACCATGTCACCCATTTTGGCTATGTACGTTAGTTCAGCTGGAATTGCTCCACACAGAGGTGGCGGTTTCGCCCCCGGTGTTTTGCCTACGTAGAGGGGCAAGGTTTGCGCTGTGCTCAGCAGCATCTTCATTAATGCACCCCGTCGGATAGTTTCTTTGTTTCCTGCATTACGAGCCTGTATACGCCGTTCGTTCCTAATCGCACGGATTTCATTGATTTTCCCTAACGCCTTGCGAAGTATTTCCTCTTCCTGCTGAGAGTCGCCGATTGCGGCGTTGTAAAGGTTCTTCAGCTTTTGCTGGTAGTACGGTGACACCTTATCCTCCGGTGTGACTTTCTCGTAGGTTTTTATGATGTTGTTCAAATTGTGCTCCGAACGTACACGCTGCGATTCGACCTCGTGCACAAGATGGTACAGGTTCTTCAGCCGTTCTTGGATCTGGCTGGCTGCAGCGTCCGCTGTGAACGGCATCCTGAATTGCTCGACCGATCCGAGGAGAATTGAAACACGTGCAACGCGCGGTCTTTATGCTTTCTTCCTTTTGTATTTGTGGGTGTGTATTCTATGGAAGGAAATAATGATTTGCAATTGATAGCACCGTTATCGTAGCGGAATCTAGATTCAGAAAAGCCGCTTAATGTATTTTATCGATTTCTCAGCGGCATTGCAGGGTCTCTTAATTAACAAACATAATCTTCCGCTACTGGGCAGTTAAGAATGAAAATATTCCAAAACGGACGATATAAAATAATTTATGATTACTTTGTCTCATTATCCGTAATATTTCAAGTATGCAAATATTATACTATACCTACACCAAATTCTACAGAAAAGGGACTTATAAAAAAAAAGTTTTTGAATCTTTCCCACCGCAGCGGTTTGAACTCTCAACCCCTACCACTTCTAGTCGAGGCTCTACCCGCTAGGCTACGATACAATGTGTGCCGGACATTTTATGAATGAAACTTACGGTGCTATGCGTACCAGAATAAGTATCGAACCAATTCAATATTGCGCGTCAATCCCAATAAACATCACCGTAAAATGAGCATGAAGCATCGAAGATGTGCAAAGTAGATTCTTTGCAAATAATCGAAAGAACCACTGCTAAGGGGTTAAGTTGATGGATCAATACAGCTACGTTTCAGTACGCGCGCCAAGGAATTATATTCAGATCTAAACATACCTCATTCTGCACAACTGCAATCGATGTCGAAGCTCTCAAGATGTAAACGTCGAAACCTCGCCTTCCTGATGCGAAGTTACAGGCGGCACTACACGATCGCAATGTCGTACGATCGACTGTGCGTACGCTTCTGCGCCATGCTGCTTCTCCCACCATTCGTTAAACACTCGGAGCTACGGGTCTTGACTAAGTTGGTGCTGCCACCGTCAGGCAGAAGCTTCAACTGACGGAGCCGCAAAAATTTTGTCAGATAGAATGCACGATCCTTCATCGCTACAAGTCTGCATGATAATATGGTTGACGCGTGCAGAGCAACGCGTGCCGGCAAGAAGACAAGTGAAAAATCAAGTAATGCGTGAATTGTGCGGGGGAAAATACATATCTGGTTCCATTTGCAAATTCTTTGCGACGAATAAACGAACCACAAATATTGCAACATTCTTCGCGTATTTCAGTTTCGTTGCACATTCCGATAGACCAGAACGAAAGGATACCCACAGAGGGCTGTTGCAATTTCGTCTATCGCACCACTGTCAGATCGCCTTCAATTTCAAGAAAATGAAAGATTTCCCAGCGTTTTGCCGCAAACGGTACTGCAAGCTACATCAAATAACATAAAGAGAAATTGCTACAAGTCGTACGAAAGCCTTATACCGCTTTACAGACAATTCTGCCATTCTCATGCACCGAAATCTTCCCAAATTCTACGTTCAATTTCAGTCTGCACGAATGATATTGAAATGGAAGTATCCGTCGATCTCTTCCGTATAAGCACGTAACGAAAGTGGTTTAGGTGACGACCCCGGCAATTCGTAATTGCTGATCGGAGCGCTGTTCGATAAATCTAATCAACGGATTGATAAATGCTATTGCGACGGAAGAATCTCCAAGGAGAATAATCAATTCGTCTCTAAAATTGCACGGCGGAGATAGCCGTTGCAGCGACGATTCGCATAAATCATCGCGCTCGGGGGAGCTCTCTATCGTTCTTCTTAGGTGTCAGATGATGTACCGCCTCGATTCCACACCGATCGTACATCAGAGGCGGTGTGCATCATCTTTAACGACCGATAGTGCAGCTAGTGGACATTGCGCCACGAAGAATTCCACGGACAGCGCGCGGGAAACGATCGTTCAACCGCGTTCCACCGTGAACGAACCATAAACGTACATAAGCGCAAAGCGGTCGGGTACTTACGAACTCCATGACCTATTCGCAATGAGATGCGTGTCACGCGTGCCACCGGTGCATACGTGGCTCTCGCACACGCTCGCGAGTTCGAAATCCCATGCGATTCAACCTGTTCCCAAGAGACGCGACGTGAACAATGCGCGAACACAACGGGGGCTGAAACGTTTTTTTTTTTTTGTTTGTTTCTTAAGAGGATTTTCAATTGATGCAGGTTGATACACCGATCGGTCGGGGCAGGTTGAGTAACGATTCTAAAAGTGAATTGGTAAGGATTCATTTTGAGGGCGATGGGAATCGTGATTTTGACAGAGGGATCGATTTTTTTAATTTTTAGATAGTTCGAGGTGAACGAAATTGGCCGGCCCTTTGGAAGTAGGCCGTTTTATAGGAACCGTGGAAGTTTTCTTTCATGGGTACTTGAAATAATAATGATCGGCTGACGTGATACGATACCGTAACAAAGGGCTATACGCGGCGCTGTATGCTATTTATGTCCGATTAATTCTATAGGGCAGGAGGTATTGTTCGCTGCAAGTTCGAAATACCGGTGAGCCTATACATAGCACATTAAAGCTGGTCGCTCTGAAAAGCCGTAATGACTTGAGAAAAAAAAAGGGAGTCATTTGTCAGTGGAACGTTGATGCATTTAAGAACTTTAACTTTCCAAACATCGCAGTCGCGCGTTCATCATTCTTGAGAAACCCTCGAGCTTCTGAGCAGCAATTATTCCTCTCTCGATTTATCCCGACAACCGCGTCCATTTGTAATGCAACTGCGGGAACAAATTATTTGCTCGTAAACGAAGAAAACAATAAATGATTCGACTTGATTATTACAGGATATTAAAGTCAAATAGATTATCCGGCGTTCAGTTGATCGATAGCATCTGTCCTTACGTCGCGCGTAATATTAATTCCGTTTTATGCGCCGGGTACCACATTCTCACATACCGGCACGACGATTACGCTCCGCCGGCCGTATCTCGTATAAACGATCCTAATGATCGAGGAACGTCGAAATTTAGCGGGACTCTTCAAATGTGCATTTGCACGGCCGTCATGTTCTCGTAGCCCGTGGCATTAATGTTACAATGTTTATTGCAACACCGTGGCTGCGCTCGCGCGTTGCGCAAGACGTACACGGCGTTTGAAATCAGCGAGATACATATATACACAGAGAGGGCTCGTCTAATCTCGCAGGCTCGTCGTATATATATCCGTCTGACGGTGCGTGCAATTAGCGTACATTCGTATACACACGTGTATTATCAACGACCATCATCCCCGTCATTTTGTTTCTAAGCATTGATTTATTACCGCGCGCAGTTGGCAGGATAATTATTGACTACCTTACTGGCGCGCCCGGGCTCGCGTACACTTTGAACCTCGCGAAATCCGCGGCCGATAACACGCTGCGCCCGCTCCTCCGCGCGTTTTGCATATAATGCTGAGAAATTCATTTGTCCTCGGATATGATTCATAAGTACCATCGTGGCGCGATCCCATTGAATCGGGCTGTACAATGATAATTAGGCATCAATGGCGCTCTATTAACAATTCAAATCGGCGAACGTTCTTACGACTTACTTTGCATCAATTAGGCATACAATATTTGTCTAATGGGCGGGCCACCACGACCCGTGTAACCGGACAATGTTTCAATGAACACTGTCCTCTTTGGGGTGGAGGGTGGAAAAATTCTATTCGTGATTCTCGTCCTTTTCTAAATTGCAACGATTCGCTTCAAGACGAGTTTCCCAGAAACGGGAATCGGGATGAGAGTCTTCCTAATACCTCGGCCGTTAGTAATCGCTATCGCACTATACAGTAAGCAATGCACGATGCCAGCTCGTTCAGCCACGAGTATATCGTGGAAATTCACGCCGCCTCGTCAAGTGGTCGCAGGACGCCGGCGTGAAAATCAATTCCTTTTTGCTCGACAGCCGGGCGGGGCCCAGAATGGGCCATTAAAACCAGTATTATGAAAGGCGACGAGCTTAGCACTCACAATCCGCGATATTACAGCGTGTACTCGTGCACGCGTTTTCGTGGCGCGAAACAAGGCGTCTAACGAGGCGTAAGGAGATGTCGGGCCCCGGGGTAGAAATCGCGCACAATGCTATTCACTTTGCCGCCATGTCTGCCACGTGATATTCGTTCGCAGCACGTGTATCGACCGACGGACGTGGGTTTCTGGATTACGCCCTCGTCCGTCTTCGTCGTTTAATCCCGCAAAAATTCTCGTCGACCGCGATGTGCGACAAGTTAACATCTCGTGCGTTTATGCTGCGCTCCTAAGTATTTGAGAAATCAAACCATTTAACGCGACGTTTCACCCTTGTCGCGCGTCGATACATTTCCACGAGGGCAGAGACTGTACCGTCGCACGTACCGCGCGTTTGCAGTAACTGGCGTCAAACGAAGGCAAGGAACATCGTTGTAACGTTGCGGGACGCGCGCGCGCGCGCGCGCAAAATTTATCATTGCTCCAGTGACATTTATGCGGGGAATGCACGGTCGGGAACATTCTGGAAACACGGAGGAAACAAAGAATCACGTCGTCGAGAACGAGGGGATCGTGCATAAATCGAGGACGAGCATCGGGCGAGCCTGGGGATCGAAACGAACCCCACGGTACATACACGTCGCGAACGGCCGACTCGATTTTCATCTAATATTGACGCTCCACCACGGCAAACTTAACGACCTGTTGCAGCCGTTAATCCGGCTACGATGCCGGATGCCAGTGCGGCATGAACGATATTTCAAACAAATCTTCGACAGTGCACGGAATGGAAATGTCAAACGCAGCCGAGCTGTTGCTGGCCGTTTCGACGCGGAGTACGAGGCCTACGAGAGCAGGAAGAACAAAATCGCGGGGCGAATTCAGGTCGTAAATCTAATATGCTCGGCGAGAGAGGGAAATCGACCGGCGTCGTGACCGGCGTGTTTTCTTCTCTTTCGTTCGGGATTGCCTCGTTTGTCAAGCCGAGGAAACGGATCCGCGGTTTTTTCACGCGGCCATCTATGCGCGAAAGGTTGAGAAAATTAGCATTCGAGGCGTCACGATTTCGTTTTATCTCTGATCTCGGTGAAACAGAGGGAACACACTTATCTGGAATTAATAATGTCCGAACGATAAATAAGTACATGCATTCGTTGGATACATTTGTTTTCCATAGACATGAACAGACAGCTGAATAAAGAAGTCATAGGAAAATTGAATTGCCGTACCAGAACTCGCCTGAAAGGAGTTCTGTTTCCCTCGACGCAATCTGTTTCCCTCGTGACTACGTTATCGTTTCTTTCATCGAATAGACATGCCAGAAAACGGCCGGGCATAGGGGGCCTAAATTGGCATACTCGTTCGCATATGAAATCAAGCAAATTACCATTCACGGTATCGAGCCGCATTATCGGCCATCTAGAATATCTTACTTGCGATTCCACGGCGCAATGACCGTGTAAGGTGTGATGAAAACGAACTGTACTGGCGAGAGAATTTACATTTTCATTCGGGAGATAGAGAGACAGGGCTGAACTACTGGGGACCATTTAAAGAGAAACAGTCCGAGCCCTATCGAATAGGCAATTGGCTGGTTCACCCTTTTCTTATCGCGTGTGTCCTATCGATCGGGTATAGAATAGGGGTGTCGAGCAGACGCGATCACGAAAGGCGAATAAAATTAAAGTGATCTTGACCTCTTGCTTATGGAAATAAATGGAACGGCATAAGCGTAGCTGGAATTTTCGTCCCTTATCTGAAATATCTCACTTCCGGCGTGATCTACGCGATCCACGTTTCAAATGAAATGTTTCCTCCTTTGGCAAACTGGTGCACGTGTCCCGATAAGATAGAAGCGAACGTTTATCATGTCCCGTCGCGATTTCGTGCGGACGAGCAAAGATTGTGGCGAAAGGAGAACAAGATCGCCAATCGCCAAATCTGTGGGCGAGTTTCTTAGCATTCTGATGACATGTTACTTGCGGCAATGTCCGGTGAAAAATGAAATAACATCAAGGGGCTTAATAATGTCGCGTATAAGGTAGGAAAAGAAAATAATGCAAGAACATAAGGCATTAACGCTGTCACCACACCTGCACGCGATATATGTATTACGTAAATGTCTTTGACAAATACAGATACTGCGAGAATACATTGCGGATGCGAGAATCTCAATTTTCTCTATGCAGTGCACATGAGTGAATATTAAATTGATTTTAATGAAATTCCCTGTTCGTACTTAAACTTCAAAGAACGAGCTATCGCGGCCATCGCGCGATGAACTAATGGGAAAACGTCCGATACTCGGGGACGAGATTATTTTTAGCGACGCGTCGCAATTTAACTGCACTTGAATAATTAAGCTGCCCCCTTCCTCCGCATTCAGTGCCATGCTTTTTCTGTAGATTGACACCAACCGACGAGAACGAGAGAAAAGGGAAAGTGTACGTGTCCGTCCGGAACGTCCGGGGTTGGCGACAGGTGAAGAGGGTCTGAAAAAGGGAAACGGCGCAAGCTGACACGTTCGCTCTAGTGACAGGTCGACGAGCGTATTAATAATAAATGCAAACGGCTAACATCAATTTCTCTCCGGCTTCCTCTAGCCTGGCCCGCACCCTCGCGATACCCCTTTCGAAATCTGCCTTCTCGAACCGAAGAGAGCTCATCCACCCCTTTATTTAGTCGCTCGTTTTGCTTGCTTACACACCAACCTCGGCCTGTCGCGCTTGTCAGCCAGTCAACCTTGCCAAGACACGACGAACGACCTCGAGACATCGAACAAACTGCAAATTGCTACGACCTACGCCCTCCACCTTCTCCTTCCATGCTCAGCTATCGTTCCGTGGATTTGAAGCGACGTTGAACTTTAGTTCAGTTGACAATCAGCCACGGCCCGCGATACCCTCCCCCATTTGGTTTACTTTAATAATTCAGACAGGCTTGTTAAAAGCCTTCTAGTCTGGTGAAGCTGGCGGTTTTCAGCATTTAATATAATATTTAATGAATTGAAATTTCGTCTTCTACGTAGTATTTTTAAGGAATAATTCGTTCGAAGCCAATTTCGCACTCGCAGGTGAGATACCAATTAACGGGTCGTTGCAATCGTCCGATAGAAAAGATTGATAACGAAGAACTTAGGACCAATCATATTTTCTAAAGCTGTTGAAAAGACCCATGGATATGGCTTTCATTTAACTGCATTTTTTATAAGTTTCTCATCAGTTTTTAACAAGAATTTTTCAATCCCCATTATTTCCACAATTTTTCTATTTTCAATATCGTTCTTTAAGTGACTAGACATAGCACGTCGAAGAAAACATTGCGACAGAGATTGCCCTTTGTTAAATAACTCTCGGGAATATCATAAATGTCGTGGGTGTGAAGAACGATCTTTTGTTCCTCCTGTTTCATCGTTCAAGCAAACCTTGAAGCGCTCTCGAACTAGAAACACAAAAAAGACGAGGAACTTTTCGCGTACGCGCAGATACGAGCGTTAACCGGCTCCTCATCCCTGTAACTAAGATCAGGGTCCTTCGTTTAGCAGAAAATTTATACGAGCCAAGTTGAAATCGAATCCCTAACGAATGGAAGTTTAAATTCGCCGCGGCTGTTATAAATGGTCCCCACTGCTTCCCGTCGAAACTTACGTGCTCCTCGTGCAGGGAGAAGAAGCGGAGCGTACGATCGATGGAAGTAGTTGCCAGAGGAGATTCGATGAAACAAAGCCGCGACGAGGACGGGAAACTCGGGGCGAAACGAGTTAACGATGTTCGTCAAAGTTGCGGAAACAGGGCCGGGCATGGAACGAAACGAAAACCGACGTGGGACAAGGGGACGAATTAAGGGCGAGCGAGATTTATGATAATTCGCTGTCCGATCGCGAGAACCGGCGAGGCTAGACACGAGCCCGATCCCGGCCAGACTGCCTCACCGAGATATTCGATTACATCGTTTCAATAAACTTGACAAAGTTCCGGTTAATCGTTCTGCAAACCGACACCGTGTAAACGTCCCACGGGAAACGGCGCTGCTTTACGCGTTTCCGGCTCGCGGACAATTTATATGGCTCTACGGGTTTTTCCGCAACGACCCGGCCGGTAGAAGTCGCGGCGCGGTTACTTCGGACGGGGATAGAAAATGAATCGACAGATCGTGGGCAACTCGGTTCCGTTGGCAATGCTGTGCGCGCAATTACCGGACTCCTCGAGCGGATGAGCCGGGTTGACAGTAATCTATAGGAGCAATAGGAGAGCGAGAAGATATAGTTTCACAAGCGGGGACGGCCGCTGTACAACCTGTGCGATCGAGAGACGAGAAATACGTATAACTAAAAACATGAAAACGTAGCAAGGACGTGGAGTACCCGGCGAACACGAGATAAATAGCATTGTAAACCGGCAGGGATACGAGCACGCTGCTCGTTTACAGGAATTCCTCGAGTCATATATACCTTAACGCTGCCTTCCAAGCGACGTGCCGATCGTCGATCGAGAGTATCGATAAGTCGATCGATGCCGAATACCACCCCGAAGGAGAGGAGGAACGGAGAACCAGTAATGGGGGGGCGAGGGGGGCAAGTCGCGTAGAGTTGGAGTAAGAGAAAAGGTACAGGGAAGAGAGGAAGATAGGCGGGAAACGAAGGGGGATGGAATTAGATGGAAAACTGTGGAAGAAATGTACCGCAGAAGGAGGAAAGAGAAAGGAAGCGTTGGTTTGGTATTGAGATGCCTGTATGCAAAGCGGAGGCACTCGCTCTTCTGTAACGAGCCACGACACGATAATAAGAAAGCGAAAGGGTCTCGTGTGCACTGTGAGCGCATGTTAATTACCGACAATTACAAACCCAATAAATACGGTATTTATGACTCCCCACCTATAAGCCGTACCGGCTGGTTGCGGCACGCACACCTACCTGTGTAGCATACGCACGGATCGCACGCACCTACGACACGTACTTACGAGTACAGTGGCGTAAGATCCGCCGGTGAAATCTCGGTTGAGATCGTCGTCAGCTGTCGTCTCACAGTTTCGTCGTAATGGGTATCGTTTCTTTTCTCGACGGTCCAATCGCAATTAATTACTCGTGCGAGTAGGGAGGCTAGTTCGAAGTATTCGAATAGACGGTTGGGATGCAACGGGAAAGTCTAGTCTCTGTTTCGTGTTATTTTTTCGCACGTATCTGATACAACCTGGATACGAATAAAGCTGGCTGATAGAAGAAGAGTACGAGGCATTTTAATTTTTGTGGTTTGCGGTTGTTGAAAAAAAAGCATAGTAACCTTTAAAATTACAGAAGATGATAAAACTACTCGCGTGCCGAGATGCGATCTTTCACCGAGTTAAAATAAATTATTATTTGTAGGTTTACTTGGATAGCTCGCGTTCTATACAGAGGAATTTTAATCGAAGGAATACGATTTGCAAGAAGGTTCTACTTCAATAATTACACCGTCTTATTATCCTTCGCTTCCTAAAGAATGTCGATATAAGTAGTTCCACGAGTCTCAAGCCAATACAACAAGGGCTCGCCAAATAAAAAATGACGTTCTCAACGAACACAACTAGGCCAACGATACACTTTAAATACGAACTTAAAAATTGCTACCTCCGCCTGGTCATTGCTATGTCATTACTACACGGTACTAACTATACATACAAAGGAAAGAAATCGCTTCGTCTTCCCCGATCAACAAATAAATTCCAACCGATCGCCCCGGCACGCCTTTGGTCGGCCTGCACTACTCAGAAGCTCGTTCCCCTGCGTCCACTTTATGTCACGTAAATACCCGACGTCGTTTAACGTAGCCAGCACGCCGCCAACGAGATACCGGCCAATAATGCTCGCACTTTTCCTCCCCGGGCAAACCGTGGGCCTGATTTCCCAGTGACTTATAGGCCGCGACAGTCTCTCTGTGCGCCGGTACCGATCGTACCGCACCGATATCCCGCGACTCTCGCATTAAAGCGGGACCGGGCGTGTATAACACGGTCTGGCATGCTTTTCTACGCGAGGCGGACATATCTCGCGGGCGAGTCCTCGCTAGAACGAACGAAGGCGCTAACGATCACCGCGATACGGTATGATTTGCGCTCCATCGATTCGCCGCGCTCGCAAAAACCGCCTTCGCGTAAGTGCCGCGTCGATTATTACCGCCGCACCCCCGTCATTACGTCGGCCGTGTGTCCTGTGGCTAGATTTTTCAGCGGCGGCGTTTGTTGCGAGGACAGGCGGGTCCGAAGAACGCGGTAGACGAAGGTGATGCACACGGGCGTAAGCGTTCGTCGGAGTTACGCCTGTCGTTAGGACGAATCGCAGGCGCAACTGTTTCGACGACGAGGCCACGATGAAATCGCGATCGACGAATCACTGCGCGGGCACGCGTTGCACTTGGAAATTAATTTTCGCTCCGGCTACGGGTCATACAGACTTTGGATTTCGACCACGGATCACCACGACCACGCAGTCCCCTTCGAGATCGTTAATTCGCGTGGAGGCGATGCTCGATGATCGTTGTTGCGCGTTGCACGTTGCATGCACAATCGCGACTGGGCAGGCATCGCGTGGAAAAAGTTTGGCGACGGAGGTGACAACGTGGAGGATTGGATCGTTGCTGGGAAAGTGAATTAATCGTTGATGTCGCGATTAATAATCGGCTCGCCAGTGGCACGCGGTAAAGTTCGTTATTTATGGTTTCGAAATTCGCGATTGTGTGCCGTCGACCAAGCATACGCCTGCTGTGTATGGTGCTCGACTTAATTATTCCGCGGCAAACCGGGAAACAACGAGAGAAATTATGGACAACCGGGAATCCGGTTAATGGATAGATTTGTAAATGGTTAAATAAACGTTTCAGACGCGTGTATTTTCGAGGGGGACAAAAATGTTGAAGGGTGCGCATTTCGAGTGTTACGCGCGGTCGGTTTTGCAGCTACACTCGTGTGTTTCACGGTAGAGAATTATAAGCTGGACGTCTCGGTCGCCGAGCACGATCCGTATGATGATGGATCAACAGCGATGGCGAACGCAGATCGGTCGTGTCGTACGAAAGAAATGCTGGAACGCACACAGAGCGTACATATTTCGACGGGAGGACTGTGAGAGGCGACGCAACTGGTTATGTATATGAAAGACCGTGCGTGGTATGGGTAACACATGTCGCATATTAACAGGTTGTCCCATTAAACGATTTGGCACCTCATCGCGGGACCCCCCTTCCTCGGCCCGTGGACGATCGCGTTTCGCTTTATCTCGCGAATTTGAATATAACCGGAAAAAAAATAAAGGAGCCCGAGCGCATTCAATTATAATTGAGAGGTTGTCGACGCCACGATAATGTCGAGCGGCCGTTTCTGGCGCGTCGACACGTGTGAATCTCGTCCGACACGCGTCCCCGTGGTACGACCAGCGATTCATTGATTAAAAATGAAGGGAAAGGGGAACGAAACGACGGCTGCGCTGAGAAAGGACGCCGAAAATCGATCGTTTTTTGCTCGTGCTTAGGCAAAATGCGAGTGACGCGGGCGGAAAAAGGTCAATCGATCGGCTGGACCGTCTCGCGTCAGGAAAATGCAATTAATCTTTCCGCCACGTTAACGGTCGTCGGTGTACCGGGGACGCGAGCGTGTACGCGTTTATTTCTTCAGAGTAATTATCTCGTCGGTTCTTGCGTATCGCTCGGCGACTCGTATAGATCGAAGATAAATATATTAAATGGCGAGACGATATAGCCGGCCGCGCGTAATACGTTCTCGCGCGTTGCCGTTTCATTCGCGAGGTCAGCCGCGATTATTAAATGGATAAATTCGAATGGGAACGAGAAGGGGGACGATGCCAATCGATTTCGCATTGAATTTCATTTTGCCCGGGTTGGATGGTTGGCTGGCGTGCCACCCTGTAGACGGTAATATCGTGGCCGCAATATAAGAGTTCGAACAACACGCGCGGCTATCTCCAGGTATCTTAAGACGCGAGTACCAAAACGTGTTCCTACCCAAATAAAGGCCGCGGAGCCAACGGCACGAGATATGATAAAAATAACGTATGTTATTGCTAACTGCTAACAAGTCAAAGCACCGAGCGTGGGTATCGCGCTCGATAAAAACCTCCTGGCCCACGGAATTCATTTATTGTTCCTCCTTTTTTCGTGCCATCTTCGTTCGTCGCGGCCGCGGCCCCGGCCATTATCGCAAATTTCCGTTTCGCTGACGCCACTTGTCAATTAAGGTAACCCCGCGCCCCACTCGGCCGGGCACCTGCAACGTTTATTCGATCGAAGGCGCTCCGATTTATCGGTGCCTTCTCCAAATTCCTTTGGCCGACCTTCGATTACCGCGCGAGCTCGCTGGATAAGCCCCGAATACATACATAGAGCATAAGTAGAAGTTAATGCGAGAAACCGGGACGCCACTTGGACCGGTCACCGCGCGGGTCGTTAAGCTGCGCGATAAAAATTCGCCCTAATCAAGTAGCCACCGGTCGGTCGATTTACGACCAGTATCAATTAGTCTCCGTGGACGGTACACGCGGGTAATTATCGTGCCCATTGTGCCGGATATCAACGTCGTTTACGCTAACCGAGATATATTTCCCAAACATTTTCTGCCCATTGCAGGATAATTGATACGCGACGGGGCCGCTTTGTAGGATATCTGCAACATTAAATTATTCCGACGCTTTCCCAGCAGCAGGGGATATGTACGTCTAAATTGCCGCGAAACGCGGAGGGGCATTCCTTCCGAATTAAATCGAGCCAACCCCGGCGCAGAAGCTTTAATAGCAACACCGTGCCCGGCTTCTCGCGTGCGATTCTCTTTTAACAAACACTCGCCGGCTCGACTCGAAACCCTTCCCTGTACGTCAATTATCGCCTTGTTAATACGTAGCTTGCATGCACGCGTGTCAAGTCGTGCGCGCCACGTGTTCCCCCGTCGCGGTACAGGTGTTCATTGGAATTGCTGCACGTAAGGGTCTGCTCAGTTCATGAATTCGGGAATAATAACCGGCTACGACGTAGGTTCACAGTCGAACCGCAGAACAAACAGTCGCGGAATACGTGTGCCACGTAGCTTCTGTTTGCACGCCGTCAGCTTTCCCTCGTTCTCTGACTCGCCTCCCTCGCGTCAATGTAACACACGAATCTCATAGCGAGGTGTATACACAACGATTGCGCGGCTCGTAGTTGCCAGGGCTTGGGCAAACTTTCCTACTGTCCCGACGCCATAAACCACGGTCTTCAGCATTGAGTGCAAATTAAACGCACCTTCCCCTTCGTCGATTCCCCGTGACAAGAGATCGGCTCGCAGTCGTCGTGTAGACTGGATCCATCGATCGAGTAAAATGAATACGGAATTCAATGAACGCGGTTCGGCAGTACCGTAACCATTGCGCGAAATGCTTGCAGCGAGTATTAACTTCTTCGAAATATGAACATCTATGTGTTACGGTCCATGAAATACTGACTTCTAGAAATTTCGAAATTTTGCGAAATAGAATCCGCGTACATAGCGATTCCATCGCTTTCAGAATCCCGTTTCGAGGCTGAAACATTGTTCCCCAAACCACGAATGGCAAACGAATTTTTCTTTCCGTTACCAACATTTGCATATAGTCTACCGTGTGCAGTCGTGTGGAAAGGGTTATTGATTTTCTCGTGGCCCACGCGAGGAACGGGCCGCAGAAAATGATTACCAATCTCAGCCGGTAGCGGGTAGACATTAGTAACCGATAGATCGGACAGATGAAGAAGGTAGCAGAAGTAAATTAACTCTCCGGCGAAGGTAGCAGCGACAGACAGGGGCGAGCAGCGCCGAGAAATCGAATCAGCAAGGGGAACGTACTGAGGTAGCAAGTGGGTATTAACGGGCATTAATCCAACATGGAGCCACGATCTACATCTGCAGGTGCAACGTCGACGGGTCGAGTATCTTCCAGGCTTGGTGGGAAATTATGGCTTCGAGACAGAGAAGGATTGAACGAAGGTGACTGGGGATAAAGCAGCGAGAAAGGGTGGACGAGATGGCATAACGTGATCGTGATTAATTGCGCACTTAGGATTAGTTACACGTTGCAGGTATTGACAAAAATGGATCACTATCCCCAGTCTAGGCAAGAACGAGGTCGTCCTCCTCGATTTGTCTTCTTTCTATTATTGCTGTTGGGTGTTGAGCTATCTCAAAACGCGTTTTCAACTATGCTAGAGCTCGGCGTGTTAAATGCAAAGGACACTGCCGAATTTTAATACCATAGATAAAGTTGACATTTCATATTCTGTAAAATATCTCAACATTTGACCGAACCCATGACCCCTTGGGCCAGGGCTGCCGGACTTCTGCGGGTTCCTTGGTAGATCTGCCCGGAGTCATGACCCGGGGGTGTCGGTTCTGCCGTCGGGGCGGTCTTCCAGCTTTCGTTTCGCTCAGATAATCCCCGTTTTACGCAGGTGCAAACGACTTGGCGGAGACAAAGGTAACGAGCCCTCCGCTTGTCGCGTGAAGAATGCGCCACTCGTAAAACGCTGGCCATTTTCTCGGTGTTTACAAGTCTCCCGTGAATTCCGTACTTCTTAACTCATAAAGTTGGAGCGACATTTTATCGAGGCCGGGATAAGTGTAGCGACGCTTGTTTAAATTCTTCCCTTCCCGGCTATCGCTACCGCGAGGCTCGCGAGGAAATTACTCGCTTCGCCTTGATTGTTTATAGGATATTACTTATCTGAGCGAATGCCCGCAAACGAGGCTCCGGTATATGGGACGCTCCGACCAAAAGCGTAATATTAAATTGAACGGTTCCCGCGGTTCTCGACTTTAGCAGAAAAAAAAATTGAGAGAACAGGCAGTAAAGATTATATTCTCTCGCGCTATAATTCGAATAGCAATATCATCGCCCGGACGATCCGCGTTAAAATAAATTTTTCACCGGGCCAAGATGAAATCGTAATTTTATTAGCCGCGCGTAAATTCGTGCCCGCTTAAAACCGCTCCCCGATGGCCGAGTTACGGGCCGGGCGAGAACCGCCCTGCCTTACCTTGCCACGCTCGACCGGGTGAAAGAGATAGGAGGAAAACGATTCATAGCTTTTTAATGTCGGGCCAAGCGTTGAGATAACGCCGGTGGAAAAGGGACGTGTCGGGGAACGACGGGACGAGACACGGAGGGGAGAAATCCGTTGGAGGGTGTGTGGCCGAAACAGTCCCGGGGTGGGACAACCGTGAATTCCATGCATTTAAAATGTTTCATTAGAAACCGTCTAATAAATATTGATCCCCTTTTTAACTCGGTTTAAAGGACCGTTCGGCCGGTAGAGGATTCCGCGGCGGAGCTCCGCGGTGCAAAGGGGAGGCCGAAGTTGGACCACGTTGCTTCGTAGCAACTCGCTGACTGTACCTGCGCTTGTAACAAGATCTGATTTATATAGACACCGTCGAAAATTGGTTTCATCCCCGGACCATCTCTTGGGTGGCACTCGGCGAGCCTCAGCGACGACATGCTCGTTTGGTGTACCATAAATACTGTTCTCCCTCGCGTCTCGTCGGGGCTTGCGTTTCAGCCGCGAAGGAGCGAAGCTCCGCGGAAATTGATTGTCGTAACTCTTGTACGCGTATAAAGCATGGGCCGACGATAACGAAAGCCCCGTGCGTTCACGCTTAACTTTGTCGTCGCGGGAAGATGTTGTCTTGCGTCGGGGACAGGTTCGTACGGGCGAACTGAAGGGGCGTTTTGTAATGTTCGTGAAACGACTTCCGAATGTTTCGGTTGGACGTTTCAGCGTCTTCCTTTTGCACGGGGGATATTTTGCGACACGACGCGAATTGAACCGTTCAGCGATGCTCGCGTGAAATACGATCGTGAAGCGAACAAAGGGACGAACATAATCGAAGATATAATATTTTAATCAACGACGATTAACTTTCCTCTGTCGGGTTGTTCGAGCACCTAGGTATCTTCGGTCTACGGATATTAAATCGTTACCTCTGTTCTGTGTCACCGAACTAATATCGATTGCCATATTCCTGGGGATTGTGAAGGAGACATCGCTGGCACAACGCTGGAACAATTTCCCCTGTGTACCCATGCTTGTCAACTGATGTAACCAGTGTTGTGGAGGCAGTTTTAGGTACACGCGTAGCACAGTTTTAATTAGCGTGTCACCGCTAGGCTGTGCACCACCCTTACGTGATTACGACTTCATTATTGCATTCTGGTTCGTTACTGCATGAAGTGTTGTTTGCTGTGCGCCGCGGAATTACGACCACGTTAAAATGTAAACATTGAAATCTGAAGCACCACGCGACTTCACATGTGTGCCGGTAATTGCTTCCCCGGGCGAATTGAAGGCTTTCCCCTTCCGGTTACGCGCGTACTCGTCTAATATGTAGGACAACGACAGCGGGGGTCTTAGACGCAGCTACGATTAAGTTCGACGTGTGCCAAGTTCGAATCCTCACGAATTTCCCAATGGGCCAAGCGACGGCGCGTGGCGGCGACCAGCGAATATTCCGTGTATGAATTTCGTATGACTGCAGCGATCGTGAAAAGGTTCCGAGAGGTCGAATAGCTCCAATATTTCTTCCAACTCGATCCGGCTGGAAATATTCTGCAGCTCGATCGCGATACAGGTATCGCGGCAACGAATTGGCGAAGCCTCCGCGATTCTACGCTCCATCCTCCGTCCGTCGAACGCAAAATACGAATTAACGCGGACATTCGTCATGGATCCCCAAACACATACATGCATGTGTACACGATCGGGCGATCAGGTCGGTGCGTTTCACGCACGAACACCACCAGTATACATGGCGCAGCCGATAATTCTCAAGGAAGGAATATGATCGAAGGCGATGCGTCTGCGGGCGGTTATACGCACATACTATCCGGTCGGTGGACCCCTCGGTTTCGCGTGTAGGTGCACGCCTGTGTGCAGGTCGCTTGCTCGTAAACGCGAGGGTATTACAGGGTCCCGAAGATGGTAGATGGCTGTGGTGCAGATGGGATGGAAGAAGGCGGCAGGGAAAGGGAGAGGAAGTGCACAGCCCCGAGGGCCGGTTTGCGTGGGCCGTACAGCACCTCTGTTCGCCATACCAGATCCACCTGGTCCCTCTTTACCCCGTTGACCACCTTATTCTTCGCCACCTTCTCCCTTCTTTCGCCCTGCTCTTCTCCTTCCATCGTTCTTCGCTGAGATCCTTCGGTCCTCTTTCATCTGCCTTCGTTTACGTACACATACGCTCCCTTTACTTTGTCCTGCATTTTAGCATTCCTCGTATGAATCTCTCTCCCTCTTTTCTTCGTTCCTCTGTTCCGTTGCTCTCATTCATCGCGTTCCCTTCGAAACCTCTTGCTCTCTTTCCGTTGTACCCTTTCCCTCTGGCCCTCCTCGCTATTGCACCCCGATATTCCTCTCGCGCGTGTACGCTACTTACCGTCATAAACCCATACTCGGTCAATATTTCAACTCGGCCACGGTGATTTCGTGGACGCGCGGCCGTACGTGTACACGCGTACACAAGAAGGGCTCACGCTGTGCTCGCGGGCGCAATGCAACACAACGCGCCTTTGCCCCCGTCCCTTGCGGAGGTGCCTTCCAATTTTATTACCCACCGTTGTAGGATCTCGATAATGAAATACTTCGGGGAGCACTTCGGCCCCCGAGTGAACTCCATTCGGCCATAATCGAGATAAGAGTGGAGCGCGTACCCTCGAACGGATACGCTGCGCTCGCGGAATCGAGCATGATCGAGAAACGTGGTCGAACCCCCGGGTTACTAAAGGTCCCTTGCTTGTTCCTCTTTTATTTGCGTCCCTTTTGTTCCCCACGACTTTTCCATCTATTTGTCACCGAGACTTCTGGTTATTCTTGATCGGTACTTGATTGATATTATACGGCGTGCAGTGATTGATTGAACATGGCCAGGTTACTTTTTCGTACATTTCAGCGACGACGATAAATATTTGCACAGTATCGAAAATAAATTTCGATCGTTCGCGCACTACCCTGCAGCTTCGTAGTTTCTATCAGCACGTTGAATGGTGTATAGTTCACCTACCAAAAGAGCAACGGGCTAAACGTAACTGGAATCCCCCTCTACGGCTCCCCTTTTGTGTCTTACGGGCAGTGTATGAATATTTAATGCCCGCCCCGGTAGAACAGGCTCTTCTTCGAAATTAGAGAAACACCTAGACCATGAAACGAGGGGAACGGTATAAATCGCGAAACGCGATGAACGTCCGCGCCGCGCCACGGGGTAAAACAATGAATGGTCGCTCACGGGCTCGTGGACCCGATGCGTGTTGCATTTCGGTCGTTAAAAGCTCGTCGAAACTCGTTTAATTATTTTCACGCTGCTTCGGTCGGCGCCCCCCTATGTCCAGGTGGGGAACCATGATGCCCGGAAAACTCATTATAGGTTTTCAGTTTTGAGAAGCGCCGTCCTGTTAGCGATAAAAAGAAAGAAAAAAAAAAGAAGAGAAACACCTGTATCGCGACAGGTGATAACTGCTGCTGGTGCACGGATTCTGGAAGTTCGTTAACGTCTCGTCATTACCTGGCTCGCTCACTTTTAACGGCTGCCCCGGCTGTACGTCGCTGACGCGGTCACTTTGCATACCTCGGACTCTATCCCGCGAACTCAATACGCAACGTCCGCGATTCTGAACCGGACGTCCATCTCCGGGGACCAGCCAATCAAACTTGGTAATTACATTTCCATAATGGGTGTAGCCGGTCAGCTGCGCGGGTGTTGCCCGTTTTATTTCCTGATATATAATATGTTTATACGGAATGGCAGTTTCGCCCGGTGACACGTTTCGTTCGTTTGTTTCGCAATTTCTGAATTGCACGACGCGAAGGTGTTCGAGCAATGAATGCGAAACAGTGCGTTTCCGTTTGCCCTCCGCTGTGCTACTTATAATTCCTACATCACCATGTACACCGGGAAGGCAATATAAAAGTGATTGCAGATTAATTATTATTTCAAAGCGGATCCCGTTTCTCGCATCTATCATTGGACACGTCCAAATGCGACGGCTGCCTGCACAGAATTGTGCAAAACCGATCGGGTCACGAGTTACCAACGTTCCAAGGGGAATAAAGACCGGCTGTCACAACTTGTTCGCGATTTATTCGCTGTCGAGACGAGCGCCGCGTTAACTGGCCCTTTAAAAACACCTCGGCTGCACGATCACGTCGGGTACAGGCGTTCATTGAAAATAAGCAGGTCACAAATTGGCGGAGCGTCTTCCTTCATGATTGGACCCCCACCCTTGCTTTTCAGCCCCTGCAGAATGCATCTAGAGGAGATGGTGGCCCGGCAAAATTATCGATCGCCGACGAACGGGTTAATTCCTTTAAATGGAACAAATCGGGTTGGACAAAACATTCCAATCCAGGCAAAGAGCTCTCTTATTGACGGTCCAAGATCGTTGCTCGAGTTGTCTGGCTCGAAAGCCTCCACGGGCAATAATTCTACGGCCCATCCTGCCCGACCGTATTCCAGTCCCCGAGCGGCCCTCATTACACAGTGTTAGGATCTCCCCATATTTGATGTCATAATTATAATATTTACGAGCTGACGCTCGCTACATTTAAATCGTTTACACATGATGAACGAGGCGAAGCCCACCGGCTGTAAGGCGAGCGTTTCTACGCCCCGAATGCTAAGCACCGTCATTTCTAACGGAAGCAGACGCGAGGTGTTGAGCCAGGCCATTTCGATATTAACGATTCCGTATGGAAAAACAGAGCAAGAAGGGTAAGGTGGTTCTGTATCGGCTGTAAAATATTATTGCGGTGAAATCGCCGCACGGACAATGGTGAGGTGCACGATTTCGCCAACGGAAGGCGAAGGGTATCGTTCACCGTGTTGCACGCGCTTCTCCCTCGGTTACTTTCACCGGCGCTTTCGCTCCCCTTTCTCTAGCACTGCAATAATTCCGACAGGAGGTGCCCCGCGGCGTACCCGGGAAAAAGTGTTATGTTTGCTAATTAAGTTAATTAGCTTTTTAAGTTAATTAAGTTAAGTTGCTCCCTTCGGAGAAATTACCGCAATGGCATCTTTCGAAGCTGAAGCCGAGATAGCCTCGCGCTTCGCCGCCGCGATCTGTTCGAACGATCAATATCGGACGACGCTGTCGCTCGTCGCCGATTTCCGTCGGCCTTTCGAAAATCACCAGAAGAAATCGCGAGGTCGTGAGATTCGTACAGGTACCGACATTCCGTTATAAGCGAATGCACACGGCGAGGGTTGAGCACGACTCAGTGCGAAATGATAGGATGCCCGTCGAAAGAGCGGTCGGCCACGAGAGCTTCTCTCTACTGGCTATCTCGAATAACTATGGAAATCACTACGAGCCTCGGTTCTCACACCGACTCGTCCTGTTTCCTTCCTCTGTCGGCGATTTCGTTTCCTCTACCTGCCATCGACGAGCACCACCGACACCTCCGTGCCGGTGCCCCTTTCCCTCATCGTCCTTTTATCTTCCCTTGGCACGTACGTACACGCGGCGCAACGTGTGCGCGTGAGAAAGCACGCGCGGAGGCGATACGTCACCTACGTACGTACTACGGTTTCGTTAAGGTTTTCGTTTACCCGCGCCGTTTCACGGCCCCAACTTGCGATCGTTCCATGACCACTTTTCTCACCGTGAAATTATCACTTCCTCGTTTGCGTTCTGCACGCGTGAACACCGGGAAGCCGCTTTGCGAACACGCTCGTTCGCGAATCGGTACACGAGCTTCGGGATTCGAGGGGTATCGATGATCGAGAACCACTCACCTTTGCTCGGGGAACGTTCCTTGGCTGCACCGGGTGCGTCCTGGATTAGGCCCGCAACGCGGCCGCGGATGACCATCGGAATTTTCTTCCGCCGATAGACGACAATGAAAAGGTGAAACATTTAGGACAGCAGCAGTTTGATGAAACGCGGTGATTTTCCGTGATTTCTAATCTCAGGAAGGAGCAGGCACTACTGTTAGGGTAACGGGCATTGATCGTAACGATGATCGACGGAAATGGGAATTATTAACTGCGCCTGTTCGTGTCAAGCAGATCTACAGTTGTAAAATTATCTCCGGAGATTTATATGGTAGTTCGGAGCGCACGCAAGGCGATACGCTTCGTAACAATTGGTCACGTTACGGTAATCGCGTTTTACTCCGACAGCACTGGAAACGATCGCAATAAACGTGTATCGACTGTGCGCGGTGTACGAAACGCGTAAATGTTTAGGAGTTTCTCCGATCGCTGGCCGCGATGATTGATGACGCGGTTTCGCCGGACCGATAAGTCCCTCGACAACTATCGTACCTGCGCATTGTACAATTCCGTAACGGGGGGGGGGATGCCGTTTAGTTGCCGCCGCAGTGATATCAATGATACGGGACTCGAAGATCGATAAGCGAATCGAGATCTTGTCCGACGAGTATTATTCTCGTTTCACCCGCAACTGCATGCCAATAATAATCGCTTGTATTACGTATCGAGAAATATACGCGAAACCGTGCTCCCGATATCGTTGCTGCGTTCCCCGTCGATTCGCTACTGAATACAAGCCGGGCAGGAACAATTTGCGATCGTCCGTACGATTTGTCACCGGCGCGATGTTAGCGAATGAAGTTCTGACCAGAGGCTGTCTGAATGGCCCGCTGGAAATCCGACGTATCCACGTCCCGTGGGACACGATGATTTAATGTTCCGCTGACGATTAAACCCGAGACCGTCCGGTGCGCGGCTGTCTTTGGAACACGCCGAATCCCCCGGTGAAAAGATTTTCTTAATAGACTGGTCTAACAGCGAGGCTGATGTATGTCCTATTTACGTCCGGAGAGAACGACGGTCCGCGAGATTAATCGACGACGCGCAATGCTGCAATCGTTTGATCGCATTTAATCCCGCATTAGAGGAGTTTTTACGAACGAACCGTAGAAGATGCAGGTCTTGTCTGATACACTTCTTGCGGGCTCCTATTTTCTACGCTCGTGAGCTCGCATCCCGCGACTCTTGAGAAACGTGCAAGAAGTATCGCGGCCCGGAAAGGTTACCGCCGTTTCGTAACGTTCCCTTCCGCGGCGGGGTTCGCGTGAAAATTCTGCCCGTGGATACGAATTTATACGGTTCGATCTCTCGTTTGTTCTTATCGTTGCTCGAACACATTTTATAATAGCGTTTAATCCGACGGCCCTCGCGGCGTGGGATTTGCCCACCCATTCGAACACAGTCTGCTCGCTGGCGAAACGACGACGCGCGCCGTCGATCACGCTGAAACTGCTTTGAAACAGGGATATTTTATAATTTACGCGGTCGCCAAGTTTGTTTGCTCTGCGTAATTAACGAGTGCGACGGTATAATTAAAACGTGACCGGGCGCCCTGTAATTGCTTTAAACTTCCGCGCGTTTAATCGATACAGCGCTAAACAAGCGCATTCGAACGGTTTGCAAATGTCCGGGCGTTGCGAATAAGAAATATGTAATTCTCGCCCGCGTTTCCGTAGATGTTTCGACTGGGCATGGGTTGTAAAATGCCGCAATGACGAAGGATTCTTTCCTCCTTTCGTCGCCTTGCCGTCCGCTTCGAAACGATAAGACGTAATTTCTGAATATCGGCTCGGAACAGCTCGCGGACGAACGATTCGCGATTGTCTCCGCATTATCTGAATCGCCCGCGCAGAAACGCACAGTATCGTTGCTCATAAAACGGGACGGTTTAGTCAGAGGAACGAGATACGTTTTCGCTCAAGGGAACTCCAATTATAACTTACGGTAGATCAATGTAATGCACGTGGTCGTAAAACTGTCCATAAAGTGGCAGGATTTACGAGCATCGCTTTTTGCGCCGATGAAAATATTTCCAGCGTCGGACAGCTAGTTTCGTAAGACAGACGGAACCCGTGCGAATCGTTTATTCGGCGTAACGTGCGAAAGAAATCGCAATGCCCCCGAACATCCGCGAATTATCCATTCGATTCGGCACGGACGAAAGAGAATCGAGGATCGAGATGACGAAAACGGAATGGTTCTCCTTTCAAATTAGAAAATCGTCACGGCGTGACGCACGCTCCTCCGGGCAAGCACTCGAACGTGTCCCGAGCGCGTGCTCCGAATGAAATTTCTCATTAAAGCAACACAATGCGAGCACGCACTCCAGAGACTGCGGATTGTAAATTATTTCCACGCTCCGCTCTGCATTACTCTGAACAGGCAGCATTGTAAGTCCATCGACAACCCTTGTTCCGAGTTGACACACAACTGTCCCCGCAGTCCGCGTCCGTCGGCGCAACGTATTTATTGCTACCCGCGCGGCGGTACGCGGCGCGGCGCGAGCAACACGCCGCGCCGGCTAGCAGCGGCTTAATGAGATCACGTGTGTACGGACGGTGTGCACACGTGGCTTTGCGTCGCGGCGCGGCCCTCGTAGAGTTGCTCGCGGACCGTTCGATCAAGTATGAGATATCATTCACGGCAAAGCGCTCACGGAAGCCTCGCACTCGATTCGATCCTGGCAAATTAATGCCGCTCGAGATATCTCATTCAGGCGTACTTGTCGGCAATGCCTTACCAGGCCGCGCTGTCCGCGTACAGGCCGAGTGTGCGCAATACCTGGCTGCCAGTAGACATCGGACACGTATCGCGAGTCGTCCATCAAACTGCGTCCGTGTGCGCCAATTTATAGGGGGAACTTCTATTATGACGGTATTACCATCGAAGACATTCACCGATCCCGAGTGCGGATATATTATATCCCCCCGGTGCCCAACGTCTGTTCCATGCTAGCCGGGATTTGCCCGCGTTAATGGAAATTACGTTCCCCCCAAAGTTCAACTCGAAACGACACTCATATCGGTATTTTATTTGGCGGCGGTACAAAATTCCGTCCGCGGGAAAAGTTTCGTCCGGTCAGGTGCGTCGTTCGCGAGAATTCCAAGCGCAATTGAGGATCGAGCGGCCGTTCGATCGACGCCCCTCGACGCTGTAACGATCTTTCGTTGGAGCGCGGGGAGCAAATACGAGCCGCAACCCCGGGCAGAAACTCGAGGCCCGATATCAAACGGGTAATTATCGCTTCGAAAGCGGCAATCAGGTTTCACCCCGTGTTCCGTGCAAACGGAAGGCGCGGCGCAGACGCCTCCACGACGAAGAACGGGGCCGCGTGTACGTTCGGTTACCTGTGCGCGGATACGTGACTTTCGGGGCCTGCAGGTAGATAGCCCTGTGTCGAACGTTTCGACGTGTAAATGCGAAGCTTGTACGGTGCGGCAAAGGTGGAAGCGGTCACGGGAACGAAGGCCTCCGTGAGCTGCACTCTGTTTACACTAATTTCCAGCCTGTTTGATAGATCTTGGGTGATTGTTAATTATGTTTAGAGAACCGAACGGGCGAACCTGGAGAAACCTGGCTGCTCGTGGCACGGCGACTCGATACGCTTCAAAGCGGTATTAAATCTACGGTCACCGGTTCTAGCTCCCCGGCAGACGGTCCCGGGTCGCCTTCGCGTCGGAGTAAATTAGACAAATACCATTTAGACGCAAACGACGACAGGACAAATGTTAAACCGTCCTTCCCGTTTGCCGAGCCATCTCTTGAATTTCGGCACACGTATGTACGTCGAGGACGCCGGGGGTAACTTTGATACACGGGCACCGAGCGCGCAACTACCGATCCGTTTCTGGGCTACGGAGCACGCGGCGCGGCGTTTCTACGATTAACTGGATACGCTTGCTGGTTCAGTAACGCGATTCTCTTGGCCTGGTTTAAGGAAATCTCGAACTCGGTCGCGATTCACTCGACGCCGGGTTACCGTGTGCACGGTGAGCCACTTGAAACGGCGCTAGGACGATTTGTTGCGGCAGAGGTTCAACTGGACTGCAGTGTTTAGGAGTAGAGAGAGAGAGAGAGAGAGGAAGTTAGATTCTATTACTTTCGAGGGGACTTGGTACGGAATTGAAATGCATTCGTCGGCACTGCGCGGGAATAGTAATATTATTGAAGTAGCAATTTCATTAAGTAAATTGCGGAAAGGGGAACTTTATTTATTACAGATGTTAACGCACTACATCTTCACGTAATAATACTTAGGCAATACATTTTTGTACGTATACTTTCCTAAAATGGTATTACATTTTATTGAGTACTATTTGCCACGGCATTTTACTGTATTAACAAATTCAAGTATGAACGATTAAAGGGTAACAGATCTATACTTTTTCATCTCCGATATATCACAGACAGTACAAAAGGTCGTAGATATAAATTAATCGTGAGATCTCAACAGAAGCTGCAATTAAAGCGTAACTTAGCTCCCTTATTGTTCCTAAGACGAATCTAATCACTTCATGACGCAGGCTCTACGCGTACACATATAGACGTTTCTACAAAACTGTTGAATCGAAGCGTGCTTCGTTGTACAGGCTTTCGTGTTATCGTGTCGTTGTCAAAGTAGCTAGTATATTACGGGGAAATACCTTCGCCAATTCCCTAATCTATGCCTCGACGGCTGTAGATCCATAAGTTAACGTCAAGCAACACCTCGCACTGTTTTACTTTCTAACCTCGCGCCGTTCATTATCCGCCTGGGCGGCGTGCAAAAATGCAACGATAGGTCCTCCGTTCGAACCAGTCGCTGCAACGGCCGAGAAAGCGACTCGCGACGCATAAACGGTCCGTGAAACTTTGATCTCGCTACTTCGATCCTGCGAGGAGTGTTATTACCACGTGGGCAGAGGAAAAGTGCTGGAAGAACGCGGCGAGAGGTGAACGGGGTATCGCACTTAAACGTAGGTGCTACTTCGGTGTAATTTTTCAGACGGTTACACCGCCGTCCGGAGGCCACGAGCGGCCAAATAATTACGTATCAAAGACATCGTCAAAGTCTTTCGAAAACTCGCGTCCCAACGATCGCAGCATTGGCGAGCGAACAATATCAAACGAGTTAATGTCATTCAAGGAAGGAACAAATTCGACCGCCGTGGGACGACTGCGTCGCGAGACAATTGATCAATCTTATGGCGCGCACGATTCATCGATTCTTTAAAGTCCGATACGGTGATCGAATTAAATGCCGGGGACACGTCGAATCGAGAATGGCGCCGGCTCTGCAACGACGAGCCAAGGGGACGCAGTTCGACGACTCGATCCAATCTGGTTATACAGTTGATCTCGTAAAGTTCGCCTGGCGTATGGTGGTCGCGTTTGTTCGCGAGGGAATTATTATCGCCGGATGGGTAGGCGAAAAGTACCGTCTGAAAAAGATCGCGTGGAAACGAGGAGGCCGTGTTGCTGCTTGAACGTAGGTGCTATCTCGACGATGGGTTTACATTCCCGAAGCGGTGCAGCCGGTTTTATGAGCAACGAATGCGCGCGGAATAGAGGATAGTTTCTAGGGATTCGCGCTTGGGGAGATCGGGGAAAAACGAGCGCGAAACGGATCGGGAAAGGGGATAAACGGTGGAGTATCTCGCAGAGGAGAAACTTATTTCGAACAATATCACGGTTTTCTTTCTTTCTTTCTTTCTCTTTTTTTTTTTTCTTTAACGAAGCCTCGGAATTCCCGCGAACGTATCTAAGCAAAGAGGAAACCATCCCCGATTCATTGAATTTCGCGGAGGCGTGACGGTTTTAAGGAAACACATCGGGGATGAAAAGGTGGCGTAAAGTATTCTGACGCGGCGCTGTTCGTACCACGGTCGTTGGAGTATATTTTATTCTAGGCCGCTGGAGGAAGTCGATGTGAATATTTCATCGCGGTAATATCCCGCGCTTCTGTATTTCTCGTGCGGCGTTTAAGAATATTCTGCATTAACCTGACGCTCCCCCCCGCGCTATCGCGCTAGTTCCGCAGAAGTTATCCGACTTCGTTTCCATAATTTAAGCGCCACCGTTATGCCTTTGCTGTTCGTGCTAGACGAGGTATACGAGTTTCGAAGTGTATCGCGTGAAGGTTACGAAAATATGAAATTAGTCGTTAGAGCGACGCAGGAAACACGTCACGGTGTCGGACGATGGAGGAAACGCGAAACGGGGGCAAGCGGACAAGAAGTGAGCATTATGATCGCTTAGAGGCAAATAGAGAGATTAGAAGTTCACCGCGAATTTCATCTAATAAATCGCGTGTTTGCTCAGCGCCGATGCAGTACGCATGCGAAATTAGCCAGAGGATGTGGAAATTGCGGGGGCGGAGAACTTTATCTGGTAACCGACGTCGACCAGCTTTAATTTATCTCCTGTCCTGGCCTTTCGTTCTCTCGCTCTCTCTCTGTGTGTGTGTAAAGCGCCACGAATAATACCTCCGATCCCGTGGTGCCTGCACGTTATCGGTTGCACCTGAAGATCGTGTTGTCTCTACGATATTCGAGATTTATTGTCTTAATTTCAATGGGCATGCTCGGGTCGAACCTATTAAGTTATCGCTGTTCTGCTACACGTACTTACTCTTTCGTGCGCCGATCTCTTCAGAGAATCCATTTACATTGAATCCTGTGTTGAGCGCAACATCTGATTATCGGAGCATCGCGACGTCTCGTGGCACAATCGCTGTTGCGACTTTACCGGCACGGGGGTTTCCTGGGAAGTACAATGTCGCGGAAAGAAAAGGGTGGTGCGTCAACAGTAGCGATCGGGGCGAATTCCAGCAGCTCCCGGCTCATTCTCTTGGGGAATCATAATTGGGCCACTCGACGAACAGGGCACCCAAGCTGCATCACGATCCGACCCGGTGAGAATGGCAGCTATTGTCTATGAAACGTGTGCGGGCAGTTTATCGGTCCAGGAGATCGCTTTATTGATTTTGGTCGTTGGCATCAAGATACCTATTGCGGGCGCAGCTAACAATGGCCGGTGTTAATGATCGACTGCAGCCAGAAGTTACGGGTTGGGTGATTCATGATTGGCCGACGTTAGCGTCTCTTGATCCTCTTCGAATGTGATGCGTCTGTTACATAATTCGCGCAGCATTTTACATCGTGCTCTACCGTGTTAATGACTGGTCGTCTGTTCACCGACGCTGTTCTCAACGAGGGAGAATCACGAAGTGTCAATTAGCAACTTTCATGATACTTTATGGATAGATGCAGGAATCAATGACTTTCCGTCGTTCTTCAGTTTTCAACTTTTAGCCGAACGTACGTTTTTCTTCAAGTCTTTGACACACGTGCCCAATAAACTATACACCCGAGCATTGCTGCACTTAAATATCTGGTTTTGTGATTTATGCAGGCTTCACGCATAATACAGAATATACAATATATGAAAATGTGCATTGCATTCATTTCGCTGGATCTTTGTGTGACAATTCTTTTACGATCTTATTGCAATCTTGGTATTTTTTACAATCAAGACGTAATTCACATCAGACGGCACTCACATAATCGTGAAATTTCTAAGTCGGATTGGCAGTCACGATGGGTCACTGACGTCTTTAAGCTGATTAGTCTATTCATTTATCTCGTTGTTGCCTCTACATTCGAGTTTCTCTCGTTTCTCTCGTTTCTTTATTGCGCCTCTCGCCATCTAATGCCGAATCTAGATTGAACAACAGAATAGTAGAACAGCGACGTATCGAGCTGAGATAAAACTTTTCGGATCCAGTTTCCTTGTGCGGAAAACTCATCGCGACATTTATTGTGGGCCACAGCAGCGTCTATCGCGACCTGTTGTCTAAACAACTATCACACCTCCATATTTCGTCTTTCGCGGAAAGTTCACGTCTACCCGAGTTCCCGTACTTTCGTGGAAACTTTTATCCGCCGCCAACCTTTTTCCGGATGCTAAAACATCGCGGAGAATCGTCGCAGGGACGGGTCGCAATTCTAGTTAACCCCGAAACGTTCAACCGAATTCGAAGTTAGAGCTTCCTCGTGGCCAAGCTTCTCCGTTTAAAGAAACGAGAGAGCACTTTTTAATCCTCCGAGGCAAACAGCAATGAAATTTACCTGTCCAATGACGAATTTTTAAACACTGTACAAGCCACGACATCCTCGACAAAACATTCCACGTAAACTACGTTAGAAATAGGGGAACCTTTTGCTCCAATTGTTACACAGCTGTCTTGTAGGATCGCTGCAATAAAAAAATATATACGTTTGAACGAAAGCGAAGCGAGCGGCAAAGACGGCAGGGAATTTAGAATTCCTCTTTCAGCCTGTTGAAGCGTGCTTCAAGTTGGTACACGGCAGTCCAATGGGGTGCCATTGTCGCAGGCTTCTAGAATGACCATAAATATTCCACACCTCATCTCTCTCCAGGCCGTGACCGCGGCAACGAGAGTACTCTCGGCCCCGCGGTGTAAAGAGCCGCAAAAGATATTCCCCGTCGCGTTCGCGTTAACTCGCCGCGCACAGACAGGAGCGGATCGGCGCAGCAGGTGCAAATCCGATATCTTTTCATCATAATCGTCGCTGATAATGGGCTTTAGAAGTTTTAAATTACCGAAAGAACGGGCCGGAATCTTTCAAAGTCAGCTGCATTCGCACCGGCCGTCGGATACTCTTCTTCTGATACGTCCACTGACGTTGAAAAAATCGTTTCGGGCCGCGAAAAGAGCAGTCGACCGATTAGTCGTTGTCAGAGGGCTGAATGAATATCGGTGGCGGTGATCTCGAAGTGGCCAAACCGAACCGGTGCGGTGGTTGATTTCTTGGTTGGATTGTTTCGATCAGCTGCAACGCTCCGGCGATGGTCGATCTTAATAATACCGGGCGAATGGTTCCCCTCAAGAGTTCGAAATTCGACAATGCCCAAGGTACGATGACAGCATTCCGGGGCCATAAATTTCCGGAACGAGCGGCTCGCGCGAAATAATGTGGATTTTCTCTTGAAAACTACAATTACTTCTCTTGTAACAGTAGGGGGAGGGGGGAGAGAGAGAGATTTTAAATCATTTTCGATATCCGACATTAGCGATACTGAAAGACTTCAAGTAGATCCGTATTGTCTTCGCAAAATTGCAACGTATCAAGTTTGCACGATTATACAGAATCGATTAAAATATTCCATAGAACGCAGCATTAAATAACTTCATTTGAGAAGTGGAAATAACTTCGCCCTCTGAGCTTAACGACCGCACCCTGCACGATACAGGGGAAGCTTCGCGTGCCGGAACCGTCGGAATACAAAGATGACTTCAGTTTCGACCAGTTTCAACGAGAGATCGTAAAATATGATTTCTCGCAGTCGCTCGAAAATCAACAAATTACCGTGGGCCCTGATGGAAGGATTGTTACAGCGGGAACGATGATCATAAAATATTCGCCGGTTTCGGGCGGAAAAGAGAGAAAGAGAGGGAGACGCAGAGGGAGGATGGTTCATCGCGTTGCTCTCGGAGTCATTATTTCGTTTAAGACGAAAACGATGTTTCGTGCGGTCGCGGAGACCGTGAAAATTGCCTCGAGCTCGATCCTCTTATCAAATAAAAAGACGGCCGCGTTGCTGGCGCGGCAGTGCATGGTAGAACGATGGCGACTGTCGGCGAAAAGAAGAGAAGAGGAGGTGCTCGGGCATACGGACGTGCGAACTGACAGGAGTCCATCCCAGATATCCAGCGAGAAGGTTCTCGTTTTGCGGCCGGTGCCCACCTTTTTTCGTCCCTTTGCGCCATCACCGAGGCTATACTTACGCTGGCCGTACTCATTATTTCCCATCCGTTCCTCTCTGTGAGACCTTCTTTCATATTTAACCCGTCCGTCGCTTCGAAGCTTTCGGCATGTTTAATTTAATCGGTATCGACGCCCTCGACCGACTGAACCGTGCGAGCGGGACAGACCAGTCGCTGGATATAACCACCACGTATTCCGCTCGCAAAACGCCTCCTCCATTGGGCCGCGAGTCGATTCTACGTGGCGTGTCATGCCACGTTCGGGGTTTGTTTGCACGCGTAAAAAGACACGGAGCGAATTCACGTCGAGGTCGCGCTGCATGCGTTAACGATGCGCGCACCCTCGACCTGCTTCCGAATAATCGAGAGCATTTTGCGCGGAAGGGAACTTTCCAATCGACAGGGACTTTTCCAATCGTGCGTCGAATTGCATACGAAGGGAGCGTGCTCGTTGCAAAACCAATTATGACAGAACTAACCATAAGTGATCAGCTAACTCGTTAATTAATGCATCTGATATCCGCGTCGCGATGTTCACGACTTTTCTTTCGTCGGAATTATTATCTACATTCACGTGTGCACCGTCGAACTTTAATTATCGCACAACGATATCACGGGCTTTATTGATTCCCCTCGTTGCTAGGCGCTCCGCGAGCCTCGAGCTTTTCGCACAACAGTGCCACGAGCAGCGGGGAAAGCACGCGTACGTTTTCCGATTTTAATACCCCAGAGACTGACTGTCCTCCGTGGAAAGCGACGAGATGAGATCTTTTATCTCAGCGTCTGCATAAAGCGGCGACTTTTATGACTGTCACTTTAAGGCCGAAGCTTTACTGGCCCGACTGCTTGCATATTTTACCCTGATCCGACGTAGTGGCGCGAGATCAAGCGAAATTGAAGAGTCGTATATTATAACGAGAGCCACTTTCTAACCTTCTCTTTGTCCACTTGCGGAAATTGCATCGCCGATCTTTTACCTACAGACTCCTTTATTCTCACCGGAATCAAAGCGTACACCGATGATCGATACACTTTCCGTGACACTTAATTAAAGCAGATCATTGTCATACTTCGTGCACGATGCACACTTTGCACTATTGCTGCCCCGGTCGCCAGGAAAACACCGCCAGCCATACCGAAATGGAAAACGTTCCTCTATCGTACCTTGCGAATATCTCGTTTTTCTCGAGTCTCCTCTGTTTTCCTCGCCACTAAAGATACGCGATCGTGGGATCGTATTTTCTGATAAACCTCGATACACATCTAACAGGTTGCGATATCCTTTAACGCGAAGGTACAAGTGGAACGAATAAAAACAAAAAAAAATCGCACGGAACAGAAGGGGCGAGCGCGTAACTCGTGGAATACACTTGCCGTTTAAGTGAACTTCCGGCTGGAGTCCCGCTGTAACCCCGGCCACTAACGTCGTTATGCGTGCTGGGATTCGCGTGGAAAAATTCGAAAAAATGGAACGCGGTTATCTGGGAAGCTGTGGATGTTGGTAAGGGGGTAACAGGATTTTCCCGACTACTCGCAGACCGTTCGGCCCATAAAAACGTCCCATCGAAGGGAACGGGACCGGAAGAAGGATCCCTTCACCCCGAGCTTTGATATTATTATACCGATTCCCTTCGTAATATTCACGAGTCATCCGACGAGTTACTGCGGCAGTCGCGAAATGGGACGGGGCCGGTTCACGGGGAGCCGGCGCGTTTGAAAAACGTTCCGGCAGTTATTACCGGAAGGGAATTCCAGCGGGGTACGTTACGCCCGCCACGGTCCGGAGGCATTACGATTAATGAGCTTGGACGGACGCCATCGCAGGAATCATGTAAGAAACACGCCGCTTAAACGGCAATCCCGTGCTGCGCCGTTTGTTATTGGACGCGGAAGGAGGGAAAATGGAAAAACGGATAGGAGAGATTCATGTAAGCAGCTTCCTTTCCTCCTTTCTTCTGCTCGCGCTCGCACGTGGCCGCGGTTATCAGAGCGAAGTGAACAGTCTGAATGGTCGCGAGACTTTTTCCCTCTTGGCACGATAAGTAGCCGAGTGATTTTAGCGTGGACGATATTTTCGCTACCCCGAGAGGGAAACTGAATCGTAGAGGTAATATCAGAAGTTGGAAGAAAGATGGGAGAGCGACAACGACGATATTATTATAATAATTGGATACTTTAACGAACAAATACTTCCTGAACTGTTGCTCCCCTATGGATAATCTGTGACTTGTATCGCAACAAAGCACAGGGACGTAAAAATGCACGTCCATATTCCAATACGCTTGCCGTTACTTGTCCGTCGACTTACTGCCCGATCCCGCGTATCCGATTTTCTTTCCTCCGTCGAGTGTCCGCGAAGAGAACGAAGGAGGCACCTGGAAAGGACGAACGTGCACGTTGCCCGGTTTTTAATAGAAACGGCGGATTCTTTTCGGCGCTGGCGCCGTGCCAAGGTGGACGCGAACAAGTATTGGGGAATGTCGCGATGGCAGCGTTGCGTGTTAAACACGCTCCGACAAACTCAAGTATACCGATCGTACCTGGGGCAAGTAGCGACGATGTACGGTTAAACCATTTCTGGAGTTGTTCGATTGCCGTTTCCGTAACCGTTGCAACTACTGTCGCCGTGATAGTGGCCGCGGTTTTATGGAAGGCCGTGGACGATTCAAACGCAGTTACGAACGCAGTTGCGACGGAGTTCGCTCGTCTTATCCAGGGATATAACTTTCAGTTCGAATGTAAATTGCACGACGGAATTGCTGCTCGAATTTACGTAATGCCGCGTGTTACGCGCCGTCCCGTCGTTCTGATTCAGTTGAAAATGGTTCAGGTGTAGAAACGGGCGAACTTCGGGGCCAGCAGAAGGATCGGGGCGATCTTCGCACGGTCGTTGAGAGAAACAGCCGTGTAACAGATCGGCGCTGATACCGGCCGCTCGTTTCGGGAACATGGAGCAATTAAAATTTTATAGGCAACGATTCATAGGATGCAGTGATTTATTGTATCGTGAATCGATCATTCGAATATCAGCGTAACTCTTTCGCGCACGTGTTTCAATTTTATTTTCGTGTGTCTTTATATTCTAGTCGTGTATTCAAATATATTGTGCCCTAAGTAGAAGGTACGTTCATTGTATACTTTACGATCGATCAATCCGTATAGATAAGACGATAGAATAGCGTTCGGTCATAAAATACAATTTGAATTAAATATAATTTCGCAAGCGGACAGTTGTTAATAAATCGTAACAAATTCCCGCCGCAGATAGCTCGATAGCGCAACAGTTTCGCAACTTTCGCCCAGCGTGCACTGTATTTTTCATTCATCACACGACGACAGGCTGTTATTTGCCGGCGAATAGAAAACTAGAACGACTTCCAGGCTGGCTGTCCGTGACATAATGCCGATAACGTGTTACAAAATGTAATTAGCCGGTGAAACAAGCTTTCGTCGCGTTACCCCCCCCCCCCCCCCCCCCGGACATTTGGTCCCTTTGGCAGGCCTTTGCGATGCCCTGAAATGTTCGCCGATCTTTACCCGAAGTACCACGAGCAGATATAAAACACGAGACCAGCGCGCGGCGATCTAATTAAATCCCCGGCCATTCGTCATTCGTAAATCCTGTTCAACTACAGCGTCGCTTACATTCGGGCAGTTTCAAACGATCCTCGGCCGGGTGTAAAGGAATGCAAGTAGTCGGCTGGCTTTCCCAAAAGCTGCTCCCCGCTTTGGATATCCGTGTCTTTCGCGATATCGCCATGGTTCGACAATCTTCGCCGCGGCTGCTGGCCCCGGCGACCAGCAGCCCGTACACGCCGGGTCTGCTCGCCTTCGAAAGATGTTTCGGTCGAAGCCAATATCTCCGCCATGCATCACTGCCGTCGTCGTGTTTCGTACGGAGCGCGTATAACAAATGGCGTCCAAGGTGTGGAGAGAAGAGGGGAATCTCTTGTGTCATGGTGTCTTGTTCCATTTTCGCGCGCACTAATCATCTGCATTGACAGGGCCTCAGTTCGGGGCAAAAACTTGCTTAAATTCTGCTGCCACCGGCTCGGCCGCTTTACTCTCCCGGTATCGCGGCGGGCACGCCGTTCCCCCCCGTCCCTTTCCATGGTGTTCGAAGGATGCAAACGACAGGCGACTGATTTACTCGTGCGTGATTTTTACCTCGCTCTCGATACGATCATCGGGGCCCCGTGGTATGAAGACCGGTGCCATCTTCGATAATGCCGGCCGGGCTCGGACTCTGAGGATGCAGAAAACGCTTTCGTCGAGCGAACGGGACGAGCCGCCGCAACGTTTTGTTAGGCGACTTGTAACGTGTATCGGTGCATCCGATTGTTCCTGCTTCGATGCTCGCAATTCGATTATTTGCGTACGGTGTTAATCAAACATACCTCGGACGGTCAATACGTGTTGCCAATAGTTCACGGCCCTCAACGTTAACGACAATATATATTAACCGTCTGTCGCCTCCATGAAATACGACAAAAGTCACTTTAGTTGTAACGAGTATTTAATTCGCACGGCTATCGTGGTCGCTCTATCGTACGAAAATTGCTTATTTAAGTCTAGACCGTGCAAAAGAGACACCGAACAATTTCAGTCGAATCCCCGTGACCGTCGTCCTTGCCAGCATCAGTCCCGCGTGTACGCTATCATCCCCCGTTGAAAAAGGACGATCCGCGATCCAAGGTGGATCAGGATTGGTTTCGCGATGCCGGGCATGGTTCATGCACACGCGTGAACGCGCGATCGTGAATCATACGAGTCAAAGCCATGAGTCTTCCTCGTGGCTCGTTAGATTTATCACCTTTCGGGTTCCGCGGTGGATCTAGTTTTCCACGCGCGCCGCGATAAGACGATACTCAGGCCGGTCGGTTCGTACACGCTCGACGGTATTTACCACCGGCCTTTCCTCTCTTTCTGCCACCAATGCTGTGTGTCTGTACGACGTTCGAGCCCTTTGTTACGCCCGTTGTGCCCCGATCTCCTTCGTAGGATCTTCGCAACCAGGTAGCTAGGAGCGCCGAGGAGACGAAAGAAAGAGGAGGTGTACAGGCGCGATGTGTGCCTCCTATCGAGGTATCTCGAAGGGCACAAAGTATACAGCAACGAACCCGCTAGCGAGCAAACACCGTGACTCTCTCGTACCTCGACTACCACCGGCATGATTTCTCTCCTCCTCCTCCTCCTCCCCATCGCCTGGTGGATCGTTCTACGCCTTCGTCTGGTCCCCTTAGGTTTCTTGTCCGAGGTGTAAACGGGACAGGGATTGCCGGCCTTTCATCGAAAAACGATCGAACTGATTCCTGGTGTCCAGGACTTCAGCGGGCTAGGAGTTCCGTGAACGGTGGAATGCGGATCGCGAAAGGGGACGATGAAGTGTAAAGGAACGAGGATCCTGTACGGCGAAGAGTATCCCCGTATCGTACACAGGGTGCGCGCAGGGTGGAAAGGCGAGTTGAATTAATAATCGGCAGATCGGCCCGGATAGCGACCTCCCCTCGAACATGTCGACGGGGAGGATGGCAAAAGGATAAGAAAAGTAAAGGAAGGCAGGCAATATGGACTTAGGGGAGGGCGAAGCTCTCTAAGAGTCGAGCATTGAGTTGATTTATGCCAGATGGTAGATAGCGCGGTGGCCGTGGCTGCTTTGCCTCGCCACACTCTCTCCTTCTCGCTGAAACGCCGAACGAGCACCACCTTCGGGCTTTCGATATATCTGAGGTCTTGGATGCGGCCCCGACTCCCTTCGTAATACCAGGGACGAGAGGATACGGTTCGCGGGGCCACGGAGCAGGGTGGAAGTGGGAGGGAACGATAGAGTAAAATCGAAAGGGGAAAAGGATGGAGAACCCGAGGACCGTACTTGGCTCGAACAACTGATGTCAGGTGAACCCTTAGGGGTCACTTGGCCCGTGACTTCCTACCTCGATACATTTTCATTAACACCACCCCCCTTGCTCCCCTTCCTCCACCTTTCTACGTTTACTCGTTGCCACTACGGGCTTAGTAGTCATGGGCGCGCGCACTCGAGCAAGTATCAAAGGAAACTCTGTCGCCTTTCGTCGTCTCCGCCCTGTCAGATACTTCGTCCCTTCGCGTCACAGACCTCTCGCGTTCTCCTCTTCATCGTCGACGGTGTTTTTCTCCGGCCCGAGCTTTCCACGCCGCGGATTTCTTCGCCCCGCTATCGCCTGGGGACCCGTTCATCGTTCCCCTCGCCGGAGAAATCGTATCGATATGCGTTTAACGCGCGTCTCCTCTCTTGCCCCGTAAAAACGATCTGCGAATTCAGGCAAGTCCGAATGACGTTGCACTGTTGTCCGTCGTTCTTATCCGTGTAACGAGGGTCCCCGGGGACAGATATATGACGCCACTTCTTGCGAGCGGCCGTCGGCGTTAAAAAGAGTATCCTTTGTCACCTCCGGAATCGCGACCCCTGCTCGTAGACAAGAATCTCGTTTACAACTTTCTGGTGTGTAGGTACTTCAGATTCGACCGTGCTTAAAAGCTGACAGCTAACCGATTCTCGATACGAATCTATCCCCGGGAAAGCCGGTTGCGGCCGATAAATGCAGTTCGTCTGTCTATCGTGTCTGTTTCGATAACTTCGGCATACCGTCACGAAAACGATAAATTATACCAGCAGCCGTACCCTCTTGGTCTCACGGTTTTCTGAAGCACCGAAACGCCTGCCTGTCGTTGACCCCCTTGTAACCACGGGTCGGAGTGGAGCGCGTCCATGGACGGTAGCAGAAGGTGGCGGACCGACAGGAGTCGGAGAAGTCGGCCACGGAGAAGAAGTAGAAACGAAACCCTGGCCGTAGAAGATGCCGGTACACGAGAAAGAAGGTCGGATAGCTGTCAACGGGCATTGAAAAATGTGCTAAGTCGAGAAAAAGTGGCCCTCGTGCCTCGAGCGTTCTGCTCTCGCTCTCTTTACCCCCTGCCATCTTTCTTCCTGCCGCGTCCCGTCCCATTCGGTTCGTCTTGCTCGGCTAACAGACCTCTCTCCGCGTTTCATTACCCCGCGATCCTTGCTTCTTGCCGGCCTGTTAACCGGCGGATACAGCAAAACGGTACAGCATCGGGGAATGTGGAAGATCGACCAGGGCTGCCGTCGTCATTAACATTTACACGCGTCCGTGCAACCTCTCAACCCGATTTCGACGTATTCATATGCATGTAAATGGCGCAAATGCCACCTGGTATTTGCTCGTGCGGATGCATACGAACGACTCGACTCTTGCGGAACCACGTTGCAGAGACTTTTCCCGATGCTTCGTACGATTTCTTTCGGAGCGCTGTTCCCCCGAAGCACGATTACACGCGTCTGAACAGTGACGAACAGCATTCTTAAATTAGTATTTACTGGGGGGGGGGGGGGCTCGTTTTGACAAATCGGAGCTATTTCGATGATCAGGTCCGGGCCCGTTCTCCATTCGTTATGGGATAGAACGCTGACAAATGGGACACGCTAAGCGACTTGTTCATTTTTTGTCTACGATGCCTTTCGGGAACGTTGAACCTTCCTTCTCGCTCGTTGTTCTGAAAGGAACGGAGCGTGCATAGAGTATTCTTCTTCCCCTTTCAATTGCACGCCCTGTCGGGGATAATGAATCCGCGCGTGCTTTTTTCCTGGAATTAAATAGCTTTGCCGTAAAATTAGATTCGCCGCATGATTGTTCCGCAGAAGAAAACTGAGTACTGTCTTTATCGTGTAACGTGGAAAAATGATGGGGCAAAGTATATCTCAGGGAGGAGGCTACTTCAATCCCGTAAAAACGTTTCTCAACGCTCATTAGCAAGACTTTTATGCTGCTGAGGGTTATAATATCGGAGATGAGTTGCAAGTTGCATTAAAATAATTTCGATGAACGGCAAGTAATCACACATTCCAGATGCCAGTGATGTTGGCTGTTGCAGGTCAAAGGACTTACCGGGCAACGATCTCCGCGATGATTATTGAGAAACCCTCGGCGAAGTTAATACTTGTTTCTTTAATACACCTAATTAATAATTCATTCGAGTTACCCATCGCGCGATAACTCTCCAAATAAATCCGCGACATTTTACTCGGCTCGACAAATAAGTCTACAACAACCGTAGCAATAATAACAAATCGCACAGAGATGTAAACCGAAATGTCTAATGCAAGAAATCAGCCACAGAGAGAACGATCCTTAAGCACTGTTATTATTAACGTTCGCCACTTTCTTCCCTACCCCTAAACGCCCTGCCCTTTCATTTCATCCAAGATTTACGCCCCTGAAAGAACAACTAACCCCATAAGTCACTTCCAATTGACCTCCGGACCGTGTGACGTCGACGGGTACCCTAATTCATCTACGGGTTCATTCCCAGTGTGCCACAGGCGAACGCCCCGACGTTCGAATTCGCGAAACTCCGTGCACGAGGAGAATCATAAGGTGCATATTATGTAGGGGCGGCGGGCACGTTCGATCGGTCCGAAAAGGCGATTAACACGGGCGAAGTTAACGCGTTAGGGTAATTACGGCTGTTCGTTGGTGGAGGTGCCATAACCGTTCGGGCACGACGGGGCGCCATGGAATATCGTCGGCGAATCCGAGGCGCTAACTAACCGACTGGTTAGCGGTCGAAGGCGCCTCTTACTCCCTTTTATCACCGCCTTCGCTTCCATGGCACCTCGGGGCTCACTTGCTCACACGTACGCACACCGGGCCGTTCGATAATTGAGTCGCACGTTTAGCGGGCAACAGTGGAAATGATGTATCGGTCGGTCGATTCGTTTCCACCGGATATCGGCCGCGGTAAACGCGTCTCTGCCCCGGCTGGAATACGCTCGTGCACGGGCATATATTTTCGCGCGGCTGAATTTCAGAAGGCGGCGTGCGTTAAATCAGTGTCGTGGCGCCGGGGCCATTCGGACGTTTTACCGGGCCCCGATACCCGGGCATAAAGCATGAAACAGCGCGGCGATTCTGGCCGGCGATAGCGGAAAAAATTTGCTACGCCCCACACGGTTTCGCGTACAAGTTGATATTGCAGAAACATAAACATGTCGGCCCGAGTGGAGCAGACCCGGCTTTTGTCCGGCCGTTGTAACGACAGCCGCTCGTGCCTCGATGTATGCAGGCCGATTTCTCTGCGGAGAAAATTCGCAAGGGTTTCATAGATGTACGATAATTACCGGCGACACAGTTTAAGGCGACAGGGCATGTATCGCAGGATTTACCGTATTTAATTACATGCGTATACATCCCACGCGGGAGAGGGTTTAATGCCAAATTAAATGGCCTATCCATAAATTTTAATCACACGCGGTAACCTAGCATTTTCTGGCACGATATTTATTGTCATATAGCGGATTGAATAGAGTAACGTCTGTACGGCGCTGCATGCCGGCCCGCCGATGAATAAGTAGAATGGGTGCGCGACGGTCAGACGAGTAGAAGAAATGTTAAGTGAAACGCGCATACGATTATCGTTTCAGGAACTGGAGTTGCGTGGGTGCAAACGAATATAGGGTATTATATGCGATTCAAAAATATTAATTGTGAAGCAAGGAATTGTTGTTAGAACTCTCTTCGTGATACTTATGTAACGCTATATTCATTGCATAGGTTTACTTTGAAATCAAACGGCTGTGATCAGTCCAATGAAAATTTGCAACAAATCTGCATTTAGAACAAACATTTTGCAATTATATGCACGCTGCATCTAATGCATCTTCTTTTGTCGGTTTGTCCTGCTGAAACGGCTGAATCGAATTCCTCGCCTGCTTCTATGGAAGTGTGTTGAACTTCGCGAAGTATACATCGATTTCATGGAACATGCAAGCTTTCCCTTTAAAGATTTCTTCATGCTGTGACACAACATGGCCACGAACATACGACCATGCACGTGCGTTGTATAATTGAGTCACAAGGCCGGAGACCAACGAGACAAATTGTGTGTCAGTCGACCGATTCATTTTCACCGGATACGTGTCAAAGCAAGTGCGACGCCCTGTACTTCACCTCTCACCGTGGCTGCATACGTGGAGTGACGTTCCTGAACTTTATTAATAGCTCGCAAACAAGATTGTTATCTTCGTTACTCGTTGCGAATGCGATAATTACGTTAAAACATCGGGTAATCAGCGGCAATTTTGATACGTCGATTCATATAGCGTCTTGAATATAGACGAAAATACACGAAATAAGAACGAAATATGTACGCATCGAATGTTCAAACTCGATTTTCACGAGAACTAAGCCTTGAATGAAACAATTTTATTCCATATTTTGTTCTGATTTTTTCATAAGAGATCATGCTCCAGCTAGAAATAGGATTTTATAACCGTATCCTGTAGAACGAGTTTTTGCGAGCGAAATTTTAGCTATCAAACGATACCTTTTATGACGCTGCAGTTAATATACACGTATTCACGCGATAATTAACTTAAACGAGCAACGTGATAGATAATTCTGATACAATTAGTATTGTAAATCTTGCCGGCACTTACAGGCAATTGTCTGAAAATTTCTAATTAAACGAGCCGTCGTGAGTGTAATAATTGTTGTCCGAGTCGTTACTACTCCGACGCGTTAATCGAATAAATACAAACAGAGTGCACCGTGCAATTTGTCATCTAGTTAGGAGATTTTCTTCGCTCGCTGCCGGCGTTCGAACGCGGACAGTATGCAAATACCGTATGCAAATGCAGCAACACACGCGACCGTTTGATAATTGGGCCACAGATTTAGCACCTAATGTGACCAACGCGTGAACGAGTTAGACGACATACGTGACTCTCTTTTATTTTTTTTCTCATCCAGTTGCCCCTTGCCGGCCGGACTCTCTCGATTCGCGATGGAACTTTTCCCAACAACGGCGAACTCGAGCCGAGAAAACGGGGTTACCATAATGCATTATGCATTAGCAAAGAGATTATTACGAGCTTCGTCATTTTTCCGCCACTGGATAATGGTGGCCATTACAGTGAAAAACGTGGATTTCACTTTGCCGGATAGTTCTGCGATAAATGCGTCGGGGCGCGAATTCCCCGTTGAAACATTCACGGGTAAGGGCGGAGGGCCGCTAACGAGAAAGTAGCTGCGTACGATGACTCGAAATGCCTGTCATTATGCATCTCGCGATAACATTCATCATCGCTGCAATCGTTTAAAGTAATACACAGGTTCGCAAATTTCTACCCGCTGGACACCGAATATTTTCTTGTCCGGGGCATAATATTTCAATGCTCCTTTTCTTATCTGCAATTTCGCCAGGATATACCTCTTTTATATAACAACGTACGGAGCCACGGGGGCGGGGGGAAAAGGTGCTCGCGTATTTAGAATTTCAGCTCCGTAGTTCCCTGACAAGTTGTGAGTAAATTCCAGATCATTACAGTACTTGGCATACCATCATTTCAACAAATGCGGATCGTTGACCGGGGTCGGGAAACGGCGATCTCGAGCGCCCAAATGAACGGACGAATGCAAAATCCGCCTGACGGAAGGTCTTGCCAGACGATCGCGTTGCCGAATGATGATTTCGCGCGGTATTAGTCACGGGAACGCTCGGAGGAGGTCGAAACGGCCGAGCCATTTCCGTAAGCGGAATGCCCGATCGTTTACCCGCGGTGGCGGCCGCACGCGACCGCCGTACTCCGACCGCGAGCACGCACACGCGTGTAACCGATAATTGAGCCGCAAGTTTCGCGCCGGCCGCGGCAAATGATGCATCGGCTGGTCGATTCGTTTCCCCCAGATAGCGGATCTATTCGACGCGCGAGTCGCCCGCGCTGTTTCGAAGCCACGTGTGCGCGTTCACGCAGCGCGCTTTCGCGCGGTCGCGCCGCGTCGCGTTGCAATGGAGAGTGTGGACGCTATTAAATCGAGCGGTTGTCAACCGGCGAAAACTAACTGCTCGCACCTCGCATCTGCATACTATCGAGATACGAGCACCGTACACGGCAGCTTCGCCTCTTTCCTCCCCCCTTTACTTTCTCCCCTGACCGTCCCAGGAACCGTCCGCGGCGCAGAGGAAGCCGAGTAGATGCACATCTGCCTGAGTTCTAACGTATGTGGCCGTTTGTTTCCATAAGTACGCGCGATTCGAGCGGTACGTCTCGCAACGGTTCGCTGGAAAGCGCACCGGGAGTACAAGTTAATTGCGCGGAACTTGCGAATAAGGTATTCCGGGGCTGGCGGTGCGCCGCCGCTGAATGATCGCATCGCCGGCGAATCGTTGTTTCAATTAGAGCCGCGAGCCACGGAATTTATCGGGGAAAGGCGAGTCGTAAGGCTCCACGACTCGGCTCGTCGACCACTCGGATCTTGGCTTTTCGTTCGCGTTTCTAGGATTGAGGAAACTGTTGTTCCTCTGTTTTTTTTGTCAAGCGTCCGCGGTCGTAGACGCGGCAGTCTGCACGTTAAATGATATTACACTTGTTGTTATTTTTGGAACATCGCCAATCCTTCAATACATTTATCCTTTAACGTAGGCGATAGTATTAGCTGTTGGCGGAGCACTGGCACTTACGATGAATATTACAGTTTCCACGAAACACGCGCAACAAAATCGCCTGTCGCAATTCCAAATGCAGAAGGGCGAATTAATGACAGCCATAAGGATATGTCTGTCAGTCGTGCGAAATTTGTGGGACGATAATCATTCCGTTGTTGTTATTATCGAACACTGATCGATCGTAAAGCCAGCTAATTTATAGGAAGCTATCAGCTCGATCGTGCAAAAATCATTCGATCGCTACTTCGACGTGTCGAATTCAACGAGCCTGGCGAATCGTATATTTCGCGCCATTAAGATAACTCGCCGATCGTTTGTTGGGGAAGTTATCGGACCTATGTCTTCACCTGGCTCGTTTTCTAGCCCCGCGGACGTGTTCTCCGCGCGAAACTTCACCTCCTGCCTCCTATTGATCGTTTTGTGCATTCGATACTGGTGGCGTAGTAAATTTAGAAAAGTTTAGAGTCCTTAATCTCAGTTATTACCGCAGCTTGTTATAGAAAATTCCAGATCCTCGATAACGCTCGGGTGACTAAATATATTCTCCGTAAATCCGATAATAATATAACCGCAATCTAAGCAATTATGTTCAGACATAAAGTTTGACTCGAGAGGTGCAAGTTATTTTAAACATTCCCGCAACCTGTTTCTCTAATTCGAAGAAAAACTATTCCTTAACAAGTATTCCAGTATCTTCTTACCCTTATTTGAAATATTAATTAAATATTAAATGTTTTAAATAACTTGGAACCTCTACCTTGATACTAAACGATTGATAACGCACTCCAACAGTAATCCCCCATTAATTACCGAAGTGGTAACAGCTACGATGTGATATAATTATTAATAACGTGTCGTTGACGCAATTACATTCGCCTCGCACCACGAGCATCGCTAAAGCCGAAAGTGAAAGCCAAGAAGGAAAGGGGCAGAGCCGACATTGCCGGTTTTTGCGGCGAATCCCGAGGTAAACGGCTACCTGTGCGCGCCATTAAGTAATGCAGTCGGTTTCTTCGACTTGCTCCGGTGAGCAGAGAAGGCTTCAACCCCCTTCCCCCAAACCTTGAAAGACAGTATGCGATCGCACGAACTTACTTGCTCGCGTTTTCGACTCAGTCCACTCTTGTTCTGTCCTGTTCCTTACCTCCGATTGTCCGCGCCCGTATGGAGCTTTTTACCCGCGAGTTTTCGGCGAGCGCACGCCGCGCGACGTATGCGACTGGTGCCTAAGAGGAGCGCTAATGGCGTCAACGCAGGAATATCCAGGGACCAGATAGTCCTGTCTGCCCGCTTTGGGAATGCGTCGCGACTTGCAAGATGAAGGTGCATCTCGCGAATTTTGAGACGCGCGGTCCCGAATTTTGTCGCGTTATAGAGGACAGAATACATTCACGCACACGGGGCGTCTATATTGTAAAGTTGATTCCTCTCGCTTTCGCGGTTCGACTAAGCTTCCCAATTCGAAACTGTTAGCGGGGTAGCATTGATACCAAGCAGAGCAGATACACGCGATCGTTCTCAACGATATTATTATTGACAATTAACGTGTAGAGCTTTCCGTGTATAAACGAGATTCCGCCTTACCGCGCACTGTTCCTCGCATCTCCATGTGCCACGCTATTATCCTACAACGATCACGTGACACGAGCTCGGGTTCGACGAGGGATGCAAAACGCAACGATGCCCCCATTGTCTAGCGCGGGATATCCAGTCGCATTTCACCGCAGATACAGCCGGGATAAAGGGTAGACAGCATCGCTAATTCTCGGTGCACTTTCGTCCATGGCGCTGCCGTGCCCGTGAAAGCACAGAGACGTATCATAATCATGGGCGAGCGGTGCGTTTCGTGTCGGCGCGTTGCAGCCGGCCAACAATGCCACGGACGTACCCTCGCGTTGTCTCCTGCGGCGCGCATCATTCATTAAGATATCCGTTTCGCCTCGTTCGGTCGCTCGATCGACGCAAACGAGTCCCGACGTCGGGCCTCTTTCGAAGTTTCGCAGGATTACGTTCCGCGGCCAGCGAGAACCGTCGCCTGTGATACGGTCCGCGTATTCCCCCGCGTTACGTTAGCCAACGTCCAAATGTCAGTTAACGTTTGGACCGAACGGCGAGCGTTAACGAGCCTGTCATATTTAGAAAGTCATTATGAAACTGTTTACGCGGTCGCGCGGTGAACGATCGAGTCGTCGAGATTGGAGATGCAGCGAGGCGACGACGAGCCCGGCCGATCGAATTGGAAGGGGAATTTAATTAAGCGCAAAGGAGGAAGGGAATTCACTCGTTTCGTTACGTGGCTCGCGCCACGTAACCCCAGGCTTCAGCCGCTCGAGTATTCGTTTATAGACGTTTCGTTGCGCCGGCACAATCGCTGGAGGATCGTTCCTGCGGGCACGATCGACCTTTGGGCAAACTAGACAGGACGAACTGCATCCTCGGTCGCAAGAGGTGCGTCATTACATGCAATGTTAACTGCGCGTGCCTAATAGCGCCGCGGCTAGGATTGTGTTCGTGCCGCAATGCTCACCCGGACCTCGTTGCCGGATAAACGATGTCAGGGTCGAGTGTTGCTAAACAGGCGAAAGATCTAACCGTGAGAGTCGAACCGGCGAAATTCGTCGGTTTCCTTGGACTTCGTGAGACACGTCGATCGTACGATACGCTCGATGATTGCGGCGCGTAAACGTAAATCTGGGTCGGCGGTATTGCTGGAAGTGTTGGGTATCTTAGAAAGTGTGTACCGCATGAAACTTGCTGGTTGTAAATTTTGATAACCGTGGGCGGAGCTTTGATGTTTCTAATAGGTACACAGGGAACGCGTACGTCCGTGAGAACCATTGAAACATTCTTGTTAGCACGTTTATATGTACGAATTGCACGATATTCAAATAAATATCTGGGTATTGGTTTAACGGCGTCTGCGGTAGGTATTTCATGAGCAGACAACTTTTAGTTTTGGGATTAAATAGATAATTTAATGGGGCCACAAACACAGCGAGGCAATTGTATTCGAAATATTCTGTGAAATATATTTTCATTCTGCGGATGAATAATATCGAGTCTCGGGCCGGTTGGAATTTCGGTCGTGACAGTGCGGATTAAAAGGACTGCCAGGTACCAGTAAATCTCGAGCGAACTGGGAAATAGCGTCAAGGGAGCCAGTTCAAATTCCCCGGCTGAAGAATCGTTGAAAATTCGACTAACTTGGCACTCGGATGCGGAAAGGGCGGAGTCAACCGACCGATGGAGGTCGTCTAATTTATATCCGGTATGCAGACACCGTACACCCCAGTGGACTTTCCGAACGGTGGCCCACATTAAATTCCCCAAAGTTTCCTTCTGTACACCCGTACCTGTAAATAATATTCGATAAAATATCGCCAACAAAACTGCCCCGAATGGCGCATGATGTACGCGACTTTTGCTAAAATTGTATTCCAAAGACGGGCGACCGTATTTCAATCGCCGCGACAGAGAGACCGTAATTAATTTAACCCTGAAACTTCGGGTCCAGCATGACGTCGTCTGTCCTTAACAGGCAACGGCGAATTCGTGCGCGCGAAATTCTCGTTGAAAGGAGCACACATTTTCGTTTGGCCCTTTTTGTTTTGCTTTACGCGCCGTCGTTTTAGTCCTGCCCTTCCGCTTCTCTTCGTTTGAAATTATTTTCAATAAATTCGCATCGGTACCGCGTTGCCGTCAGCCACTTTTTTTTTTCGAGAGGGAGAGAGAGAGACGACGCACGCATGGAAGGCAATCTTCACGCGTAAATAACGCGGACAGGGTACCGAAAGTAAACTTAGAGAATAAAATTACCGGCTTTATGCTCGTCTTAACGTTTCACCCGTATAAATACGAGCGACGTCGGATAATTCCCGCGGCCGAAAAGATAAACGAACACTTCCCCGTCCAAAAGATTTACGTTATGATTCCAATAATTCTGTCGCGCTGCGTTAAAGCCTTCCCCCCGTGTATGGTCGAAGACGAGAGCCACGCCGAAGTGAATAACGCGGTTCTGGACCGGGCCACGATAAAAGAGGGAACATTCGAGATTGAGATCGTCTCGCGTTTACTATGGCGAAGGGGACATTGTCGACTCGCGAAAAGCAGCCGTTTTATCGGCGTATTGGCGAGGATCCAGGCGGGAAAGAAGCGTCGCGGAAGCTTTCGAGTGCACGAGCGGCGTCCGAGAGCTCGATACTTTAAAGTGCAATTTAAAAATCGTAAATGAATTCTTCCATTGTGACCGGACACATCGAACTTTGCTATCTCTTGCATCCTCTCGAACACCTCGTCACGCTCGTACAATTTAATCGCTTTCATCGGTTCTGCAAAGGGCATTACTTCTAATTGAAAATTGTTCGCCCGATTGCCATTCGAATAAACGATTTCTTTGCTACAGACACGATGTATTGTGCCACTGTTTTTGAGGGTACTCTCGGCGTTAATTATTCGCGTTACATGCGTTCCAGTAATGCTCGCGCCTCGCTGGCCTCCGCCTGAGAGGCGATATTAGGATGCATTAAGCTCGGCCGATGCATCCGACACAATAATCGACTCGTACGTGCATTAATTACAATCACGTTTCTATTCATCCTCTTAGCTGTTACGCGGCCAGACCTCCATTAAGAAACTGCACCTTGAGTGTGCCCTCTCCTTAGCGTCGGCCACTGGAATCTCTCTTGTGCCTGACAATGATAATTTCACATTGCTGTGGGCCTTTTGTAATGGTGAAATCTTATAGAAATGATGCACGGAAGTATTTATTATAGCGAAGTTAGGTGCCGTATTAAATGGAGGTTAATTGCAACGTGTTCCTATTGTTTTTTTCGCATTTATTGTGTGAGTAAAATTGTGCACCATAATAATTAGTGTATGTTATTATTGCGTGTACATATATAAACAGGTAGGATTAAATAAAGACTGTAATAAAGGGCTACTTATTTTCTAATTCGTGCCTATCAAGTCATATTAATTACACAGTGACCTGGTGTATCGGAAAAATAAAAGGTATCGAACATTATTTAAAATCGAAGTAACGCCTATTAGACGTACTTGTTGTTGCATTCCCGAGAGAGTTGAACAGTCGGAAAACTTTGTCTGGTCTCTAGCCCTAGGAAATAGTTCAAATTAAGGGTCGAGTATCCTCGAGTTAGCTACTAGTGAGTCGGAAGGTGGACAATCGGCGCCCGTGGGTTGCACAAGGGCCGACGATGAGTGGCCAAAGGCGTTAAGGAACCACTCCCTCTTGTCTAAAGGCTCTTAAAGGAATTGTCGTGCCCCAACCTTGCTCGTGGGAGCAAGATTCACGAACCATTTGTTCCCGCCTGTCTTCGATGCTCTGACCCGCCTCGACGTTAATAAATGACACCGGGGCGTACGTTTGTCCCTTTGTTTCATCGGGAACTCGAATAAATCCGGTTGCATTGCGAAAAGGACAGCGGATAGTACGCCGCTTGCTAGAAGACACCGATACGCATCGAACGTTGCCGAAAGTTTCTGCCCAACCGTAAACTTTGTTGCAACGACGGTTGTCCAAGTGGCAGATTCTTCGATGGGAATGCAAATCGAGATGAAGAACCGAGCGTCTAGACGCAATTAGAAACGTAATATCCCAATGACAGCGAAGACGCGGCGGCCGCGTCGGCATTCTCAACGATCGCCCGCGAACAAGCACGAAAGTGAATCTCAGCTTTATTTCACGTTTATTAAACCCTCCACGGGGATAATTTTCTATACACCATGGCCCCGCGATAATGAAGGTTTGTCCCTGAAAAATCATAATGTATACTCGCGTACGCACCGCCACTCATTTCTCGCGCATTAAATTACCCGTAGTGACTTTTCGATTATTAAAAGGCTATAATTCACTCGACCGCTCGCAGCATTCCCGTTCCTCGTTATTTTAACGGGCTCGAATCCGGTCGCCCCCGTCACACCCGGCCACTTCGTCTCGGACAACGCGAACCGTGTACGTCACGCGGATCCTCCACGTTCAACGTGCCGAGCAACGCTCCGCGTGCTGCTTGGTAAATTCGCCCGATGATTGAAAGGCGTGACTAACTGGTAGGCGCCAGATGAACACGCGCCACGATTTTGGCACTGCCGTATCGTTTTATCCTCTAATTAGAAGTTTTCGTTCAGTTTTGCCCGGTTTTGCTCCACGGAGCAGAGCGCCATAGCCGCCGGGGATTCTTCACGTCCAAGCTATCCGTAAACCCTTAACGATCCGCTGCAACGATTTTAATTGGCGAAACGAGCCGCGCGACGTATTAAATATTCCGGAGATGTGTCGATGCCAGCGCGCGGCGGCCCTGTTAATCGCCCGACGGTGGCGATATGTGCAAGTCCGTTTATGGTCGGCACACGACGTTACTGCGCCTTCCCGTGGATCGTGCACGACGATCGAGGCGCACTGCCGCAATTCAGATACCCGCCACCCTGTTACATGTTTCCTCGGGCCGAGTAAATGCCAGACGCTTAACGGACGATTATATTTTTGGATCGCGTGGCACCACTCGTTTCGCGTCTGGCACAATTAGCGCCGCCGCTCGCCGGAGACAATCGATGAGAATGCATTACTACGGTTCTATTGTGAGGATCGGCGGAATCAAAGGTCGATGGGGATAGGTTCTGAAACGGGGAAGAGTAAATGGCTTTCCTAGCGAGCTTTCCTAGCGGGCTACTGATTCTCGGGTTCCTACGCGATAGTTCGGGGGAGGGTACCAAAAATTTGGCCCCTGTGCCGGAGACGAGTTGTCCAAGTATTTGTGAATGTCAATTAAAAGTCGCGCACCTTTCCTGCGCATGATTGTCCCATTGAAACCGGAGTGAAATGATTCGCGCGACAATTTACGACCGCCTATAACTAAGGACTACCCCGACATACGGTTCGACAGAGGCGGACAAGGTATCCAAAACAGCGAGACGCTTGCAATATAAATACCGTCTCCCTTCTTAAAACATCGTCGACCTGTCCTGCGACTAATCGAACCACGATATCGCCCAGAGAAATCCCCTTTCCAGCTATCTGTCTCGCCGCGCAAGAAACGTCGGCGTTCAATCTCGCCCGCCCACCCAGCCACCCCTCGAATCTTCTCGAGTGTCGCGCATTCGATTCCCAGGGCGTTACGCAATTAATTAGACCCCGAATGCTCTTCGATTTTCCGTCTAGCGCGTCGAAAGACGTCGGGAAGGTGGGGACCGTCGGTCGGCCGCGAAATGCCTAGACGGTTCGTTCTCGTTCTCCTTTGAAGCGGCAGCGGATTTGTCGCTCGATTTTGCATTCCACGTGGCCGTCTACCACGCGGTTGTCCGCCTCTCGCCTCGTGCGTGCGTGCTCTTTATCCGCGTTTAGAAAATTAAAACGAGCTCCCCCGATGGCGGCCACGTCGGTGGTGGCACGCGGGTGCATTGTCAAGCGGTGCTGCCGGGCAATTAGCCCCAGTCTTTGTCCGTGCTCTTTCTTCCTCGTCTGTTACACAGGTTTGCTTGCCTCTGGTGCTAGCGCGACGAAGTTCATCCGGGTTCCTTCGTCTCTGTCCGATCGAACGCGACGAAAAGGGAAAGGACGAACAACGTCGGGGAAACCAGACACGTTGGATTCGCCACTTCATCGTCGTCGATCCCTTCCCCTCGGCGATCACGTTTTCCCTCCGCCGGCGCTCGTGGTGCTCGCCTTTTGCCGCGGACGAGCCAAGAAATCCGCGTGCTCCTAGGTAACGGCTCGACGAACCTGGCAGGAAATAGATCCGTGGACCGCGTGGTGTCTACGGCGCCCACCGAAATTAGAGTCCACGCGGATCCACGACGGATATTTTCGCCCTGGCGCGCGCGCCTCCTCTCGGTCAGCTCGCCCCATCGTTGGAAACGCGCGTACGCGGCTTGCTCGCGAGACTGGCAGGGATTTCAAACGCGACAAGCCGACGCGCTACTATTTGGAGCGGCGAACCACGTTGGTCGCGAGCCCGCCGCCGCGTTTCATTTCAATCTTAACGCGCCGCGCCCCGGCGTTTGGACGACATTGCTCCACTGAGATATTAGGATAATCGAATCGTTTGGCCGATCGGCGACGGTGGCGGTGTTCTCTCTGTCTAAGCTTCCTTTCCGTTTTTGTTACATTCCCCCGGTAGGCTTTGCGTATAATTAGAACGCACGCGGACCAGGAGTATCGCGAGCGCAGTTATTCACGGAGACGTGTTTGCTTTTGTGCACAGTAGGGGGAGTATGACCTCGAGCTGCAATAAAGCGTACGTCGACCTTTGATACACACTAGGAGCCGCGAGTTAATGTTTTGATTATGATATTTCCCAATTACAACCGCAGCCGGTAGCGTGGCGCGAAGTCTGACCACAGCGGTCCGTTACTACTTGCGCGGGGCGTAGAGCATTCCTGCGTAGATCTTAAAATAGGCGAGATTCAATTAGAAACCGCATGGTCTAACATCGTGCCTTGGCACCTCAATAGACCGTTGTCTGTCAACTCTCTGACTCTCAAAAACACATTTCTCTTTAGCGAGTGATTAATTACCCGGCGTCAAACATAGCAAAAGTAACAGAAGTAGGTTCGCCGTGGAAGCCGCACCTCTGGTTGTAATTCTTCCGTGGAATACCGCGTGCGCAACAGAAATTCCCCCTATTCGAAGGCGACAGCGTTCAACATAGATCTCGTGGCCGACGAAGCGCGAATAAAGTTAAATAACTGCCACGTCGGCCCGGTATATCTGCGTCCAGGTGTCTACGAGCTAATTAAAAAGAGCGTTCGATAAAACGACAGAGATTCGTATTATCATCGAATGGGTGAGGGGGCGACCTACGCTAGACCCCACTGTCCCGTTTTTTGCCCGCAATAAAACAAAGCCGGGGACAGTTTTCCAATAACGAGATAGAAAAACGTATCGCGGTACATTTGTAATCGTGCCGTCGATCGATTTCCACGGGACTCGGATTGCAACGCGAAAAACGCCGCCTCGCTCGTGTAAAACACCCGCAGGCCGGGCCCGTTATTAAGTGCAAATTACGACGCCGCGGACACGGAAAAGATAGAGGAGGGGAAAAACGAGGAAACGAAGGAACGAGCTCGTATAGAGCCGGGCGAAGGCGCGCGATCGGCTGGAAATACGATTCTCCGCTTAGCGGTGTTCCACGAAATTTACGGCCGCGGTAATAGATATTGGAGCCGTGGATTCCTTATTACGTGCTGCCGTTAGATGCGAGATAATGATGATTCCTTGCCGCGAACTTTGGCACCGCGGTGCCGTCTTATGCCCGCGCGACCGCGACGGCCCGTCTCACGCACGATAGGTCGAAGTTAACTGATTGTATTTCAATATCGCGTGTCCGCGGATTGGTATGCGCCGTGTGGGTAATTGCGACGAGCTGCTTAGAGGAGCGAATTATGATTCCGGTGTGGGAACGGCGGATAAATTTCCTTGCCGTGCCTCGACCTTACCTCGTTTCCGAAATATTCTTTCAACTTTGTATACCATGTACTCGTTTAATTCCAATTACATATTCACCGCACCACTTTATGTCTATGAAACCCGAAACTTGTTCAACTCTCACAACGATCGTCCACGAACTTTTGCAGTGCAGAGTGCTTATCTCCAACCTCGACCCTTCCTTCCGAGCCCTGGCAAGCTCCCCAACAAGCTCTTTCTCGTATCGCGAGATACCATGTCAGTCTGCGCAACTACGAGAGAGACGAGAATCTGTCCCGAGCAATCGACGCGTTTTCGCGTTTCCAAGGCAAAACGGGAAAATCGTTCAAGTGCGCCAATGCGCTTCCTTATAAACTATCCCCCCGTCACTTTCGCACGTGCCTAACGGCGCGTCGATTTCGATCAAGGGATAATCCTCGGCAGTTCGAGCGGCGACGTGACAAACGATTTCCAACGCGCCCCGACTACGATATTACGCCGTCCAATGGTATCTCGTTCGAGCTCTATTCAGAACGGTATTGCGTACTCGCGAAGCGGTGCAATTCAGGTGTTTACTCGCAAACTGCGCCCGCGAACAACGAGAAACGGCTTCCAGCCAGCTTTCTTATTAGAGCTGCGAGTTGCGTCAATCACGATGGCTTACGGTGTCGATTGACGTGACGCGGCAAACGCCCCCAATTAAATCCTACGCTTTTGCGAACGTAATTGCGAATCGACGAAGGATTTGTTCGATTAACGACCGAGCGAGTCAAACGACGCTGCATTACGAAACGAAGCGGCTCGCCGGATTTCCCACCTGGCGTTTAATTTCACCAAGACGTATTGTCGGATATATTTGATTCGAACCAGTTTCAGATCCTGCGAATTTATGTGGAATTAAAGTACGCAGGGTCTGGTTGGTTCGAACTGTTTCGAAAATTATACTTTCATCTGTGCCACCTGCGGCTGGCAAAGATAAGACGTCAATCTCCGAGAAATAATAGCCTGCGATACAAGTCTGCGAATTCTCCGATAACAAGTACCAATACCGAGGGAAGCGAATAAATTCCAAGCATTCCGCATACGCGGGCCAGAATAAGACCTAGCCGCTGACTCGCGCGGTGAGCAACAAATGAGAAATAAAGTAACCGTTCGTCCCGTTGGTAAGGTACGATGTCGCTGACCCGGTTGCGCGGCATGTATGTACCGGTCAAGAGCAGCCAGTGTGCCGCACAAAAGCGACGAGGAGGAAGCGGCAACGGCCCTAGGATTCAGCGGTTTGTGCGTGTAGAATTGTCCGCGGAAAGAAACGGCGTCGGCGGGCGCGTGCACTCGTATGCACGCCGCTGCACGCTCGCTCGCTCGTACGTACGGTTGACATTTAAATACATTATCATAACAATGCACGCGGGTGCATGTTAAGTTAATATCATCATACCTCCTCGTTCCGCGTGCGGCGAGAGCGCAAAACGGTAGTCCATTCCGTAGAGAGAAACAGACAGAAACTCTCGCTCCCGGCTAACCCATACCCAAGCCCGTTCCTCTCCTCCTGTCCGCGTTGAGACTCTACGCGAAAGCTGGGCCACCTTCTCGTTTTACTTCATACGTGTATCCCTGTTGGCCCGCGAACGTGTGTTCGGTTTGTTTTTTTTCTCGTTTTCGTGCACGCATCCGACCTCGCATCAGCGACGCCTCGGGGACACCGGTGGATAATATATCTCGCAGCCCCGCGACAATTTGTTGCCCATCGAACGGGGGCAATCGAACACGATCACCCCGACAGTCCGGAGGAGCCTGGTGGGCGAGCGCGCGCCCTCGTCGCGATCGTTCGCGCTAATCTCCGTGCCCGTGTTCCGTCGCACGGCGGCCGGCACATTTCGGTCTCGAGAGTTCGCGGATTAATTCGCAAACGACTGCGACTGCGAATTGCGACTGAACCATCGAACAAGTCAATCTCAGCCACGCGGGCATCGATGTGCAATTTATTTGCCGGTTCAATCGCCGCGACAGCCATTTCCCTATCCTCCACAATCGCGGGGCTCGCTTGAAATACGAGCGCGTTCCGGCTCGCTCTGAACTTATATCGCGGCGAACGCTCTAATAAACTATACCAGCCAGGAACGTCTCCATTCAACGCGACCGGGCCCCCGTTCCCTTTCTCACGGCATTCCGCCGATTCGTATCAACTATGTAGACTCTCCTAGAGCAGCCCGACTGGGACGGACGTGGTGCGTGGGCCTTTTCCGCCGACCGGCCAAAAGAATTCCCCGCTGTTATAATACCGCGAAAGGGACTGTCTTCCGTTGTGCCGGGGTTAGAGGGGTCCGGCGAACGCGGGACGAAAAGAGAGGCTGCGCCTCAACGAGGCAGGGGCGGTGTGCCGGGTGGATAGAGCAAAGAGAAAACGTACGCTCTCGTACAAGCATCTTGTAACTCGACAAGCTCGGACGTCTACCGCGGTGTGCGTCACAAAGAGACCGCAAAACGGCCGTAGCGAGAAAGGATTTTTAGTGGTCGAGAACGGAAGAGAAGGACGAGTGGCAGGAGTGGAAACGAGAACGCGGCGGTAGGGGCATAGGAAATATATTGATATTTATTTACGACTGGTAATAATAATTGATCTCGGGGCTGCAACTCTATGGAGGCAAAGGCTGAACCGGCAGGTGAGGCCAAGGAGGAATGAGAAAGGGAAAGAAGGAGTAGCGCGTTGGGTACGGGCGAAGGGGCGAGGGGAAGAAAGAGCGAGGCGGGATCGGGTCCGGACTGGCCCAGGGCCTTACGACTTCTTTATTTCGTCCGGCCGTATATCAGCTCCAAACGAAAGGGTTAAAGGTGTACACTCAACTAAATAAATTCGCGACCATCTCTCGACTTCGAATCCCGCCGCATTCGCCCCGTTCCTCGCTCTTCCCGTGGCATGGGGCACTTTCGGCACCGTGGCGAATCAGAAATTCCGTGAGCGAGAGGAATTCGAGCTTTATAAAGATTGCACCGTGTTGTTCGCGATGAAATATGAATTAATGTAAATGGGAAGTGTACGGGGCTCGAGGCTCGAGTGCGACAGCTGCACAAAAGACCGTGATTATCAAATGCATGTCAATGGAGGACGTAAATCCTGCAGGGGATACACGTAGAGGGGTATTGTACGAAACAGCCGTCCAATTACAAGCTTCCTGTCAATGATACGGAATGTCGAGTGGTCATCGCATTAAAATCGTTTTTTTAGCAACGAGGATTTTGTGAAACAGATCTCGCTGCGAAGTTATCTTTAAACCAGAATAGAGCATAGTAACAATTGAACTTATAAAATAAAATTGAAGAACGTGAAGAAACATTAGCTTATTCCAACTTATGCAATACTACAGTACACTAACTCGAGGATAAAATTCCTCGACAAATTCTCGGGGAAGAATTCTCGCGAAGGAACGCTACGTGCGATTCGCAATTCGGATATTTTGCGTAATGAATGTTCAACTTGGGATCGATTTCGGTCACCGTGCAGTTTACGCACGAGCAGCTTCACGTTCCGGGCTTGCCTCCGAAAGTATTGATAGGCAATTAAGAAACATCGGGGATAAGTTATCGCTTCGAAAACGGAGTTCGCGGAGCGCACTCGAAATAGTGCGGCTCGTTAGTCGGACGGGAAACGTAAGACGGTCTAAACAGCACCGTTTAATAAATACGTCGATCGTAAACTATTTCGCGAACGATCATTAAGTATCAACATATTACAAAAGGGCCCCGTCTAGCCTCCCTGTGTCGACCCCCGTCTCGCCCACCGCCCCCCCTTTCTTCTCTTTGCCATTTCGTTCTCCATGCGCGGCACTTGCAATAAATCTGCTCCTCGTGTACACGTACACGCGTGCGTACGTATGTACCCGAGTGGAGATCCCTCGCACGTTCCTAACCGTGGCCCTGTCTGTTTCGTATCTACTATTATTTTGAGAGGGCCGGCTTGGAACCGTGAAAGATTCCCTGGCACGCCTCGAAACGCCGCACGAAATTTCGCGTGCATTGAATGTCTGCTCGACATCGACGTTGCTTTCGTTTTGAATCAAAACGTTCGTAAATCGATACGTCTCGCGCCGGTGAACGTCCGGATTGAAACGTTTCGGAAGAATACTTCACCCTGAGCAGGATAGTTTTTGAATTCGATCCACGGAGTATAGAAACTACATATTTTTTGTTTCTTAATCTTTCAAATACAAGTATACCATCGTTGACCCCGGCTCGTAATCCTTCGTCGACGATCTTTGTCCACCGTTCTCGCCACTATTCACCTGAACCTTTTCGAAACTTCCTCTCGCTGATCGTGTAACCGGAATTGATCGCCGCTGTCGGCTCTCGGGCTATTAATGCAATCACCGACGCCGAAAAGAAAAAAGAAAAAAAAGGGAATCGATATTACATCGGTTGTACCCGGGAGCGTTCGCTCGGTGGAGTTCCCTCTGGAAACGGAATGTGAGGCAACGATTCCACGGGAGATACGTATCTTCCATCAAGGTGGTCGCCGACGAGAGGATCGCCGGGGGATTGCGAAAAACGAAAATTCTGGTCCGAGACCGTTCGGCCTCGCGTAGCCCCCTATACATCATTCGGGGTTCCCTCGCGACCATACACACGGCTGCGCGAAGCGTATGCATGCACGTTCCTCGTCGCGTCCTGGCCACGCGAATCTCCGCGTTGCGAACCGCGTATACGCGCGGCGTGTAGGCACAGGTTGACGCGTAAAAAGTTGAAAAGTAGCCGTACGCGTTAGAGAGTTATGCGCGAACCGCAAGGCCGCCTTTTTGGACACTGATAAAACGACGCGAGATGGAGATCGCGCGGTGGTTCCGCGCGGAGAGAAAGATTTAGCTGGACGGCCCGGTGAAACGGCCGGCTGTAAAAGCCAGAGTAAATACTTGGCCGGTCGTTTGCTTCGGAATATTTCCCCGGCGTACGCTCGATTTTTGGCCCCGTTCGTTGGATGCAGAAGAAACGGCCGGCCCGGGGACCTCGATCTTGGCGTGGATTCAGATAGGCCTGCAATCGCTTTCGTTATTCAAGAAGAAAGCGCGAGAAACGATATGTTCGTGCGTAATGGCACCGTAAGTCATCCCGGACGTTGCTAGACACCATTTTCCCGGATCGTTCTCGTTTGTCAAGCGATTCGACTGTCAGAGATTTCTGGAACCGTCAATGTTCAATTAGGCGTCACCGATTTACTACTTACTACTTATACCTAGTTCGAGCGACCTAAACGAACGGCTACCATCAAAATGTTGGGACACTATTTACTCCCGTCTTCCATGAAAACCTGTTACCCATTTAAACACTCTATACGTCTAGCCGCAGTTCTTCCGTTCGTTTTATTTTTCATTAACAATCAGAAGGCACCGTTTGATATACCGTGCAGGCGAACCTAAGGGGCTAAAAATAACGGGATGGAAGTTTCTCAGGCAATCAGAATCGTCTTATTCTAATAAACACCGCGATGAAAGCGCACATTAAACCCTACATACGTACTCGAAAACCGCAATAAAAGCATCAGTGTCTCATTTACACCCCTTACCGTGCCCTTTTTCGTCTTCGCCGTTCTTTATGAAGCTCGTATTCTCGTAAGAAGGTACGTGTCGTCACCGCGGCGGTCGTATCGACCGATCGCTCGAAGCAGACAATAAAAGTACGAGTTCAACGGACCACGGCCGTACAGCGACGCACAAATCAAAAAGTAATGGCTAGTTAGTCGCGGCCGGTGCGTAAACGCACGTCCCGGATCGGCCGGGCCGAGTGTTTAACCCCGTGGTCGGCCGATTAACCGACAAATTGGACGCGTTCGGCCCCCTGCACTCCTTCGCGTACGGTATCGCGAAGAAAATCGACCGAGCCGAGGTGCAAAGGGGTTAATGGCGGCCACGTACGATGGTTCGAAGGTCCAGGGAGGCGCAGGGATCGTCGTGGACCGGAGCGGACGGTTTTATTGGAAAGTTCTGGTTCGTTTCCCGGGTAAATGGACGCGACCCCTTCGCTCATTGAATGTTTATCGCCCGACGTTCCCAGTGTGCAAAAGTGTGGGCACCGATTGAATTGCGCGGACGCCCACAGGTGTATATACTCGACGGATCATTCGTGCAACAATATCTCTGCATACAGGATCGATAAAATATCGTATATTGGAAAGGTTCGCGTCGCGTGCTGGGTTTCGTTGCGAAACCGCGTAATAATTGAATGCTGCTTCATAATTGAGGAATATTGAAACGCCGGGAACATGCTTACAAAAATCACGCGATACATCACCGATTCGGCATCACGCCGCCGCGCAATCAAACATTATATCCTTTACGAAACAGGAATCCGTCGACGACCACGACGGCGTTCGTTCCCTCGGTCATGTACGCGGTTTTTAACGGAACGTGTCGTGCAAACCAGCGCTAGAATAATTGGCTCTGGGTACGCCAGACGCGTCGGCGCTGTTGGCATAATTTTCCCGTGCGAGACAGCGAGCCAAGGAGAAAATCGGGATGCGCGCGAACTTTAACACCGCGCGTTCGCCCGTATCGACCGAGTTAATGACGTTTTCTTTCCTTTTTCTGTTTCAGGTAAGTGCATCACAGCCGCGCGAGCGAAAACCGGGAACAGCGTGAAAGCGTCGACTTCGAGTAAAGGTTACGTAGGCAAGCGCGCTGCGAAAGGTGATCGAAGATGGAAGCGTCGAGCTGTCGGTACCAATTGGCCCGGTGCAGTCGCAACGAGCGACGAGTAAATATACGTGCATTCGATGATGGCGAAATGTCCGTGCGAGATTGCAGCAAGTTTTCGTTGCCGGTGGAAGCGTTCGCCGCGTTCGGGTTTATTAAATCGGACGACTGCGTCAGGTGAGACGGGAAAGGTGTGCTGCTCGCCGTGTTATCGCGTGAACGTATTTCGAAGGAAATTGAAAATACCACGATGCAACTACGTTGCCGCAGTTTGTCGAAGTTCGAGGGAGCGTGAAACGGCCACAATGCGCGGCGAACCACTTCACCGTTTTTAAATAACCCTTTCATCGTTCCGGCGAGGAACGAATCGAGCGTAAGAAAATTTCGTTGGCGAGAGGAGTTGCGATTATTTCGAACGCGTACCGTACATTTGCAGGACAGTTTTACTCAATTCCATCGGCTCGCGTAATTGCGAATGGAAATACTGCACGCCTTCTCTATCTCCCTGTCTCTTTACGGCTCTATTCCTATAAATGATCGACTCATTCACGACGATTATTATTTTCTACCATTTTTCCTTGCACGTCGTTAGCCACGCTAGTACATACGGTGGAACGTTCGAAGGCCCCACGAGAAAACGATTACGAAGGAGGCATGTATCTAACTCAATCGCCGAGAACACGGCTAAGAAGTTGCCAACGAAAAGGAAGGAAAAGACCACGCAGAGGATACCGGCTGCGACGCCTTTACGCTTGTTAATCGTTCCCTCGCCGAGGGCCAGAAGGGTACATTATCCCCCGAAGGCGACGCGCTAATTATTTATCGAGTCCGTCTCGAGCGGAACGAGCCCCGTGTGACGGGAGGTCTTTCACGGTGGCGATGTCGCGCGCGAAATTAAACGAGCACGCGAGCTCGGACCGTCGGATTTTATCGCGATAACGATAGATCGATAAAGTATTAAATATGTACCGGGTTCTTGGAGATTGCGAACGAAAACTATGAACCCCCGAAGTGATTACTATTTATACAGATGTCGTATTTCGCAGAACGACCACTGATCACACGTTTTTTCTTTTCGAATTTACAAAGCTATATATGTATATACAAATTGGATTACAAGTGCGATATGATATTGTATCTCAGTGTATGGATGAATACGGAAAATTACCAACAAGAAGCATAATCATTTTTCACGGTGTTTTATATGTATGCATGTATATATATATATACATATGATTATGCGTTTGTGAAAAATGATTATGCTTCTTGTTGGTAATTTTCCGTATTCATCCATACACTGACAATGAGATACAATATCGTATCGCGCTTGCAATCCAATTTGTGGTACAGGTGTAGCGAGCGTAGCTTGAATAGAAATTCAAAAAAGAGTAAAATCCGGAATCATTTCATTCCGCTGCGTAGGATTAAAGGAAGTAATGTTTTAATTCCCATTTTTTAATTTACTAATCGTGAATCGAAGTACGATTTGACCAGTACAGATTACTGTCTGACCAACGCGCGTCACATTCTACTGATTCTGTACAGACACGAACAATTTCGTGAACGAGCGAATCAGGCGCACCGTATAACAATGTATTAACGATCCACGGATCGAACACGAGCGGGCAGGGGCCCAAACGTTCAATTATCGCACTCAGCGCCGTAAATCATGACAGAGATACTACATAGATACGAGATCCGTGGTCAGATGCCGACCCCATGAAGCACCTTCAAGGTTACTTCTGGCTGCAGCAGAAGCCATCGATAGATGCAGGAACAGTAAACAGGAAATGTATTCGATCGAGGGGGCAAAGAGGCCACGGGCAACAACGAATAGATATACATCGACGATCGTGGGAGTTCCAGGGTCGATTTATAGTTCCATGAATCAAGGGCGAGGGGCGATATATTTGCCTGTATTGCCCACCAAAATTCAACGATGGTTTCGATTAATATCGCTCGAAACAGAAACTTTTCTACCGTGTATGGCGTTGTTCTCGGCCAAACAACGTGAATGTGCCCTAAACGATTTGTTTCAATATAATGTAGTCACGTTTCGTGATGCATTTTGATATCCTCGTTACGAAAATTGAATTCCGCAAATTGAACAGAATTTATACGGCCTCTTCAATAATGAAACTAAATCGGTATTCGGGGTAAGTATTATGAATAAAACGGTCCGGGTTGCATGCGAGTACAATACCGGGTATTCTCCGGATACGCTATTACTACGACCTCGTAAATACGCCCGTTATGGGCCGTAAAATCGAATAATCGCCGGCCGATATTTAGCGAGTATAGCGTAGTGATAACGTTTTGTCCGCGGTCAGCAGATTGCCGGTCCGAACCGCGCTGAGCCAACGATTTCGTTCGCTTCTCCCTAAAAATCGACTGCCCACTGTAACTGGATTAAAACCGCCGCCGGTATTTTTATTCCGTATCGGCTATTCGATTCTGATATTATTGATATGAAACGCAACGGGGATCTACCGATGGGTCGATTTAAATGCCCCTGAAATTTATACATTTCCGTCCGATTATTTAATTAAAAACTGAGCAACGATGTATCGCCTTTAAAGAGCCAGATTACTAGATAGCAAATCTCATTAACAATATTGCCCGAGGGTCGCAAAATCGATTGGATTTAGGGATACTCTTCTCGCCCCTCCTCGTTCAGATAATTCCATTCCTTTTTTTTCTCTCCATACACCTCTTATCTGATTTCACGCACCGGCGCGGCGACGAGTGCAAACGCCTCGCCTGCCACGCGATTAATCGGCCAGGTGTCCGTCGATTTCTCCATTGTCAGCCGGCCGAACAGGCCCGGCGGCGCGTCATTCTAACGCTTCACGCTTTACAAACTATATTTCACTCGGGCCGCGGTAATTTTATGTGCGAGCTGTCCCACCTATCTCCGCGGCGCGAGTACGGCCGCGGGAACGCCGCGCCGGCTCCGGTCAGGCCAGATATCCGAAGTTTATTGCCGTTCGGTGATAACCCGTAAATTGCTGTCCATAGGAAACGGGTATAAACGATAGTACAAAGCCGTAATCTGCGCCCAATCGCCCGCAGAGTCGGCGAACGGGCAACTTCTATTGGCGATCCGCTTGTCCGACGCGCGGACGCGCGGACGCGCGCGTTTTTCAACGTCTCAACGCGGCAATACAATTCTCCCCGCTCTCAAATGCTCAGCCTAGGTGCCCGTGAGTAATTATTACAGCAGCTGCCGATCTACACTCGCCCGCGCCGAATTTCTTATCTCCAACGTGTTACCGGTGTTAATTGGCGTTGACCGGCGTTGGAATTTAATCGACGTCGTCGCGGCCCGAGGAGACTTCGAAGCATTCGTGTCCGACGATGCAACGGTGTGTTTCCGTATGGCAGATTTTCGTTTGAGGGCGGTGTTACCTCGTAATGTCTTACTGTTTTAAGCGGTGCCGATGACAATAAAGACTGGACGTGTGCTGTTGATATTAAACCAGCTATACTCCCCGTGAATACGTTTTAGCGTTTGCAATTTTAGCTTCGATAGTTGTAAAGATAAATGGCAATTTCGGCGGAAATTAGAGCATACTCGAATCGATCTAAACAGTAGACCGATCATGCCAATAGTTATATCCAATTATTTTTATCCCGCATACAAGAATAATCGCCTGCCCTCTAGATAATCGACTTTCGCAATCTGTGCGTGCGCGGTTCTCATTTCTTCCCACCCCAATTCTCACGAGTCCCAGCGTCGTATATCGAACGCCCGACGAAAAACTCGAACACCCTGATACCGTCCCCAGGATCGCCCCCGGCATATATTTCCATCGTTAAGAAGCAGCTCGGAAACGTATGCGCTTGGAAATTTATGCGCTGGGCGCATCAAGCGACTCGCCGGTTGCCAAGGGTGCAACCTCACCTGTGCGGCAAGAGGTATGCACTTACACACACGATCGGAGCGCGCACGATCTTCGCGTTCCCGGGGGTTGGTTCTCTCCCGTAACCGCGCGTTGAATTCAGGCCGAGTCATTAGTCAGCGACGTCGGGAAATCGGGTCGAGTATCTTGCGCGCCGCTTCATTACATGTTCGACGAAGAGGATTAAGAACGCGTTTAGGGCACGACGTGTGACAATGGCCGCGCCGTTGGCTGCATAGGAACTCGTATGCCCTGATTTCCCTGAGCGAAGTGTATATGCTGCTCGAACGACAGCGGAGGGAGAATGCAGGATTTCGAGTGGAAATATTGATAGGTACCCGGGTGGCGATAACGATAGTAGCGGTACAGTTTTATGGAAGTTTATCGCAATTCTTGAAAAATATCGACCGTACATAAAGCGTGTTTTATTTATGGAACAGGTAGTTACAGGAATGTTATCATAATCGAACTGTGCCGGTCACTTGACTCTTCGTACAATTTGTTAGTCTTCAGCTATGACTTCTATGTTATATTTATTTTGTATGCTTCCAAAATATTCGGCAGATAATTCTGTTCAATTTGTAGCTACAATTATCGCGCAACTAATCGTGTATGTCGAATGAAAAATAATTCCCTGTCGTTAGAAAACATCCGACCGATAAAACCACCATTCCTCCCAAGTGTTTTAAGCAGTAGACTCGAATAGTGTCAATGAAATAAGGAGGCAAGAAATTATTATCGCAAAACAGCACGTATTTATACGTCAATGCAACCTAACCGTTTCACTTCTGGGCCTCGCTTTCCCATTTTCACTCGGTAACCTGTGCAGGTTTGCTGTTTCCCGCATTCCAACTTCCGTGGCAATAGTTTGACGAACTGACAAGAACCGGGTACGCGCGATTTAGCCGCGGCGATGAAAGCTTTCAATAATCCCCGTGGTCGTGGTCGTGGCCGTGTGCACCCGTCCCTCTTCACCGATCATCATTACGCTAATTAGTCGCGATGACTTTCATGCGGCGAGCCACCTTATCGGACTGAATCGGAATGCGCATGCAACCAGCCACTACAAAGCGCCTGGCTATGATTTCTCGGGGTACACGCGTAAGAATAACGCGCATTCAATTGGGATGCGTGTACGTCGATGATTCACGGACGTGAAGCGAAACGCTCGACAACGTGAAACGTTGAACGACGTCTTCTGCCGGCTTCGGTATCACGAATTTTATTCAACCGCCCGTCTGCATCCGCCTGGCGTTTGCTTTTGCGCTCGTTTCCGGTAGCTTTCCCCGAAAGGGATGCGGTTTTCTGCGTAGAAAAAATTTGTGTAACGCTAGTATCAGTCTGAGGCTAGAAACTGAATTCCAGCGCCGCTCTATTTCCTTTCCTCCTGTGGCGAATGAAAGGTTGCTTATTTATTCCTCTTTTTTTTCTGAAAAGTTAACCCGTTGCCCGTGCTGCGTCTATTTCAGCGGCAGCTTTTTTTGACCGTGCAGCCAGAGAGCTGCACGGTTTCGCATGTAAGCTTGTTGCGGTTCAACGATACTCCCTTTCGCGATGCCGGAACGCGGTATTTCATTGGTAACGAACACGACGCAACGCGAGACTGCTTTGTTTTTGGAAGATTCAGACGTTGACCTAAATACACGGCAGTTTGAAAAGGGTGCAGCTTTCGCATGTATGTAGCCCGAGCTTTCATGAGAGCCCGCGCGTTGCCGACGTGGGGTTTCTTGCCGGGAGCACAGATGGGGCTAGTGGTTTCTCGTCGCCGCTCGATTCAGAGGGAAACTGTTGTTTCTTTGGCCACGGAATTCTTTAGAGAACGCGAAAATCTGTATTTAGAGCACAGGGAACGATTTTAGAGTGCAGGTATACGCGCGCCTTAATTTGGGGCAAGTTAAAGTTGTGGACATTTAAATTCCGCAGGAGGCTAATCGTCCGTGAACGAGTTCGCAACTTTTACTTTCTCTTTATCGAACATTTCATTGGTACGATTAACGGTAAACAGAAATTACGACCAAACGCATCATCGCAGTTAAAGCACAAGAAATTTTAAATCGCGTATCCCCATCGTTCACCCTTGCCATTTCAATTACCTTAACTGGAGCACGATAACGAGAGTAATTAGTTTCACGTGGTTCGAGCCCAAACACAACTTCTTCATTCACAAGAGTACTTAATCGTATTTCTACTCCACTTCCATTCATGCCAATTTACCCACGATTCGGATTCGCTTGCACACGAAAAACTTAGTTAGTGACCGAAATTTCCCGGCCCGCTTAATCTCCAGCCCGTTCATCCCAATCGCAATCAATCTTCCACAATTTCCAACTGCATTTTCTTATTAATGTCCCGGCGACCTCTATCGCAAACCTTTCCCATCCACCCAAACCCTCGCAGTCAAACTTCCTAGTAACTAAGCCATACTATGACCGACATTCCCCGTTGCTCTTCACGACCCTTCCACCGACGCCCATTCACCTCTACCTCTTTCTCTCTCTCTCAAAAAAAAAAAAATGAGCCCACCTCGAATTCTCAACACCCCCCTCAGCCGTTTCAATTACTCCACCCGGTGTCAGGACAATTGTAGCCTCGGAGAAAAGGGATGCTTGTGCCGTCGGGACGCGTGACGAGTTGCGTAATTACAGAAGCCTCGGTCCCCGCTATCATTTTCATCAACGTTATCGCGCCACCACGATGACGCCTGCGAGAAAAGCCGTAGAAAAGGGAAGAAGAAGCGCGAAGTAGGGAGGCGCCCCAATAGATTGCACGTTCACCGTTCACACCATTTTGCACGTACGCGTCGGCACGCGCTCCGTTGCACCGAGGGAATCACGGAATAGGGCATCGCGACGCTGCCAGAGGGCCCCGACGACGCGTCCCCCCCCCCCCATTTTTCCCTCGTCTTTCTTGCGTTCGAGGCGAAGGAAACTCGATGGTCGCGCGAACCCTCCACCTCGCCCTTTGTCAACGAATCGGCCGCTCGCGCTTTTCGTTTCTTTTACCTTGTTACAATTGGGTATAATTACGCGGGCTCGAGGAGTTTATCGACGCGCAAGTGTGACCCGAGTTGGGAACGAATGGGAATCCTCGGCTGAGTGTAAAGATCCCTCGAGGAACGGGGCTCGTTAATGATGGAATCGCGAAAAGGACCGTCATTGTACGGTCCCGCTCCTTTTATTCGCGCCGACGCCGCGCGTCATTCGCGATGACGTGCCCTCCCCCCGAGCGGGCATAATGCCGTAATTAAATTTCTGCTACGAGGACCGCGGCTTTGTGCTAACATCGCACTTTGTCTATCGACGCCCCTTTAGCGCGATTCCCAGCCCCCTTTCTAGCGAGGTATATGCTGTACTCGTGTGCGTTATCGTCGATCGTTCGAGGTGAAGGTGCGAAATAAGACGCGCCTCAGGTATGCGCCAATAAGCTTCACTAATCTGAAGAACGTAGACATCAACTATTCTTCGGGAAAGGTGTATTCATTTGTGTTCATCGGCCTGTGACGGGGTGAATTTGAAAAGCAATGAATTTATAGGAAACGGCGTTTCTTTATGTTCGGTGTTGTAAATAGATTCGAGCGTAAGCTAGATTTATTCATCTTCTTTTAGCTGAACTCTTGAACGCCTAATAGAAATCTAAAATATTCAGCCCCGCAGAAATGGTAAAAAACGTCCGTATACACACCTCCCTGAATCTGAAACTAATCTCGGAAAAGATCCACTCGCCTCCTACCTCACTAAAAGCAGCCTACGGCCCCTCTTGGCCGCATTATCGCGCTACAATTTCCCCAGTTTGCCGAGCCCGCTCGTATATTTCTAATCCGGCTTCACTCGAAGAACGCCTGGAAACACTTGTTCCCGTGTTCCCTAGTGCGTCGGGCGCATCGTTTCCTCGCGCACGCAGACACATCGACGCCCGTAACGCTCCACAAAGCTGTCGAAAGCACGTACCGGGACCACGTCTCTCCTTCATTCCCTTGACTGTTCGGTGCGTGCGCATTTTTATGACGCGTTGCTCTCCTCGCGATATGTTCCGATGCGGCGGGTCCGCCGTGGTAAAAACAAAAAAGAAGAGAGAAAAGAGGGTTGCTCGCAATAAAGTGCATCGCGAGGCGGTAAAAGGAGAGGATTGCGCGCGCCGGTAAGGGGTACTGAGTCAGGGAGAGGGTTGAAAAATGGAAAGAGGAAACGCACGGGACGAGCATTCGGTTGCATACGCTGCAGATTATTATAATAAAAGTCCCTCGGCTTTGTTCGCAAAGCCCCGACGCGAGCTACGCCTTTGTCCGGTTGGCTCTCGCGTCGCTTCTCTATTTACATTTGTCGTGCATCATACGCCGAACCACGGACCCGCCGCGTCAATGACCGAATGGCGATGACGAGCCGCTCCTTTCTGCTCTTTGCGCGGATGGTCGTCCTTGGTCAGCGAGAAGGGAAGGAAAAATCGCCCCCGTTGAATTTTGCGAGATCGCGCGCGACAGAGAATGCACGACGTTTACGAAAGTCACCGCGGACGTTAATGCCTGCACCGGACTTGAGACTTCTCCAGACTCCGACGAATATTAGTTTGCACCCAACGAGGACGGCGACTAGAAGTATAATCGGGAACTGATTTTACGCCCGGAGGAGAATTATTGCGGTCATATCCAGGCAGACATTAAAAATTTCGCGACTACTACTGTTACTGAAGTAGTATGAGAATAATTGCAGCCTGTCCGGGAGAACAGTGAAAACCAATTCGTTGATACCTTTTGAACAGACATGAAACCGAGATCGTTTATACGTTTTCGTTAACACGTTCGACGGATGATATACCGAAAATAAGGAAACCAGAGCTGCAACCAACAGCGAATAGCCGGCGAACACGTTCAGCGATAACCGATCACCGGTGTTCGCTGAAGAGGCGCAGGAGAACGCGGCCAGACCGGCCGGCTTCACAGACCCGTGAATTTCCAAATGGCCTGGCATCTCGGCGTCGTGTAAGACGCGCACGCAATATATGCGCTACGATTTCACATAGAGGCTCATTGTTTCACCCTGAATCAATTACATGCCTCAGCTCCCGTCCGATGCTATCTGTCCACGGGCTCCGCGGGAGCGCGAGCTTGCATTCGCGTGTGTCCCACCGTTCTGCCTCGCGAGCGTTCATCGAGCGTGTGCGTGCGTGCTTGCGTGCACGTTCGCGTGTTACATACGTGTTCGACTAGCGTGCAAATAAAACGGCAGATCCGAGATCTGAACCCGGTAATTGGAACGTTCGGATAAACCTCGCCAGCCGTCCGTCGCGTCCTTCGTTTATCGATCTTGAACCCCGTTCCTCTCTTCCCCGATTTCTTTCCCGGCGTTCCCTCCGCCCACCGCCGCCCACTTGCATCCACTCGTTCATCTCGCGATAAGCGTTTCCGGGCCAATCGTGCCCGCGGCGCTCCTTTCCCACCCGCTCGTCGTGTTAATTAAATCGATGCTTCCGTGCAATTAAAATTTCGCCCCGCGACCGAGCGAATTCCCTTATTTGCGAGGAAGGTTAACAACCGTTCCTGTGTTTGCGTAGCGTCTACAAATTTTGGCCAGCGCGCACGGAATCGCGCTGTAACCATTTTTACGTTGTCCTGTTTAAGTGGTTGTTTATAATCAAGATGTTTGCCGCCGTTCGCAAACCGAACTCGGGTGAAAATTATTCGAGCGTGTTCCGCAACCTTCATTTGTGTTTCGCCGTTGACACCTCCGGTGCTAACGTTGGGCAACGACGAGCTAACGCGAATTTGATTTCCAACGCTGCTCCCCGAAGCAGACTTCCTTCTTCGTTCGGACATTCTCGCGACGCGTGACACAGATTTCAGACAACCGCCTGGCGAGTTAGCACGTTCCGCAGAAGACGGCACAATCGCGGGGCAAAATTCTCCCGTATAAGGATCGGTGCCGGGGACAAGGAGTGTTCCGTCTATTTCTGCGGGTCGCCGAGGCGCGACATCGCGAATGCGCGACACGCTGGTGTGCGCGGCACGCGGGCACAAGCAAAGCAGATCGAATGCCGTGGAACGAGGGAGGACGAAGATGGGAGGGCGAGAGACGGCGACAGGCCGGTCAAGCTCTTTGAGATTACAGAAATGGAAAGTGCGGTCGGTTTCGCGTTAAACGCACCTGGACGCTCGCGTGTACACGTACAAGCGTATATAGTCGGTCAATCTGTAAAAGCGGAGACGACGAGCGGCCGCGGCGAGCTACCATCTCGCCTGTCTGTTCACGCGAACCCTGTACACTCGATGTCAGCCGCGATGTCGGACAAGCCGAGCCGGTGCTTGACGATTTATCAATCGATACGCGCCGCCTGGAAAGGCGGGGACCTACTGCCGCTGTTAACCCTTTCCGCGTCGAGCTTCGCCTCAGATAAATCGCGACGCGCGGTGACGGAATTCTGGAGTACGATGATAAAGATACGGGGGGGTAAAATGATCAGACGATTGGGGCGGGTTTCGATGGATTTGATTTGGAGAATGCTATTGTGATTATTGTTATTTTGAAAGCAAACTACAATGCCTGAAGGCACCACAATTTTTCATGGGGATATTCTTATACTAAAAGCAAAATATGTATTATGACCGTATTATACATATGATTTGCACTCCAAACATCTACATCGTAGAATTGATTTCCAACTAAATGAATTGCAATTCCCACAACTATTCAATGGGATGTTCAAAATTCTCGTCTGACCAACTGAACTGTCCTGTCTAAACTTGCGCATTCATCGCGCCATTGTATTAGCAGCTAGCCTGCAAGAAATCAGCATGATCGCGACATTTACATCACCACTGCCATTTACGTGACGACTGTAGCAAATGCGAGAATAGAGTAAGCGGCAACGAATGGTGGTGCAAAGGTACGGCGATGGAATGCTTGCCGCGGAACGTCAAAAGACGCGGCGCCGGATGCCGATTCCGATCCGACAGCTTGTACGAGCAAATTAATGAAAATCCACCAAGCTAAGAACACGCGAGAAGGTAGGGCGGTGGGGGGGAAGGGGGACGCGAGCCGCATCGAAGAAAGGGTCGATTCGTCTTCGTTGCTTCCACTCATTGTCCAGGTGACAACGATTTACGGCAAGCCGATCCGCGTTTTCTGCATTTTTTTCGATCGCGCCGTGCCGAGTGGCCGTAATTCGGTGGCAAAACGACCGATCGCAAAAACCTTAATTGTCCGTACACCTTGAAACGTTCGTAATTCCTATGCGGGATTCGAATTTTTATCGTGTGTTTTGCCTCGTTAACCTGATCGTTATCGCGTTACCTATGTTCGGATAACAATCTAATTCCCGCGATCGCGTGGAATTAATAATGCGAGGGAGAATTTGACAAGCCGGCTTCGTAATTTACCTAATGCTGGAACTAGATTGCGCATTGGCTTTCTGAAATTTAATATAACAAATATCAAAAAGGGGAATAACTTGGTCGAGACCTGGAATTCCCGTCCAAGTTTAGGGTACGGAATGTTTCGGTATAATTCGGTGAGTAATTAAAATTCAAAAGCGCGACGTTTAACATCGGTGCAGGGTGTGAATGAAATATAAAATACCAGCCTTTCGACGTTCATCATGTAATATTGTATTTCGTGGATAACGTAATTAATTCCGGACGATCGGCTAAGTAACCCGATGGGATTCGTGCTAAATGTAGCCCGTTAAAGCAATCGCTGTCTGTCGGGAAACGATTAATTCCATGTTCGAGCAGTCGAAAGGAGAAAAAAACGAATTCCACGAGCGTCGAACGATTTTCCTCGCGGTTAAGCTTCGGCGTTGAAAGGTGCGCAGATACGGGGCTTCGAGCGCCGGAGAAGGATAAACCGAAGGATAAAACGACGGAACGAAAGCGAAGGTAGATTGGGTGTACCGATTTAATTTCGTTGCGAATCAGGCTCGGTAAATACCGGTCGTCACGGATCCTGAGAGTACCGATCACGGTTCAAGGAAGAAACCGGCCGGTCAGGGGCGCGCTTTAATTAAACGCGCGAAAATGATGCTCAGGTAAATATTAAACGCGAGCGAGAAACGGCGTGGCTGTCTCGTTAGCACGAGTACAGCGTAAGTATGATTAAACTTGAATGACAGGGCGGCTTCCGCCTAGAAAAGTATCTGCTGCCATTTTCCCCCAGCAATTTTCGGCTCCTACCTGCTACAGCCTAGCTAATTTTATTTCCCCTTTCTTCCAAGTCATCGGGTTTTTTAATGAAAGCCATTTATTCCTCGTGTGTAATGTGTAGGGCGTGCCCCTGTGTACCTTGTACAAAAGAAAGGTGACTCAATGCGTCCGATGAAATTAATCGAAAATATGATTCCCCGATGCATCTAATTACTAACAAATATTGCGATAGAATTATTGATAAATATATTCCACGCGAACTACTCTTTAAAATGAACTATTTCGAGAAACGATTCCCCATGCTGATTTATCCATTATTTATACCTGTTCTCGGTACGACATAGTAATGTAACGACGTTGAACGAGGGAAAATTCCCGCCGCTTTTTTTGGCCGATTAACAACGCCGACCCGGCGAAAGACAATCGTGTAGAAAAAGGACGGCTATTATACAACTCGAGATCCCACGGGGAGATTCACCGCGTGCACGCATAGCGCAAAAGGCAGATCGTCTCGACAGGACAGTCTTTACGGTTTTCCACGAGGAACGCTGTCATCGCTCGTCCCGCAATTAGTCCCGGCTGACGCGTTTTTGTCGTCTGTCTGGTTACTCCGCGTCGTGATCCTGCGTCGCGTGCTCCCGCGTTAGTTTTCCCTCCCTTTCCACCCCCCTTCGCGCCTGCGTGAACGCCTGCTCGGAAACGAATCGTGAACAGAGCGTGGCGACGCACCAGTTAATACACCGCTGGTAAAGCGACACTTCAAATTTGTCCTGTTATTTTTAACCGCGATGGAATAGCTACTTGTTACGCCACAGTTAACCCCGCTGCGCCGATAGTATCGAGCCATTAATTCGCGTAAACGAGTGGGGTCGGCGTAGTTGGGATAACCAGACGAATCTTAACGAGTAAGGCAGCTGTCTGGATCGGAGCAAATTGTTTCTCTAATACCGAGGGAAGAAGGTCGAGCTAAATCTATGCAACTGACTTTAGAAATTGTTGGCAAACATAGGATCGGAAAGTTTTGTTTTGTGGGGTTACAGTACGGTATAATGCATAGCGAGCACAAGTGAGGTACACACTCTAGTATACGTAGACCTATACCATCCGGACGTACCACTGTACAAACGTTCTATTATTCGAACAGTATGCTCCCCTACCCTGGGCACTGCAGTATTAAAACAAATTGGGGCATAGTACATACATTCCTTCTACAATCTCATATATTTCCCATTGCAGCAGTATGAAGTCGATGTTGTAACGCACCTCGATGCATTCAAGCGGTGCTACTTGGCAGCAAGAAAAATATGAAATTCATAAATAGTGACAAAAATATTTCAATTATATTATATTCGCGATATATAGTACGGTATGTAATGATGATGAGAGAAGACAAGCGTACCACAATGAAAAATTCCTTTCCCCAAAAATACATATCTCCCAATTATTTCGAAACACTTACAATTAGAGCCTCCAAGTTCAATGCCGCAACTCTATCTTCCCGCTATCGACGCTTAATATTCTCTGACTTCATATCTGAAGCTTCCTTCCACCGCGGAACGGTCGATCGTGCCAGCCGTGAATCAAGGCAAACCGTATTTACGATAGGACCCAAGAGATTAAATTCGTGCCGCATTATTATGGGCGACGTGGCCGCGCGTACCAGATACGTCTGGATTTTCGGGGGTGTCGCGGATCGTAGGCGCATTTGTATTCCGGTGGCAGAACAGGCCCGGGCTCTCTGCGAGCCTCGTTCCACCTCGAGCACCGTTTCTCGTTGCAAAACGATGGAAAACGATCGGCCCCGATTCCCATGACACCGCGTAACTCGCCTGTACTACACACGCCGTACAGTCTGGCCGAAATCGTGGCGAGAGTTCCGCGAATCCATCGCGGGCCAAATGGAATTTCGGTCTCCCCGCGTCTTGAAACGGGGGGTTTCGCTTGACGTACGATTATGGCACCGGTCCACTCGAAAACGTTTCATTCGGCCGGCCGAGTTAACGTATCGGACGTGTCCGCGTGAATTAGCACGTTTCGTGACACGGCTTTATCCGGTCAATTTGAGAACTGCCGCCGCCATGCCCCGGACGATTAACGTCGAAATTATTTCTTTATCCGCCTCCCGCAGCTGCCGATAAGCGTAACAGTTTATGCGTTACGTCGCGATAAAGTGAAGCGAGTTTCGGTGAACGCCCGAGGAAGGATTGCCACGTGGTACGATATCGTTTCGCCCGTGGAATGGAGAAACGGTGTTTGCTGCGTTCATTGGGAAATTTAACATGTCAGCGACAAGTATATAAGTACAAGCTTACGCATGGGCAACATCCAACGGGCGATACTTAAGAGGCTTCATTTCTGCATAAAATCGAACGAATGTATTTTCGCGATGCATATGTTATATATGGAGGAAAATTTTTCAAATGATTTGCTTTGCTTATACTCCCCTATCGAAATATTTATCTTGGTGTAAGAATGGCCTAATACTCGAATCGAAGTCTCGATTAGATATTAGAATAATTGCGTAGGCATATATATATTAACAAAGTATTCCGTTTATTAAAACTGTGCTCTCTCGACCGTAGTCTATACAAGAATGCCTTCCTTTGGCAAAAGCGTCGGTCGTGAGGACGCCTACGTCACCATGGCCCTCTTTAACCATTTTAGGGTTTTTACCAAGGACCAGCTACGCTAGACAAGGACAGCATGCATCTACGAAATGCACATGGCCCGCCTCGGCCGTTCCTGTACCTCGAATATTCTAACATTGGATTTCGCCCAACAACCATTTATCCATTTTCCTAAAGCGAAGCTCCAGACTACCTTCACCGCGAATCTCTCGGCTCGCCTAGTGCACAATATGTACAGTGCAATTAACGAAGAAACGACATCGAGTCGCGGGTGGATCATAAAATCCAGAAGTTCCGGGTTTCGTTTCTGGGTTTCGTGTCGACCCAGCGAACTTCGGTCGACGATTCGATTCGCGACCGTCCAGCAACAGCCAGCAACAGGGGGGGTGGGTGGACAATTAACGGCTCGTCTCCGACGAATATATGGACCGTTCGCGTGGCACCAACCCCGTCATACGTCACGTCTTTCCACGAGCGTATTTCGGCGTAACGAGTCGACTCGCACGCGTTATTCGTGCGCGACGTGAGTAACGATCGGCGACGCGACGCGGTGCAACACGATGCAGCAGCCACGATACACGCCGAGTTTCGGATTTCCACGGCCGTTTCGAAATTTACCACCGTCACGGAAGGTGCGAGGGCCGGCCACGGGTTGAAGGTCGTGGCGAAAGGGCCGCGACCAGCAGCCCGTCTCGCGGGGGAGGGACAGTGGAATTGGGAATTTACGGGACGATCGTCGACATAACGTTAAAAGTGTTTGCAACGTCGCAGTGATATACCTCGTTACTCGCGCGCGACGTCGACCCCCGGAACATCCACCAGTCGAATCTTTTTTTTTGGGGGGGGGGGGGAGTATTATTCGTTTCGGATGCATTGTTCAATTTCTTTACTTGGGGGGTAGGTAATGCGGCGGTGAATCGTGTTATCTATGGCGGAGTTTCAATTGTGAAAGATAAAGCTGCATCAATAAATATAATGGAGAAACGTAAGAAGTACTAAATCTGATAAGATAAAATCGCCTCTTGATAGTAATTATTGACAATCCAGCGTTAACGAGGAATATTATTCGCCGGGAGTTAACCTATTATAAAGCACGAGATCATCGAGACAATTCGTCTTTCACGTAGACGCTTTTTCATTGGGTTAAAAGTCAGAGACAAAAGCCTCGGGGGCAAGACATTTAAGAACCGTCCAATTTCCAGCTCGAGAACCCGCGTTTCCAAGCATCGCGGTTCAGACACCTCGGTTCTGCCCACTGCAACGGCGCATGTATCGAATTAACGAATTGAAAACAAAGTCTCGTTTCGCCTGGCGTGTTCGTAATTTATTTGTTTGAACTTTTGCGCGCGAATTCAGTAACTACGCGGGCGCACCGGACGGATAAAAAGAGACGGCGGGCGCGTAGAAATCCCCTCGGCACAGACGGAACTTCTTGGGTCGGGACGAGGGTTGTTTTGACAGGGGCAAGGCCTATTCAAATTATTGCGCGCGCGGCAACCCCTTCGGTGCAAAGGGGTAAGCAGAAAGCTTTATACCGTGTTTCAGGCGGCTGGTGAATAAGTTGAGCAGGACTTTCGAGAATCCGGCCTTAGCTTTCCCCGCGAATTATCCGAAACGGGTTACCAGCGCCTGTCGTTCATCGAGCGAGTAACTCGCCCGGCTCTCAGGCAAACGATTTTTCAATGCGCCCCGCGCTTCGATGATTTGAATGACCCGGGCCACGCGCTACTTGAGACGCGTGTCCGCCGTAAAACACCCAGAAAAGAGACAAACGAGCGAGCAAGACTGGTTGGGAAAAGGAAAACAATGAACGAAGAAAAGAACCTTCGCTCCGAGGTAAAAAGCACAGTAGGGTTTCTCTTCTCTGTCGAATATGAAAGGGAAAGAGACCTCCGGCTGAGTTTCGCGAAGAAGCTTTGAGACCGAGCACGCTTTGTCATTTAATTAAACAAATGCACCCTTATAATAGCGCAGGCTCGTTGACTAATTAGCGACGAATGTGGGGCTCGTCGTTTCAAACGATCGCTTTTCCCGTGCAATCTCGGCCACCTCGTCGCATCTCTGTTGTTTCTCGAACAGAACGACTGTGTCGGGCCTGCCGCGTTTCTGAAACGCTCATCGTGTTCACCTGCTACCCTCCCAGCGTCATTTCAGCGCCAAAGAGCAGAGAATTGATTCCGGTCCGTCGTATTTCGTCGTTTAACGCTCGATTTTTCTGCTCATAAAAATCGCGCGATACCCCCGACAAGCGACCGCGGTAAGAACAGCGTCGCTGTAGAAATCGAAAGCTTGACGGGGACCGGCGTGTTTGAACAAAAAGTAGTCATCGAACGCCAGTCTCTCGCCGGGCCAGATGCTGGACAGTGCGGTCGCACCTTTGCGCTCTGGTCAGTTTCGCGATGGACCGAAACATCTTTGATACCTGTGTCACGACACGCGATGTGCACAGGCATGCACCCGCTACTCCTGCGCCCGGCCCCTTCGCAGCCGGTCGAACGCTAATGACCTTAATGAGGCTGTTTTGACGCTTGTTCGTCCACTCGTTCTCCTTCTCCCTGCATCGCATCGGGGTTGCGCTGCGCACTTCTGCCTGGGCGCAAAGGCGTAACCGCATTGCCCAGAGTAATTGCCGACGATCCACTCGGCTCCACGTCTAATTGAGCCGGATTCCTTGTCAAGCATGAACCTCCGATATCGGGGTCGTTGCTGCCTGACGCTTTGATCTGTTATTTGACGCGCGCTGGCCCCGATGCTACGTCGATAACTATATCGGTGCAACGGTCCATCGGGGCTCATTTTAAAGGGCGAGAACTCCGCTTTCGCGCACCTGGATTGAATTTTCCTGGAGACGTCTTCACATTGGGAAACGGAGTAGAAAACTGAAAGTGCAGAAAATCGTACGTCCGTGCGGAGTGTAAAAAATTTTTTTCCGGACTCCAATCGCGACGGATTTAAGGATCAAGATCTCCGCTATGCAACGAGTACTTGAAGATTGATGCACGATTTTTTTTCCCCCGTGTTATTGGTCGTTGAATGGAAGGTATGTCGCAGGCATTCGAATGATCTTAAGTTTTCCACTTCGTATTCCAATGTAACAAAATGTTGGAGAAATTCGATTCAGTGGAGCGAAAGCAGAGACTTTCCCTTTGAAACGCCTTTTAAAATGCGTTAGAGTACATTGCTGCAAGATTTTTTCTTCACCGTGTTACAGCAGTACGAACATCGACCATATTTCGATCAAATTCTAGTTATCTTTTAATTTCGTTTGCCGAGTGTATCACAAATTGTAAGTATGTATTCCGGCGTACTAAATCGTCCCACTTTGTTCCCTTTTCTTTCGTTTTGATACTTCGAGTAATGTGATCATTCAAAATTGCAGCACTTGCGAGGTTTCTGTATTATCCATCATAATGAATGGACGCAAAGCGCGCATTGGTTTTGTTTTTTCATCCTTGCAACAATAATAATAATTACGGACGGCAGGCTTCGTGGGGTCGTTTATTAATTTCGCGCGATACGAGAGCGAGAAAAGCATTAGGGTCGGGACGCTCTTTTGATTCATTGTTCCCATAATCTTTTAGTGGCCGTAATTATGTGTTCTGCTGGTAATCGCGCGTTCATTATCCGCGTGGCTGCGCGCATAGCCATATTTCGCCGGGGGTAATTGCGCCGTTAATTAAGCAAATTTCGCACAATTACTCTTTTTCAGTTTTTCCTAGAATCGTAACTAACAGTTTTTAATGATATTTAATGACACCGGTGGCAATTGCAACGGCCCCCGGTAACAGATAGCCATTGCTGTCGGAGGACTCTTTTGTGCGGGGCACACACTCTCCTGCCTCCACGGCCGAATTACCACATCGGTTAATAGGCATGTAGCGTGCGCTTGAAGTGCCAAGATTATGCTTGCACCTACTCTTTTTTTTTTTTTTTTTTTTTTTTTTGCGACGCCGGACAAATGGGTCAAAATGCATTATCAGAGGGGCGGTGGTGCATTATCGTGATAAAAGCTGGGGCACAACCGAGGGCTTCGTAATATCATATTTTTTATAACGTTTGGCACGCTTCACGGTGCGAAATTAACGGCCGGGAAAAAGTACGCCGGAGGCGAGGGAGCGAATAAAGAAATATAAAAAAAAAAAAACGCGAAAAATATCAGAGGAACTATTGCTTCGAGCCGTTCAACGGATTTTAATTACAGCGGGAGAAAAATTCGCCGGCTACCAGGGCTATTAATACTATCGGGGTGAAAAATCGAGCGTTTCGCGGCCGGTCGAAATGAACGGAACCGCGCGATCCTGTGATCCATTCACGAGCGTGTCGCGCGTGTGGTGGTCCAATTTTTCCGCGATTCCTGAATCGAATCGTCGAATGGAAATGAAGAAATGGAACGGGCCGGGGTTAGTGAAGGGCGTGAAAAGAGGGAGTCGAACGTGTTCGCGGGCGAAATTCTTTTCTCGCGGTCCGTTCGACGCGGCGCCGTTGAATTCACGGGACAATGAGCAGCCGGTGCTCGCGCCAGTCCGTGGATCGAAAACTTAATTCTCTCCGCGATCAGGTATGAATGCAACACACCCTCGAGAGGCCGGAATAGTCCCATTGCTAATTAGTCGTGCAATCAGCGGTGCTTCCCGCGCGTCGACGACACGAAACGAAATTCGGCCGGTGTCTGCATCAGGTTGTCGGCCGGCTCTGAAGTATGCACGTATAGAGGCACGATAAAGTTGCAGGTAGCCTAAACGCGTAGGTAGTTTCCTCTTTGATATTGGAGGGGGACAATAACAGGCGAGGCACGGACAGGCCTGCTAGCTTAGCTTCACCCACGTATGCGTGCTAAATTTATGTTTGCCTGCATTGACCGGCACTGGGCTGTGAGAGAGAAATCCCCTCCTCGCTCTCCTCTCCTTATGCTTCTTTGGGCGCCGTCCATTCCACAACGCTGAGATATGGTCGTCGATAATACGCTTAAGAAGCTCGTCGATCTACTTTCGGGATGTGTAATACGTTCGGAATCCCATTGGGCATCGGTCGTAACTTGTAGAACGGATATTCGATGTCTTTTCATGGTGATAATCGTAGTCATTTTATTTACGATTGGGCTGCGTCGTCCGTGATTTGAACGTAGGAATGAAAGGTTTTGGAAGAATTTAGCAGAAGAGGAAAAATACGCGGGTCTTGGCCGGGGAACATTAATTGTAATTAGAACGTTCTGAAGGCGCTAAAAATACAGGGGGGGGGGACAGTTTACGGAAGATCAAGTCGTTGAACAATTCTGCGGCGGATTTACTGCGACACGGCGTAATATGGTAATAGCACGATAATAAACACTTTACCTTGATGACAGGAGCAGTAAATAGGATCTTCGTCTGATCAAACACGATATTCCACAGCGGTTTCCTCCTATGCTGCGTATCTCCTGATTAGGAGATCAATGATAAGGCGTATTGATCGCTTCGTTAGGCAACTTGGCGAACCAGCTAAGACTACCTTAAGCTTCGCACACATGGAATATACGAGGCAATTAATAAATCTATCCCGAACGTATAATTGAATCATCGTCTTCCGCGCGTAATATATCCTCGCATTATTTAGAGATACTTTAGTCTTTCCATTCGAACGCTGATTAGCAAATTTCACCGCACATTTCGGTGAATATTAAACCGTCAAGCTGTGGAACTGTTTCCAAGGCACACGACGCTCAAGCTAACGCGTCGACAATTCGTTTGCCAGGCGAGCAGAAACGCGAACACGTGTGTCGATCGAAGGGACCGGGCACAGTAAAAAGGGGGATGAAGCTACTTTGTTACCGTGGAAAATATCGACACCCATTCTCGACGCTTATCCAGCCATGATACGGGACCGATAAAATCGGAACCCATGCCGCGATCACAGCTCGATCGCTCGATTATCGTCAACCACAATCGTCGCCACCCACCCCCCCGTGGTATTCGAACCACCGCGCACGACCGCTGTATGAAAAAACCGGAAAACGAACCCGCCCCCGATCTAAACGGGCAACGAATCTCTAATGACCTCTCCGGAATCGGTTGAATGAGCAGAGCTTTGAAGAAACTACAGCCACGCGAAGCGTTTGTTGAAACATCTCTCGTTTTCGTTGGGAGGAAATTGAAAGATTGAATCGCCGCTGTCGGGCGTCTTCCCGGCAAGCGCGCACGCGAAACAGCTATTTATCCGTTCCCCCGCGAGGATACATATTGAAACGCGGCAAGAATCCGCGGTTGAAAGGTAATTAATTGTCCCGCGGTACGTAAACACGGCAACGAGCAGGAATTCGCGGGCGGCGATGAGACAGCGGCGTCGCGACGCCGCGTAACTTCCTTTTCAGCGCGTCGCTGAATGGCATTACGTGAATGAGATCTCGCGAAGGAAAGGAATGCTTTTCCCGGTGGCTTACTGTTTCCGAGTGAAGAAAGCCGGGGGACACGTCGAAAGGGACGCCGTCTACAGTGGAATGGTCGCGGTAAGGAGCGACCCGCGGTGTCGCCGTTCACGGAACAGCGATGTTACCGGGAATAACGATAATAGCGATGATAATCATAATAGTAGGGGGCAATGCGGTGCGGACAATGTGGCATTCTACGCTGCGGGCACCGAGTCCGACTCGAGTCTGGACTCGAGTCCGCTGCGCTGAAATGTTCCCTACGAGAGGGCGGCGCGGTGAAAGAGGAGCAGAAACGGGGCAGGGTCGGTGATCATTTCAACTGCGACGAGTAATCGCTGGAATGAGATTGAAATGCATTCAGCGCGTTCACGGCCACTTAGGCGTCCGCCTGTTCTCCGTTTATTCGCCAAGCTGCGTGGCAGGGGAAAGAAAGAAACGCCGAGACGCCGACGAGACGGGGACGGAAGAACTGCAGCGGCAACTGCGGCCTGCAACTTCCGCGTAAATATATGCTGCATTGTGCTCTATTTACCGAAGACCATCGTCTGCACTGCCGTCATTTGCTTCACGACGCTGATTCCCTCCGAAGTGCTTCTTCGCACCGAGATAGGAGACAAACGGAGTATCGGTGAAACGATGCGTCTCGTGGCAAATTTTACCTTCACGAGGCAATTATATTGTCAGGGCTAATAAATGAACTTTACCCTTCAATGGCAACCTTTGCCAACCGGCCAATCTGAAAGTTAAACGTTTCGTTGCAAGCCGTGTCGCGCCCAATCTTGGACACCATACATACAAATTGAGCCTATTGAACCACTCAGAACTTAACTCACTTCCGTCATTGCCGAAATAACCACTTGCGGCGTCTTGTGTCAGTGACCCCCCAAGACATTTGCTCCCGTCGTTCCCGTGGACATTCCCGCGGCTAAATAGCCGCCGAATCGAGATTCGAGATCGTAGCTGGAAGCCGACCATGGACCCCGAACGAAAGCTCCGCAGGTACACGAGAGTGCAACAGTCGCGGCGGAATTACACAGAAGAAGAATGCGGCGAGAGCATGCATTACGGCGTGGTTAAGGGGGCATGTAAGTAATTTGCTAAACTGGGCTAACGTCGTAATAAATACGCTCCTGTACCGTTCCCACCGGCCGCTCCGTCTCGTTCGTGCACACCCTCGCGGAGGACTGCATCGCCGCGAAGGAAGAACCGTCAGGAATGCAGCTCGACGATGCTCCTCCAACACGTGACACCGCCGTGTCGACGCCAGTCCTTCTGTAATGCGATGCGGTACCTAACGTTCGGCCACGATTTGCCGCCCCTCGATGTAGTTTACCAAGTGCATAGCGATAGAGTTACCGGCCACGGTAGCGAGAATCGGTGCTTGAAGATTTGTAGAAATTTGTATGCTGTTAGGCCGTGAGAGATGTGAAAGTCCTCGGGGTTTGAAGAGTTGCTTCCCCTTTCGTTTCGCCCGCGAGATGTAAATGGCGCTGATACGTTCGAGTAAAACTTCGGCGATATTTATTATTGATGCTCGATGGTCCCCTACCTGTGAAATGATTTATTCTTTCCGATTCCATCTTGCCGCGGTAAAGCAGGAAAATATCGAAAGTCAAGTCGAAGAAAAGTATACGATGAAATGTGACAGGAATATAAATGCAATATCGTTGCAAATAATCCAGGGGTTAAAAAGTTCGCCACCCCGAGGAACACTGTGCGTTCTTTTTCACTGTCGAAAAATGTTACTACACGCAATTTCAACGCTCGCTATGCAACACACGTCCGATGTTTTCATCGCTATTAATCCGTGCAAAACCGCGGGGATCTAAAAGAGGGTCATCTGCCCGACTAATCGCCGAAAATCAACGTCGAGCCTCTACTCCGAATCGACCACCGTCTCCCCCCCAGTTTCTTGTCCAGCTCCGTAATGGGGGCCAGAGTCCACGAAATAGTAGAAGCCGCGTCGAGACGATGTCTCGAGAGGCATTTAACCGAATGCAGCGAAAACACGATCCATGATTTCGCGATCCTGAACGTGCTGTCGAGCCAGCGCAGCGGGTCGACGAGGGATCGAGAGGTGGCCAGGTGAAAAAGAACGCCGCGGCACCTCGTGACGCCGGTGCCCGTGCTACAAAAGAGGAGCCGCGGGCGGAATGGAATGGAACGGAATGCCAGCGGCGTGTGAATTACATTCCTGACACGAGCTAAGCACAACTCGACATCCTATGGACCCACCTTACCAAACTTCTTCTCCTTCTTCTTCTTCTTCTTCTTCTCCTTCTGCCCTGGCGTCGAGCTTCTTCGCAGATGCAAAGGATGGCGGCGATCTCGCCTCGATCAACGACTTTTTCGCTGCCCATCCGTCGCAACGATAGTCTGATCCTAAGTTGTTGCGTTAGTTTACAATTGAAATTAAAGATAAATTCTCCTTAAACGCCTGGACGCGAGTGGTAGTAATTTATGCTCGTGTACTTGATCCTGTAATATCTGGGGGAAAAATGACGATTTAATTGCGTATGGCGATCCGCTTAGAAAATTTCTTGCGCGATTAAGTTTGACTCGAAGCAAATAACCTTGCGTGGTACACGTGTAGAAAGCCCGCGGCGAGGACATTACGGAGTCCAGATATCGCTATCGAGGCAACTTTGTACGGCCTATTACTCTGCAGAAACGAGTTTCTTCCAACACGTCGGATCAATAACAAATCGCATTCCACGATACGATCTAACAGTCCCATAGACACGCTTCAGACGTGAAGCTCCTCGCAAAGGATACCCCAACGACTGCAGCTATCCGACTACAGCACCGAGCTGTCGAACGTGCGGGGCTAATCGGAAAGATTGTTTCTCGCCGACAGATATAACGAAACAACTGATGCAGGAACTGTTTTTATAGGGTTGTAAACATGCCCCGTTTAAGTAATGTTAACGCAACGTCTGGCTGCACGGTTGGGAGTGGTGGGCCGTGTAACTGGTACACGGTCAATAATGAATAGTCAGCGAAGGATCGACGTATGAACGATCGCATACAGGTCGCAGTTGTATGCGTACACGTGCTCTCGTTCGTTGTGAACCCGACGATTTTCTGGCCGGCGTTGTTGGTAGCCGGGCGACAGCGTCGATAATTGCCAATCATTCGTAACAACCGCTAGAAATATATTGGACGTTCGTGCAGCGTGCAGCCGACCGTCCAGCAGGCCGGTTGTGTACACACGATATCATCGTTTGTTCACCGATCGGTTTCCACGGTGGTCTGGTAGGCGCACGTCCTACCGTACAATACAGTTTCGCTCAATACCTGTCAGTGATTCATGCGGTGTAATAGAATTTTTCAAGTGCGCCGCTCGAGGATCGTTCACCTGAAAAGTGACAATGTGCGTTTGCTTTTTCAATGAATCGATTAAGCTGGCTCCTTTCTATCGTCTCCCGTGATTGTATAATATATATATATATATATATATATGTGCATATATACGTTGAGCTATTCTCGATCAAGGGAACAGATTGAAGAAAACAATTTCCATCGGACGCCGTGAACAGGTCCGGGGGCTTTTCTGTCGAGGAACAAGTTCGATCTGTGTGCTGCTTACGAAGCTACTATTATAGCCGTCAGTCACGTGAATATTTATTAAATTACATCGAGTACCATTATACTGCACGCTCCGGCAGCGTACGTAACGTGACTGACTGCTGGTTATTAATAGTTGCAGTCGCTATTCAATCTTCTCCTATTAACATAATTGCCTTTTAATCTACAGCCTCGGCTTATTATATTAATTCAAAGACTATTAAACGAACGCTATCGGTATGTTGCATGACTGCGTCCGACTGACCCAGAAGACAAGGTACACGCTACTCGAACAGAACTGCATATGTATGTAGAAACGACGGAAACGGGAAGAGTGTCGTGACGTTCTCAACGTTCGCGGTATGACCTTCCCACCTGGCCGATGGAAAATGCTTTCCACGGAGTCGTTAACCTGCGACACGACGTCATCGTTACCGGACAGCCGATCTGTTGTCTGGCGTTCCCGTAGAATCGCATGTATGCACTTCCGTGTTACAAACCGGCATTCAGCCGCGGCTCGGCCAAAGATTGCACGTTACAAGCGGCTCGCCAGAGACACAACGGTCCGTCTGTACCGGTAACTCGAACACGACATGGCGACAATCCGCTAGACAAACGGAGGTACCAGCTAGACGGATGAACAGAGGACAGAGCGACGAGAAGAAGAGACGAAGCAGGTATGAAGATGCTGCTGGCGTGGAGGGAGGAGGATGCAACCGTTGACCTCCCCTTCAAGTCCTCCGCTGGAAGACGATGGCACCGACGAGATACAGGAATAGACCAATCATAAAATATATTCTTCGGGCCCGAATTCCAGGTGTATTGAATACACCTCGCCATTTCCGTGTCACTCGCAACGTAACCAACAGGATTATACAAAACGACGATGTTAACGCTACACATGGTAGAAATGTAGAAATTGGAATCTAACTAATGTTACTAACATGTTACTTATTTAGTAAATCATTTAGTAAATCATAAAAATGATTTGGTAACATTACGCTACAAGATTTTGTTTCGCTCTTCGCCATAATTGGATTCCTCGAGAATTCCCGAGAAGTTGATAAAAAATGTAGATTGCCCTAAATACATTATACATTTCGAATGATAAATCGTCGTTTGATCCGAAATGTATCATCGCGAGATATTAATCGGCTTCATTTGCATACGCCCAAGCAAGGCCGAGCAACTGTAATAATCAGAACGGTACACGGAACACCATGAATGGAATTCAAGTTACCGAATATTGTCTCCGGACCTTCCATCGAAGATAGCGATGCGCTATCTTGGCAAACAGGGACCGTCGATCCGTCCACGATCCGGGCATAGCTCAAACTAAGTGCGCCGCGTGGCAGATAAAAAGATGCGGATCTCCGCCCGTCGAGCACGTTTCCCACGAGCGAAAGGGTGGACTAGACTCCGGCTGGAATCGACGACGAGCAGGTCTCCGAGTCGAATCGCTCGCGGTCGTTACCGCTTTACCAACGACGCCGATTCCTATCCTCCTCAATTACAGATCCCCGGGACGTGACTGGAGAAGTGACCCGGGGATCGTTCCACTGGTTTCTCTATCCTGCCAACGGCTTGACTTTATCAGACACCCACCTACGCTCGTTGCATCGACAATACGGTCGGAGAAGCTTTCTGCCCAGTTTCCACCGATCGCCGAAATCATTCGGCGATTAGATCGATCCGTGATCCCGGGGTATATCGGCGGGCGCGGAAACTCTCTGTCTCTGCTAATACGATTCGCCGGGGCGTCACGTCTGCCGGTGTAAGCTGGTTTCCCAGATCACTTGACCGATTTTAAAATTGGCTCGACTCGTGATCCGAATGATTGAAAAACGATTTCGTTTAATTGGCTCAATCTCTGAAATGGAACACGCCTTCGGCGCGGTTATATTTCTGATTTACCGGTGTGCTTGTACAAACAGGGATAAACACCGATGGGCGGCCGTCATTTATATACTACACAGAACCAGTTTCTCGCGGACGTCGTTTATTAGATTAGATCCACGAAGGCCACGGGAGCACAGTTTAGAAATCCTTATACAGCTACTGTTTCTATCACGTTTAACAATGTCCAACAGTAGCTGGAACCCACATTTTCACGTAGCCCCGACTGTCGACGCCGATCTTTCCGTGCCTCACTGAGATACTCGTGTCTCAACTGTCCATACCGGCCGGACAGTATCGATCAATGTTATTTCGTCGATGAAATTCCTTTCGATTCGGCCGTTCCGTACCGGCCGCGACACGCACGGCCCTTACACGAACGCATCGTGGAACGCCAATCAACGCTGAACCGATCTCGATCTCGATACAATCCGACATCCCGCCGGCACCTACGTCAATACGACGATACAAACTGGCCGGGGACGTGACAAATGATCCGATTTAACGAAATCCTCCTTGGACTCGGGCCACGTTCGTTACCCGCTTCGTTATCGAATCGGGCACAGTTCAATCGGGGTACCTGCGAACGTTGCAGTCCGAACGAGAGGCTTGGAAGTCGGTTAGTTAAGTAATATAGTGAGGGTCCCCTAACTTGCCCCCGTAAATCGGTCGACCCGGTCCGCGCGTGTGCACGACGCTTCAGCAATAAAGCAACGATCAAGCGACCTCGGTGCTGATTCCCGTTGGATTAACAATTTGTACGGGGGATACCTCTCGTGGAGCCGTTTTGCGATTCAATTTAATCCGAAAGGATAAGGAATTTGGGGTACTTCTAACTTGCGACGGAGTTCCTTTCGATTGCAATTTTTCTGTCTAGGGCAAGCGTTCGGAAATGTAGAAGCAGTCGCATCAATTGTTGATGGCTCGCGTGATAATTACTGTTATTAAGATCCCGACACTGCGGGACTCTGATTCGATTGGAAAAATTGCACGGGTGTTTTTTAATCGTTTCAAAGTGAATATCGGCACGTACCGTTTTAATAACGCCACGTCGACGCTGCTCCGTATTGGATTCACGCTGAAGATAGAGGAAGAGTTGGCGTGGGAAAGTCGTGAAGCTTTTTGGAGAACGCTGATAACGAGTTTTTCGTCCGTTCCAGCTGAACCAATCGTATGTGTCGCGTCGACAAAATCCGATTACGATCGGTCCCCCGATAAATGTTAATCTCGTGGAACTATCGTAACTGGACACTGGTGCAAGTGAAAACGCTCGTATAATATGTTTCTAATGCTATTTCAAGATAAATCGTGAGACTGTTGTGCAGTGTTCGCGACGTGTATATTACTCTGGCAGCTGCTGTCGACACGTGTAATTTTTGGAAAATATTGCTTTCCGAACATCGAGGCACTGGGCATTAAAGTAGAAACGTTACATAGAGGAACACGATTAAATTAGTCTTTTCTTCAAAAGATGGAATAGAAGATGCTATCTTACTAATTGGTTGACTGATTCCTTTGCTGTGTTTACAATTTTATTATGGGAATATGTATTAGCTTAATAAACTGTCAATACGTCACCAGGGTACCTCGATTCTGCAACTATGAGAAAGGAAAGATCCTATCTCACTAATTAGTACAATGATCACTTTATTGATAATTCGCATTAAACAACGTTTCGTTTTACGACAACTTCTGTACATAACTGACGATAATCAACCGTAATCTTTTCATCGTAGAAAAACTTCCGTCGGCTTAATAAAATAGCCGAACGACACCGTCGTATTTCTTCCCTGCAACGATTTCACTTCATCACTGGCAACAAGACAGAAACGTTGAGGGCCGACATTTCACGTGGCCGACGATTTCAACGCCGGTTAAGTAATATTTATTTGATAAATCATGGCTCGGAACGAATGCTAATGAAACGACCACGCGCAAACATTTTGCCCGTTAATCAACGCTCGTTCTATTAGTAAACGCAATTAATATATTCGCCTGTAAAAGCACAGCGGCGCTCCGATCCGCGTCGAACATTCCGTACGTCCCACTCACAGTTTCGCAGATAATCGACCGGCGAAACTGACCAACGCGACGGTCATCTTTCTTTGCCGAACGACGGGGCGAGTTTTTCATGCGATCCAGTCGGCCGTTGTTACTTCACATGGCTCGTAACCCACGTCGAAGAAGAAGAAGAAGAAGAAGAAGAGGGGGGTTTATACGAGGCGGTACTGATGACAGTGATTATTATATCTTGTTACCACCGGCGGTGTGGTTTGTTGCTGAACGAGATGCGTCTTAACGCATCGTTCGCGCGAATCATTATCTTAAACAGCCACTAGATACGAATCTCGTTCAGGTGAGAGACTGTTTAGGGAATCGAAAGGGGCAGTGGAACAATGGGCGATAAAGGAAAGAAGCTCTGTATGGTGGAAAGAAAGAGTAATTAATGGAAAGTGTGGCTTAATTTGTTAGCCAGGAAATGTGATAATAGATTTATTCAGGAAGTGATATTACAATTATAGATGTATCAATTATATTTTTAATCTTGGTTAATTTCTTATTCAATGAATGAATAAATTCTTTACTTTAAAATTTATCTGCTAAATATCAGATTTGCATAGTATGTTTTAATTACGTGATCTAAAATGTAGGGCGACATTTTTGCAATTGTTTTTAGTAGGATTTACTAATCCTCCAACCAATTCACGAATAAATCACGAATAAACAGAACAAAATGAGAACATGAACCCACCGCTCCCGAGCGGATCAGATCGATCTCTCTTTAGATTACTAGCCGGCTAGAATATAGTTAATTATATTGAATTTACCTAATTGGCGGACGAGGGTATCGAGGGTTCACTATCGTTGGCCACGTCTCTATCGAGGTGGCACGGCGAGGCACCGAAGTTCTGACCGAATGGAGTTGCGGTAGGAATTGTTCCGAAAGCAATTTTGCGAAGTTCGAATTGAAATCAAGATCTGTATTAACCGCACAATGGGGCGCTAATTTCGCATTTAATAACTCATGCACGCGTATTTGATGTACAACTATTCAGATATGAATACCAATTTTCCCACAACGGAACACCTAAGCTCTTCAAATCGCCGAACAAAACCGGCGTCCCCGAAAACATTCGCGGCAAATACCGCCGTTTGTCATCGAAAACGCACGGGGGAAAATGCCATCGGAAACCATTTTTTTTTTTCTTTCACGGAGCAACGTCCGACGACGCGACGAGCCCTTGAAAGAGCGCCAAGTCGACGGGGAACCAAGCGAACCTCGGCGGCGCGCTTCATAACTAATTCCCGGTAGCAATTTTTCACAGTCCTCCTCCTCGAACTACGAAATTACATGTTCGCCGTCTGGTCGCGCACCAACCCTCCCGGTCGTGTTATCAACAGCGCCGGGTTGAAGGGGGTAGCGCGATAGGAGGGCGGGCGTCGAGGGGTGGCGACTCTTTCTCTCTGTTGCGGAAACGACGATCTCGAACGAAAAACAGCCACGATAAAAAAAAATATATATATATATGAAAGGAAGGGGGTGGGAGCATGTCAGACCGTGCGAGGAGGGCGATTGTGGGGCGCGGGGTGGAGGCTGAAGCGCGATCTCGTAGGAAAATATTAACTCAAGCCGCGGGGATGGGATCGGCTTACAATAAATAGAATAAATATGACGTACGCCGCACTTACGGACGGACGGACGTTCGGACGCCAGCTTGGAGAGCATAAGTGGGATCTAAATTGAATGGAGAGCGAGCACCGGCCGCTCGTAGACCAAAATGGAAGCTTCGAGAGAAAGAGAGAGAGAGAGAGAGAGAGAGAGAGAGAGAGAGAGAGAGAGAGAGAGAGAGAAAGAAGGAGTGAGTGAGAGAGGGACAAAGAGGTAGGAGGAAGTTGAAGTGGTGGAAGTGCCGTCCCGGATGATAGCCCGGCTTTATTGTTTTCTGCCCGGCGGCCACCCGGTATGTGTACCGGTGCACCCTGTCTGCCTCTCCCCCGCCAGGCCCCGCGAAATATACGTATATATCGGTGTCGTAGTGGCTGGTTCGAGTTTTAATAATTCCACGGGCAGGGCGACAAGAGAGGGAGGAAGAGGGTTGAAGTATGGTGGCAGAGCGGCACGATGTATATAGGCTGGGGACGAGGGATCGGATACATCCGGCGGATCGGTTCTGTGTGTGCCCGCGGTGTTCGCAATATCCGTTCGCGATACGTCCGCGTTCTCTCTTCGGGCCTGGATAAATAATTCATCGATAATTTAATCGCGGCAGGACGGGTGTCGGGGGGGAAAGCGCCGTTCCAGCGACGCTGGTTCACGATGATTCGAGGCTGTCGACGACTCGCCAAAAGCGGAGCGTAATTTAACGAAGCGAGAAAGCGTGCAAGTGGCGCGAGAGGCCGAGTCGCTGCGCCCGTTCGCCGGAAGAGCGCAAAGGAGTATCGTAACGAAGAGGCGGTGGTGATTTTTAGCCATGCAGATGATGCACGGGGGCGGGGGGGGGGGGGGAGAATACTTTGTGTGCATCGGTCCTGTTAAATAACGCAATTTTAAAGTCCGATGCAATATAGCTGTTTGTCGATGCTGCCGCCTTCAAAAACGAACTTCATCCCGCCAATGCGCCATCTGTGCGCCTTAATAACTTTCCCGGCAAGATAGATACCGTTCTGCTTCTTTTGGAGCGATCGCTCATTATGCATATTCAGGCATCTCGTATATCCCTTGATCGTTCCTAAATCCGGCCGACAGGAATTAAAAAGCCGGCACCGTATGAATTTCCCCCCCGAACTTTCCCCTCCTGCTCGCGATCGCCCCGGCAAACCAGTCGGTTGCTGAGCGAATCGGGGTGAACACACAGGAGTTACCTGTTCCTTCATCGACGAGGATCCACTTCAAAAGAACGTATATACGCGAATGACTCCGCCTGCAGCCTAAAGTTTGCGAAACGGTCAATTTTCCGAGGGAACCTTCTATCGTTCGAGACCACTTCCTCCATGCTGCAGCTTCGTGCATACGCTCATTACACATGCTGCATCTCGTCTCGGGTTAAATTGGTTCCCAGAGAGTCCGGGGGAGGGGGCGAGATCGGGTTGAAGGAGGAAATTGTCGGAGGGACGGTTCCGGTGCGAATTTTTTCAGCTATTCGAAAGAGCGCGATGCCGGTCCCTGTGTTCACCTGCGAATTAGCTGACGCGGTGAATAGCTGTGGCAGCAAATAAAGAAGAGAGAAAGAAAAAGGAAGGACACGATCGTGTGATCGTAATTTTTGCAGACAGCGGATCGCGATGATTCACTCGGAAAGCCCCCACAGGCGCACTGACGATCAGCAATCACGATACCCCGTCGTGTGCTCTTACCGGGGGTTAATAACGGCGAGCGCTTTCAGGGAGCTATATCTCACCCGTGTACCTCCTTAAGCCTCGTTCACAAAGCCGTTCAGCACAAAATAACATCTTCCGCGCTTTATTGGGCGCCGATCCCTGCCTCGACGTCCGCGAACGGCCGTATATATTTCAAGCTGGCCGTTTATTCGGCTAATTATTGACCGCCGGATAGGCACCGACGCGGCGCAAGAAAGTGTTTCGTCGTCGCGGATAAATGGCGCGTGAACGAGTAATAAGCGGGATATTAATAATCGTGATAAGGACGTGGTGCTAAGGACTAGTTTGCCGCGACTCGAATTCCTTTACAGCTTGCACCCCGTAATGCAGAGATGGTTGTCTGCCGTAGCTGTTGCAATACTTGTGGAATCATATTGGCAAACTAGCTCTACCGATTGCGTAAATGTAAAGGCAATTTGCAGTACCAGCACGGGTACATTAACAGTTGCGACAAGTGAAGTTTGGAAGCTTTGCCGGATCGTTAACCCAGAATTCCGAGTATTTTATTTATAAATCGTAGCAAATTCTTCTTTGCGTTCGTATACTGCTGCTGCAATGGGCTGCAGCGACGTGTTCGTCCTGGTTTACTTGGAATCTTAATGCGATTCAATTAGGCTGCGGGTACATTTAAATTGCAAACCTCTGTTATCATTCGGGGTGATCGAGACAGGTAACGAAATAAAGATAGTCAAATTTAAATTAAGAGCCGCAGCAGTGGACACTGCTAAACGTCTTTTTTAAACATATACATGACATCTGAATAAGACAAATTTAATACCCTCCTTCAGAAACTGTAGGAAACCCCGAAAAGGAGACTCGAAAAGTTATTTCGAACAAAAGGTTCGACCTCGCGTAAGAAAGCCTCTGTAGGTTTTCTCCGTTTCCCTCTGCATTCGTCTGACAGCGCGGTGTCTCATCTTAAAAGTACAGAATACGAGAACCGTGACGCTTCTCGATAAGAAAGGAAAAGATCCTTCGATGCAAGATCAAAAGCCTCCATTTATCTTCAAACATTTAATTACCAACTAGTTCAAGTGAGAATAGGAGTGTAGCGTTCGTTGTAGCCTAATCGAACGACCTAAAAACCTTTCCCTTGCCAGGCAAGCCCGGCCACTCTGAATAATAAGTTTCGTCGAATCTTTAGAATCCTACTAGAGACAGCTTTATTTATCAAGAGAAGCTACGTCGGGCGAGGTGCTCGAAAGCTTGAAGGACCAGTTAAGCTGATCTGCCATTCTAATGTTCGCTGCGGAAGCAGACATGTAATACTTCCCTCTATTAAACAGCAAATAGCGTTCGATTGCACTGAATGATCCTGTTACATCGGGCAGCTTTCTTATCATAAATTTCGCAAACTACACTCATCTCTTACAGACCATTCCGCTATCGCCGTTGACCGACTTAAGTTTTTCAATCGAGCCGACCAGAATTTACGGCGCCGAAAAATTCCCAGCGACCGTACAGCGCGAGGACAATTGAACTTCCTGAAATATTCGACGAGCACCGAACGGAACGATCCGCTTAATTGGAAAGCGAACCTCGAAAGCACTTAGCGCTCTCTTCCTTGGTCGTCCGTTCTTCCAGCGAACGATCTCTCGGCGGTCGTCAGGCGAACGTAGAAGAACTTGAACGGCTTCGTACACGGTCGTCCGGTACGCCGCCTCTTTCCGTGTAATCGAGCAGGAGGATTGAGCGAGTGACTGAGTGACTTACAATCCCGATAGGATCTCCCTAATGATCGGACACGAAACTCCCACACACGGATCCACCTCCAATGGGCTCCGATCTGAAAACCGAAGCCCTCCTTGCGGCCCCAAGCCTGAGAGACGTTATCAGCAACGGACGTTCTCGAACGCTGATTCTCCTAATTGTTGACACGCCACTCTACATACGATGCTTACACGTGTGCGTGCCTGTCCGGCTAAGGACTGTGCAATCCAGCGTGGCCGACACGCATGCACAGTACGTGACATTTGTTGCACGCATCGAACACTGTGGCTGGACGTCAGAACCGGAATATGTTATTAAACACTCACCAATAACACGTTGGGGACAGGGGACATAACGATTGCCACGTGAACAACGACTGGACGTGTCCTTTTTTTCTTACTTCCGTTTGGCACAGAGTAATTGGTACGTGATCCCGATGTCCACCAATTGCCGTTGAATTTATTGCCGAAGATTGCGCACGACATTGATGTATAATACATCAATTACGAATATGAACGGGCCATCCTTTTCTGCATTTCCATCAAGTCTTCGCAACACTTGGACGCTATCTAATGCCAACGAACGTCTAATGTATCCGAAAAATCATTTCCGGCGAATAGCAACACCTGTACAAGTATACACGACGAAACAGAGGATATAGGCGAGACAAGAATTACAAGCAGACGAGGCAAGGCCGGTGTCGAAGCAAATTACCGGCCACTTGACGATCGAAGGGAAACTGGCGCAATTTGCCAGACATGGACGAGTATTTGCGAAATAAACCGTGCGAGAAAAATTGCCCCACGGTCGAGGGGAAGTTTAGAGTCGGCGTGCTCGAGTCCCGTGACCTCCCAGAACGCAGTGATAAGTGAGTCGTTAAAGGCGTACGGTTCCAGGTTGTAACCACGTGTAATCAAGCGGCGATGCATCAGCTGGATACGCGAGCTCTTATAATGTGTCTATCTTTAGCGACGCGCCCGGCGCGACCAGGACCATTAAGGAGGTTCGGCGATGCTGTTCAAGGGCCGCGGTGGTGAACCCGCCGATTCGTCGACCTGTCATAAAGAGCAAATTTTCTAGCCGCAATCTCGGAACACGAAACTGCAATCGGCCGGCGCCGGGGAATTGTCGATTAGAACGCTGTAAAATTTTAAGTTCCACGGGACCTTGCGGATACGCTATAAAGATGCGTGAAATGATATCGCGGAGCACGTGATAAAACAGCGTGACACGCATTATAAAATAATATTTTCGATTGCCGCGGTCTGAGAAAAATTCTCCGGGGATCCAAGGTTTCCCGCACGGTTCAAGAACACGGCGATACCTATGTGTGCACGCGCAGCATATAAATAAAGGGGCTTCTTCGAGCTTCTAATTGGCGAAATAGGGGCATAACGCGTAACGTTTTACTCGCAATTTAGATCACTTTTCCCGTTGCAATTCGTGCACTTTCTTTCAATTTCTCTTCATTTCGAAACTTGTCGCACTTCCGATCGATAACATCAGGAACGTACTTTTTACCACATCTTCATGTTCCAAGTGGCGCGGTTTGTCGACAAACAGGTAACATGAATATCGGGCACCAGCTATCCGTCAGACGATACATTCCCGATAAACCTCCAACCCTCTTCATCGTCCAACGCGAGATAGCTCAGGGTTTGCGACCAGGAACATATTCGCGACCACGGCCAAGTTGCTTCTTGGTTACACTTTCCAGATGTTGCGCGAGCTCTGTTCCCCGGTCACGTGCACGCGGCACGTGTCACGGTGTCGTCCGACACGTGCGACGACGACCGACGACGTTTCAGAGCGTCATTCGCGGGCTTCCCTCTTCTCTGGCCGCCGTGATTTCCATGTTGACAGACCGGAACAGATTTGTTTGAACGCCGGCGAAATTTTCTACCTTTCTTCTACATAGATCTTTTGACACGGCCGACTGTTTTCGATCTTAAAAGAAGAAGAAAAAAAAACCCTGCGGGCGCTCGATCGATTCCGCGTTCCAATTATTCTGCCCGCAGGGGTGCGTCGATTTGACGATTATTAATGGTGTGGTGACTGTGTGCATAATAAAGCAACGGGTGCGTTCTAAACGCTGGAAGAGCCACTGGAACACACGTGCCGCGATGGTCTGCGCCGGAAGGGGTAATTTAAGGGATGACGATAGCGTTCCCGCGTTACGCACCGTTGCTTTTCAGCCGGAGCTTTCAGCCGAATGGGAAATCGGAATTTCGTCGGGCGGAAGCTTGCGTTTGAAAAATATTTATGACTTTTATCGGGGTGGGGGGGGGGGGGCGTGTATGGCTGGTTGTGCACGATATGTGACAGGAGCGATTTCCAAGAATTAATATAATTTTTCGTTTACTGATTTTCCCATAAGCAAAATGTGCTTACTTTGTTTCATTCGAATTTGTTCCCTGTGTACTTGTACTTTATTCCATTTATTTCCAATCTCGTTTATTTAATTTTCGTCTCATTCGAATTATTATTGCGTTTCGTTTAAAATTATTTATTTCTATTCGTCGCTTGTTGCAATCGAAATAAATGTGAGTAATGGTATTACTCGATAATCGTTCCGTAAATTAGCACAGCCTTCTGCGATTCTATTATTAAACGAGAGTTTTTCAAGAGGGACGCAAGAGGCTCATGGAAGATCGTTTACAGAATCGCGCGAAAATAATTAACCAGTGGGAACAGTATGGAGATATACGCGCCGCACACGTTTCCCTAAAATAATATCTCCAGCCGACACGAAAGCATTCCCATTCCCCGTTTATTTGCACTCCGCCGAACACCGTTTGTAATTTCCTCCGGTCGGCCTTAATAACACTTTCCACCGTATTCCGGGAACGTGTTAACCAGATCGAGTACAATCAACGCCGGATGAAAGTGTACCCGCGGTTCGCGAGCCAGGGGGACCGGGGAAATACACGCGATCCCTTTCGTGCCTTCGTATACTCCTCTTGGTAAGAAGAAAATCGCTGTTTTGTATCGTCGATTCAGAGGAGCGGGGCAACGAATAAAACAACGAAGGACAGAATGAAACGGGGAGACGAGCGTCGAATCACGGATCACTTTGCGACCCTCTCTTCGGCTTCTATATACCTTTTACATTTCGTTTCTCTACACCCCCTTCTACACTATCTTCTCGTTATCTTCATTCCACCGTACTCCCCTCTTTTCTGTCTCTGCAATTTGATCGTTTCCTCTGTACCCCTCTTGTTTAATCTCCATTGTACGTTCACCGTTTTTAGTCAGAACCCTTCTTTTTTCCCTCCCCTTTCCACCGGTTCCTCGGGTCTCGTGCAGCGAACAAGAAATCGCGACGTTAACCGCAGCAAAGTGGGCATGGCGAACTTAAGGACCGTGACCAATACGATTTGGGTGCGCTTATTTTTCTCGGGCACCGGTGTAGAATACCGTTCGACTACCCCGGAGGCGTTAGACACAACTTTTGACGGAGTCCGTACCGTCGCGAACATAATTTCCATGGTGTGTGGCGTACAGAACGTATTTCAGTTGAACAAAAATTTGACCCTGCGGAACGGGGTTCGCTCTTAGCTCGGTCGATTTTCTGAATAGAATGAAGCGGGCAGCTCGTCGTTATCAATCGGGATGCTTTTCGGTGGTGGCGTGAAATTGTAAAGGAAAAATAACTGAAACGAGTTTCACGGCTGCTCCTCGAAAATTGCTTGCTGCTCGATTACGTTTCGACACGGTATCACTTTTTCGGCCAGGTTGGCTCCGTTACCGTAGGAGCCTTACTTACGTCACTGTTCCCGAAGTGGCGTGACTTCGCGTAAACTGACAGGATGCCCCGTTGTCTGACGACTAATTAGGCGAGACGAATCGAATTCCTCGCCTCTGTAATTCGTAGCGGACGATCCGTTTTTTTTTTCTGCGATCGAATAAAGAAAAATGTGCCGCCCCCCCCCCCCCGGTAAAAAAAGGTCAATTGCTTTTTTAGTTTCACACGCGTCGAAGGAAAGTCAGCGTTCGCGTGATAATTCATCAATGCCTCCCCCATGTGTGCACGACCCGATGTTAACTCTCGAGATACATTTTGTTTCTTTTTAACCGGTTCTGTCGCTTCCCCGTCCTAGTCGAACGTTATTTCGACAGCGAATGTTTCCGAAACGTAATCAATGTATGCGCAAACAGGCAGCAGTCCGTCGAGAAATAATCAAAACTGTTTTCGCGTACTGAAACGACGCGCAGCCACGAATCGGATATTGGTTTTATCGGCCAATTCGAGAACGAATATTTTTCTGGCGATCCGTGTTTTGCCCGGCCGACCAAAAGTTCGATAGTCGACCACCAATAACCTACCACGCCGAATATCTCATTTTTCCGGTTTCTATGTGTACCGAAGCTTCGTTAATCCCAGTTACCGTGGGGAATACAAGAATCCTCGAAGAAGTTTTAACGACCGATTGGACACTCGACGCAACGCAGGGGGTGTTACAGAAATCGGACGAATATTGTCATCGTTCTGCGATAAAAACACACGTAACGAGTAACTCTTGTTCGTACTTCGCTAAACAATTCTGGCCCCCGAAGCACCGGGAATCGTAAGCTTCCCTTCCGCAAGCGCGTCGTTTCCGCGCCGGTAGAAAACCGTGGGGAGCAGGGGCATTCAAGGAAAAGGGAATCCTACGCGGATCCTTCGAAAAGGAAATCAGCGGCGCAGGCCGGAAAACTAAGGTCAGCCGGGGTAAGCGCCCCTCGAACCTGCCAAGGGGAGTTACCTAGGCTACGCGAAGAGATTCAAAAACCAAGGTATCCAGAATGGCACGTGAAAAGCGGGATACCTTGAAAGGCGAGACGCGAGGCAGCAGGAGTAGCGGAACGAGAAAAAAAAACCGGGGAAACACACGGAAGACCTTTACACCGTTCCCGAATCCTCGACTGGAAGGATTTCGTCCGGCCCCATTGTACGATCCGAATCAATGCGATTCAATTAACCTCCCTTTAAGAGGGTCTCGATCCCCCATTGTTCCCCTGTACATACTGATTTCGGTCGCTGAAATCAGTCAGACCGCCAGCGGTTCCGATTCCAAGCAACGCTATCGACCCGGCGCCGATTGTGCCCCAATCTGCGCAAATACCGGCTACACGCCTTCCTACTTCCGGCGGGACTTCGACGCCGATCCTATGCACGGCTTCCGTCGCGGGGAAACGCGAGAAGTCGAGGTGTCTCGCTGCCAACAAAAACGCCATTATCGTGATCCCCCCTAATTGATCTCACTTCGTGGGCGCAAATGCCCTCGCAAAACGGGGGCGAAAAACTCATCTGAACCGGCTCCGGATACAGCGAGGGAAGGTGCAGAGAGGGTGGAGGCTTGTTGCTAGAGCGTCGCGACGCGGGCAGGAGAATCTCCCAAAGGGGCGCGAGCTGCGAAGCGACGATTGAACCACTGTAGAATGACGGGAGATGACAGTCGAGTGGTGCATTTGTCGCAGCGGCGAAAGGAGAGACTTTTAGCATCGTTTCATCCCCGACGTGGCTGGGGCTCGCTTAGAATTTACGAGTGACAGAGACGCGTGACGCATTCGAGGCCTGTCATCGTCTGCAGGCGTTAGTAGCGGACAGGCCGAGCATTGTCGAGCGTTTTCATCGCTTACGACGCGCGGCCGTGCGCGCGTACTGCCTTGCAACAATTTCCCCTTTCAGGGGAAACGAGAACGAAAGGTAGGCTGATTCAAAGTAAGCAGAAGATAGTGGGTTAGGCTTTGCTCCCCGTTCAAATTGTTTCCCCGGGAATGAATGGCAACGGACGGGGAGGGAAAATTAGCCGCTCACGTGACCCGTTCCGGGCGTGAAAAATCGAACGCGTCGGAGGAAGACGTCTTGCGGCGCCACGGGCGACAGGTAGAAATTAAGATTCCGTGCGGGGCGGTGGCGCACGGTGCTCTCAACTTTGAACCGCTTCGTGACACATCGACGTAAATTCAAAACACGTCGCCGCGAGCGGAAGTCCGAGGCGACGCGACGCGACGTGACGCTGCCTGGCACGCTCGAGTGTGCCTCGACGTGGTAGCGTTTTCCATGCCGGTCGTGCCGGCCGATTAAAAATCATTGATAAATGACGGGGTTACCGGGGCCGTTCCCATGGGGCTCCTCTTCATTAATCCCTTGCTCCACCTATGGTTTTGCTGCCCCTCTTCCGGTACGTCTCAGACGTGGCAAATGATCGATCATACCGCGTCCGTGCTTCTAATGGCACTTGCGAGTGCAGATATTTACTCGCCGCTTACCTCTGTAGGAGGGTACACAAATTTCTTACAAATCTCTTGGGAATCGAAATTATAGTCAGACAAAAATTTAAACGGCACTGATCAGTACAGCTCTCCTCGCGTGACATCAATTTTCACGAATTATCAAATTAATTCCACCTGCTGCTGACTGCGTCGGATTGTCACATGCCCTCGCACATCCGACGGTCCGGTCTGTTGTTCGCTGGATCGAAGAGACATTTCGTCTTATGAAGACGTAAGCGAGCGTAACGTTGTCGGTATTAAAACGTCGTAAGGCTCGTCGGTCATACATCAAGCGCGTTCGCGTCCAAGCCCGAGGGATCGTTCGAACAACGTTCACCGCGGACAAATTGCAATCACTTTTCACTTTGCTGCTAATGAACGCGGATTATTCGCGACCGAGAACGCTTCCCCGGACGGTTTTCGAGGTTGCCGGTTGTGCACGAGGTTTATCGGGCTCGAAACCGGCGTCCACTTTATTTCACGCGGTGGATGATTTATGGAACGCCTCTTCAGCGCGCTTTAAAGAAGCGCTCGGCCGGGGGAAGGAGAGACGCGGGGCCAGTCTTTGCACGCTTTCCACCGAATTCGACTCAGCCATTTTACCTTCGACCGGGAAAGATTAATATCGCTCGGCGCAGCCACGAAACAAGACGGAGAGACGCGTTATCGCCGCCATTGAAACGTCGCGCTACGAACGAGCATCGGCATGACGGTCGACGTAGCTCAACGATTATTCCAGGCGGATCACACCCAGCACGGAACGAAAGGAACACCGTCGCGATACTTTCCTCCCTCGCAGAAGAAGAACAATACTCTCGCACTCATTCTGCACCTTCCTGTTGCCGGAAAGGTTGCCGGTCCTGTTGCCCCCCACCCCGTGTCCCGACGTATTAAGAGCGTTATCCTTGATGCATTATTCATGGAACACGCTTGAACGGTAATAGAGGTGCGCGGCATCGTGGAAATCGATCTTTACACAATTGCCGCAAATATTTACATCCACCGTGACGGGCACATTGCCAAGGGATTGATTCTTCATGACGGCCCCCATCGATGGTTCTATGCTACCCGACCCCCGATTGCACCCGTGGCGAACGAGGAAACATACACAACAAGCGGCCGGGACCGCTCGAATCTGCGAGCGGAACGTGGGAGCGGAAGATGGATTAAGAGATAAGGAGGCGTATCAGGACCAATCAATTACGAAGTCGAGGGTCACCGATGCTCTATGCGACGAGGGTGAATCATTTGTCGTTCCGTCGCACTCCGCCTGGCCCCAACCCCTCTTCGTCCCACTCGAGCATCGAGTGGAAACGGAAGCCCTAAAAGTGAAACGATTTTCTGAGATGTTGTTCCCCGTAACGGTTGCCACGATAAACCAGGGGCAACGATTCCAGCGTTCCTTTCTCGTACAAGAGAGTACCATAAACCACCCGAATCGCTCGCTATCGTCTGTTGGGCAATGGCGAGCAATAAAGTATTATTCGCGCGTGGACAACGAAAGTGGGATCGATGGCCGATATATTTCATCGGTTATATTGGCGCGGATCGTTGGTTAAATTGGACATTCCTGCGGCAGGAATTTGGGAATCGTTGCGTCTCCTATTATTATTTCACCAGATTACCCGTTATCTGTGGCAGTCCCTTTCTGTTGTCGGTAGAAGAATGATCTGCGTCTGCGGTTTAGCGTCGGAAGATTGATGGCTCGTTCTGACCCTTGCCCTTTTACTGTTATGGATTTCCTTACACCCGTTCCCGTTCACACAAATTACCAAGCCACGTTAAGCAACTTAAGAACCGTCGAACCCCCTTCGAATTAGCGAGGAAAGTATACGACCGCGTGCAACGACGATCATCATCCTGATTTTCAACCCACAGTGGGATAGATTAAAGCGCGAAACAATTTACCTAAAATGCTCCTACTTGTCGAAATGTTTGTGCACCGGCATAACAGCCCTCCTACAAATGAGAATGTATACGTAACACCCCTAGCTCGTGTCTGCTCCACGCGGGAGTGGGGTGATGTCGAACAAAGAATTCTCTATTGTGTCCACGAAATGGCGTGGTTCACCGGGGGAAAAGAGATCCCCGAAACGGAACGCTTGTAATTCTCATCTTATCCTGAAAATGGACGTGCAACTCTGCCACCGCAACGCGAGCCACCCCTTGCAATCAAGTACGAGATATCGAATGTTCCAAGTTCCCTCTCCGTTTCATTTATCGGGGATGGGAGTGGTCCGTGACGAAGAGGCTGGAATATTATATAACTCGAATCTCGGCAGGAAAAATCACTTGTGGCATCGGCTACATTAGGGCACGGAAGCTTGTAAATATGACAAATTTTCGTGGAAAACATAGCACCTTCAATTGTCCTCGCCGTTCGATAATATTGAAAGGTCTCTCAAAAAATTAAAGCACAGTGACGCGGAAGTAGAAGTTTCGCCCTTTAAAATGAGCCCAGGTAGACTATCGTACGATTTTCTGCCACGAAGTTACAGCCGTTCGAAAGTTGCCATATTTATCAGCCAATGCATATCCAGTGATGCTTTGAGTTACCGAGTGTATTAATCAGTCCAATATTATTGAACAAACAACCTCTCAAATTCTACTACTTCTCTTTGCATAACAACGTAGATCGACCATTCCGACCCCCACGCATTGAAAAAATAAAAATGTAATCCTCCAAGTGGGGCACATCTGCGTCTTGAAGGGCGACAGAGTTTTCCCTGTTGCTTCATGCGGGTAATAGTTTATGCATCTCGAATCGATCGCGTCGATGAAAATCATGCTCGCGGCCAGATGGAGCCTTTCGAACAAAAAAGGTCTCCTAGAAAAATGGGGTGGCTCTCAGGATGTATGGGATTACGGGTACATTCTCACACTGGCTGTTGCGTATACACAGCACTTTCGTGTATGCGGCAAGGGTGGCAGGGTGTACCGTTGCGCATTACCACGGTTGAAACGGGGGTGGTTTGTAGACCATGCGAACCGGGATGGGGAACGAAGAAGCCCTTACCTCACGTTTCACCGTAGCAGCCGCCGTTGGCTATGAAACAAATCAATAGTTTGCGCCAAAGTGAGTTAAGGGAAAGAAAGGGAAATGGAATGGAAAGTACCTGCACAGAATCGGCGGGAGTATGAACGGGAGAGACAATCGGAAAGGAGGACGACGGACGATGCAGAGAATGGGATTTATCACGGGGGTGGTGATTGGATGGAGTTGTTCAGGATCCCGTGAAATGATATCCATCGAAGTAGAAGCAGATAACGTGCCTCCGTTTTACTTGCTCGCTCGGTTTTCGACCGCGAACGCTTATAATCACTCGCGGACGCATCGAGTTCTCGCGATCATCTACTTCGCCCCCCCCCCACGACTTCGCCGACCATTATGGAGAAAGTTTTAGAAACGATTCGCTGCGCGTTCAGTACCCGTGAAATCGTACATCCGCAGAATCATAAGAATCGTACTAATTGTTATACAATTTGTAATACAATTTTCCGAACGATAGATCGATCATTTTTAATATCAGAATTTGATTGATCGATATGGGACTTTTGGATAGAGATTGACATATTACCCTTTAACGAAAATAGTCTTGGAAACTTCACAAACCTTTCAACCGTGCTTTCCCACGATCCTCTCGAACTGTTTACACTTTCGACTTCAACGCCAATAAATAGCAGGAAGACATTCTCGAAATCCTCTTTCCACGGAGGGAATCACGCCTCAGAGTCAGTGAATCGTGCTACACCTGTGGGCGTTCTTTTTTTTCTCTTTTTTGAAGGATAGTGCTATTTCGGTTTCATGCAAGGTGGATAGAAAGGGAAGATGGGAAAGGGGAACGGGTCTACGAGGAGCGTGCTGCGGAAATGGAAAGGCGAAAAACGGAAAAGGGGCGCACTCGTGGAAACACGAAGCGACTCAATGGGGTGATTTGGTTCACGAACGAAGGAGGTTAAAAGAGGCGAAATGCGCTCCATTGACGGCAGAAAAGCGAGTGCGAAGGTAATTTCTTCATATTCGTATTTTACGTATGTACGTTCCATCAGAGGCGATCGTAAAATACATTCATGTTGTACAATGATACAAGCGAAAGTAATATCGAGATATACGCATACTTGCACGAAAGTTCAAACTATTAGCTGAAAACAGAAACTAAAGCCCGGAAAGAAAATTTCATGACGACGTCAAAGATACTAGACAATTATAGGCATCCCACAATTTTCAAATTTCTTCCGGTCCGCTGAACAGTTCGTTCCGTCCATGAATTATAGTCGCAATAAGCAGTAATGTAGGCCACACGACGTCGATCTTTCTACGATGAGCACCTATTTTTTATTTATAGAACGAACGGACGAATCGGTCTAGTCGGTGTCATTTAATATTAACAGCGAACCAGTGTACTATTACTCTGGCTATTTTTTCTTTACACTTCTAATGGTCCGCTATTATTCACTCGATCACTGAGAAAAGTTCCACGGAACGGAGCTCTCGCCCCAGATACCACCCTGCAATCTTGCATGCTCCGTACGAAAGTAACACGACTGTCAACGACAACTTCATACTATCATCAGAACTTTTTTCATCACCATCCAAGCGCATACAAAGTTCGATCCAAGTGTATACAGAGGTTGCGCGAGGAAACTTGCGATTTCTATGCAAGCGTGCGCACATAGGAGCATATGTGTGCGAGGTCTCGGTACTCAAAGTCGGTGACCCAGCTGCACACCGACAGTTGTCGACTCTTTGTCAATTTTCCCTAAGCGATTAGACTAGAAAACGCCCCATCGAATGGCACCCTCACCGCACGTATTCTGACACTGGCTGAGCCCCCCTGTGCCGGCTTCAGGCGGGTTGGTATCGCGAGATTCGAGTGCTGGCACTTGTCTATTTTCCCATTAGGCACGTATACGTGATTACAGAGCCAAGTTGAATAAGCCACGGCTCTGGGCTGTACGTCTTGAACCCGGTGACTGTCGTGTTTAAATGGATCATCGATCTGACGCGTATACATAGCTCCTGGACCGTCTGTCGATTAATAATTTCATACAGCGGCCTGTACGTATAAGTTGCTCGCGCGCGCGTGTGTGTGAATGCGCGAGAGAGCTTGTGCCTGTGTGTCCAATTTTCCAGCGTGCGCCACGATAGACCACGTCTTAGAATTGACTCAAGATTACGGAACCGGGAATCTGGCGGTGTGCAATCAGAGAAATCTATGATTGCTGGTAGTCTAGGCCGACGTGCATGCATACGGAGCATCGATTCACCGGGAATCGATTAATTATTTAAGGCCAGCTCGGGTAGAACAGCGGAAAATTCACTACAACGCGTGGCAGGTCGCGTGGAACATACGGGAACGACGTTTCACGTAGAAAAATTGGTGTAACGTCGTTCTTCGCTCTTACACTGGCCATGTCGTTTGTCGTTATGATTTTACGGGTCGTGTTTATTCGTTTCGGTGGACGGAAGCTATAGCAAATAAATGCTGAACCGCTTAGGGGATCATTTGTACGGGCTGTATGATTAGTACACGCGAATCAACAAAATTGGCACAATTGATGCGCCCAGTGTCTATGCACCGCGTTGATTCGCTACGTTCTGCTTGTCTATGCGTCGAATCCGCATTGTGCTTTCAATTTGCACGATTAGCCTTGCCAGAGTTGATCGAAGTTTATGAAGCTTGAATTCTATTTCCGCGACCGATCGTGTATCTGTAATGGTCGCACAGCAAACCAGCAAAACGAAATCGGGATCGAAATGATAACATTTCAAACGCCATTGAATCCCATCATTTGTTCGGAAATAGACTGCTCTCGGGTCCCGGACTAATCATAAACCGATCGGCCAAAATTCCGACGGACAACAAAATCTCGCGCCGTGTTTTAAATAATGTCGTACAGTGTACAGAAACGTTGGCCGTTCGCGAACGCATTCCGCGGCATGATCGCGGGGAATTATAAATGAACAAATAAATCAATCCATCCGACTCAACCGGCATGGACTCTTGCAATATAAATCACGAACGGTCGCATCGGCGCGCGTGCTCGCGGATCGTGCGCCGTCCGCGTTGGAAAACCGCGCGCGACCACTTCGCGTGTTTGTCCCTTCGGCATTGTTTGCGTTATCCGCTGGTTTGTTCGCGCTCGCGAAGGTATTTGCAAAGAAAAAAAAGCAAACGCCCGCCGTGGGGAACGTGGTTAATTGCCCAGCCAGCTTCGGCAAATACGTTCCTATTGGCGGGCGTAAATACACGGGGAAATTTTACTCCCAAAGCTGGTGGTCCCCCGATGGCTGGCCGCTGTCCGTCACCGACAAACATTAGGAGTAAAAGTGAAAAGTGAAAGGCGCCGTACGTCCGGCGTTTGTTTACTGAAAATTTTTCCGACTGCTATTTGCCTCGCCCTGCGAGCTATCCATTGGGATGCTCCGAGAATGAAGACGATGGCAATCCAGGTATATCTCTGTAGAAACAAAAGGTGTGCATGGTACCTGTTCAAGATTGAACGTTGCAGTTTGACACATGCTGGCAAATATTTCTGTAAAGGCCGTAATTATGTCAAAACTTAATTGTGCAAGAAATTAGATACCAATGCACAATGTATCCATGGGCGACAGATAATTGCGTTAAAGGAATTGTTTGCCCCGGCAACAGAATACAATTGTAATTAACCTTTACGATCAATAATAGTGACAATGAAACAAACAGGAATACTCTCCTGACGAATATTGATTAACGTTATCCTGCAGTATCTGACACGCACAATTTCCCAACCACCCAGACATTAATCCGCAATAAAAGTAACAGAACAGCAGAGTCGCAAAGGCGCAACGCGCATTCCGAAATGTATCACTTTCGAAGAACTTTTGTGCCACTCGCACCTCGTAAATCCCTGGAAGCAGTGATTCAGTTCGAACAATGCCATCCGCCCTTTGCGAGCGCGAACGATCTGCGCGATCTCGTATCGCGCTGAGCAAGCTCGAAAGCTCCGGGATCCCCCGGCGCGTTAAGTATTCCATAAAACTCGCAGTTCACAGCCCCGTTCGCACCTACGCGAGTCGCGCAACGAAATTCCACGAGGCTCGAAGGAAGAGTAACCTGCGGCGCGGCAGATAACGCGGCATTGTTGCTGCACTCGCAGCACGTGTAAACAATAAAGCGGATGCACCTCAGCTTGGCCACGGATGCGAGCGCGTTTTCGCGCGACCCCGCGCCGCGCTCGGGTCACCAGCGCCGTGAACGCACGCACGTGGTTGGAATATCGTCCAGGCTACTGGTGGTTCGCACGTTAATGGGCTGGGGTGCCTTACAGATTTCGCTGGGCGTTATATTATTCCAGAATATCAATAGGAGGAAAGCAAACACTTGTGGCAAAATAGGAATGCTTGATCGGCTGTCATGTATACATTTCGAATTTCACGTAAAAAAATCTCTGTTCCATTGGAATAAGACGGGGGACAATGAATGCTATTATAAAACTGGTCATAGATAGCAGCCCGCGTCTTCATTATCTGAAGCTGCAAATTTCCCTGCGACGGTATCGCCTTAATTCGAAATACGAGCAATACTCTCGAGCCGAACAGCACTTTCCTACGGTCTCCGCGGTAATCTTCGTTGAAACCCCCCCCCCCCCCCCCCCCGATAATGGAAACAGAATGCAGCGAGGCAGCTGCGAATTCTAGGCCAGACAGCACCGGCCAAGCCGTCGAAGTCACGCAACGAGGGTACATACGCAAGTGTTTAGAACGGATATCCAGGTAACGAGATGTGCGGTGGAGGCCGTGCACCGGGCAATCTTGCGGAAGAGAGGGGTGAACGGCTAACCGGGGTAATCGCGATGATTACACGTGGCCCGGGGTGGCGGGTATATGTAAGAACCGTGTACACGTCCCCACGAGTGCCGTATATAGGCCGGTTTACAGCCCGGCCTCGCGTCCGCTGAAGTTGTGCCTCGTTTAACGACGGAAAAATATTGCTAAATGTTGGGGGAAATTACGAGGCGGCGCTGTCCGCTCGATACTTATCCGCGCGATATCTCGTGATCGACGGCTGGCCACGCGTCCCCTGTTCGGGGAATCGTCCGTCCTCGCGGAACCTCTCATCGCGACCGATGAGCACCAGACGAGAATATAGGGACTCGATCCAGAGATGGTGGCCGGATACGCGGCTAATGTAGGGATACCGCTGACGCTTTAACTCGCGATAGAGCAATTTCGCGTTCGTCACGGATCTTTACCGAATCCGCGCGCCTATCCAATTCGCCGTGAACATTAGAATTACCGAGGTCGAGTCGTCCCGTCGAAGACGTTACGTGTGCCGCACGCGCCTTTTGCGCTCGCCGAAACGTCTCGGCCACGGCTTCGCTACTCTGGGGAATCTTGTTATTATGCGTTGTCGAATTTTCGCGGCCCGGCTGCACCCGATCCGGACTTTGATACTTGGTTGCGCGAGGAGATTCTCGTTTGAGGCTTCTCATCGATGTGGTTGTTCGATAATTCGGGGACCCGGCGCCGCCGGGGTCTTGTTAACGATTCTGTCAATCAGGAACTTTCGGGAGGGACGATAATGTCACGATGAAATGTACGAATGAGGGGTTTAGTTCGAGAAAGTCTGGGTGTATTGTATGGAATTCTTTTCGTTCTTCTAACCCGTCATAGAAAAGTCTTCATATTGTAACCGATAGGCGGCTGCCTATATTTGACGTACGTGTGACGCAATTGCTTATAGAAAGGGTGCTAAAGTTTCGTTTGAAAAAAGTTGCAACAATGACACCTTCTCTCCGCGCGAATCGCCTTCGAATGCGTTGCGCAACGAACGCAAGATCCTCGTAAAAATGTTGAAATCCTCTGTCACGGACGTCCCTCGGAAGACAATTGCGATGCAACGCTCGTTTTTTTTGCAGCGACGTTTCGCTGCTGGAAAAAATGCAACCGGCTCGACAATGCGAACACTCGTGCCGGCTTTCCTACGGTCGCCTATCGACTCTGTTCATCGTCCGTCTTTCATACCCATGGACAAGTGAACTTTTCCTTATCGGGTTGGACGATCATCAATCGACGATCCGGGTAGGGATAGAGTCACGTGGTCATTTCCTTCTCGGTGCTTATCTCTCGATTAACGGTTTCGTCTGGCTGGAAACGACGATTGTCCCCTGCAACTGAAAGGGCATTAGAAAATGTGGGGACAGGAAAAACGTCGATTTCGTCGGAAAAAAAAACAGAAAAGGAGAATTATCGGTTACGATGGCACCGAATCTATTTCAATTTGGCCACGGTTCACCGGCTCGATCGAATTCCCTGCGAGAAGCCCCGCCAACGTCCGTACAATCGCGCGTACAGTGCATCGACAATGAGAACGTAGCCAACGAACTGACGGTGCGTGAGAAAAGGCCCACTGTCACCCATAAACCTTCGATCCCCCGTGCCAAATTTATTAGGAGGCTATTGTGACCGGGCCGGAGGTGTGCATGCACGCACCAGGTGCATCGACCCACTTCTCTGACACGTGCTCCGATTCGCACATCAAACAGTCCGCCGAGGGCGGACCGTCGGAACAGTTTTATATTATTCTTTTGCCGGAACATCGGGGATACACGTATCGAGGCCGATAGTCGGCCGCGTTTTTCGTTTCAACGCGTACCCGTCTGCATTGTCGCACGCAACTCGCGGTTGGATTTCTCTTATGGGAATGACCAGCGATGCAACTACGTTCGCGAGCACCATAACGGCCGAGCAACTTTCTCTTGGCTGCCGCCTGCGGTAAAGGTCGGCGATCTTTCGATTCTTTGGCGGTTTTTGTACAACAACAAAATTGAAACGATTGCGCTTTTTTTTAAATTATCGATATCTTTCAAACGGCATCTGCCTCGCAGGTTAAAATATTCGTCAAATTGATTCTACTATCACAGACTGATAGAGAACCTCCCGAATCGTTTTGCACTTTGTGCTATGGTATCACAAAATCCCTGTTTAATTATCGATACTTCTAAAGAGGATTCCAAAGACAACGTTATAAATCAATCTCTCGTTAATTCACTCGCAGTAATGCACTCTCCAAAGTAACGTACAAACTGAATCTCCGCCCCAAAAAAAGTGAAGGGGAGACCGACGCAGACAGTTCCATATTGTCGAAGATCGCGCGTTAGAATTACTTAACCTGGTCCCTCGCAGAAGGGCCCCCCCATCGCGGCGAGCGGCGTAGCTGCATTATGTGTGTTTCACGGTGCATTACAATATTACATTTATACTCCACGATAAGCCACTAATCTTTTACAAGAGACGTCCCATTTGGGCGAAGCGGAGCATAATCTGCCAGGGGGGTGGCCATTAGGTAGTTGAATAAAAAAAATTTCCGTAACCACCCCGTGAAGGTACGATATATCATCCACCGGCCTACCCAACCTTTTCACCCTTCTCCTTCCATTCCTAACAGAGTTTTCTATTCGATTTTTCCGTTCCCCTCCGGTGCTTCCCCGTCCCCTCGGTGCCCCTCGTCCATCAATCGACAACATAGACGCGGCACATTGACAGGCATTAGTAGAAATGTAATCTTACTTAAGCATATGTCGGCATGACTGATTGGACGGACGACAGCTCGGATAAATAATAGCGCGAACAACGAGTCCCTCGGTTCGATCCTGTGTGTCGTCGATTTCTCCCCCCCGCCCCACGGAATCCTCTTCATCTCACCCTGTCTGCGGCCGTTCCACGCGCTTGTGGGAATTAGGAGGAGGCAAAAAAAAAAAAAAAAAAATCACATATGGGTACCAGCGAAGACGAGGTAGGGGAGGTGGATCATGCTGGTAGCTTGATTGCGTCAATAGTCATCGATCCGGCCACTAAGTCCCCGGCCAAATTCAAGTACACATACGAATATACGACCGTCCCCGGCGTTCTAGGACTTCCTTTTCGGTGTACCGTGTACTTTCGCGCGGTGTTGACCGATGGCACGTGTTCGTATCGATCGTGCACCGCGCTCCCCCAATTCGGCGTACAAAGTGCGTATCGAGTGTCGCGTAAGAGCCACCGTACAGCTACGGGGAACTCTAAGTAAATCTCTCGGTAATTTCGTTAGTCGTGATTTCGTTGGCTGCCGTAGCAACTGGTCCGATGTTCCCGGCGATTTTTCAATTGCAAGCAATTGCACGGACACGTTGCTTGGCCCCCTTTCTGTTTTAAATCCTAACAAGCACGTTGCGCCCGGCGATGAACGAACGATGAGGCACGAAACGGAATGTGCGTGCAAAGGCGACGAGCATATACGAGAACGGGTGGAAGATTCGAGATTTCTCTTGTCGAGCAGTGTGCGCCAGAAGCAGCAACGTCTCAGCGACGCATTATTACGTCGACCATTACGGCCTCCGATATCCGGCGTTGTAGTAGCTGCTTCAATCGCCGAAAGGTACGCTCGACCGCATCACCGGAGGACGAGGAACAAGCCGGAGAGCATAATTGAATCCCAGACCCGAACGCGGTAGCTTGCGAACAGCGATTACGTAAAGCTGCCATTGTGAGGCTTACTGCCGCTTTGTCCCGTACATCGATTCAAAACTACGTTACATCGTGCCGAAACCTGTACAGAGGCCGTGCGCGTATACTACCAGTATTAACATACGTTATCGTAATCAACATTACGCAGCCTCTGACGGGCGTTCGTCTTTTCTTCCTAGCGTGCGAGAAAAGTCACGGAGACACGAGGAAAAGGGGGAAAGCCCTCGATTCCGTGTCCCTTGTTAAAGGGCGCGTTATCGCGACCTCTCCGCAGACAGACCGGGTAGTACACAACGTGCTTAGTCGTACCTTACGACCGTGCTCTTGTATTAATTATAAGAGACGCTGAATATGGAACTGGAGACGGAGTGTTATTAGCCGTGTGCGCTCGGAGCAACGAGCAACCGAGCCGGCGCGTTTATTTCTCCCTGTAAATTATACCCACGCGGTGAAAACTGCAATTATTTCCTCGATCCCCCGGTGCGCGTTTCTCGCGATGAGAAGCGCAGAAAGGTAGGGGGGAAATAAAAAAATAGAGATCCGTGTCCCCGAGGCGACGTTTCATTCTTCCTGCGCTTGCACGATGACCCCCTGCAACGCGAATTTTCTTTCTCCTTTCGGCGGCCGCCTTTCGCCGATTTCGTTTGCGTGGAAATTCTCGATTCGCTCGGGTTTCGAGCCCCGCGTCGTTTTTTGTCTCTCGCCGTTAACGCGATCGGCGTCGAATTGCACGGAGGGAAGGAAGTGAAATCTGGGAAACCGTTCGGTAACACGATGCCGGGACACACGCTTCGCCCCGTGTCCACGGGCAAACCACCAACCAACTTTCTCCTCGCAGCCCCTCCATTCTTATTTTTCCATTATTAGTTATTTTTTCTCATCGCGACAGGACTTCGTTCGCGTTCACGTGCACCCAGCGCCGCGAGCCTCGCGCCGGCGACTGGTTCGACGTTTCCTTTTTCGCACTCCCTCGTCGGTTCGTTTGACGCTTTGCCCGGGCTGGTCGCTTGTTGCACGGGGTTTTTAAATCGAGACCCGCGGATAGACGCGAAGGGAAAACACGAGACACGTCTGGCGTAAAAAGCGTCCGCAGTGACAGTGCAGGGAGAACGGGTATTAGCATCTTGATGTCGCTGTCAGTTCTTTAATCGCTTTCGCGGAGGGCGCGCTCGCGTTGAACGCCCAAACTTTCCGACATCCTGTCCATTTTTGTGTCGCCCACGACGCGCACTTATCGCCTCTTTTATCACTGTCGATGGTGCTAGCGACGCCTCGCAGAGCCTGCAACAATTACCCCGGTTTGATAAGAAGCTCTTTCTTTCAATTAACCGACGGCTCCCCGATTTACACAGCTGTGATTGAAAAAAGCGTTATCTTTATTTGATAAAAGATTGCCAGACAGAACGGGAACAGAGTAAATCAGAACGTTCCTTCAACTCTCGCCCCGTTGATGCTGCGGGTGCATCTTCGAGAAACAAGACAGGCGAATAATTTCCGTGCGCAAAAATAACAGAATAACCGGGCCGACTTCTAGACTAAACAAAGGTTGAGCCTCGAAAGAATATGCCGGGCATTCCAGCATTCGAGTACCGTGAAGATTCCCGCGTCGAGCGTTCTCCCAAAGTGTTGCGATGGTAGTCGATCGTTCCTCGATAGCAACCCGGTCGCATCGACGAGGAAGCGGAGGTCCTCCATTGTTTCTGATCGGTCGAGGCGTTGCAGAATCTGTGCCAGGAGTGCATGCTATGCGAGCATTGTCCCCAATGACGTCACCCTTGCGAAACTCGTTTGCACAGACAATCGTTCGGTGTGTCGTAGCTTGCGCTACCGACGCGCCACGGCGCTCCGCTCCGCTCGATCGGCGTCTATTTAAACCGGCGATCGCTGCCCACCTAGCAAGCAAGAATGCCAAACACACCTATCCCCGATTCCACGAGGGACGCGCGCGGATCAATGAGTCATACAAGCTGTCAAAGCGTATTAATGGGCCGGCCGGTTCGATGCTGGGTGCATTGGGAACGGAGCTGGGTAAAATTTTACCGGGTTATATTTCATACGGTGCTCCGAACACCAAATGTTGCCCAGGGATCAACTAAAATGATACATCAACGTAAAGAAAGGAGAAACAGACTCCGACAAATGGAACGCGTTTTATTTCAAATAATTGAAGCCAGGAATTCTTATCAAATGAACGCACCTTTCGTTTGGATACACGTGTCAACGAAACTATTTCCCGAACGATCCGAGAAGCATATTTATCGAGAAAGTCGAATAAATTGTTTGCCATTTTCCATTGGAAACGTGTACACGTATGTACGTGTGTCGCACAACTCCGACGGGGAATGAGAAACAGAGCGGGCAAAAGTCGCACGGGAGCTTTCACTTACTTCGAGGTCCAGGCGTTCCCGCGATCGGCCAATTAGCGTGGCGAGGATAAAAGATTACCCCTTTGATAACACGCGGCCTCTACGTGGACGAACGAAAGGAGGAGTATTGTGTTTCTGGTCGGTCGAACGCGTCGATATTTATTGGGTACCGGCAGGGCCGGTGAAAGTCTGTGTATCGCGTGTCATAAGCGCGGGTGGATCCGACTGTGGTAATGGGATCAAATCGCCGACAACGCTCTCGCAGGTATACGCGAGCTCGATTTTCATGATAAGCCTCATTCGTCTTCGTCACTGCTCACAGTTCGTTGTTTCCTAGTTACTGGAATCGCGTATGCTGGGATTAAGCAGAGTTACTGCTTGTTACAGATTTAGAACCTTGATTGCTGAATGATAGACAGGGAGTACGTGCATACATAGATCGAAGATGATATTTGTAATTCGAGTGTTTCATCCCTCAGGCGCCATATACGCCAATAATGATGATGATAATAAAAAGGGAATTGTACCAGCGATAGTAGTAATAATAGTAGGCTGCACGGAAACGATGCTATATTAATCTTGGGATTGGTCGTATTAACGCACAATAATAATAACCAATAGTAACAAGAACGTTATTACACGGTGAACGTACGAAATTAAATTTCAAATGCGCAAGATTCGCGTTTCTGCGTTTTGTGAGGCTGAACACAACAACACGGTACAATTCATTTGTAGGTAAATGATACACTATCATATGATACGCATAAAAGCAGGCACGCTAAAACGGTGATGAATGAAATTAACAATCTGGCCTAGTTTGCGACGCGCTAAAAGTAATCCAAGTGCCTTTGTTTTTTCAACTGCATCGTACCCCGTGCATCCAATAGGATGCGTCAGGATCTTCTCGCTATCCATCACTCACGAATCCTCCACTTTCGAACAATCGGGCCTCGCGTTTCATCCTCGTGCCCCAATCAGACCAACCTGTGTACACTTTGGAACAGCCTGCGAGAACGTTTTGACATCTCACGCTCCATCGATCGGGGGACAGAGGCAACGTGGCCGTCGGCAGTGGCCAAGAAAACGGCCGATTGGCCGTTTCGCCGACTGTGTTCCTCAAAACGAGCAGCAACTGTGACGGGGACCAAAATGGATAGGACGTTTGAAGTGGGCCGAGAAGTTACTGGAAGCGAGAAAGCACTGGCCCGTCGTGTTCTTGTCTATCGTTCAGCGGACGAAGAGAAACGCGGCAGGCAGCCGAGCAAAGGCGAGCCAACAGCTGTCAAAGCGTTCGTGGTCCCGTTCTAGCCGACCCTCCTCTACGGCCAGGCTGTCCGTGATGTTGTGGTTGCTAATGTACTCGGTCCACGATGTAGAGGCAGTCGTCGGGCGACAAGCGCCGCGACAAGAAGATGGGGCCACGCTTCGGCCGGGAACACAATGTGTGTTTGTTTTCCCATTTAGAAGCCACCGACTCGCCGAAGAAACACGGCGACGCGCGTACCGGATGAGTCACATCGCGAAACAGAGCTGGATACGGGAAGGGACTTAACACCTGGTCCTTGGGCTCTTAGGTCGGGAGAATATGGGTGGCTGGCTTTCTTCGACAAATTGGGCGGACTCATGGTTTGGAACAACAGGAACGCGAACAGAAATTATTGTATATGCACACTGTCATTCTTTGAGTTCTTCAATTCGGCGTTGTTCTTGTATCCGTGATTACAATTCGAAAGCCGCAATTTGAACAGGAGATATTCCATTTGGAGAATCTCTTTCGGTAGCAAAGTAAACGCCTGGTGCGAGTCGATCCTTCGCGGTCCCGCGGTCGTAGCGACTGCTGATAGGGCTACTGTAATTTGAACTGCGGTCGGGGCGCAGTGTAAACGGGGAATGAAAACGTTGGCCCCGAAGTGAATCAGTTTTTACGGCCCCGTTCGAGTTCGTATGAACGTTGCGGTCCAATTCCTCTTCGCGGACATTAGAAACCGAAACCGTTGGTGGGTTAAATTCGAAGCTCAAGGACTCAAGGGCTTGGGGGGTTGGAACGTCGCATCTGTCCCGTGTTCATTTTCCGCTTTGGGAGTAATGCTCGTGAAGTCACGTTTTCCCCCCGGTAAGGTAAAAGTCGCGGAGGAAAACGGGAATGGGTGAGAAATGATTGAACCTTGGTCGACGAACTTGGTCGGGTTATCTGACTTTATTTAACCAATGTCACTCGAAGATCGTGGCGCCTCATGGGGCTTGTCTCGCGCTAAAAATATATGCCGCTTTGAATTTCCCACCCAGTCGCGGCTGGATACGGCGCACAGGAAAAGGGAAGAGGAGGTACGTAGACAGGGGGAATGGCGAGGAAGGAGGAGGACACTGCCACTGTTACTCCACTTTCGACCGGTGAAAATAACTCGACCGGTGCTTCGCGGTACCGTGTCATTTCACTATCCTCCTTTTGTCGCCGGCGCAAGTTTCCATCGTTTCCCGTGAAACGCGGCTGCGTCGTCGAGGGAAGGGAGAAAAGAAGAGTTGCAAAAGCCGGCCTCTCGCATAGAACTTGCGAGTAAACGCGCGCGCACACGCGGATGGAAATGCGTCGTGTAGGCTTTTCTACCCTGTCCCCGGTCTTTGTGATGGCTAGCACTTTTGCTTTAATAGAACGAAACGTCGTTCAGCGACTGAGCTATCTAACATGGGATGCACGTATTATTTACGTGAAAGAGTGGTGTTGACGTTGGTTACCGCGTTGCAAGGATTTCGCCTGGGATAGAAGGTGGCAAATGTGCTGATACACTTTCTAATTTCATTGCAATTTCTTGCAGGGCCAACACTGCATTGAAAATGCACAGTCAAATTTTGTCAATGATTTCATCTTGACTAGGAAGAAAAACATATTAATGTAGTTAAGCTATAAGCAATCATATGAGCAAAAAGTTTGTACAAAGCAATGTTCTGATTAAACAAAAATTCAGAAAGATAGCCTGCAAATAACATTAAAAACACAAGGGCTGGTAAACCATGGACAGAAACAAATATACAATACAAGTCAGATTATGCGAAGGAAATGATTACGCTACAAGGCTCAAGGTCCGGTGGTACCATTTTCTCCCATTTTTGAATACTAAATTTACGACCAAATTAGCATGTGTATCAGTCCCCGTATAATTCCCGTCCTGGACCTATAATCTCGTGGCCGATAATCAGTTGTGAACACTGCGCAGGGAGCACCGCCGCGTTTCCAAAGAAAAGATGATTACTCCTAAGACAAAACGTAATCGAGTTTAGCCTTCCAATGATCACCGCGCGGCGACCATGTTTGCCGACACACCGCGAAGGAACAGCGTTGCGACGCGTTAATTAGAAACTCAACAAAAAGGCTGGGGTCTGGTTTGCTTGGTTCAACCGCGTTCACCATGGACAAGACGCTCACAAACTGGCCGTGTATACGCACGAGGGGGGCCCAAAATACTCTCGCATCAAGCGAGACAGGCGATCGCTCTTATTCACGTCACGTCGTTTGTCTTTCCGTTCTTGAGAACAAGAAAGTTCCTCGGGAGGGCTTCGAAGAGGCGGCCATAGGACGGCAACCAACAAGTATCATTCTAATTTGTTCGCTCGCCAGAAAGTAATATCCAACTCTTTTTCTGCTTTCTCCGCTTCCCCTTTCGCTTTTCCCTCGCCTTTATTATTACATTATTATGTTTCGAGTGGAACGATGAAACCTGATTATTATCGTTGGAGCATCAATTTTGCTACGTTTCTTACCCCGTACGGTTTCATCGACAAATTGCGCGTACTCTCTCTTCTTCGCACCACGCGGTTTATATTTTTGAACTGCTCTAACTTCGGGGTGGGAAAAATGGTACGACGATCTGCCTGAACTCATTTGAGAGGGGAAAGCATATAGTTTGATGCCTCCGAATTGAATTTTAACGAAGAGCCATGGTATTAGCAAACAAAGTGGGGAACGGAGAATATCCACTTCAATGCTTAACGTACCATTATGTAGAATAGTAGGTATAATGAATGAATAAAAGTTGTTTCAACGCCATTACCTGTTTATTGGATGATCTAATACATATATTACACGGCAATGGGGGGGGGCAAATCGTTGCAAAACGACGATTGCAGCCTGTACGCATTCAATGTCCTTGTTGATAATCGACGCGTTGATGTTAATGTCGAAGGAAGCTAATCCCGGGACAGGGTCGACGAAGCTATGAGAAAATTCTTAGCTAGCTTTTGCATACGTATAGTAGATAGGATGTGAGTAGATGCGGGCGCTCCAAAGAGGCGCTACTCGATCACCTTGCGCGAATTCTCGCATTATTTTCTCACGAGCCTTGAATCACCTTCCACGCGAATACGTTACCAAGCGTATGGTAATTGCAGCAATTTATTGCGGCTGAATGGCCGTTTTTTTTACACTTGTACGAGATACGCTCGGTCACACGCGATCGATGCTGCCCTGGAAAGGTGAATAGAAAAACTCGACTCCTAAATAGTTTCTATTTATCCCGAGGTTCTTTCCCGAGACCAATGGAATTCAATGTTGTATATTTAACTGTTGCTTCCATGTGATGGCTGTCGCTATGAACCCCCTCTTGGTTCAAACTACGAATTGTAAAAGGTGTGGCAAAAACTAGTGTTCCATAATTCCAGCATTAACCCCCCCAAAAAAGAGATCCAATCTGTATGAGTTACTCGCGTCAGCTGTACAGCAGCAGTTTCAGATAAGTCTTCATAAAGGGCTGGTGCCATAAAAAAACAAAATCCTAGATCGTCGTATTAGTGATACGGGTATGAATCGACCAGCAATCTTCGTATTAAATCTTTCGCGACCGCCTTCGATATCCCCCGAGCTGGCCATTTCAATTTTCTTGCTGCCCCGTGTAAAAAGGCGAAGCGAACGCTGGACGTGATCCTATGGAACACCGATAACACAACTGACGCTCGGCAAACCGTACGTAGAGAACTATGGACCTAGCAAAAACAACGAGAACAGTTCGCGGCCGGTGCCCGTATGGATTCATTCATCAATCGTTCCCGACGGTTCTGATTGTCAGCGATGTTTCGTCGTCGAGTTTTTGTCGACGCCTCCATACAGCCGTGAAAAATACGAAAAGCCCGATCACAGGCGCGAAAAGTGGAACGAGGGAACGATGAGCCAGCCCCGATCGTCGAGTCGACGTGTCGCAATTAAAAATTGTCGCTGATCCTGCGCCGAATTGTTCGCCAAGTTTTCTTTCCATTTTTTCGTTTTTGGTCCCCTTTCTTTCTGTATCGAGTAGCCCCACGGGAATTTTTGATCGAGCGAGAACTGTACCGTGCGACAGATTGTAAAGAAGTTCGAAAAAATACGTAGGAAAAGCTGAAAATCGCGGAGGATCAACTATATCTCACATGTCCCGTATTTCAACACTTTTATTCCCTTTCGGTAGATATTACCGATTGACCGAAGCCAGTATTTTTCAGATTTCTTTCGCGTTGACGAAACCAATCGTTTTGTTTCTTTGTGTCATTATTTTCAGACATCCGCGAAACAACTTTCGTAATCTCGAACCTCTCGAATACGACACAGACTTGCAATTAGAAATATGATAACATCAGAACTGCCGTTCAATAAAATTCACCTATTCCTTGGCACATTATCATCGAGATAGAATTGATTTTCGATACGCTCAGTAAATTAACTTAACCTGCGAACGTATCCTTGTATCAGAACGCAACGGAATGACGCAACGGATCGCAATCTTCGCCGCTCACGCATTCCTCTTACGCAACGATCCCGGCGAAAAGAAATAGAAAGAGATTGATTTTTAATCGCGTGGAATGTAAATTGCGAAGATTGCACGGATTCCCTCGATATCGGGGAAATAGAAACGCCACAAGATTCACCATCGTAACCTTTCCTCTCTCAAGCAATGCTAGCAATTCCTCAGCCGAAGGGGGCTCGTAGATCAAACAAAGTTACCTAATTCGCAATTATCTTCGTCCAATTTACATCTGATCGTAGGATCGTGAGTCATTAAGTCCATCGTAGTATTCTCGATCGATAGCTGTGATTCGAAAATAATCCCTGAAACGATAGACTACCTACAGTCATTTTCTCGCCCCTCGATGAATAACCGTGGGGCGATTCGCGAGATTCCCACAATTCGCGATCGAAATGATACAATGCCCTTCGAACAGGGACAGGAAGACAATCTACGTCGGCCGGCGAAATCGATGAATAAAGACAGAATCGATCTCCCGCGGAGCGGAATTGCAAATCGAGACTGCAGATTACAGGAATTCTATCGGTGTATCGAGGGAACCGGGTCTTCAAGGTGAGCCCGAGACGAAGAAATGAGTTCATTCAGCCGACGGTCGCGAACAAACACCTACGCTTCTCGCGGCAGCTCGCCGTTGTTCCCGGGAACGCCTTTCCAGATCCAGTCTCATCGAAACGATTCGAATCGACGTGGAGTCTCGCAACATCCATCGGTCCGTGCGCCACGCTCTCTCTTTCTCTCTCTCTGCAGGAACGTTACTCGTTGCTTTTGCAAACTGTCCGTGCACGATTCTGCGTGACGAAGCAGCAAACGGACCGGACAACGAGAACAAGAGCATCGTGATGGGGAACGGAGGAGGTTCCAGGGAAAAATGTTTGCGCTGATTCGATCGACGAATGCGAGGAGCGGGCGAGCCGGCGAGAAAGAACGAAGGAAGACAAGTAGCCGCGGTGATTCGGGACGAGACGAGACGCGACGAGACGCGAAAAGGAACAGAGGGAAATGGTGGTGGCCGCGAGTGAATCAGGTCGGACAAACCGCCCAGCCAGGTAGATGCAGCCAGGTGCGAGGAGATCAGGCAAGATCGCTGGAAGATCTAAGGAGATCCAAGGATGTTCGCCGACCACGTTGGCACGGCGATGGTGGCGAACGATGGTAACAGCCTCCGAACGAGTCCCTCGAACTACGATGCTAAAGTCCACCTTGGCGGCCTGTAAAAACACCTGCCTACTTCTGTCTGCCCTCCGCCGTCAACTTGCTCTTATTTCTGATTCGCGTAGAGAAGGGCCGCATGATCATCGTCCGGCCTGTGTGTACATATGACGACGACACCGCGGGTTTATCGAGACGCTCATACACGTGTTAGGCTGTGAGGTCTGGATATTCGCGCATAAGTTTCATACAAACGATACAGAAACATTGACGGGCTTTTCTCGAAACCATGTTTCCTGGCATGGCTGACCAGATACGTCAAGATCTACTTGTTCGACTGACTTGTAATTTGGAGAGGTTCTTCAGCCGACCTGCCGCCATGGCGGGTACTCAAATCTTTAAGCACTCTAAACTTTCTTTCTAATTTTGTATTATGCTAAAAGTAAAAAAAACTTTAAAGCGACGCCATTGTTTTAAATAATGAGATTTTGTAGTTCTTTTAGTACGGGCTATAGCCACTTTCGTACTGAAGAAAATGACACTTTGCTTCCTGCTTCGGTCCATTACAAAGTCTGGAATCGTGTCAGCCATCGTAACATTCTTCAATTGCGCGTACTTGCTACAATTTCACGTATTTCGATTCGAAAGAAAATACATAATGTAGTTAAGCTATTAGTAACCGTATGTCCAAAAGGCTAATAACAAAGCAGTGTTCCAATTAAAAAGAAAGACTACGAAAGAAGGCCTAGAGAATTACGTTAATAACAAAATACCCCCTTAATAACACCCCATAGTGTCTCGCGATATCCCGACTACACCCGCATTAGTCGAATCCGTCCGTTTACCGGATGCCTCGGTGTCTGGCCAGACTGGACTGACGAGCCCCATAAAGCGAAATCCGTCTGCCGGCTTTACGATTTCATTACGAGAATTTAAAAGCGCCATACCGGTACGCGTCCCGTGCTTTATTTAGTGTCTCGACGCGCACCTTGTTTGCTCTGCCCCTCGTCTCATCCTTGATTTACGAGTGCGGCATGATAAACGAGAACGCCTTCGCGTGGCCCAATCGTTCGCGCCATTGTCACGGGCCAACAACGATCGAGGAGGGAAAAGATTTTATTGTGGCCGGCCAGCGGATGCTGTATAAACTGATATTTCATTCCCCTCCCAAATATTATTGCACCGTCGACGCGCGAATCCAGTACAGAGTGGGTGAAAACATTAACATTTATAAAGCGTGAAGAAATTGCGCCCCATAAAGCCGATCTGAATATAGATGCTTTACGGTCCTTTTTAACGACGTCGTTCACGGATTTCCAGCAAGAGGATCATCCTCGCCGGGGGGTTAGTTATATTGAATATGCTGACAGACAGATCAAGTGTGACCAGTTCGGCGAGCGCAAGCGTTAAGAAAGCCTGATACCATTCGGTAAATTTTTCGCAGCGATAATGGGGATCTTGGTTACCCCGAAGCGCCAGATTTACGGATCGCGGGGAACCAGGACGAGGACGGTGGATCTGTGTAATCGTAATATCGAACCCCGGTTCTTAGCGTTTTACGAGCTCACATCTGATCCCCGTTCTCGTTCGCCTCGCAAAAAAGGGACAACGTTATTGCTTCACTAACAGCTGCGATGCTTCTATCTGGACCGCGATTCGTCTTTCTTCTACAATTTTTCGTTACGCGAGGGTGAACGGTCTGGCCCGTTCAACGCATTCCTTGGTGGTTTATAGTTTTCTCGTCGATTTGCAATTTTACTCGAATTATTTTGACCACTCTCGGATCCAATGAATCGGGTACGGAGGGGATGAAAGAAGAAATTTATCGGTTACTTCAATCCGCAATCATTTTCGGACAATAATTATCGAAATATTTTGAAATGAACCGTTCTGTTTCTCATTAGTGCGTGCTATATTAATGTTGCATTTATCGATCCTGCAATGGGAAATTTTAATGCAAAACAAAGTGTCCACGCGAAACGTAATACGATAACACAATTTTGATGAACAAAGTTCAATAACGATAATCATCGGTACGATACGAGAGGACATGTGGGTGAAACTCAACGGCGATCGATCGATTTACTCAAAACATGCGAGTTCGATAGGGGAATCGTTAAAATAATAATTTATACGGTCGGGAAATTCAATCTGCCAACAACACATATTCTGTTGTCCGTTTGATAGCGTAAATTGTGCTCGTATTTGTCCGTATGAAGCCCATGCGCAATTGTTCGCCCAGTACTATACAAACTTTGTTCATTAAATTCGATACTCATGTATATGAACCTGTTAGCATGCACATGTTGATTAAGTTTCATAAATATTGATTAAATCACGCGCGATGCGACGCCTAATTTAATATGCGCCATGCATATCGAATCGAATGGTGGTTCGTATGTGCCCGTTTGTAAATCATCGAGCACCGCTGACGTTTTGTTTTGTTCATCCTCTGAAACTATTGAGTCATATTTGGAACAACCTGAATTATAATTCTTGTCCACCGTTTGAGGATCAAAATCGAGGAGGGGAACGAATACACGAAAGAACTATTGGAACGGAAGTAGGTAAAGGTGAACGGACGTTCACTGTATAACAGGGAGGACGGACGTGACAATACTTAAACCGTGGTTCAGTGGGATCGAACAAAATATTGATAGCTTGGAAATTAGCCAATTTTCAATAATTTCCCAGAATAAAGTGTATTGGAATCTTCATTAACTTGACTGGCATCGCTCCTGACGGTTCACTTCAAAACTGAGTCGACCTCTATTTAAATATTTCAGTTCATTAAGTTAATGCTATCTTCAGAACAGCGTTAAACTCATCCAACATCAATTAGAGTGCAATATTTCCATACGAAAAGGTCCACAATAGAATGACACCTTTATATTCCCTGCGTCAACCCATATTCCATGAATTCTAACAATCTACAAGCATCTATTTCCTGTCTATTTTCGTGATCCAATTAATCAGCTTTCATATTAGTTCGAGAATATCGCCGTTTCCAGTTACGTATGCTTTTATCGTGCTGACTTCACGAAACTGTACTGAGAAAAGTATTTCTATTTTTCGAACCGAAGGAACAATTGTCGGCGAAAACGGCAAGCGACAAAGTATTGTCGACAATACGTATGTAGCCTGGAAGGGATGATTACGTGAACAAATTAACACGTTGCGAAAGACGCTCGAGGGTGCAAGCAGGCCGACGCTATAAAATTGGAAAATTCAGTTGCCTTGGTGTCTCTACGCAAATGCTTCCGCGAATATGAGCACGGCCAACACAATCGTTCTGCTTGGCTATGTGTGCGTGTGTAATTGTGGAATTATGTGGATATAACCCCACGCATTTGTGCACAGAAACGAATGCAGTCCGCCTATTCGCGTTAAATTGCTTCAGCCCGCACAAAACGCGGCTGCTGATTCAGTCTGCAACACTATTTGTATTGGACGCGTTATCGTTCCATAGACTCGCAAAAGATGAGATTTTATTCCTTCCTTGTTTGAACGTTGTTCCCAGGCAATTCGGTTGAATTCGCGCTCGTATGCGTGAAATCGGCTCGTTGTTTCTGTACGCGCGAAAAGAAATTCATTGTCCATTCAGAGTTTATAAAAAAGCCCAGCAAATTTCGATAAATATTTATAAATAATTCGTTCAATTTTCGTCTCCAATTTAAGGCTGTGCACAGGGCACGCGCTGGCCTGTAACCATGATAAAATATATAGTTCGAAGAATTCTATTATCGTCGTGAAACATGAACGACAAGTACCGAAACCATGGACACTTGAGCCTTCGTAATACAAAAGTTGACAGTTAGAGAAACTACCGAGACTACGCGAAACAGACAGCACGTACGAGCAAAACCTCCGACAAAATTTCTCCGCGGGATGAAAAAGGAATCCGCGGATGAAAGCACAGCAGACTCGGCGTCATGAATCCGACGGAAAAAGCGAGGAAGATGGGGCAAACACGCCATCAGGAACGTTTCCTCGTTAGTATCCGCCCGGTGATTCGATTTGAGCGCCGGCGCCTTTTGTTTACCGGCACTCGCGTGAATTCGCCGCGCATACTGATTCACGAAAAACTCGGCTGCCGGCGCGACTATTGGGCTCGTTATTAATATTAATACAAGCAGGAGATTAACAGAATGTACGGGGGGGGGGGGCGAGGGAGCGAGAGAAATACAGAGGTGGATGAACAGGAGGGGGTGGGCGAGAAGGTTGAGGGAGTTATGAAAACAGGGAGGGTCCGAAGTTTCTGACAAAAGGTGGGAAACGAGGGTTTCGTAGCATACATTTAATTATCCTCCACTGTTCTCGTCTCACCTCTCCCCGTTCGAGCGTACTTTCCAGCCGTGTCTCAAAACTGAACGTAATTTTCGCTTTTCCTTTGTTCGCAGGTAAGTGGCGCCACGTCTGAACTGCCGTGTTTCCCAGTAGCGGTGCAACAACGGTATCGTTTCGGCGCAAATGATGGTTCGATCCGTGGCCCGCGCGGTTCACCCCGTTGGCTACGTTGGATCGTGGGTTCGTTCGTCGATAATCAAAGCTAATTCGTGCATAGGACGCGTTACGGCGTCACGTACGTGTCGTAAAATTAAAGGTAATCGGGTTCGTTTGCTGTTGCGTTGCGGTTTGGCCGGCGGACCCGGCGATTCACTGCGCGAGCATGTGGATGGAAGCTCGGTAGTCCCGTTCTTCGTGCCCGACCCGGCAATCAAAGTATCGGTATTTGTCTTTACAGCCGTCATCGAATGCGAATCGTCAGAGGCAGGGGCTGGTACTTTGAAACCGAAACGTGCAACGACGATTAAATCCCCGAACGGCGGAAGCTGTTGCGAGACGTCGCATCCGCGTAGAGCGGAGCGTTCACGAGCGCGATATTTTTCTACGGATCGTCGATGCAGCGCGCCGTGTATTGCGGAATGGTCGCCGATGACAATTTAGATCGTACGGGCGTGCAATAATCGAAACAACCGTGGGGTCATACGCGAGAAGGAGGAACAGAAGTGATTGGCCAGCGTTGCTAATGAAGAGCTCAGGATTAAGTAGCCTGTAACCCGCTTTATCCACGTTCCCCTCCCTTTACTCTGCTGTTCTCGTTCCGTGTCCCATCGTTCTGCCGCGTTACATATGTATTACGGCCCCATCCTTTTGCCCGGTACGACAGGACCTTCGATTGTATTCGTGTGCCGGTGAGACCGGGGAGCGTCGTGTGAGCCCTCGCTCGTGTGCGACAGTCGTGCTCGCCATGGTATCAATTAAATCTCTGATTAGGGAGCCCTTCGACTCCGCTACCAGCCCGGTCTAGCCCCTTTGAATCTCGTTCGCGATTGTCGGTCGACTGTGCTAACTCGGACCGATCGAAAGCTTCCCCCGGTTCGACCCGTGCGAAGATCAACTCCCGAGATTCCTTCGGGCCGACGAATATTTTTGCTCGCTCGCGAGAAACATCAGGTAGGTCCTTCTCCGAGCTCTCTATACCTCGGTCGAAGTACACCGTTCGTTCGAAATATCTTCCGGCTTTTCAATTTTACTAGGGGCAGCAGCGGAGCATCGAATACGGGCGGCTGCGTTCGACATTTTAATCGTACATGAAATTCGGCGTTCCGGACGAAAAACGATTCGAAATATCGCGCGATAATAGGCAGAAATTAGGCAGAGCAGAATAATGCCTGTCAACAATATACACGTAACCGTGGGTTCTTCGCGAAGTTCTTCGCGAAACTCATCGCCTGTCCCCGGCGTCTTTCCGCGCGACAACCTTTAACGAACGTCGCGGCGGCATAGCGGCCGAAGAATTCGGCATCGCGTAAGCGTCTCCCTTGCCGGTCATAAATCCTGGTCAACGCGACCAAATAAAACGGAAATCGAGATTCTCCGTGAGCCGCGAAGATCCTCCTGCTCTCGACCCCGCTAGGTCGAAAGCTGGCTGCCTCCGCGTCGGCAAATAAAACGACCGTGTACCGTGAACGTGGGATCGGCGCGGCGGCAAGGTCGTCGCGTTCAGGAAAAGCTGAGAAACGAGCAGATTTATGAATGCCACGTATCAAGGCTCGTTCGCTACCCGCAGAGTTCGGGCCGATCTTTCATGCCCGCGGAGACACGCTCGCGCGTACGAGTAAAGCAATGGCCAGAAGTGCTGGTAGGCAGAGAGACGCTTGGTAACCACGCTTGTTCGACACCGTGACTCGGCCCGGCGAAAACGGTTGCCGGGTCGCTCGTGTTATTTATGCACTTTAGCCAACGCCACGACGCGACGCGTTCCCCGCGCCTCTGTTGGGTATAAAGTACGGATTTTCGGGCAGGACCGGCGAAATCCTTTCCTTGCGTTCGCGTAAGTGAATCGCATTCTACCACGGGATTCGAATTGAAATTCGGAAGCCTCGGCTCGGGAACCGGTGAGCAACGGCCGACTTGTCTTGGAAGGATTTTCGGGCGAAATAATGGTACACCTCGAAGGGAAAAACTGCACAGAGTTCTGTTCCTGGAAAGAATTAAGTTCGGCAGCACGTTTTAAGTTCCGCGATACTTACAATTCTACTTGTTACTTTACATGGCAACGATAACGTCGATAACGTAATTGCGGTGGATCTTTCACATGATAAGCAATGTAATATTCTTGCAATAATTGTTTGGTGTGAAGGGCGACATCGGGTGGAATAAATCATTTTTTGGCAGGTGTGGCGGGGGATGAGATATCACAGTAAAGTTGATTTTTTTAAATGGGACTCTTTTATTCATATTAAGGTAGCGAATACACTGAGGCCTATGGCAGGATAGCTCTGCTGAAATAATCCACCGTTTCCAATTAAACGTACGGCCACGCGCAATACAACGCTGGTGCTTTAATTTGCAGAGATTTTCCCAGCGGGCATTCGCCGAAATAAACCTGCCACGGCTTTCGCAATTAACCGGTGAAACTTATTATTCAACTTAATACTTTCGGCCAATTTCAAATTCCACGAATATTTTCGGCGGCAGGTACAGGAAAATAATATATTCAGCCGAAGCGGTGCGCGCGCACGCTGCCGGACAGATTTCACGGGAGGATAAAAGCTTGCATTATACTATTCCTGTTCGCGCCTCAATCTCTCGGATCGCAATTTTTGCAACTTCATCCAACAATCTCCGCCCCCGCATCGGTGAACCTCTTCTAATCTCACCGATCGTGTGACTCGCCGCCATTCCCATCCACCTAGGAACACAATCATTTACCTCGCTAGATAACTTTATTCACCCGCCCACGAGTCGATCACCCGTCCCGTCTCTCGTTCAGCCAGGTAGCGAGGGGGAGTCGTCCGCCTCCCGAACGGTGACTCGGTGATGTCGCCGTGCCTCGGTCTGCCACGGAGATGCTATTAATTTGTATCGGTCGAGACAGAACAGAGGTCCGGAGAACGTGCATGCACATTCGTATACGTTCGTTAGTTAATCCGGCGTGGACAGAACGAGCATCGCCGGGGAACGCGACTGCCCGTCTATGCTGAACGCGCGCGCAAACGCCCGCAAACGCGCACAAACGCGCGCCACCGCGCGCTCACGCGTGACCGCGATAGCCGAAGCGTATACGTTACCTGGCCGGGCTCGGTGTACGAGGCTAAGGAAACCTTCCCACACATTCTGCCGTGTCGGGCGTGTACGTAGAGCAGCACGGCGGAACGTGTGAGTGACACGTAGGAGGATGCTCTCGGCGGGTAATGATCACGATTGAATGAGAATGAGGCCGAGGGAGCCAATACAATTAACCCCGGCAGCATGCCATCGCTAGAATGCAACGCGTTCACCGTGCAAGCTTTACCCGCTGCGCCGGTGCACTCTTGCCTCGGCTAGATGGCCGGCTAGCCGCAACAAAGACTTCCTTCCTCGACACCGCCGCCTGTCCTCCTTGCGGGCACAATCATTACGGCATCGCGGGAACGCGTCCATAGATTATAGGTAAATGTGCCACTCGGTGCATCGACCTTCCTTCACTCTGATCGACTGGCTGCATCGTGGTCAGATGGCTTCCATCGTTTCGAGGCGAAACGAACCATCGCCTTTCCGGCTCGGACGCTGTTGCGATCGTGAGCGGTGGAACTGGTTCGCAGGGAGCACGCGCCTTTGCCCCGCATCACGGACGCAATTATTGCGTGATCGTGGCTGCAGGTTGATGCACGTACACGTAGCCGAGCATACCCGCGAGCATCGTTTGCTGCAATGGAACGGCGTCGATGAATGGAAGACGCGGTTGCTGCTCGATGAATCGCGTCCGTCTTTTCTCTTTCCGTCTCTTTTCCGCGCTGCACCGCGATTCCTGACGACTTTATTATTACCGATACTGCGATAGAGAAAGAGACGCCAAGCCTAGGGATTCCTTGCCTTGGTCGAAACTGTTGGCAACGCTTTGTTGCAGGCCTCTATTACCGTTAGGATCGTATCGCGGGTTGCACCCGGGGTCGGCAGATGCGATCGTTGGATGCCCGGTTCCGAAGGTAGATTTCACAGAGAAGGCGCACGATGGAATTGAAATTAACCGACGCTTCCGCGACTTCTCTCCGCGGATCGAACGAAGATCCCGATTAACCGTTGGATAAGAATGTTCCTTGCAGAGTGTGCCTGGTAGCGTTCGCTTAATTGAGTTCGACGAAATGTTTATTTCATGCGAACACCGGTGAACGATCGCCGGTGATGGTGCGGCGGGTAGCCGATCGGTGAATATCGCTTCATTGGGCGGAACGCATTAAGTCCGTATACGATCGACGCCGATTTAGATTACGGTAGACGTACAAAAATTCGGGCCAGGACGTACGCGTGTAATCCTGTCCCGGCGTACGGACGGCTTGGATGTATTGGCCGGTCGGTAAAAGTAATCCGGTTTTCACGGCGCTTCCGTGGTATGTTAAACTCCTGGCAGCTGGCGATACCGCGCGCCTCGAAGATGACGTTTCCACCCACGTGCCCTGTGATCCGCCACTCCTATCGGGACATCTACAATGCTTTATCCGCGCGCGTATCGGTGGATCGTATTTGGAATACCGCGTGCAACCGAACTCCACCGCGTGGAATAATCTGTTCGAATCATAATTTCGAGGGTAGACGATGCACGGATGAAAATAAAAGGAGGAGAAACGAGTGCGCGATGGCGGGGCCGGCGTTCGATTCTCCCTTTTTTTCTTCTTCTTCTTGGCGGCTACATTAAGCATACCGGGTTTGAAATTGATCGATTAGCACACCGAGGGCGTTATCTGTAACCGTATCGCTGAAGACGATGCCTCGAACGTTCTTGCCGTTCGATATTGGTATCCGGTTGAATGAGAAACGCGGATAGACGCACGTGAAACAGTGTATTAGTATCGGTGATCTGTTGCAAATTGGCGCATTTAAAATTGTAACTCGAGTTGCATCGCGTGAACGTAATGTTGCGTGAAGCTAATTGCGAACACGGCAACGCCGTGTCGTAGGAGAGTAGTGGGTAAGATTAAAGATATAAAAGGGCAGTAAAGACCGATGTGTGTCATTAATTGGCGCCGGCGATAATGTAACGACGCTGGGCATAGTTAAATGTTTCTTCGCGGACGATTTTGCTCGGGAATTCTGACAGCGCAATTCAATGATGCTGGCTCGTAAAAATCGTCCAGCCATCTGGAGAAACTTGTAACGTGACGTAACGCTCCAGTGTCCAACAGACCGCCAATACGGCCTACGTACCTCAACTTTCCATCGTTATTCAATTACATTTTCAATATAAATGAATTCCTCGCTTTATGACAGCAATACCCATTAAACCACTTCTCAGTCTTCGCAAGTCTTTCTAAATCCCATTCGAAGTATCCTGAGAAATATGGAATCTCGGTTGTTATCCTCCGTGTAATTAATCATTCGTTGCAATTCAATTAAATCGTCCGCGAATCTACAAACACTTAATTCTTAACATTCTCCTATATGTCTCGCACAAGTAGGTACATGTACACCCGTTAAGTGCTCCCTTCCTCGGCGACGATGCTTTTCGCGTTTCAAGGTAGCCCGGTGTCGACTTCCAAGGAGTCCCCCCGTCTGTCGTGACACGTTAGTTCTTGCTTGGTCCAGGGGAAGATGCACGCGGCGTCCCTCCGGTTCCCCGGGTTGAAAGGCGAGGCGGCCGCCTCTTGCGGAAACTGCCGTGGCTGCAATTAGCGCGAGTTCCCGATAAATAATTGAAATTCAATACAGGGCGGTGAGCATGCCGCCCGCGATGTTGTAGACGTCTCGAGAGCGTATCGGAATTTCCACGCTCGACCAGCCGCTCGAATGTGCGTCAGGGGCGTCGCGGCTTCCCCGACCATAATTAATAATACAGGCAACAATGAACAGCGGGGGTGGCGGCGCGCTTTTAATGAAAGTTTTCACGGGAGCATCGAATTTCCGGAAGCAGACGCGGCTCATTGCGCCGCTGCTAATAACGGATGGTATCGCGGGAAAATTTCGAGTTCCCGCGACGGAACTATCGATCGTCGTCGACATCGTACGCGTTCCTGCGATGCTTCCTCCTCTGGGACGGAAGTTTGCACGGTAGTTACGGGTGAAGCCCGATCCCGTGCTTGAAATTTTCGAAGGTATTATGTTCCCGTTTTAATTGGAAAACTAAAGATGCGCCTAGTATACCTTTCATTCGGTTTGCATTCTCCATACCATCCCCGCGGTTAATAAAGGCAAACATAAATACAAGAGTTTTTGTTCCATCTGCGTTTGAAAGATTTAATTGTACCAGATGAGAGGGTTCAAGTGATCGTAATCGCGGATAGAATCGTCTATTACGGCCTATTGGTTCAAACAATTATCAAAGATCAATTGCGGACAAAACAAATTTCCGACCATGTTCATTGATGTCAATTAGGTACTTCGAGGTCAGGCAATTCGCTTAGCAGTCGTTAGACGATGTCACGCAATTGCATTTCATCGCCACAGAATACGATTTGCGAAACGGAAACGTATTCGTGCACACAGGTGATAATTTATCAAATATCAAAGGACTTATTGCTAATGGAACTCTCCTATCGATGCTTGAAATACTGATTCACGTTCAATAATATTGGCAAAAGTGGAAACCCCTCTAATTATAAACATTATTCAAACATTTAGTTAAAGCGGCTTGAAACGGCTCTAAACTAACTGGAAGACTCGGTTCAACGTTTGACCCGAAATCGAGTTTCATCCTCCACCTCGATCAGACCTCCAGTTCCAATTCCGTCAAATTCCACAAAACTTCCGGCACGTGGTCCTGACGCGTCCACGTTAAAATTGAATTTCGGGAGATACCTCGACGTTACAGGTGCAGGGCCCAGGCCCGTGTCTCAGTTGGATTATAACGTTCAGGTAAGCACACGTCTGTCACTTTGAGTAGGAGACGATGTTTACGATGCGGGAAAGCGTCGCGACGCGAAACATCGGACATGAGACGGGTTCGTTCGCAAACTTTCGAGACAGTATCGCGGCTGAACTTTCGTGAATGATTCACGATTACGCTCGGGCCATTCTATGCGGAAGGTGGACGCCAATTGAGACTCGTCGTTTCAGAACGTCACGCAGTCCACTAATTACCCGTCCCATCATCCTATCGGTTGCTGTGTTCGTTATATTCGTGGAAAATTACGCGATCGTACTTTACTCGGTTTGGTGGCTGGGTTAACGTCGCGTTTTATGCTGGTTTGCAATGAAAGGGAGCCAGAACACGTTCCTTAACATTTTATTGAGCCGCTATTACTTTCGTTACCCTTTTCGTTGCTCTCTTAGAAAGATCTCATAGAAATGATCAATTGGAGATTGGGATAGGTGTGGTCATTGGAAATGTGTGCAAATATTTAGGAGTTCGTCCATTATATAATATTAATTATTTTAAATATCGGAGTAGTCGAAAGCCGCGCGCTAGTTTCATATGTCCTTCGATCATCGTAACTGTTATATCTCGCGTCTGAAATATGTATGATATATTTCACGGAAATAGGAGAGCAATTGCCGATATGGGATTAGCATTAGAACTTCGCTCTCATAACCAGAAATTTCCGGTGATCTTATGGAAGAACTTCGGGGCTGCAGATAACAGCCACTTCCAGCACATCGTGCTTTCATTTAATTTTATCCACTGACTTCCATTCCTGCCTCGAACATCGCGCGTGACCGCTTGCGGTTTCACGCGCAGCCTCGTCAGATTTGCAACGCTGACAGTTCCGTGCTCCAACGGTGAAAAGGAAATAGGAATCAACTTAGATCTTAAAACAACCAGGTGGAAGTGGAAGGTGGGTTCCCGCTGGATACGTGGTAGCATCGTAGTTCCCCACTAACGTCTTGTGACTGCAACTCGGCGTCTACGGGTTCGCAGTATGCACAGCAATTTATTAGAATGGTAGAATGCTGCGCTGGAAGTGTGAATAGCATGGCTGAACGTATTGCAAGCGTGTAACCGAACAGGTGGGAAGCGTGGGTACGATGAAGGCTTTGGGCAACAGCTTGAGGTCTTACTTATATAGTTGCTTGAAGTAAGAATTGATTTTTAAACCGTCGAAGAACGCGCGAACCTGCGTGAAAATATCCTTCGTTTTCAAATCGGCAATTAACTTTATCTCAAGCTTGAAATATCATTAAGTATCCAGCCGTGGACGCTCAGCATTCTTTGTCTGAAAGTCGAAGCTCCGTTCGCACAGCGTAAAGCCATCGGCTAGTCATCGGCTTCGATGTCTGCGGCAGAAAGCGAAAGGGAGAAATAAGACACCGGTACCTACGCAACTTAATAGACGGTCACGGCACTGTTTAATAAGATATTTAGAAGTCGCGAAGAGCCTCTTAATCTATCCTCGTGCGTGCGACGATGGAGGACAGACGTTCAGCACGAAGGAAGCCCGTCTAATGGGACAAGTCCTAAAGCTGGCTTAACTCGAAATAAAAGCCGGCGATTTATAAATCTTGCGTCCTTGGCGCGATGTTTTATGGTGCTCGTTTGACCACCTCGGCCGACTACCAATCCGTGAATAGATTTTGCACGAGGTCTTAACGAGAGAACTAATTGAAAGTGAGGAAGATCTAGGGGCGATATTCGTCCCGTTGCACCGTAATTATCATTTTCGTTTCGGTAAACCTCCTCTTAAACTAATCCCTAGCTGTTCCTTGATAATTATCCACTTCGGTATGCGATCATCGGGGGACAGAAATGGTATCGGTGCAGAGCCGAACGATCGTTCTCCAAAGAGAAATCATAGAAACGATATCGGCGTATTGTAAACGGAAAATACGAACGATACCAGTTTGACCGGCTCCTTTGCCGAACGACAGCTATTACGACAATTTTTCTGGCGATTTTAACGCGAGGAGTCTCGATCGTACTCTCGATGGGGCAGCATTCTTTCGTCGATAAATCGACCCGCTGCTTTTTATTCTTAAATAATATCGCCGTACATCGCGATAGCTGGTGAAAATTGCTGGTCCCTCGTATCTTATCTACCGCAGTATGCGTTCAATAAAATTTAAAATCTCGCCCTCGCTCGTAGAATGGTCATATAACATTTCATTTCTCCATTATTATTATTATTCTTATACGTACTATTACACAAAGTAAATCCATGCATTATGCTATACATATCATGTTATCACATATGCAAACATAATTTCCTAGTTTCTCATCGCTCCAACAATGCAGCATCAAGGAATTCCCCTTGTTGCTATTACCAATTATTAACAGGATACAAATAATTTCCTCTCGCCTATAAGCAAATAAATGTTCGTTCGTCAAAGCTTCAACGAAGGTGCCAGTAATGGTTACCATCAGGTGAGATTCGAAAATTCGCATTATCTTCTCCGTTCTCCAAGCTTCGTCCCATTAAAAATTCCGAGCCAACATAATCGTCTAATCGACCACGGCAGAGTCACGTTTTCCAAGGCCGCTGTGTTCCGGTTTATCCATTCTCATCTCGCCGAGCGATATCCCCGGGCGATCGCCAAGCTCAGCGCAGAAAACCCGTCTACGATGAAAGATCAACTTGCTAATGCAGTATCAGGCCCACTGTGGGCAGAGATAATAGCGTAACCGCATTACGACACGATACGTCAATTAACGTCCGGCTGGACCTCTGTGCAGACTGCTGATGAGAGAGGGTGAGAAAAGAAACAGAAAGAGCAGCAGAAGAGCAGTAGAACGATGCAAAGCTGGATGATGGGAGGAGCGAGAAAGGGTGGGAACGCTGTAACCACGATTTCCTATCGACGGAGCTTCGACATGATCGAGTTAACTGACGCGAGAATTACCCGGCCTCGGGAGCCTCGGTTATTGTCCATAATCCTGTAATCGTCGTCTCGTTGAGGAAAGTAAATAGACCCCTACCATCTTAGTCGATCGAGTCGATCGAACGCCATCGGCTCCGTTATTAGTAAGAGCCATGCCTTTTTGCATAAGTCCGATATCGGCCTCTGGAGGACAGACAAAATCGAGTTTCAGCTGTTTCTGTCTCGCGCTCTACCGTCTCCGTTTTCGTCGATTATCTTCGCGACCGAATTTTTACAAATCGTAAACGGTAAACGCGGGACGGCAATTTTCTTTAAGCAAACGATGACACGTAAGACCGTCGGTCCATATAAATGCATTTAAAACGAAATAAACGGGTCGTATTAAAAATTAACAAACAGATGCGCAAACACGGTAAAAACAGTCCCGGCTGAGAGCGTGGTGGTCCCGGGAAAAGTGTTTGCTGAAAGGCGTCCGGGGATATCGGCCTGTTCGCGCTATTCCGAGTTATGTAAATCCATGGAAGTTCCAGGTGCGGTCTGGTTGCAGCTGCAGCTGGTGGAAGTTTAAGAAAGAGCGGCGGTGGCGCATTGAAAGGGGCGAAACCTCCGTGAATTATGGAAATGAAAACGGGCGAGCGCGTTATTGGCTCGCGGTGCTGATCGTAATCTGGTAATTGTCGATTGACGGTCGAAGGGAACGGGGCAATAAAAGAACAACGAGGGAAAAGAGGAGAAAACCGATCGGGAGACAGACGCGAGACAGTGGAAATGGAACGTTTCCTGGTGGCCGGCGGCGAGCTGAACGGGGTCGATAATTTTAACGTTAAACAACCGGAACCGCGTACGCAAAGTATATAAATCACGGGTGGGGGGGAAACATCGTCGTTTCTCGCGGCAGCGTGGCCGCATCGGCGGTCGTTTAATTCAATTGCGATTTATAAGATTATGATCTATCGTGGCTGGTTAATTAAGCCCGCGTAATATCGCGATTGCACGTAACACGTGACGTCCGCGCTTTGCGTTTTCTTGCATTTCCCGTTGACCGGCGCATAAATTAACATTTCAACCGGTGTCACGATAACGTCGCCGCGTTCGAGCGTTACACCGAATTATGTGACAGCCGCGTGTGAACGGTCAATTAATTGCAACGGTTGCCGCGATCCTGTGTGACTAAGCAACCTGTCGCGTTCTCGTGTGTAGGTATAAAAAGTACCGTTGTACCTGAAACGGGAGTATCGCTCGTGGTCGCGAACGATTTATATTGCTTATCTGCTGCTACTCGCGTGTGCGCATTGCTGGGTATGTTTGTACAATTGAAAAGCCGGACCACCGCAATCTTTGCCCGCTTTCTAATAAATTACGATTGTCATATTTGGACGCGCGGTTCGATAAATGTCCAATGTATCTTTCAGCAATGTCAGGTGTACGCAAAAATGATCGTCGTTAAATTTGTATTGACGGTATGATTTATTTATTAATCCGTGGAAATGAAGCATCAGCGCGATGTATTAATTTTATAACGCGCAGACCGTGAACAGGAATGGTTTACGATATTCACTGCAAGCAATAGATCGTATCGCTGGAACTTTCATGGTCGCCCCAATTGCACGAATTTTTAAATGAAACTGCAAACAAATCCTCGGGGCCTAAAGCAGCAGCGAGAAATGCAAAATCAATTGTTAAACTACCGAGCAAAGTAGATCGAGGTAGCTCGGTTCGTCGAACTGACAATGAGCGGGCCACAGTAGATTGTACCCGGGCCCGGTCAGACGCGCGTCCCGCACCGCTCATCGACAGCCGACCGAACGAGTCCCAATCCGATAACTCTTTCCCGTATCTCCAAACCGGCTCGCGGCATCATAAGTAAGACATCCCCGTAAAAAAGAAGGGCTCGAAGGCTCGCTCTTCTCCACCCAAAATCACCGTTCGCCCTCGATCGTGGGCGCATCGTCCAACGGCGGACCCTGTTTCACCTGGAGGCACAGGTTCGCTTACTCCAGAAAGCAAAATCCTGCCAGCCGAACGAATCGAAACGAATGCCTGCATAGAAGGCTCGCCTCGTTATGGTTTCCCGTGACGGCGAGCCCAGTAGTGCGCGCGCGACGTTTGTTCGCGACGACGCGGTTCAGGACATGTTTAAGACCGGTAGTGGGTTGTTTATGCGTGAGCTCACGCTTATGGGGAGCGAAACGTAATCCATGATGAGACGAGCGTGTCGGCCCTCTGCGGATACCAGCGTCCTCCTCCCCTTGGCCCCGCTGCTCGAGTCAAGTCGAGTCGAGTCGAGTTGAGTCCGGTCTTCTTTCCACTCTCCGTTTCTTCTAGCCACGCTCATCTGGCCGTGCTTCCTTCGGTGGGTCGCGAGTCGCCGCTACGTGTCCGGGATATCAAGCGCCGATTCCCCGTAACCGACTCCTATATCTTCGCGTGAATACAAACTCGCGGCGGGACCGAGCGGCGAGTGGAAAGGCACGAGGAGCACACGAACGACGACGCCTAGGAAAAGGGGAGAATCGCGGCGCAACGTGTGCACACGTTTCTCTATGCCGGCGTATAGGCAGCGTGTGCACGGTGTACCTTTCCGTCCTCTGACGGACGAGCCGCGGTAGCTGACAAGTTGCCCCATTACGCCTATGCTGCATACGCGCCACCCAAGCGCGGGTAGCTCGCGTTCGCAGCGGGATCCCCGTGTTCACAGTCTCTTAAAACTCTCCTCCGTCCGCTTCTTGGCCTCGTTCCTTAGTCGGTCTCCGCTCCTCTTCTTCTTTCTTGCACCTCGTCGCATGCATGCTAACGCTCTATCCTCTCTGGCCTCCCGCCCTCCCTTGATGCACCCGTTCATGCAGCTGCCGCACCGAGCGACTCCATTTTCTGCTTCCTGTATTGTGGCGACTTCCTTGAACGAGGCGATTCCCGACGCGACTCGAGCCGCAGCTTCCTTTGACGGCTCGAGGCGCGCCGGGTTGTTGATTCGGATTTGTTTATATATTTTGTGAGTTCGGCAAATTGTTGCATTTGGATCGAGACGCGTTTGGGAGCGATATTTTATCCAGCAATTAGTTACGGGGGCAAGCGTTGCCAATCATTCGGTTGGAAGAAAATTTCAATACGAAGCGTGAAGCTTTATGAGTTATGAGTGACCGGGATGTTTTGAAATCCGCCATTTCGCTCGGCAAGTCCATTACTCCTGCCTCCGTCGCGATAAAGTTCCCTGCTTTTCGAGACCACTTTTACATCAGCTGGCCTCCATATTTATGAGGCGAACCTAACGACTTCGGGAATAATCATAACGCCGCCAGACAGCAGCGCAACTTGAAATAGGCGAATTCTTATTAAAAGTTGCAAGAAACGTGCATCCACGGTTTTATTACGTTTACATTGCCGTGCTGCATGTAATTTCACTGGGAAAACATAATTCCCCCGGCAAATTGCAGATTTCTGTGCAGTTTACTCGTACTTCCCTACGCTCGACTGTACGCCAGCAATGTCGTACAATATTTGACGGTCTACATATGCGAAGTATTAAATTATAACTAAATTTTCCGCATTTCTTCAACCATTCAGTTATTTAATACATCATGTTCTGCGCCCCAATAACCTCCCAAATATCGTTTTCTTAGAATAAACTTCCACACTTCCAAAATAATAAACTTTGAAGCTTCAGAAACTCTCACAGAATAGTCCGGCACAGAAATTCACTCTCCTGGACAAAAATAATTCTAATTGTACGCTACGCAGTATGAATCGCCACAAAGTGTCGAGCGTCTCTTTTTCGAAAACTTTTCCTGTGGCTTCCTTATTGTCACTGTTTCTTGCAATTACCCGAAATACAATGCTGTTGAAAGTTTCGTGAGCGCAGGACGCAATGCGAGGAAATCCTGTTCCAGCTACATCTTCGGAAAAAGTGGTATCGCGGCGGTTTCGAGCGCACTCTAAGATCGCACAGAAATGCGAACGGAAACGGGTAAAGTGCACAAAGACGACTTCTAGACCGAAAGGCATCCGGCTTGACTCGAAGTTCGCCGCAGTCTTCGCACAGTGCTTTCTCCGCGTCAAGTTTCGAGCGGTCGGAAACGTATTAATGGCAGAAAGGGGAAGAGACCGCGGTTCCCTCCAATTTTCGTCCGCGACCACGTCTTGCAATAGAATTACATTGGACCCTCGATTAGTACTTACTGTACGTTATAAATAATTTGAAGGCCCGTCCGCTCTATCAGTCACGATTCTTTCTCGAGGCACGATGTGCTTGAAACAATGAAAAAGCAAATGAAAGCATCGAGACACTCTGTATCGAACAATTCTAAATAACGTTCATTATGACTGATCACGTGGAAGTGTGAAAGATGCATCGCAATTGTTCCCCAAACAATAAATCCAATCGCACTGTCAACTTATTTTCTCGCAACCCTAACAGTCTCGTGGCGGCAGGGTTGAGATACAATAATTTCAATAAATTCATTCCGAAGAAAGAATGCCGGGGCACGGTTTCAACAACGTCTTGGAGCATTGAAATACCAGGAATACGTCGGGCCAATTAATTTATCACAGCTTTTAGTCGCATTCACTTTCCCAGCATCTCGAGCGGCTTTCGTCGCATCGGTTTTCATCGTACCTTCATGGAAGATGAAGAATGATGCGCCCGCGAGAAGGCCAGTACGGAGAACAACATCGTGGCAAACCGTGGCGTTTAAGTTGATTGCAAGGAAGGATGGGGAAAAGGGGCAAGAGAAGGAGGCCCTCGCCCGAGATCGAAAGAAAGAGGACGCACGAGACAGCCAGGCCACTTCATCGTTAATTGTAATTTGACGTTTAGCTCAGGCATCGAGGATGCTCCCGGTCCGTAATTTTAATCCTTTCGTCGTCGAGACGATTTCGCCCCGAACCGACCGAAAGCCCGGTGAAATTAATGAACTTAAGCTCGATTTACGCGGGGAGGAATACGCGGAGGATCAAACGGCGGCGACGAGCACAACGACGACGATGACGACGGCGACGGCGACGACGTCGATGAGGGGAGTAGGCCGTGAGAACGCTTAACTTTTAACGATTCTCCCGCGAAAAAAAGGTGAAGGAGAGAGAGAGAGAAAGTGAGAGAGAGGCAGGGCGAGGGAGGGACCGAAGAGACCGAAAAGGGGAATGGAGTGAGACAGAAGGGGAGGGAAATCAGAGAAGGGAGAGGACTTGAGAGTACAAACTAACCCTCTGGGCTGGTTCAATTAAGCCCGAATACACGTAGCGTACCCCAGCTTGTTCGTTTGCGCGGCTAAATACCGCGAAGCTTTTTGACGAGCGTCCAGGCAAGGAGGTGTTGTTCGGGCCGCGATAAACTTTTTTAATTAACGAACAAATTATTCAGATCGTCGGCGTTAGTTCGACGTAACTGGTAAATCCGTAACGTCCATTCAATCCCCGCCTGGCTTTATTAATAATTTCCAGACCACTTGTCTGTCCCCGGCTACTTTCCAACCGAGTATCGATGCACCGCGTTCTCCGTCCCTTTTTTTTCCCCGGTCGCGCTTTTATATGTCCACGGGCCACGAAGATGGTAAATGACCGCTGCGAAATCCTCCCGCGAACAAGGAACGAATGAACACTCGACGAAATTTAACGACAACCGTACAGTATTCGTTGAAAGTAATGGAGAAAGACGATGATGAATGGAAAAGCAATCTCCGGGCAATGTATTAAGCTGAAGAATAAGTTCATTCGCTGTTCAGGGTTTTAAATATATTATTAAGCCGGTGCTTATTCAACGTTGCGTGCATTATTGCATTAAAGTAGAGACATTTACGAATCACTGATACAAGTAAGCCAGATTTCAGCGGATTCTCATGCAAATTTAATGCAGAAAGATCAACTATCAAAATTTTGTTGGCACACATTTCTTGCCTTTATGGAATTTAGTAATAGTACACTAATAGCAATTTTGCCTTACAAATGCATCGCGCGCGCGATCATCCATCACTGCCGGAGAAAGCAGAATTTCTATACGCCCTTCTAAACATGTTTTCGAGAGGCGAACGAACTTATAAATCAACCTAATATCTGCCTTGTGATTATTCTACAGTTAGCAGGCCATTACCACTGGCACGAAATCGTGAATCTACAAGCAAACATTGCTTTGGCTCCCCTTATTCTTGATACCAGAAATCGGGTTCCGTTAATCTCCCTGCTAATTCCTACGCATTCTATCGACTGGAAACCTAGCCTGGTACGCGCAGAACGTCGTAGATCATGCTCGACAAAGGTGAAATAACGAAAAAAAGCTTGCACCGTTTCGCTCCGTGCGTAACAGAAGAAAAAAAAATCCACGAAGTGTAGACCCCGCGATCAACTTAATAACCAATAAATAACGTTAAACGCGGCCCGTGTTTTGATAAGAAGTAGCCGCCGTCCCTGCTCGACCATTACGATTTCCGTTTCGCCGCTGTTTTATTTCGCCCCTGGATTCAAGGCTCACCGAAATCCGTGTACGTGTGCGACTATACGGACCCGCGACGCGTTATTCTTGTCCCGTTGCCAGTTAGCGTGGGCATCCTTAAATCATCGTCCTGTCTAACTCAGAGGTTAATCCTGATTCATACCGAGGAGGCACGTCCGGATCTTTCTCAGACTCTTCTCCCGGCTTTCGACTACGAAACGATACGTCCAGGAGGGCAATTAACTTGCGCGCGGTGTTCCCTGTTTGTCGTCATGGGAATTCGAGAAACTTGGAGGCACGACGAGTTATAATTATTATTCGATGTTTGGGTCAGGTTGGACTGCAAAATGTCAGGGGAGAATTTAAATTGTGTAATCTTTCGTTTTTGATGTACAGGTGAAATTTGTTTTTCTTTAATTATACGTTACGTTCCTGTATATCATATTAACTATGTTAACCCCTTATCATCTTTGAAGAGAGCAACTTTCCGATATTGAAGCTAATACATTCCAAGCATTCGTATCGTGCACTCAACCTTCGAAACTTCATGTTAGAATATACAACTGTTACACAATCGATATTCTGGAACTATTTCTGTTCGAGGTATGAGAAAAACGTAGAAAGTCCTGAGTCAGCGAGCCGAAGGGGAATAACGTGGCGCTCGCACAGAATCTGAAACGACATTCCAGCTGTAAACGGGCATGGGATTAAAACGCGCTGTTCGTCGTGGTGTCGCGTTATTAATACGACATAAGCATAATAACGCCAGTATTGTTCGTGCAGTCTCGATAATTATAACGTTTCAATGCAAGCTTGGTCCACGAGTTTTGCTATCCGTGACAACCGCGGTCGGCGCGATATCCTTTAGTCACTGTCATTCCCAATGAAGGAATCGTTCGCGATTTATTTCGTTTCTAATAGCGACTAAGTGAACCGTGGGACATGTGCAGCAACCTTTTTACTACAAAAACTTATTAGTCCTCGAGCAATAATAACTTAAACTGGAGCAACAGCTTCAAAATAATTCATTACTCTGCAATCATACAGCTGAGACGAAAACCACGATCGTTGTTCAAGTGTCAATTAACAAAGGGTCCTTTTCAGGAACATAAACAAAAGGTTAGATTCATAAGCAGCATATGCGCACGTAGCAAATAGCTTAAAGGGACGATGACACCGAGACCATAGACAAAAGTGAAAGCAGCAGGATCAATCAATCGTGGAACGTGCGTGGACTCCGGAACACCACCGTCGCGCACGCTCGAATCAACCCTTCCGGTTCCCTTTCATCGTGACCGGCGTTCGTCCGTTTCATCGTGTCACGCGTTGTCAGCCGCTTAAGGGCATCTGATAAGTTTCGATGAAACGTGTTCTCCGCTTGGCACGCGAGACGGGCTACCTTTATTGGGCAACCGTGTCAATGAAACGCAGCCCCCTCGAACTAGACTCGCGGATATATATTCTGTGGTACGTCGATTGAACGTCGTAACGTGACAGACAAATCATAACACTCGCGTTCCACGGGGATCTACCGTCGACCGTCGAACATTCTCCGAGAGTCAATGATGAGTTATTTAGAAGGTTGCGGCACCGATTATAGTTATAGCCGTTGCAGCATAAATTACAGTCCATTTTTTGCAACAATTTAAATTCCAGGTCACCGCTGTCTACCTTTTTCATTATTGCTTATTATCTCTAAGTATGTCGTCATTCGTGGCAAAGAAATGTATCACGCACGATTGGTCAAATAATAAGTTCCAATAAAATCGGCAACCCAATTTCAAACGAGCCACTTTAAATAAAATATCCCCAAGAGAAATCGCTACGACCAGTTGCCCAGCTTCGTCTGCGTACCGAATCCGTCGGCTCCGTGCTCTTTTTAAATCCCGCTTCGGGTATGCTATTTTATCAAACAGTCGTTGAATCCGAATCGAACGCATCTCCTTTCGCCTCGTCGAAGTTCCTTCTTCTACATTTTTCCCCGCCGGATCCTTAGATCCGTTCGCTTGCTGATAAACTTTAAGGTAACCGCTCGGCTCGTTAAATCCCGGCACATACGTGAAATTTCCGCCATGAAAGGCGAGCTTTCAGCCCGACAGAACGACGCATCGATCGGGCCGCGATCGGCCGCATTGCCAAGTCGGGGCGGCGTAAGTCACTTCAGAAACGCTTACACAAAATCCTCAGCTGCCAGTACATATATAGCCGCGAACAGGGGAAGCCTCTAAACCCCGTATACCGAATGCCGAGTTAGATGCCGTCACGTAGAGACCGGCAGCTTCCTTTGCCTTCGCTCGTTCTATCAGATGTCGCGGCCCCGACGTCGATCGCGGTGCATAATGCCGTGTACACAAGGGTCGCGTCGACGCGGTTACGCGTGCGTGTCGCCCAATAATCCATGATTACCGCGACGTTTTGGCTGATTGTGGTTTCCAATCGCGCGTATCTTCTTCCGCTACCGTGGCGAAAGTGGCCCTGACGGGCAAATCTTTTATTAATATCGAAGGGCTGCGTGTACAAACGCTTGGACACTCTGCTTAATTATCTAATGTTTAGTTTACATGATTAGTTGAAATAATGATATACCGTTGTGCGGAACGTTTACATACATTTGTTTTTCAAAGAATATTTTATGCCGTATATAGACCTACGTCCTTCGTAGCGAAAGGGTTAATACGAATTTATCTCGAATTATCAGCCGTTTACCATTCGACCATTTTAAGGAAAACGGAAATTCGTGTCGACAGTTGGAAAATGTATATTGCAATTGAAGTTAATTAATGAGATACGCGATTGCCACGGTAGATTAAACTGTTAAGACGGAAAAACATTTCCAGGATCTTTTAAACGGAAGTTCATTTGTAATCCTGCAGAATGTAATTTTAATTAATTCCGAAACAGAGAGAGACCCCGTTGGAATTATCTGCTTCATTGCAGGCAGAAGTTTAAATTCGTCGAGGCGAACTGTACAACAGCCGCGTTGTTCCAAAATTGCGGAGCGTTTCAAATAGAACGAATTGCAATTAATCGAAGAAACTGTTGAATTAGTCGAAAAGCATTCCAACGTTGATGAAAGGTCTGCGCGAAAATTCTGGGAATCCAGACGCTGTTATTGAAGTAATATCGCCGTGCAACAGGAACCGGGAACAGAAATGCTCGCACTCCGTCGGGGGCAAGTTATAAAACAGTAACTAAATACAGCCGCGTAAAAGCACGTAGCATTTCAGAATTATAACATCGGCCCAACAACGTACGTACAGCGTTACATGGTCCCGTGATTTTTAACTGAGGCGAGCTTAATGAGATTTCATGACGAGCTTAATTACCTTTGAACGCTATAATTGCACGACGAACTGGATATAAACTTATTTAATAGATGGATTAAAGGATCGAACTTCTCGGCCAGTCACACCTTTCTTTCGACGACCACTTTTCTGTTTCGAGATGCTCGCGCGGAGGGCGCACGATGAAAAATCCCGTGGGCGTGCTACTTCGATAATGTATCGCGCGTAAAGAGGCGGATTAAGCTTGTCCAGCGACGGTGCAGCCGTCAGGTGGTTCCGTTAAAAGCTAAATAATCGAACTGGAAGAAGTGGAATCGAAGAATCGAATACCTTTAATACCTCCATGAATTCGTTCTATGATGGCGTGTTCTTCGTGTTCTTGTAACGGTGGCTTCTCCGTAAATATCGAGATTAGGCCGAGAAATGATTGTGAACGATCGTCTTCTGATACGGAGGCGTATCGACAAAATCGAAGAAATATTTCGTAGTAGTCGACGGACGAGATGGGGCCGTCGGTTTCAATGATTATCATTATACACGTTTTGTCCGATATGATCGTAAATTTGCAGTTGACACGAGTTACTTCCAAGTTGCATTCGAACGTTCTCCGTTCCGAATAGTTCGCCAAGGGGGAGCTTCTCAGCTGCTCCGCGTACTTTTACCAGCGGTGTTGAGTAGCCGCTTCGTCTATTTGTAACGTCACGCAAACTACTGACCGTCTACATACTTCCGGAAGTCAGCGTTGATGAACTCGGCTTCCCAAATACTGCAAACCAGCGAAGGCCAACAAAATATTTGCACTTAATCTATCTTGAATATGTACTCGCACCACCCCATCGGGCAAAACTTACTTGAAATGTGAATCGGAAAATAATATTTGCAGCGTCGAATTAACTCGAGTTCGTTGTTGCAATAAAAGATCAATATTCTTCTGTGTCGCAATCAAACGAGTAATAATTCCGAACGATTCTCCGTTCGAATTGGCCGCCACGCGAGAGAAAATAATTTCCTAAACCATTTGACGCATGTAAACCTGGAGATATCTTTCCACCCACGCTCCCGTCATCACGGGCGGCAAAATTTCAGACGCGAAGCACGTTAAATCCCGATAAAAGTCGGGAAACGAAAAATCTCACGACATACAGGTAAATGCACGCGGCGTGTACCCGACGCCCCGGTCCTGTAAAGTGGAGGTTTTCATTGGACGAAAGAGGTGCCGTGCCTGCCGGATTATGGAAATGCTCGAAGTTGCCCTTCTCCCTTACCTTCGCCACCTTTCAGCCCCACCTTCGTGGACGGGTCTAACCCGGCTCTTTATTATTGTAATGCCCAAAGTTACGGCCGTGTCGTCTCGCGCCTGGGCCCCCTGATACCGGGCTTAATTTATGAAAATTATGTGAAATAGGAGTCAGAAACGTTGCTGCGTTATCGCTCGCTAACCCGAAATTTCTTATTCCACGTCTCGTTCCCACCACACCACACGAACCTCTGCCTCTCTCTCTCTCTCTCTCTCTCTCTCTCTCTCTCTCTCTTTTTTTTCTATCTTCTGTTCTTACACGTTCGATCGCGCTACCGGACTTCGTCGGGGGATTTGCAAATTGAACCGTGCGGATAAGAAGGGACGGTGCGGCGGCGTGTGTACTCGGGGCAACGCGTGCTGGACCGTTCCGCGGATCCGCGAATCCTGAAATAAAGTGCGTTACATAGTGTGGCTGTGGCTTGTGCTGCGGCCCCTTCGTGGCTGGAGGAATTCGATGTTTATGCCCGTGGGATTTGTTCGAAGCGAAAGCTAAAGAGTTAGTGGGCCGTATGTTATGCTTTAGCAGCCAGCCGGATGCGTTCGGATATCCTGTTGCTTTTTCGCTGCAAACGGGCTTTCCGTTGGTTAAACGTGAAATATGCAATCCACGGATATTATTCCGTGACGCGTCGACTGCTGAGTATCCCGTACATTCTCGTTGAATTTCGCGCCAGTTCCCCGCCTTCGGCGTCATATCGTGTAAGGAGAGGGAGGGCAAGTGTTGGTTACTCTTGGGCTTAACGCAATCTCGATTCTGTCGGTGAAAAAAAGATGTGGACGTTTGACTGTTCGCCGAGATGACTAGCTGGCGGAAGAGCTGGGCACGTTGGACGCTTTGACGACACCGTACGGGAGGATTGGTTTAAGAATCGTTTGTCCGAGGGGATTTGCTGGATATGAATGTAACGAGGTAGTAACAAATCAGCGATTATTTCGCGTGTCCAGTCTCTTGCGTTAAGCCGTTACCGCGGTCGGATTAAATCTAAACACGGTATCAATGAGCGGGGCCCAGAATGGGCACGAAGGTATAAGCGAATAAATTTGTCAACTAATTCTGAAACTGAAGATGAAGCCAGCAAGTCCACAGAAATGGTGTGTTTCGAAACAAAATGCCTTGAACGACGACTCGATTGAGGCCTATCGATCGGCCGATTTCGCGGCCTTCGAGGTGAATTACTTCGGGCCTGCGGGGGCGGCGGGGAGCTCTCTTACGGGAGTGAAAGGTATCGGTAGGTGTAATCGCGGGAAATTACCGCGAAAATTACACGCCGGTTTCGCAAGGAAATCTGATAGATCAGCCGGCAAACCACCTGTCAATGTCTCCCGGTGTCCCTAAGGCTGGAGTTTTCTCGCGTAATCGCGTGCTGGCTCGACGTAGAAAATTGCGCGCGCGCCACGGTGAGACGCGTCACCTGCGAGTTTCCACGATTGCACACGTCGTCCGACCGGAATCGTACAATTTAAGGCGGAATCCGCTGTTAGAAGCTTTCTAGAAGTCACCTGCCATTATTGGCGCGATCGATCGTGTCTCCTTGCGGCCAATCGACCGAAACGGACATTCGTTCACAGTTCACGGCTGCGTGCCATGATTGCTCATAAACTCTCGCCTAACGTATTTGGAAACGGGTGGCAGCGTTTCTGGCGCGAAGAAAAAAAAATGACTTGCATCGTCAAGGGGCCAATTATCCTTTTGCCAATTACATTCGTGCGTCGTTTGTCCATTAGAATTGCATGGCGTCGGGGTGTGTTTAAAACGGCGAATCTTTTTAAATTCGCTCATTAATACCTAATTCGGCGTGTCCTCCAATTTGCGCGACACCCTCTGTGCATTATTCATTGCCGTGGAATGAAATCCCGCGGCCTTGGGGCGAGTGTAATTAGCGGGGAAGTGAAAAGTGCGTCGCGCGAGAAGTATGCTCGACAGTGTAATGCTGAAATTTTGTGGCATCTGTGGCCGCATTCATGCTCACAAAAATGAGCCACGTAATTGAAATTGACTATAGAATAATGTTGGTCCTGGTATCGGAAATCGGACCGTTGCTTTCGCAATCGAATGGAAATCGAAAGATATAGTAGTAGTATATACCGTGTATAATATTGTCGTCCGAAAACTATGAAGAACTAGCAAAAGCAATAAGGAAATCTTTAGAGCAAGACGCGCGCAAGGTAACAGGCCAACGAAGATAGACGAAGTTGGTTGAAAATTTAATTAAAGTACAGAGTAGGCTATTAATCGCCACACGTTCACGTCGCCGTTAAATAAATATCGTTCCAGCGAAAAGTTCTTTCCCCTTGGAAATACCTTACTTCGTCGCCACATTTAATCTGCCAAACTGCATCTCGGTCAGGACGTTGAATATTCCTACAGAAAAATCACGATGAAATATAATGTCCAGTTCGTGTCATTCGTCGCGCAAGCGGCAAACGAAGCGGCAGGAAATTTAGCGGGAGCAAATATCGAACACGTATCCCTAAAACGAAACGAACGTGGTCCAAAATTAAGAGACCGGCGATGACGCGCGAAAAGCGAAGCGAAACCGAGGGAAATAATAACGACGGCAATGCCGATTTATTAGTTTAACGAGCGGCGAACCAAAAACCTGGCCGCTCTCTTGGCCCGAGAATACGACGACAAACGCTAGGGCAAATGTTTAACCGGGCCAAACAGCCGCGCTAAATTTTCGAACGACCGGTTATGCCTGCTCGAAAAATATTGGTACGCTTGCGGAGCGTGGGCCGGGGGTTAAAAAAAAAATCCCCGAGGAGCCGGCAACGAGGACATTCGGACACCGTTGGCGAAACGGAGAAACGACCGGCGACGGGACACGGGAAACGAGGGGGGCGAAAGGGGAACAGGGACGGGAAAGATGGTTAGACGACAAATAAAACATATTGATGTTTGCAATTAAATCGGCCAGACAATGGACAAATAACGATTCACTCGTTCAGCGAGCGCCGGTTCGATTTAATAAATATCCACCTATTAATTTTCTCCCGCGACTCTCCGCCATCTCTTTCTACAACACCGTTGCCGCCGCCAGCAGCCCCGTCAACCAGGCCAGCGGAACTATTTTATTCGTGCGGCAGGCCGCGTATTTGTCCGACCGTTTATTTTGCGCTTGTTGCCGAAGCGGTTGCGATTTACGCAACCCCCCCCCCCCCCCCCCCGCTTATAACCGGCCGCTTCTGGCGCTCGTTTGCATTTCATTAACTTCACCCCCATCCGATTCTCTTTGCGCGTTACGGTGTCGCCGATTTTGCCTTTCAACGCGCCGTGAAATTACCACGGGGACGTCTCACCGGGGGATAAATTGTTCTTCTCGTTCGAGACGGTGACGCGAATTTCTTAGGAATGGTCGCGGACGCGCTGCTCTCCCGTGGACGTTGACGCTGATTGATTTATGAATGGCGCTGGTCAGTGCGTTGCCATATTTGGTTCTAATCAGTTCACGATTGTTAGGTGATTGTTTAGCGACCGTAAGAGCAACGCTGTGGAAGAGCTGCAAGAGGTGGACTGTTGACTTTCGTCAACGAAGTTCTCGTACTTTATTGAATTGCACTTTCCGCGATCCACCACGGCACCACGATTTTTCACGAAAATGTTTTAACAGTAGTTAGACATCGGCAAGTAAACAGCGATCCCGTAACAAAATTTCCAACTCCGTACGCATCGTCGTCACCCCGTTCGCTTAAAAACTTGCCGCCCTTTAAGAAATGAAACGCAATTCTAGTTCCCCTCGTAAAATAATCATTCGAATCGCGCAAGTTTCATCAACCCCGTTTAACCGCGAAAGGGCATACACGACGGTCCCATCGTGCATACAGAAAATCGAAACGATCCACGACCCCCGTCGTAGACAGTCAGATGCTCGTCCCGTCTCTCGCGTCGTACGTGTCTCCCTCGCGTCGCTTCGTTTTCTCACGTCGCGGATAAGGCAATAAGGGGCGGACGAGATGGTTTTTGCCCCGTGAAACTCGACGGTGCGTTGCGTGACCGGTGGACCGTCGCCTGCCGCAAAAGGGGAAGCAAGTATTTCCCGCACGGTAGGTGCTACTGGAGCGGGATAGCATAAGGCATTTGCCATAAGCCACAAGGCATAGGGCATGAAAAAAGGCCGGCGACCAGCGGGAGCGGGGAGGGGTCTAGAATAGCCCAGTGAACCGAGTCGAGTCCAGCCAAGGGAAGCCCCTGCGTACCCAACGTGCAACCGATACTTGCTCGCAACGCCGACTTGCTCCCCCCCGGTTACACTCGCTGCTGCGTCTCTCAGCGATACTTTTTCCACGGTTCTACGTGGGTTTCACCTACGCAAGCGGAGCGCATCACGGCCTCCACGGGGCTGGGAACAGAACTCGCAGGAACGCCACCCCAACGGATCGGACACGTGCGTGAAGCAGATACGCGTAATAGCGTTACCTGTCTGTGACAACCCTTCGTACCATCGGCCTGTTTTTCATACCACTTCTTGACCCTCGTTATCGCGACACATCGGCCGTCCCGTTTCTACGATAAGGGGATCGGATAGGCGGGAGAGACGCTTGCTACCGTTCGGCGTTTGTAGTGCGTCGATGCGACCTTTGATTAGGTTGGACTAGATACGGTCGGATCGATGAATACGAGTACCGTATCGGACGATTCAATTCACGCGCGATAGAAATTCTAATTGCGGCAGCCTTTCATTTACTATTTTTGAGATGGGTACGTGTTTCAGGTCCGCGCGTCGTCGCTTGCACTTGCTTTTTTGTTGTTGTAACCTCTGCTATCTCCTCGGTGGACATTAATAATCCAGTGTTCGATGTTTCTTAGGCGACAGGCCACGGTGCGCAGGTGGAATTTTTTCCTTATCGTTTCTGTTATCCGACGAAGATACGTCGTGGCTGAATAGGTGGACGATGACAAAGGAAACGTTTCTTCGGCCTCGAAATAATAGAATGTCTTACTCAAGCCTTTAGACGAAGAAACAGAAACTTTTCATTCATTTAACGTTACTCTCATCCATCTATTCCCATCGCTAACGACTGACATTTACATATGCCAACGAAATGGCGACCCGTTGTATCATACATCCCGTCGACGACTTTCACTTTTTTGTACAACGAGCAGACGTTCGATAACTGTTACTCGTATGTTCGATGTAAAAGGCTCATTAGAAGCGTCAATTCGGACACGGCGTTGATTACAGCACCTCGTGACAAGCCCCGTGTCACGTTAACCGATATACAGCCGGACGTTCCCCGACGAGTTTCGACGGCTCGAAGGATGGTCCGTTGACCGGGGAATCGTTGTGATATCATACGTCCAGCGTAAACGATGGACCGACTCCTCCCTCTCCGAATTCCTCGCGCACAGAGACTTCGGCCGCGGGCACACGATTATTTTCGAGTCGCCTCTCGGCCTCTTCCTCGTTTCGGAGGACCGTGAAGCGAAGCAAACCGCTAACTACAATTCGCATCCGCGTGGAACGCGGCCGAACAAAGGGGAGGCATGAGGCTGAGTAAAAAATGAAATAGAAGAGGGAAGTGGAACGACGAATACGAAGGAGGCAAGCTACACGCGATAGCTGTGGCACACACGTAATCAGAAGGCGGTGTACTCGATACAGGCGACAAGCATAATAATTCCAAAACGACTCGACGTCACTCTGACGCTCCTTCGATTTGCATCCTCCACTGCCATCTCGCTTCTTCGTTCTCCTCCTCCTCCTCCTCCTCCTCTTCTCTCGCCCTCCCTTCTTTCATTCGCGAGTGGGCCTCACACGCGGCGAAATAGCCAGTAAACCGTAATTTATTTGCGTTTACCTGAAAGAAGCAGCGAAAAAGACGAAATCGACCGGGCGAGAGGAGGAAGACGATGCCGGACAGTGGAAGAGGAACGGACTGGCCCGGCGAAAAAAGCACCTTAACGCTCAACAAGGCGCTTTCGAACGTGATTATTCGCATAAATCAATAAATAACTCGCAGCCGGCCGCTGTACTCCTCTCGCCCGGCCGTCGCCTCCCATTGCCCTTACCTCACCTGGAAGCAGCATTTGGCATACATTATCCCGGCATCCTACATTAAAGAGACTCGATCCCCGCGAGCGACGATATATTATCTATCCCGCTTTTGGTGGCTGGTTCCGTCGCGTAATAATGTGCCTAATGTCCCGAAAGTTGGTGTATTTGGCCGGCACAGTGGTCCGTTTCAAAGTAAAAACGGCCCTGCCCCCTCGACGATAAATAAGGCAGGCAGTGTATATCAAGTCAAGATGACCGAATTATGCTAATCACGAAACGGTGAGTGATATTATTTGGTTAGTGGGGCCAGGGCCGTAACAGTCGTTTCACCCGACGACAACGTGGCCCCTCTCGACCGTTCCCTCCCTTATCACTCCGCGCGGAAACTTCGCAGATCTCGCTCGTCCCCGTGGCGCGAACGCCGCGAAATGAATTGTCCACGATTTTAACCGCGGTGTACGCGAGCAGCACAGCTGGCCGAAGACTCGCCAGTTTATTAGGTTTGTGGATGACTCCGTTGCGTCTGTTTGGGATGCAGGCAGTCGGGTTTTCAGGAAATTGACGCCAAGTGGTTTGGATTACGTGGCCCGATTAGGTCAATGGGGATGAGCGAATTCCGCGTGTATTTCAACGCAGCCAAGCCGGTCATTGTTAACGAGGATCTATCAGCGTCGGCTCGTTTAGGCGTTTGGCGCGTTGGTAGGGGTGCGAGATTTCTTAATACGAGCTGGCACAATAAATAGCGTATGCTGGAACAAAATGCTCGCGACCTTTGCTCGTGCAGATGAATCCTGTTATTCTTGCGAGCACTGGATACGGTTTAAGAATAGCAGCTAGACGCCTCAGAGTTATTGATGGTAATAATTATTGAAACGTTTAGCGATTCATGATAACGCGAGCCATTACTCCGTGCAGGATCTAAGGGGAGGCTAATGATTTATCTTTAAACATAAGAGATCGGTTACGCCGTGTCGGGAATTAATTGCAAGAATTTATTAATATCTATGAATTATCCGCACGGGGTCAGAGTTCATAGGTGGTTGGCTTCCACGGGGGAAGGGGCTCGGGTTTATACCCGGCCACGCCTATCTGATCAGCAGTGCTCCCAGCGAAGATATTAATCGGGCACATACCAACAATGATGAGGTTAAAACGAGTCCACAGATTAACGGACCAGTAGTTTTTAGAGTCGTAGCGCGTAACGGCGGGCTATCTGTAAATGCTTTATTGCTTCCACAGCGATAAATCAAACATTCATTAGAACATCGCCTAGTAACCGTCCACTGACAAGTGAATCGCGTCGCTTTAATTATATCCATCCACGTCGAAATACAGGTGATAGATTAACTCCGCGATTTGTCCCCTATTGTCGAGGAAATATTAATGTGTCTGATATCACGACAAGTTCAAGCCCGAAGCTATTTTCGACGAACGTGAAGTAATCTGTTTCGCCACGTAGCCGTAAATGATCTTTAGAAAACACCTGGATTTAGAATAGCATCGATTGCAAACCGACATACGACCCCGTCCCTGTTAGATCTGGTCGATGGAATACGGGAACCACGTTGGTGTACCATTACTTTGCGGATAATTAACGCGATGTTACCGGTGTAAAGGCAACACCGAACGGTCACGAGCGCTCGTTGACTTTTAGCGACTCCTGAGGCTTCGAGGATAATTTCGAGGCATGATTAGGTAAGCGACGCCGCGATCCTCGGCCGGTCTCGGACATTTTAATAAAATCCACACTCGCGCGATTCAATGGTTCCCTTAACAGCCAGTCCGGGCCTGTATTTTCGTTTCTTCCACAAGCGCACCGGTCACGAGTAACTTTGCTCCGAAACTTTCTCGCGGTGTATCACTCCGTTCCTTGAACGCCTTCCCTTTCGTCCTGCGCCATATACAATACACATGTACCACGCTAGACGCCGCACGACGAGACGAGTGAAACGACCAGCATACTTTCACTTTACGCGCACGAACGGACGATAACTCGACCGTAACTGCCGGATGAACGCGTACAGGAAGACGCGATTCCGCTTACAAGTTTGCAGTTTAACGACTGGAGTCGATCAGCCCCCCTATTTTTCCGTATCTGCACAAAGGAGGCGTTTGGATAGCGACGACCGTGAAAGCAACGACGGAGCGTAACTTCTCGTACGAACAACTACGCCCCGATAACCGTTGCCATCGAGACTCCTTACGCCGCCTTCTTCCCTCTTTGGCGATTTTCTTTATTTTTACGGCGTGTACAAGCGACACGGAGGACCCGGGGGACGCTGACGCGGACGATAATCGCGAATCTTGTTTCCGGCCGGCGAAATCTTCGTGGGCTGCGAGGGTCTTCACTGTAGCTCGCCGGGCGTTATTCTTTTATAGTCCCGTTTCGTGTGGCGAGATGGGACTGATTGTGAGATACGTTCGGCGTTGCCCGCAGTGTACGGCGATCGTGCGTTTATAAAAAGTCATATGGTAATAAGAGGGACGCGGGGGCACGTTGGTACGACGTATTAGACAGGATCGTAATCGTACTGGGCGACCAGATTTCTGCGACGATTTCATTTCTACAGGCCAACTGTTTCACTATTTTCGACAGAATGTTAAACAGCATCCATCAGGCACTCGTATAGGTAGTTTATATCAAATGAGGTCCACTGTCTACGAATTTATCTGATCAGAATGAATAATAATCCTCTACCGATTTAGAAATGCTCGAACAAATGACTGTCATGTACGAATTTCTATGTTCCTAATAGAAGCCGGCAATAACGCAAGATAGGAATCTCGCAATTACTAACGACCAGAATGTCCCCACTCGAAATCCCGTTCGGTCGACCTTTCCGACGAGTCGAACATTCGAGCGCACGTCGCCTCGGTTTCACCGCGGTCGAGTCACCTGGGGCGGCGGTGAAAATGAAAAAAAAAAAAATTAAATTTGCGAGCCCGCGACAAAAGAACAAAAGGCTACGGGGCACGAATGAAGGGTATTCCTTCCTATTCGCTGGTTAACGTCATTTGTCAATATTACGCTCGGACACCTGCGTCGCACCGCGTTTTCTACGATTCCCATTGATATGCAAATTCAACGCTGACGCGTATCGGTTTCCCAACGATTTGATTAATGCGTGTCCGCGGTTTTTCGACTCTGAATGCCGGACGGTCGAAGCAAAGTTCTCGCGAAGGACGTGGCGACCTCTGGAGGCCACGGTACCAAGCAATGTCCATCAGCGTCGCGAGAAAGAATTCTTCAACTATGCGACCGCGGTGTTCGAGCAGCGAACGGTGGGGGGCATAGGTACGTGGACGATAGTAGGGAGAAGTACAGGCACCTAGTAAATACCTGTACTAGCCAAGCAGGTCCACTTCGAGTCAAAGGCAGCCTGCACTCCTCCTCTTCATCCTTTACCGCTTCTCTCTCATCCACCTCCGACGCTTACCGTTACGAGTACAGGCTGCACGAGTGCGGCCACGGCCATGTATAGCCGGGCTTATTCCCTTTTCATTTCCTTCTGCACGATCGTTCGATCTCCCCTCGGAAAAACGCACAGCCCGAGGTGTCGCTCGAGCCTCTTTTTTTTTCTTTTTTTTTATCGAGCTGCGTTTCCGATGATTTGTAAAGCTCCCCGTTGAATCGGTGACCGATCTTTTGACGTTAAGATCGCTCACTCGAACGGCCGGGCACTCGAGGGTACTTTCGCGGGGAAACGTTGAGATTGGCGGGGATCTCAATGGGGGGGATGCAATGGAACATATACGCGGCGTGGTTTCGGCGTGCGCACGTGTTTGAAAAATCGCGTGCGATATCGAAGTTGCGAAAATCGACCAAGCGTTTGATAAAATGTCACGATACTCTGGCCATCAATTTGGCGAACGGGCACGGCGTGATTGACTTTTATGTTCAAATCCAATTTGTATTTATTACGCGGGGGCCAATGTTACTTTCTGTATTGGATGTCACTCTATATTCGATTAGAAAGGTCTTACGAAAGTCCTTAAAATGACAGTGCGCTACGGCACGAAATACTGTTGCGCGAAATTGAATACAGAATTGTCCGGCGTGACGAGCTGCCGATAATAGTATCAACGAGGTACACATATTATTTTCCACGAATTTACCACAACGGTAATCCGAATAATACGGACACGATGCCATAAAGCGACTTCGAACAATGATCCTGGAAAGCAGTTGAATTCCGAACAATGTTCCCCTTCGGCCGGCCAAGCTCGAAGCGAACGAAAGTCAGGTTTCTCCTTGGCCTGAGCTCCTCGACCGTACACGTACAAGGCGTCTCGCCGAAACGCCATATCTCTTCGTTGCACGTCCGCAGTCAATAGCGAGCGTCAGCTCGCGAGGCGTAAATTCCACGGTGCGCGAGGTCCGGTCCGCATTCGCCACGCGAATGCTAGCGCGGCGACAGCACGCGCGTCGCGACGCGCTCGCGGCAAAGGGACAATTTTCGCGGGACAGGTCGGGGACAGGTCGGGGACAGAACGGTCGACGGCTGGTTGCGTAACCCTGTGCCAGCCCTGCGCGACAAAATCGCCGAGAGCGGGCGCGCGCCCGCTTTAAACGCGATTATTTATGTCCGTTGTGCGTGCATACATGCAAAGTAAGTGGCGCGCACGGCTGAAAGAGAGCTTAACTAACCTACCGTACTAGAAATATGCCGGGTACACCGCAACTCGGCGTGGCGCGGTGTCACCCGTTCCACCGTGTCGTATATAACGAGGCGACATACGGTGTGACCGTGTACGAGCAAGACGGTAGAAATCGCGCTACGCACTCCTCCTGCTCCTCCCCTCTTGCAAGGGTTGTTCGCCCATGCGTGCGTACTCCCGCCGTGCTCCCGATCCCGCGCCCCCATGGTCCCGTGTGCGCGCACACAAGCACTAACACACTCGTCCATTGTTATACCGATCTGGATACGCGATGCACGCTTTCGAACGCATAGTTGTACGCGCGTCGAGCGTTACGCGGCTGAAGGAGGGTAGCGACCGCGGGAAGGCGTACAGAGGGAACGAGCTTAGAAAAAGACAGAGTGCAGGAGGGCAGATAGAACGTGGATAAGCGGGGCGAGTTGAGGGCGAGGGGGGAGGGTGAAGGATGAAAGAGGCTCTCGTCCAACGCCAGGGGTGTCGCTAACAAGACACGCACCCCTACCACGATAGGGTACCGGGAGCACGAGCACACATCCATCCGGGATCCGTCTGTGCGTCCGCATTGCGTGCGTAACTCGTAACTCGTTGCAGCATACCTACAACGGCGCGTGTACGCGACTCCGACGACAGCCATCCCCTAATGACTTATTAGCAGCCGCGCGTTAGTTAACGACGCGACAGGATTACTCGCCGTATTGTGACGGCCTCTCTCTCTCTCTCTCTCTCGCTCTTTCTTTTTCTCCCTTTTTTTTTCTCCCTGCCTTCTACAGGAACTCCTTTCCCTCGGTGTTCTTCCGTTTCTTCTCCCTCTGTTTCCGCATCTGCTTCTTTTCCCGCCCCCTGTCCTCTTCTCCTCTTCAGATCGCGCATTCCCGTCTTTCCTTTACGCTCGCGTCCTTGCGCCTTCTGTCCGTGATTTTATTTTCTGGCTCGTTCCTCGACCTCCCTTCATCCGTCGCCCTTATCCTCTCCGTTCTTCTTCCCGCTCTTCTGCCGCCAGTTCTTTTCGTTTTCTCCCTCACTCGCGGTTTCCGTGCGACACGCATTTCTCTCCGCGCTGCACTCGGGCGTTTCCACGCAAGAGAGCACGCAGACGTCGGGCAACGCACACGCCACTCGCGTCGGCAATGCGTGGAAGGTTCTGGAACAAGGGAGGCCGCAGTCATTCCTCGCATCCATTAGGGAAATTAATGATTTTTCATTTTCATTCTCGCGTTTACGCGAGAACCCTCGCCTCTGTGACACTGTACCGGCACCGTTCTCGAACCGATTGATAATTAATAATATAGTTGATTCATTTAATAAAATAACACTGTGTAACAACGTTTCCATGGAAAGGACGCGTCATACAGGCACAGTGAGAATTGATAATAATCTAACTCTCGAGCCACTTGCAAGGCAATTACATCGCCAGCAACTTCCTTAACACGACCTCGGAAATTTTCGTCGGGAAACCGTCATCGAGACGTCCCGTTTATTTAATTACCTCGCCGGCCGCTTAACCTCAGCCCACCAATTTGCTACCGGCGATACAGAGTGGATAGCGAGACCTGATATCCATGCAAGCGTGATTCGCACAAAGGAATCCCAAGGAAGCATTTTCGCATGACATCAGATCGGTACGATTCGTCGCTCGTGGATCATTACCGCCGACACGTCGCGATGCTCGAGACTCGTCGACACCGTGGTATACATGCCGGTGGCACAGAAGGGTGCGCATCGAATCGACGTGGCACGATCGATATCGCACGGAGCTGCCTAATTACAAACACGTCCAATCTAGGGGTTGGCGTTCCTTGCGTGTCAATTAACGATTTGTAGCCCCTAATATTTGGATTCGATTAAACCGTCCTCCCGTGCTGCTTCTCGTTCTGCGCCAAGAAATTTGTTTCTTCTACCAGTACGATGGCAGTTATTATTATACTAGCGTGCCCCGTGTATTGTAATACGTAAGGGTCTTTAAGAAATTCAATTATAAGGGATGCGAAAGTATTCGCAGTTTAAAATGAGCCTAGTCCTTGAACGAAGTTGCAGTAGATTCAGAACTTTTAATTCCTTTGCCGAGTGTTGCGCACTTCTTCTGCTCTTCCGATAGCTTTCACGTCTTTCAATTTCATTGCATTTTTCTCGTACAGTTTATTTCCGTCCACTACATTCAATCGTCAACCCTCTTATCGATGTCAGAACGTTTCACCTCGTTTCTGCACACTTCCTCCCGGATGCCAGTTTCTGATATCTTACAGTTCCATCTGTTCGCTTCTGTTTAGCGCCACCTCCGTTGTTCTTGCTATCCATGCCCTAAATCTCGCTGTTTTTATTAATTATTAGATTCGTGCTATTTCCCCTGCCTTTCCTCTCTCGATTCGTCCAACGAAACGGCCTCGCTTGGTCGCAGTTTTTATTACTTTTCTTTTTCCATTACTCCTCCGGTTCTACCTCTTGCCTTCGTACCTTGGGACTCTTCCCTTCCCCGCGACATCCCGTCCCATTTCCATCGTCTGGCCATCTGATTTGAATAATTCGATGCGTCAACATGCGTTAGGTGTATCATACCCACGCGTGGCTACGGCAGAGACCGATACACACGTGGCGTCAACCTCACAGGAAACGACGACCCTGTTCTGCTCGAGCACATCGTTCCTCTCCTACGTCGATCACGTCACAATGCCAAGAGTACGTGAAATCGCTTCTCCGCGTTCGCTAGAAAAACGAAAACGTGCTGGCCTCTATAATCTTACGAGGAAGCACGACGGTTGTTGCATTCAGCTTCCGCGCGCCGCCTCACATTTTCGTCCGCTATTTTCCGTCCACGGAGTCGCGGCCTTAATTTCCTTTAATTTTAAACCAAGTGCATACACTCGCCAATAATTAATCGCCCAAGAAAAGGAACGCCCAAGCCACTTTACCACACCCTCTCGTAACCGCGACACGAGATGCTATCTTTCGCACAGCTTTACCGCGGTGCTTTCTTTCCACCGTGCACCTGTCTTTATCGCGATACAATTACCTCCCACGTTTCCTCGCAACATTTTAACGACCGTCTGCAATAAACGGGCGACACACACACACGGCGCCCGGCTCGGCGAGCCAGCAAAGTCGCCCGGAAGGTTCGTGCACGAGCGTCGATTACGCGAGGAATGTAAATTCGCGAGCACGCTTATTGTCAGTCCTCTTTTCCTCCGCCTTGATGTCCGTTCTCCGTGCGAACCCGGAGGACTGGTGACGTTGTCAGTGAACGGAGGAAGAACGAAGCTCGCGAAGAAGAGCTGGAAGGGGCTATGCGAATTCCTTCGGGCCAGGGAAGAGAATAACATTCGGACAAGTGGAACGAGGGAGAGGATGATTCGCGGTTCGTGGAAGCGGCGGGCTCTTTGATAGTCGCCCGGCCCGAAAAGAGCCGATACACGCCGGCAGCACGGCCATGGCAACTTTCAATCGAACGAAATTGCGCGTAATTACGAGCGAACGCGCGCGCTTAAATCTCCTAAGATTGAAAGGAATCCGCGGCGTGGACGCCCCGCGCGCCGCTCGTATGTAGTTCGCGCTGTGCTCGCGCGTAATTACGCGTGCATACGTGCGACGCGAGCCCTCGCGACATCGGCCCCAACCGACTGGCTCAAAGAGGCGTTCAATTAATATTAATTAAAATGGCGGGACAGGCCGACAGGGTGGATATAATTATTCTGTTCCCCCCCGGCGGCGAACTCCTCCCTCCGAGGGCATCAGGGAAACGGGGCGAGGGAGACTTGATGATCGCGGAGTTTTCGTTGTGCCCTTGCGATTTTCTCTGCGCGGAATTGTGGTCAATTTATGGCTTCTCGTCGTTTAAAAAAAAAATGGCCACTTCAAATTCTTTGGTACCGGCGGTCCTCCGAAGAACCTCTCGAAATTTCAAGTCAATCGGACAAGTAGATCCTGACATATCGAGTCAGCCATGCCAGAAAACATGATTTCGATATTCAATATCTTTAACTCCGTTATTTTTACGAATTCCGGCATATCCTTTGGCACAGACATTGTCGAAGACACGATTTAAAAAAAAAACGCAAAAAAGAAAAGATCGGTTTTTTCAAAGTTCACAACATTAATACCGTCTTGAGTCGTGACAAATATATTCACTTACCCTTCTACTTGAGTCTCACTTTAATATCACAAGTCGTTAATGTTGCACGATGATGTACACGGTCGTTGCGGAATTCGACGGCTCGTTTGGACAGAAATTGCCATGGACGAAGTGAAAGCGCGAGGTGTCGACGCGAAAAGTGCTTATAAGACGCGGGTGCACGTAGCAAATTGTGTAATATTCCGACACGATTGCTTAGATATAGGTCCTTTGAGCGACAGAAACGGAATCGAAAGATACGGCTGTAGCGTGACCGGGTCTGTGCAGCAGTTGGTCGTCGATTCGATTCATTAAAGGGGCATTCAATTCGTACTAATTAACGGGGCAAGTGACTCGACAAGCCGGATATAAAACTGTTTGCCCTTCTTGGTAGGCGAGGAGGAGCACAATCAGTATTCTAAATGGCCGTCTCGTGGATCCTTCGACAAAGACGATATTAATCCACCGGGCAATTACAAAATCCTATTTAGATTCGTTCTCGTGAGTCGAAATGAAAAATTCTAATAATATTAAGGGAAACGTCTCTGCTCGTTGTCTGACTAAACGGGGACAATTGCGATATAAACAGACGTAGTCGTCTGTATTTAATTGTGATTCTCGTTAAATATTCGTAGTCTTTAACTATCAGATGCTCGTTTATTATACCCGAGGGGCAGAATAAATTTACCAATTAATGCAACGTTTAAGCTTAAAGGGCCCAATACAAATTTCCACCGGGCATCTAATGAAAGTTGCAACTGAAAAGCAGTCCGTTCGTTAAAAATGGCATTCACCGTTATCGAATCTACTCATAATGCCAGCCATTATAAGCTCGTGACTTCGTACGATAATGCCATTAAACGCCAACGAATTATGCATTCGTCGGAAAAATCATGACCGGGATTTCGTCTGGTCGGTCGGGAGATGGTAACGTCACGGACAACCGGAAGCCAAGGATTCTATCCGGCGCTTACGATTCCCAGGCTCGTTATCGTGATATACGCTTTATGTGGCAGGTCCACAAGCGGGTCCACTCGTACCGTTCTAAATGCAGTGGACCACCGGGGTTGGTCGAGCCACATGGCCACTGTACTTCGTATAACAGCATGCCACGCACACAGATGCAAACGCACACCTGCACGCACTTACGATCACGGACCTGTGCACACAATCAAACGTCAATGAGTTCCAGCTTATACCGGCTAGTTCAAGAGAGGGCGTATGCGCGATGCTTTAATTATCGCTTCTTCCTTTCCTTATCGCCGAGACACAAGTGTCTACGGCTTCCTCGCGAAATATGTTTCTGTATCGGCGCTCGAATTCGGCGCCCCGACACGAGCATTCTATACGCGGTAATTCTTTACTTGGGGCGCGTGTGTAATTAACGTTTGCTTGCTTACGGTAACGCCTGCGCGTTACGGAACAAAATTAATTGTTCCGACGTTGCACGCGACACAATAATTACATGTTCATTAAAGCCGGCTGAAATTGTATTTGCTGGAGCAACTGTTTCGTTTAATTTAATATCCAGAACCATACCGTCTAGCTGTCACCCGTTTCCGTAATTTTGTTCTAAAAATAAAATTTGAAGCAGCCACTTGACCGGAATTTCCTGAACGCTCGCGGGCGGCAGCGTACGCCGCTCCTGCGGCACATCCCAAATTTTCCGAGTTAGCTCGCTGCCAGAGGAATCGTCGCCAGTCAGGGGAGGCCGGCCGCTTGGAAAATCGCGTCGACGCGCGGCCGTGATCGGCGATAAACTTGAATCTCGTAACGCTTTCCGGCCGATCAACCTAGATGTATCGTTACAGTTTCAATAGGACGTAACGATGAATTATGCATGGCGGTAACGCGAGTACCAGCATCACCGTGGTTGTTCAAAAGTAATTAGTAACTCGACCCCGCTTATTGACGTTCGGGGGACCATGACATATATACACGTTCGAATTCGATGTAATTATGTAAGCCCGGCATGAAATCCAGACGAGAGTCGTATCACGTTTCGTGGACAAAGGTGTGCCCGGTATTGCCGATATAATTAAGCGTAATTGAGATACGAACGATATGATTCGATTGCATTTACATCCAATTACTCCAGTCCGGAGCGTAATTAGCCGCAAACGGTGCAGCAGTCACTGTCTCCGTAAAATCGTCGCGGGTACCCTCTATACGTCGTCCGATACGATCTCGTTTCCCTGTCGCGATTAATTAAATGGAGTAATTGCTAATCTATCACGCGTACAAAGTAACAGCCGCGAGACACGCGTGGAACATTCGATTCGCGGTGACGCGACGTTCGTCGTGGAAGAGGAGACCGCGATGGCAACGGAAGCTGCGAGGTTTCTTCGCGTGCTCGCATTAGGCGTCCCGTGTGCGTGCCATGCGTGAGCAACGAGAGCACGGGTATGCCGCGTATATTTATTTTAATGAGTCCTCCTCTCATCGCGGCACGCAACGAGCCACGCACTTTTCGCGTTTCTGCATTCCCTTCGTCACGCTCTCTTTCTCCTTCGACTTTTCATCATTTCACCCATGCACCCTTTTTTATCGTCTCTCTGAAACGTACGCGTGCATGTACGCCGCTGCGTTAGAAGTACAAACCGAGTAACGGAGACCGACGCCGTCTCCACCTCCGCCGCCTCCCACGTTCAGCGCCAACGTCGCCGCCGACGTCGTCATCGTCATCGTCCTCACGATGGAAATCCTACTTTTTCCCGCAACCCCTATGCTGCTGACGAGGGGCGTTATACCTGCCTGCGTACGCATATAAGTGCACGCGGGGACATGTACGTAAGTACGTACGCACTCTCGAGAAGGGTGGGCAAGGCACGGGAGGGTGAGAGAAGCTGGAGGAGCGGGGGAGGTGCAGGCAAAGGGACGAAGGGAAAAAAAACAGGGGTAGAAGGTAGAGCACCCTACGCACAGCCGCCGTGGGATCAATGCACCTTCAGGGTGCACCGCCCTGGCGAGTGCTCGCGCGCATCGTCTATGCATCTTCGCATGCAACCAGAACCCTGTTTCATCCTCATCAACCCCTTTTTCCTCCGCGTCACGCCACCGCAGTTCCCTCCCTGTCCCCCTTCTCGTACCGTTTTTCTCCCGTTCCCATCTCTGTTCCGCCCTCGACCACCGAGGGTATCGTTTTCCTTCTCCGCTCTTCTGTCGTTCCCTCTGTCTCTGGTCGCCGGTCGCCGTACTCCTCTTTCTCGCCCTTTCCAAAAGCAGCCCCGCTCAGCCAGCGAGTCTCCCCTGTTACTCTCCACCCTTGATATGTGCTTCCATCTTCCACCATCCACCGTCCGACTCTCTTTCTTTCACCCTCTGTTTCTCTCCTGCCCTAGACTACCTCTCGTCCTAGCAACCCTCCTCCTCCTCCTCCTCCTCCTCCTCCTCCTCCTCCTCCTCCTCATGTCCCTTTTCGCACTTTTTACACTCGGGCAAAAACCCTACCCTACCCTAAGAATAATCCCTTCCGCGAGGTATATCGCTCGATCTATACGTATATCTAGGAGGAGGCACAGCACGTAACCCCGAGCAGCCAACCCAGGCCGACCTACCCCTCTCTCTTTGTCGTCCTACTGTGCCACCCTCGCTTCCCGTCTCGCCCCCCCCCCCCCGGCTCATCTACTTTCCCGACTTCTTTTTCACGAGACTGGCTGGCCGGGGGTACGTGCTGGCAATACCGACGCGCTGTGAAGCACCTAACTGCGGAAGGCTGCGTGTGCATGCGTGCACGTCTGCAACCCTTCACCGTAGCCGGGAAAAAGGGTTTCTGGGTGGTCTAGATATTTTTTAAGTGCCTCCCTGCTCCAACTTCGCCCCGTTGCTAAGGCGAAGAAGCGAGTAGCACTCTTCGTTCGCCGGTTCCTCCTGTTCTTCGTCTACCCCTTCAGCTTCTTCCGCTCTTCTTCACGTTTCCTTTGCCCCCGCATCCCTGTCACCGTGCGCGGGTCTCAATCAAAGCCACCCTGTGCCCTGGTTTCTCGCCACTCGATTCGAACACCCATCTTTTTCTAGCAGCTTTCCGGCGCGTTCCTGCGTCATGGATGCATAACACTTGACTCCTATCCCCGATCTGCGTTCCACGTTTACTTATCGTTTTTATGGAATTCACTTGCCGTCGAGGAAACTGTATCTGGAGCTTCCCCTCTCATTCGTGTCCCCCAGAACGTCACTCAACGTATGCACGTACATATACAGAATGCTGAGGGAAAAAACTTTCTAATTGGAACCAGAAGGTCGTAAAAATACTTGAAACGCAGCCCGGTTCGATGCGGCCCGTTAATTCGCGGCGGGCCGACAAACACGAAACGCGTTCCCTTAAAATTACCGCACGGAAAAGCTCGCCGCCAGTGCTCGGCCGAATATTTCACCCGCCTCGAGTGCAGCGATTCCACGGAATCGTAGAAAGAACCGAGCGTTATCGGGCCGGGCATCGAGCAAGCAACAAATAAGGAAGGAAACACCAGGCAAGCCACGGTATCGGGAAATCGCGACAGGCACGTTCGGCCGACATGTACCTCATCCTTACACGACGTAGTCGGTCGGTAGTCTAACGACTCCCACAGGCTGCTTTCAATCCGCCTCGCGTTATCGACCACAGTCCACCGGGCTTCGTGTTCGACGGTGAAATGCCCGGTAATTCGCCTGCGAGTTGCGGCCGTGGTACCAAGGCGATCGCCGACCTCCTAACTGGGATACACGAGCCGTGGCGCTCGAAGATCAACCTCGGGAGATCCGCTCGCGAGCAAAAGAGATCGGCGGTCCGCGGAGTAGAGTCCAACTAGACCGAGCCACCAAGGACGACCGAGTCCTTTCAGTCTCAACTCGTCCCCCTCGAGTTTATCCTGAACCCGCTGACAGGTGACCGGAGAACACCCTCTACTCCCTTTCCTATTCCAATCGTACCACGAGCCAGCATCGGCGGGCTCATCGTTGGAGAGCGTGCAGACTGGAATCGCGTGGCGTATTCCAATTTATTGCGAACACTCGCGTCAGTGAGTTGAGCCGATCGACGACGCCGTGTCCGTGGCATCGGTGGACCACCTGAGGTGCATCGTACCGAGGCCAGCCAGCGAACCCGGCAGTGCTTTATACCCGCTCGTTTTCCACGTCAGGCCGCGCAACGGTTCCCGGTGACAGACGCGAGTCGTGCCCGCCGAAGAGGAGTCGCGGTCCGAGTGGACGAACAGGGAAACGTCACCGGGCAGACGGTCGGCCGATGCATTGCCGAGGAATGGCATTGCGAAATAACGTGGACGACGGAAATGAACGAGAGGCTCCCGACGGCTCGATGCAATCGAGAAGGGGGGAAGAAAAATCGCGGTGCCCGTGACACGCTTGTTACAATTCGATCCGCGGTTATTTTCGATGACTTGCATTGCCGCGTTATAGGAGCGCGATATCTGTTTCCGCGGCAGCGGTGAAACGTAATTAGCTCGTCGATACCGGCGGAAAAGATTCTCCATTGAATGGCGCGAAAGCATGAATAATCGCGTTCAAGGGCCGCGTAACACGTGCGCCCGGTGTTTCTTGCGAAACGCAACCGCTTTCCTCTCCGGCTTGAAACATCCGGCTTGATCATTACTTCGCGACGTTTTCGTTGCCGTCGCGAACACGGCCCACGATTATCCTAGGGTGCCGTGCCGCGTCGCGCGGTATGTCGCATTAATTCCACCGCGCGTTCACGTGCATACGCGCGCATAAAAGCGTACACGATATCGCGTATGCATACGAAATTCTCCGTAATGGATTACGGCTATGACGTGCACCGTGCGTCGATATGCGAAGGCGGTGGCGGGACAGCGACTTGCCGCGGCAGGGAGAAGGAACGCAAAGCACGGGGACAGATCGTCTAGAGAGAGCGAACGGCCAGGGGAACGGCGAAGCGAAAGAGAGAAAGAAAAAGGGAAGAATCATTTTCGAATCTCATGCAGTGTCGACGCAGGAGCGGCGTTCTCTTATTGTGACTGCGACGACGACGACGACGACGACGACGAAAACGAAGATGGTTTAAGGAGAACGAGGACAGGCACGATAGGATGGAGGAGGAGCGACGACGACGTCGGGCAAAGGCGATGCAGAAAAGACGACGAGATGACGAGGAAGAGGTGGATGACGAGCGGGAACGAGGGACGTAGGTAGAATGGTATATCAAACTGGATGGCTTCCATCCTTATTCCGTATTCGGATGCGCATTCGATTAACATACAGTTGCACCGGGACCACGTTGCGCTATCCATCCTACTCCCTTTTCGCATTCTACCCCGGTGTACGGCACGTTCGTGCGAGTGCGTTCGAGAGAAGGAAACAGATTGACCGCGGCGGACCCGATGAAGAGGGATAGGAGAACCGTGGAGGATGACTGTTAGATGAAGGAGGAGGGGAAGAAAGACGAGCGAGCGAGAGGGTGCTTGGGGGAAAAGAGGAAGCGGGGAAGAGAAAGGAAAGGAGAAGGAGAGTGCGTGTACCGACCAGGCACTGTATATAAAGTCGACAGGGGTATAATAATGTTTGCGCGACTATGCAATGCGCTCGCGTTTCAAATCGACTCGAGTGGGCATTGATCTTTGATCTTGAGGCGAAGGCATGCTTACTTACTGCATTCTCTTTTGCTGCCGTGCCACCCCCTCATACCATCCTCCCTTTCCGTTCCCGCGTCCCTCGCCCCGTTCCTCCCGTTTCCTCGTCGCGTCCCCCGACAAGTCGGATGGCTTTCGACGGGATCCCACCTCTTCTTCTTCCACTGTCGTCTCGTCCGTCCGCGGTGCACTTTGGGAATCGACGGGATAAAACTCTGTCGATTCGATCGTTCTCAAGGTTTCAGCGATTATGGCGAACAATCGCGGGCGCTGTTCTCGCGGGGCGTAAATCGCGACGAGCGTGGCTGACTTCTAGGAGACCGTCGCGAGAGAAAATGCTTCCACTCAGTTAAATCGTTCATTAGCCGAGCGAGTTCGTCGGCAAATAGCCCATTACACGAATTGTAACAACCGTTTCGATAGCACGAGGTTTAATTAAACGTATGGAATCGCGGCCGGACCACACATGCTCTCGAACCGGCGACACTTTAAGATAGCATTTCAATGCGCTGTTTTATGCGCGATAATTCGAGGCAAGGAAACGAGCCGTATTCTGTCTGTCCTGCCCGATTGCACTCAAATTTATCGCCACCCGTAAAGCGCCGGCTTTCGTATATATCATGCGCCACCGACATTGTACGCTAATCTTCCTATTCCTTCTCTGTTTCAGGTAAGTAAACGTTGATGAACCGCTAGGCAATAGTCGACCCTTACGACGCTGCTCCCCGTGGATTCAACTGCGCGCCAGGAACACAGCAACGGATTACAGGTATAAATCCGCATCGTTCTCGATACAATCGACAAGTATGAAGGCGGGTATCGGCCTAAGTAACCACCGAATCTCGGGGCGGGTATTAATTGTAATCGACTCCAGACACCCCGGGCACCGGCGCGGCGTACCGAGGAATTTATCGGCGGTGTGGATCGCGCGAAATTCAAAACAGAGTCGTAAAAACGAATGGTCCGCGGTGAACGTGGCCGCAAGTTTACTGGTTTCGGCGCGGGTAATCCGTATCTTTATTGACTTTTACGCGAAGGATCGTCATCTTTCGAGGGATTCGCCAGCGCCGTTCGAACGGGCGGACGCGTTTTATTGGCCGGCCGCGACTCGTTCGTCGAAAAGACGACGGAATCCCGCTGCAACCGGAATGCCCAAGTTTAACAGCGGCATCGTCCGTTTGTCGTGGACGTTCTTTAGCAGAATAGCTGCCGGAGACGATCGTGTTTCATGAATTTCTGGCCGCGCGAGAAGTATCGTTGTCCGTCCGTGTTACCCGACCGAGCAGGCTGTCAGACTTCTGTCAGAAATCCAACACCCTATGAATGTATTAAAGTCGGGTTCCCTCTGTTGGTTTCGCACAGTCGTACGCAACAATGATCCAACGTTACGACGGGATTAGGCGAATAAATTAGTATGAAATTATACGGGACGTTCGGAGTATCCGTCCGGGGGTCAGCGAGCGAAAGGTTGCGTGAATGTTAGCTGACGAGGCGCGAACGATCCATCCCGTTGATCGATCGATCGATCGATCAAGAAAATCAATGCCTGTGGCCCCCCCGTAGTTCGACGGAGCCTCGCGTATCTTCTATTAACACCAGTTGCCTGCCCGTGAACAAACGTGGGCTAGGTGTAGGCTCGTTCGCCGCGGCGGCATCTTGATCGAGGACGGCCAATCGATTTCCACTTAATCATGGTAAAACGTAACAGATATCATCTGGATGTTGTCTGGAAAGCGAGCATCGTCGCGCTCGGCAACAAATCGGATTTCCGCGTACCTGTAACTGGGACTTTCGCCACGGCTAATCAATTCCGGGCGTGGCTCGCGATTCAGCGGGCGGACTTATCCGGTAAAAAGTGCGTTAATTGGTCCCCGCTGGTAAGCACGTTTATTAACTTTGCGCGGGACCGTGACAGTCGTAAATGTCCGGCGAGATTGCCCGGGGGCATTCGTCGTCGGTGAACGGGCAGAAAAATTCCGGCCGATCGTTAACGAGGATCCCGGGACCGCAATAATTTCCGAATAACTAAACAGAGATCCGCGCCGGTCGATCGTGATCGGCGCCGTGGATCGGCGTCCCCGCAAAAACCATCGAATATGCGTGCGCGCACGCACGTTACCCTTCGCGTACGTGTACACGCATGTGCTCACGGGAGTTCGAATACAGCCGGAGCCGAAGCAAGCGGGCAACCAGATCGGCCGAGCAGCGCGCGTGCATACGCGCCCTTGTCGGGGCGTATGCCCGCCGCGGATGGCCACTAAATTAAGGCAAAAGAAAAAGAGATCGGGGCCAAACGGGACGGGGTACCGGGGGGGGGGAGAAGCGGCCACGGCGGTGGGACGGGGACGGGCAGGGGAACGATCTCGAGGATCGAACAGAGAGAAAGATGGCGAGGGTATCAAAGGGGAAAGAAAAGGATACAAGGAAGGAGCAATGCGCATGCATAGCTCGGGCGACACGCATCGATCAATCATTCGCTAATTATGCCCGCGATTTCTTTCTTTCGTGAGGCCTCACCGGCATCGCGAGCGGCCATCGACCCCTCGCGCCGTGGATGGAACGACCACGACGGAAACGTTCCCTCCACGTTCCCTCCGCGTTCTCCCGTGAGTCCTCCTCGCGGCTAAGTAGAACCCTGCTCCGGAGGAGATAGGACGTCGCGGCCGGGTAGAAAGAGGAGAATGGAGCTGAAAGAGCGGAGACAAGGAAGCCGGGGATCAAACGGGGGAGGGGGACAAGAAAGTGGAGGAACGGTCGGAAGAATGAACTTAGACGGACAGATGGGGGGAGAAGTCGGGAGGGCGAGTTTGTAAGAAGAAAAGAAGAGGTGGCCAGGAAGCGGGCGGCCAGCCGGATCGGCGGCGTATTAAATGAAATTAAGCAATTAACCATTTAACCGAATTAGCACACCGTAGAGAGCGCGGATACGCCCGGAAGAACGGTGTCGTCTGTTCGACGAACCACGACGATCCTTCGAGCGTTGCCTCGTTAATTAATTAAGGTCGCCTTCGGATACGACCGTGCCTTCCCTCATCTTCTCCGTCTCGCTTCGTTCTCCGCCGTCGCGTCTCGTTTTCTTTCTATCGTCGGCCAGTGGGGAAAAAAGCTGTCGGACGATCGGTATCCCGATCATCCGCGGCCGTGCCTATTTTGCGGATCGACCGCTGTTATACGTACTCATCGTGGATACGTTTCTTTGCCGTGTCTCTCGACGATGGCCCGGGACGATCATCTGGGTGATACGTTCTCGGTTTAATTGAGCGATCGGGCAGCGTCGTCACTCGTGCAACTTCGTCACTAGCGTTCCTGGAGCAATGCGGCGGTTTTTCGTGGCACGAATCGGGAGGATCGATCTCAACGCGGCCTGGTATCTTTCTGTCCAAAAGTGATGGCGAATTAATTAATGGATATAATACAATTCGCGGATAGAAATACAACGGCGACATTGTTAGCGGAAACAATGTAAATCCACGTTTGAACGGCCCGCGGAAATCTCGAATGAATCAATTTAACGTCCCAGCCTACTACGCCTACCCCCGGGTAACAAATTAATCTTCTGTCCCGTTGAAGTTCTGCAGCCGCGCATCGAACAATTCCCGCGCAATTCCACCGGTACGAAATTTCTCGTAAATCCCGAACATTAGCGAACACTTTCACCGTGAGAAGTACCCGCGCAAACAGTATTTACGAGTGAGCCACGCACCGCGTCGCCCACGTCGATGACGTTTCGCATTACGGTATCGTCGTGGCGGTATTGGCGGTGAGGCACGAGTCCGATGTAATACATTATCCAGCGAAATGACCGCGGCGTGACAGTAATGACCGGTTGTAAAGCAATTAACGGTAGTAATAAACATAGCTTCCCGTAGAGCTACTTATACCGGCAACCTTCCGAGCGAAGCCGCGGAGCGACTCTCGCCGATGTGGCGAAGGAGGCGTTAAGCAACGATCCCCGCGAATCGAACGGGAATAAAGGGGTACGGAAGGGGCTGGCAGCAGTGCATAGGCGCGAGGGGCACCGATCCCGCGGCAAGGCTGCTTCCCAAGGAGGGAAAAGGCAGCCGGCGGCGAATGAAAAATGATAATCCTCGAAAATAAAGACGCCCCGTCGCCGGTGTAGCTCGGAAATCGTCACTCCGACGAGTTATCATTACTCACCGGCAGGATCTTAATTTATTCCGAACGGAACGAGCACCGAATCACATCGTCGACGTCCATCAATATCACCCGGGGCCTTAATTTATAGAGACTTTACACGGATCCACAGACACCGATCGATAAATTCATCCGTGCCGAGGTCCGCGCGTATCGGCTGCCTCGCGTCCCTCGATCGCCCGGCTACCGATCCCAGCAATACTGCTTGTACCCGAGACACGAGCTTAATCGATTCCATCGATCCGCGATATTAATATCGACGGTGCTGGCAATGAATTGCAATGGTTCGCGGGCCACCGCCAAGCGAGATTCGCGAATAATTCACTGCGCACTGCAGGTGTAAGTGTCCGCCGCTCCAATGGTTCGACACCATTGTTACGACCTCCGCTCCGAATCGTAACTAGCATAACCAGCGCTCTTTATTCTGTCGGCGAATATGTACAATTTGCTCGTAGATTACCGCGTGCAGTATTTAACGTCGATACAGACGGTCGATTTGTTGCTGATTGAAAGCTCCTTGAAAACATTTCCGTATCGCCTAACCGCGCGCAGTATGGCCCGCCACAAAGCACCGGTGGCCACCGCAACCACGAAAACCTTGTCCCCCATGTGCCGTCCGGCTATTTGCCTAATCCGGTTTGACAAGGAAGTGACATGGTGTTGTGACGGAGCTAGACGTGGTTCAGTCGTCCCGTTCGTTCGATCGTGAATTCTATCCGTCGCCGCCGATTGACCTGATCCCTTTCCTTTTCTCGTGGCTCACGCGAACGTTCGTCCCCTCTCTATCGCTCCCGTGATCGTGCCGCCGATGTAAGTCGATCTACTTTCTTATAATACAAGAGCCGTGGTGCTGCTCGCCGGCGAGGCTCGGATCAGGATGCCCTGCACAATTCACGATTCGCGCGCTCAGGTGTCCGGGCCTCTCGAAGATTCGTCTACCTGTTCCTGCTACTGGATAACCCTTCTAGCTGCTCCAGGTGTCTATTTCTTCTTTGGGGACCGTGATGAACGGAGACCTTTGGATCGTGTAGATAATACGCGAGCCTTTATAAAGTGGTTAGATTAGAATCAGTGGGCAAGAGTTCCTCGCATTGTACACGCTTAGTCGACTGCAGCTAATGTTCTATTTCACGGCCTGACTGCTGCTAGGATTTGCCCTTTTTTTGCTTCGTCCCTGTCGCCTTTCCTCGCGTTCTCTTTTCCCCGTTGTTCCTTTCCGCGTCGTAAATATCTCAGGCGCGTCGTTCCAACGTTGCAATTAAATTGGGACGTCGTTAAACCTCGGCGGTTGATAGCGGGGAAAGCTTTCCAATGTTTATCCAGCGACCCCTTTGGAAAATTAGCTCCCTTTACGGTTGCAGCGCGAAGACGCTTAATTCGATGACTTCAGCAGGTTTCGCGTGGCAAGCAGGAAACGTCTAGTTCGGTGTGCATTGATCGTGGCTAAAAATTCGCTTCAGCCAGTCACCGTTCGTTCCCCCGCGACCCTAAATGGTTCCGTGCAACCGTAGCGTTCGGGAACGAGGAAATATTTTCACGCTGGTGAAACGCTTGTTCCGATCGTTAACTGGATCGCTTGGAATAACCCGGTGCTCCTTTTACACGGAAGAAATTGTATTAAAGTTCGACCTGTGCAGATTGTCGAAAGGACGCGGCTTCAATTGTCCTCACTCCTCACTTCTACGGGACATTATTATTTTAAACTCGGAGCAGACCTCCGTTTGTCGGAAATCTATTGTAATTGGTGCGATATTTCAGCGTGTGCTCCATTTGCTGTATTTCTGTGAACGCTTTTTATTCGAACTGCTGTCGAGTGGTACTACCTGGACGCCTACAGTAGCTAACATTGTACAAGACAGACCTGTACAGACAGCAATTTAAATCGGGAAATCTGTATTATTTAAACGCTCCAGTTATCCGCGTACCATTGTACTCTGCCCTCGAGATTCTATTACACCTTTGAGCTCGACAATTTCCGGTTGGCACACGGACAAAATATCGCCGACCATTCAAGCCTCGGCTTTCGACGGAATTCCACGAGGTCGTTGTTCACGTAATGAGAACAAAAGACGACGCCAAAGACGGGATGCGGTGTTTAAGTTTAAACGGCGACGATCTAACGATTTAATGCGACGCTTGCATCGTTCTCGGTGTGTCAGCAATGGTAGGACGAGAGGGACTAGCTGCTCGACGGGGAAAATTACAGGCTACGACGCGAGCATGTACACGCTCATCGTGGAGAAACCGGCGCGATGTATTTTTCAGTTACTCCTAATGACCGTCGACGCCTCCTCCGGCTACCTGTTTACGATTAACAATAATCATTCAATTATACCGCGTGACGTGCAAACCGCGCGACGTGCAAGCCATGTATCATCGTGCCGCCGTTTAATCTCGCTTTTTTCTGCCCCTCGATCGTGGTCGTCGTGTCAAAGGGACTAGTGGCCGAATCGCGAACATACTTTGTCCACCCGTCGTTGAATTCCCCGAGGATTGTCGCACCTTACAAGTGAAAGGAATCTTGAAGATACAGGATCGATGCAGGGGGGGGGGGGTCCAGAAAAGGGAACAGCGAAACGCATTGGCTTGGATAAGAATGTATAGAGAGGGTGTGAAATTTTTTGGGTATTATTGGATTAAGTACTATATATCGTAGCGAAGAAGAAATGGCAAAGCCAAAAATAATTTAACTCCAAGAAATTATCTTGTCTCCTCTGGTCACAGAAATCGCCGTGCTTAATTTGTCGAAAATAAAGGGTAGCGCGATATGCATTAGGATAATGCATGATTTTACTAAAAAAAATGTAGCTCGTCGTCATTATCGATCGCGCGTCCTATGCATTACGAAAGCCAACGCAGAAGCCTTTAGAAGTTGGCCGAACAAACTCTCTTAAAAACGTAAACGCGAACTCGTTCCAGGCCACACGCGGCCGGATTTACCCGGCACGGAAAGGAACGTCAAATAGAATGGCGGAACGCAGATTTCCTCAAAGATTCGCAAAGGCAATCGCGTGCAGAGCAAGGAGGGAAACGCGAAACGCGGTAACAGGGCCGCGCACGTCAATGCGCCGCCTCTCTATCTTCAATTCTATTTCAGTTTCCGGTTCAAGGGGATTACGGTGTTTCCTGTGGTGCCGCGAGTCTATGGCGCGCGTACGCGGGTGTATGGCGTGTGCGTTCAACGTTGATCGCTTGCGCAGCGGCCGCACAAAAGCCAAACGAGCTCGAATGTTTGCTTAGCTGTCTCCGTTCTCCTCTTTGTGCTCGTCTACCTGCACGTTTGCCCCTCCCCCCGCGTTCATTTCGAAACGCGTATTAAGCAAACAGCATTAATGCCCGATCCGTGCCGAACCAAGTCCCAGGCTCCTCTTCTTTCCCCGCTTTCCCTAACCGCAACGATCGCGAATCGGTCGCGAGCAATCGTCTTATCGAGGCGACAAGGAACACGCGTCTTCCCCGACGCGTTCGCACCTCGCCCCTGAACCTCGACGACGATCAAACCGAGTCGCTTATTCTGACTTGCAGATGCGTGAGCTTGTCTCTGCAAGCAATCGTGAGTATTGTGAACGGATTCCTCCGTTCACTGTGCAGTCTTTGACTGATTCGAGGGGTAATGGTGAGGGTGCGCCCGGATTACACTTCCGATTTGGCGACAAGTGTTTGCAGATTTTGTTCGAGCTGTAGGTGTACAGGCAGGAATCGAAGAATAATTGCGAGGAATTCGATTTTGTTATTAGTATGACGGTGATGCTTGACAAGGATCCACAGAGGTGTACGCGTTCTTCCGTCTATCGTATCATTATAAGAATTGTAGCAATTTTCAATCTAAAAACATTGTTCTGCCCCGATCGGTTTTTATTACGCGCTAAGCTTACCCGGGTATTTTCATTGAATGATATATTGCGAGACATATCTCGCGTAATTCCCTTGCAGAAGATTGGGGATAAAGATTCGCCAGAGTTTGTCGCAGGAATCGCGACGTCGCCTCGTGAAATTGAATTCCGTGTAACGAAGAGATCGCGGGAACGGTGATTCACGTGGTGACTATTTAATTCGATCGGCCAGTTATACACATTTCGCATGACGATTACATACCAAAGCGAGGTTGCCTCACGACCGATGGGCACGTCCTCTTTCCTACATTCTGCACGATCCAGACAGTCCCACTTTCTGTTATTCTCCGCCGCTACCCACACACCTACTGTTTCGAGTCTCACGAAATATCTCGCATCTTAGGCATTGTCTATTGTCGAAGACAGATGGAAGGTATATATTTTACGCTGTGTCCCCCTTTCCGCACGGCAGAGCCCTTGAAATTAAAAATTTATTGACGCGCTTTTGCCCGGCAACTCTCTCATGCGAAATAGACAATGGGCATTCATATCTCGCGATTTTAATCCCGAACACGGCCGTTCCGTTTCTCCTTTTGCCGGGGCGAGGAGGGAGGTGGTGCTGAAAACAAGGGCGAAACGGAATCAAAATTAGAAATAACAAAGCTGAAGCCAATCTGTACTAAACTTCCACCCCAACAATGAATTTTCGTACAGAACGATTAATTCGTCGAGTCTCTACGGTGTCTGTTAAATAATTGGAAAACAATTAGTCGATGTCGCATCTTCCGAATCCTTATTAATAACAATCACTTAAGACCGTTCAGTTGCGCAGGTGAGCGAGGAGGGCCAAAACCGGCCGTCCTGGCCAGCGCGAAAGACAGGATCCATGACTAAAACACAGCCGAAATTAATTAATTCTGTCCCTCGTCCGTGTTCACGTTCATAACGATAGGCGATCAGTCGCGAATTTTAACGCGGGACCGACGAAACCCCGGAGCGTTTCGCTCTTTTGTCATGGCATGTCCTGTCATGTATGAAAGGCAGGTCCTCCGGCTCGGTCCAGTGAACGGGGCACAGGATGGCAACCGTGCAGAGGAGAGCAAAGCAGGAGAGGCAGGGGCCCGGGGCCCGTTGACCGGGACTTCGTGAGTCGAAGTCGGCTGTCTCAGATTACATCGTGTCACCTCGGTTTCGGCCGGGTTGGCACCGACGCGACGCTCGGGAGAGAACACACGTGTTAACATCTTGTCGTTCGAAACCCCCCAAAATCTTCGTGGACCCTCTTCGCCGACCAATCTCCCCGGCCAGATCTCCACGGGCTGCTCTTCGCTCCTCGGGAATCCCGCGATGCTGACCCGGCGCATCAAAAATCCGCCTTAATGATGCAGATTTCGCGCGGTCCTGGCTGCAACGGGTAACGAGGGGTTTAGAGGAACGTACGCCGTGTTTGCCACCGGCCGCTGCGCTCACCGACGACCGTTTGATCCAATGATTTATGATTCGAAGGGCTTGAAACGATTAACCGTGGTCGATGTATGTACCTTTCTTTTCCTTTTTCTCTCTCTCTCCCTCTCTCTCTCTCTCTCTCTTTCTGCTTCAATTTTGCCGGCGGAAAGAAAATATCGTGGCATTTGTCGGAACGAATCAGGGGAAGAGGCGTCTTTGTTCGATCGATAGGCAATGGCACCGTGTGATGGCATTCGACCAGCGATTCAATCAGATCGGAGACAAGGATCGGCCAAAGAACGGATGGCTGAAATGGTTAAGCGCTTTCGCAAATGGGAGCCGGTATACAATGGGGGGACGAGAAACAGGGGTACGGATGGATCGTGGATAGCAGTTAGTGCACGCTTTCACGCGTTTACCGCGCATTATGTTTTTATTGTCGGGGGTCGCCGGCGTTATGGATACATCGAGGATTAGCTCCGATGTGTACCCAGCTGAGCTCCTCCAAACGGCACGTTTTCATTTGCCCGTGGCCGTGTTGAAACTTTCCGAAATCAATAAGATCGCAACGATCTCATCTTTTGTTGTTACAATTGACGCGCCACGGGTGTATTTCGTATCGATAGGGTAAAACGCGTTATATATTCGGAGGAACCGTTAAACGAATTCTGCAAGGAGCAACGAATTTAGTTTCGTAGCGATCATTCAATGGGGTGTTTAATATTTGAAGGCTGATATTACTTAATTTTGCTGAATTTCCGACAGTCGACAAAATATCCGCGAGTGTATCGCTAAATTCCACTCAATACTTCTGTCGTACCCATCCACGCCAGATGAATCTACGAGCGGGCGCGTACGTTGGAGCTTGAACATTTCCACGGAAATTATCATTTCTCCCGGGCCCGGCCGGATATCGTACGCCGCGATGGAGTACCATTCATATTATATATATAATATTCAACGAACGATTCGATCCAGGGGACGAGATTCTTGAGCGTGGCGTTTGAAACGTTATCGAAAGCGCTCCTCGAACATTTCAATACGTACAGTGCAGGAGGAAAAATGGGCACGTGACGCCAAGGAGGAGGCACGAAATTAATATAGAATCAGCGGCTAGATCGGCACGAACGATTGGTTGGACGATTCTCTGCCTCTGTGTTTCCCGTTTAATTGAAACCCCTCCCGTTCCTTCGCGCAGCTTGTCACACATTAACGGGACGCAGTATTTCATAATCGAATCGGGACATTATGGGTGTCAAACGCCCAATTAGAGCGCCGACCAAAATTAATAGCGCGCCTGCACGGCAATTGGCTTTTCGAGAGTCGTTTCGCCACGCGTGTCGCCGGTTTTCACTGCAAAATGTTAGCCACCTCTGGCCGACGGTTGACCAGGGCCTGCGAGGCTGCAGTCAGGGCCGTAGGCCACGCTGAATAATTCAGGCCGCGTTCCACTGCGCCATTGTTGCCTGAGACATAGAGGCAGTCGTGTTTTACGATTAAAAATCGAGCGCGGAATACGTAGCGTGGTGGACACGGTGTTCACGGGGAAATTCGTGGGCGAAGATTTTCGCCGTTCTATCGGTTAAAAATGAATGGCCGGATGCATGGTGCAGGTGACACAGTTCGGGTATCCAGTGGAAGGAAAGGCGCAGGTCTCGCCGGGGCGACAGCCGTCTGATTGAATAAAGTATTCAATGGGGGGAGGGCATGTTGACGATGCATCGTTCTCTATCGATTATCGGGAGTCTGTGCCTGTAATATTGGAATGCACGTTACACGAGTTATTTCTTATATGACATTATTGCCGGTGTGTCTGTTGAACATCCTTCAAATTGACTTGGTTACTTAAGATGTTCGAGTATGAATATGAAATTTATTTGAGAGACGCATAAAAATTTGGGACGATGCGCTGTCACGGAATACTTAGCCACCTCGTCGTTGCACGCAGCCCGTTGAAATTTGCCTGCCGCGAAATTGCGATACCGCGCGAAAAAATGTTTCCCTAATCAAATTCTAATAACAGCGATATTATATTACCGCCGGCAAGCAGTAGCTTATCAGAATTCGTCGAATCCAGACGAACGTCTTATCAACGCGCAATGAAACGTACAAGGATCACGGAACTAAACGAAAAATTATCATTCGAGCCATCCCTTGCCTTTATACGTGCGATATCATCGTAACTCGATCCACGTTTCGTTAATATCGTGGGTCGGCGAGTCCCGTGTGGGTCGAGGACAAAAGCGAGCAACGGAGGGATGAGTCAAGGTGTATATCGTCCCGAGACATTTGCATCGGGGCCCAGAAGCCTCGGCAGCTAAGGTGATACCTACGCATGCGAGATTGCAACGTAATCGATGAAGTAACGAACGGTCGAAAGGATCGAGATTCAGTCGCCTGATAAGCTAATGCCACGTCTGCGATAGCATTATAATACGGTGCGCTCTTCAATGTGCACGGTTTCGCCAGCTTTGGTTCGCGTGAGATAAACTCGAGCAACCGCTGCCAGCGAGGTCTGCCACGCGTGATTGCCCCGAACGTATTGAAAAAAAGTCTCTGTACCGAGATCCAAGACTCTGTCCGCGATCATTGGCCCTCGATTTGGATCCCCGTTTTCATTATCGCGCCACGTTCGAATCGCAGACCTTACGAATCTGCCGCGGACCGTGCAGCTTTTAATTGTTCACTCACGCAACCGGTCCAAAGAGCGGGGTTCATCGTCGATGAAGCATGAGCTTTCGTTTCCGTTGGGTCTCGGGTTGTACATAGTCCGCTACAATCTTCAATAAGCAGCTAAACTTACTTTCCTCTATATCTATCTAAGGGCGAGTGCCGCCGAAGGATGAATAAATTTAGCAAATACGATTCCAGTTAAACAGTGCTACGTGTCTCGCCGTTTTATTGGAAGTGGCGCTATCTCGAAGGAAATACGACGCGGCTTTTTGAAAATTGCAAAAATAAAAACTCCACGAATCGCCGGTAAATTCCGTCTGCAACCGAGACAAACGGCTAACAAAGCGATACCACGCCGCCTACATGGCGAACGCGGGGAAACCAGCACCGAAATGTGTATCATTGAATAACGACCGACGATAGCAGCTATCGTCGCCAAGTCAAAGGAGCTACCGAAGCAGTCAGAAGCCTCTGGCATTGTCGGCAGCCCCCGTGGAATTGTTATCGAGCCCCGAAAGATACATAATGTGTTTCACATCAGAACACGTTTCGTATTTTCTACCGCCAGACATGTGCGTGGAAAAAGCGCCCGATATTTCCGCACCAACCAGTTCGCGAAAGGCGGATCCTGAAGGGCTATAAACCTTAAAAAAAGAACGCGACGTTTCTCCGAATGGCCGGCAGACAATAGGTAATGTCACTGCTGCTGATCTACAAAGCTGCCAAGACACCGCTCGTTCCTCTACACATTTTTAACACGTCCTACGTGAATCTGTCCGAGCTCAGCTAATAAACAAAGAATCGATCTGCCATCGAAGATACGGGCTGGTTTACTTTCGAAGCGTCCGGTGTAGAACCCGCGGCGTATGTGCCCGGTGGTTCGAACTTCGCAATGCTTCGCGAGCAAACGTGAGGCGAACAAGCACGGCGAGCAGTTGCGCAAACGCGACATAACGGCCGAACACAACATCCACAAACGCCGGGGAAAATCGTGTTTCAGCGGTTTCGAAATCCGGGACACTTTCGTTTTCCCTGAAACGTTCGCGCGCGGACGCGCGTACGTCACCACCCCCTCGTCGTAGCCGCGGTCCGTTCGAACGGCCAAACCTGGAAGTGGCCTGTAAACACGGCGGAAAAAGCGGCAGGCTGCTTTTGTATGGCCACCAAAATAATCGATTCGCGAGTTACATACGTTATCGAGCGATTTCTCCTCGCGTGTGCGCGACCACGAGCGAGCCTCCGTTCGCGAAAACAATAGGGGGCTCGGCTTCTAGGAGAGACCTTTCGCGCCCGCGTTCGCAACTATTCATCCCCCCCCCCCCTCAGCACCCCACATACACCCCACTTCGTCCCTTTCCGACCGCACTCTGACCAGTTCACCCGTTCTCCACCGTTCGTTGTCTCTCGCTTTCCCTCCCCCGTGTTCGTCACCCTCGCTCTCCTCCTTCGTCGCACTAGGCCACCGTTGCACACGTCTGACGTGCACGCGTGCAATAATAAATGTTGCCTTGCATACACGGTAGGCCACGGTGTGTACACCTATGGTCCGTACCGAACGGCGAGCTATCGGTATTCAGCTTCGGCTTTCTAATACGCGGGACAATGAGCGGGCAAAGGCGGCGATCTACTAGGCCGCCAATTCGCACAAGCATCCAAGCCTCCTCGATCATTGATCGCGTTTTAATTCAATACCGGTGCAATTACCCGAACCCCCCCCAAGAGAATGATCGCCGTTCATCGTATAGTTTCGTGGCCCACCCTATCGTCGATACAGCGATTAATTGAATGAGTTGGATGGGAGATTTTTCCATGAACAAATGGTGCAACGTGACTGCACGTAGGTGAACCGATAACGACCATTCGATCTGGGGGCCAGCGATCGTCGATCGTACGCGGACTGATAATCGTCGAAGATCAGTAGGAGGTACGCGGATAATCATCGGTTCCACGGAGACCGATTCGCACCACGGGCACAAAGTTACCACGGGCTCCAGCTTCCTGCTTATTTATCGAGCTGCGTATCTACGCAGGCGGTACCGGGGAATAGAAAATAATTACGGGTTCGAGCAACCACCGCGTCTCGGAGCGGTCGAGATATTTAACGGACGTTTAAAGAACGACCTCACCTGCCGCGGTGCCACGGTGTACTTTACGGAACGATCGTAGACAATATCCGGAAGAGCTCGTCGATAATTCGATTTCCTTTCGCCGAGTCGCAGTGGTGTCGTTCGATAGGAAGCGTACTTGATTCGTGGCGGGTAGAAATGTCGCTCCTTTGTTCCCAGGCAATTTAATGAGTATATTTGCGAGGGGTCAATTTTGTTCCGTCAGGATATCTGGCGACACTCTTTTTGATTCGATATGAACGGGGTATCTGAGTGAGGAAGAGAAAGATAAGTCCAATCCAATTTAAATACCGGCAAACCTGTTTATGCTCGAGTCGGGCAAGCTTCTAATTAGTGGTACGGATAATTGACATTTGCTCCAGTAATCACCGATTCCCTATCAGAATGGAAGTCGCGTACTTACAACTGCTTGCCTTTCGGAGGATATGACGCTGCATTTCGATATCTCCAGGTGCAGTTAAATTAAACGAGGCGCAGTCCGCGTGATTATAAAATTACAGGTATTTTCGATCAGCGTTATCTCGTTATTCTTCGCGTCTGAATAAGTACAACGCGGGGCAAACAGAGCCGCGGAGAACAGCGAATTGCGGCATTAATTTCGCTTTGAGACGTGTCGTCGCCCGTTCGTTCCGTGTAACGTTAATTGTATTCAGGCCAAACAATGCTTAATAGCAATTCCCAGTAACAATTAGTACCTTACAGTCGTTGGGTTTATATGATTGCTGCGCCACTGTAAACGCGTTTACGATCCCAACGCGGGCTGAGTTTACTTAGCATGGTTATGCACGAGGACACAGAGAGTCTACATCAAGGGAACGCTCGTGCACACCAAGTACAAGTTCCCTTTCAGGCGACTGTTATGCGCCCGGTTGTATCGTTCCGCTGGAATATGATTTGGTAACACGTGCGTTTCGAGGAATCCCAACATTGCAACGTTCCTTCCCCGGAACGCGAAAGCGTCGATCCCTTTCAGTTTGCAGCAATCCTACGCGTTACTAATTTCATACGCACCTGTACCTCGATCGCAAATGTCCCCCAGGTAGATTCGCTTGCCCGTTTATGATTGCAGTTTCAACGAAGCAAATGCCCCCTCGCCGCACTCCGTTTTGGACCATTGCGGCACAGGTTTTCAACGATCGATCGCGTGACCGACAAGAAAACGAGTCCCCCGGTGAAAGGGATGAATTAGTATTCATGCAAACGAGATCGCTCGCGTGGCATTATCTTCGATCAATTAATTAGAAAATTCGTGCACCGCCAGCCTGAAAAAGGGCAGAGCAATAGGGGCGTGCTAGAACGGCTAATCGATATTTCGAAACGGTTCAGTACGCTGCCGGGGGGAAGCGGTTTCTCGCCACCGGCTAATATATTCAAATGAGATTTCGTCTAAACAAAAGGCAGCGGCCGCCGCCTAAACACCACGGTCGTAATTAGTTTTGGACAGAAATTATAGTGGCTCTGTAACTCTCCACCCGCGCAACACCCTCCGCCTTGACACTTACGCGCATCCTGACGCCGCGCGGATTAGTGCGGGGGACTGCCTGTATGCGAGCGCATTCACTCACGCACGTTGTACGAGGCCCAGGCTTGCCTCTGTACGTTCGCACACCGCAACGTGAGTGCAACATTAGCATAACCTTGTTCGCACGCAAACCGCCCTTTGCAAGTGTATACGCTCCTCCTTGGATCTTCTTCCTTTAACACCGACTTCCTTTGGCCAATGGCGTGGCCGTTGGAAACCCCATGGTAATTCGATCTATCGGGAGCCTCGCGCCACGGGGGCGAGACGATATTCCTTGGTGAAAAAAAGAAGGGATACGCCACGGCTTTCGGGCGAACGGACAGCCTTTTAATCTATTTGTTGGTTGTTCCCTTTTTGCTCCGCTTGGCAACCTGCAGGAGTTTCTGGAACGGTAGCGCGCTCGATCGGTGGATTAGGTTTAGCCGTTCTAAAACGAACGACAAACTTTTTTGGGGGGGGGCGGTGGGGGGTAAGGCTGGGTGGTTAGGTGTCTCATGCTACGAGGAGACTAAACTTCGCGACCCTGGCACACCCGATATCCTCGCTCGAACACCCTGTATTACGCGGCAGATCACCCACGCGCAATACCGGCTGACATTGCACAGTCAATGAGCTGACGAGGTGGAGGTGTTAGAGTATTAGAAAAATATCGTGTATCGTGTGTTACGTATCTTGCAGTCAGCGGGGAAATTAAATGAATAAACTGATTGCTATTATCGAAATTCAATCGGAACAGCGCCGTTGGTACTAATAAAGATTGCTAGTTCTATAGCAATTAGAAAATAAAATAATTACTGTAGATTGCGTTAAATCGTTACAATAATCGCTTTCACTTCCACTTGATTACAAACAATTTACTCGTGGCACGGTGGCCCCTTGGTCTTAGAAAAAATGTTTCCAACGCACTGCAATGTCGTAGTGACGGATGCAAACAATCCGTGTACACCAGTTTCAACTTAAGAGATAAACGTGTAAGAAGGAAATCGCTGTAAACGCGGTGAAACGTTAAATACTTTGATCGTGAGGGGGATGAAGGTGCGGCTTAAAGCCGTCCCGCCCGTTACGTGAAACAGTATCCTGCTGCCCTCTCGCACATGGTTCACCTCGTTCGGTCTTTTTTTTCTGCCCCACCTCGAGCGAAAAGTAAATGGTGTGCCGTATGAAAAACGACACGGACGACACGAAACTCGATGGATCGCGATCGCGCGATAAAATCTCGGTTTTCTACGAAGACTCGACGGTACCTGGGGCTCGGAGGGATCCGAGCGGAAGGAACGACGCGACGCCCCCGTCAGGTATGCTTAAAAAGTGGAACGCCACGACAGGATGGTACTGAACGAGGAGGACGCGTCCTCGACGCGTTTGTCGATGTTCGCCGAGCCGCGAGAGCCGCCAATACATAGTTACAAATCCTCGAACCGCCGACAGACGTCTTAATAGAACTTAATAGAAGGTGTTCGTTTCTGAAATACACTCTCGAGCGCCACGTCCACGTCTTCTATTATGTCAGCGTCCCTTCTAGCGCAGTCATCCACCCTTTGTGTTTGTCATTGTTCGTCGTTCCATCGACCGTCTTCGCCGGGAGGTGAATAGAAAGGCGAGGTTACGCGTGACAAACCGGAAAGTTATACTGCTTTTTATGGGCGCGTTAGAATCCCTTCGCTCGACAACGTTCTGTCTACAGCCTTCTTCTTAAGGCAGGTATTTCTGTTTCTAACATAATTTTTTACGCCACTTTTGGGAATTTTCTTTAAATTTTTTGCTGTTAGCACAGTAAAATATTAGACAAAATTAAGGTTACTTAACGATTTTGGGTACCAGCCCCGTACCAGACCTTAGGCATACTTGGAGAACACACGCGCCCAATTTAAATATATATTCGGAATTTTTATTTTCGACAAGCTGTGCAGGTATGAAAGAGGGAAGAAAAATTAGATTTGGCGTAGCGCGCGTTGGGGTTGGAATTTTTAAATGAAGGTTCAGAGGGAAGATGTCGGAGATGTTTCTTCGTCGGGCGGTTCACACGGTGCCGCCACATGAAAGGACAATCGCTGCAGGTTGTTCCGAGCGTTACGAGGTATATTCGGACAATGGTATCGAAAGAATAGCCGGTGAAAGAACACTGACCCGATAAGCATCTGAAATGTATCGGTGTCTTTCCACCAGCTTTCCACTAATTTCTCTACGTTCATCGACCACGGGTCGTTCGTTTTAACGTTGAAAGAGATCACCGATGAGATAATAGGGACACAGGTCCCTCGAAACAAAGGTGAGGCTTGCGTGCCCCCCACCGTTCGCGTGCACCATTTAGTTGACCCAACGATGACTCATTTTTGCATTCAGAATTTCACCGATCCCTATCTGAAGGGTTCATATTCTTTCGAATCATTGCCAGAAATCTACCATTTTTCCACGCAAACCTGATACATATTTCCACCAATTTCCCTACTACCCGGAGGCTGTCGTGAAATATCTTATGCAAAATATCTATGCACGAAATTGGCTTGCGAAATCATTAACCCGCAAATGCCATACGTTGCCTTCAAATTGCACACTTGCAAGAATGTTTTCGGAGAGCCACGAAACAGCCTCCAGCAGAGAGAAAACGGAAGGCGAGGACGAACCAGAAAGAGGATGAACGAGGTAACGGGGGGAGGGGAACCGGGATCACGCGCGTGCTTTCGGCTACCCAAGAAACAGGACAGTATTTCGCTTATTAAGACGTTTGATACTTCCCATATAATCGATTATTTATAGTGGTATTTAAATGTGGAAGTTGTCGCGGCCCGCGGTGGTGGGAACCTGTGACCGCACGAGGCCGCGCCGTGTATGAAGACGTTCGTCGGTTTTACTGGCGATTTTCATCCGCGACAACACGCACACCGGTGCACACTTCTCGCTGTAGGCCGCGCTCGCGAGTATCAGCCCGCAAAACTCTTTATAGGAGTGCGTGAATTGTATTTTTTTTTTTTTTTTTCTCGCGAAGACACCCGCTGATCGCAGGGGTACTATCGCTGTGCAGGAGGTCCTCCGTTGGGGATTGGCCGGCACTTTCGCAATTCTGCGTTAACACCGATTTATTGGCCTTATTAAGACAATCTACCGACCGTCACTTAGCAACAACTCTGAAGAAAGAGGATGTACACAGGTTTCCGCCGAGAGAAAGTGGTCGGTGGGACCTTGTCTTGCAGTCTTTGCACATATATAATATCCTCGTTTTAAGGGAAGTTTATAGGACGTCAGGGGAGTTTTTTAAATACACTCATCGTGTGCACACTCGCTAACGAAATTAAAGGATCGCTAAATGCTCGCTGAAAAATTGTAGCTTTAGCTTCGCGAAGAAGAAATCGTGCAACGGTCCTACCTTGGCTCGTTTCAAAGCGCGAATCTTCTCCTTTTACATACATGAAGCGACTTTCATCGAAGACGGTTTTATATTAGAAAACGAAGTGGGACAATGAAGGGACTTTTCTGCTCCGAAATTCGTACGAAATCGAACGACTCAACCGAGATAAAAAAAACAATTTTTCTCGCGACCCAAATCACCGCGAATTTGACGATCAAAGTCTCCCCTTTACAACGACTACATAAGAGTTCATAAACGATTCTTTGTTCGCACAGTCACAGCAGTTAAAAGGTCGACCAAATGTTTCGTGCCAAATCCGGTGATCCTTCAATTCTTCATCTGGAGATACGAAAGTACATCGACAGCTGGTTTGGCAGGTAGGGCTGCAACAGTCTCGAGGGCGCCAAGCCCACGGCACTCGAGCGAAAAATGTAGTTCGGAAATATTCGTTGGTTCGCGATGACCGCGTTAAAGATATTCCACCCTCAGGGGAGCCGGGCAAACCTATTTACAGTATTTCATCGGAACAGCAAGAGTTGCTGTTCCGTGTACGGGTACCGTGTGGGTGCGAACGAGTTCAGCACCGTGCTGGATATTCGAGAACGTGTCCGCACTCGCGGTTTCATCTTTGTTATGGCAGCCATCTAGCCGCTAATGACCGCGAAGGGTACCACGGATACGGTTGGCCGTGGGAGTTACGATGTCTCCCGCGGACCGTTAGTGATTGTACGCGCGCAACGATACGGTTGTTAATCTACGGACAGCATCTCTGGGTGTGTGCACCGAAGGCGATATCGTGTGACCACGTCACGTCTCGCCGATACGAAACACCGAGACCGTGGCCGGTGCTCTTCCGCAACGCGACGTATTAATTGGTCGAACGTATCGGCCATCGGCCGATCTCGAGTCTTAATGGAATTACTTCTGGTCGTTCTCGCGTTTCTTCGCGGAACAACAGCGCGGAACGCTGAAATGGCATGCGATATCGCGGAACCCGTCATTATTCGCTTGAAGGGAAATTACCGCGAATCACACGGGCCGCGATACACTATCGTTAACAAACTGGATCGCGAGGCAAGCAGGCCGGAGATAGGCGATGCTGCGTAGGGTGTCTTCGAATGGGGGCTGGTATTACTGCATAGACGGGAAAAAGTGACCGGAACATGTGGAATTATTGTTTTGGTACGAGGCTTCAATTCTTGTTAAACCGTTACTGAATTCATGGAAAATACTATACTATAATTAAACATTCTGCTTCCTCATTATTCAATCGAGACACTCTGTACAGTTGTCTCGATTTTCCTAGGGCACTTCCTCCAATGGCCTGGCGAGACTCGAACAGAAATCTGCAGGTGAAATTGATTCGACGGTCTTCTAGACATACAGTCTTGACGAGTGCGCGAGCCCACGGACTGATCGGGCCATAGTATCCGTCCCCTTGTCGAGGCTTACCGATAATTCCGTTTGCCCCGCAATAGCGAAGAAGAGCCTCGTTAACGATCCGCGAGGGCCCATGGAAGTGGCCAATCACCGGAGATACGGTGCCCTTGAGAATTGCCGGTAATTATATCTAAACGATCGGTTGCGCCGATATAGAACGGACCCGGCAACTCGTTCGCCAGCGAGAACGCGAGAAACGAACGGAGATAGTCGACATACCGGTTTGCGAGCAACGCGTTACATTATCGCGATTGCTTACGCCGGCCTGTGTACGCGCACCACCGCCCCGTCTGGAGGAGCGTTTAGAACGCTTAGGGAAAATTATCGTTACACCCGGCGAACACGCGAATCATTTTGCCCCGATGCTGCGAGTCACGTCGACGATTATCGCGCGAACATCTACCACGCCGTTCGTAACACGTATCGGGTCGTGTCGGCGTTTGTAATCGGTGCCCCGGAATGGAATCGGAGTAACGTCGGTCAGCGTTCCTTTTTTTTTCAGCGTGACCTGACTTTATGGTCGACAGGGTCACGCGTCAAGAACAGATGTCGGGCCGTGTAGCATTAACAGGCGGAAATTTTGGATGTCGGTAATTGTATTTAAAGATCGAGTGGCGAGATACTGGATATATGTTAATAGAATTGGAACGTATTTCGGGGCAGTTTCGACCCCTCAATTTTCGTCGAGTTGATTAATACGAGGCGTCGCGCGATCCGATTGTAAGGGCGTGATTGTACGGTATGTAGCCGTCGAATTAAGCACGCGGCATGAATCGACCGGAGCAGAGCGAAAATATAATAGCACGACAGGGAATGAAAACGAGTGCATGCAGATGCACGTGCTCGGTCGCAAATAGAAGAGGCCGACACGATACTGTCATTAGGGCCACACCTCTCGTACACAATGGCCCGTAAATACTATCAAACATTGGTGGTAATGTCGTAATAGGGATTGAATCATAGCAATCGTAGCAATAATTACCCAGGCAAGGCGTTGAGAGGCGCGTTCCGGTGAACAGAAACGCGCTCGCTTACATCGTCAGCGATTTACCGATGCTCGAGGACTTGAACGGTGCTTAAAGGTCTCGTTAACTAAAACCGAACAACCAATTACTAGGTGGCCCCGCAGCGTACCGGGTATTACGCGTCCGCAATTAATTATATGAGAACGTCCGTGGTCGACCGCAAGACGCTCCGCTCCGGCCGACCGAGGGACAAGATAATTCTCAAGGAATCGAAGGACAGCGCTCTCGATGCCCAGATAGTTCTGTGCAGAATTGAATCGACTGCGAATGTCATGTTTCGTTTCACGTAGATTTCACTCCTGGCCAGATTAATACAATCTCAATGATCGTTCTCGTATCGTTAGTCATTTTCTCAGTAATTGACGCTTCTTCGTATTTCTCGTTGACAAAAACGACGGGCGACTCTTCGGACGCAGATCGAATCAGCAGTCCGGGGAACGGAAGCACCGACAAGCAGCTCGTTGCAAAAGATTGCTGCATCGACGACGGACTTTCGACGGGATGATCCCCATCGTCATGGCGAAGCAAAAGTCCGCGTTTCATTGATAGACAGCCGTGCATATATGAAACCGACGAGCGCATCGGGACGCTGGTCGTCGTTTTCGTGGACATTTGTTCTCGCGGTTTTACAAGCGTACAACGTGCTGCCAGGCGACGACAATGCGAGGACAGTTTATTTACTCGGACCTTGTTGCGAACCCTTGCATGGTTCTTCTTCCACGGCTCGGAGACACGTTTCTCGCTCGCGATTCCACGCTGTACTTGCGCTTTCACGCGCCGGTCCTTCGAGTATGTCGCGCATTAACGTTATAGATACAGATGAACGGGGACAAGCGACACTGGCATTGACTTAACGACAGCAATTCCTAATTCTCAAATCCTGAGCATTGAAATCACAGATAATCATGCTCTGATAAATTGTTGTTTCATGTATTTGAACAAACTTATTTAACATAAATTGAAGCTTGCAAATTTTTTCATGCGACGTGCATGTTATTCTTGTTGTTATTAGTAGCAGCCCCTGATAGTAATTACTGCAACATCCTGAAAATGCGTACGCGTTGAACATCGCGCGACATAAATATTAAATGAGCCCAGGCTTTACTAGGAGTGTACGTAAATTTGTCAGAACGGTAGGAACGAAAACCTTAAAAACCCTGCACCAAAAAGAACCGCGACCATTACATTTAAACAGTGTTACGTAAACAGTTTAAACATTATTCTCAATCCCCTGTCGGCAAAAAATTAAAAGGTCCCGTAATTTCAGTAACTCGCGAAAAAGCTTGGCTTGGCCGTCTTCCGCACAGCCGGAGATTCCATTCGGTTTTTGCGGCGCACATCGATGCCCCGAAAGTAGAGAAGTAACGACGAACTACAGTGAATAGCGTATGCTCGAAAGGATCGAAAAACCTGGTGGTCGTTTTTCCGCGGAATCCGCGTGACATTTGGAGCCACGGAACGGTTCGATTCCCGCGGGAGATCCGAGCGACAGCATTGGCAAAAAGGCAACGACGCGACGTGCCAGCGTCGAGATGCGGGCGCCACGTGAAAAAAACCGCTCGTTCGTTCTTTATTTTCCGCTGCGGTTCGCGAAGATAATGGAATCTCGTTGACACTTTTTGCGAACAGCTTTCGCTGGGAACGATCAGGCAAAACGATGCAAGGGGGTCGCGTTCTGTTCTACGTGCCGCGATCGTGTACACGCGTTGCTACCTGGCCGCATTGTTGTCACCTGAACAGCATCGGCATTAGCTGCCGGGGGGGGGGGGGGGGCGTTGCTAGAAACTAGGAAGCGAGGCGGGCAATGCGAGCGCGACGCCTGCTAAATGGAACGCGTTCCAGCCTCGCGTCGCTTTCTTCTGTAATGTGCGACAGAATTTATAGATACGCAAGCAACGGATAAATCATGGACGAGCCGGTCCACGAGTCGCGACGCAATTACCGCGACTGGAATGCGTTTTATATCATTTGCTCAATTCCACGCGACAAGATATTGGCCAACGCTTTAAGTGCCCGGCACATGGCACATTTGTAATAGCATTTCGGCGAGAGAGCGTTGCAGAACTGTTGTGGTGATGTTATCTGCAAAGCGATCGTCGTGGACCGTGAAGCAGCTGTTTCAAACCGCGCACGCTGTATATATAAAAGATGATACACTGCCCTCTCATCTCACGAATACCTACCGACAGTCGTTCGCTACATTTGCATAGAAACCATCCGCGAGCGGAATATTACGATCGTTTTTCGTTCTCCTCGATCCTCGTGCAACACACGTTGCAAGTGCTTGCTTACGTGCCCGCGTATAGGGTGGCACTATCCGCTCGCTTTCTAAACGATCGAGTTTGTTTCGCGTAGAAATTCTCATCGCCCCGTTCGGGCCGCAGACGTCTGACTCCCGTAGTCGACACAAATATTGGGATCTTTTAATAGAAAGGAAAATTCGTGGCCGACCTGATAGTTCAAAAAGCGGCCGAGCGAATACGAAGAAATAGTCTACAATGTATTATTTTCATCATTTTCTCATTTTATTGCGCCCCGCAGCGGGCGACGAGCGAGCCAAAGAATTACGCAAGGGAGCACCCTATATGAGTAGGTAGGTGTGTTCTGTGCAGGATCCAGCGAAGTTTCGAGGAAGGTATAAAACCGTCGGCGGAGGCAGGGTCCGCGGTGTTCGACGTGGGGCAGATTTATGGGAATCCTATGGCGCACGCTTGTACTACTCGAAACAGGAAGATCTCGAGCATGCAATGACGATTAATTACGGGTTGCGAGTGCACGCTGAGATCTGCCCGGGGCCGAAGCAAGCGTCTCTCTTCGTGGCAGGAAACTCGTGGCGTTGCCCGATCGCTGCTACGCTTACACGCGTCGATTACGCGTCTCGGCGACCCGGCCGCGTCTTTCGCAAGGGATGACAAATGGGATCGGTAAACGGCGACGACCGGCACTGACAACGCGGCCATTCTTCCCTTCGGCATACCTGGAAACGTTCCCCGGTTGCGTCCCATTAAATTATTTCGGTGTCGTTGAGAAATCGACTTTCTATTCCCCTTTGAACGCACGCTCCTCCGCGCGCCTCCGCGCGCCGCCGCGCGCCAACGCTCGCGACAATACGGCTACTACGTTATGCATGAACGCCGCGTTCTCGTTTAACGAGCTGTCCGTCGTGAAACGATGCCCGAACGCGTGGGTGTCGTCGCATAAACGCCATACCTGGCACGATCAACGGGAAGCATGGTTCGCGTCGGCCCGTGTGTGAGATCGAGCCCGCTTCTTAACGAAAATTCGGGCCAGCTCGAAAAGCGAGCGACCTTCCACCGTTAATGGGATAATGATACCTGGCCGGTTTGCTCGGCCGATCGACCAGAGGTTCCCTCGGTAAGCAGATACGAGCACGCGGTTAACACAGCGATCGGCTGAAATGAACGAGAATCAAGCGGGATACGTCGTCGACTCGTTTGCGTCCCGCGGTTCGCAAGCGTTTGCGTGGACGTGCGCCGACAATCATTTAAGCGATACCAGGAGAGAGCTGCCATTAGATTCGCGACGCTGGACGAGTCGAACGTCCAATCGATCGTTATTATCACGATGCGAAGATAGCGGCGTCGCGGAAAGCCGCGCTGCGTCTCGTTAAATAGCGGCGCAGCGATTCCGTAATCGAGCGTAACTCGCGAATTAGAGGATGCACAACGCGCGGCGCAATCACGGCCCCCCCGATGAATAGAAGCGAGCGGGACGGGGGAAGGAAAGAGGAGTAGAAGAACTCGCAGCTCCGCCCTGTCTGCTATAATTTCGATAGTAATTGCAAAGGCGCCGCTCCGAGCGAGTTCCAGCCACCGTGGCGAACACCTCGTTCGCCTCTTCTGCACGTGTAATTTCTCGAGTTGGATCGGTCGGAGGGGGACAGACGTTGTCGAGGTTTGACGGCCGGGCGAAGGCATGAGAAACGAGCGAATTATGCACCCGTTTACCATAAGTCATAGACGTTGCCACGGATGTGGCTAGATTATGGGGATCAGAGGTGGAGCTGTTGAGTGTCGCGTCAACGGGTGGGAGTACTCGAAAATCCGCGGCCACGAGAGAAACACGCTTCGTGACGAATCGACTGTTTCGAATCGCGTCGTTATTACCCCGTGGAACGCACCTGTGATGCTCCGTGACGAGTGCGCTGCTTTCAGCGGCAATTATTGCCTCCGAGGTGTAAGAGAAATCTCCCGGGACGGGGCCCCCCTAAATCAAAAGGACGGGGACAAGAGGAATTTCCTCTTTATGGGGCCAAGGATGGGATTAGCTGTTCGAAACGCGTGCATCGTGAAGGGGGAGTCGAAGGAAAGGCTGCGATACCTGTTGTTCCGAGGAATGTCCTTTTTTCCAGTGAGAGAATGGACGTACAATGGGCCACTATTTTTCTTCCTCGCGACGCGTGTGATAAAGCGAAAAATTTGTCTCGTTCTATTACGTACAATGGGGGCTCACTTTCGACCCACTTACGGACTTCTTTTGTGATTCTTCGAAACAGATAGATAACGGTTAATTAAGATCGCCCGAGCATTTGAGCATGCCCTGACCGGCGTACAAGGTTTCGTCGACAGGTTTTCGCAAAGACGTCACGCACTTTCGGCACGACTCGTTGCAACACGCGATAAGGACACGGGCTAATGCATATTTCAACAACGGGCCATTCGGATTCCCGTTTCACGTTCTAACAGAGTTTACATCGTTTATGCTAACTTATTCACCTTAACAGCGGCCTCCGCGGATGAAATTTATTCAATTAAAACGAAATTTATTCCGTCCCCATACGCGATCGTCACATATTATGCAAATGTTGAAAGGAGGACCGTGCCTCCCTCCCCCTCTCTCTCTCTCTCTCTTACCTTCTAATCGCGTCAAAAGACACGGAGTACAAATCGTTCCCGTGTCGTAACCTTTCTCCACGATGGAGGTCCTCCCATCGGAACGTACGCGCGACTCTTTTTTCCCGTCTATTTTTGGCGAAATAGGAAACACGTTAAGGAAAGAAAGGGGTACGTGGTGGCGGAACGCTGCGGCGATGCAAATGTCACGCATCCCAGCCACTTTTTGCGACTATGTAGTCGGCCAACTCGCGCGTGTACAAAGCGTCATAAACGCGCGGCGGTCATCCATTTTAATAAGCAAATTAGCGAAATGGGCGGCCACATCCGCGGGATATTCTTCAAGCGGGGAACACGCTCGCGTGCCACCGGTGTTTTGCTTTTTGCCGGGGCGGGCGGTTTAAAGCGCGCAAAAAGGCCAATGCCTCTGGAGACCAAGAAGGGAGAAAAGTATGCAGCCGGGGACCAACTTCTTTTCGGTTCGCTCTCCCGCGGCTTAGTCGCGGTCCCGTCGTTACCCCTCGAAAGATATATTTGTCATAAGCCGCGGATTGACAAATGTTCGTTCGGGCCTTGGACCGGGCCACGAACGCCTGACAATTTACGAGCGTACATTGAATTATTCAAGGAGCTCACAGTATCCTGCACATTTTTATATTATTGTTTATGATCGCTTCGTTCGGTGCGCGCGATGCATCTCCGGCGCCGTGGCAAAAAGGCGAGTGCACGAATCTGTCGGCCGTGTCCCGACCGCACGAGATACTATCTAAATTTAAAGGATAAACGACGAACTTGTCGTTTAATCGTATACAATTAGCGGCACAGAAGCGACGCACTGTACACTCTATGGATTTCTAAGATGAACGCCGATAGAAGGATCGATGAATCGGGGACGAAGAGTGTTGGCGAAAGCGGGGACGAGTAGAAAGATGTCGCGCTCGAACGGAAAACCGTTGACAGACGCACAAAATGAAAATGAGTATATGCACAATTGTGAATGAAAAAAATATGTACAATTATGAAAATTGCACCTGGTAGAACGGAGGAAACGTGGGAGAACGCGGCGTCTCGGGGGAGTTTAACGCGCGGTAGAATGTGTTGACCGGCCTGCTGAGCCAGCAGCTTTTCTCGTGTTAAACGGCAGGAAATTAAAGTGTGTATCACTTGGGTAAGGGAATGAGAGCACGGTGTTCTCGATTTCGGAAAGAAATCGGGGGTCGAGGCGAAGAAATGAAAATAAGAAAGGAGGAGAGTTCTACATCTCCACGTCGATATTAACGTCGAACCCGGCGAATTTAGTTTCACGGTGTGCACGCTCGATAAGGGAGGTAAAGTAAATATAATCCTCGTGCGCCCTCGGGCTACGACGCGATTTATTACGAGATACGACCTCCAGTTAAACTCTTGCAGACGCTGCTCGTATCTGCCAGTCTCATCGAAGCTCACTCTCGTTGCTTAATAAATGATCGGGTTTTTAACTGATTTTCTTTCGAACGTCACCGATCATCCTGTATGAACACGAACGTCATTCGACGCGGCAATCGGATTTCACGAGCGCAACCGACGAGAGTCACGCGCAAGCAGCGAGATTCCGATAGAATCGGTTATATTCGCCACGCGCTCTCCGTTTTCGTCGACCGAACCCCGGTGCCCGCGTATACCGTTACGCAATCCAACGGCAATTATTTACCGACGGCCGAGCATTTGTAACGGCCGTTCGAGGACCAAATTGTTGCAATCCTGCGGGAGAAGGTCTTCATTAGAAATGCGTCCGCTTATCTGATCCATTAAAGTCCGAATTAAAGAAATATCCCGAGTAACGAGCACCTTGCTAACGAGCCTATACCGGAATAATCGACGACATCTTATTTTTCCATAGCGACTAGCCGACCACGTCGAAATTAATTGTCTCATCGTGTACAGTTAAGATCGCGATCCTATCTTCGCCGGTTCGGTTCGCCTTAAATTCCCCTCCGTACGAGCCGCTCGGAGCGTTCCGTTTAAAGGTACGAAACAAACTCGTCGCCGTGCCCGTGTCGCCGAAGTTTCTTACACTTCGCCCGTAATTAACGTCGGTAACTCGTGTTTAAATAGCTCCCCTTACATCGTCGACGACATTTCGGGCATACGCGACCCCCGAATCTGTGCCCCCAGTGCCCCGCGAAATTTCGTGTTTGCTGCCACGATCGCATCGAGAACGCGGCCGGCTTGAATTCGCCATCGATCGGCGCATACATCAACGAACCGGCGCACAATCGGCCGCGTACGAGCTTAATTAACCAGTTCCGCGACGGAGGAGACGCGTCTCCGTACGGGACCAGTCCCGTTCTTAACGCGCGGCGTACATACGTTCGCTTTTTTATGGTAACCGAGATTTTATTCACGCACCAGTTGACAAAGTAACGTAACGAGCGTGGCGGAAGGTGCCAATCGGTTGAACAGCCGCGTGGAATCCGGGGAACGTCGTCGAGGCGAGTTCTCGCCTTCGTGGCGGACGAGTTCATCTGCGACATTCTGGCCGGGTCGTGTGAAACGGGAAACGGAAACGCCCCTGGTCAACTGGAATGCCAGGCTTCTCTGTCCCGCCACGTTCATCCGCCTCTCTCGCTTCACTCCTCGCGAACACGCGTGCATATTAGCGCCGCGGGGTACCGGCCGCGCGCGGGAACCTCGTCTTCCTTTTCTCCGAAAGGGTTAAGAGCTCCTCGATCCGCGACCAGCCGTCCGATCATGAACGTCAATCTTGCCCGGCGTTGGCCGGCTACCGATGGAAAAACTTTGCTTGACCGGTCGTTTTGTCTACCCGACGGCCCGGGGAATCAATGATTACGCGGAATTTCTAATTGATGCATCGCGCTGCGAAGTGTGCGCCTGCGTTTCGTTTGATACTTTCGGCTGTTTTTTGCGGCATAATCGGACGCAAGCGAAACCGTGTACGCCGCATGTCGGCGGTGGAATTTAAACGCGAGATATAAATGATCGACGAAAAAGAAACGGAGGTGTATATACGTTGTAAGGGAAGGCGATATATTACAAGGGGAGGCTATCGGTAGCCCCCGCGATCGCTTAGTCCCCGTCGAACGTTTATTATTCGATCATTTGCGGAACATGTCCCCCGAAAATTCTGCACCAAGCTGAATAATATTCACGCGTGCGCTTCCGATATTAATCGGTGCGTCGGTGCGATATTAATTAATCCCTTCGGCATGAGAAACACGCGGGTATTTGTCTCGTCGCGAGCGGTAGTACGGTCACGCGAAATTGACTCATTAGAGAATTTATCGCGCTGTTTTAATTCGAACCGGAGCCCGGCCGTTTCGGCCACGCTGCGGCCCGGCGCTCGCGTCGTCTTCGTTTTTCAGTTCCCGCGCGTTCAGGAGGCATGCTTGACTAATTGGCAGGGCACAGACCAGGGAGGGCAAACCAGGTGAAAGTGTGAACCCTGTTCGTTTAAGCAATGACGAGTACATCGCCGGCCCCGTTACCTTACACGAAGTTTCCAATCTGTTTGAGCGCACGAGGCGATAGATTTCCCGCCGTATGATTCACAGGCTTGTTCGTTTTGCGAATCTTCTTTCGCGTCAATTCGTCGAAATGGAAAGGCATAGTCGTTCGATGTAACGTGAACTGATTATCAATTTTCTTGTCGCCAACGCACATTCGAAAATAACGATTTCGTTCGTTCGACGCTGTTTGCGGTAAAGACCGTTCGCAGAAATTCTGCATATTCATTAGCGGCGTTTCGCAGATGACACGCCGAAATTCCCGACTACATGCCGACACGTATCGATAGTCAATGCCTGGCGAAACGCGCAAGTGATATCCACGCGAAAACAGGATCCGATGGGTCATTTGAAAGTCGCTCCTCGGACCTGTTGTTGATTGCAGGTGGAACGTCTCTTTGTTCCGTTTCGCAGACGTTATCGGTAGAAAACGAAATAATTGACTTGCTTTACCATTAAATAGTATTATTTCCAGAGTTTCCGAACGAATCGGTTCCAGCCGTCAATTAAATGCCAACGAAAAAACGAAGTTTGATTCCGTGACACTTGACGGTGCCCCTATCAGCTCGGGCCGAAACTTCCTAATTTGGTAGCAGGACGGGAACACGGGAATTAAATTAACCAATCGAAACTCGCGCTCGCTCTTTTGTCAAGTTTCACGAATACAGAAATTTACCGCCGAGTCCCATTAGATTTGCATTTTAAACCGTGACTGACTATTCGCAAACTATTATTAAATTCATTTAGCAATCGCGCGACGGCCGTAGCGGGTAACACGAAACACGATTCAATCGATACCGACGGAATTGCGGTTTTAAAGAAAACAAATCTGGCAGATGGATAAAACCCAATATTTGATAAGAGCTTATCTGGTGTCGCAGTGTAGTAAAGCAAATATTTGCAACCGACATTAATTCTTCTGTACTGTACATTGAACCACGTTCCAAATGTACACGCAGATTAACCATTGAGCAATTCTAGCCGCGAAGGAACATTGTACCACTCGCGTTTCCCATTAAGCGGCAATCTAGTGGCCGAGAATCTCCCACAAGCTGGCAAACACTCGTCAAGACATGCCCCGAACAGTCCGGCAACGTTACCCCAGGAAATATTCGTCCTGTCTTCGGCAGAACAATTCACGCAACCATGTCATCGATCTACCATGACTCACGTCAGCTGACGTTGGCGCATCGGAGGCGTCAAGAGGAAGACATTCGACGACCTGTACGGCGAATCTCCCAGTCAGCTTTTCACGGTGCTGCCTCTCCAATCCGCCGACTGCAAATTCGAATTGAGAAGCGTGAAAAACGCATTCCTCGATCATTATACGCGGCTGCATACCACACGGACGCAGCGTCCCCCGTTTCGCTTTGACTCCTACCCGAAGCCGGGCCACAAATCACGCGAATGACGTTACTATCAGTTCGAGGGACAGCAGGCAGTAAAGCCTGGCACTTTGGTTCAGTCCAGGCGTGACCCATCCTTCGAGGGGGTCAAGCGGTTGTAACACAGCCGGAGAAACTCTCGGCCGACCCGCGGTTTCGTTGTTTCTTCCCACTTTTTTCTACATCTTACGCGCGAGTTACACGCCACTGCAACTCGCGGGAACTTTGCGTATAGAGACATCGCGCACGCCTGCACGGAACCGCCGGCGGACAGTAGGAGCAGCCTCTCTTTCTCTCTCGCGGGTCAACAGGTGCATAAAATTTGCGGTACGCGGAAATTGGCGGGGTGGCGACCGTAAAATCCCGATGCAACGGTGTTACGGCCGGGATGCCGCGGCTCGCCGCCTCGATAAAACGAAGATTTAGGTTTACCAAGCCGGCCTACGTCGGTATCTTCGCAAATTGATCGCGGGGAAGGATATTAACGGCGATGGATCATCGGTTCGTTGAATCCCGAGGCCGGCGTGGTAAATTATCGGCGTAATATATTACTGCGGCTGAGAACGGAACAGGAGTAAATCTTTTAGGCGGTTCCGAACGGCCTAACGCCTGTTTCTACGGCGCGCATTGTGCATCAGGGCTTTGTTGAACGTAAAGTGAGAACGGTCGGACTTGGGTGGTAGATAGGTATACGCGTGGCGTGGGGAATAGGCTAATTACTTCCGTGGAGCAGTAATGACTTCGATTTGCGTTTTTATCGCGCGCGATCTGGACAGGATTACGGTCGGGTTAAAGGTTTGTCGGCTGTTCGAACGTATCGGTGTTCACATCGTGGCAGAGGAGACGCGAGATGGGAAGATAGGAGGCGCGGTCAGCGCTGCGGAGAAACTGATCTTTCTAGTTAAATGGACGGCTGTATTCTCTATCGTCCACCGGCGTATTGACACCAGTCATTTGCTCCACGGTGTACGCGTTTGTTTCTCCGCTGCTGCACAGACCCTCTCGCCTTCCAATAAAATTATATTACGTACTTCCACTGTGCGACTGTCTATAGACAACGGATGTCAAACATCGAGCTTCCCAGAAAATACTCTCCCATGTCAAACATTTCCTGTCGCGCCGTCCTTTCTCAAGCACGAGCTCGCGCTTCCACGCCGCGCGCCGTCCCGTTTAAAGGAAACACAAGAGGCAAGATTTCGTCCGCTCTTCCGAGACTTCGGGACATGTCCCAGAAATTTCTCACTTCCGGTTACACGACGATGGGGCGTGCACCGCGTTCGCCAGAAGGCGATCGGGCTTTCGAGTCAGCGAGGACCGCTTCTACACGGTCCGCGGCATATTTGCATACGCGCGAGCGATCGTTCCTCGTGGAGTATGCACGTCCTCCGCTTCGTGCGTGCACACGAGTGGAAGCTCTATTCACAGCGACGATCACGCGAGATCTCGAGGGACAAGCGGGATTAATCACGGTTACCGATATAGCCGTTCTTAATTGGCAGCGTGTGACGTATCTATTAATGGCAGAGTAGCGACGCGGTGACGAGTTCAACACAGCCGATTCCCAAGATTAGGCAAAGCGAGGGGGAGGACGAAGGGAACGAAAGGGGGAGAGCGTGCACGCGGATGCAAGCGGAAACGGAGTACGAAGCGAGAGGCACAGATAGTCGCGCTTCGTCCCCGCGACGTTCGTATCAGGTCGCGCGAGACAGACGAACGAAGCAGGTCGAACGAGTAAAAATGGTATTCTCTGTTAACATGCCTGTTACCTCTCAGAAATTAATAGCGGCTCCTCTAATTGATACGTAGAATGACTGTCGGGCGTCTTCCTCGATCACCGTTCGCTTCTTGCTCGCTCTCCGCCTACCTGTTTTCACATCTTCCACCTTCATCGGTTCTCCGCGTTCGCTCGAATCGTCCTCTCTGTCGCACCGGTCTCTCTCCTCTCCCGCTCGATGACTCTTTCTCGCATCGTCGTTCCACGGTTTTGTGCGCCTCTTTGCATACCGTGCTCACCTATACGACTCGAGCATAGGCTGCAACGAGCCTCCAACCGAGCGTGTTCGAGCGGAGATCCCGCGTCTTTCCACATGCGCGACGTGCACACCTGAGCACGTGAGAATCATCATCAGCCTGGCGGTGTGGTGAACAAAAAAATTAATCGACCCGACCCGAAACACGAACGATCGTCGAATTTTCCGGGCGCCCCGGTGGAATCGATCCGAAACGAGCGACGAAAAAATTCCAAGAGGATTTCCTTTCTCTCAATGAAGCGTCAACAAGCGCACAGTCTCGATGATTACGAAAATTATTCGGTGCCTGTCCGGTCGCCTTCCTCGTGCCTTCTATTCTTGGAGCCCAACCATCGTCGTTACGTTTGTCATCGGAATACGTAATCGAGCTCGGCGAACCGAAGTCTATACCCGGATGACGAGGCGTCCTGTTTTGGCGTTCCCGTGTAACGCGCAACGAGCACACTAGCCGGATCCCGGTTCATCCGCGAAGGATTCACACCGCAGTCGAATGACCGGTCGCGTTGCAGACGATACGCGTTCGGAGTTCAACGAAAAACCGACGGCGATTCTCTCATCCTGTAGCGACATCCGCGCCAGAAATACCGTCACCCACGCTTCTCAGTATCCCTCTTTCGCGGCGGGATCCACGAATTCCGCTGGTTGTGGATTTTTGGTCTGGATCATCGGGGAAACGAAACGTTTGCTTACCTTTCGCCCGTCCCCCGCGTGCCTCTTTCATATTCCGCCCTCTTTCGTGGAATATGCGGTGCTTTCTACGAACCCGTTTGTATATATACATTCGACCGGCATATGCTACCACAGACACGACGCGTTCCCGCTTCACTGGAACGCGCTGTGGATCGTGGGGGTGTCTTCTCGATTTAACTGCTGGACCAATAAGCCGCCCCCTAGACCGTTTACTAGTCGTGGGCATTCGTGTACGGACACCGTTTGTCAGGTAAAATGCACGATCGGTGGTGGTTAATTTCAGGCTTTTTCGAGTATGACTTTTCTGTCGCAACTGTGAATCGGTGAAAAGGTGCAGCTGTTGCGTTCGATTTCTATCGCGATCAAATTATCCCACTGGAAATATCTATGATGCATCGCTGGGACCAGTCGCGGCACCAATATTTATGTCTCCGTGAAATGAATTTGATCAATTCACGCAGCTGCGATAATTCTGTTGCATTATGCGAACACGCGGACGATGCTATAAATATCGTATTTTTTTTGGGCATTGCACGTTTACTTTCCTCCGAAATTTCATCGATTCCCATTTCAAGGCGCGTCTACCAAAGGTAAACGTTCCATTATCGCAAGGATTCCTCCCAGCGTCGTAGCTATTGTTATCAACGCCGAATAAATAGTGCGAAGTCGATTCCGCGTAAAATTGAATCCGGCAGAATATCAGCGGGATTACTGTCACGAGTTCTTCATCGTTGCTGTTGGAAACCGCGTGATCGCGCTTTCCGTTCGCCATTCCGCTCCGTTTCCTCGTGCGCACGAAACGCGCGTCTGCACGAGTGTATAAAGCCTTCCTTTAATACGCGGATTTGCACGGACTTTAAGAGCCCGGTCACACCCACAACGGCGCGATTTCCGCATACAGAAAGACGCGTACCCGGCCGAAGAGAGGAAGAGCAATAAAGCGAAGCATCGCCTTCTGTCCACAAAGGGTGACTGATTCGATCCCTCGAAACCGGCAACGTCGACGTGCTGCTTCGACAGCGGGTTATACTTTTATTGCCGCTGCTGGAACCGTCGTTCGACATAAAACGGGTGTGAAACGACGCTTTATTAGCTTATTTTTCGGTGCCAGCTTTCGCTGGAACGCGTCACCGGCGACGAGTGGGACCGGCGTTTAGAAACTAACCGCATATCACGGGAGCGACTGTCTTATGGCTTCCTCGGCTCGCTCGGAGTTTTAACGTGATTGCGTGTTTCCCCATGTAAGGAGGAATCTTTTCCTTCATGGCGGTCAGAAACAATAGAAAATCCGATCGAACGCAATTAAAACGGAGAAGCAATATCTCGCACGTGTCCCTCGGCTATTTCTATTCACCGGCGATTAAACCGCCGCCACCGATAAACATAACCAGGTACGCACACCCAAGTTTCGCGCCAAGTATCCCCGACTCCAATAAACACCGAACCCCCCCCCCCCCCCCCCAATAAACTTCCCGTCCTTAATTCCCGCGCGAGTATCCCGGAGTTTCGGCTCCCGTAGCCACGCAATCGAGAGCCCAGTCTTCCTTAACGACGAAAGAAGTCTCGCGGAGGCTCTGCAGCATGCAGCAGCAGCAGCAGCAGCAGCACCGCGTTCGAGAAGGTATTCGAGGGTAACGCGAGGCAAGAGCCGTCTAATGCGCCGCACGGGTCCTTATATAGGAAACGCGTTTAATTAACATTTCTCGATGACCGCGGGGAGCCTGTGACTGCGTCGTGTCACTCCCGTTCGCGCTCCTGCTTCGATGTTGTTGCTTAACCTTACGATCCCTCGGATGCGTGCCGTTAGAAAAACGAGCTTGCCAGCCGTCACGACGTTGCGGCGTTCGATGAACGTTGCGTCGTTGCACGAATCGGCGAGGAACACACCGCGGATCGCCAGGTTGCGGGCAGCGTTCGCCGACAGACGCGATGTCGCAACACCGAAGAACCTTGTTGCTTTTGGTAACGCCGGTCGTAATCGGCCTCGTTAATGAATGACGAGCATTCGAACGAGCCGCGGCATCCCTTGGTAATCAATGTCAATCAATCGATACCCGGTATTCACCCGGGATCGTGCCCGCGGCGCCGGTTTGTACCTTGAGAAGTACCGCGCGTCTGTTACAAATAGCTTGGGTGTTTGGGAAATATTGATGAACCGCGGAGGATGCTTCGGTACCTCAGATAAGCGGAAATATCGTCCTGGAGGAGTTCTCGGTACCTGCGCGCCCCAGAGCGAATTAAACCTACGACCGAGAATTCAATCAGAGAAATCGCGTAGATAGGTGTGCCGTTGACTTATTTCCGCAGCGAGCCGCCCCAAGAACGTTTCGGCAACGCGGACTATCGTTTTCTCTTTGCAAGAATTTAACAGCCTCCTCTAATAGCTTTCTCCCGGCGCTCCACTTGCCAGCCGCGAGGGTGGAATTGAGGGCGGGGCGAGGATGGCGAAACTATCATTCCGAAGTGTTTCGGGCGAGCACACCTCCGGCCCCGTCGTTAATCAACTAATTCCGCCGAATGTTAAATTGCACAGTCTGTGCGCACCTTTAGCTATCTGTCCGTCACTCTGTCCGTGCACGTAACCTCGCGTCCGGTGATTATAAGAGACCCGGTACCGATCCACCGCTTGCTCACTCGGAACCGGGGCATTATAAGTGTCCGTTTCGCAATTTCGGTGCAGCCTGAACGAACTCGCACCTCGCCGCTCCTCCCTCGACACAATCTGTCGACTGTCTCGAAGAAGCGTGTCGTACTCGACGGCTTAAGACGCACGCCGGCCCCGTTGATCATTCCCGGATCCACGAGACGGCGGATCGTAAATCTCGGGCATCCGATTTCACCGATTTTCAGCTAGACGAATGGTCGGACACGCCGACCGCGGCGGGTCGGTCGCAATAAGCGGCGAGTTACAACTGTTAGAACACGGGAACAACTCCGTGAGTCCCGGCCGCCGGCCCCTTTTTATGGCCCCTCGTGATTCTCTGGTCGCCTAAAACGGTTTTTTGCCGCCCGGTTCGGAATTCAGGCCCCCACGAACGCAAAGAACTGGCGAGAACAAGAGGGCCAGAACGCGAGGAAGGGTTGAGGGAACGAGATGGAACGAGGGCACGAAGGAGCGGAGAGACACGCCAATGGGTGAAACGGAGAACACCATTCATTACTCGTTGCTTTTTACCCGGAATTCGGTCGAGCTACGACCGACTCGTCATGGGACGCTCGTGTTTCGTGCTCGTACGTGAGCGAGGGATGAGAACCAAAGGGAACAGCAAAAAGAAAACGGGGCGTTAGGGGAAAGTGTTCTGCTTCGCGCGAGGAAGACCGTAGCGCGCCATAACTTCCAGGGGAAATGTGATTTTTTTCCCGTGGTCCATTAGGTTTTGGACATGAAATGAATTGGAAGCACTCGGACCCTCCTACTTGTTGCCTCGACTCCCGTGCGATTTGTATAGGCGATATTGATCGCAGTATTATGCTGCGTGGAAATAATTTGATATGCGCAACAGCGAACCCCCGCTAATTGTCTCGTGTCGTCATTCTATAATGATCAACAGCACCGGCGAAGATTGGTGCAAGTATCGACGCTATCACAGCGACTACGTATTAGCGGGATCATTCGAGCCTTGAAACGGCCATAAACGAATCGCGAGGGGGGAACAAAATGGGCAGCGCTTATTTCCTTGTGATTTCTCACTTGTTGAATGCTGCTTGCACGTGAACGCGGCGGATCGTTGCGAGATAACCAAACGTCGCCACGAAAAACCCGTTAGCTTTCGCGGTGCGCATGTCAGCCGATATCCCTGAAATAACAGGCTTGCTTCCGGTGATCGGACGATGTTGCAGCGCTGAACGGGCGGCCGCAATCAGCCGCAATTGCGATGCTTCGAATGCAAAATTGTCGCTCGTTCGAGGCACCGTGTGCCGTTATGATTGACTTCTTCGGTTAGACCGGTCCACGCCAGCGTAATCTTTGAACCGCCGACTCGTCCCTAATGCTGCGAAGCCTATCACTAAACCGCGGCGTTATCTTGAACGATGCCTCGAAACGAGCGTGGTCAACGAGTCGCTGGGTTCCCGAGCAGTTATCCCCGTTTTGCTCGACGAAATTTTGCGGCATCGAATGGCGTCGGGTGTTTCGTAACGCTCTGGCGTCACTGGAGCGACATTCCATTGCGCACACGATCGTCTGCATTATAAAAACTTCAATATGTTATAAAGCCATAAGGATTGCTTCATTCTCTATCCGACCACATCCAGTTTAAAATCGTTCTTTCTAAACTATCATCGTTTCTTGCGCAATTCCCATTCGAGTCCTCCATTATACGAATCCCGATTGCGCCATTAACGGGGCGTACTTTTTAGTTCCCCGCGTTAATCTTCATAAATCAGCCGCGCGCCGTTTCGAAACTTCAATTTTCCTATAGATATCCGGTATCGTCATTATACTCGACCGAGGTAGTAGCGGCGGAAGGTGCGAGGCGGTGCCGGCGGACAGCGTATTGTCACTCGAAATATATTTCGTTCCGTTTATCCGTGCTCTTAACCGGGCGATACCGTGCCCCGCTTCGGATATATCACGGATTCGGCGAACTTTCGCCGGGGCGAACAGGTACGTACCGGAAGTCGGGCCCGGCGTAGAGAGGACTTGCGGCCCGCTCCCGTAATCGACCGATCACCGTGGCCCACCAATGGAGAGACATTATTTCTCCGGCCCTCGAAATAGGTCGTGTAAGTGCCTTCGTGGCCCACGTGCCCCCATGGTGGACACTTCCAGGCAGATATCGCATCGAGACGAAAAGGGAACCGGTACACCGGTGAACATAGGAGGCGAACAAGAAAGGGTGGAATGGGCACGGCGAGGAGTTCCGTAAGGTGGAAAGGGATGAACGGAGACATGATAAAGACGAAAAGTAAGGCAAGATTCGAGGAGAAACAAAGAGATAGGAAGAAAGCGGGGACGAAAGGAGTCTGCTATCGGGCGCTACGCCTTTATCCAAACTCGCAGAGCCCGTGTCACGGCTCGGGGAATGACGTTCGTTTCGGATTATTTATTGCCGTGAAAAATACTACAGAGTGTCCCCGTCCCGGCTGGGCTCAGCTCGCGATAAGAGAGAGTTTCCTCATCTCTCTCTGTTTCACTTTTAGTTTGCGTTCCTCCTGCGTCGGCCCCGATTCTCGTTCCGTTCCTTTCCCCCTTTAACTCTACGCTCCTCTTATCTCGCCTTTGTTCCATCCGACGACAAAATTGCCCTCCCCCCCGAATTCACCCACGCCAACTCTTACGACTGGAGCACTCGGCCCCGGAGGAAGAAGCGGTATGGAAATCGAGAGGGAAAAGACGGCAAGGCGAAGGATATCGAAGGGGTCAAAGGTGGCTCCTTCCGTTTCTGCACCCTACTTTCTTCGCGGCAAGATACGGATAACTGGTCGACGCCCGGAATCCTCGTCACAATTCTTTTCTTGCCCTCCTCGGTTCGCTTTTTACTCTTCGCGCAGATACGTCCCGGCACCATTAGCCGGGGAATATTTCACGGCGTTCGAACTTTAACCCGTGCGTCGTTTCTACTCGAATTCCGGGGCTCGAAGAAATATGGAAATAAAACATTCGATTTGTCAGCACACCGTGAAGGAATACTTTGTTCCTCGCGCATTCGGGCTGACTATTACTCAAGGTCGCCGGAATTGCTTTCGCGTGGGAGGTCCTCGACAATAAACGGTCTCTGTGTTTGACGAACAGTCACGTATCCATTGTGGAAAACGCACGATATCTGACGGCATACCTCTGAATCATTGTCATCGATATGCAGCCACGCGTCGTTCACAGCACACGCGCAAAAGCTTTATTAAACATTACGTATGCCGTCCCAGCCCCCCTGCCCCCCCCCCCCCCGTCAGCCCCCCGGTTCGATAGGTATTTCGTGGCCAGGCGCGAATGCTTTCTGTACGCGCGTGCCTGCGGCTAACCTCACGGCCAAAAAACCTGTTCGCTGCGACTTCCTCGTTTGAGTCGACAAGTGCCAGCCTCGCCAGGCACGGGGATCGCGAAGTTGAATGAATTTTTCGGACGCTTCGTACGTGTGCACACGCCCGTAGCTGTGGGAACGCGAAGACTAGAAGTCGCGACAGGGTCGCTTCGTTGTCACGAGGATTGTACTTTGCATAATTGAAGTTCTCTTATTCCTAATCTGCCGTCGGGATGCAATTTTTACGAGTCACGTTTGCCGCGGATCAACGCGGGGCGATCGTGTGAAGAATCTCGCGGCGCGCGCATCTGCGCCGTGAATCATTCGAATAATAAGGAACGCGTCAGGAATCATCATTCGGATATAGAAATCTTGTCGAGGAATCGAGGTTGGCCTGAAATTATGTTGCTGCCCGATGCTGCCGGTGTATAATCCTAATAACTCGGTCCCCGAATATAAATACAAAACGTCCCACGGGCGTTGATAGATCTCGGCAAACGATCTACCTACCATACGCTGCTCCTTTTGTTCGGGACGGATAAAAGAATGGCGATTCGAGTGTCGCATTTACAACACGGGGAACGTCAGCGCTCTGGTTCGCGTGAATGTAATCGACGTATTAGCCCCATCGAAATATCTCTTTCAAGTAATCGGACGAATCCGTGGACGGTGATCACGAGGGGGATTACTGTCGGACCGAGCAAATCGGGACTGCCTCGGCGTGAATGTGATTCGTATAACGCGCGAACAAGTCGCAGAATCGTCGCGCCGCTCCCTTCTTCGCTCGTGTCTCAGCCAAGAAACGACAACCGGGATTAGCGTCAACCTAGAGACTTTGCGCTGCCCGATAAAGCCTCCTGTCTCTCTGTTTCCTTCTATACCACTCCCTCTTCCCGGATCCCGTCTAAGTTCGGCGATATCGCGACGCACGGTTTGCGACAAATTTCTGTCGCCTGTCACACCTGAACAGCGTTCCGCCCGATAATCCCACACGCTCGTGAATATTTCCCATTGCATTTTTATTCTGTGCGATCGCCGCATGAGTTGAGTCGTTCATATTTCATATTGAAGAAAATGATACCTTGTTTTTTTTCTCCTATGTTCAATTGGATAATTGCCGTTAATTGTCCTTATTGTTAAGACGCGAAATTTCCACCGCAATTTTCCAGCGTTCATTCATACGCGTAGCAAAAGGCCGTGCGAGTGAAGAAATCTCATGCAAAAGTTGTTATCTCATAGCAAGACAAACTCATTATGAAACGTTCCCAACACCTCACGAAACATCGCAGCACGTCTGTCACGATGTGAAGCTCAGTTTATCTTTCCCGTTCTGCATTTCTATCGCGAAATTGCTCAGCGTATCTTAATTGACTCATTCTCCCGTAAGGACTAATTGCACGAAGTCAAAGGGGTTTAACAAAGCTTGTCCAAAGATTCTTATCGATCGACCGCAATTCTGATCAGCCGGCGCGCCGTTTAACAAGCGTACTCGTCGCCGCGCGAACGCCTCGACTCGGCCTGGTCCCGCCCTCGCGTCGCGGGGGTGAATGTTATCTGACAGAGAGCGACCCGTTCCGGATATCCTGTCGAAATAATCGTAGGATCAGAGACACGGAACGCGCTGCCCGGCTTTCCTGGCCGGAAACGAGTGTTGGCGGCCAGAAACGAGTTGGTCTCGCACGCAGATAATATCTCATTGACAAAGTGTCGTGACCGCCGGGCGCGGTACGACTCCCTTAATTAGGGAACAATAACTGTTAGCCTACAAAATATCACGACCTGTTGCCGTCCACCGTTGGTGTTAAACAGTTGGCCGTTATGCTCGCGATATCGACAGGCGACAGGGAGACGCGACTTTTTGCGAACGAGGTATCGAAATTTATGCGATTTCTTGCGAGGGATTAGCGCCGCGCGAGTGTCCGCTAATATTTTTCCGCGTGTCGTGAATATATTACAGTAACCGGTAGTAACGGGAAAATCTATTCGAATCGTTAATGACGACAATATAAGCATCGCCGTTAGCAAGATTACTGAGTCGCTAATTAAGTCGAACGATAGTGGGGGATCTTTAAGAACGCGGTTAAAGATTGCCCGGATGCAATTCAGCTCTTTGGTATTTTCAATCTCCTCCCTTGCTTGCCTTTCGAAAGTTCATCTGGAGGAAGCCATCGGGGAAGGGAAATTTTCGATCAGGACGCACAATTAGCTCTTTTTAAGCGGGTAAACCCCCTCGGTGACCGGTGACTACGGCACCGAAAGACCTTTGACATCTGCTTTCGGCATTTCACAATAATAGAGACTGGCTGGAATAACCGAGGAAAAGAACGTGTTCCTCGATTGAACGTCTCGATGCTTTGTGCGTGCACGATAGGAGGACGTCCCGCTGAAGTTTAGATAATTCGCTGACAAAGACGAATGAATGGGGTAATCGAAATATAAGATAACATTTCGTGAGTTTAGGTTCGGAGCATTTGGTGAGTCGTCGATGTTGGTGAAAGTCGATAGAATGTTGAAACGTTCCGTGATTGCCGAGGAATGGCTGTCACAATTCTTATCCCTCAATTAATACTCGCTATAGAGGCGTCGGACGTGAGAAAATTACTTGCCGCGAGGACACGAAGGTACGTTTGCCAAGGAGAAGATCGAGAGGGCCGGATTTAAAAATGTTGACGATGGAAAACAATCAGATGTTGCTTCCGTGTCACACGCACCTCGCACAAATATTTTCAGACGCGACGATAGACGCGCTCCCTTCGGCTAAAACCCACCACCCTGCACATTTCTGTTGCTCTGTTACGTGGCCGCGCCGCGCCCGAGCGGAGATTCCCCGGCGACAGAAAATTAAGGAGATCCAGCCCGGTCCGCGTCAGACACCGTGGCCGACCATCAGAAATTCCCGTGTCGCCCGTTCGTATCGCAGCTCGCCATCGGAATAAATCAGCCGCGAACGAATAACGCCACTCCATCAGGGAGAAGGCGCGCGGTCGATCGCGCGGCTCTTAAAGCGTCGTTAAAGACACGATCACATCCGTTTTTCTCGCTGTTACCTGAGAGGTAATTTTTCTGCTAGACCCGATAGCTTGTAGTACCGCGGGGGAAACATTTCCTTCTTGAGCCGTCAATAGGCACCGACACGTCGCCGTCGGTGGTTCGTGGCGACCCAAGGGATGCTAGTTTGCTATATCCGATCTGGAAAGAGCAAAAACACGTCTTTTTAACGCGGCTACGGAGGCGACGCGACGGTCAGCCGGACGAGCAAAACGAGCACGAGCCAAGGCGGATTCGGAATATCGAACGAGCGAAAACGCTTTGTAGAAGCCGTGCACGGCGGCCCTCGAGTTCCGAGAAAACGAGATCGAGGAGAGATCTCTCGGCGCTCGACGGGGCCTCTCCTCTCGTTTCCTCCCCGCCGCAGCACGGCCGCGGGGTCCGCGACAGCCCGACGGCGTGTCTCCACGTCGTCCATCTCCGTGTCGTTCTAGGATTCGCACGATCCTTCCCGATCGCCGACAGATTCGCCCTGATCCTCTGCCCTCCCTTTTCCCTTTATCTCGTCGCATCTGTCCACCGGCGCGGCCCTTAAGTGTCGACATTTCGACCGGCGTAACAACGGTGCTGGACACGAGGAACGCGAGGGGACAGAAGGAAAAAAAAAAGGAGGAAGAGGGCACCGGTTCCCGATCGTGATGCGACAACGATCCGACGCTCAAGGTCGTTCACCAAGGACTGCCCCGGGGCTCTCTCCTGCGCGAGAAAGCCGCAGGAAAAGCGAATGGAACTTTCTATTCGAAGTAGCGATAGGATAAGCGCGAAGGACATTTTCTTCGAAAAATATCTAATCCAAAGTGCCAGGTGATCTGCTCGATCGAAGCAGCAGAAGTACCAATTTCCTCCCAAAAATATTCTGATGGTGGTGGATGGTGGTGTCTCGAAAGCGGACGGCGGTCTTCGCGATATTGAGCGCGACGATAGCTCCGAAACGTACGAACGGATAATAAAATCTTTGGCAAGGTGAGGAAATCGCCTGGCGTCGGTTCGCATGGCCGTTGCCCGCGACCATCGCGTCTAACACGGGCACACCTGCGTGCACACGATCTCTGTACCCGCTGCCTTTCACATATTAATGATAATGACACGAAACCTCGATGAAGGACAGACTGGTTTCGCGCTCGGAATCCTGAAACGTGCCGGAGATTTATTGCCTCCACTTCGCGTTCACTGCGCTCACGTGTTAATTCGCTGCATTCCCGAAGACGGGGAAGAAGAAGAAGCGTACACACGCGGTTTCGGCACGGGGGAAAAGCACGAGGCTTGAACACCGTCAGGGATTCCATCGTTCCTCGCGCCGCTATAAATTCTCCCTTTCGATTCGCGGAAACGGGAATTTATTAATGCCGCGCACAGACGAAGTGAAACTTCGATGCTCGCGGCTCGTCGCGAGAATGCGCCTGCCGAAGATGAGAAAAACTGCGGCCCCGTGGACTGGTTCTGCGCCGCGTTTCCAATCCTTTGTCACCGTTGAATTAAAACCGCATTTGCTTGATAATTCATCGCCGGGCGTAGCTTTTTTCTTGTATATCAATTAGTAATACGGCCGGTTCCAAGGATTAAATTGATGTAGAATAGAAGTTTATTCACGATGCTTGTTATCTCGTACAGTTGAATTTCATTACGGATTGATTGTATTCAGGCGCTGTGTAATTCTGTTTCTTTCAATCTCGATTAAGTACTTATTTAATCCATCGATGATGTACGTACGACGGTTCTTCTGTACTGTCCGTCCAATAGAACAGATGAAGGATGACAGGCGTCTTAAAAAAAAAAAAAAAAAAAAAGAGACTAATATCGTATTATACTAATAACTTGTCGAGCAGTTAACATCGGGGATAATGCGTCGTCATCTTGATGAAACAGGAATTATGCATGGCGCGTCCTTCTCACGTCTACACCTTGTCAGTCCTCTCCCTATCCTTCATAACGGGGCAGAACTTTGATATGATTAGAATTGTGTCGGATTAAGGCCCAACTCTCGTATGATTTAACGATTAAGAACTTAAGAATAACACCACTCCGATTGGAGCGTGACCGATCGTGCAAACCAGAAATCATGTATCTCTCAACTCTGATAACGAGACGTTCGTTACCCTCGGGTGTTCCCGGAATCTAGAATGCAAGCAGGGTTCCGTTCGTGTGCTCAGAGCGTTCAAACACACAAAGAGCGCAATAGGCGGGCGCACCTCTTTGTTATCGCTCTAAGCAAATGTAAAAAAGTGTAGCGTCGGGTTTACAAAAGTGAATCACTCTAAATGAAAGAGTCGTACGCGCCACGTCCCCTTCATAAAAGACTTCAAATATATACACGCCCATGTGTGTTCAACGGCGGAGAGGCCAGTCGCGGATCGAAGCTTTAGAAAACCCGTCGCGCATTCGCACGTAACAAACGATCCGCTCAATGCTTCAATCCGCCGTTCTTTCGTCGCCTCTGCTCGCAATTTATTCTTCATCGCGAGAATCGCGGTTTCAGACCCGGGCGGTTCATCGATCGCGCGAAACAGCCCCCGCACGATTTGCTTTGCCAGGAACGGATGGAGTTTTGGGTTAAGTGTCCCCTCGCGGTACATGCCTCCGACTAAACAGCTTCTTTTGCTTTGACGTTGGTCGTGCAGCCAGCGGTGTTAACTTTGCTCTTTTTGGAGCGGCTTGAAACGGAGTCGCGGGTCTGCGTGTCGGTTCCCCTTTCGAGTTCGACCGCGAAACACCGACCATATGGGTTGCTGGGTCGCAAGTCCCCAGCCCGTGCAAGCACGTGCGCCGAAAAACCACTCGGCGTCGTATTTATCGCGAGCAACTGCTCGACTAAGCCCAGCTAGAAGCTCCATCGAGCGTCCCGTCTACACGTGTAAATCCTGTCAGACACGTATGATCGCTTCGGTACGCTTAAGAAACCCCCGTTATTCATTTTTTTGCCGCTTTATAAATTAAGGGCAGCTAAAGTCATCCCGCACGGTAATTAAGGGAAAGTCTGGAAAGGGTTCCACTTTCGTCAGATCCCTTTGGATCCATTCGAGGCACGATCTTCGTGGCGTTTGAGAAGATGAAGGGTCGCGATCTATGTTTGATTTGTTTGCAGCCAACTGCATCCCGTTCCATCGGAAATTATTATTTATCGCCTGGACTAAACTTAACCCGCTGGAGGGAAGGAAAAAAAATCGGTGCGCCCGGATGGGGACAGGTCTCCGAGATTGCTGGAAAACGTGACTTTCCTCTCGTCGCGGGCCGACTCGTAATTAACGACGCGCGACTTAGATTGAGATAATGTACGAGACACTTTGAGCTCGGGACGCTGTTTTATAATAAGAGTGGTACCACTTAATTTTTTTTCGCCCGCCAGCGAAAGCGGCGTCCCGATGATATTTCACTTGCGCCTTCGGCATTGACCCCTTTTTTGGGAGCGTCATTTCCTCTTCCGTGATGCTTTTTAACTTATTTTTAGCGCGTCGACGGGCGTCGCTGTTGCCCGGGGTAGTAAGTGTTCTGAACGGCGTTTTAAAAGCAAGGGATATGGAATAATAAGTTTGAAACGTTATTATCCGGAAACGCCGTTGCCTCGCAGGGCGTTGAAATTGTTTCCCTTTGATCTACTAAGGGCTCTTCAAACTTGCTTCCACGGAAATGGCATAAATATTGACTAAAGCGAGACATATTTAACTGTAGATTAAATTCTCCTAAAATTAATAATATACGCGCACCACCATCGAGAGTAAATGATTCAAAGTTCAATTAAAACTTCAAGCACCGTCGGTCTATGTAATGATTTTACTGTCGGTCCACTTAAATCCCGGAAACCTCGGGTCTAAAAATACACCCGGCAATCTTCCCAACCTTAGCCGCCCGTTTTAACTCCCCGCCACTACTAATTATCGTTTCCAGTAGTGATCGATAAATATCCACAAAGTCGTCATACCCACGTAATAGGAAGTTCTAGATGCGATTCTCCACGGTTCCCGTTAATTCGTCGTCCCCCGATCATTATCGGGATCCGCGTGGCTGCGCCCGGCGTGCTCGTTCCTAGGCGTGGAAAAACGATGGATATTGAGTACGCTGACGAGAAGTGGAAATCTCGATACACGCACGTGCCGAGATCGATAAATCACGAGGCGTGGCCGGCCGTTCGTGCACTTAGCCAGCATCTAATCTATTATTGAGAGCGTCGTTCAGCGTTAATGCGAGCGGGCCGCCCGTTTAAGTGTCAAACCGATATTTCGAGTATCCATGCCCCGCGAGAGAACGCTCGCCGATGGTCCCTGATTTATTTCTCCCGATGAGATTGAATGGATGCGTGTCGCGTCCGGGACGAGCACTTAACGCTCGCGCGAAGCCAGTTCCACGCTCTACCTTGTACGGTCGTCAAGGTTTCTTCTTGCACCTTTGCGAGGTATTCAATGAACGATCCGCCGGGGGACGAGCGTTTGTCTAGCCCGTGCGAGGGCTAGGCGAAAATTGTCCGGCGTTATTTAATTCGATTTGGGCAATTCTTGAACGGCCACGGATTCACTGGGCGATGATTAAGGTGTATCTTTGCTTCGTTTATGCCGCCGTGTAGTACCTATTCACGATGTTAATGGGTACATGTACTTGAATGCACGGTCGTGAAAACGGATGCACAAATATTGTACTTATTTCCGTGGAATCGTACAGAGCTATCAATTATTACTGAACGAACCGAGTGATCCTCCCGTCGTGTATTACGCGGCCAGCTTTCTATACTATAATCAGACGGTACGCGCATGGGACGCGTTCTCTCGTACCATCATTTTTCATTCATTCAAGGTAACACAATCAACACGCCAAGGGACTCCTCCGTAATAGCGAGTACGAATTACAAGCTGCTTACGCTGTTTATCGAGAGTCAGTATCCTCTACAGTTCTCCTGTCCATTGCCGTACCGCTTCATCCTACACGTCTTACGTTGAAATTACACCATCGCACGCAATACCGGGACAATGTCCACGCGCGATTACCGTATATCTCCGTTCCTATTAGACCACGAAGAGGGAGCTCAAAATTTCAGAACGCATCGGAACGACCGCGTTATTTATAGTTGATGGTGGCGGATCTGAGATTTCCATTCTCCGTTGGGCCGGATAAGTGGTCCGGCCCGCGCTGCGTAATGTATATAAAATCGTTGCCCGGCCAGATAGACTGGCAGCGTTTCCGTCGCGTGTTTTCTCCAAGAGTGGACAATTTATTACGTGTCGCTCGAAACTGAACGCTCCTATGAGCCGTAATGGGCGTAATTTGTATGCATGCCTTCGCGCCGGCAAAAAGTCGGTATCGGCCGGCCGCGTCGTTGGGAACTTGTCTTCGATAACGATTCCTAATAACGCCGGGACGCCGCGCGACACCGTGTCACCGGCGATCACCGTGAAACGGACGTGGCTCGCGCGCCTTCGACGTCGCGTCGCGTCGCGTCGGTGAAAGCGCGGTCGTTTAAACGACCGTGCACGCCCGTCTAAACACTGTCATCCAGTTTTCAGCTTAAACGGAGAGCCTATTAAATCGGACAAGGAGCCTGAAATCGGGCGCCTAGTTAACACGCGACACGGCCAATCTGCGCCCTTGCGTCTTGGCCGTCGTGCCATCGATCCATCGATCAGCCGGACGTCCGGATCGGATGTTCGTCGCTTTTCATTTCGCAAACACGAGTTCGCCCCGATAATGCGCTCTTTGTGCAACATTTGTCGCACACGGCACGACGAATCCTCGTTCTCCTCCCGAACTTCTTCGGGGCGGTTTCTTTTCGTATTTCACTAATACCAGAGCAACGGTAATTAGTAGATCGTCGTTGAACAGGCGATATTCTTTTCATCGTCGACATTGCATCCACCGATTCCCCCGTGCGAGCGTTCGTCCTGCTCGAATAAAATTCACCCCGCGCGTACAGATTGATATCAGGATCCGTTAATAGCATCGGACTAGAAAGTAATGGAGCCACGACACGTGCATTAACGCGTATGTCATCTCGAGTCGATCTCTGAGGAGATATTCCGCGTCGACGGCGAGAACCACCTTCGTGTTCCGCAGCTGTGCTTGATGCGCGGAAAGGACGGAGGTGCAAAGCCGACGATGCAGCCGACACCGTGGTCAATAATAAATCAATGAGTAATTAAAGGCTAACGGTACAGGGCAAATGAGCCGGGGCTGACCACTAGCCAGGACCCGGAACCGGGATTCTCCCGTCCTCTTTGCTCCATCGTGCTCGGCCATTTCGCTGATGTACGAATGATTTCATCACTGGTTATCCATCATCGCTTCGCCTAGCGGTGAGATGTTTGATGATGCCGCGCTCTCTTGAACGCGTTTCGTTCGCGCTGATGCGCCAGAAAAGAACAACCGGGCCTGTTGCACTCGCGAGACGTGTACTACGCTTGCGGAAGCGTTCGATTTAGAGAGGGGTGCGACCGTGTAAAAACTGTCGGGGTTAAAGACGGAGTGAGATAATTGAAGTGAAGCGTTCTATTCGTAGAGGTAAAGAAACGTGGAATGGGAACTCGATATCGGCTAGTTCATTTTTCATACGAGTTCCCCTTTATGGTACATCTTCGTTGATAACCGCGGAGTGGCGTAAAGTTATTTTCTCGTTACGATTCGTACAATAATTTTAACTCAACGGCCAGCCGTCGTGCACCGAGGCTAAGTATCATCAGGAGCGTAAGACACGCAACGGAACACGCGTTACTCGGTAATTGCATAACAGTATTTAACTCTGCAATATGCCGGTAATTTGCATGTAATAAGCCCGCCGTGTCGTAACGCTTGCCACAGTGTTCTATCTACAGCTTATTTAAGCAAACCGATAAATTTATCAAACGCGAGACGGGGGTGTTGGTGGGAATAATAAACGACTGTATCGATCGCCGCGTATCCATCGTTTAAGCAACTTTTCCGCGGTTTCGATAACAGTAGAATGGACGATAAGATCTAGCAACCTTTCGTTGAATACCTTTCAATGAATTTCCGTACACGTAATCGACTGCGCCGCGTGTCTTCGCTTGTCAGCGTCCGCTAAATAGAGACCGGGGTCGGCTATAAATTAATCGATAATCATCTACAATTCCCGCAATCATCGATAATACGAATCGCCAATGGTATCAACTACGCCGCCGTGGTTAATTGAAAACCACGTATTATTAATACTCTGCCCGGTTGAACCGTGAACGAACCTAGAAGTCGACGATTGCCAGCCGGCATACAGCGAAACCATATTCGTGATATTTCGTACTGGCTCGCACGATACTCCGCGGTAAGGCTAATTGACGTTCAGTCGTGTTTCGTTTTTCGTTTCGGTAACACCGTGTCACGAGTGATATGTGCGCCGCTTTTAATGCGTAGTAATAGACGCGGGTGGGTTGCGAACGATGCAGGAGAGTTCGAGGGTGATCGACGAATTCGGCGGGCAGTAAAAAGCTGGGAAATGTAATATATTATTTTCATTTATCTTTTCGGAGGAATATTGGCGGCGAAATTATTTTTTCGTTTGCGCTTCAGTGAAAAGCGCGTCACGATTTTCTCTGAAGCGATGCTATGCGCGTAACACAATAAATTAATATTAGCTCGCTGTCGTTAGCAAAAGTGCTTTTTCCGCGCATCCACCTGAACTTTATTCGTGTGCGATGTAACTAGGTTCAAGCCGATAGTTTTCACGACACTCTCGCGAACCGATTGTTACTGTTGTTACGCGTTTAGTCGCGGCCAACGACGAACGTTGCTCACATCTGCGACAATCGCGACGCTGCGCGTAAGTACGAGCGAAAACGCCCACGAGCTTCCCAGGTATTCGCGGAAACGACTTTTTCTCGCAATAAACCTGCCAATTTCCATTCACGCGTCTCATCGCAGTGACTCACCGATTTCCATAACATTATCCTGCAACACCATTCTATTCATATCGCTCATGGGCGAATTCCGTCGCAATTACGCGTCCCTCGTCGCGTCCCAATTTCCATTCCCGGCGTACACCATTAACCGCGCCCGTGCAAATAATGCGAATGCCGGTGGTCCGGGGGGGGGAATTGTGTCAGAAATTGCCGGGGAACTCGGATCAAAAGGTTCGCCGCGAAACGCGGGAAAATTGTGAAAACGCAGGGCGCCGCGACGTCGAGAATCGACGAGCCAGCGCGGCACAGTCATCGACGACGAACCGCACGCGCCGGCGAGCCTCTTTAACGCTGAAACAAGGCGAAACGCTAACACGGTTGCTCGCATCACTCGACAGGTCCAATTACACGTAGCTCCAAGTGCTTCTCGCGGGTCTGGGGTGGCGGATTCGTGCCACCTTTCGCGTCTTTAGAATTATGCAGCCACGTTGAAACACCGCGTCCCCGTAGGCGAGATGCCCCCGACTCCTTTTTTTTCTCCCCCGCCTCCTGTCCTTCCTTCCTTTCGGTACTTTATTCTCCGTTTCGCGGACCATTTAAGTACGTTTCACCCGCTGCCCATAATTAGAGGCAGCGCGGTGAAACAGAGTTCTGCGGGTTTTCAGTTTACTCGTTCTCTTCGACGATGAAATGAACAGAATTCTTATCCTTATTTTCGTCGCACTTACGAACCGTCGCCGGTCGAGCAGTATATCGAAGAGTAATTAGAAGCGCGATTAGACGCTGGAGAAATAATAACGGAGAGACTTTTAAGAAAAAATCCCGTCAGCCTCTGAATCGCCCTTCAATCCGAATCGGCTTCTTGCAAATTATCCGCGCCCGGCTAACAAGACCCGGTCTCGTAGCAAGAAACTTTCGCCGCCTGCAGCAAGGGAATGCACTTACCCGAAAGAAAAAAAGCGAGGACAAGATCACGCGAACAATCGACAAGTTCGACTTTAACCATCGCCGATAAAATCCGCTTCTTCTATCGTGATTCGGGATCGTGGCGATCGCTTGATCGATCGGGCTACGGTCACGATCGAGCGCGATATCGTCGATGCCCAATGCAAACGATCGATCGGTCAATCGCCGAGCGATTTCGCCTCGCATGACTACGTGCCTCTTCTTTTCGCCCGGCGATCCTTTCAGAAGGCGAATACGCATCCTCGACGGTGAACTGGAACCTGACCGGCGACGCCAGGGGAACAAAAGAGGTCCATCGTCGCGGAAAGAAACCGGGTTATGCACAGAATTGCGTATCTTCCTCGTGTCGGGTAACGAATTTCCGTCAATCGCTGTTCCGCATTCCGGCGCATTCTCGCTCGTGGGAGTGGCTCAACATTCGAGCAAGCCAGCTCTTATTCCGCTCGAGTTCGAGAATAATAGAGGTCTCGCCGCGAACGACCTCGAGGCTGTGATCTCGAACGGTTCTCCTGCGATTACGCGGTACCGACCGCCTTCCGGGGAAAATATCGAGGCTCTTGCGACGGGGCCGGTCGCGAATTTCGTTCCCCTTTCGTACGAAAAAGGGGCGAACAGTTGGCCGAGTAATTTGTCCGGCAAAGGTTAAACGATATTCCTGGACCTCGAAACGGCGTTAAGTACAATTCACCGGACAAGTAAAAAGTTCAACGACCCCCTTAATTTCGCCCAGCGATTGAACCCTCCTTCGTACTCCCCGCGTCAGTCCCAGCGAGCAGAGTAATGTTCAGCGGTTCGTCGAATCCCAACCGGCATGGAAAACCAATTAAGACGCGATTAGCCGAAGGTAGCGGGTGTATCATGATCGATTACCCCAACGATAAGGGATCGTGGTTCGCGGTGCAACCTTAATTAGCGTACACCCTCGGAACCGATTTCTTTTCTCCCCCTTTCTCCCCCCGTTCTCCATACGAGAGCTACCGAATAAACCGCGTATATACACTCTTCTGCCTCCCGTCGCTGTATCCTCGGTGGTCCGGCCAGGTCGCTAATAGGCAAAGGTAAAAAGTAGGCCTATGAATCAACGGTGCTTAAGAATCGTTAGAGCCCCATTGACCGGTCGAGGCGGCAAGAAAGCGAGAGCAAAGTCGGCTCGCCTACGTGCTCGCATAAGTCGCGGACAATGCGTAGCTAAACCGTTTAATAGCGATAACAGTTTCTCCGGCGCGGGACCGCTTCCACAGCAGGTCGTCGTTGATGCGCAAAAAAGGCTGAAAAGGAAGTCGCGACACTCGTAGACGGGGAAACAAGGATGCTCGAAATCCTGTTCCCGTGTTCGGCGCGTGTGAAGGCCGCCTTATCTGTGCCCCCTCGCAGGTAGAGTTAAGCCTACGTAGGCATTGCGATCATCCGGTATGGCGAATATGGACGGGAACACGGTGGGCGGAATTCTGTAACGTGGTTCTGATGGAACTTTTCTCCTTTTCTTTTTTTTTTTTTATCGTTAAAGGCGATTGTGTGGTTTCTTTTTAAGAGTCGTGGGCTTCGATGGGGCGTTTATTGTGCGACACAGAATGGTTAATAGTAAATGCTTCTTTGACGAAAGTAACGACACGCGAGGTAGTGCTTTAAATTTGCGGTGCACTTGTCGGAGAAGGAGGTCTTCCGAATGTTTTCATGCTTAATAATTAATTGAGAAAAGGGAATCCATTTGTTGTACCATTTCATTCCAGTACTTGGGGAAGAGCGGATCTGCGTTGGCAGGAGAAACGGTAGAGTCGGGTTCAACCCGTCTGCAAATTTGAAAAACATCCGCGAACGTATATTTCTTTTTTAATTATAATTTACAATGGCAAATAGCGTCTATGCGATATACGTGTACGTGGCCGATTGCCAGTAGGGAGATTGCACATGAACGATGATTGTACGAGGGTAGATTAGACATACCCTTGCACCCCTACAGAGAGAGCAGCCACACGATATGACACTGTACAATGCGGCATTAACGACCTTCGTGAATTATAACGCGCATATTCTCCGTGTTCAAATTTCCGACTTGCATATCATGGTTTAATTTAACCCTCGAGCTCCGTGACAGCAGGAAATTGTTTTTCGTCCGGAATGACGAGCTTCACGTGAAATCTTGAGGAATAATGTATGGTATAATGTAACCAACACACTACATTCGAATACCCGATCGCAAGTCAGCCATGCAGTAACTGAATGATAAACGATGCTTCTAACATGTACAATAACTGTTAAATAAAATGCGAATAGAATACGTTGTATGCGGTTTACGATAAATGTCAATTACAATTTCAATTTACATATTATAGTATATTATCGGTGTATCGAAGTTTGTACACAAGAATTTCAATCCCGCGCTCGGTCACTAATTATTCGAAAACGATTCGCAATCATAGGGCCGGTGATATAAACGGTGGGTAATTATAATCTACACTGATTATCCGTCCAGTTATTTATGAGAAATTTATGTATTAGGCAGAAAGCCGAGTCGACCCGACCAGCCCCATTGAGTGAGCGTTTCGACGCTACCACGCGCATAGGTATCGCTCAGGGTGAAACGCAACGGGGAAAGGTAGCTCGGAGAAGAAGTCGAGGATACGGGACACGCCTTCCTCGAAATATACGGCATTTAAGTCGTCCTAGAAACAGCCTTCTCGCATCGGTGGGAAATCTTTCTCGCCGGCTAGATTCTGTCCGGCGCCATTTTTAATTAGTTTCGATCGTCGATAATCGGCAATTTAAACCACCCTGCCCCCATCTGTCGTGATTGCGCGCCGTTACGAATTTCGAGCCGCCGGGGGACCAATTTCTCGTGTCGCTTTACTGACTGTGTCTTCTCTTCAATTCTGATAATCGATTAGAGAACGTGACAGCACCGACGAGATATATTAATAGACGAACTACCATAAGCACTTCGGTGGCCCATCGTGACTGACCATATATCGACTTAGAAGCACTCGATTGAAGTATTTCAGTATTTCCAATTATGTATATTAAAGCAGGTCCACACGAAAATAATAATTCCACTGTGCAACATATAATACAATGCAGAGGAAACGAATCGCAGATTTCATCAACTCAATTTAACGGAGCAATAATTGAACGGCGGTCGTTGCAAAATCGCCCGGCAATATCCTGCCTTGTATAATCAATTTTTCGGCATCACCGACGTAGCCCGAACACCGCGGCCGTGCCGCCAAATAATTACTTTCGGCGGAACTAACACGAAAGCTCAGGAGCATACGAAAATTGCGACCGCGGTCGCGTCTCGTGTGAGCGTTAATTAACTGTTTAAAATAAGTGTCGCGGAACGGAGGGTAATTGAATCAACAATGTCGCGGATTTAATTCACTGCCGATTGAATTCGCTAAATCGACGATAAATTATTCCGCGAGCTGCGTCTAAATCGAAAAGCGGGCCCGCGTTTCGGCGCGTGTAATTAACGATCGGAACGACAGCCTGGACGCCTCGTGGCGCGATGCTTCGACCCGCCCCGCCGCGAGGGTGAAAACGGGACGGGCGCGCGGCGCGAAGAAAAACGGAAAAACGTCGGGCCGACGAAACGAAGGAGTTGGATCGAAGTCGACGTGTTTCGCGATCGCATCGCCGAAGAAATCGCTCGCCTGATTAATCCGCTAATCAAACGCGACAGCTACCACGTAGCTAACAAGGGACGAGCAACGTCGATGGTAATAGCTTCACGCGAATTTGCGTACGATGTTGAGGATTTTTAGCGCTCGGAATTCAATGAACCGTCGTCCGAGGACAGTTAATCTATCTTCGTTCAATGTTCAAATTTTCCGCTTGCATTTTTGTCTCATTCCCTTGGAGTGTCGTAAAATTATTGTCCATAGATGGACGCGTAATGCATAAATGAATATTCACTGCTTGGGGCACAGAAAATTACTTTCATTAAGGATTAAAGCAACCAGGAGTAGGATGGGCCGCCCTTTCGGAACGACAATAGGGCTGAGCATTGGTAGCAGAACAAGCTAAATGGATGCGTTTATTTCAATTATACGGGCAACAATCCATTCCATGTTTTCCTTGGGAAAAAGAGACGAAAACGTAATTAATAAACCGGACGGGAGACACGGCGAGAGCAGCGATTACGCTTTTCTCGCGAGGATTCCATTATTCTTAGTGCAGAAGGCGGCTCTTGCGAACATTGCCTCGAGTGCTCGCGAAGCTGCTTCTTTTGTGAGGGCTTTCTTCCTTTGAGAGACCGCGTATCTTTCTTCGAGCGTTCAAAGGGAGGGAGAGGGAGATATATATATATAGAGAGAAAAAGAGGGGATGGAAAAAAAAATAGAAAAGGGTGACTCGGTGGATGCTGCTGTTACAACGATCTTGGTTCTCTCTTTTGTCGTGGTGATCGTGATAATTGAGCTCCGTTTCGAGACTCGGCTCTATTCTATCTCCTCCTTAACGAAATGTCTTCGTAGGTGTTACATCTCCCGCCGTGAACATTGTAACTGGACATGTCGCGAATTCGGAGACATTATTATTGGATAACTGGTCGTTAGTGGTGATAGTACGTGGTGAATCCGGGTGATAGTTAAAACGGACTTAACGTTCGTATAATAGAGTTTCGGGATTGCAGCGGCAACCTTTATGGCAAGAATATGGATATTACCCTTAGTAGAGGCGTCTCCTTTCCGGTTAAACGGCTCGTGTGCTAGCCGAACAGACGGCACAGGGAATAGTGGAACTTCTGGGCCAGATAGGGTTAAATTGCTCGATGTAAAATCGGGGAAAATCCTACGATTATGCGAGAAACTGAGGCATTATTGTGCCGCTCAATTCCTAATCGGACGGAATGGCGACCAGTTCCCCGTACGAATTCAGCCGTAAAAATGAGATGCAATTAATTTCTACAAACTGGACTAGACTAAACTATAATAAACTTCACTATTATTTCAAATACCCTGTTCACTATATCCGCATTACACTTTGCACATCAATGATTAACGCAACAAGAAAACCCAAAATCTATTTCAATCTCGGTCCATCGAACCGAATTTAAACGCCATTCCGTTCTGCCTTCGCTATGGCTGCTGACGAAAATCAACCCACTACCAATTAATGCGAACTCTCTCAGAAATGGACACATCACCGGAAGTCCCCCCGCAACGAGGAGGCACAGTTATTCTCGTCTGACCGTTGATTCGCTTACAACCGCTGGAATAATGGAAACGATCATTCTCCTAACTCGAGCGGGGCATAATTAAGGTACGATTACAGGACGACTCGAACTGGTTCCATTCTCATGCAAACGATCGGCTTTCGTCCCGCTATTGCACCCGCGTTTCGGCGGTTCGCAAAGGAGCAGACCGTTTGAAAGAGTTAGAGATCATTAAACAGCGCCGTATTGGACAAACCCGCGCGCGATTACGATAAGGCCCGACCAAATTGAATGTGTAATTAAATCGAACGGACGGACGAATGAAATAATGGGTGTCATCTGATAATGACCGCCTCCCTCGTTGTGCCAGTCATGGCCCCGGCTACGTGCGGCGAAACGCGAGATTAAAGTCGTGTCCCTTTTGTGATCCGACAATACATTGCCCGTCCACCCCGCGGACCGTGGTCGATAATTAATTGATCAGCGGTCGCAGATATCGCGTGCCCGTAACACCGTTAGTTACTAGTTGGACGCGTCTAGTCGACCTTTCTCCGTCGCTCTTCGTTAAACGCTCGAAATTGGTTTTTCGGGGAGACTTTCGACAAGGTGAACGTGCGCACGTTTCGCGAATGAAAGCTTACACGGATTGGCGATCGTAGATAACGAACGCACGACGAAACACACGGTCGTCGGTTTTCAATTATTCCGTAGAAACGATCCGTTCGTCCGTGAACGAAAGTCCGCGAACACTAAATGTTCCCGCTTGAAGACACAGAAAAATTGCACAGGATACATGGCGTCGAGTGCAGAACGGAACTAACGCGAGGAATGCGTGCCCCGGCTGAAATTCAGTTGAACCAGGTGAAAGCTGCTTTCTACGGGGCGAAGGAATAGCGATCGATCCGTCGTCGATCCACGGAGCATACATACACGTCACGTCCGAACGCCAGCCTTGCCGGTTATAAATCCGTGCACGGTTAACGTTCGTCGTTTCTGCTCCAAATCGTGCAACGTTTCCCGCGCCGCAACAAATTGAACGTTCACGTGCGGGAAACATCGCGATCCGTCCGCGGGGAATCCGTGAAAGTCAATGGAGTTGGCGAAGAAAGGGGGGGTAATGGAAAGTCGCCCGGGAGATGGATCAAAGGTACGATGGGCTTGACCGATCGATCGAAACCATCGGTTACAGAGATCGGACACCGACGAGGCCTTACGAGTGCCCGACGCCAGCGTGGCAGCGTGAAAAGAAATAATGGCAGATAGTCGCGGTCAGATAAGGTGAACTGACACGAGCCATCACCTCGCGCCACGTCCGTTGTCCGTGGACGAGAAAGGCTTTTGCCTTCTCTCGCGTCGGGGGTTTCCGTTTGTGTATTCGGTTACCCTGTTCCCACAGAGAGTGCCCTAACTCCGTTGTATCTACGTCCCTCTTATTTGTCTTTCTTCGCGCGCGCCGTCCCGGCGCGCAAAGAGCCGTGCATTTTCTAGTAAAAGCCTAGACCGCGGACGACAGCTCCTTCCTGTGTATCCTTTCAGGTCGTCGCGGCAACGGATAGAAGAAGGAACGGGAGACCGTAAATGGGCTGATGTTATCGAAAGGGCCGATTGTTCGTTTACACCCTGTTTGCTTGGCCGTGCGACGCGCGGGGGGGGGGGGTTCCTCGCAGCCAGGAAATTACTGTTACCGCGAAAACGGGTTCACCTACGAAGGGGCGAGGGAGACTTGAGCGTTCGACGTGCAGCCGGACGATATCGTTTCGTAATGACGGTCCGTCGAGCAAGCCTAAGGGGCCAGGTACACAGTTTCTTGGTGGAATTCAATCTTCGCCAGTCGGCTAATGAGACCGACGCGGCGATCGAGATAGATACAGTTGATTTGAGTTAGAGAGATTAAACGCAGGACCGGCAGTTAGTCGTTGTCTTTTTTCCTCCTCTGTCAGACGGTTGGCGAAGTAGAAATTGAAGGCAATTTTCTAATAGGACGATTCGCGTTGTCCGGCATATTCGGCTTCTGCGTCTACCCGATTACCCAGCTGGTCTGTTCAAAAACCGGTACCGTCGGATGCGTTTATTAATGCACACCCGATCAGCAGGCCTAAACAATCGGCGACCGGCCAGACGTCCGCGTTGAGCGTTTCCTACAATCCGTCATTAATGCTCGATTAAATCCACGAAACCGTACAAGTACCGCAGAGAAGGTGGACGAAGAGCAGCACGGTGTGTATGAGTCGACGCTTTCTTGTCCGTTCGCCAACCACCAGCGTCACCAGCGTTGCCACCGGTCAATCAGAAATTTTATTCAGTAAACCGCCGCGCCTTTAACCAGTGTATCGCATTAAACGGGGTCCTCCTTGTTGTGAACCCCCCCCCCCCCCCCTCCCCGTTTGGTTCTCTCGCGAATGAATTATTCATGGCCTCGACTCAATTCAGCAAGGGGGTCCGACTCTCTGGAAGTCAGTCAGAAATACAGGTCCAGATTATAATAGCGCTCACCCGGTCGTCCGCCGGCACCGTGAAAACACTGAAAACGCTTTCGTCCGCCTCGTTTTCCTTCCTTCCCCTGCTCGGCCGTCTCGACAGACCCTCGGAACCGGGGGAAGTGCGCTAGGTGGCGAGCATTTCCATGCAAAAGTCTCGCGCCGAGAGGATCTCTTGCAGCTGCCCCGCGATGAAAATGCATAAATTTCCGGCATCTTCGAATCGGCGCCACTTGCGCGAGGAGTGCGAACTGTATAGGGGTTCAGGGCATGAATGATTTCTGCGACAATATAGTTCGACCAGCCGTTCTGCCTTTTGTGAGGAATTTTCGAGCGAAACGAAAACCGTCTCGGAGCAGACTATTTCAGCACTGGTTATTCGGTTTCTTTATTTTACCGGTGATTACTTCGAGCCAGCATCACACGCGTCTGAATCGTGCAGCACGATTACATAAACCAGATAACGAATTTACCAGCGCAATATAATGAAATCCTGCTCGAGGATTCGGTTACCGGTGCGCATTATACTTCCTTCTAATGAACGACCGCAATTATCGCGGAAAAAGAAATCCGCGAAGCATCTGCGCCTAAGTAAAACTCACCTGGCTGTTTACGATATTTCTAAAGCGAGCGCATTATCGGGACACGATTTCATGCGTCGCGCGAGCAAACGGGTGGCCTCTGTTCTCTTTCAAATCGCACGGCGAGTCGAGCTCTAGTTGCACGCGTCAACCAACGGGCTGCTAACGAAATTTATCGTGGTACCAGGCTTAATTTGCGCTTAATACACGAGAACCATGCGAACGATCGCGCGAATTCAACGAGCGTCGCGAGTTATGATGCAGATCCGGCCAGAACCGGAATAACCGCGGTACGTGTTCAATTCATGGACTGCGAGCGGAGTTCTATGATCAATGCGCCACTATCGAGACGGAACCGAGAACCCGGTCGTATTCCACGAACACACGGTTCAAGATGAAACCGAACACTGTTCGATGCTAATGAGTCGCGAACCGCGGGTAGAAAGCGTGCGGATATTTTTCTTCGACGCGATAAAGGAGGCCCGTGGTAATTTGGAAATGGTTTACGCTACATTCTTAAATCTATTAATTCGCACTTAAATAAAATTCATCAAATTCCCCCAATTTTAATTTAGAATTATCGTACGGCCCGTATTCAAGTTTCGTGATTGAAGATTGAGAAGATTTCAGCTTTTATTGAAGTATTTGCAGGATGTTTAGTATAATTGTATTGGAGGTCCCAAATAAATTCTCCGACCCGTTGTAATTGAAATTACGACACCCATTATAGTAACGTTGCAACATCTAATTCACAGTTAAGAAAGTCATGTTTCGCGGGCTCGTGCACCGCGTACAATCTCGTTCACATTCGGTTAATTTTCTGCTAACTCGGAATCTAACATTGCGCATACTACCGGTGAAGGCTTAATCGCAGAAGATCCCGGGGAAGATTGATTATTTCCTCGATAGGACTAGTTACACGGGGCCAATTAACTATCAGCCGCGCTTGGACTCCGTTTTCCTTCTTACCTGCTATCCAAGAGCCGCTCTTTAACCAATCTAAATCTCTCCACATTAACCGTGACGCAACAGCCTTTACAAATCAAGCGGCCAATAAATCTGCCACTCCGCGTTTATTAATTTCCAGGGTATCCCTTGAATCTGGGGGTTGTTCATTCAATTTGCTCGTGTTTTCATTCCCGGAACGAACATTCGTAGGAATGAAACGGTTTAAAGTGCGATAAATCGTTCTTTCCCGATTGCATTTCCCTTTCGTTTCTTTTTCCTCCCTACTTTGCTGGCCTCTTTTCTCCCTTTCTTTCTTTTTACATTGGTCCGCCGGTGCTTTTTCTGGCCAACGATGATTCCCCCTCGCTTCTCGGCATCCCCCGAATATTCGTAGACAGATAATTGCGGCTATAAATTCTAGATTAATCGAGGCCAACGCGGCCTGTCGTTGCCTCCTCCTCGCGAAATCCATTTCGCATTATAAATCAATCGGGTCGTTTCTCTCGTTCTCCCCGCGCACTCGCCCGCACCACCTCTCGATAAAACTTCGACACTCTCCCCCTTGGCGGCGATGATGCTCGCGAACTGGATTACATTGCCCCGAAACTTCGCCCTCGAACCCTTGTCTCCCTTCTTTCTTTTTTTCCACTCCACCGAAGCCGCGCGATCGAATCTCTCAATTTACACGCGTTTCGTTTACACGCGCCGTTTGGAAGTTCGCGGGGGTTCGGATCGGGGGTTGAACGAGATCGAGAGGGAAACTTTGCTACATCTGCGAGACGGATTAAAGAAGTCCGTCTGTAGTAACGCGATGCAGTCTCATTCCATTGTTATCATTATTTCCACGAGGAGCAATAAATTCTCCGAACTCCCGTCGCATTGTTGAATAATCGAAACCAGACCCAATCCGCCGAACGACACGGGAATCACTTTAAACCGCCGCGCAATTAAATTATAAACCTCTTGGAAAAAGGCTGCAAGAAAGGGAGCTAACAACGTTCGCCAAATTGCACGCAGAACGACCGCAGACGTATTGCAACGCGCGTCGCACAACACGTATCCACGATTCGATTCGAATCGAATCGTTGAAGCGGCTCGTTAATCGACGAGAAATCTCATTTCTCGCAACAAGCTTGTTCCCGATTTGCACGCAACGTTGGTCGGTTTAATCGACTAATTCGCGGGCACGAGGAAGGGGGTCTAATGGGACACGCTCGGTGCAAACTCGAGATCCTGGCCCGAGAATGCGAGAGGAAACAACGGGCGAAACGTCCGATAGCACGGCGGGATGGATAGGTGGTCGGGTCTGGAATGGGGCACGCCTTTCGAGCCTCGATCTCGCGCGATTTAGGGCTCTTAATTATACGTGTGCGGCGAAGAGGAACGCGCGATCGTGGCGGGGGAGTCGTCTTCGCGTGTGCAGACGCGCGTACACGCGCAAAACCGCTTCGTCCACCCTCTTCTGCTTCCGCCCGCAACCCCTTATCACTGTTGCCCACCGCGCGCCATTATGAATAAGTATACACGGCATATTGACGCTTGTATCGAGGCGTGGTATGCCCGAAGCATTGACCGGCCAAATCTGACCGATCTTCTTTCTTGCATCTCGTCTCGGGATGGACTCGCGAGGAGTGCGTGTCCTGGCGGGTGTGCGAGGTATGCTTCCTGGAAGTTGAAACTGCACGGCTCTTTTCGTATCCCTCATCTAGGATGGGGATGAATTGGAAATTTCGAGCGGATCAGATGACACGGATAACATGGAAATTCGCGAGCCGATACGCGTGCTAGGTTTCCGTGCTATAGAAATACGTAGTGCTCGGTGGGAAATATATAATATTCCGGTGTGTTAAATGTTTCAAACCAGTCGGGAGGGGAGACGCTAAAGGAAATACGCGATTGTGTCTGCCGGTCCTATTTTGGAAAAAGCGAACCGCGCAGTATATAGATATTTAATATTTAATATCGAATTTAATATTGGAATTGACGTATTCGGAACTTCTATATTGGACAGGTTCGGTGTAACGTTTCGCGAGGACTAACAAGACTGAAGAGATTGTTGGATTTCCCATTAATTTCAGTTAGTAACGCTCATCTTTATTTAGACCCCCGAAATCAGGCCATGCCCGAATGCTGCGCGTAAAAATTCTAAAAGTCTTCCTGTAACATTAATAAAACATACGCAATGACACCATCTAAACTGCATAAAACATATCTAATTCCGTTCGCCTTTAACAATCGCAGCTGATGCATCTCAATCCCGCCACAACGATGTTCCTATCATTTTAATCGAAACGTTCTTATCATTAAGCAATTCGGGCACACTATTCTCGTGACGAACGTATTGATTCAGAAGATTCGACGTCGACCAGCGCCGTGTACACGCGTTACATTATCCCCCGCCGGTCCGCGTCGCGAAGGTTCCGCGATTAAGGCTCGCCTCTTCGATAGGCGAATGTGTATCGATGGTCGAGAAATCGATCAACACCCCGCCGCAACTCGAGACAAAGTCATTGCCGGGCTGTACACCCGTGAAATTAAATCGTGGGCCCCGCGATGATCATCAGTCACGCGAGTGCGTCCGACGGCCATGCATAAGCACGAAGTGTTCGTTGTACACGTGTACGCCGGCCGAGAGGTGACTCGCGCGAAACCAAGCGTCGTGTTCCGTTTCCATTGCGCGAATCATCCCTTCTGGGGCGCGTCGCGGTCGAACGGAAACGCTTAACTTGTAAATTGCTTGCCCGCCGGGCGCACAGAACGCCCACGTCCAAGAAATCACGGCCGCGTATCGTTCAACCCAGATCGTCCTCGGCTCCCGAGCGTGATCGATCATCGATCCGCTGCACGGCAGTGCGAGCTCGCCGGTGAATCGATCGAACCGGCGAGATTCGTTCGTTCATCGGTACGATCGTAATGCACGGTCGCGAAATAACAAGCCCTTCGATTGGATGCTATCCGCTTCCGTGAGCGGATTACCAAAAGCGCGTCACCGATTCAACAGAGTTCTCGGTGGCTCGTTGACGCGAACGGAGCCCCGGGGTCTCGCGTAACCGCTCGTCGACCGATTGTTTAACACGGACTACAACGTAGGAATTGCGAGAGAGATTGATTTCGGAGGTGGCTCGCTATTCTTATCCGCCGTTTCGTCCTCGCGTTTCCGGCGGATCGATATTCGACGACGAAATTTGGCGATCTTTCAATTTTCCTGCCACGCGTATTGGGAAGTAAAAGCCCGACGATTCCATCGGATAAAGTGACGTTACCCCGTATGGTTCGGGTCTGTGTCTTGATTCCAGGATCTTTTGAAATCGAAAGTCAGAAGCATCAGGTGATTCACGATTTTCGACGGAGCTTCGCCATCCGCCAGGAACTCCTGTTGAAAACCTTATTAGCGGCGGTTAGCCGTTTAAGTGACGATCGATCGGGGCCCTAAGCCAAAGCTTATTGTGGCCCCGGTCCCACGGGCGGCCAAAGTCCAGAAGTGCGGTGGCGAACGAGAAAGCACTTCGCGGAGGACGATATTAACCCACGGTGTGGCCTGTCCCGGACAAATCGCGTATTTACGATCTCCCAGTACAATGGAGGGACTTTTAATCCCCGGTGCTCGACCTCGCGCGGACTTAGCCCGGGGACCAGTCGCGTCGGGTTGTATTTCGTCCTCTCGTAGACTGGCGAAAGCGCATACGGTTTCGTTGCTTACGACACGCACGCGAAAGGTATGGTCCAGGCCCGACCGGCGAAGAGGAAACGGGAAGAGGGGGCTACGTGTGTACATAAACATGTCGAGGAGCCATTATGCAAATTTTTAAATACGACGGGACCATATATCCAGCCGGCGGAGTGTGAAAAATAAAATTAGCATTGCCACAAATGTTTTTCGGCTTAAGACCGCTCGGTTCGGCCGCGCGCAACCAACAGCACGCCGGTGCCGTCAGCTCTCAGTCATCGGCGGTAATACCGAGCTGGCTAGGTCGCGCTCGTTCGGGGAACCGTTCGAGGAACCATTCGGGGTTCCTCTCCCGTGCTGCTTTGCAACGAAAATTATGTTCCCCTTTCCGAGAAAGCGATCCCGCGCTGCCAACGCGTGCGCCTCGTCCCCCGCCGGACGTCGTGAACGGTCCTCTTCCATCGCGGGTGAACAGAAAACCGCGATCATTAATATCCAGCTACGTTCAGAGACATCCGGAAGCCACGGAATTCTGTTCGACAAACCGCTCGCATAAGAATCGTTGACATATCGGACCTACCTGGCGGTGAATTTGTCGCCAGTTTCGCCGCCGTCAGTGAGAACGAAGGCGCGCCGGTGTGATCAATTTTTTGTCGCGCGAAATTCGTGGAAATGCCCGGTATTCCATGCGGCGCCATACCCGTCCCAGCATTAATTTTCACGCCGACGAACTGATAGCGGCCGGCGCGCAATTTGTCTAGATCGCGATAACGTCCTCGCGGAACGATCGTCCACCCTCGAGCACCGTGACGCAGCCCTCTTTCCAATCCCGTTGGTCAAATGCGGACAGACCAGTTTTCCTTGATTCACATCCCGGCAACCTTTGCGACGCGATTCATCGCGGCCGGAATCGCGGCCGCGCCGCAATTACACGTTCCGCCTGCTATTGCGCAACCGCGACGATTCTATTCCGTTGGACTGCTCCGGTCGTTTCCGGTTACGGTGAAAAAGGAAAAGGGTCGATCGGCTGGCGCCGCTGGCACGGTTGGGTCCCGCTACGGGTGTGGGCAATCATTTGCTATTCGCTGCCCGAGCGTTGATTTAAATAATGCGACGAGACGAGATTCTATTTGACGGATTGAGTATAGGTTGTTGCGTGCATGTTCTCGTCGATCCAGGGTATCACTTAGCGGAGTAACTACGTGCAGAAATCGGGATCGGAATCGTGCGACCTTATAAACTTGACAAGTTTTACGTTGCACGCGCGGCGTAAGCTGAACGCGTTCGAGAGAGGGAGGGTATGTTTAATGGAATGTCTGCTTGTGTACGCGCCAGAATTGAGAGTTGAATTAAAAATGGGCGCACGTTTTCGCCGGGCAAATCGGAAGTGCAGATTGTACGCGCAAGGGTGCTTATTATCGTTTATTTTATAAATGTCACAATAAAGAGGAAAAAGAAACCGCGTATCGACGGGGCTTGTAAATAATGCGCGCGGGACAGTCGACCGGGTTGAACGGAGTTCATTAAAGTTACCTACGCATGATCAGTTTATAATAACACTTGATAAAATGTATACCCCTTTCCATCGTAAATTTCATTTGATCGTAGACAACCGAGCAAATGGAACACGTTCGACGTTCCGTGCGTTTAACGCCGAACGTTTCACGGCTGTGTAGTTTACACTGATCACTATGTTTCGACGTTTTTGCGGCGATACTCGTTCACGAGGACTAATGGAGCTTACGGATACTTCCCGTCGTTATTTCTTCTTTTTTTTCCCCCCCTCCCCGTTTCCCTCTTGGCGAATCTCCACGCGAGTGGAACGTATCGACAAGAGGAGTATAATAGGACGAAGAAGCCACAATGTCTTACACGTATTACCGTTAAATCCTCTTGCATGCTGAAAATTTCGCTTCTTATCATCGGCTACCATCAGATTACATCCAATCTCTTCGATTTCCACACCCGTTTTCTTGCCTCGTCCGATCTGACAAGATTGAATACGTGGAATGCGGGGAAAAATAGTGTACGAAGATATGAAATCTGTACAGGCTATTCCGTGATGGAACAGACAAATTTCAGCAGCGTGATGGGAACGGAATTTTATTCCATTCTGTTCGAAACAGGTTCATGGAATTAATCCTTTAAAAATAAGGATGAACAGCTGTTTGCAATCGCCATGATAATAATTATTATTATTGCACTACTTTTCATAATTCCATTTTTTCCCTTTATATTTTCCTCCCTTCGTCTCTACGTGGAACACCCTCCCCGAAACGCCGACGGTGTTTCCATTGCGAAACCTCCCCATGCGTGTTCATAAAAACAAGATGTATATTTTCTCGGTCGAATGGTTCATTTCCTCGGCGTTTCCCCAAGCACGGTTCTCTCCACCGAAATGCGTGAATCACCCCTGAAACTGCACTCGCCGTCTGGAGATCGACGGCTTACGAGACGAGGCTTACCATGGCCGAGGAACCCAGCCGAGTCTGCGGCGGAAATGAAGGAGTTGATATATCTGCTCGAGCGCCATAACTCACTTAGTACTTGCATGTAACCCTCGCGTCCTCTCCGTTTCTCTTTTCGGTCTCTCATTCGCCCCGTCCCCCTCTTGTATCATCCTCCTGCCCGCCCTTATCTTCTCCACTCCACGGTTATTCCTCGTGGTTTCTCATAGACGCGCGAGCATAATCTCGGGTCCGTTTCCTCGTATTGGCCACGTACTCGCCTGTACACGTGGGAGTCAATTCCTCGACTCTGCCGGCGCATACACGGGCATGCACGTATGTACAACGGGGAGTACGTGCGAACAAGTGACGAACAAAACTCTGAGACGAGAGGGACCCGGGATTCTAGCCCACGGGCTGTGAAGCTGATTCGACGATCTTTGATCCCGACGAACGGAAGGGATAGGAACGGTGGAAGAGAATGAGACACGGAAGAGGGGTCTTGAACGATCGGCTGGTCGAAGACGTTCGGGTGGATGGCGATTACGTGAATGTTTAATGCCTCGCACTAAATTATGCAATTACCTTTATATCCGGTCGAGAGGAGCGTCTGGTTGCTCGTGTGGATGCCCAACCTTCTCGGCTCTGCTGCATAGTTTGCCCGTTGACGTGCCGTGCTCACACGAACGTGAAATCGTTTCACGTGTGAACACGCGCCTGTACCTGTTGTTCTATCGTGCTAACCAAGACATACGCCTAGCGTTCCGGTATCTTCCGTTCGAGACCCAAGAGCGACATATATCAAGGCTCGCCCGCTATTACCATCGCCGTGGTGCTGTCCGCTGCCACCATTAACGTTGTCCCGTGGGTACAAGCGCGACATTCCGTTCGACTAATATTATTATCGTCGTCATATTATTATTCCCCGGGACTATTAGCGGTCGCATCGAACGACGCTTTGGTCCTCGGGCCTGGTTAATGTCGTTGTCGTCACCGCGGGCAAGAAAACTGGCGTATCTATCAACGTAACAATGCGCGTAGGTGGGTTCCGTTTAGGAAGCGTAGGGAACGTAACGTTTGCGCGTAGAGGTATTTAGCGGGGGTCTGTGCTGTGCAGGCTCGTACCACTTACGGTTTCATTACGCGGCTATTAACGAGATGCTCTGTAGCCCGGGCCCGGTAGTCTGCTAACAGGTGCGCGGCGATAGGAACATTTGATTACGCTTTATACGTCGGTTCATGAGCATGTCACAGTGGCGCGGGTAGTTGTATTTTGTCAGTTGATTGTGCGTTAGGAACATTTGATGCCGAGTAATTATAGCCGTCTAGAGCGGGTGTCTTCCATCTTGAAATTTCAGGCTTCAGAAGTTTATCAGATTGCACACATTTTTTTCACGACGGCTTTTTTTATTTATAGATCGTTATGGAAAGGGCAGCGCCAGGCTTCCTGGCAATTACAGGTTAATTGCGAATAAAATGAGTTCACGGATGACCGATCGGTAGTCAGGATATTTACGACGGACAAATCCTAATAATTATTATCCTCAATTTCTCCCGGGCGCAAGTGCGAATATTTGTCGCGAAGCTTGCCCAACAAGTGCGTTCGCGGGGAACCGCGGTCGAGGCTTGTAACGATGATCGACAACGCTTTTACCGTAATAGAAATTGGTACAATTGTCAACGTATGACCCATAGACAGAATGGACAATGCTGTCGGCCGTATTTAAATGAAATATCTGAATTCCGTTATTTGCACGCCCGTTACAAACTCCGGGCGGACTTTCCAGCTCGATAAAACACGAGCAAAGAGCACGCTGTCACGTTTGCCCCTCGCGACGGAATAAAATACTGGCGGTCGCGGGCACGTCGAACTTTCCCGACCCGTCGAATAATATTTTATTATCAAACGTACGTTATCCGATTATTCGAGGCCCGAATCGCTTACCGCGCGGACGTAACGCGGACGTAGGTGTGCCAATACGGCAAATGGAAACTGTAAGAATCGCGTTTCAGCCAAGGTCCTCGCGTATTCGCTGCCTACACTCTCCGACGCCTTAAAGCTCTTTCTCCTTCTGTCGCGTGCAGCCTTGGATCGTCGGACTTTTTACACAGACGGATAAAATATGTAACTCCTGTTGCATCTAGAACGAAGCTGGAAATAGAGAGCGAACGCCCGACGACACCTCGTCGATGTTGCACAAATATAGAGATACCTTCTGGAAGAGTTCGCGACGATAGCGACAGGTAGTATCGTTTAAATCTATGCTCTGGCTTATCGCTGAATACGTATCACGGAATTATCCGAGTCTAGAAAATTCTTGGGGGAGGGAATGAAAAAAAATCAACCGAGGACGGCATCGATCGAACTCGCTGTAATTTATACAGCTGAATATTTCGAGAACGGCGGATATGTTCAGACACGTTCACTTTCATAAGGCGGAACGACACAAAGGACATTTATGCGACGGAGATGAAGTACACGTTCACCCGTCGTGCACGAATACCGTTCTAGCGATCGACGAGAACCAACGAGAGGCTGGAAACAGATACATTCCGGGCGCGCCCAGTCCTGATTCGAGTCCAATATGAAAAAAATTTCGTATCGATTACTCCGGGCTGAAGCAAGTTATTAACCCCTTAATTGACAGGGTGAAAGACCAGTCGCTTGATAGGGTAGAGAGATGAAGTACGTGTTCTCCGCGGATAAATGAAAGCGTGTGCTGCGTAATGGGTGTAGCCGGTTACTTAACGAATAATAAATATTATTCGTGGCAACGTTTCTGGTATATTGGCTGCCACTTGAACGTTGCTGCACTGTTACGAAATATTTCGTCAAGGCCCTCTACGAACTTACATTATGCCCGGGCAATCAACTATTCCCGTCAGCGATGAATCAAACTGGCCTTTAAATATTTCGCATAATTGTATGAATCAGAAGATTCCTCGGTACGATTCCAGGGGATAGGTATCTAGAAAAGGAACCCCCTCATTCTCAGGTGAAGTCTTTCACACGGGCAGCATCGCGAGCAGTACTTGCCCGCCAGCCTTGAATTACGAAAGACCTTCGGATAAAGCATGAAATATGTACCCTTTATTGAATCTAAAATAAGATGGAGATACCGCTTGGACCCGCGCGTGTCATTTTAAACCGGCAAGGTCAACCGATGCATGGTCATCCGAGATGATGATCTCGGATGCTATTATCTGGATAATGCGAGATGCGCCTCCGCAAGAAAATACGTACGGTGCGCGGCCAGGACAATGAATTACGCTCGAAGAGTGCAATCCTCTCCTTCGTCCTCGCCTTTCTCTTGCCAGTGGCAACCTCTGGCCACCGTGCATCCGCGAGAAAAGAATCACCTTTGCCCTCTGTTGCATGTGTACGATCATTGATTCCCGTGCCTCCAAACCATTGTTTACGATGTCGATGAAATTGATTGTCGATTCGTCGAGTGGAAAACATTCGGGGGAATTAAATAAGATCAAAGGAGAATGGAGTTCTCGTTTGGTAAATTAAATTGCTCCGTCCGCGGGGACTTTAAGGGTGTATAACTTTGAAATAGCGACTGCCACGCGCGCCAGTTTCCACTTGCTAACGAACTGTGACGTAGGAAAATTCCTAATCACAACTGAGAACAGTCAGAGAGCAAACACTGCGTGCTCGAAATAAATTCCGCTTTCTACTTTAATTTAGCTAATTGCATCTTCGCGGCGCACCTTTCTCTACGCCTGCTATGACCTCCTAGTTTCATGCGAGTTTAGAACAACAAAGTTTACGTACGATATCTCTACTTCACACATCGTCTAACTCCGCTCGTGTTACGCGTACAAGCGCCATTAACCCGGTCCATTTATTTTCTCGGAATCTGATTATAAAACCAACTTACCCCGAAAACTTACTCGATGCGACACAACGACAGCGATCATCGTGTGCGTTCACATCGCATTATTTTCCCCATTGACCAATCATTGAAACTCGAAACGAAGGCCTCAATAACGTCCACAAATATCTGCCGTACCCTGGACCAATTAAATTCGATGCACATCGGCCTCGCTAAAATCCCCCATCCAAGGGACCGGAGAATGCTTTCTGGCTCGACCAAGAGACCCGAGCATTCCTTCACGAGCAACGACGCCGGGACAATGGGGTCGCGGATTCCACACCCACCTAGATGCATCTAGCTGTAATTCCGCCGTTAATTATCAAAGTCTTGTAGCCGTTGCGCCGGTGGTGAATGGCGGGTGGCATTGATTATCAGAGAGAGAGAGAGAGAGAGATAGAGATCACGTTAACGTTGCGTTCCAGGGACTGTCGTCGCAAAATACACCCTGCCAGCTGGCGGATGGGTGGGGACAAACGCGTTTTTTGGAACGACATGCGTGAGCGCACGACTTAACGTTTCATTAACCGTATATTAGCGAGACTTGAGTCGTCGCGCATACGTCACGCAGATAACGTTGGCCGGGCCCGCGAGAATGTACGACGAGCTTGGCAGATAAGCGTAAGGAGATACGGGACGGGTAAGTTACGACGTGTCCGCTGATGCGAAATGTGCTAGCGGGACGAGGCTTATAAGCTGCCAAAATCATGGGTACAGAGCTGTGCCCCGTGTCGGGAGGAGTTCGCGAGACTGGACCTCTTCTGGTGGAACGTACGACGATGCGGATAAGGATCGTGGCACTTTTTAATCCTGTCCTGTCATGATTCCTCTCTTTCCGTGCTGGTATCGCGTATTTTGGAACGGGGTCCGGGGACCATCTGCGGCGCCGTGTTTCATCCAGATGTGTAACACGAACCGTTTAGTGGCCGGGTTCGTTTTCTTTGAGGGATTTCGGAGGATTGATCTGCAGTGATGTATATTCTGGAATTGCTGATATTTTTTTTGTCCCTGACTGTACGGAGTTCCCTGCGCTGTATAATTATTTGCGTTCTTGGATCTTCGTGGTTTGGGGATGAAGGGCGATTTTATTCGTAGGTGATTTCAACGACGATCTGTTTTTATTGGACCCCCTCGCCGCCGAACGTGGAAAAGGTTTAACATTCTCGTTTCACGGTTCTCAATGAAAGCGCCCGAAAGTGGCCAGAAATATCTCGCTGTAGACCCAACACCCCAATTACACGCGATCCCTGAAACAGGAGTAAAGGAACCGTGGAAAAGAAACACGTATCGGTGGCAAAAAAATCATGCGAGTTAAAATAGCCGGAGCCACTACCACGCGCTGATACATTTCCATTCATAAATATACCCCGTGAGCGTTCCCGACGCTCGTTTATCTGGCCGCGAAACACGCGGGTCCACGCGCTTCTCAATTGAGGCCGGAACGATGAGAATTCGAATAAACAATCTGTGGGAAGAAACGGGAAGGAAAGATACGGAATCGAACGAACGAACTACAACGAGCGTTACCAGAGGGGCGGAAAATTGAATTGCTTAATTGAAAACCGGCGGGACAATCGTGTTCGCGATTATAATTCTATTTTTTCACATATCATTGTTCACAAGAGAAGCAAAAATTAATCACAACGTAGCCCGTGTCGGATTAAATCGTTGCTGGCGGCTATTTTGTTTAACATCAAAATACTGGTGGACCGAGGCAAGGGAACATAGGAATCAAATAAATACAGATTACAAAAACTGAGCGACTGTAGTGTCCAATACGAATCTGGTATATTTACATACGATTAGAATCTCTATTTTTATACACGAATTTATAAACGATCGCGGGAGAAACTAATTCCGCTACGAATACAGAAACGGCGCTATGAAACTCGTGAAGTTCCGTTCTCCCCGAATCGACCAAGATCGAACCGCACCTTGACCGTGCTCACCCCGTTGACTATTACGCTTTAACGAGCCGCAAAATAATTATAGTGATCGCGGAGGAAGGGGCGAAGCGGGTCTCGCCTCCGTTCGCGGAACGTGGAATTGATGCATTCGCGAAATTGTTTCGCAACGCCTCGAATCTGATAGCGGCATGCTCGTTTCACGTCCGAACCTGGTCGTTGCGACGATCGTTCCGAGGCACGAGAGCACCGCGGCATCGCATTCGGTGTCCGCGGGACCGGCGACTGGCAAATCGAGCAGGACGAGAGAGTCAGCCGATCACGATCCAACCCTTAAAGGTACGCTCCACTACTTCCTGGTGTCGTTAACGGCATAAACCACAGAGATCCCCCGATGTTTATTGGATCGTTATGGAACGATACTCTCGCGACGGGGGTCCGAGGTGCGAAAATTTCGCGTTGTTCGCTGGAAACCGGGAGACTTCGCGATCTAACGAGACACCGTGGGTGTCGACAGGTTCGACGATGCACCCGTCCCTATGTTGTCGATGATAGATATTCGAGGGCAAGGTAGTTTCTCGCCGCGTTCTGCCGTGTACAATTTTATACCGAACCTCAGGCAAAAGGGTAATTCTAAAAGTGTCCGATATTTTTGTCTCGTATTTTAATTTTTTCTTTTTACTCCTATGCACTGCCTTTCGAAAGTGGAAACGTTTCTAGACGAGTACTTAAAGTTTGTACAGGCAATTATCTTCGGAATAATAGCTCTGATTCATACATATGTCGTTTGGAAAACTATACACGGCGATCGACACTGTCAACTTCGCTAATAATTGGCCGTGTCAGTATATCTTCCAAAGCTGTTTAACTCAGCTTGCCGAAGATTCCAACAACAATCATCCGACGTATCGTACAAGGAATTCCCCCCGCGAATACCTGATTAATTTCATTTCGATGCAAGCACAAAACCCCTTCCTCGTACCACGTCCACAGCCGATAAATAGTTCCACACGCCGCGAGATTACAGCCGGTCCGTATCATCGTAGTCGCGGAATTTTAATTCGCTGAAAGCTGAACGCCCACGTGCGCGACCCCGGGTAATTGATCGCGATTTAGAAGCGACTCCGGTAATATCCTGCAATTTCTGCGCGATGATTTGTCGTTCCGTTGGTTTCCGCGTGAACACGGAACACCTTGCTCAACGATTGACGAACACGTACAGCGTCATGAATTTCACGTGCTCGACGTACGTACGACGGAGCCGCGGGTGTCGAATGGATTTTGCAACGAAATGAAAGCGTTCACCGGAGATGAACAGATCAGGGACAATAGTCGGAACGGCGGTGGACACCGTCTTCCCCGTGGACGACCGGCTGATTCGATCGAACGAACGCTTCGGGCGTGAACGTGACGGGCGGTAGATCGTTATTAAGAATGTTCCTTAAACGGAACGCAGCCGACGTACTTGTAACGCGGAGGTCCTTGAAAGCAAGGAGACTGCTGGCTCCAGGGCTGATTGCCTGCCCCATGGAAACGCTCGGCGAACAGATCGAACTGTTAAAAACTAATTGCGTGCTGGTCGAAAGGACTTGTCGCGTGTGCACGCTTTCTCTTCCTTTTTCGTTTCAATGTTGTATGATAAACAGGGGAACGTGTCGATGGTGAATTTGGTACGGTCAGCGGTGTCTGATTTGCATGCTGGATCAGATTGGAGAGTGATATTGATTTGATTTATAATGAGATCTCGTTTCATTCTGTTTTTTTCTATGCCGTTTCATTAGTGATTTGGGCCGGAGCTTATTAATTTTCGACGATGCCAATCGCGGGACTAGTGTCAGATGGCTGTTACTAATAGTTATTTGATTGACGAGACGATTTCGCGAAACGAAGTCGATTGATAGTTGAATAATTTTGGAAAGTTGACGGATGGAATTGGTAATTTTAAGCAACGAGCGGTGAAACGGAAAATGTTAGATATCATTAAGAAGTATATCGCTTAACAGTGCGTCCAAAATGTCCTCTTCCTCTCGTCGATAGAATATAAATCAAAGGACGGGCGGGATAGTCTCTTAATTAAAGTCTGAATTGGGCAGTGCTGCGCGGCGGGGTGTTCGAGGACAGGACACCGGAAACAGGAAGCAATTACGTGGATACGGAAAAATTTATTAAACGTTTCGCCGGGCCGGCAACAGTCAGTTTAATTCTTTTCCAAGTCTCCTTAATATCGGCACATAATTTATTGCGCCGGAGGAGGCAGAGTTTTCATTGGTGCTATAAATGCTCCGAAACTGTGTTTTATAAGGCGACAGAGTAAAGTGGGCCACTTGGAACTGTAATAAAATTTCATGCGCCGCACGTGTATACGCGGCGGGTACGTAGAAGATAGTCTATTAAATTGTGCATTACAGGCTGGTAAAGTAGGATAAGCTGATACTGCTCTCGCGTCGGGATTTTTCTGATTCGTCCATTAAACTAGATCCCACGCACCAACTTGATCAAAATTTAGTCAAGCATTCCTTAATTAATACACACATCTGTGCAAATATAACTGTATAGACAGTTAATGGACAGAGGGGGATCAATTGTTCACCAATTAATCGTCTGTGCAATAAAATGAACACACCTGATTGGAGTTCCCAAGGGATAGCCCATCGACCGCATAAACGTCAAATAGAAAAGTAATCGCAAATCAAAGATATCATAAATCAATGAATGTACTCTCTCTCTCCCACAATCTTACGTTCCACCTACCCGTTCGCAAACCCTCCACGTAACCATCCTTTCACCCCTGAATCAAAGACCTCGCGCAATTAATTAATCAACCGGTCGTGTTCGCTTCCTGTCGCATTCGCAACCCCTCGGCACCCCTCCTTTCGGCTTTACCCGTTCCCATTCCCGCGAGCCGATTCCAAGAATCCATCAAGCAGTGCAATTCCGTGGCCCCGGTGGATCGTTGCCTCGCGTTCCAATAGGCGAGGCATTATATCCCAGCGCGAGTCGCTGGTTTATTGTGCGGAGGGCGAGGCGAGCTGTTCGCGGCGGCTTGCACGTACACGTACGTGACGACCGAGGCGTGCAGGTCCTCCCCGCAGGTATACGCGGGCGCCGTTCACCTGTTGGAGCGACCGGCGCACGAAACCGAAGTGCCGCGCCGCCAGCAGGAGAAGACCGTGTGAATGGGCTACCGTTCTGTGGTCTGTAGCACCGTGTTTTTCTCGTTGATCGGAATGCGAGCCCGACGGGTATCGGGCACGAGAGACGAGAAGCGGAAGAGGATCGCGGGCGAGGCGCGATCGGTCGTTCGCGCGAGAGAACGCCTTGGCTAAAAGCGGTGTCTACGAAACCGAACACCGGGAACGCTGGATAACAGCCGGGGAAATCACAGGCGTTCCGTTAACCATCGAGCCGCGATCACCCGAGAAATGTGCGACCTTGGCCGGGCGACGGATTCGTAATAAATTTTTCGAGCCAGGCCTCGTCCCATCGAGCGTCACTTGAAAGGATTTTTCGTTTTCCACCGTAGGGCGAAGTTCCTCGTATCGTAGAGATAATTGACAGGAATGCTAACGAGACCGGCCGGCAGCTTTCTTCCTTTTCCATTTTGTAGGGGATTTTATCGTCCTTCTTGATTCCTTTCAACCCCTTCACTTACAATTTACTTCCAACCTATCATTGTAAAAGGCCTGACCTACGTGCGTTGGCAAAAGTATGGGACGTCTTTAACGAGATATGCAATTGAGATCCGCTAAGAACCGCCGCCCTAAACGTAACTGAACCTCACGACCTGCACGAGGAAACCCGCGATTTCGATTAAACTGATTATCTCACCAATATTTTTCCGCCCACGCACCGTATCGCGATCGTCCGGCTGCGGCTATATTTAACTCCGCAGGTTGATCACGAGTATTTACAGAGCCGATTTACCAAGACCAAGTGCCCCCTATCGCCAATTATATCGTAGCATAGAAATCGCGGGCCGGCCCGAGTTCGGAAAAACCGCCGGACAGGTCGACCCGTGAAACCCCGATTTGAGTTATGGACAGTTCGCAACGTTCAGATGAATGCCTCGATCGCCATCCCACATTCTGTCTAGGGCCACTGGGAGACGTTTCTAGCGAGACGGCTAATTGTGTCCGCGACCGTAAAGGATTTAACAGGGAGAACCGGCCGATCTTTCGAAAGGTGGGCAAGCCACCGGAGAAACTCGAGCGAACGCGGGTGCCGCGCGCGTGTACACACACTGGAATACCACGGATCAATGGATCGTGTACGTGGCCAGTTGTAACCAATTATCCGCGGCCATTAGACCGAGTACCGGTGACAGCTATGGTATCGCGACAAGCCCGGATCTGGTGAACGCCTTTAAATCGTTCCCGATCGAGCCGGCCGCATATTAATCGATAGAAAGCAAGCCCGGCGAGACCGGGGCAGTGTGGGATCGGTTCGAGATCTTCGTAACTGTCCACCGATCGGCAGGCTCGGTTTCGTCTCGACGGAACGTGGAATTCGACCGGTTCCGGACTCGCACAGTCGAGCCGTTCAGCGGTTGATTATCGCGACGGAGATGGGACGAAGTTTAGCTTTCGGCCGGTGGAAAGGGGACGGGCAAAATTGGCCGGGATTTGCCGAGAAGCAATCGGAACGACGGAGAACGCGATTCGCGACAAATAACCGCTCGGGTAATATTGTTTCGATCGGCTACCTCGATGGCCGGTCGACGGTCTCCTGGTAAATGCGGTTACACGCGGCTCGCGTTTTCAATCACTGAGGACGATGCGTTCCTCGATCTACTAGTCCGTGGCGGCGCTGTCCGCGAGTAGAATCCCCTGCGAGGCTTTGTCCTTTCCTCGGGCAGCGTTGTTAGGAATTGTAAGAGGAAGAATCATGTATTCTCGCGAGGGTTAATTAGGTTCGACAAAGACCGCCTTGAGTCGAGGCCCCTCGACGAATTAGTTATTCGAGGTCTGGCTACTGGACTGTGAATTGAGACTAGACTTTTCCTCAATTGCGATGCCCGTTCGAAAATGTGCTGGACGAAAACGGAACAGTAGAAATGAGATCATTGCGGTAGAAGGTGAAATTGTTGAATCGTTGTCGGATGTAGGAGTGGATGCAGAAATGTGATAAAAATAGTATTGTCGTTGCAAGAAATGGATGTGTTCGAGAATATTTCTTAGCGAAATAAAGAATGTGGCCGTAAAATGTCACGCGTCTCTGACTGGATTGGAAATGGACCCGGCCGGCCTGCATTTAAATCGAGATTTCGCAAAGTGCGCGGCGGACGATATCTTAATCACACGAGCGTCAGAAGTATATTCGGGATAAGAGCTGGAGATCCGGTCGGGACTTTTCCCATATGGCGTAGTAATACCATTCGTGACGATCTTATCTGGAGAGCGAGTTCTGCAAGGATGGAATCGAATGGGGGATCGATGAAACACAATGCGGTTTTAAGCGAGTATCGACGCCGTTGATAATCCACGCTCTCGCGCTGTTCCCCGTATTTGTACCGTCGAAAATGATAACGCGCTCTCGGGCGCGGAGTATCGCCAGGTCGCTCCGACTCCTTTAAAACCGGCGCGATTTAAAATTTTGTTTTCATTCCCAAACAGCGGCGATAAAGGGGATCATAAATAAATTAAACTCCTGACAAAGTTATCGCATTCCGTTGGTCCCCGAAAATTAAAAGCAACAATCTCTTACAAACTCCATGGAAAAGAAACGAAGAGGAATTTATCAATCGAAAATTTATGCCCGCGTTAAGAATACACTTATCTATAAGTATAAGTGAAGATATATAAAAACTCTCGATGCTGGATAACCTCGACCGTTGAAAAGTGATATTCTTGATAAAAATATTACGCCCGTTTCGTGCTTCGGAGAATCTGCGAAATGGTTGGCTTCGTTGAAACCGAGCCCGCGTTTGCTCGCTTTCGCAAAAATATCAGGCAGGATCCGGCCGTGAGCATCGACAGGTATCTAATGCGACCGCTTATCTCGTGGCGCGTTTCGCACGAGCGTCAGGTAAGCGAGCCTAGGGGAATGTGAGCGCGGCGAAGGCGCGTACGATCGATCATTCTGTGCGCGGGGACCGAACGGGTTCCGGTACGTCGATCCTCGAACACCTTTCGTTCACGCCTCGAATCACGACGCGAGTGAAAGAGGCGTTCGATAGCGTGTGCCATCGCCATTCTCTTTCTCTTCTGGTGGAACGTCGAGCGGGCCAAAGAAATGCTGGGAAAAAGAGAGGCGCGTAGAGATAAGTGACGCCGCGTTCTTTTTGCACAGCCGAACAGATATGACGCGGTGCCGGAATCGTTCAATTTCACAAAAGGTGTCCAGCGACACGTTTATCTGGCGCTGCTTGAAAGGGTTAAACCACGAACGCATACCCGTCGCATTCCGAGCCGGGATGTAAAGATAATACGAAGGTGGTTCGATGCAACGGTCGCCGTGAAACTCCATCTTGGGGGAGGGGGGAAATGTCGAAAGTGACGATAAGGATTTACTGCGTTTTACGAGACCGAGAGAAAGAGAAAGATGTGAGAGGCAGAGAGAATAACCGAGGAGCAAAACGAGGAAAGGTTGAAACGTATTACTTTTACGAGCGGTCCTGCGCTCCTTTCATTGGTTTTTCCGTCATACGGGCGATTCGCGTTGTCGCTGCTTCTTTCCTAACGGATAAACGGACACTTAGGATCGAAAGAATCCGACGTAAACTAGCCCGTTCGAGGAGGATCTCATCCTCTATCGGCGCTTTTCTTTTACTGCCGGCTTGCGTACTCTGCAATGAGTCACGGAAATCTTTATTCCCGTCCATAATCGTAAAACCCTGGCCCACGAATAATCACGGTCCCCGAAAGCGATTCGGCGAAGCTGTTCACGAAGGGCACTCAAAAATGCAGGAAAACTGGCCGAGTTTCCGATAGCCGAAATGCGACGGCGCGTTTGCCCCTTTGGACCCATTCGTCGCATTCCTTAAACGTGCCACGAACCTGGTCCAAAATGGATACCGAAGATCCTCGGATTCTTGGACAGAAATAATAATAACTCTGGTGAAGCTAAATTGTCAATTCTAGAAATAATCCCAGACAAGAATACCCTCCAAAAATCCATCCACGTATTTCATTCAGGAACTCGCCGAACGAGTGCAACATCGTTCTCAGATAGAGAACCAATCACTCAGCCGGCAGGTACACACTGCGAAACAGAGATTCCGCGATGCCAATAGAAAGCAGCTGGTGGCAAACCCGGGAGATGTCACACGGCGGGCGCTAAATCACGCCGGCCCTCGTCCTTCGGCATAAAGACGTCTCGAATTCCACGGACAGATCGGAGATGAGCGCGTCGCAGCGTCGCAGGAGGCGCATCGGCCAAAAGGGAAGGTGTCCGCGTCCCGTATGGCCGTGTTCGCGCGTACATCGTGAAAATTTAAAGCCATCCCCGCTTGTGCACGCTTATGGGGCGTATAAAGCATAAACAATGGCCCTGATAATCTGATCCCGCGACACCTTTCTCGGGGCGGCCGCTGCAACACGGTCCTCGAAGGCGCGGGTTCTGGTCCTCCCTCGAAGACGAATGTAACGCGGCGGTATGGCAGCGAGCACGCGGCGAGACAAAGAACCAGAACCAGTGAGCCAGCAGGCCCGAGCCGTGTATCCATGCTGGACACGAGGCAATTTTAGCATTAGTCAGAGGCAGATCGCTTCGAACGCTAGTTAGAGATTTGTATTTACGACCCGTGGACATTGGCTTCGATGAGAATCTTCAGACGTCTTTGTCGACCAGCACGTCGGGCCGCTCTCGTTTCGGTTGCGATCAATTTTTCTGGGCGATTTTGAGCCGAGGGCGGTGCGAAAAATTGGCTCGATTAAATGTCGAAAGGGGGATACAATAACGTTGTTCTTATTAAAAAGCATACAAATATTTACTGGTCCCGTTGCGACTCAAATGGGAAATCTTTTCGACGCGAAACGTACGAAAAAGATCCCGGCACCGAACGGTCAATGGAATTTACTCGAAACGGCAAACAAGGTGTCGCACGCTTGGCAGCTCGACAGGTACTTCGTTCCTCCACGGGAATTTCGAGGTCAGACTCGCGGGACGCCACCAGCGGGGGTGTTCGCGAATTGAAATTCGTCGCGCGAGTACCCGACCATCTCGGAGAATCCGACGACACGGCCAGATCTGCGTTCTAACCCGGGAATAGAATGCGCCGTCGAACCAGAGCTCTGTTACGACCGATTTACGATAGTAATAGGCTCTCCGATCGCCGCTGGACCGTGAATGCTAATGCGCGTTTATGATGTGGGCGTAGCGTGGCAAATCCAATCAAAGCTACGGAACGGAGTCCAATTCGCGTTTTGCATTGGACTGCATTGGCTGTCGCCGCGATTTTTAATCAGCCGTGTTCTCGGTCGACCGATTTCTCCATCATTTCGATAACCGTTTTGCAACATTCCATCTGTGATCTATATATTCGACATTCGATCTGTCCGCACGCATTTTCATCTGGCTTCTGCCCCTCCGAAAAAACGAAATTACCGAGACCGGCGCAAGTGTGGTTTCGTCGCTTGAAACTGGAACGGGGAAAATATCAAGTTTAACGAGAGAAACCGTATTGACCAGCATTCGTTTGTTTCATTTTCCTCCGTTATTTCGAACCCGCGTCCGACCATTCGTTTCCACGTTCCGTCGCATTAGCGAGGCGAATGGTTAATTCTCAAATATTCATCTGCCGCGCTGAACAATCTGTTTCCAGCATCCCTTTTTCATATAACATTCGGGCACGCCAATTTCCAAGGAAAGATACGGAGAATTGCGCGAGATAATACTCGTCTATATAGTATAATGTTCCAAGCGGCAACTAACAATAAGCCAAAGTGAACGCGCGAACCGAAATGGGTCGAGGCGACGTAGAGAAATGGTGACGCGAGGAAAAGGGCGACGAAACTGGCCGTACCGAAAGGAGTCGGATGTTTCGAGGCCGAAAACGTTGGAACAGGTCGGAGAAAGAGAAAAATGCCGGACAGGGACGATCCAATAAACACGAGAGTTTATCGAGCTGTTATGCCAGCCGTGGTCGCTTATCTCCTGGACACCCACTTAAACCTCGGCCTGAGCCGTCCAGGTGAACCACGTGAAAAACCTCACACGTCGACCGGCTGGACCGACGAGTGCCTATTGCTCGCGGAAGACGCTTTTTTAGACGCGACGACGTGAAACGGCGCGAATACGCTCGCAATCGGCCACGCGTACGCTTACGAAAACGCGCACGATCGGTCGCTGGACTGTTGGCTGTGCGACGATCTTTCCGCTTTGAAACGCGGAACATTCTTCCCCTGGTCGAGTGGAAAATCGTGTGCTCGAAGTGGAGATTACACGCTTGTTTCGCCGTTCGTCTGCACCAGAAACAGAGAGCTTATTGGATATGTAATGCATATGGACGGATTGAAAAAAATTGCAAGCGCGAATCAGAAATATAAACTGGCCATGTTTTGTTTTCTGTTTTAATAATTCGATAGTCAATATGAAATTGGTGCTGCAGGGTAAGATGCAATATTAATTCGAAACCAATATGAATGATGTAACAGGGGAGGCGGAAAATCGGCGCGCATTCGGGTTTCATAATAAAAATATAACAAGCCCCTATCACGCTGAATAAGTTAGATTTCATTTCAAATATTGGAATTTATCGAAAAATACCGAACGGCGATAATAAAAAATATTAAGCGAGTTGAGAAAAATATTCCGTCCATTTCGATCGCTTTTTTCGTGAATATAAATGTTTCGATACTCGGAAATCATATTTTAATCTGTCCAGTATTTATGCAAAATTCGTAACGATGCTATTACATAGTTTTTACAGCGTTCCAAATGGACGTAAACTTTTACACAACGAAGTACGTGCTGTACAATGGAAGTGTCAGTGAAAGTGTCCACCACTATTCACACCAATGGCACTTGATAGCACCTTAATAGAAAGCTAACAAGCAAACAGTATCGAGGATGTCCGCTCATTGGAAATATATAACACACGTTATCACTGGTTAGGTGAGAAATGATACACCTGTCCGATGAATCGTCTTGCCCGAATCAGTCGATAAACGCGTCTCTGGGACACGAAGAGACGACGCCGTGAGTCGATCGTGGGATAATAGAAAAATAATAGGCCGTCGTTGAAACACGATAGGATACTAATGACGCGCGAGCATGGGGATATTTCGGATATGTGGGTTTCGTGCGCCCAGATAATAAGAGACGTGGACACGTGTAGTTGGCGCAGTGCTGCGACGTAAAAGTAGTAACGTGGGAATGGTAGCCTCGTTCTGCTATTTTATGGAGTCTCCGTCATGTAATGGGATTCTGATCGTAATAGAGTTTAACCGTGGCAGGCTCGGGGTGTTCGGAAATCGTGATTGACCAGTGGAAGGGGAACGGTTCGTGGAAATAGAATATCGTCACTTGTAGCGAAATATCGAGGAATGATTAAGTTAATTTGATAAGAGGTTTGAAAAGTTTCATGTACACGAATTAATGACAGTATAAATTGATAGCGCGAGAAACGGAAAATATTATTCGTCTGGTTGGAAACTGTTCCAAAAATTGAATGGAAATCCAATATATTGATGATTAACAACTGTATGTAACTAAATTGTTTTATTTCGCGCCCCCCCCCCCCCACTCTCTCTCAAAAAGAGCAAATACTTTTCGTTCCCAATAAAACGTTACCAGTTCCAATGAAACTTCGCTCCCATTCTCTCGGTAACTTCCCGTGTTTTTCAATTGATATTAAAAAAAAAATCACGTTCCCAACGGAACCGTGGCAAACGAAATTAATAGCCAAATGAAAAAGTTCACGATGGTCGTGTCAAAGAAATATACAGCTAACAACGTTCACCGAGCGTTGTAGTAGCTCGAGGAACCCTCGAAATAATTATCACCCCGAATCGCATCAAGGTCCATCGAAGATCAACCCGTGAAAATTGTTTCTACGAAAGTCACCCTCTGCTGGCTGCGTTAACGATCGCACCCAAAACCTTGCCAACAAAAGGCTCCGCTCGTGCCTCGCGTTTCCCAAACGGCTCTCAGTCGAGAGGTGGAGCCGTCGAAGCTAGGGCTCGGGAAACGGTGAAGGAATCGCGAATAATGTAGGCCCGCCCTTATCGGTGTATCAGTGCTGAAAATCACCTGCTCACAACGACATTTCTCTTTCTGTTTCAGGTAAGTGGCAGCTGCTTGAACCATTCCCCGATTCCCGATAGCATTGGTTCGGGGATGCCGCGGCTCTCTCGGAGCTTTTCCCCGCTCTATTGCTTTCATCGTGGCAGATGTTCATGCCGTAATAACGATGGAAGGGGTGGCGGCTTGCTGGGTGTGCGTAGGGCGTAATTAAACGTGCCGGTGATGGCGAGTGGCCGTGGAGAGGCAAGGGGAGAGAATTGGCGGCGGAGACACGGCGCGGGCGAAACCAGGCACAGGTAACCCCGACGAATTTTTCCTGAAACAGCGTTCGCGAAGGCAACGAGCAACACGTTGCCGTTTAGCCACCCCTTTGCCGGGGGGTGACGCGCGAAAACCGGCGAATCTCACTGGTTAGGTAAATAGGGGTTAGGTGTTCGCGTAACTGGGGTCGGTGCTGAATTGAATCGAAGGTTTGATCCATGTCTGATAGTTTCCCTTCGATCGAAGAATCGTGCGTTAACTTTTACACGATCGTTGTAAAGGGGGGACCTGAATCTTCGACTTTCTGATGATTTGGGCGGGGAAAGAAATTTTCTGACCTGCGTAGAGATGGTCGATGCCGAACAATATTTGGAGTAAAACAGCAGCTCTAGTTTTCCGCTCGGTTTTCCGATGAAAAAAGATTTCGACAACATTCAATTCGTGGAGTGTAATAGTAGAGGCTTTTCCCTTTAAACTGAGACCAGGTAGATTGTTACACGATTGTTTTGCACAAAGTTACGGTGGTTTAAAGTCGACCATTTTTCGGTCGTTTAGTGATCTGTTAACTTCGTTGCCGAATGTATATTCTGCAATTTATATTTGATTTAAACAATGTACAGTGCTGCGTATCCATGACTGAATCTTAAATAAATAGCGCACATTAATAGACAAAATTTGCCAACAATGAAGTAGGTGGCAAATATCTTAGACTTATCTCCGAAGTAAGAGCCTATTCATTCTGGCTTCCCACGATGCCAGACGAATTTCCAGGATCAATTCTACTCCTCCATTATGCGTACACAGCGAATGCTCGACGCGCTTTCGCCTGGTACATATACCTGCAATCGTCGAAGTGGATCGAGCAGTGTTTATCGAAATCTTCGAGCGGGGAGAACGGTTCGAAGCAATCGTATTCTGACCGCCGATGCAACTGCGGAGGATCTTTTGGCCGTTAGTTTCGCGACTTTATTACGCGCTTAAGCTTAGGGTAATGTGCTGATCCCGTGACCTCGGCTTAGATCTCGCTATCTTCGCCCTGCACCCAGCTACTCGCGTGGGTGAACTCGAGCGAGATGGAAATAGCTCGTTTTTTCCTTTCAACTCTATCGTTTCGCGTGCAGCGAATTTAGATCGCCGGGATCCGCTGGAATCTTTGGCCACTAAGCTTTCGTTCGAGGAATTTTCTTCCCTCGGAACTCGGGGTACAATAATGTATGCAACAGCGAGATGAAAATTGGAGGTTATCTCCTTAATTTCGGCGATTGGCATAGATTTGGACAGTGACGTGAACGATTACTGTCTATCACACATATTTGCTATAACGCGACGATAATTTGTCTGACTGTGTTCCCGGAACAGACGGATTGTTCAATCGCGATGATTAATTCCCCGTCCGATCAATTAAAGTGTAGTCGACTTCAGTGGCACATAAATGTAAACCTGCGATCCGCGCGAGTAATGGGCGAGTTACGTTCGATTAAAAATCAATCGCGATCGTTCAGTCCGGCAATTATGGGAGCTTTTTGAAATGTCCATTGATATAATGACGTCATTTCGAAGCAATTCATTTCATCGATCACCCCGGAACTTTTTTGTTATCGAAACTAAAAGCCTCCCCCCCCCTCCCCCTCCCCCCGGAAAGCCTTCACGTCCTCGCGGGCGGTGCACTTTCGAAGCGTGCACGAGCGAAGTATTCGCGAGGGTACACGCGTCTGTTGGTAAAACGCTTGAAAGTACAGGCCGGTTAACGCACCGGTAAATCGATGAACCCCCGTATTGCTCTCTCCCTCTTTCTTCCTTCGTCCCGTTTCACGTCTTTTAAATACGTTTATCCGCATGTTTTATGCTGCTCGCGCAATAATGCGACTCGCGTATCGCATCCGCGCGGGACATCTCGACGTTTCGTTCGTTTTGCAGGCGGATCCGCCAGGACCAGGTCCTGGCCCGTATCGGCGCATTGGTTTCGAGTGCCACGTAAGAGAGAGTCGAAACTTGTCTGGAACGTCCCCACGTGCATGTAATAACGGCGGGGGCAGAATGGGTAGAGGGCAGCTCCCCGATAAATTACGGAAACGCAACCGGTTTCTACTTTCCGGCTTCGAAGCGTCCTTTATCGCGTGTCGCCGAATACGGCCGTCCGCCGAATTTTCGTGGCCCGGTCGCCGAGCCGGGGCCCCGTTTAAAACGATTACCTTAAGCCTAGGGGCTCGTCTAGACCGTCCGTCTTTCGCATTTATCTTAGAAAGATCCGTCCAGTTAATACCACATCCCCGAGGATACTATTCCCGATCGATAGTCGATCGATCGCCCTCCGCCTACTGTACAAATGGAAGGCACGGATACCTTTTGTCCCCCCCTAGACGCCACGTAATCTTTCATCCGGTCTGCGTATCAAAATTGCCAGACGAGGTGAACGAGAAAGAAAGAACGACGAAGACGTTTCCACGGTATCATATGGACGCGTCTCCTCGCATTCCTCGACGCCGTCTGATACGCTCACCCTCGACGTGTCGCGCGCTGGCTGCTGTAAAGGACATTATCGCGTAAGCTTCTCAATCGACGCCGATTTCCTCCCTCGACGACGTCGCCGTCGTCGTCGTCGTCGTTGTCGTCGCGAATAGAAGAAGGAGAAGGAAAGCGGTGGCGCAACGCATGGAACGGGGATCTTGCGTCGAGTTTGACAAACGACAGGACGAGAGACGACGCGTTGCGTCTGCCACGAGTCACGTAGAAACGGAAAACGTGTGGGGTTGCGCCGGTTTCCCCAAACCCCCCCTACCGGATCTCGCATCTATCCTCTTGAAAAGGCGGCGTCGGTAGTCGACGAACGAAAAAGTGAAAATTTCCTCGAGCGGAAAAATGATATTCAGCAGCCAGCCAGTTTCTCGAGGCCTCTCTTCTCTCGGTCGGTTGCTGAACGCTTTCCGTCAGTTTCGTTCTCCGTTCCTCTGTTTCGTTCTCCCTACTGTTCCCTTTCCGTTCTCCGTCCCGTGAGCCCGCCACTCCGCGCGGAATCCCGCGCGTAAATCAGACGCGTTCCATTTACGATTCGCGCCACGAAGGATCCCCTGCACGAGCCATTTCCCGGCAGATCAATCCTTGTTATCGTTTTCCTTTCCCTTTCTTCCTGCTGCCCTTTTGTACGCGCCTGGGAGCATCCGTTTCAGTGGCCTTTGAAGCTTCTTTGGGTAACGCGACACCGCTTATTGAAGCGGTTTGACGACTTGAGTGCGGTGATTAATTAGCGACGCTTTAATGGACTCGGGGTTATTTTGGAGTAATGTGAAACGCGAGAAAAGTGTTGCACGTTTCGACAAATCTCGCACGGTTTACTATTGATAAATTGTATAGGGAAGAACCGTGGATCTGTTGCAATCTCGAGGTAACCAGAAATTTCAGGCATGCTTTGATGTTGATTGGCGAAGACGGTTAAAAAGTTTACAAATTGCGACCAAGTCAGAACAACTTCGAAGTGTGCAGGCTTAAAAGATTCTCCAAAAGGAGGAGCAAAAAAGAGATTTCTCGCGATTCAATTCCTTTTTCTTCGTTCCGCTTAGGACTTGTATTCCTCGTCGTTATTGTTGTCGTATCTGCAAGCATTAGCATAATCCTGGATTAAGTAAATTTTTTCACGCCTGAATGACAAATGAAGTTTTCGTTCGAACAGTCGCCTCCGCCCCCCCCCCCCCCCCCCACCTCCCCGTTCCTTTTCGCACGGAAAATTTATCTAAATATTTATTTTATGTAAGCGGCGGACAATCAAGATGGTGGTTGAAAAAAATGTTGAAATAAAAAAAAACGCACTTACAGAACGAGACGCATTAATTTACGACACTTTCGATCGCTTCTGCCACTCTCCACATTCTCTTTCCGACCGTACGCGTGTCCCTCTTCCCCTTTATTCCGGTCTCTCTCTGTTCGTCTTCAACGCTCTTCCCGCGCATATTTGCGAGATGACGCTCGCGTGTAAAACACTCGATCTCGGTTCGGACTTTACCATAGGAATAGTCGATTATACGAATGTATATTTGTCTGTGCAATAACGATATTTCACAGAAACGGTGGAATGTGTTCATTCGATCCGACACTTAGTCAATGGACAACCGATTCCACTTCAGAGGAGAATTCATTCGGGTCCCTGATTTAGAAGATCCGTGTTTCAATCACTTAATGAATCCCCGCTCCATGAATCCGACACCTTTGGCAGCTTTCTCGAGGAGCAACTCGATCGTCGCGTTTATCGAGAAGTACGATCCGCCAAATATCTCAGAACTGTTGCACAAAGAGGAATAACGTTGCCGTTCTTGGCGCAACAGGTTCAATACAAGTCACGACAATGACCATGCGGTTAAATGAAACAAAGCCTGTTGCATTACGGCCTGAAAGCAATCCGAGCGATGAAAGCGTATTTCCATTAGCAAGTGCTCCATATTTTCGATCGAGCCACCGCGGCTCGCCGGCTCGAAGCTAAAACTCATCCTCCCCGAAACAATCACGCCGCCCGAAGATCGAGACGAAGACAGAAGCGTAGAAACACCCGGAGAAACGAGGGGAAGCATCAGACAGAGGTCAAGAACGATCTTTGGCGAGCAACGAGCACGCATCTTTCTCGACCTAGCACGCACGCACGTCCCACGTAAGCCTTATAGTAATAGCTATCTATCCATACGTAAGTTATTTCCAGGCGGTGATTTAAAGTTGCCAACGTTATAAAGCCCCGCGTTTCTGCGCGGCTCGCCCCGCGGTCGGTTCTTCGCGCGCCGGAGCTTCTGGTGGCGGACGTGCACGCGAAATTACGACGACGTACGGGGCAAGGGAGGTCGAGGGAATCGCGAGAGAAGGATAACCGCGAGGTTGGAAAGAACAGGCTGTAGCTTCACGCATTGCGTGCCTGTGCGCGCGTCGAACGGCAGGAAAGCCGGATTCAAGAGGAATCGTAGCAGCACCGTGTGTTCTCATCTTGCTTTATGCGAGGGCTCATCGTGCGCGACTCGTTCCACTGGCAACCGAGATCCCGCATCCCGCTAATAAACTGCTGCTGGAGATTGGGCGATAAGTGTCGAGGGGCAGATTTCGTACGTGGGGGAATTAATCGTGGGTCTTTTTTAGGGCTGGTGTAATTGGAGGTTGGAGGATTTTATAGTTTGGGATACTGATTTTCTTTGATATCATTTTTGTACGGCTCGCGCGCATATGTATGCGGCGAGATTTATGTCGCACGGACAGTCCCAAGATACTTGTCCTATTCGTTTATAGAATTGTTAAGGACTAAGGGGGTATTTGTGTTTTCAACGACACTTTTCAGACTTCCTTTGTGAACCCTTGTTTTGATTGCAAACAAAAATCAATGATTCTGCGTCGCTTATATAAAAAACCTATATGTGGGATACATTTAATATCTACGTTTAATATGTGATCTTTCAAGAATGGTTTTGTTCAATTGTATTGGTAAACATTCGTAGGATACAGTCGGATAAATTTCACGTAGATAGTTAATTGCCGTTTGAACTGTGCAATTTTTATCGCAGGATTTTTTTCCAAATTGCATTTGCACTCGTAGGAAACAAAATTGACAAATGTAGAATGCATCCTGTTTCTTCCGCGACTCTCGCGATCGGTGCAACACTTACCATCGATTTGCCATCGCAGCAAAAGTGGATCGCACAAATCCAACGTGCACGTTTGCACGCAAAAGAACAATACGCAAAACACTCGGTTCAATATCGATTTTTTAAACCGGCGTCTCGAACGCGATGCAGAAACCGCATAACTTGCCGCCGATACGGCGAGGTTCCTTGTCAAGGACAAATGTCTGCAGGCACGCCCTTCGTTCCCGACTTCCAATTCCAAATACCACGCGGGAGAAGCTCATCTTTGTTCTGGGAACGGGCATTAGGCGGACGTCGAACCACGTCCTTTTCTACCCTCGAAGCGATCTCGTTTCCGCCCTCCCAAGCATGAACGGTGAAACGTAGTGAGAGGATCTAGGCCCTTGGGCGCCGGATCCTGAGCTCCGGTCAGTCCTTTTAACCCCTCTCCTCGGGTCAGCTCGAGATCTCCAGGATGGTGAGTCACTGGACCATGGTGACTCATTCACGATCCTCCTGGACTCTTTTAATTATCCTCCAGCTATCTGCTTGGTATCTGATTTATCTAAGGGCGCTCGAATATTTCACGATGGTTCTGCTTGCGGGAACGGTAGAAACGGTTGGACCGTTTGTGCGATCTCGGTGATCGGGGTGGATTACATTGAGTTTGCTGCTCAGTGTTCAGACTGCGAGACCAATCGGTCTTTGAATTAAAAAGAATTGAATTCTATTTAATTTGTCTTTTATTTGTATTATATTCGCACACGACAGAAGACATCGTGCGCAACATTAATTTCGTCAATTCTCCATCCGCCACTCCAGATCTAATTGCAACGTGCTCCGCTGTTTCCCCGCTAAGCGATCGAGAATCCACTTTAAATCAATTAGCCAGATATAACCACTTTGCCAAACATATCTGTGACCCACTATCGTGCCACATCTTCAAGGCGCATTTACTCTCCCGTTCACCGGGAATCCAACGGTTACCGATCCGCACCTTCGATCTTAATTAGCAGTGCCGTGCACGCTCGGCCCGTAATTAAAACATTATCCCGCGAAACGACTTGATAAGACCCGCGTAGGAAATCCCGACAATGGAGAACACGGGACCCGTAAGCGGGGACCGAGGTATGTAATCCATTACTATCCCGCCGAGTTAAACGCGCGCACTACGCGAGATAACAGCTCGGGGGCCGTGACACGCATGAAATATCTCGCGGGGAAACGAGCGCCGCGTATCACGGCGACCCGTTCGCCATTATTGCGTAACCGTTTGTCTATGGTGATCCAATTTGTTGACTCGCGCCACCAACAAATCGTTCTGCACTATCACTTTCTCTCTCTCTCTCTCTTCCTCCCCCCCTTCCCCTCCCCCTTTTCACCCGGCTTGCTCGCCGTTTCTCTATCTAACTTGCTTCTCGCTTTCATTGTGCCAGAGCGGTTCTCGATTCTCCTCGAACCTGCACGCTTCTTGCTAAGCCAAGCAGAGAGCACAGCACAACGGCAAACGGCGTTGAATGCCTGCCTACCTATCTGAATAACAGCCAACACATAACATAACACCTCGGGAACAGCCGGCCATTGAAGAGCGGCACCATATTGTCCTACGTTACAATGGGTCACTCAGAGGTACTGAATGACCCATGCCCAACCCATACAACTCGCCTATGGGACAGAGCCTCTTTTTCCCTGTCCTGCTCGTGTTCCGCTCGCGTTCCCTCTTCTTTCACCTTCGTCGTCGGTCCACTCTTTTCTATTTCTTCTTTTCACCCCCCCCCCCCCCGCGCACACACACACAACACCCACCCACCCAACCCCCGCTTAGGAATTCGTCCGGGCACGAGATCGCCGGTGAAAGGAAAACGATGTGCACGGAACTTCTTCGTCGCCGCTCCCTTTCTCGGAGGGATTTTTCAACCAGACCAGTGTCGACTTCCTGACGTTTCTTCTCCACGTTCGATACCGTGATGCACGTGGAAGCCGGTACAGGTGCGTAGAGTTGTCGAGGAGACCAGGGTGACGTTGACGCGAGCTTTGCTGGGATAAGCGGTTTGTCCAGAGATTTCGGGACGAATGCGTTTCCAGAATAAACATATTAATGTCACGAGATGTGACGCAGATAGGCGGATATACATGTATATCTTATGTTCTTTATATGTACATCAGAGAAAACCGTAGTGATCCTCGAAAAATTGAATATTCCAATATTCCCCGTAGCTATGAGGGGGATGATTAATATTTTTACGCCGCGAACATTCTGTTTAGCTTTCCGTCCTTTGGCCCCAGTATTGGCCGAAGCAGCAGTATCAGCGTTTCCCCCTCGGTGTGTCTGTAGAGCCGCGGAAAGAAAAACGTAATACGCGGATATTGAAGTTCCCGTTTCAATATCGCCGAGCAGAAAGGTGGGCGGAGGGGTTGAAAACTGAAGGCAGTCGAATTCAAGAACACCCCCCCCCCCCCCCCCACGGTCGTTTTCGACATAATAGAAAGCGTCGTTTCGTTGAGTCATCGAGCAAAGCTCAAAGACGCTGCTTTTGTACCCCGAAAGAAAGAGAAACCGAGTTGTTTCCCCTTTCTTGTGCTGCGCCGCCGCCCGAAAATCGCCTCCACCGCGCTAGTTTATTTAACAAAAAAAATAGGGGGGGCAGGGAAACGTGAAACAAAAAGTGAAAGAAAAAGGAGAGCAGCGAGAGAGAGAGAGAGAGAGAGAGAGAGAGAGAGGGAGGAGAAGCGACGAGAAAGGCGAATAACGTGACCATATCTCACGCTGCTGGACCATTTACCGCGCCATCCACGCAGCGCTGATTCGACGACACGCGAGCCTCTGAACGGCCTCGAGAACCGACGAAAAGGACGTGGGAATAGCTCAAGAACCGTTGCTTCTTCTTCTCCTTCATCTTCTCCTCTTCCCGAGAACGCTTCTTCTCGCCGCGCCGCGCCGCGCTGTGAGCGAGTTGTTTACTTTGGCGTGTCCGAAACGGCATGCGCCACAATCCAAACGGATCCTAGAATGAATCTAGAGGACGACAGACCACACAGAATCGACCCCATGCGGTGTGCGCCTCGTTTCGGTTCGAATGCCGCCGGGGGTAGCGAGTTCTCGAACGTTGGAACGGGGGTTCACGAGAAGACGGATCGCGGTGGCGACCAAGTATGTGAAATAATCGTAAAAATCGAATTGGAACGTAGGGCTGAGATGCTGCTGACGTTTCTGGAATTATTTTTAATGCGCTCGACGATATGGACCCGCCGTGATACGATAGGAGACGGGACTATCTCTATAGGGCGTCCGCTCGTAAAATGTGGTCCGTCGGTCACGGAGAATTTTGTCGAAATCCTGAGAAACGCGGTCGAACTGGACAAGTCCACGCTCATTGGCATCTTTCGAGGGAGTTATTTACGAGACGGGGCGATGCAAAGGCGTTGTTATAGACTGTCGTTGCCTTTTGACGACGATCGAGCTTGCTACGTTTGCCAGGTGTGCTTCAATTTGACTCGCTGTTTGCCGAACTGCCATTGCCTTTGTGGACCCGTTCTAGATATGCATACAACCCCGTTGGTATTGTCTGTGTTACGGTAAAACGATTCAAGGTGGAATACGTGCAATTATACGTATGATATATAGCAGTTCTGCTTTACCAGAAAAATTGTGCGCGTATGTGAAGCACATTCATTGAACTCTATAATTATGCATTCTCTAAGACCACAATCTACAACTCTCCCGGTAACACAGAGTTTCTAATTCAATTTGCCCGAATGGTTTCCGGCGTACTTTAATACCCCCTAATAATTCTTATATAAAGAAACTTCACCTACCCTTCCGTTACTAATCGCGCACGCACACCCCTGAAAACGAAGGGCGTTTCCCTCCGTACGGTAATTAATTATCTCCAATGTCCCACGCGATTCAATCCAGACCCAAAGGACTTCGCAAATGTCACAAACCGTCGGCAATCCATATATCACTGCTCGCATCAGAATCGGTAGTCACTCTCTGTCAAAGCCACTTGAAAACACTTTAATAGACATCGTTCAAGCGGGGACACGGGCACAATGCGGTTAATCCCCGTTGCTTTAGAGAAGATCCAGGCGAAGACCTCCCGTTTCAGCCAGGTAGATCACCGTACGCCGCCGGTATCATTCCTCAAAGGCTATCTCTGCCGGTCGTGCACGATACTGCGAGTTAAAGGCCGACGAACGCTCGGCGTCGTGGCATCGCGTGCACATCACCATCGTCTGTCTCGTATTCCATACCACCCTAACCTTCCTCTTTCTCTGTCCTGTCTATTAATTGCCCGATACAACGTGGGCGGCTTCCGCGCCGTACTAATTGCTCCACGGAGATAGGAACGAGGAATAATTCGTGCATCGTCGACGGACGAGACTGTGGGATCCATCCTCCCTGTTGCTCCGTTCGTGGATGTTGCAAGTGGATCGAGGTGAAACGAGGAAGACCGCGAACGGACCACGACACACGAAAGATCAGAGGGAGCGACCTTTGCCCGCTAATCGTGCGAGGCACCGGCAAAGTTTCGTCAGGATCGCCTAGGTGCTCGGCAACGAACGCGTGCGTATCCACACCCGACGATTTCCCTGCCTCTCGGTGACGCGCGTGACAGATCGCGCTCGTAAAAGTCCATTCGACCCCCTTCCGGTAGATCGAAAAGGGGATATCCGAACTGTCGACGGGGATTGTTTCGAAAACGAACGGACGCGTCTTCTGCGAACAATGTGTTTGCCGGGGCGGAAACTGGGTGGTTCTGCTTTGATCAGCGAAATTCATCAATTTTACTTCAACGGAGGGGTGAACAACATTTTGGCAATAATTATCGAATCAATTACGTGTGTGTGTGTGTGTGTGTGTAAAACGATTTGAATATTCAAACGGCAGGTGGATAGACTTTTGTAAGATATTTCTTGATCGAAAATACAATTTCTCCTTTTTATTTTCGCTACCGGCGAAAGGTTTCGATTAAAATGTCTCTCCCGTTTACGCTTTGATCCGGCTTATTTTCTGCAACGATCGTTTCTTTTCAGACAGCGTAAAAGGAGGCTAATTAATTTTGCATCTTTCCCCCCCGTCAACGAGAATGTCCACGCGTCACCAGCGTACGCTACAAAGGGCACGTTGATCATTTTAATCTCCGTCAATCCTGGCGCGCGAAAGAAAGGGCCTACGGGTCCGGGCGAGAATCGACCCGGGAACCCTGTAAAATGTAATTTCATACACGTCACACGTACCGTTGCCGGCGTTATATTGTTGCAACGTTCACGCGCAAAAATAACATCGACGACTCGCGGGAGGCTGACGTGACGTGCGGATAATGCCGGAAAATTCGTGCCTCGTGTCACGAGCTCAGTAGCACGTGCGTGTCCATAATGGACCCACGAATGTGTACACATTCGCGTGTACACATCGGCGCATAGATGCGTACACTTCTAAATGAATATTGTTCCTGTTCACTGCGGTATCGCGTGATCGCTGGAATTGGCGATATGTCGGTCAGCTCCCATGCCGCACCATTGTTCGCTATCCGGGGTTTTCATAAAAATCGAATTCCGTCGTTCGGTAGAAAATAGATAAAGCTGAACCGTCTGTGTTTCGTAGTTTCAGTCTTCGCATTAATATACGGAGTATGGTAGCGAACCGAATTTGGGCAATTGGAAACGTAGTCAATTAATAGACCGACAACGTGTTCAGAGTCAAGCCTAGATTCTTCAGAGTGAAACGCTGCTCGCGAAGATTAATTCTCTCCATTATTTAATTGAAGACACTGATATCTTTATGTGATCTGCCAATTTGAATTCCAGCATTCAGTAGCCGGTTGTGATAAGAGTCCTACTATAACGTTCCCCTCTGCTTCGCGTCACGCGTTGCAATAATGGCATCGTTCTATTTGCACTTGCCTCGGCATTAAGTGAAATAAGATAACGCAAGCGTTTCTGTTCGTTACACATCGGCCCCTCGCGCGAATTAATATCCTGCGGTACGTGTTCGGCAAACCTATTTCCAACGGGCAAAGCTTGTCCGGACAATTGGAAACAATCTACGATGAGCGATAAGCCCCGGTACCTGTACGGCAGTAATAGCCTTAGAATAAGGATGATCCAATTATTTCGATCGACGTTACGTATCTGGTCAGATGAAGAATTATCGATTCTTCCCGACTGGTTTCCCCCTCGTGCAACCTGTCGTCCCTTATCCTTCGCCAGAACCAGCAACGTTACGAAGGCGTTAATCCTTCGTTCATTAGAATCGCCTTCATTCTGATTTCTCCTGTTTTAAATTATTTCTCCAAACACGGGCTTCCGTACCGCAGAAGATCGTACTCGCAAGATTAGAAAATAATATTCGCGACGAATCTCGGCAGTCGTTTACCACTTTCCTGGCAGGTCTACGATTTTCCACGACACTTTATCGGACCAATATCAATTCAATTATTTCAATCGGAAGGCTTCTACCACTTTCCTAGTTTCACGAATTTGCAACGAAAGAAAAAACCTGTCGTATCTCTTTCACCGCGTACCACGTTACAACCAATCAGCATGGCTTTCGATGTCTCCGGCGGTCAAGCAAAGCTGCTCGTCCGCCGGCCCGATAGCAGAGAGACAATCCAATTATTTCGAGCCGAACGGCAGACGGATCAACGATTTTTCCACGGTGCAGGTACGGTAACCGGTCGTCCTCTATCTCTCGATACGCTGCAACGCGCATCGGCGTTACTCAGGCGCTAATCTGCCGCTCATTAAGCTTCTTTGATTTAGATACGTTCACGGTTGGCATTCTCGTGCGCCCGGCCCCGGCCAAACGATATAGAGCAATTCCTTGCCCCGGTTGAATACTCGCGCTCGCCGATCGTGGAAGGAAGGAGACGGTGAATTACGACGGGGCAGGCGAGCGTATCGCTCGGTATTGATTAGGAGCGCGTAGATTTAATTGGCATTTTATCGAAATTAAACCGTTCCACGATACCGTGCCCCTTCGTTTAGGCACGAAGTCCACGTGCTCGTGCCACGTACTTTAATTGTACCACCGTCGTAAAATACCACTGTCCCTCGCGAACCTGCAGGCAAATTGAAAATTTACGATCATCGCGGTGTCCTCGCGCGAAGCTGATTCGTTGCAACCGGTAACCGGAAATTTCTGATCTTTCTCGCGTTCCGCTATCGCCGGGTGAAATTTGACTGCGATATCGTACAAAATAGCGGAGGATCCTATAGAGGAAATCACTTGTCCTTGTTCGTTGGTGGAATAAGTTATTTATCAGATAAATATCTCGAATATTACCGTCCCTTCTGTTTATCGGCTCCGAGGAATTTAATCTTCAATAGTTGATCACCATTTCCCCGGGATTGTAAATCCCAAATTCCGAGCGATATACCTGTCGTTCGACGTACACGTACTCGTCCCGCCGTCTCCAAGCGCAACCACCAAGTGCACACTCGCGCGAGCATGTTACGTTTCACGCTGTATCTCTGGCGTAACGAGACAGAGGAGCCCACGTCGCCGACGAGCGTCGAGGACGGTGGAAGGCCAGGTAACCGTGGTGTTTCGCGGGCAGGTGCAGCTTCCTCTGCGCAGCGGCCCCTTGGTTTCACGCGAGTCGCGAGGACGATCGCGGCGGGGCCGCGTAATTACATAAATTAGTCGGCGGTGAGGGAGGAGGAGTGCCCTCTTGCTGCTTGCGACGGGATGGGCAAGGGAACGAGGCGAAGAGGCCTCGAGAATGGGGCACAAAGGGACACGAGTGTCGGCGGGAAGGTGGTTCGACGAAAGAAAAAAAGAAAAGAAAAAAAACAGAAATGATGACGGATGAAGGGGTTGGGACGTCGGGGAGGAAGAGGAGAATAGAGAGGCGAGAGATAAGGACGGAGGGGCAACGTGGAGATTAATTGACGTTGAAACGATGAAGGTAAATGGAATCGACGAGCGGACGGGAAATGGAAACGGTGAGGATAGAGACAAATGGATGGAACAAGAGTAGACAGAGAAGTATGAACGGTTGGGCGAAACGAGACAGAAGCAGGAAGAACGAAAGTGAGAAGAGAAGATGGACCAAACGCGTGTCTAATTTCCCTACGAATGGGCCGATAGGTGGTCCCGCGGGCGGGCCCGATGATTTATACAGCTGGTACTTGCCGCGCACGGCCCTAATGTTAATGCTTACAAGTTGTTAAACGTCCTTAATGTTGCTCGACGATGCTCTCGGACACAGAAAGAGCCAGCGAGGGAGAGAGATTAAGAGAGAGAGAGAGAGTGAGTGAAAGCTGGAGTAGAACGTGGCACGCTAACCGGTGTATTTGAAATGGGTGGATGGTTGCCAAGGTTGTTATTAGAGATTGTTACGCGCAGTGCGTTGCTCGTTTCGTGCCGCACTTGCCGAACGAGAAATGATACCCTCCCCCCGATCGATAGGGCTTGGTAACAAATGTTTCTGATGTGCTCGTCGTAACTGGCGACAATCGGCATCCCTCGATCACTGTAATTTGTCAACGTTGAAGTTGAATACCGCTCAAGGTTTTCTTGGACGATGTTTGGATGTGGATTCACGACGCGGGGCAAGAATAGATTTTCGAAAGGCGAAGGAACATGTGGAAATCTGAAAGGCATTTCGGTATCAGCCGGACGAAACTTGGCCCGTGAAAGTCGAAAAAGTCACGGCCGTTATTAATGGCCGACTAATTCCGTCGGCCGAGCAAATTAATTCGAAGGCGTCTCGTGAACAGCTGTCCGTCGGACCGGCACAACGGTATTCGAAATTTAAGGGAATCGTACGAAAGAACTCGTTTAGCCGGCCGGACAAATAATTAACCAATCGCCGGGCGAGGAGAGGCGATGGATCACGCTCGACCGGCAGAAATTAATGACGTTCATAAATATTCGTCAGCTGTGACAGCCGGGACGAGTGTTCGACTCGTCTAGGAATTATAGAATTTCGCGTTGCTTTTAAGGGAAATTTATCGGCCACGCGTAATCGCTTCTACGTAAATCGTTGCCCGTAGCTGGGTATCCCTCTCAATTGCGAAATTCGTCTCCGTTATCTGTCGGACCGGGGGCACGGAGTGGAACAGCCAGCTAAAAGTAAAAGCCGCGGCAAATAAGCGATTCATTAATAGAAATTCCAGAAATGAGTTTACACGGCAACAAACTATCCCGCCTCCGCCTGCGCTTTGATCCTCGGGCTTCATTAATGACGCAGATTGATCTTGGAATAAATCAAGATCGTAATTAGCTGTACTTATTTAACGAGACGGAATCTGCTCGTGAATCTTCTTTGATTTAAAAGCGAGAAGGATAGTGCCCATTGCGCGCAACTGGAAATAAGCTAGGAATAATAATAATAACGTTGATTTGCTTGGACTGCGATTTAAATTAGAGGAACTTAATATTTATAACTTTGTATTTACGGAACATTCGACGTATCGTAAATATTATTTTAGAAGCACCGGTTATGGATATTGTGCTATTTAATAAAAATATGCTCACACCGGCAGTGTATTCGAACAATTCAGGAACACACCCCTTAATTACTTGGAACAAAGCATTACGATGCATAACCCTAAAGGTATGCATTCATTAATCCTTGTCATGCTCGCAGGTCTTAACGAAAAAAGAACCTCAGCGAAATTGAAACAGGTCGAACCGACTGAAAGAAGAAAACAAAACAAAAAAAAAATGAAAAAGAAAAGGAACGCGCAGGGGTGTATTAAAAAATTGTAAAGAAAATAGTTGTAATTTGCAGAAGCCACCTGTACACTATTGCACCGCTATCTTCCCTCTTACATTCCCTCATTAAGTTCTCGTCTAACTCCAGTCACCAAATGTAACTGAAATCCAATTTACCAACGAACGGGATAAAATTCGCGATCGGCTCAAACGCGTCGCATAATCTGTACGTACACAAACGCCCGTCCGATTGCTCGCGCGTTGCGCTCCGATTTTTGGATCGCAGCGATAGCGTGTCGCGCCTCTTAATTGAATTCCACCGGAATCGATCGAGCAACCTGTGGGGCATTCTGATCCAGCGAATCGCGGACGAAAGAGTGGAACGGTGAGGAAGCAAAGGGAAGTGTAAAAGGAAGCAAGCAGAAAGAGATCTGGGTGCGTAAACGTGTAAAAGGAACGATGGTGTTTATCAGCACAAGTACGGGATATAGCCGGGGGGGTATGAAGTTGCAGCCACGGAGACCACATTCGACGCTCATTAGCCTAATCGTCTTCATTACATGAAATTAATATGCAAATACGTGGATGCGCCGCGTTATTTATAACGCACCGTGGAATAGGTATAACGGGGAGCCCAATGCCACTGGCGTACCAACGCACGACATGTCACCCAATTAATTATCCACCACGTAATTCCTAGGCCGTGCTCGCAACCGTCGTCGCTGTTGTAGCAACCATCGTTGCTGTTGCTACTCGTTCCCGGGCGCGGAGTTAACGGAGCCTTAACGAGGACTCTTCTCAGGTGCATCGTCGACGAGGTAGAAACGTAGAGGCGGAACGAAAGGGGAGCGTCGGTCGTGAAGATTTTTGTTCCCGTCGAGAATATTACGCGGGGCAAAACGAGGGGATACTGTAAAAACGTGTGATGTTACGCTCAGCGTGAGCCGTAAAAGCGCGTGCATTTTACAAAATTAACCTCCCCCCACATTTTCCTCTCTCTGCGACCATTCCTTTTCCTCTTTTTCCTTCATTTTTTTACTTTTTTCTTCATTTCTGCCCATACGCCGTTTCGCGTAACGTCAGTTTTGAACATTTCCACACGTTTCACGGGGAGACAAAGAGGCCGCCCTTTCTTTCAGGTAGAAGCAGAGACGTATCACCTTCGCGTCAGTGGAATTATCTGTCCTTTCTTCTTCTTCTTTATGTTAAAAGGATTTTTAATTGCGTGCATTCGGGTTTCTCTATGTTCTGTATGCTGCGCGCGGAGCACTATTTCAAGAACGTAGTTAATCGTCGTCTGCCGCGCACAATTTTCCACAAGAACTTAGCGTGTATTGGTCGAAAGCGTTAGAGCAGGAACGGGGAATTTCATATGTTGCCAGTCGATTTGCCGGAAGTCTGTCTGGTATTTAGGGAATTCGCCGAGGGTAATAGAAATTTGCGCTGTACAACGGGATGCGTTAGCTGTTGATTACCGTTCATCACCGCACAGGCTTTATTAATATTTAGCGAAAAGGACGCGACGCATGCTCTAATTAATGAATGGAAATTAGTCTTTGAACTAATTTACCGCCGGCCCGGCCAAAACGCGGCATCCCGAGAATTCTAATTTTCAAAGGCATTAGCCTCGTAATGAACTTCCGTTCTAACGAGTGCATAAGGCGGGCACACGCCCAGCCGGGCCGAAGTTATTTGAAACTGTACATCTGGAATGTGATTCGTCTGCGAGAGGGTGCGGACTGATTAATGTTCGGAATCGAAGCGATACAAAAATTCCGAATTTCGAAAACATCCCGTATACCCTCCGCGCGAGCATTCTAAAACGCTATTTAAACGCTCGTCTTGGGCAACTTTTAATTTCACTCCGGGGCCATTTACTAATCGTTCATTGAATTTATTATACATTCGTTTCACGAATCGTCCGAGGCCTTTCCCTTCGTTCACCGATGCGTCTAGCGCCGGGCACACACGATGATCCATCGACTGGACGCAATAAATTGGGAAACTCCGAGGGACCGCGTCCTTTATCTAAATAGCTTATTAAGCGTTGCCCACGCGCCCACGCTACGGCTTTGAATTTATGAAAGGCAACACCCGGTGTTAATGCGCTCGTACGTACGAGTTCTGGGCTGCCCGATGCGAACGTCCTGTAACGGATAGTCTGTATGTATTGTAGTACCTATGGCGATGCGAGAACGTTCAAGGCGGGAGGAGGGATAAAGGTGCGCGTATACGCGAAGGGTGCCCGGAGCGTGGAATAAATTATGAAAATTCCGAATGTCAGAAGTGATCAAAGGCGCCCGCTCGCGTCCCATTGCGCCTTCTGCAAGCGCAACGGGTTCAACTCTGTTTAGCGCGGTGTTGAACGCGATCAGTTACGTCCGGATATAAAGTAATAGCGAAACTGGCTGACGCGCGCCGTCTGTAATTGTGTCACGGAGTCGCGTGCACGTCCCACCTTGTGCAGCTGATCGGAGGTGATGGTGGTTGCGCGCGGGAGCGAAGAGGAAAATTGAACCGCGGGCGCGAAACGATCGGCGATTTTCGAGATGGAAACAATTCCTATCGTTGTTGTCTAGGCGTGCACGATTTCCGGATTGCGCAGAGACCTCTCTCTCCAAAGCCCGCGACAAGTCGATTTACCGTTGATCGTTGCGGCTAGGTGTGAATTACGCCGCGGAAACTATGGGAGCGGAGCGTTTCGCGCTCGTAAACGGCCGGGTAGGAAATAAAATCGTCCCGGGCGAACGGCGAAGCCCGCTAGGAGCGTGTTACGCCGACGCGAGCGTCGACGTTAGACTGATTACAGCTTTGGCGTATCGTGTCCGTGTGGATTGCTGTTTCTCTAACTCCGCGGGGAAATGTCTTTCCGTGGTTCCGTATTGGAGGAGTTTTATGGTGCTGCGCTTATACTGATAGCAGCGGAATTTGAATTGTTAAACGTGAATTATTAAAGGCGATACGGGGACGGTCGTAAATCCGCGAGGAATAGCCGCCATCGAACACTTCTCGCGGGCCTTGTCGATAAACTAGACTTTGCGAAACAGCGGCCGCCCATAACGGGAAGAATTTTAAGTAGTATGAGTCTCGCGCGGTCAGACCACCGAGATATTAAATCCTGAGGCTTTGATATTGTTCTTTTCGAAACAGACGCCGATGGAATGATAAATTATTCAAGAATACGAGTCACAGAAACAGGGAACAAGGAGTAGAAAACGGGAGAGGCGGCCGCGCGTTATTCTTTCTCCGAGCCGAAGTTCACTCGTCCCACTTCTCTCTGCGTGCTCGTCCTTCCCTTCTCGCCCTCGCTATCTTCCCAGCGAATCCGTTTTTTTTTTCCTCCTTTTCCCGATTGCAAGCGAGAGAGCTGCTCTTTGCAACTTCCTATCCGCCTATTAATCCGGTTATTAATCATCGACGCGAGCGGCGTTCCTCTTAATCGGTGAACACGCTCGCGCCCAGTCAGCGGATACAAATTGCCTTTCCGACTGAGCGCCGCTTCTTAACGTGCTCCGAACAAAGATCAACTTTTGTTATTAACCGAGATTATGCCTCCTCGGTCCCCGCTAATCAATTTGCCTTCGATTCGCCGTACGAAGTTTCGCTAGTCGACTGGACAACGGAACGCGGACGGAATTCTCTTTCCCCACCCTCCACGATTTATTCCAATTTCTCTGCTGACTTTCCGATATTTCTCCGGGGAAAAGCGATTTTTTCACCCCGACAATGCTATTCGAAGCAGTAATTGCACATTCTCTCTCGTGCTTACCCGTTGAACAGTTCGAAGGTGAATCGAATTTGTCTGACGTGGATCATCGACGAACGTTATATCTATAGGCTGGAAATTCTGTCGCTTAAAATTCCCAGGAAAATCGGGATCGTGTAAAATTTACCAGCCAACAGTGCTGTCGATAGTGCCAACAGGCAAAGTACATTATGAACAATCGGGAACGACGCGAAGTCAATCAAGATCTCGATCGCGTCCCCGCGTTTCGACGCTGGCTCGATCGACGTTGTTAATAATTTCGCGTGAACGGACGGCCGACCCGATTTACACCGATTCGAGGACGCATTCAGGCCCGTTGATACGTGCTGGCGAAAGCACAAAGCTCCGAGCTCTAGGACACGCCTCGAGCACGGCTGAAAAGCCGGCAATAAATGGACGCTGTGTACGCGGTAGGCAGGAACTTATAATGCAGGTGCCTATGCCTTCCCTTCGCTCTCCGGATAGCCATCTCTTATGCACTTTTATGCGCCACCACACACGGGGCTAAGTATGTATTTTAGGTATCTATGTAGACATTTAGTATGTGGCACGTAGTGGATCCCTTCATGGCGCATAATGCCACACGTACCGGGTGACCGCCGAAACATCTCGCGCCTCTCGAGTTTACACCTGCGTGATTCGTCGCGGATGCAAATAGAATACGTAGAAATGATTCCTATTCTTCCAGTGCCTGCGTGATATTCGGAAACTGAATGGATTCCCCTGCATTGCCTTCGAGACTGCATGACCCTATTCGAATGGTACATTGGTATAATTTTTTTCATTTGAAAGTCTAACACTTTAAACGTCCGAAATGGAAAAACTTGACAGGGAATGTTGTCCAATCGGTTCTTATTTAAATGTGAAAGTTTTAAATAAACAAAGTTTAACTACTCTGAACGCAGGATCGTGTCGCATAAACCCGAGCACACCACGAGGCTGAAATTAACCCCGAGCAATATGATATGGTGGAAAAAGTTTTAAAATATTATCTACACGAAAGTGGCACAGTGGTACAGAGTTTACCGCTGAACGAGACCGATCAATCGTGCTCAAAGCTATGAGATAGACAGGCCGTCTCGGAAAATAGTTCAACCCGTTTCAACCGGCAATTCAGCTTCACTTAACCTGGAAACTATTCCTACCAGCTTAACGAACTTTCTTACGTCGCGTTTTATACGGGCGTGAACAGATTTTAATTAAGAGAAGCGAGTGCACTCGCGTTCTCCGTGAGCACCTCGTTACTTCGATGCGGGTCACTAACGTGCGCGATGTGTCGCGGCTATTTAAACAAGCGTACCGTTCGAGATGTCACCGCCCTTCGAGAAATCGAGGATAAATTAGAGAAATTATGGTTAGACCGATGCGCGCGTTCCAATGATCCCTTCTTGTAACAAGTGCTGATCTTACAATGTTCGAAGGCACGCTCTTCAACGGGCAGCTCGCTTCCTCGCGTTCTCGTAGCAAAGGGGCATTCCTCGAGGAGCGCGCAATTATATTATTCCGCTTACACCTGTTTCCCGGTTGCCCCACATGTCTAGCCACCAGCAACTTTCTTGCAATTTCCTTCCGCGAACACGAAGCGGGGCAAGGCAGGAGAAGAAAGTCAGCTGGCTCTGTCGAGGGTTTCATGGTACTCGAGCGAAATTACTCGACGCTCGGGACGTCTTGAATGGAAACGAGAACTTCCTTGAAGTTTACAAAGCCGATGTCGATCAGGCGGACGGACGAGCCCGATAGATAGCCGGCATAGCTTGAACAACTTGGCTGACGGTTATCCAATACTCCGATATTGTTGTTATTAATGGGGCCAGTCTTTTGTCCACGATCGGATATTGGTTAACGGGATTGCTCTGAACGCTTTAAGGAGTGTATTGACTGCGTGCCATTAACGTGTCGATCGGCGATTCCTCTTCGGCAAAGATCGTGACAGATTTTTGCATGCTTCGTTGCTCGACGAAGAGGTGGGCGAAGCGTGCGCTCCGACCCACGTCGTCGGATGCGATTCTGTTTCGATATAAAATAGATTGGCCTGTGGCAAATTCATTGGGACGGGTACCTATGAAGAAAAGAAATATATATAACAGAGAAAGGTTATAGAAAATATCATAGTACTTTATGATATGTACGTTGCGAATCAATAGATCTGTGAAATTAAAAGAAAAAAAAGGAGGACCGGGCAGGGGTACGGAGGCGAATGTAGTAAAGAAACAATTATGACGCCCAGATTTATATTACATCGTTTTACGAAAAGCATCGTCGTGCTACGATAAAACCACGATTTAAATGCGCCATTTTTCATTTTCATTTTTCAACGAGCTTGTCGGAGACGTCCGACGGTATATCTCTTTGGAAACCGACAGTAACGACTTGCGGTGAAAACAGTCACCCGGTATGCAGTAAGGACGAGCGCCAGCTGACTGGTCGCATTTTTCATTAACGCGCTGCAAAGGCTCGCATGAATAGGTAAACCGGCGAGAAGTGGAAGAGTGGCGGCGTTCTTCTCGCGACGAGCATGATTAAGATTCCAGTAAGCTGCGCGTCGGACTACGGCGATGACGGCCCAATGAAAATTATTATGTCGAGGACTAAATTTGCCAGCGATCGTGTCTGCCAGTTTGCTCGTATTTTATTAAACCCCGTCTCGTGAGCGACACCGTGGATCGTCGGAATTAAAACCGGAGATTTGGAAATTAAATTTATACTCAGGTAGCTAGTCGTCACCGAATAATTAAATGCCACTATGTTTCAAGCGTATCTCATGGATATTATCGGAGCCTCCGAGACACTTTTTAAATAGATAAATTGACGCGCGCAGTTCGAAAATACGTGGCTGCTTTGCATCGTACGTTATTTGCATATCTGGGCAAATATTAGTTGCACGGTTAACGAAACAATTCTTACTTCACGATAATTTATAACAATTTAAATCCACCAAGCAGCCGATCATCGAGCACGTTACACGTGTAAAACCAATCGATCCCAGGCGTCGGATGAAATTGCAACAAGTAGAGCATCGAGCATCACCGTTGCGTCCGTCCCATTGAAACCTCCTTCGTAGTTAGCCCCGGGCGCCGACTATTGCCCAGCAGGAAATCGATTCGCGAGAATAATTAAAGGCGTTCGCCCGGATCATCATACGAGATGGCCACGATTCCATTTCCAACGATGTCGATTCGAACGCCGACGCATTCCGAACGGTGCTTTCTTTCTCTCTAACTCGTCCACCGCGTCCGCCTCCCATCTGCTTCGACCTCGCTTATCTATCGCCGATCCATCGACCTCCTCGCCTTCCGGCTTCGACGCCGCGTCGATATCGAGAGGCCGCCAGTCGATCAAGCTTAGAGAAAGACACGGGACTCGCGTGGTCTCGTTGTCGCGGGGTACGCAGGTGAGATTCCTAACGGAATTGCCGCGTGCACGGAATAGAATGCGTCGCGGTAATCGATCCGGCGAACGGAAAATCGAACAGCGAACCTTTCCAGGGTAAGCTGTTCCAGCGCGAGAAGCCGGTTGTCGCGTCGGCCAGCGATCCCAGAGGGCCTGTCGTCTATTTCTAATCGTCTGTCCGCGATCATGAACGCCGTGCTACCGGTACGATCATCGGCGATCCCGTCGCGTGGACGCCGCTGAATCGAAACGCAATTCGTTCGCGGAACGATCCGTTCGCAATTGGCGCGAACAATGCGGCGATCCTTTGGAAGGAGAAGGCCCGAACGCTTCGAAGGAAGCGTCGAGTAGTTTTATTCAGACGGAAAATGCGTTTCAGCGTGGCACTTGAAATTCCTCCGTCAAGGGTATCCTTCGGGTGCCATTCATTCTTCACTGTTGGTATGTAGGATGCGAGTATATACGCAGCGGTGGTTGCACGAGGTTGGAATCTGAGCGGTGACACGTTACTCATTTCAAGTGGAAAACAACGTAATAGCGGTGACTTCCAGCTTGCAATAACTCGTGAACTATTTCTTCGCGTGGTTACTACTTGTATATTGATTAATTCTACCAATGCACTCCGAATCCTCCCCCTCCCCATTAAAAATTTGCTGAAGTTATGAATTTTCCACGAAAATCGTTTGTGCCATACAGACGCCCAGTCTGCCCACAAAATAACCAAGCCATGAAGTGTTTGCTAAGGACATCCTTAGCTACCTTGATTTCCTTTTCACCATATCATTCATACAATGTCAACCACGTTGCCGTGTGAAACGCCGGATAAAAATCTCGGCTAGCATCCCCTTGTATATTAATCCGTGTCCGGATGCATCGCGGGAAATAATTAAATCGCCGGACGCGTCGCCGGTATCGATGATACGAATGCGTGCCACGTCTCGTGCCCGCGGAAAATATATTCCAACGCGATGACCTTCTTCCTCGGCGAACGAATATTTTATTCCCGGTGCCCCGTTCACCGGCGCATTATTATTCCTCGTATGAGAGCTAATGTTTCCTCGTTCGTGCCGCGGGGATCGCACGAAACGGGCCGGAGGAAGCAGCGAAGCGCGAACACCGCGAAGAAAAAGGTGAATCCGCGGGATGACGCGTCGCCCTCGAAAGCGTTGCGACTGCGATTTCGACATGTTCGCAACTGGAATGTCCGCTTGGATGTTCTGACGCACCGGCAAAACGTGACGCGTTCTCCTGTTGCGCGCAGGTAAATTCTTCTCGCGACACTGTCACCTAAACGCGCAACGACGATACCGACAGGTATGCGGAAATTAATCGACCCCGGACGATGCATACCACAATTTTCGAAGCATCGTAGATTTATCCGATCAACGAAATCGATTGCCTATATGTACATTTTGCATCACTAGAAGTCGGGTTCATTTGTTCGGCCGGAATATTTTCAATCGGGCGAAACACCGTAGCGAAAGGGTTACGGTCGGAACGACCCTGGCCAGCCACGGTGACAATCGCTTCGCGACGTTGCAGCCGTACGGCAGACATAACGTTCTCCAGTTTCGCCGTTCGTGCTCGTTACGCGTTTATTTCCGCGCCGGTCGTTCGTTCGTGATCCCGAAAAAATCGGCCGGACGACGTTCCCGGTGTGTCCCGGCGAGGTCCAATAAGCGGCGGGACCCGTAAACGTCGCGCGCGGGCGCAAAGTTTTGCCGAGTGATTTACGAAGTACGAGAAGAGGCAAGGAACGAAGAGAAGCGCTCGAGAGGGCGGGTGGCTAGATGGGCAGAAGTTAAGGGCTGAGACTTGAAACGTTATGGGGAGAGACAGAGAGACAGAGAGAGAGAGAGAGAGAGAGAGAGAGAGAGGGCGGACAGTAAATCTTGACGCGATTGACACGTGTGAAATGCGTCGGCCGGCTACTCGGAGCCCCCTCGTTTTGACTTCGACCCCGTGCACAAGCGTCAGAAAGCGTAAAAGAAAACAGCACGTACGTTCGCGGCGGTGGGAGGCGAGTGGTGGACTCGGCGCGCTCTTGCGAACTGCTCGAAATGTCCGCGTTAAGGGGTACGCGACCCGACAGAAACCCGCCCGTAAACCTTATCTCCAATTCTGGCCGAAATCGATTTGACCTCCGTCGAACCGGCGAAAACGAACGAAGCTGGTCGCCGGTTCGTGGACCGAGCGTTCTGCGTGCCGGCGCGTATCGTAAAAGCATAGCTGGCCGGACGAGCGAGAAATCGTCTTGTGAGATATGTACATGTGCTTGCCGGTGGCGGCGCGCATGGAAAAGGGTCTCGGGCCCCGCGGGGCAAAATTTACGCCGCTTATTGCCGTGGGTGTACCGGGCGCTCGGTAGGCAGAATGTTTATTGTGTTTCTTAAATAATTCGGTTCGGTTATGCCTGCGCCGTCGGTCGTGCGCTTTCGGGCGGATGATTTAAGGAAATGTGCGGCCCGTGTAGACGCGACGAACGGGGAACGGTTTTGGAGAAAGTGAGGATAGCAGCTGAGGAAACAAGCTCCTCCGAAAGCAACCCTTTTATATCGGGTTAAAAAGTTCGATGCTTGATGTTTACCGCTCCAACGAGTCGCCCCGACGTAAATCGTCGACGCTTGAAGGCGATTAGAGGTATTCGTTCAAACGGGATGCACAAGAATCGAGTTCTACTTTGAATCGGGAATGAATGGTCTCTGGACCATTGGTCTCTGGTCGATTTAATAGAACGTTAATCGCAAACGGGACGACGTTCTCGCTTGCGTCGAGGATTCATTCCGTCGCCATTGGCGGGACGAATCGCGGTGAAAGCGGTGGAGAACAGGGAAGCGATTATCGCAAAGTTACAAGCTCACGACGACACACGTTTGACGGGTTGAACACGCCAGGAAGGAAGATACGAAGGTGGACAAATTCGAAGGGCTGTCAGCGCGCGTCCTCCGATCCGCGAACAACACGGGCCCCGGCTGCGTAATCGTGCGCGCTTAGCGGTACTTCGTCGACAATTAGAAAAATAGCGGATATGCGCGGCGCGCATGCTTGGTTACCTTGTAATCATCAGAGAAAGATCCAGCGAACAGTATTCCGAGCGGGATCGCCGCGATCGAACAGTATACCGTTCGAACGGAAATGTGCATGAAACGAAGCCACGGCAATCTGTCAGAAAAAAGAAAAACGATTATCACGAGCCAATGAGTGCGTTGTACCGTGGGCCAGGTAAAAATCGAACCGTTGAGTCAGGTTCTATACACGTGCAACGCGGCCATGTAACGTGGCATAGCTGAATGACGCATTCCATTATGAGTAGGTCTAATAATAGATTTTAATTCAGCCGTCGAATCGCGCAATGCCTGCATCTGTTCGAATAGCGTATTTCATTATCATATCGAAGGCGCGGATATCGCTCCGTTGCGGGAAATGTTTCGGCGTTCGGGGAGGTTTATTCAATTTGCATGTAATACAGAGCTCTGTACAATTACACGTCTTATCTGCGCAAAGATACTTGCCTGTCCCTGCGCTCAGTTCGATATAATTAACGGCCCAGACAATAAAGCCACCTTTATCGTTCGTACGACCGTGCCAGCCTTCCGCCCGTGATTTATTCCCGTGTCTCTAATTCGTAATCCAAGCAGCTTGTGCAGAGATCGCTCGCGTGTAAACCGCGACACGCGGAACGCAGCTCGTGTAAAATCGCGTAACGCACAAGAATCCGGCTACTCGCGTACAGCGCACGATCGACTTCCGTACCCGTGAATCACCGTGTGCCGCGGCGAATCGTTCGTACGCCCGCGAAACAATACTCCTGCGGTCGTGGTTCTCGGAAGAGCCACGGTAACGCGAGCACGTTGTCGTCGTCGCCGCTTCACCGCTATTTTTCTACTATCGACGGGGCGACATTAGCCGGGCGTATCTTTTCCCGGCTCGTCCCGGAACCGCGTTCGGCATCGAGTGACGGGCCGGTTTCGCGTGAAACGACGCCCGTGGACGACGAGGGCTCGTTCCGCGCCATAAAACGCTCAAAAAAGCTCGTGAAAGATCGCCGCGAGGAGACGCGAAGAAACGCGGACAGACGGTCGAAGATTAGCCATGCCGGAGGTTGAAAGGCATGACATACGGCGCACGAGCGGAAGGACTCGGCTAAACGGCCGAGGATCCTTCGCGTTCCACGACGTTCCTCTATTTTTCTACTGGCCTTTGTGCACGAATGCGGGGACCGTCGCGCGTATACGGGAATGGCAACCGCCGCAAATGAGCTTCTATTCAAAATTAGTCGATGGCCAAAGGCGTCGAGGTTCAAGCTGTGGCACATTGACGGACGCGCCCTTCGAGAACGGGGATAAGCTTTTGGCTACTCTGCGTGGCTACCGGATTATGGCTCCAATAGCGGACATCCTTGAGATTTAATCGCGTTCTGCGTCAAGCATTTGCTGGTATTCTTGCGTCGCTTTGTACGGACATCGGCTCTCCGTCGAGAGAAGTTCTTTCGAAGGATCGTCGGTTATCTTCGATAAATGAAGATCCTCAATTGTTGAACGATTTCGAATGTTCGTACGATTCTCTTCGATACTTTTATCTACTTTGTGAAACCGTCTCCCTTATCGAGCACTCATCGGGTAAAGGCCATCCGACCACGGGCACGTGTGCGCAGAGTCGCACAATAAATTTCGCATATTGTCGCCGTGCAATCGGTCGCAGCCCGCGCAGCGATACTTATCGACGCATAATGAGAAACAACCGTGGCCAGATAGACGACTTCCTCTGCTTTGTCCCCGATGCTTAACAAGCCTGAGGGTTAATCCAACATGTATCACAGCCGTGTCGAGCCCGGGACCGATCGGCGCAGATGTGCACAAAGCGCGGTCCTCCGGCGACGACGGGGCCGCAAGTCAAATGGTTGGTCAGCAAGGCGTACGAAAGGCAAACGTATCGCCGCGAAATTGCCTTCCACGAAACGCCGGCCAAGGAAAACATCTGCGGGACGGGATATCGAACGGCGTGTTCACCCTCCCTCACTTGTGCACGATTAGGGTGGCAAATCATGGCGGCTCGTGCCACGAAGCTCGTGTCTCGCTTCGGTTTGTGCATTAAATTGTATTCGACCGTTCGTCTGGACTTTTTGCGGCTGCAAATCGCAGCCGAATTGGCTGAACTGTGCGTCGCGCAACAATATTTCGATTGTTAGTGGGTTGTCCGAAAGAATAAGTGGAACGATCTGTTGCGTTCTATTTGGGATGAACAGAGGAAGCAAATTGGGAAGAGATATAGTTCGAGGAGAAGGGGGGGGGGGGGGGGGCTGAAAATTGTCGGTTTAGAACTAGCAGGTGGATAGTTGGACGCTAATTCGTGGACCGTGCGGAAATTGCTTTGGATCAGGCAATAATACGTATTAATATTACTATTATACAAATTTCCCAAAGCTTCGTTGCGGCGTACAATCTGCGAAGCACGATTATCGAACCGTTATTAACCGTGGCAGCGAATAAACGAACGTTCGCGTCCGAAGACGGGCCGCGTAGACAAATCGCAAGTAACACACGGAAGGGAACCGCAAGGAAGTCAGTTCGTGAAACGGCGAGAGTATTTATTTCCCGTGCAGAAGAATCTATATATAATTCAGAACTCACGTCAAGTCGGCAGTCCACGAGAATGCGTCCGTTCCCCGTCAAGGGACAGCACGCGCACGTATAACTCTGCCGGCTGACCGACGTCGTTTTATCAACGACGCTTTTCGCAAACGGAAATACGCTTTGAATCCTCGTTACACGGCTGATGTATGCTGCAAGGGGGGCTGCCAAGTGCGCGATACAGATGCATTATTCATGCGGCACCGAAAAGTATTTCGGCGAAACACGATGTCGTCGCGGGGCCCGCGGCCGCTCGTGGTTATTTCTCCGGATAACTATCCCGCGGTACGTCGGGATCCGCAGGGAGGTGAGTACCGTTCGAGGATACCGGAACAGGGGGCCCAGCCGATCGTCGTCATCGTCGTTGTTTCGCGTTTTAAAGTCAGAGTTAGCCCTCTCACCCGGAACCTCCGTTTGACCGGCGCGGATTCGATCTCCAGCCGGTTGGCGAACGCTCGGCGAACGTTTGCATTATTCATAACCAATTCCCGAATCCCGAACTCGAAATGAACCGGCGTCCAGGTCAGCTGCCCCCGCCTCTCTGTCTCCCCGTTCTACCATCGCCACGTATTCCCTTAATTTTTTCTCCAACTCTGTGTTCCGAACGAGTCCTCTGTCGATTCCGCTCCCCGAGAACGACGGGGGTCGTCGTCTGGCATTTGGTGCTGGAAATTTTGCGTTCAGCCGCGTAGGTTGGGCACTTTTCTTACTTTCCAGGAATGTCTGTATGGTTTTGATTGATGTCTTCGTTGGTCTCGTTAAGGGTTTACCTTTCCGGCGACCTACTTTGTCGGTAATACATTCTTGTTATCTGTTACTCCGTTTCAATTAGAACACATTTCACGTTTCACTGCAAAGCGAAACGAAACGTATTTTCCGAACATTTACTAGAAAGAACGGCTATTAAGAACATATGTTGGTTAACTTCGAGCGAGAGGTTCAAGAATAATGCAAATTGCGTATGCAAATCGCGTGCAATTGAAACGTCTTTAAATAAAGCATCCCCCCGCAGGTGCAAAAGTGAATCAACGGATGAAGGGAACGCGGTTTTCGTGTATCTTTCCTTCGTGGACGGCCATCGTTGCTGTCCGTTTAGGCGCGTAATAACGTCGTTGGCGAAATTTATAAACCGGTCAAGCTGTCGCCCGGGCGCGACTTAGTGCAATCGTTAGCCAGAATATCGTTGATAATGGCGGCTGGGTATCCGATCGAGCGGCCCTGATAAAGGACATTCGAGCCGGGGACACGTATAAATCGGCATAATATCGGGAGTAGAGCCGGGAAAACGAATTACCAGCGGGACAGAACATGAAGATTTCCGCGTGCTGATAGCAGTATCGAGACCCGCGCTGCAACAAGATGAAAGAATCCCCCGAAACATCGTACAGGCTGAACCGTGCAGTCGACGTGTTCGTCTTCGTTATCTTCTCAACTTTGGAATTTCTTCATCCTGCTGTTTCGCGGCCCTCTCCTCGTCCTTTCGCGAAATGAATCTTCCACTTCACGCCCACTTGCCGCGTTCAGCATCGCGAATATTTAGCCGGTTAATGACACGGGGTTTCATTCATCGACTCGTTCCTTAAAATGGCCAGGCGGAACGTGACGCGGCGACGCCGATTGAAACTGATCAAATTCTCGAGTGTTAACGCGGTGGCATTCGTTTGTTTAAAACAATTACGCGACAGCGATAAATTCTGTTTAACCGTTCTGCGATATCCCCGAATAGAGCAGCGCGTGTTTCCTTATTTTATTTGAAGGGGGGGGGGGGGGGCAACATTTATTTAAATACTCCACGATAGTTATAAATCGGTAAATCGTGTTCTTCTCGCGTTTGGTACACAGCACAGCGAGTTTAAAAGACCCCCACGAATGTAAACACGACGGGCACACTTTATTTCCCAAGTCGTCGTCGAAGAGCGTTTCGTTACGACCCAATGAGCTATTCTATTCAAGTGTCAAGACTAAATAAAACTATCCCACGATCATCCAAGAATACGATCCCACGACGAGACAGCCGTCTGTTCCGACGCTTAAATCGTCGACGAGAAAACGAAAATCCCTCGTTCGCGGTCGAAAGGGATGTTAAACTGTCGCGCGAGCTCGCGAGCTTCTGATAGCTAATACCATTTACTTCGCTGTCTGTGGCATAGTAAAGGTCGAAGTCACGAGAGGAACGTCGAGGAACGGCGATCGTAAAGTAGATCGGATCTTTGATCTATATTCGGGTGCAGCCGGTCCGTCTCGGATAGTTTGCCGTCAGTGGCTTCCACCGGCAAAAACGAATCGCCGGTAACGGCGTAATAATAACCCGTTTCGCGGTTCTTGCACGACGAACGACCGATTTTTCCGGCACAGCGGTCGTTCGTTCGACGCGGACAAAAAAGAAAGCGCGGCCGCGACGTCGACCGCGGTCGTGGCCGCGAAATGCTTCACAGAAATCCGCGACATTCCGTCAGGTTGTCCCAGAGATCGCGGAAACCGGGACTCCGTCACGGAACGTTCGCGATAATTGCCCGCCACGAAAACCGTGGAACGATGTCTCGAAACGGGGTGGGGGGGCCCCGGTAGCGGTACGATCGATCGACTATTATTTTATGCTCGGACATTCGCGGAGGTAGGCACGATTTCGATTATCCGTCGGGCCGTTTTTGCGCGGACCGAATGAACTGGTATTAGGATCAAAAAGTGGCACGGAGATGAAGCGTAAAACGGAGATCCAGTTCGAAACGAGCGATCTAGTTTTTGATGAATTATTGCGGCATTGAATCGCGGCCGTTAGATTCGGGGCGTGTTTTATCAAGGTTCAGCAGCATTGCCGGGCGAACTGTTGGTGGTTGTCGCGCGACAGTACTTCGAACCAGCAAATCGTTGCATCGCGATTTCTCCATTACCACGATTACTACGAATCAGATATAACCGCTGGCGCCTTATCGACTGCCAGAAGCGGCAATGAGTTAAAACGCGGGGCGCAACGTGCAACAAAGATCTCGAGGATCGTCCGCCATAATTCATCATGCTTTCTCGAATTTTCCCGATCGTAATCGTGAACTTTCACCGATCCCGATCGGGCCACGACTCCGTCCATTACCCGAGCGAATCGTGTCCCGGACAAACTACCTGCTGCCCCGTACATCTAGGCATCGGATGATACAATCCAGACAAAAGCGTCCGTCATGACCGCGCTCCCCGGTTGTTAATCCCGTCAAGCGGGGCGTCCAGCCGCGGACCAAACCTCCCGAAGGCTTCTTTAATAACGTCCAGCAACGTCGAAGATTGTATCGTTTCCCATGAGCTGCACGACAATGCTCGCCTAGGCGCGACCGCGGGGCCCGGATCCCCGGAAATTTTTCATTCGAGCGTGATTCTCTTCGATCCTGCGGTGATGTCGCGGCCAGGAGACACGACGCGACGGTAGCACCGCCGATCTCGTAAACCTAGGAGGTCCCGCGGCAGCGAAGGACCCGGACAGGCTTAGTCGTTATCTCGTCGGACGGGGGCAGCAACAATCGCCGCGGTGGAAACTCGACACGAGGACATCCACTAGTGCCAAGTCTTGGCCGAGGCCCAATTAATACGCGTCCATTGAGAACGGTGGGGCCGGTGCCGCTGCTTCCTCCGGTTGCGTTGGTCCGCTCTCTGCCCGGTCGTTCGTAGGCACGGTCGCGGGACGAGATCGTGAAGGAGATGGCGCGGACGGGGAACGAAGGGGAGGCTCGGGGTAGCCAGTGAAAAGGGTAGCCCACGGAGCATAACCAAGTAGCCGCACGACAATAAGCAGGGAAACGTTTTATTAATTGCCGAGATCTGTCAGTGTCTCCGGCGAGTTCGCTGCCATATTAAACGGTCGGCAGTACGTATACCGAACGGGACCGTCGTGGCAGGCAGGATAGCAGAAGCGACCAGCAGCGCGCGGTCGCAACGTCAGAAGGCGGCTAGGTATTGCGTTTCCTCGCGGTGCCTCCTGGATGCGCCCATGGCGTGGACCGTTACGGCGAACAGAGGAAAGGAAGACACGGGCCTGAGATCTCGAACCGGTCCGCTAGGCATGACAGTACCGACCACCTGTAGACACCGTGAACGGATCCGTATGTACGTGTGTCTATCGCGGGGAATTTCTTGATTCTGATTGCGTGCGCCACGCTGCGCGTCATATTTGTTGGATGCTTTTTCTGGCAGGTGCGAGACAAGCGTGGTCGAACGCTGATAGACTGATTGGACGGCCTTGGACGGGCAGTTTTTCATTAGCAAAAGCAGATTTACGCTGCTTATCAGTTCTTAACTGTCGGTGGAAAGGTCGAGCCAGTGATTTGGTGGAATGCAGAAGTTTCATTTTTATCGAGGAACGAGGGTTTACTACTTTTTAATTGTCGCTTGGACGACGGCACCGCTATATTACATTGAGGTCGGCCTTCCAAGGGAGCTGCAAGCGTCTCGTCTGCTGTGAATTATCATTTTATAAGGAGCAATTGGGCAGACAATTACCGTAGTTACATTCGTCAAGTTTCTATAACACACCCTTCTCGTGGCTCGGGCGTGTACCGGTGAAACCGGCGGAAGCGTGAGTACGTATCTCGAACGGCATGAGAAACGCACGAGATTAAGCCGTGAGTTATGGCGTAACGCGTTTCTAACGTACAGAAGCGACGTGCGAGTCAACTACTTTCTCAGGGAGTGCAGAGATGCCTTAAATATCGCGGCACTTCAACGCTTCGACAGGCCGTCCTTTCGTGAACTCGTTCCTCGCATAACTCTCCCATATTAATTCATACTCGGCGTGACCGTTTTAAATTAATCAGCCACGACCCCGATAACCGAACGCAATAATATACCCATGTTGCCCGTAAAATTGCCACGTCGTTGGAAATCTTCTTCCAATTTCGATGCCGCCTCGGCTATGCGAGGTAAAATCCTGAAGCGTAATTACGGCTCTTAGCGGGCTAAGGTAGAACGTAGCGTGGCTCCGTGTCCGTGTTACCTGTCGCGACCAATCTTTCTCAGGTCCATCCCGGATGGCATGCGCAAAATCGCACACAGGGAGCAATCGAAGGGCGGGGGAGGGAAATGCCGTCAAAAAAAAAGAACCGAACAATTTCTCTCGCCGGCTGGGAATGACGAGGGAACGATCGAGATTGCATAGAGTCGCGTCACGTGCATCAAGTTCGGTGCACGTTCGGCGGATCACGCGAAAATGCTTCGCCGGTATTTACCGTAAGATGCATAGTATATATTCGCGCTAATTAGTATACTCGCGCAGGCAATAACCCTCATAATCCGAGGTCGCTGCAGGTCGGCCGTAACTCAGCCACAACGATTCGTATCGTGTTTTCTCTCGTTCTCTCTTCCCTCTGCCTCCTACCGGCCAGCGACGCTTTAACGCCGGGTACGAGCGTTGCGCTAACGGATCGTCAGGATTTTTGCGTCGCCCGCCTACCAACGGTGCTCCCCTCGGTTCTTTGCGTTTTCCAACAATGAACATCTTTGGGCGCTCGCATCTTTCACGCCGCGGTGTCGGTTCCGCATAGCCCTACAGAGTTTCACGCGATGAATCATGCCGGGGACGCGGGATCCCCGGGTCTGCCGCGGCCTAACCAGTCGAACGAGCGGACATCGGCGGGACTTTCTATCGGCCGGTCTTCGGGAAACGTGGCGAACGAATCGACAGCAGTGTCGCAACGCGCGAAATGATCGACGACGTGTCGGTACGTCGACGTACACGGTGATCCGTGTTGCACCCAGGTGCCATCCTTTCAAAGGTATACTGTTAGACTCGTCGTGGTCGCCGGACGAATCGATTGACAATTACGTTGGAACGTGGAGTCCAGGCGTGTCGTGGAGTTGCGCGGCGAGATCTTCTGACTCAGCGTTGTCGTTGTTAACTGTAGACGATTTCCCTTGGTGAATCACACGGGCCCGTCTTTATTTTTTCTTTTTTTTTTTTTCGCTCTCACGTATCCCCCGATGAACCCAGCATACGATTTACCTGCGCGTATCCGTGTAACGCTTGTACGACCGACCTCGTCCTCGTCGTCGTTCTCCGTCGCTCGTGCTGTAAAACGAATCTCGTCGCGGGTTATCTACGACCGGCATCTATCCACGAAATTTCTAACCAATTTATCGAGTACCCATTAACGAGGCGAGAAGCACCGGGACGAAGATTTGATTGACGTCGGCCCGTTGTGGCAAGGCAGTTTCACGCGGCGCTCGACGGGGTCGTCCTGTCTAATATCCGGCGTCGATACACCCGCGTTGCGTCCCTCGTTTTCCCGACAATGCTTCGCGACCGTATCGCCATTGCCGGGCCCGTGTTTGCCTTGTTAGGCAAACATTCTTCACGATTCCGGCCGCGTTAAAGGCCGACATCGATCACCTCTTGTGTTCGGCCAACGTTCTTCGCGGTGTTCCAGCTGTACACGCGAGGCTCGTGCGCTCTCTTCTAGGCTTCACCTTGTATCACCGCGGTCGACTGCTCGTCTCTATTCATTGTGCTCATCTGTTCGCGTCTCCGTCGTTCCAACGACCGGCGCGGCAAGTTCGCGTTTCGCTCGCGTGCACGAACACGCGCGACGGATAGGTAGAACGTCTATAACGGAATCGTGCATTCGCCTTAGGAACGGCCCGCCGTATACAGTCAACTAATGCGTTTACGATGTCTGGCTGACAGTACATCAAAGCTCAGGCACGGTCCACACAGAGTAAAGAGCGTTTCCTTCCTTTCGTATGTTGGGCGCGGCCGTTTCACCCTCTCGACTCGAACGCGCCGACCGACCCTTCGGTTATACACTGTGTATAGTCTAGCGTTCTGCTTTCAAGCCGGTTCGATCTTTTATGCGAGGCAGGGGTGACTTTGGGGGATGAATGGTCTTGACCGATGGGGCGTAGAGTGTTCGGGGGGGGGGGGGGGGGGTGGAAATCTGACTCTCGATTTCGAAGGCGGATACTTGTAGCGGGCGGAGGTGAATTATTTGTCGGGTCGAACGTTCTCCAAGTATTTAACGCGGTGCTCTTCGTCGGGGTGGTAGAGGGGTCGAGCGATGAGAAAATTATACTGGATGTATGCCGAAGAACGCAGGTCTTAACGGTAGGTAACGCAATTCACGTTTTTTTCCCACCGATGCTCAGAATGACAACCGTTTAATTCCTTGCTCGGTTCAACACGTTTCCCCGATGAATTTTACAAAGGCTCTTGCGTGATAACGTCGCGTGACAGATGACATTTACATTAACAGCGAACCACCAAGTACGAGTAACATAGTTCTTGCGCCAGGACGTGACAGAATTCCGTGTCACCGAGATGTTTCGCTCGATCTCAAATCTTTCCCCCGCCCCGTTATCAACAATATCGGCCACCATTCATCTCCGAACGAAGGTAACTTCGCGCTGTTTCGATTGCTCGTGCATTTCGTTCTTCCCCGAACCGACTGTCCGTACCTTCCCATGAAATACAACGATCGTAGATCGTATTAAGCCATAATATTATATTATTTGCCCCCCCCCCCGTGCACTCCTCGCAATTCTCATAAACGTTGTTGTCGTCTAAACGACTTCCACGACCCATTCTTCTTCCATCGTTCGGCTCGTACCCGCTGCCCCCTCGGATGTATCGATGCTGGCTCGCTTGTCCGTAGATAGGCATCCATGTCGGAGGTCGTTGATCCATCCCTGGAAGATCGTTCTCTGCCGCGAGGAAGGCCTTTAGCTGCCACGCTGGGCATCTGCACGGTGCATTCAGCGACGTGTATATACCGCTATACGGACGAATATACGCTGAACCTGGACGTTCTTGCGGTACGACGGTAAAAAGAGGCGCGAGCCAGGAAATCTTCTCCGCGGCTGGGACACTGGGATGTTCCTGGAACGGTGGTTATGATCGGAAATCGGCGAGCAGATCCGCGAAAGATGTAAACAGCGGATGGAGGAATGCGAGATAAAAGTGAACAGACGGAAGGATTACATGCCGCGCGGGGAGAATTGTTGTTCCGCGGGACGGGGTTACAAGCGGACGAAGAAACGGGTAAACCTGACGGGCCAACGCCTCGGCAACGCTTCCGTGCTGTTGCGCTTCTATGAAGAATTCTTACACCATTTTGCTCCTTCCTCCCGCTTGCTCGATATTTTGGCATCCAGCCGCGCGCAGAGCAACGTTAATAACAGTCTTCGTGACGGGCCGGGAGAGGTTGCCGCTTTAACGGGCAAAAATAAATCGAATTTGTAACCCTGTCTCGGAACGAAATGCCCGCCTGAATATTCATGACTTGTTCAAAGGTTTCGGTTTATGGTTCCTAAGAAAGTCCCTCTTAACTTCCCGTTACAGGCTCAACTGCTATTTACCTTAAGAAGTAAATTCATTTTCGTCTTAACTAACTGTGCGACAGAGAATGAAACGAGAGTAACGAAAAGAAACCCCCCAAAAAACAACGAAGGGAAAACACAGTAGCGAGGAAACAAATGACGGCGAGCGATTCGGCCGGTTTGACAATTAGCCGAGACCTGTCGAATAGACGGCCGATAATTTCGGCAGACAGTGCTCGTCTGCCAATGAAGCGTTCGCGAATCCTCGCGGCTCTTTGGTAAGCGTCGATCGTAAAGAAAAAGGAACATAAAAAAACGAGCAGTCGGAGAGAATCTTCCTCTCCTCGGTTCGCGGACGCGCCGTTAATTAGACAGCTACGGGGCCACCGTGACCGATGTCCACGAAGGACACCGAGGGAGGAGGAGAAACGGGAGACGGGAAAGAGAGGTGCACGCCGGGTCGCAAAAGAAAAAAGCCGCCCGTCCAGAAGGTAAAGATTGGTGTGGAGGCCGCCCCTCGTAGAGAACAGCGGCTCCGTTTTGGGCAATTGCCATAAACCATAAATAACTGGACGGGGGCATAAATGTGCGCGCCTACCCCCTCATTAATTTGATTAAAAAGCCTGTAAATTAGCAATTTCGCTAATTGTGTGGTCACGGTTTCTCTCGCTCGATGCAGTGACTGGGAGAAGCGTCGTAACGGCGAAAACGAAGTTAAAGGAACGGTCAGAGCGCTCGGGGCGTTCGAGGAGAACGTAGAAAAAAAGTGGGAATCGTAGGAGAATGAAGGAAGGAAGGAAGGATAGATCGTGATGGTTGATCGACGGTGCGCGTGATCCTGGAGGCACGCGAAAATTCATGCAAACGACAGGTCAGCGCCTCTGTGCCCAATCGTTCGATGGCTGCCGCGTCGTTACGCGTTTCTGCCGTTTAAGGAGGAAAAAAGGCCGCGTCGGCTGGATGGACGCGAGAACGTCTCGCGTGAATCGGAAGCGGTTGCAGTCTGTCGGAGAAGTAACGACGACTCGTAACTCCTGCTCTCCGAGACGGCGAACGGTAACCATCACGAGGAGGACCGTTCATGAATTATTGAACGATCGTCGAAGAAACGGCGCGCCAATATTCCATCGAATGGTTAATAAAACGAGCATCTGAGTGTTCGTCACCTTTTGCCGGATCGATAATTTCTTGGTTGTAAACGAGCGCGTTCGACCGTCGCAATTAACAGGTACGCCGTTCGAATCGATTAAACGAATCTTCTGCCCGCGGACATCAAAGCCTTCGAAGAGTCTCGCGCTCAATGCGCGCTGCGAAGTATTTATTAATTGGAGTCCGAATCGGGGACCTAATATCGTATTTTCCATGCGACATTAATACACGAACACGTTACTAGTTCTCTATAGTTGAGATACGCAAATTTTCCAAAAAAATTCTTGCAACAGGGGGATACGAAAGTGGTGCACGATCGAATGAAGCACGCAGCACGGAACGAAATGATGAATTTTCGGTCGCCTCAAAATAATCAATTGACGTAATTGATCGTGCACCAACATTCCGAAGTAACAGAGCGGATTATTTTAAACCGGGCCTACGGGTTGAGGGTTAACACCGTGCCAAGCATTCCGAACGACCGGGAAAACATTCCCGCGGGCTTAGCTCGCGCCAGAATTTCGCGGCGGGATGGAAAGCTTGAGTTGCGAAATTAAGCCCGGCGCGTCGACGAAATACCGAACGGAATACCAGTGCCCGGTAAACCAGCAGGGGGGCGAATGTTCTCCGGAGCAGGTGATCACGCCCACACCTGCGCGCACCATCGCATCCCTAAACGGGGAACGTCTCGAGCACGGGGCAGAAAAATAGACGCTGCAGGAGCGCGTGCTAATGCACGGGCTGTCTGTTCGCTGTTATGTAGTCGGTCGAGGACGACTGAATTGAGACGAATCTGTCCGTTATTGCGTTGTCAAAGAAAATTGGGGATAAAGGGGTTTGATGTTGCGGTATGAATGACAGGAACGATTTATGAATATAGCGGCGCGCACCAGGTGGGGTGCGCTTGCATACGCGCGGCTCGGTGTGCCAGGAGTGAACGTTTGAATTAGAAATAGTTGGTAGGTGAGGTTGGATGCGCATCGTAACAAGACGTACTGAGTGGCATTGTTACCGGAAATGGTCCGATGGAATTTTAACTTCCACTCGAGGGATCGATAAGCAATGTTATCGCTAGTTTGCTGAAAATAATTGATCGGACGAAATGTCGAAATATTTCTCGCCTCGTCTCTGGCATTCCGAAATTTCTGTTCTATCCTAAATTTATGGAGTGTAGCGTAACTTAGCATCCAATTCGAATTAATAAATGATCCCCATAATAACATTCCGCGATATCGAACCAGAAGCTCGACCTCCATTCATGAATAAGTCCACGTGTTCACTAGAGAGAAAAAAAAAACAAAAAACAAGCGCAACACCTCCCCTCGCAGAACACCCTCGGGCGATAGTTGATCGAGTCGATTTTCCAGACAAACGATGCTCGATCTCGGCGCTCGATGTGTGTTACACGGGTCCGGCCGAGTAGAAAAACGAAAACGAGCCGGACGATGCATTAGTCGCGTCGTTTCTTCGTTGTCGCGTTAGAACCGTGCGGGGAAACCGGTTTCGTCGGGCGAAATGACAATGATTTCACGGCCGTCGGTGAAAATTGCACTGTGTTGGGGGGGGGGGGGGGGGGGGGGGGGGAACTCGGTTGGATCGCAGCCGAGGCGAAAGTCACGGAGGCGAATGGGACGACTCGGATTCCAACGCTGTTAACCGTGGATACCACTGTCTTCTGTACACGACACGAACGGAAAATCGCGACGACGTTGGATAATTAATTAGCCGGCTTATTGAGAGCTTCGAGCGCCGCTCGGTTTCCCTTTTCTGCTCGTGTCCGCGCGTACCCGCGGGCCACGTAACGTCCGCCCCGTTAATTAGTTGCCCGGTGACGGTCACCGATGCGATCGTTCTTAATTAATATTCGTATCGTGCAGCGATAGCCAGACGTCGCGGTCGTTTCGCGTAACAGACTTGCACACGTGAACGGCCGCAACGAGCCCGGTCGTCAGTAGCGCAATCGACGCGACAAAGAAGTCGGGCCGCGTGGACGATTCTTGGGATCGACGATTCACGGTCGGCATTCGAAGCGAGCAAGGTTCGCTTTCTGCGGTTTGAATGGGGGATTCTAGTCGATGGAGTAATTTGTGGGGCATTTCGATGTCGGCTGAATGTCGGACTCGAGATAAGGAAGGTTTTAGAGCCGGAGGCCTCGCGATAGAGATAAGCTGGCCGATTCTTAATTGCAGCCTTAATTGCAGTTTTTCAGCCTTCTTAATTAAACTGGACAAACGCAAGTTCCGTTTAATATTTCTGTTCGACGTTTTTATCAATGGACTTTACTGTGCATGGAACCGGAAAGGGTGCGGGGGAGTAATGGCGGACAAAAGATAGGGTCAATGGAAGATGATGAAATAGAAGACTAGAAATAGCGAGGGTGACGGCGTGATTTATCCGAAGTAAACTTTACAGACATTGATGGTAAATTAAATGAAATAGAAATGGGTTAGAATCGGGAGAAGAGGGTAATGTCAAAAACAAATATCACTCTCAATATTTTAAAAGTAATTGTACTCTGGACCAATGATTTTTCGCTTGCTTGTCAAACTGATAATTGTACTAAAAAGGGTATGAGAATTGGATGAAGATAGAGCAGACGATATCGTCCGTCGAAATACATCAGAGTCTCGGTAGAAACCGAAGCAATTCAATCAGACCCTTACGTAACAGTACTATCAACGGGAATTATCGCGTTTCAAAAGAGTCTTGAGCAAACGAAACACAATGACCTAGCCGATACACACGAGAATTATCGTGGCACGTTGCTTGTGTTCCGGTTGAAGGTAAGGCTACTCTGTTCTCCTACGAGCAGAGGAGAAGGTGCTCCTCCGATTCGATCTGATACAAGAGGAGTCAGAGGACCCCTTCTGTGCGAGTGGCCAAGACGATGTCGAAGAGGACCGCGGGATAGAGGAGGAGGAACGGGAACTAGCTGAACGAGGAGAGAGCTGAGTTGCTGGCTGACGGTAGGAATGTTTCTTGTTCCGATATCGCAGGGAAAAGAAAGCCCTCGTGTATTTATAGGCTGTGTTCCAAATTGTTTCTACAACGATCGGGCACAATGAAATACTAAATAATAATGAGCAATACCTGACTATGACTGCAGATCAATTTAACCGATAGGGAAATTTCCATTATTTCCCCTAGATTATATCCGTTCACTGAAATGAACATGTGCAATGCCGTAACAGCGTCAATGCCCCGATCCCAGCTATTCAGAAAAGAGAACGAAAAGACGGGTGAATTGAAGCATGCTCTCTCTCCCTCGGCTAGAGACCGCGGGAGAAAAAAAAAATGCAGAAAGAAAAGGTGGGACCGGGAGTGTCGTCGTGCTCGTCTTCGTCGCGTTCGTTCCACGCTTAGGGAGAAACGGAGACATCAAAGAAAGCGACATATCCGTTCACACTCGGCACTCATATACGTTCCCGAGTGTTCCAGGGTTCGTTGCTCATGGACCGTGTCACCATTGGTCCCACTCCTCCATCTATCTACATACGTATACAGTCACGAATACACCCTTGTAACGCTGGCGCGGCTGAGGATATGGGTAGCATCGGTCGGCTACGGGTCTGCGAATAACACGTGACGACCATAATGCGGCTGAAGGCGTCTTAATAAAATGAACTTGTCATTTTGAAACAGCTAACCAGCCTTCGGTCCAACCACCTTTAACTTGCCGGCAGGCTTGAACGCTTCTTTCCACTCCTTCGCCCTTCCACCGTCAGTTTCTTCGCTCGACCTCTCTCTGGCTCCCTTCTGGAACGCTACTCAAAGTCATCTCAGCTTCCTCCACCGTGGCTCTGCCCTGCCCCGAGGCTTTATTTATACCTCGTTAAATTAGTGCCGATCGGCGAACCGCTTCGAGGAGCCCCCCCCCCCCCCCCCACCGCCCCCGGTCCCGGCGTTTCTTTCGTCCCGCACGTCCGGACCTTGATCAGCTTCCATTTCGATATAATTGGAGACACCTCGCCGCGTTCCACGCGTTTCAACCTGTCGTCAAGCGTGTCGCTGAGCACCGGGGAAGTAGATCGAGATCGTCCCGATCGTGACAGTTGTTACAATATATATCGTTTGCTGGATCAGGAAGCGTTGACCCGGCGTCTACGACGATAATGAAATTATCTTATACGGAGGAGCAATGTAGCAATTGTAGCTCGCTGTACTTGGTACGTAACAAAAGGGTGGAGATTTCGCGAGCATTCTTTAACCTGCCGTTTATTGTTAGCCTAATCGATCTGCTCCGAAACGTATTGTTCCGCAATTATTCCGCGTAGCAGTTATGGGGTCAGGCTCAGCACCGTCACGGCGCACACGAGGTCCCTCGACGATGCAAAGAGCTACCGTCGATCAAGTCCAGGCCGGGGGGGGATCGCGCGAAGTCGTACAGATCCGTGGCCACGAAATTTTTGCGGTCGCGATAAATTACACGCGACCGTCCGCGGCAGGAAGGGGGGGCAGAAAGAGCGATGGGTACACCGCGATGGCCTCGGAGAAAGGGCAGCCACCCACAAAAGGGCAGCGGAGCACTTGAAATGAAAGGGCGAATGGATGTGCCTAGGCAAGTGCAAGAGACACGTAAAGGCATTCATCTCATTCAAGGTAGCCTTAAGTTTCTGATCAGATAACGAATGTACACTCCTCTCTCCGTGGCTGGCATCGCGGCCGACGCGTAGTCTTCCCTCTGCTTCCGTCTCCTTTACACTTTCCCGTTCTCCCTCGGTGCCCTCTGCTTCAAGAATCCTCCACCCCCCCCCCCCCCCCCCCCCAACCCTATTTCGTGTCCCGCGGTGTCTCTCTCCTGTCCGTCTCACGGCATCGACTCATCCTCGTCTTTTTCTCGTCCCCGCGTGTCCGGCTCGCGCGTCTCCTCCTCTCTTTACCCTCCCGCTCGCTGTAACCGCTGCGCACCTGAACAGAGGGCCCGTCTCGGCGGTGGTGTACGCGCGAAATGACATTATGACCGCCTTTCCGTGGCTCGTCGAGACGCGGAAGACGCATGAAAAAAGAAATGGGATCGCGATTAGAGATGCGGCGCGAGCATAGACCTCGTTTCTCCCCGCGAGGCTCCTTTACCCGGCCGTCGTTGTTATTAATATCTCCCTTGGCCACTGATCGGATCAACGAAAACGAGTGGCGGCAGGTTACGGGCCGAGGGAAATGAACGGATTAAAACGATCTGTGCAGGCGGTGGGGGGCGGCCGGACGGGGTGGATTTTCCAGACACGAGCGCGAAGTTGGTACGTCACAGAGATGTTGGAAGACACCGCGGAGAAGTTCTACAGTCGTTCGGGACGAATCGTAATATCGTGATACCGTTCGCCTTCCATTCTCCCGTCAAAATTTTCCTGTGGCGAACGCCCGTGTTCCCCCCGCGGATAAGACAGACCTCTATGTTGCGCCTGGGCGTGCAGCGAGTTACAACCAGAAGAGTTCCATACACACAAAAGGTCGTTGCAACGTTCCTGAACACGATACACGGAGAGGGAGGCTCTATTCATCGGCGCGATTTATAGCGTAATTATCTAACCGAGATTGCAAAAGCGGCGAACGATGGGAAAGATAATCACGTCACCGAGATTCCGAACGTTTCTATCGTACTGGCACCGCCACGAAAGCAACGTCGCCGGCTATGTTCCATGAGAATTCTACGATCTTCTCGTCCTCCCTTTCTTCTCCTTCCTTCTCCTCCACCGCGTCTTCTTCTTCCGTTCCTTCTGCCACTCTCGCCGCCTCCGCCGATTTCCCCGTCGGAGTTCTTGCTTCAAAGTGCATTCCATAAGTTCTGAATTCGCGCACGAAACCATTTCAAATTGTTCCCCCGTTCGAGAGGCAAGGGGGGGGGGGGCCGAGGCGAAGGAGCCGGCAGACGTGAAACGTTCCGCGAGAGACGATAGTCCGTGATTTATTTGATGTCCCCCCGAGAGAGAAAACGAGAAACCAGCGGCGGACGAACCCGCGGTGGTATACGGCGCCCGTTGCACAAAACGACGCAACGACAACGAAACAAACGGCTTCCAGGCACCGGCTACGACGCCCTCGAATTTCTTACGAGCACCCGGGGGTCACCGGGGTGATTTCGTAGTACGGATCCGTGCCGGCGTGAAGCACGCCGAACCCGTAATCGGGGGGATACCGCGACGCTATTCCAACTACCACCGGCCTCCTAGAGAAAACGGCTACACCGTGACAGCCGGGACGATGGAAAAATAATTTGGCTCGTTTGGAATCTATCTCTCCAAATTTCTTCCGACACCGTTAATAATTACTATTATACCTCCTTAATTCGCCCTTTCAATGTTTAACACGCGACGCCGCATGGATAGCGGACGAGACGATTGACAAACTATTCCATCGAGGCCCATCCATCATCCGTCAACAAACGCTTTCAATACCTAATTTAGAGATGAAATTTTCACTCGTCAAGGCTCACGCCTGGTGTAATAATTGAGCTTTCAATCCCAACAACGGGCCGTCGAGACAAGATAATCGATATCGGCTGTGCTATCTGGACCAAGGGCAAATCTCTGAGGCCGCAGCGACGATGTCCAAGTTCTCCAGATGTCGGAGCGTCTCCCACGATTGGTACAATCGTGAATGAGCTATCCGGGATGGGAACAAAAGGTTGGTGGACGCCAGGCGTGACGCGACGTTTCCACCGTCGTCCTACATATTCCGACGCGTTCCGGTATCAACGCAAGGAGGGGGGGTCCAGCGTTACCACCCGACGTTTCATCGAAAACGAAACGGACCGAAAGGAATTCGCCTGACGGTGGTGAACCAGGCCGTGGAGACGAGCAGCCGTCCGATCGTAACAGATTTCTCAATATTTCTCCGGCTCGATCGGCCAGGATGCAACGGACCTTTTATGGCCGTTCCTTTGATCCCTTTCATTGATCTGAAACGCTGGACCACGACGAACCGCGGTTTAATCCCCTTCGACTTCACGAGACGCTCGTGAAACGACATCATAATTCCCTTTGAATGTCCCTGTCGTAACCCCGTGCCTCAACCCAATGCCGAGCCTCGTTCAATAGACATCCCCGTGCTTGCTGTAATTTCCGTCGATTCGACCGGATCGATTGTCCATTTGTTTACCTTATCACGAACGCAGAAGGTATTTTCTGCCTTCAAGTCTGTCTCTCTCGCAGCGTAGGACTACGATCGATTGTCAGTTTCGCGCATAACGAATTCGTGGAAGAAGAATATCCGCGATATCTGAATATTCCAAATTCGTACAGCACATCATAGTTTCGCACGTTGAATGCAATCTGCCGTCGTGTTTTCCGCCCGACCTGGAACTGATGTCATATACCGCGTCTGCGAATCTCATTCTCATTTCCATGAAAACAAACGCCACGATACTTTTCAATTCCGATCGGGCCCCAAGAGGCCCAGCACCGCGGCAATGGGCGACCCGCGAATCCAACGAACACGCGAGCAGAACACTCACGGGGTAACGTCTCTTTCCGCCCACCTGGTACTCCGTGTCCAGAGGGGTAACCGAGCTCATTCATAGTTCGCATCTACGGAACGCATCATAGCAACGATAAATCCTCCCGGAACGTTGTCACTTGCATCCACCGGGTCCCTCTCGGGCTTGAACCTCCAACGCGCAAGCGGAACGTCCGGGGCAGCGCATAAAATTAAGCCGCAAATAAAATAAGCCGGTGCTTGCCTCCGCCGGGCCCAAGCGAAGGTGTTCGCGCCCGTTTATGCCCGGCAGGCCGTGAATCATCGCACCTAAACTAGTGACGTTTACTGTCAGGGATAACATTTGTCATACTAGACGGAGGAGCCTTTCGCTCCGCGCAACGAGCCAGACCGGATTTGACGACGTGTCGGCCAGGTCGATGGAAAGAGGCGAGCCTCGCCCGGAGGATCGAGCCGGCGAGGGCTCGTAGGCTCATTCGTGGGGGCAACACGCGAAGCAACACCGTAAATCTGCTTGGCGAGCACCGCTACGAGTCCGTTGAATTAACGGATCGCGATCGTAAAATCGCCCTCTGCTCCCCAACTCTCGGGGGCTGGTTCCTTTGGAACGGCGGGTGGGGGGGGGGGGGCACACATTCGACGAAGGCTGTGATTCATGGCGAACAGAAAAAAAGGCTGATCCTCTTGGAAATTCGACGTACCGGTGGCGCTAGAGACTGCGTAATTCGGGCACGCGAAAGTTCTATATTTGCATTCCACGAATCGATGAAAGAACCCCGCAGGTCCGTGGCGTCTACTAATCACAGCAAGTTTGCGTGTTATCGATGAACGCGTTCATTATTACGTGCAGTACGGCGTCTCGAAGCGATAACATTCAACGCCGGTACCGCGAATTCTAGCTCGCCTTCGATTCGACTTGTACTGTTACCACGTGGCTGGAATCGAATCGACCAGAAGGATTAAACGGGGCAGCGGGGAACTTCGTTTCAATAACGCCCGTAATTTCGCCGCGGAGAATAAATGAATTAGCGGTATCAAATTCGCGGCGAGGTTATTATTCTCTGCCCCGTGCGGATCCGGCCGGTGCCCGCGGTCTGCGCCAGCGGTGAGTCGCGACAGAGGATATCGGTACCGACTTCCCGCGCCAGGGTGCTGTCAGTTATCAGTGCATAAACATTCGTTCTCCACGCCGGTGTACCGCGCGGTCCCTCGCGTCACGAGTTATACGCGGCAGGGTTCAGCCGGAGGGGGACGACACACCGGCACGCATAAAGTAAGAGCAAAGGGAGAAACGGGGGTAAGAAAAAGAAAAAAAAAATAAGCGGCCGCAGAAGCGGGTGAAAGAGCGCGGATGAATAGCGGCGCGACGAGGGGGGGACGGAGAACGAAGAAGGAAGAAGGAGAAGCGAAAGAGGTGGAGAACGAGGAAGAAGGGGCAGATGATAAAGAAGCTGCGGAGGAGGAAAAAGGTGGAGGTGAAGGAGGCGGAGCACGGCGACGCAACCCGAAGGAACGCGCGACGGAAGGGATGGAATATGATATAATGCAAGGGCAAAAAAGAAACCCTGTGGTCTGCTTGGCTGGCTATGTGGTGTGGTGTGGGGTGGGGGGGCAAAGGGGGGAAATTTAAAGCCGCGTGGACATTGTCATCGGACGCGCGGCTATAAACCAAAGCGGAGCCGCGCTGCTAACTGAGACGCTCTCTCCGTTACCAGCGTGGTGCGTGTGTAACACGTACGCCGGGGTGCCGTGGTATGTTTCGCGTTCAACTCGCCCGTTCGCCCGGTCCACGGTACAGATCTCACCGGTTATCCGGCACCCTTTTGCCTACGTATATATCGAGGCGCGTTTACGATCTTGGCAGCCGGACCGGGACAGGTGTTATTTTTCATCGATTCGTTCGAGCCGCTGCCTCCCAAACGACGCGGTCCGATGCTTTCGCGCGAGGTCTCTTTGTGAGTGGGTTCCGCGCCGATTTTCAGGCCTCTCCGCCTCCGCGGGGACGGTTGCGAAAAGGGGCGGATCGGAACGGGGGTCGGTAGGCGAGGAAAGGGGCCGCGAACAAGGACGCGGCGGAGATCCGATCGAGATCGCGGCGATAGTAACGCATTCGGGAGCGCGCGGTGCCCCTCGAAAGGGAGCAGCACGGTTCTGTGATAGATAGGAAAAAATCGAACGCGCCCCGGACGGTAACGGCGGGAATAAATTCTCGCGCGCCCTGGTGTATAAAATCCTGCCCCAGCGGGGGGCGCGCGATGATCCTTTCTTCTTGCCAGCGGCAACGGTTCTTCGTGAGGGATCGCCTCCATTCGCCCCGTCAATTTTCACCTTTATACCTCCAAGAACGTTCGAAATACGCTTCGTTTCGCGAGGCTCGCGCCACCGGGCCGAGCATTCCGAGGGATTCATCCGCGCCGAGAACTATCGAGATACCCATCGACTGGCTTTTTCTCGCGGGCCGAGTGCCCGTCGAGGTCGCGTCTCCTCGTGGTCGCGAGGAACCCCACAAAGGGTCCCAACGAGTCCCAGCACTGAGACGTCCGTCGAGCTCGCCGCGTCCGTGACGGTTCGCTATCATCAATTGTTCCGTTTTACCTTGAACGTGTACGCGCCGTCTGTCCCTCCGTTATCTGTCCGGTCCGCGGCGGGAGAGGATCCCAGACAAGATTTCAATGAACATTTCTCAGCGGACGTCGCCGGCAAATACAGTACTCTTTCTCCGGGACGGTGGTGCCAGAGGGGGAGAGGGCCCCCGCGTACGTTGCATTTTCCTCGTCTAATCCGCTGGGCCGGCGGGTACTCGCCGCTATCGTTGAATTCCATCTGCGGTTCTTTAGCGCGGCGCGTTTCGTGATAATTCACGCGCACGAGCCCGCCACGGGAAAACGGGAGGGCTTGATGAACGGGTCGATGCGGAATGACGGGCCGGCGAAGACTTATTATCGCGCTCTCGAATTATATACGGCCCCCCTTTAAGCTACAATAAGTCTGAGAAACTGATAGACGCGATTTGCGTGCCGCCGTCCTGGTCGTGCGGCGCGTTGAAATTATGTCGCGTCGGCCCCTCGAATAATTACCTAGGGCCGTACGCGCGCCCCCTGGGAACCAGCAACGCGCCGGATTAACCCCCATCGATGTTACGGCTGCTTTCGTAGAGCCTGAGCTATGACCGGTTTTAGGCGTTTAACGAAAGTCGTCCGCGATTATGGCTGTTTATGATCGTTCGCGAGACGTGTGCCGGAGTATTGGTCGGAGTACGCGAGCCGTATTTTGCGCTTCAACGAGAATGCCGAGTATTTTAGCTTCGACGATGCACAATAATAAGGAACACGATGTTAGCGAGTGTGTGCAGTAGAACGAGACGTTTAGTCACGATCGAATGATGCATCGGCGCCGTGCGTTCGAAATTAGTCGCTGTGTAAAAGTGTCTCGTTACCGGTTTATCGAATCGTTTATCGATTGAATTCTGACGTTTGTCACGTTTCGAATTCGGCTGGGATTTATGCCAGTAAGATTGGGCAGTAAACTTTTCATGTTGAACGTCGCAACATGGTAGCAGCGTTCAGATTTGTTGCACGATCGGTGGTAATACGATGCTAGACTCAACAGTTGCCACTGTTTGCGGCCAGGCATGCGAAATTGAACATTGAACCGTCCATTGATCTGCCTATAATTCAATGAAATGGACACCGAAATTTGAAGCGGCAAGTTCATATTAAATTTGGAAACATATATAACAACCAGGAGAACGTTTAAAATGATCCGCACAATAATACTATTACATTTATTAAAAAAACAGGTACTTAACAGACCACGAGACGCTGTAAAATAAAAATCGTTTCCTATGACTTATAAATTATGAAACATCTACTTTCAAAAGTGTACACCACCATGTTCAACATCACGACACGATATAAACTAACAGAGACGCATACACGGATATGCATAAAGTATTCTCATAAGATTAACGTGTATAACCTACTGTCGTAGGTGAACTCAGTCACGAGCGGCCTGTTTTCAGTAGAAACAGACCGGTGGTCAGACGCGTTCCAAGCGATTCTGCGCATCGCCTCGCAATGGCGGCATACCTAATAATAATCGTAACAGAAACGATACCATCGTATCTCCCGTGAAGGGATTAGAAACCGTGATTCGGTGGGCTACCGTGGGCTCGTAACCTTTAAAGCGATGCATCGCAGCCAAATGATGGAAGATAACAGGGCATTGTAGATAACGGTACCGAGCGGACCGGCATGGTCAGATCGATAGTAGAAAAGTGGAGATAATCGCGCGACAATGAGGCGAGCAAAGGGGATATGTCCAGTTACCGAATCGGATCGTGGTGAGCCAGAATGCCGCAAGAGAACGATGCGAACGTCCGCTTGCGGAGATCTAGATTAAGGGTGCGCCATGCATCCTTGGGAAACTTGAATGAGTATGCGTTTCTGCAAATGCGAGCGAACGTACTGTCTCTGCGTCAGATTAAAGTTGAATGATTTAGTTCGATTTGAATAGAAAGTCCGGTTCAATTGGAAATCCCACGGACGAGTTGCTTGAATAATAGTTGCAAGTATCTTCTGGGTAAATGCGAGGTCTGGAAATTTGTATTACTGTGTCGAAGACTGTTATGATTGACAATTGTTCATTGGAAGTTTGGTCCTGGGTTTTCTATTGCCACGAACGTCGCGTAATTTTGGTATGACAATATTTTGCTGTCACCCGAAGATTAACTAAAATTCATTTAATTTGTAACGGTTGATGATTATTCAAATCTGCTCGATAATCAAAAACCTGCTATGCGATTACACAATACAATTCCAAAGGCAATGCAAATTTTCCCCCGAATAAGTATCCACTAATTTCCTAATAAACCACGAGCGTTACAACCAAAACAGCTCGCAGGTCCATGAATAAACATCCCGTACTCCCGCTGAATTCTTAGACGGGGCCTCGTTTAAGTGCCGTTCGAGCGCCGTTCGTATCCACCCAGCAGAAATTTGTCTCCGCAGGGAGACGGAAATTGCGATCGCGTCCCCATTAAGGGGTTTACGAACGGGAATCTGGTAGTTTTTTATCACGACCAGGGAGCCAATTTCACTCGGAGAGTCTGTCTGAATGGGATTCGAAAAGGACCGTGGCGTAGGCACGATAACGTCCTCACAGGTGCGAACCGAGGACCGCGACGAATTACGAGCGTACCAATCGACTTCTCGGCCACCATCGATGCCAGCGCGGATTAGCCACCGATATATACGCGCGTGCACGCCTGACAGCACACCATATTTTTTCTTTTTTTTTTTATATTAACGCGTGCGTGAACGCGGACTAGCCTAGCAGAGCCGCAAAACGAAGCAACGTGTACCATGGGTGGTAACTTAACACCTTAACGGATATTTATGGGCTTTTCGCTTAACGCGAAAGAGAAAAACAACGTTTTCGTCTGGCCCGGGGCCAAGCTTGTTAAACACGCCGCGCGCGCACAAGCGGTCCTCGCGACGCGTGTGCGTGCGCGTTCGCGACGCAGCACACCTGCTCGCGTCCACGTGGAAACGGCCGCGTTTCGTATGCTCGATTCGGCTGTGTGTTGGTTTCATTGCGACGATCAGCTGTGTACAGAGGCGGCCGTGGACATCTGTGCGCGGCGAATCGGTAGACGAGCACGCGTTTAATTCGGCTCGTGTAAAGGCAATGCAAGAGTGTACAGAGGGTTGGCGACGCGCGGTTCATACAAGTGGACGCTCCACGGATGAACGTACGTACGTATATTGGTTCGACTGCCGGTTGCAGGGTCGCGTACAGAAGAGAGAGGGCACAGTGTACGTATTTATGACGGCGTTACGTGAATGCTTTTCGGGATACATCGCCCATGGCGAGCGCAAAATCTGAAATCTCGCCGGTGATTCCGGGGCCGGGCACGTCTCAATTATGCCGTTAAAGGAGCTGTTGATCTTAATCGGCTGCTCGGTAATATTTTTTTCCGGTGCCACGCGATCGAAGCGCGCGAGCTAACCTCCGCTCGCGGATCGTGCAGATCTGATATAGTAGCCGATACGGATCGACGAATGTTGGCGGACCTAAACTGAAAACGATAGCCGATATACCGCGGCGAGAGTTACGAGACGATTATGTCGCGCTGCGCGGAATATCGCTAAGGCGGTGTGACTGGCCTGTGATTTTTGGCAATTAGCGATTCAGAGGATTTATCACCGCTGGAACTCGAAATTCGTGTATATATAGTTATTATTGAATTCCAGAGCGTAGAAATCATCGCTGGCATAGAGCTTTAGGATTCGAAAGAACTCACAGAGGTATTGCCACCGAATTTTCTACGCTTAAACAGCCGTGCCGGCCACATTGATACTTGAAGTACTCCGCTGTCAACCCCTAAATTTTAAATATCATCGATTCGAAACTTTTCATCCCCGAGACGTACCCCTCGACGGTCCTTCTACCCGTATTCATAGCTCTCGAAATTTCACCCGGTAGCGGCCGACAATTTTCTTCGTTCGCATACGTTCCGAAGTTACAAAGTAAAGCCGAGGAACGACAGAGTGCGGATGACGGGGCGACGGAATCAAAGTTCGCCGGGTATTAATGAATTAAATTTAGCGAGGGCCAGTCAAGTGGCTCAGAAAGGAAAGTCAACAAGGAAAGTTCGACGACGTCTGGCCCGCCGGTTCCACCGTGGCTTCCTTTGCCTTCTGCGCGCCTCCCCGTACGCGCGTGTACGCCGCCGTTCGGTCTGAACAGAGACGGAAAGAATAGACGCCAAAGATCGCGTGAAATTCGTTAATTGAAACGTCTCGCGGTACGTATGAACGGTAGCCCTTGGTACAGAAAAGGGCGTGGCGGTTGCAATTACTCTATGGCGAGCTGAAAAAGCAACGTGCAAGTCGTATCGCAATCCTTCTGCGCGCGTCCTTCTATATTCTTCTCTTGTACAGCTTAAATTCCCTCAAGGATAAGGGGTGGAGAGGGGAAATGTGCACCGAACACTCTCACCTTTGCACGCGTTTCTCGATCATCACGCGATCCGGTAAAACGTAGCTCGACGCCCTCCTTCATGATTTCACGTTGCACATTTTGTATCCTCGTGAATGCTCCTGGTGGCAGCGTCTAATTATCCCGCGGAAAGTTTATCCTCCAATTACAGAAAGGCCGCCGTCGCTGTCACGTTGGCATTGTTGCGGGTTTTTCGTTGAGCTATTATTATTATCGTTTGGCTGCCGCTGACTGGCAGGCAACGCGCGCCGCTTCATTGCCTGACTCGCGTTGCAAGCGCGGAAATTGCAGGATAATTTTATGGTCGGCGGTTGGTTTTTTTTTTTTTTTTTTTTTTTTTGGAAACACGCTAGCTTACGTTTCGCCGTTTGCATCTCGTAGGCCGGATGATTAATCTGATGGAAATTAGAGGTTCGCGTATTACGAATCCTGATGGATTGTACAGGCTGTCGCAGTAATCGCGGTTCAACCAGAGGCAACGCGGTTCCATGTGAAATAGATTGGCTGGGAAAATGAAGCCACTGTTTTCGTGGCGGATGACTTTATTCAAAAGCAGCCTTAACTATGATAAAATACGGGATAAAGGATCGCAAGAAATTGTAATGTATTATGTCATATTTTTTTGTACTTGAAATAGCTCCCTCCTTTCGGATAACAACGTATACATCTTTCAACCATTATCTTGAACATCGTTCGAGACAAAATTCGCTTCAAATGTCTAGATAAACGGCGCTAAGAATGATGTACTCGTTTCCGTTCCACTTACCTGGCCGCGACACACGATCGCCGAAGACGCCACTTAATTTCCACTTCTCCGACGAGAAATCGAATCACCTGTAACTCGGCCATTCTCTGGCCAGGGCAGCGACGTTATCTGGCTAATTGGTCGGACCGTTTTTCGCTAATCCCCGACAGACAGTAACCCGTAGCATTTAGTCGACACGTCCGGCAAATTCTCTTTCTTCGCGGCGATTAGTGTCCCCTGTACTCGTCACCGCCACGGAATCGATTCTATCTCGATCTCTCGATCTCTTCCTCCCCGGCGGATTAGCTGAAAACAGCGAACGGGCTAGGGTTCGAGACAACGGGCAACTTGCTCTTCAGGATCGTGCATTCCACACAGAGAGATGCAGCGAAACGTGTGCGTTACTCCGATTGCCTCTTAGCTCTCTTCCTCCTCCTCTTCGCCCTCCCTCTCTCGCTCTCTTTCCCCGTTGGCACAGTTCAGGGGGGCAGACGGGTACGGGGAGTGAAACAGACGTCTGTACACGACATAAGCATATCAATAAAATGTTTAATTGGCGTTTACATTTCTTCATTCGGCCCAACAAGATCGCGATACCGATCTTCCGCCCGGTTTCTCGTTCAGCCCGGTGTAAGCTCGTCCTTCCACCGCGTCCTTCCTCCGCGATGCACCTCCGGTTTGTGGATGTCAGACGTCTCGCGGAGGTAAGCGGCCTCCCCCAGAGACGAGGAACCCGGGGAAGAGAGAGAAAGGAAGATTGGAGGAAGAGCAGAAAATCGAGTGGAAAGGTTGCGGAACGAAATACAAACGGGTACACGGTGTAGGATGTTGATTCTGGTTTCTCTCGATGATGCCCATGACGGTGCTAGAGTCGCAAAGGAAATGTCCACGAACTGATAATCAGATGTCCCCATTGAAATCGTCGTGCATCACTTTGTCATCCCATTCTCTGTTTCAATTCCAACAGTGAGCTTGAATTGACGGGCGACACTAGGGGACCGATTTGGCGTTTCGCAATTTTCTCCTCCATCGCGAGATAAATGCCCGAATAATCACGATGATACAGCTACCGACAAAATATCGTCCTTCGTATTGAACTTTTAATCAATCAAACAATGAATCCTTTCGGTTCCCGCCGGCAACGAGCTGCCCTGCGTCTTGAAAGCTGTCCAGCAACGCCGAACAGGAAGCGGCAAAGGGGACAAAAGTGAGAAATCCACAATTTTTATCCGGCAAACGATCCAAGGGCCTACAAGGGTCGACAACAACGGACAGGGATTGGCCCAATTATTTCTCCGGGCCGGGCAAATATTTCTCCGGCTCGATTCGCCGAGGATACTCGATCGATCGAGCCGGCCGGGCCCTCGCGCGATATTTCACGGGGAACCGAACATTCTGTACTGACGTAATCGCTTAATTAACGAGACCCGGTTGCTCGACGGTCTCTCGCACGGGACAGACGTAGCCCCGTGTAAACACGTGGACGGCCGCTGTTTGTGCCCGCGATCGCGCCTCCGCTCTCTCCGTTACGCGCGAGTATGAATCGAGACAGCCTGTGTCAACGACCAACGGCACTACAGGTGCCGAAATTTCGTTCATTTATCCTCGAACGGCCGGCCGACTTGTTGACCGTTTAGCCGCAACACCTTGTCCTTCGAGCGTCAGCACACCTACGCGTGTGCACGGGAGGATTCATTACCTTGGCACGCGGATTTGCATGCGCGTCGTCGTACCGCACGACGGTGCACGCCGGTAAGTTCGGCGGTGGTACGTTTCGTACGCGACCAAAAGTTTCATAGCCGTTCGATCACCGGACTTTCGGGATTCGCCGACGAGCGTCTTTCGGTGACGAGATTCGCGCGGATGTGCAAACACTTGCCCGCTCGCGAGCGTCCATCCGATACGGCGCATCAAGTGAACTTGATGACGAACACGCGAACGAGAGACGGCCAGGTGACGTCTGAAGGAACGCCGCTGTCGACGGCCGATCCGACGATCTCTTGGTTGCGATTATTAACGAACGGAGTTGATAGCGCGTCTATCGTTTGTCGCGGCGGGGAATCTTCATTTGACGCTGAAAGCGGTGTGAAATTGTCTAATAGAAAGCTGTCGCTGAAAGCATGCTGCACGAGTTGCTCGTAAATTCATTTTACGCGCCGCGGCACCGATATTTCTTCCTTTTCCAGCGGTCGGCGTAATTGCAAATATTGCCGCGACAGATCGATGGGAAAATAAAACCGGCCGATACTATAGCCGCCTCGGTAAACGTACGCGCGCGGCGACATTTCATTACAGTTTTATTATTGAATAACGGGCACCGTGCCAAGAAACGTGGTACGCGCAGATTGAAGGATTTTTATCTCTTCGAGGCCCTATCGCCCGTGTAATTTTAATAAGAAAATAAACGAACGGGGCCGGTGGTGGGAGGAGGAGGAGGAGGATTTTTTGGTCTTCGAAGGAGTCGGCAGAAGAGCCGTTAATGATTTACCGCGGCATCAGCTTTATAACCGCGAATTCACCGTCGCCGCAAACGCCAAACTCTCTTCAGTCCGGAGGGAAGACGAGAGGTCCAGGCAAGACCTCGCCACGCCCCCGACTTCTCATCTTTTACGCGTCTCATTCCATGACGTTGGTACGTGAGGGCCGCCGTTTCGGCATTGAAACCGGCGAACGCCTCGCACGACGCCGAGGAGGAGCGATTTTCGGGCCAACCGAAAACCACCGTGCCCTCTTCGCGCTTCTTTTTCCCTGGTTCGTGGATCGGCCGCTGTCCGTTAACCCCGGCAATCTCGTGCAAAATGAATTTCGAGAGAGAGGACAGCCTGTCGAATGGCTCGAGATCTTCGATATTCTTGATAAATGCTGGGGGAGGATGGCTGTCACGGTGAACACGGGGGTGGAATTTCAAGCGGGCCTTTAATGTGGGATGCTTTCTCTTTATTCTTTGGGGGGGGGGGGGGGATTTCCTGTGGGAGTTGGATGCTTCAACGCGGGCTCGGTCCTTTATGTTCGATAGTAATTTGTTATTCGGAAAATTGGAACGGAGGGTGTCGAAAGAGCTTTACTGCCTGCACCGAGGTTGATTTCGTTTACCCAGACGCAGGTAAATGTTTCGTTTCTTTCGTTAAGAGAAAGAGGAGGCCTTTTGTCGATTTGTCGAGGATGAATGGTTCCGATGAACGTTTAATTGGGGGTTGAGAAATGAACGTCGAAATGATTCGTGGTTTTCCCTCGGAATGGAAGTTTGCATTGGGCTCTTTTGTTGCGTGTCGGTGAAATAAGCGTTTGAAACTATGCCAGTTTGGCTATGATTGATTTTCTTCGAGGAAACAGGATGGTTCAATGAAGAAAGTGACTAATGGATGTAGCGTAGGACGAGACTTTTTCGTAGCAGCCTTCCCTGGCCGTCGTATCTAATGGATCTCTATGGTAGAAACTTGAAAATCCATCGTGTTCGACACGCTCCGACAAAACGTTTACAAAAATCTGCCCACTTCCTCGGGCATCACGTTTGGAGTAGGGTGCGAGTGGATTAGATAGTATCACGATCTGAAAGTTGCGCCGGAAAATAGGGGGGTTGGGGGACAAGTTGGAAACAATTTTTGCGCGGAATCCCATTAATCAGAATGACTCGTTGAAAAAGGATAGCTAAGATAGCGTAACCTCATTGACGGCCGCTATCTCGAAATCACGATCGAGCCAGTTAACTCGAAATACCTGGCCAACTAGTAAAGCGAGCATCGAAGGAACAGGGGGGGGGGGGGGGGGGACGAAAAATAGTACGAAAGAGGGAGGGAAACCAAATGGCCGAAACTGAAAATGAAAAGAAACAAAAGGTAAGGGAGGGACGAAGTTCGGTGTACCTGGAAACAAGCGATTCCCGTTGGGTAAAGATGGGCAAAGTGGCGTGGGCAACCGGACGTGCGGACTATTTCGAGGATCATTATTTCTGGATCGGTTTACCACTATTCATTAACGTCAAACTTTCCTACGTAACTCGAGATCCTTCAAGGCGGCTCGCAGACGGCTGCAAGCGTTAACAGACATGTACCAACCAACGGATAATTATTTTTCCTGTACGCTCGTGTTAATCATTTTTTGATGTGCTCATAAAGCGGCCGCGAGCCGAAAAGGCGGAGGAAGAAATTCGACGGCGATATAAATGCCTTCTGCCGTGTTACAAACGGGGAGCGGCGGGGGGAATGGAGGAGTTGGTCGGCTAATTGCAAACGGACGAATGCAGGGCGTTTCTTAATTTGTACATTTAATATCGCCCGAGGGGAAATCTAATGCTAGAATGAGGAGAAAGTGCCGTGGAAAAACGATCCAAGGGACATAAGTGTTGCCAATAAACGTACCAAACGCGCAACACGGTGCATTCAGAATTCGTTTTCTACATTCAACGACGGGAACAATAATGTACTTATATTGGCTAACACTTTCTACGGTAACAGTGTGATGTGAGATACGAGTTGCAAAATATTTGAACAATACCGTTCACCCCAATTTGTAACCGCCGGAGTAATAACCCCGACAATGTTTCTCCGACGATCTCGGCCGTATATACCAAACATTACCAACCCTATCGCGAGGAGCCTAATAAATCGTCATTCAACCACGACATATGCACTTCCAAACCGATCTCTCTTATCCCCGAGCAACGGAGCCTGCCGCTGAAAAATCGAGCCGGTAATGTGGCTCGCGAAAGCGGTCGCGGCATAAATAAAGAATGAGGAACGATACCGAGCGAGGAGGCCGACTTTCTTGCCGCATTCCAGCGAGCGAATGCAGGAAGAAACGGGCAGATATACCGTCCGCGGGGGATCGTTTCCCATCGCGCGATCCCGAGACTATCGATTCCTTTGGTCGTGTCGAAGATCGGGCGTGGTTGTCCCGCGTAGAGAGGAATAATGTCCTGGTCACGTGGAGCCACCGGGACACTCGAGACGTGGATGATGCGCGATCGCGGCTGGGACAATATCCGTTGTTACCGTGGTGTATTTACCTCGTCCATTCTTTACGCAGACTGGCTAATGGATGAGCGTTCTTAATGATTTTTTCACCGTGGGGCGCATTGGTCGTTGAGTAATGGCGGCGTGCTTCGAGATGAGGGGGGCAATGTTTGACAGAGCAGGTGCAAGGAAATAGGGATGGCAAGGTAAGGGTGATTGGTACGTGAAATTGAGTTGTGTGAAGATTTGGAAAAATCGTTTGCAAAAAATAGAACTATCGATGTCAGTAATTGGGACGTAGGAAAATATTGTAGTTCTAATGGAGCGGAAATAAAAACGGACGTTACTACTGTGCGAATTTTTGATTACTCGGAAATTGATAAATACTCGTATCCGGGCAATATTTTGATATATCTCTCCCATTATTTTTACGCTTTCGAATACACACATTTGTCCGTGTTACGTAAATATTTTCGCCGTGCACCGCGTGCAGCGAAACGCGTTACGGCGAAATTGGATAGGGAGTTTTAAAAATATTCACTTCGGTGCGTGCTGCTTTCGAAATGAATTTATCTACGAAGGGAGGAGAGCACGCGTCATATTTGCATAACTGTAGTTCGCTTTGATGAGTTATTTTCGGAAACAAGACCTTTGCCGGGGATCCTTTCACGCGCGAAGTGGTACAAAGGTTTCGTAATGAAATCAACGCGCTGACAATGCTATTTTGAGGGATTTTCATTTGAACTGACTCGTCAGTTCGTCCTCGACATTTAATTACCTCGAAAATCGTTTCAGCGATCCACTATCGTACACGGCACTTCAAAGACGCCGATTCGATCAGCGTAATTGTTCGCAGAGTGTATCTTGCACTCCGACAAGATGTGCGTCTTTGTTCTGCCCGCGTGGGAGAAGCTCGCGGTGAAAACGGAGTAATAAACCGAGACAACGGGAATTGCTTAATTAAGTAAAGCGACGCGAAACACGCAGGGAAGAACTCTCTAAGAAAAACGTGTTAAGTAGCAACGAGATACACTTATATAGTTTGCGCGTAGAGAAAGAGGAAGTCCGCGTTGCGGCGCCTCCAGCTACACGGCATTCAGTTATTTCCGGAAACAAGATTCTTTGTCTTGCCGCGCTCTATGCTCCCGCGTAACTTCGGTTAATTAATAGTCGCGAAACTATGCGAAAGCAAGTCTCCCCTGTGCCTCGTCGCTGCCAAGTACTCGACCGGGGTATCGTCGATATCAGAATTTACATTGTCTTCCCGTTCCATCCGTCTTTTACCTGGGAACGTCACGCTGTTACTGTGGCGCGTCTCAGTATGAACAGAAAAGGCCAGAACTTTGGGAGGCTATTAAATTAAGGAAATGGAGTGAATTACGATTTTCCTTCCTTCCTTCCAAAAAGACCAAGTACACTCGATTCGGCTCGAATTGATAATCCCAGACTCGATTTGAATGCAACAAATTCGACGATACGGGTTCCATTCGAACTTCTAACGATAGGCCTGAAACGGTCAAAGAGTGCAGAGAATCGATTGATGCGTTCGCGTTATCGATTCAGTGGTCGTGGCAAGGCTAGCAGCGCACCCCGGCATCGCGACGATCGTTGCATATGCATTAATCGATATCACACGGGCAACGATTAATATTTCATGTTAATGAGCGCCGATCTGGGCCGGGCCGATTATACGCGGCACCAAGCGACCGACGGCGTTTCCTCATTATTATTAATTATGTCACAGGCGTCTGTCGTAAGAATGCGAAATAACTTCCTATCGTGAACACGTCGATAATAATTATAATTCGACGTGATTGGACCCCGATGGCGATGATTACCAGCGTGGAAGTCTCGTTGAGGATATCGATAAATTAATCGCGCGTATACGCGCGTATATCAATTAGGCGTAGGATGATTCATTAATTCGCGAGGCTGGACGCCGCGCCTCCCTGCGACGACTTGCGTCCGGTCTTCATATTTGTTTTTCGATTCCGCACACCATCATCTTCGTGCCTCACGGTGACTCCGTGCTTACCCTTCTGCAGCGTCGCCGTCGCGCGGTTTGGAAGACGTTCTTCGCGCGACGTGTCTCTGATTGCGCGACGTGGAAACGAAGGGGCGAGACGTCGATGGTGAATTTTTCTGCGATTTCTTCAAGTTCTTACCAGATACACGACCGCGGCGGGTGTCACGGGCCGAGGTGCAAACGAACGAGCGGATCCTCGGGCCCAGGGTCGCTCGATCAGAGACACGCGATATTCAATTTACGCCAGCTGACAATTATGTATCGCGCGACGGCTGAACGACGTTACGACCACGAGCACGGACAAGAAAATCAATTTGTAAAAGTTCCTGAATCGCCGCCACCTCCTCGCACAACAGGTTTACGCGCTTCCTTGGCTTTTCTTTTATCAACGCGAGCGGCGGGCACGTTCGCGATGAACGCGCACGCTGGCGGCGCGTCACGTCGCATCCGCGCGAAAAAGAGGATAACCGCGACGGGGTTGTCCGCTGATTGGACATTGAAGTCTCCTCGTCGCGAGATGGAACTTCACGCCCACGTTGGCGAGAACTTCGACGCGGGCACAAAGATTCTGCGCCCGATGGAAACGCGTACCCTCTTCGACTTTCTTTTTCCGTTCCGTTCGAGCCTGATTCGCGCGGCAACCTTTGCCGGTTTTGTTGGGGAAAAAGGATCGAGTGCGGTGTCACTGGTGCCCGATCGAAGCCTCGAATGTACGGTTTCATACGAGTTTATCTTTCTGCAAGGCAGGCCGAGTTGATCACCCGGAAGTCTAAGGGATTCCATTGATAAAAGACGCGAGGACATTTTGCCAAATGCAATCCGTATGATTATTTGCTTCGACCTCGTTTCATTCTATGTAACGTTTCGTCACAGCTGCTTTATTGGGGGGAAGTTAAAGAATTCTCGGTTAAAGGAAGAGTTCGCTGCTTCAAACGTGAACGAGACGCGGTTCATTGTGAACCGTAAGAGTTGTACGAGTGTTGCACAGAAGCGAACTGTCGCGAAACTTTCACCGACTGTTTTATTAGCAGGCGACTGTATAGCAGAGCGCATTAGGTCGAAAGAAAGAACCGGGACCGGTTGGCCGCTGATTGGGACATTGAATCGCGTGCACCAGACACGCGAGGTGTCCCTTTTAATTCACGACGCCGAATTACAATCGCGATATCTTCGAGGCGGATAGAAAAGTGCCGTGAGTTATGTATCAACGGTGTAAAGAGTGAAATAGGTAGACGTTAATCTTCAAATAAGCCTCGGCTCTGCCAGGCAAAAGTCAAAAATTTGTTATCCAATCTTCGATACTCATTGGGCTGTGCTGCTCATTAATTCTAATGCTCGTTACCCCTTGCACCCATTAATTCATTGCCCCAGCATAAATTAACCACCGTTCCATTTAAACTGCTTTAAACCTTTCCGTAATTCTGACCACTCAATTGCTTAGAACTGTCAGTCATTTATCTGTGTTTGAACCTGCCGATCCTGTCCCGCCACCGTTAGTCCATTTGAGGTATTCATTTCGCCGTAAAACATTAGCCACTAATGCTTAAATTTTGCGCGGACAATTTCCAATGCACTATTATTCTACAACCGAAGATCATCGTATCAAAGAACAAATTAACGGGACAGTGATTAAAACATGCTCCCCCTTCATTTGTCGCAATAAAAATGCTGCCTTCGGATTCAAGAGGTCTGCCCACCAACCTTCTTTCTCCGGTCACAAAGTGGACAGCAAACGCTATATCCGCTTGTGTAAGCAACCTTTTCAAAAGGAACCGCGAATCGTCCACTCCAGACATCGTCCGCTAACTTCCGAGACCAAAAGTCCAAAGGCAATTAGCGAACAATACGAAATAAGGGTGGCGTCGACGGAGCTTTCACGTTGCGAAAGCACTTCGCTGGACACGAGGAAAGTTTGAACCCGGCTTGATATTCGCGGCAGGTCGAAAACGGCGAGAACGTGACACGATAGGTCGTCCTTGGATATTCGAGCAGCGTTACGGGGGAAGGGCGATAAATTTCGCGGTCCAGCCGTACGCCAGCAGAACGAGCAGCGTAATCACAATAGCGGCTAGCAGAGGTGGTAACAGGCCGTTACCTGGGACCAGAACTCTTGCGTCGCCTTTGTAAAATCTGCTGCTGCTGCTGCTGCTGTTGCTGCGACGACGACGACGACGACGACGACGACGACTGTTCCCTTACGTAGCACTGAGACGACCGCTGCAGAGCAGACGTGGCGGTCACAATAGACACGTCCCTGCGCCGCCTTCCGCGTGCTGGACAATGAAACGGCACAAAGGTGCAGATTAGCGATATTCCGCGAACATGGTTTGCTGGAAGCAGGGTTGCAGGGAAAAGTCGCTGCAGCGATAGTAGGGGAGATAGATCGCTGACTGGCCTAGACCTTTTCTTTTGGCAATTTATGGTATTGAAGGGCTGGACGGTTCAAGTATTATAGATGGTTGGCAATGTGTATGGAACTTTGTAAGTCATGTTAACTGTTAAATACTGAGTATCGTGGTGCGATTAGGATTTTGGGAATGGTAGTTTCGTGAAAATGTGGAGGATATTTCAATGCAATTCATACGTAGACATGGTCGATCCGAGGCGAACTGGAAATTCGATAATGCTCTTATTATGGGCATTAAGAATTTAAATTGGGCCGGAGCTCGATGATTCGAATTATTCTTAAATCGTTCCTGGGAGTACTCCGTTTCCCCTAGTTTATTGGACGAGACGACGTTTAAGAAACGCGGGCAATTAAATGTCTTACGGGCTCTTAATATTTTATGGACGTATGGCTGTTAAGCGTGTGTCAATAGCGTATACGGTAGCCTTAGCGATCACTCAGCCTCCCTGCAATAAACTTATTTGAAAATTGATAGCTGCATACTTTAATTACACGTGTCGTTGGTCGCGAAGAAGAATGCGGATGCGGGGTTCGCTACCTTCGTTTTAAATTATAAGCAGCTGTCTATGGGTGAAACGACAGGCATTGTTGTTTGCCCAGTACAGAATCAATTGCCGCGTGCAATCGCTGCGGACAGAAGAAATCTAATTCTCGTTTTATTACTATACTAGAGTGTAAAATGGGGAAACGCATTAGCTAAAGAATGTTCATTGTTGAGAGATTTATTAATTTACCAATCGTTGCCCACTGGCATTACCAATACACCGTAGCTATTTACAATCGCGATCCCCGTAGAAGGAATTGAAGAAATTGCCTGTACAACGATACAGGTAGAAAACAGACCGTAAACAGTGAATTCATGTTCCCTCTGACACCTATATTTACGGACCACCGTGCACGATGGACCGGACACATTGTTCCCGGCTGTTATTACCAGCCGTGCCGAATGCCCAGATGATTCAGTCGGAGTGAAATTCGCAATAAATAATAATGATAATAAAATATTGAAGAATACAGCGTCATTATTAACTCGTGTATCGAACGGTTGGGGCATAGCTGAACCGCCGCGGCGATCGCGACCGATAACGTTCTTTCTTTCTCTTGTTCCTTCCTGGAAGGACCGTCGTAGATCCCGAAGGAGCCCCACCAGGCTGAAAGGCTATTCCATTTCGCTATACACGTACACTCTGGTCTCTGCACGGGTCAGCCGCTGATGGTGGCACGAACCGGCCGAAATCTCGATTCCTCTATGTCAAGACGCGCAGTCGGGGTTAACGCGGCGACCTGCCGCCACCTTTCTTCGGCTTTATTAATACTCGGTAGGTGGCCAGCATGACAATAATAGTCTGCGATTACTACGGAAGACCGCGGAAATAATGCCATATTAAAATGATATATCGCGGGAAGGGGGTTAATCCGGGCCACACCCCTGCCTAAAAGTGAGCGGAGGACAATCGGGCCTGTAGGAAATTAACTAGCGGAAGGAACAGTTTATTGGGAGCAGCGTCTTTATTGTATGCGAACAGCTTCGTGATTCTACTGCATTGTGTGATATTTCTTGAGATACCGTTTCTTTAATATTTCGTCTCTTAATAATACCAAATTAATCGGTCGTGGCAACTTTAGCACTTCCTCGTAATGAAATATTTATAAATTAAACAAATCGTTTCTACACTGCACTGCAAATTTCGCGTCGCATAATTTTCTGTATCGCCGGAAACAAGATGGAACAGGTGGAAAGGAACTGTCTACCCAAAATTCTAACAAAATATTTCGGCACTCTAATGTATTACGTATACCACGAATTTCTAACAGCTACCCGTCAACCAGTCCCTCCAGCAGTGCTCCCCCGAGACTTTTCAGCTCGCATAATGCTCCAGGAAGATTGATTAACTTATCGCTTAACAAGTGCGGCCGGCGTTCGAGAAAATGCAGGTCTCCCCTCGCAACCTAGACGACGGGCCCTGCGCTTCGAATTGAAAGGCCGCCATTGAACATATCGAGGCGCAACTATCAGACGTTCCGCGAAAGATACGCAAGCGGCGAGACCACGGTATATTCCACTCGTCTGCCGTCTGTTCGCCGTGTAATAAAGCGTGTGCGAGCGGGCATCTATTCTGGCCAGGGCGTTTCGGGTTTTGCCTACTCGAGAAAGGGCCGCTCTTTCAAGACCTCCCTCATGGCCGTTCGAGGTAGCCATCGAGGAACAAGAAAGCACGTGAGCCGAGAGACGGCGGCGAACGAAGGGGGGAGATGGTTAGTTATATTAAAGCCAGGTTGCGGATGAAAAGAGGAAGACAGGAAAGGGTGTGGAGGGAAAAGAAAGAAAGGGGGAAAGGCGAGGAGCCGCGAAAGAAACCAATTGGAGTCGAAGGGTTTCGGCGAAAAAAAAAGGGAGACTCGCCGAAGGTGAAGGTGGAGAGGCAGAACGGACAGATAGAAAAGGAGCCGTAGAGGAGGTGATAAATGGGAATGAGGATTGCTTGGCAAAGTGCGAATGACCCGCGAGCAGGGATATGGATGAGAAAGGATGGACGGATGGATGGGCAGACGGGGTGGTGTATGGACGGATGGGTATTGCGCTGGGGCGCAAGTATTACGTCTGGACGAAATCCAAATGCATTCACCGCCGTCGACCATTTCGACCCAACGAACTAATCCTCCCACCTGCGCGTTTTTACTACCGTGCTTCCCTTTTCATGCCCGCCGCGGCTCACCTTGGAACGAGGCATCTCGCAGCACAGAGTTATGCGGCTAGGTGCTTCGTTCCTTATCCCGTTCCGGTAGCCCCTTTTTGCGGTCACGGGGATTTATTCAAAATCGATGGCCGAACTTTTGTTCATCAATGCGATCGTTCTCCGTTGTGATTAAGAGGAAAATAGCAAACGATTGATCGGAAGGAGAAATTACTTCGCAACTCCCCCGGACGATTCGCGATAAATCATTTCACTGAAACAGTTAGTGAATGCGTACAAATAAGAAACAATAAAGAAAGAAAGCTTATCTACGATGGAGAGAATGCAACAGAAAGTGTCGCTGATCCATATAAGTTGCGTCAATTAATAACGATCGTGTATCGACTTTCCTCCATAAAAACGGACATCCCCCGGTGTTGCAATCTAAAATTTATCTCGCTCGTGTCTTACGTTGCCTCGGACTCGAAGGTTAGAGACGTCACCGTTCGAAAACGCATCTGTGCGCCTCCCCCCTAGAAGCCGCTGAGCACACAGTCCTCGACAAAACTCATAAATCCACGATACCACTAACCGCTACAATGGTATCCAGGTACAAAATCCAAGTAGCGGCCACTCCGCGTGAAAACGTTTCGCTGCAGGGTACTGAACGCGTCAGCATCGAGATTACTTCGTTACCTTAACGAAGCGGTCCCTCAACCTTGACATCATTAGCCGATTGTTCGTCTAAGTCCAGCTGGTACCCACCGGAGGATTTATCTTCCTCGCGCAAGACGTATCTGTTCGTCCCTCCCCGTACCTTTGCCGCGTCTATCATCCATAGCCGGGGGGGAAGTTGCAGGGGGTTGGAGGGGGCACCAGAGTCCGCTTCGTCCGCTTCGTCCGCTTCGTCCGCTTCGTCCGCGACGAAGAAGGACGTTCGTGTCGGATGAACGACGTAACGAGATGAACGTACGTTGAACGGGGAGAGGAGGAGGACAGACTCCGTGGAGAGTCCGTTTCGTTCATCGAATCGAGATTCCGTGAATATACAGCACGACGTGCGTGCACGTTCGGGATCGTGTGTTGATTGGTCGAACGATATAATCCAGCGAACCGGTTAATAAGAAACGTATTTATAATTTATACCCCTCACGAGGCGAAGACGAACGGACTGACGGACAGGTCGGTCAAAGGGAATGCCACGCCGCGCCACTAATGAATCCGATTGTTCCCGTTGAATCGAATTGTTAATGAATTATATATCGCCGCGCGAACCTACCCCTTTTCGAACCGATCTATCCCCATTGCCGGGGATTTCACGGTTCACCATCGACCGGCATCCATCTCTGTCGGACCACCTTCTATTTTCACCCCGGACCTGACTGATCGTCCAGCCTCGTTTCTTCGTTCGCTGTCCTATCCGGGTATCGTTCGGAGACAATGCGGCTCGCTTAGACGAAGTGACTGTCGGCTGGAGGATTCTTTAGGCGGGGGATCGCTGCAACAGGCTGGTTTGGCGTTGAATTTTATGGGCTGCGTGGGACCCGGGGGTTGAATTTTAGTGATTTCGGTGGACGGTTACGAGGAGCGGTCGGAGGTTAACTTTATTAGAAAAGCAGTCGGGTGGCTGACCCTCGGGGCATATATTAATTTTAATAGTGTCCTAATACTTAGTCGGATTATGTAAATCGTATGAAATATGTGACATTGGCCAACTTTCCTCTTCTTGGTGGCACGAACGCGAGAATTTCGAGTTTTATGTACCGCCGTAAATCTCGCATAAGCCACCGTACAGTCTGCTTCTGGTGCTTTCAAATATCGCTGCAAAGATCCGTCCCACCAAAATCTGCAAGAAAAAAGGAAACAACAAAAATATCGGATAATACCCGTGCACATATTTCAGAAGCTACAGTACACCAATCGAACGTTTCCACTGGAATACCGGCGTGGTATTTTCATTGGCATCCTGCATGAAAATAACCAACGTCAATATTCTAGCCTCTCGTGTTCGCCAGTAACAACAAGAGAAGTCGCGAACGCATAATAATCCGAGGTACGATAGTCCATATCCGCGTCTAGCATTTTCGTTCAGCACTCTTTACGGCCTAAACGTTTCTCGAGAACGTTTACCCCTAAAGGATTAATAACACACCGCGGCGCGGATCATTATCCCTCTGGGCTGTCCATATGCAAGGTTCGTCAGTGGCCAGTTTCATGGAACGGCGCGTTGCATTCGAGTAAAGGGATGCCTTTTCGACGAAACAGGCTGGCGCTGGAATCGACGCGTCCCGAAAGATCCATCCGGAACGTGGGTATTTCCGTTCGTTCGTAACGATCCAATCTCCAGCCGGAGGCGCAGCTCTTCGTTACCGTGAGAAATCCTTCCGCGTCGGGTCTATGACACCCGGTTGCACGGAACAAGTGATCGATGCGCGCGTTGCCCATCGGCCCTGTTAATTGTTACATCTTGGCGCAAAGTTATTTATGGGGAAAGTGGGCGAGACACTTGAGAAAGTTGAATGAAACGAACCGTGGTACCGAATAATATGTAACGCGAGCAACGTTGCCGGTTAAAGCGTAAGGTGTAAGACGAAGCGGGGCCGAATGCTCCTTCAATTTTTGTTACTGGCAATGATAATTTTAGACACTGCAGCGACTAGAATGAACGGCGCCATAAACGGCCGAAACTGTTGCAGAACGAATTCTACGGAATTTTATGGCTCGGGATACTATTGTTTCACGGGTTTATAAGAGAGGTACGAAAGTAGGTGAATGTGACTCTAAACTCCCGAAGGCAGCGCAGAGTGAACCATTAACCAAGCAGTTTAAGATCTCGATAAAATTGTGAAATCGAGGATTACGCGCAGATAGGGCTCAGGACTGGCCGTGGTGAATAAGAAGTCTGCGTTACGTTCTTTCTAAAGACTAAAGAACGGTCTAAAGTCTGAAGAATCTTGCGACCGGTAGTACACGGGCAGTTCTATATAATTAAAGAAACGGTGGATCGATCGAGGATCGAGATACTGGTTGGATCTTTCTATCGGGACGCCACGAATATGCGGCAATGAACGCACTCAAGTATCGCCCAATGGTAAACGTGCGTATCTATCACTTTATCAAAGGTAAATAACTTCAAAATGAATCGAACGTTATTAAACTTCACGCGTTAAAATGTTACTCGACGTCGAAGAGCTTTCTCGGCACAGCAGCGATTAAACTCAACGAGCCCGCCTGTGCCCTCCTTCCAATTGACGAAACACCACCGTTCGAAGAATAAAAACGTCATTCCCCCGGGGATGCATAAATTGCGTAAACGCGAAACGTGGACGTCGTAAATCTCGCGATCGACCGAGCAATCGTCTAAATGGACACGTGAAATACAGCGTTGCTCCGCCATTAAAAAAGAGGAAATGATAAAGAAGACCTTCCACTCGGCCGCGTTACAGCTCCCTTAATGGGTCCCTGTTTACTTTCTCGTATTTATTACCGCTCGCGTAATATAATGTCAATTAAAAAAAAACAAATGTCGAAGGGCAATAAAAAAGAAAAAGGGCTCGATCGAACGTGCCCCTGAATTAATTGCGTCGAAGGAAACGCTCGTCGAATAAATTTCTGCAAACCTCTCTTTCGCGGCCTGTTTTTATCCGACCGCGGGGCAATCTCACCGTGAAACGGTTCCCCGATTGAAAAATTACCATCTCGACGTTTCGAGGGGCGAATCGTTCCACGGTATTTGTAGCACAGTGGAAACCTTGACATTTTCGGCGCACCTTCGAAAACAAATCCCACCTTATGGTTCACAGATCGGGCTTAGAGCGGGCATAAAACGTCGAATGTCCGGCCGCGGCCCGGTAGCTGACGTTTAAGTTCATTCTCGACTCTTAACCTCGTTGTTGTCGCGCTGCTACAGAGTCGTAAATGTTGTAAAGGAATCGTGATCACAATGGGTGGAACGAGGACACCGATAGGCGATCGTTCGAGGGTCGAACGAGGAACGCGGTAAGAAAGAATCCGAGATGAAGCTGGATTTTACGATCGAGTATATTTCATACGTCTCTCGGAAGCCGATTAGGGGAAATAACTTAATTCACGGTTTCGAGGTCGTTGTATTTTAAGATCGTCCATGGGAAGGGCCTGTTCCTCCTGTAATTCGTCCCACGTTTAGAGGCTTATTTATGGTGTACGCTCCTCGCCGACGCAATGCTTGGTCAATCATATTTTATTAGCTGGAGCACCGGTCGGCTCGACCAGTCGATAAACTCGAATTATTTCTCTTCCTGCATCGAGGCCTCGTCCTTCTCGCCTTTTCAACTTGCGACGGTCAGCTGAAACTTTCGGCCGAGTTTTAATTAGGCCTCGGAGATAATACGGGGAACCGATTGTGCTCGTTTCGTTGGTCCATGGCTTCAGGAATGGTTAGTACCAGAAATGGAACTGAACCTCGTTAGATGCCCCTTGAGAAATGAGAAATGCACCGTCAATTTCGCGATTCGCAGGTCGAAACGAGGAAAGACTACACACGGGTGATCTCTCCTGGGTTCACGAACTCCCGATCGACGCTCTATTTCACTTACGGCAGCGTTCTCACAATGGGCCCTTTATCTCTGACTTCCGTCGAATATCATTGCATAAATAAGCGGCTACCCGGCGGCAACGATGTTGACGGTAACGCGAGGATCATGCTAACAGCGGCGGGATCCGCGATGGGGGCGGGAGGGTACGACGACGTCCCGCGCGGTTCCGTGATTTGGCCGAAGGTGCATTTGTGATGCAGCGTAAAGAAAAGATAAAAGGGGCGAAGGGTTCATCGGTGCTAGGATCAGCTACGACCGCGGAGGGGCCAGTCACCCAGAGAGGGGCACGGTCGCCAGATCACGTTTTGCAATATTTATAAGCCGCATTTCAATGATATTATACCGCCCGGTTCCATTTCGTACTTGACCGCGCGTGTCCACCCCGGTAACCACCCCGGTAACCACCCCGGTAGCGGGATCCGACAATGTAGAAATTCAAATGTCGCGAAACGGCGCTCGTCCGCGTTTCGCGCTCTCGTCGAAATGATTCGAATTGGTCGCAGATATTGGCACGGATAATTAACCCGAGGAACGGAGGAGATCTTTCTGTTGAACAGTACCATATTATGTATACGTAATTCGTCCACCCCCTCCGCCCCCTTCTTTCTATAACCCAAAGGACCCTCCTAAGCTGAATGGAATTCCTCGGGACCACCTACCAAGCGCACGATCGACTCCAAACTCGATTACCACGGCGAAGGGTGCAAGGTAACGGTCGCGAAAGTAATACGAGCCCCGATAGAATCTACACATCGGTGTTCGAGCCGTCTGATTTGCGGTGCGGCCTGGGCAAATTATAAATGGAATCGGCTCGATCGGGAACCGCAGGGTCTCGGTGGGACTCGCGTCAGACGGGGCGGGTTTCACACGTGGCCGAGGTGCGTAAGGTCGGCAGCCCTGTGTGGGGCGTTTGTGCGCGCGGGCGCGGCGGTTCATACGTGCGAACAAGTGTGAAGAGGAAGGAAAAGAAAGAAAGAAAGAATGAATGAGGGGCGAGGGGGAGGAGGGTAGGCACGTACGACTCGAACGTGGGAGATGTTCAGGTAGCCCCAGCCGCGAATACGTTAGGCAGATTACGTATTATGATGCCCTATTGTATACAAATACGAATACCTGCCGAGGCCTGTGTCGGTATATGGGCGTAGACACACCGAGATAGCTTTGTCTCCGGCGGAGACGCTCAAGTAGCACCGCGGGGACCATTTCGCCGAACCCTCGTGCCCCTTTTCCTGTCGCAATATTGAAGCGATATTGCTGTTAATTAAACGGTCCTTCGAGGGTATTCGATTCAGCGAGAAGTGCGATAATGGATTGGTAATATCGCGTTGGCAAGACTGGTGATTATATCGAAGCCCAATTCACGTCTTTCTGACTTCGTCGATCGCTCTACAATGGACGATCGCGTGTTACATTTTGTTAGGAGCAATTGTCATTACTAAGCTCCACTCTTGATCCATTTCTTACTGAATTAACCACATAAAATAGCTAACTGATTACATAAATATGTATTCGATATAAAAAAAAAGGATCATTGGCCAATATTTGTACCTATACCAACGATGGCATCGCTAGAGGGCCAATTCGTTCGCCGAATCGACGGGGGCAGTACCGCTTATTAGAGAATACATTTTTCACCCCGTACCACTCGAAATGTCTTCGCGGCCCATCGATAAGCCCGAAACGCTTCATTTCCGGAACATTTAAAAGCCGAAACCCCTTTACAGTGTAATACATGTTGCACAGTCATTTCTTTATTACGCCGCGGTATGATTCATGTGTCCGTGTTCCATTCGTAAATCATCGGAACACGCGACTATCCGTTTCGAGCGTCGACTTTCTTCCTCCTGCTTATTTCTCATCTTCCCTTCCCTTCGAGCCGAGATCCGATCGAAGTTTCACGAGTGTCGTTAAATCAGCCGCGACCGATGGTGTCGATCGGTGTTATTTTTCTTTCCGGAGCACTCCCTCCAGCTGGTTGTCGTTGAGGTTCTCCGTTTCGCCTCGAAGCGAGACAGAGCAAACGGTGACGGGAACGCGGACAGAAAGCGAAAGGGATGAGAGGCAGCCAGTTAATCAACCTATACGCACGTACGATCGTGCGACGAGCAACGGGGACAAGGGGATGTTTCGAGTTATTAATTGGCCGCGGTCATAGATTATCGTGCCCCCTCCACCCCCTTTGTCGATGACCCCTTAACAGGACTCGCGATTTCCGGCCCCCGAATGACGATATATATTCTGCTCGAATTGTATCTCGACGGGTCAATGAAGTTACGCTGCCGTGATTGTAGGTTTACACAGAGTGAACTGTAATTCTGTTACAAGTTTGTCAATTGAGTCAGGCGAATGCTGGATCGAAGGATTAAAAATTCAATTGCATCGCTATATCGTTGCTTTGGTGCTTAGAATGATTCCGCGATTGTAGAATTCGAGCTTCAATTATTTAACAATCGGTGGATTAAAGTTTGACTCGCTTCGCGATCGGGTAATCCGAATTCAATTGCCTCGTGATTGGAAGCATTCGTATTTAAATCACTTTGTAACTGAACGATTCAATTTTCGAATATTTCGCTGCCGGGGCTGCTCTTCACTCTCTCGGTGAAAAATTTAATTTGAAATTTCCAATTTAACGATCGCTATCAAAGTCCATTCTGTATACTTTTCTATGCAGCCAGCATCGACTGGAACGGGGTATCGACGACGGGGATCGCAAATTTCAGCAGGTTTATCGCACGAACAGCGACTCAAGGCTTTCACGTTGTAACGATGATGTCGTGTCACACCCGACGTCGTTCCACAAAGGATCGATACACGGCCGGTCGCACACATTTTTTTTTTTTTTTATTCTGCTCCTTTTTACACACGAACACGGGACAACGTAATTTCAAAGTGTCGCCAGCGTAGACAGAACGGTTCGTCAAAATAATTTCAACGCTCGGGACTTTCGTGATTCCTCGATTACGGTATTCAGGGAATGAACGGGGGCCTGGGTTATATTGTATTTCACTGGGAAATTCGTTCAACCCGTCTGATTGCGCACGGTGCGCGTATATCGTTCGCTATAAAACGCGGAGAACGCCGAGCGTGCTTTAATAGAAAATTCTTTTTCACCCGTTTATTATCCATTAACGTTCTTTGAACTCGCGCGTCAAACCTTCCCCGGTCCTGTCGACGAAAAATTCGTGTCCCGATGAAAATTGATTTTCCATTGTGCTCCAGTTGGTCGCGCGCGAATTTCGAAACGCGTATCTTCCCTTCCAAATTGCCCCGAAATTCGTTCTTTGTCGCTGTAACAATGTTAATAGAGAGGGACGCCGTCGTTTTAGCGCCGCCTTGGCGATGCTTGATTCTGAGGAGGCCAGGAGAGGGTAAACGAAGAAGCGAACGGACGTTATGTCCGCGTGAAAAAAAAACGCGAGCTCTCAGTCTCATTTCCTGAGGGAGAACGGAGATTGATTGGTCGCCGTTGGTACCTTCGATACTTCACCCTAACGCCTTAACTTAATGATACGGAATGCATCGTTACTTTTGGAGATGCGCGGGATCCCTGATGCTTTATCAATTACGTTAACGTTCGCGGGGCCTCGGCCGTTATTAGCGTATCCCAAAGCGACACTGCGATCGATTGCTCCATTACTCTCACGCGATTATACGGGCCCGTAACGCATGAGATGTCTGTTCGAGAATGTATCTATGGCGCGGACTGCGAGCTTGGATAAAGATACTGTTTGTCACAGGAATCAATTCGAGGCGATTCTCCGTTAATACTTTCAACCGTGCGGTACAGTTTCGAAGGGCCCCCGGACGATTAATACATGTTGAGAATATTACGGCAATATTAAATTGTTTAGTTGCTCGTGACACGACTGGATAGGGGACAGCAAATATTTGTCCTCTTTGACGTTTTCGCAAGTTCGGCTGAACGTAACGATTAAACGAGCACCCTCGGGATTGAAGGCGCATTAAAGAGACGGCAATTGTTTGTCGTGCAATGTGAAACTAAATAAATGCGAATCGTTTCAAGAGTTGCTGCAGTTGAGTGAAGGGGAGTTTTACCAAACTGGAAGCTGTAATAAGAGAAATATACATAACGAATATCCTGAAGATGCTCCCGATGTCGACGAATGAAGTTGAAACTTATGGGAAACGAATTCAAAATGATGTACGGACTTATGCATCAATCGTACTATCGAGAAAATTGTTTCGCTATCGAAACAAAATATCCCCGTTCCAAATTTATAACGCGTGCCATGCACTCCGGATGAAATTGTTGCTCCTTAAAACTAGAGTGGCAATAAACATTCCCCCGCAAAGCCAGCCGCGTAATAAACACACCACGGTGGCGCTGTCGCGTTAACAAAATGGGTTAATCGGTTTTCGCAATAACACACTGTCCGGCTAACGATGCCGGTATCAGCGACATCGATCTCTGATTACGATACACCCTGTGTACACCAGGTACTTAGCCGACGTATGCCTCACCCCATTCCATACTACGCGCCCCGCTGTATACAGTACTTCGTCTCTCTTCTCTTCTATCGAGCTCGGACCGTGTATGAACGCGGCACCACCAGGCTCGACCACTAATAACAGCCGCTTTGCGAGTGTGAAATAATTACTTCGAATGCCATCCAAACGAGTTTCCCCGCGGAGATTAGCATAAGTGATCGAAATGATCAATGAGTCCGCGATCCATCCGCGACTTGCTTCATCCCTCTCTGCCCTACGATTCCCTCCATCGTGATCCATTTCCTTGTACTTTTCGTTCCTGTTTCTCCCGCTCCGTTTCTCTCCTTCACTCTCGCGTTTCATCGTCCCCCCGTTCCTCTTCCGTGAGTCTCGTCCTCCTAGCCGAGTGCAGCGGATACGCTGTGGCCAGGTGACTTACTATGCCCCCTTTATGTATAATGTACGTAGCTGCGTGTGCACTCCAAGTCGCTAACACGCTCGACGGGATTTACGATCGCGAGGCTGGTCGTGCACGGCCGTTTCTCGCCGCTAGTCGTTCACCAGGACACCGGCCGTGTGCGCACGCTTCCCTCGAGCGTTGCGGAAAACTTTCACCCGCGAGCGGATTTTAACGAGATAAAAATTGCGCGTACTTTTTGCGAATCCGTGGCGGTCCACGGCGAAACGAACCATAGGATGTATCCTGTCCCGGCCGCGTCGTTCTGTTTATACCAGGGATACTCGTGGTAGATACATGGATTTTGCTGTCGATATATGTACGTCTGGTTTCAATTGCTGGCTGGCTGGTTGCTAGAGTGTCGGACAAGGCGATACCGATTAGAAAGTAACGGGAAAGAAGAGAAGCGAGTGAAATTGAAGATGTCGGTGACGTTGGAACTGAAGCGTTACTATTGGGTTTCGTCTTATTGTTCCTGAGCGTAGTGTTTTCAGCTCGGTTAAGTCCGCAGTTTTGTCGCAGAGGATAATTGGTTTTGTTGGACAGCGAATGTATGCGCATACTTGCGGCAAGGCTTTCTTTAATTAGTTTCCAATTTTCTGTACACGTTCCTTCGGACAAGGTCTCCTTACAGCGTATTAAATTCGTAAATTATATATCATTTCTGTTTCACAATGTTACTAATAATATTCAGTGACATTGCTACCTATTAATTCTTGGACAGGGAAATGTTTAATCGCTAATCTCGTCAGACTTTCATTTTAACGGAAATCATTACGGTTGACTTTTGCTGCGTAATAACTCACAATTATCAGGAACATGTAATTAGCATAAATCAGCGTTACCAGTTAACTACCTCGCAGGTACGTCGTAGTGCAAACAAGTCGTAACGAAATAATTCTAATATTTTTCTTCGCTCCGTGACAATAATTGGTGTCAACCGCGTAAGTGCTTCGCATACCTTTCCACAAACTTCGAACCAATCGGGTTTAACATCGTACATAATACCAAGACGTTCATTTATCCGAATGCCGACCGTGCCCAACGCAGCTTCGTTTCATGGATCTGACAAGAAGCAATGTTTCCTGCGCAGCAGATTTGTTAACCCGAGGGTGTTTGTTACAAGTGGATGCTGATGAATGGCGGCAAGCGTGTTCTGTAGCTCGTCGAAAATTAGGACAATAAGAGAGGTGCCGTAGGCGATTTCCAATGACGATTAGTATACCTGAATATGAGGCCGTCATGTTAGAATAGCAAGAATGGACAATGCGGTCATTCTTTGAGTACATGTTATACACCGTTGCTCGTAAGCAATACCTTGTCGTCAATGCTACTCTGTTCGACTATCCCCCGCGTGTACAACCACGAAAATGAAACGGTGATGATGAGGGGAAGAATTATATTTACCAGAAAATGTAAGGAATCTCTTGGGATCGGAAAGAAAACGTTCGTTTCTCTATTACAAATTATGATTTCGCCCGTTTCATTATTAGAGGAAAGGGAATGCATAAATGTAAAATTATACCAGTTCACCCAATAGTGCCTAAAAATAGTGGAGGAAGATAGTCGATATTTAATTCAAGCTAGCAAACAAGAAAATTCCTACGCCTGTGCAGATTATGTACTAAAAGCTCTGCTTTCCCACCTCCCTTACTCTCGCGCGGAACAACCGTCCGATATAAAACTTTTAAGAAACTCCAATCCCTTGCGACTTAAAGAACATACGACGAGATTAAAAAATAACATTTCCTGGAAAGAAACTCGCGGAACATGTGGCAGAAGCGACAATTACAAGGGTAGGAATGGGGGGGGGGGGGGGGGGGAATAGAAAGGCGGGCATTGTCGCCGGGTTTTACTCGCTCGGCGCACTATACGGAATTAAATTCTGCTCGTGCACGGCGCGGTGTGCAAGAGGTCCAAGCCTGATGCGAGATCTCGAAATTCCTCTTTGAGAACACGGATACGACCTACGAAGTAACTGAGCCGCTCTTGCATACCATTACCAGGCTTGCTTGGTCGCGAGTGACGACTTGAAGAAGTCACGTTAAACTGCACGAGAAAGTGTCGGGTTCGTTGATGGAACGAGCCGCGAGGAGGATTTCTGACTTGTCCCTAAGGAGGGCACAGTCTTCAGAGGCCAATGGTCGCTCGTGTTCTCACGACCCAACGAATCGACTTTTGCGCTTCGACCGTGAGCCTAGAACCGTTGGATAGCGCGTAACATTTTTTGTTCCTTAATTAGAAGAACGGCGAGCTAGGCACGTGTTACACGGTCTGGGTTCTTCTTGAACCAGGAAATTCTATCAGCGGAATGGTTCGTCTTTCCGATGAAACAAATTGAGAAATGGGGGAAATTGAATTGGAAGATTGATAAGGGTGGAATCATTATTAACGAACGTCGATATAATTGCGAATAAAAATAGTAGGTCAAACTGGACAATATGAGGCCAAGTTAACACAATATTATAAGAAAGAATATCGCGCAGGAATATCGAAGAGTCGAGTCGAGTCCGGTGTCCATACTTCAGATCCGACTGGATGGGTAATATTCCGACTCGATCGTGTACCCTCGCTCACAATTGAAATTACTTATTCATACATCGGGCGCAAAATTCATGAAGGGATAGTCAATGAAAGTTTTTCAGCAGTAAACTGTTTATTGCAGTTTGGTAAAGACGTTCAAAGTTATCACTTACGACTGTCAGTGTCGGTTAGCTGGTCCCGCTATTCAATATATCCTCTCGTAACTTCTTGCTGTAACGAGTATTTCCAATCAACCTATCCGCCGAACAAACGAACAAGCAGGTATCTTTCCTCGACGAAATGTCGAATCGAAGAGTTTCAAAGACAAACGCTTTCCAGCTTGCCCAATCGTTCGACCCGAGGACCAGCACCGCCCTGAGCCATAAATTCACCGGAAGCTGCCTTGAGGTCGGCGCAGATAAAGCAATTTCTATTCCGTGTAAATCGAATGAACGAACTTTTGATAAACGCGAGAAAACACAGAGGATGCTCTCTCTGGCCGTGACGCTTATCTTCCCCGTCGCCGGAACTTTTAAAGGCTCCTTGGTCCAGTATCTGGTGCTATTAACCAAGAGCCAAAACTTCTTGGGTGGCAGTCACAAGGCGTGCACGGATTACAAATCACAACGAAGCGTAACCTTTCCACGCGTTCTCTGCCCGTTGGTGTGCCAGTGTTACCATCGACGTCCCATGGCTACCGTTCACGAAACAACGGCCCGAATTCCACTCGCCGCATACCAACCTCGTTTCGGACACACGCGGGTCTTCCACGTATGTACATACCTGCCATGATATCGTCACGCATCTGGACCAAAGGGGTCGGATCCAACGATTGTTACCATTAGTGACACGAAGCGATACCTGACAGGGTCTTTCTTAGCACGCTGTAGAAGGGTATTTAACGAGAATGTTTCATTGAGAATGGAACTACATATTCGCTAGTGGAAGATTGCAAAACGATCAGCGTGACATGCTCAGGAAAATTATAATGATCCATTAGATATCGATCGGCCAATTCGAGACGCCGTTGTTCCTAAAATTATCACGTTGAAACCGGCGACACGTGACTGATCGTTCCAAACTTACTCTAGCTACCGTTAACATTCCAATATTATGCACTCCATTGTCGAGCAGGGGAACACGAAGGTAGAAACGATTCTGTGATACTTAATATATCGTATCAATCTAACCGAAACCGCCTATGGAACAATCGGGCAGTATCGAAATCCCCCGTTACCAATGGGATCGCCGTTGAAAAGGCATGTCGCCCCGAATCGGAACACGAATCTACCTCCTAGAACATAGCCGTGTAACGAGCATGAAACAGCAGATAGAGAACGTATGCGGCCAAGCTATCAGTGCAGACGTTTACAAAACCGAAGGTGGCCGTTCGGGAAGGGGTTAAATTTCCCGGTGGGAATAATTCGAGGAAAACGAGGGACGGTGCGGTCTACACGGTATGCAGATTATATCGTCCCAGGTTGGCCGTCGCCGGCGTTACCGGCAACGGACTCGTATACTTAACCCGAAACCTCTTGTACTTGTGTACATACGTACGGGACCGTTCTCCGGTCACGTGAAAAGAAAGAAAAAACAGGTCTCGACGTATTCTTCGGCGGTTGTGAAGCAACGAAAGAGAGCCGACGACGCGTACCGGATCTCTCAGCGTCGACGTATAGGCGCGCGGGAACGTGAAAGGGTTGCGCCGAGAGAACGCTTTGAGTCCGTGGTTAATGATACGCGATGATACGCGGCATTCGTCACTGTCCAACGTCCGGCTTGATTGCCGCTACTGTTCCCTATCCTTTATCTTTCGCGACCTCGTAAGCGACGTCGTGTGTACTCGGGCTGTGCTTACTGCGATTAAATACGTCCACGTGCACAAACGCGGGCGGACACGAACGGGAGTAACAAGCTGAACCGAAATCCACGGTGGAAGCTGGGAAGGGTAGCAATGGAATTTTGCGAGTCCGATTTGGTCAGAGAGTTCTGCCTTCGATTGAAACGAGCAGAGTGCCGGGATGGCGAGTTTGTATTTCGGCCGCTCAAATTCAGAGTGCTTTTCTTGCGAAGGTTTTCAAAGGCGGAAATATTTTCAAGATTAGTAGGCACCGCGTTGACGTTAAAACCTACTGTGACAGATACCTTTAAATATCGAATCCCTACGGACATCAATTGCCTCGCGATCGCGGTCGTCGAATTTAGCAATTGTAACGCGTCCGCGACTCTCTCGAATTCCGCGGAAGCTCGATCGCCGAACCGACCAGCAACTCAGCGTCCGCCCTAAAATAAATAGAACTTTCGTCTCAGAACTTGCACCGTCCAAAAATCCAACGCAGCTTCGCTCCATTCCCGATCCCCTCCCACCTCGCTCCTCTGGGAATATTCAAACGCGGTGGCTCTGTTTGCCCGGGGTTCGCGCGAAACTCGCGGCAATTCGCGGCAACTCGCGCGCGTACGTACGCACACACGTTGCTTGCACGGGCTGATACGAGATAGAGGTACGTTGTATCCACGAGTGTATGGACGCGGGGACAAAAAGTCCGTTTGGCACACTCCACCATTAGCGGGTACGGCGAGGAGGCCCGAAACGATCGGCCGTAATTCATCCGACGAGCACCAGGACCGGGCCAGATCTGTTCTCCGTTACTCACTGACAGCCAGTCGCGGAAAAAGTTAACTTATTCTAAGCGTGAAACCAGACCTGGCCGCGAAAAGAAGCTGCACATCGTAATCAGTCCCCTCGCGTGCCGTCGAGCGTGCTCGACTTTCGCGGGAACCAGAGCCTCCGCCGGTCATTTGTTGCGAAGTCGGCTGAATCTTGATGCGGCTTGACCGGCGAAACGAAATCTTGAGGGTAGGTTTTATAACGGCAATTAGGATCGTGCCTATTATGGGACGGGATTTTTTTGTTACCCCGTATCCGTTGGCGTGCGTCGTCCGCGCGACGAATTTCCTGCGGCGAAGCGAACGTTGACGGAGGTCAGTGAAAATCACTGTGGGAAGTATTGGAATGTTTTTGGATTATCGAAGTTTTTGTATAGAAAGAAAGGAAAACAAGTGAAACAGCTGATGTGAAAGAGTACCTAGGTTCACACTTGAAGAAATGCATTTTCAATTTTGTCAATGCTTTATGGATTACGCGTACGGCCAGCAGTATCGCAGTGTCGCTAAAGAAAAGGGGGAATTGAATTTGTCAATGGAGATTGGATCTGTAAGTTGGTTAAGAGCGCGCACATTTCTATTACGAAATCGATCAACGGTGCATTGAATCCTGAGAAAATACCGTCTAAAAGTGGCCGCGATTGTGTCAAATTCCAGAATCCACGATTATCGTAATCGAATCTGCTAATGCAGCGCAAACACACGTGAACGTTCCCATACGAGGCCACCGGTGGCATTTAATCTTGCGTCAGTGGTGCAATTTGCAGTACCTTATCAAGCGATTCCACGCGGGACCCTAATCACCGAACGTTACCGCGGTTCGAACAAAAACGAGAACTCGCGCGAATTAATAGAAATTACTGTGATATACACCGCGAAACGGAGCAGAGTATCAAAGGTGTCGTAATCGGTAATTTCAACGATCGACCGGCCATATTTTCCTCGCAATACGTTTTGATAATCGAATCGGCGATCGAGCACGCCGACGAATAAGAACGATGTAATTGCCCGTCCTACCTCGTAATCGCGGGCATTCGATTCGAACCGCGTTAAACTAGTCTCGATACACACTCGGGGCTACTCTTAATAATCCAACTCGCCAGCCACGCGAACTCCACCTCAGGAATTCCATTCACTGTTTTGCATAGTGCGGTATATGCGAGGCAATCGCGTTCCTGCGCTTTTGCACTTCTGCTCCCTTGTCGAAGCGTGTCTATTAATCAACGCTAACCAGTGATACAAATTGACGGCACTTTTTATGCTCATCGTCGGTTCGTTCAGCGGTTCTAGTTTATAAGCAGGACGAGAAAAAAACCAGGTACCTAGTCCTATTATTTAACGATCCAAGACCTCGCCAGCTGGATATCGGTTTACGCACGCGATTCAACTGACCCCGACTCCCTGGTGGACTGATCGTTCGCGTTTCTGGTTCGTGCGCAAACCTTGACACTCATCAATACTCGCCCAGAGAAATTAATATAGCTCGGAGTTCGAGCGTCAACGGGATCACGAGCTCGCCTCCACGCACAAGACAGAAGAATGGGCGAAAGAAACGGCTCGACTGTCCGTTTGCAAGAGGCGTGGGCAGGCAAGACAACGGTCGTGTTCCCCGCGAACTCGTCCCCTCGACGTCCGTACATACGATAATACCAACCGTCCATGGCATATGGAGCCCAAGATCGATACCTGGCCGATGCAACGATACATCCGTGACGAAGGTATCAGGGCCCCTATTAGACGTTTCACGATACCGTGGTCTTCCAGGGCCAGGAATATTCAGTTTGGTCTGTGCGCGAGTATCGTCGTTGTCGTTCGAACATCGCGGCCTCTTCCTCTCCATCGTCGTCGTCCAGCTCGTCCTCTTCTTCTTTGTCTCCTCTGTTCACCGTGGCCGAGAGTTCCGTCTCCCCTGGACGTTTCCATTCAAGCTTTGTCAGGGTAACTGATCGCTACGAGCCCCAACGATCGATCGATACACGCTCGATTCTCTGTAAGCAAGTTGCAAATGCGATTGGCGTTGAAGGAGGAGCCTGCCGGAAGCGACGGGCCGCGGCGAGCATTAGATGTATTAGAGGGGCGAAGGCGTTGTTCCAGCGGTGGACTGATGTTAGTTAGCCTCGCTGAACGACGATGGCCGGTTGATGAATGTCGTGGCAGGAATCGTTAGAACGTTCCATCGGGTGAATAGGGAAGGCTGATCATCCCGAGGAACCCGATCATTTACTGACAAAACTGTTCCATTGGTCCGCGACGGACGATACGTTCGTTCGTACGATTCCTATTCTTCAAGAAATGCAATATTTACCAGCGTTGTATTAATGGCACGTCGAACGCGCTCGCGAGATTGGTAACAGCACTCGATCCTCGCGATTCTCGCAGAATCCGCCCGTTCGCCCTCGGCATATTCATAAACGCCAAGATGCCTCGAATATTCCGCTGGAAAGTTCCACGAACAACCATTCGACAAGGCTCGTCAGCCAGTTTCCCCACCCGCCCGATTCGAATGATTGTCGCGTTACGACGCAACTTCCACGTGGAATGTCGCGACGTGCACGCGTCCCCGACCAAGCGACGTGGTGGAACGTCGCCTGACATATTCGCCGGGCCGAAACGGCCCCGTGGAACGAGCTAATCTTCGGGATGATAAAGGCCGAGGGACCGAGGGCTTCGTCGTTACAAACTCTCCTACTGTGTTTCAATATTTCCTTTACGTCCCGAGAAACGCGTTAGTGACCGGTCTTTATATCTCGAGCACCGCATAAAACGGGGCGTAATAACTTTACACGGGGCGCACGTTCGCGACATTTTCCTCGCGTTCAACCCGATCCCCGGTGATCATTAAACCGCCATCGTCTGTAAACATTCGCGAAACGTTCCCGGTCCGACGATTATCCAGTTCCGTGGCGTACCAGAGCTTTCGCGCGGCAATGAAGTCCTCTCCCCGACGTCGATCGCACCGACGCCAGCGCTTTGACATTCCTAGGCCTGCCTCGTGCCCCTCCATTCGACACTCTGCCGGCCGGTAATTTCGCGACGAGCGCATCGCCACGGCACGATCGTCCGCCCGAGATATTTGATAGGCATCGGGTGCGTCTCGCGGAACCCCTCGTTAACGAAACGCACGAGGTAACGGACAATTTCACGAGCAAAGGGCTAACAATCCAGTCGATGAACGTCTAATATCCCGTCGAATGTGTGCGTCGCCATAGATACGGAGGAACGTTCGCGATGAATATAAAACTCCGCCAAGACTGTTCGTACGTCCGCGCGTCTGTACCCTGTACCCGCCGTCGGGTAAATATTGCATTACCGTTCGGCGACCGATCGTGCAACGAAATGACGGGGCGAAAGGGGGCAGAAAGCGGAACCACGACGGTGGAGAAGAAAAAGGCGAAACGGTGGTAGGGGAGGGGGAGCAGGTACGATCGTGAGGAGATCCGCGGGCAGATTTAGCGGCTCCCGCTGACAAGACAATAGCTGTTCCCCTCGTTTTCTGTGGACGCGCATTCCGCGGGCAGGTATGCGCGCCTCACGAAGCGCCTCGACGCGACGCGCGCAACCGAGCCCTCTCGCGCCTTCCAGCTACCACGAGGATTTCTTCTGCCTCCCTCGTGCACCTTAGGCGGCTGTCCCTTTCCGCCCGTAGCCTAAAGCACCACCGGCCACACCGCCGTTTTCTCCCCGGTCGTTCCTCTTTTGCATCGGAGCGGCCAGGAATGGTTTCCATTCGTCTGTCCTGTTCGCCCCGACCCCTGCGCATGTTTATCGCCGCCGCGAAACTGACACTTTCGCACGAATAGGCCGGGCGAGAGGCGGCGGACAGCGAAACGGAGCGGAGCTTTTGGTCCGTTCGCGACGAACCCCCGGTTGTCCGGACGATTCGGTCCTCCCTTTCGCTGCTGATATATAGGCTCCCACGCTGTGTCCTCCGGGTGCAAATAGAGCGGGGGTTGAATAGAATTCTGGCTGATTTTTTAGTGCCACTTTCCTGAGCTGCCCACCTCCGGTGAGAGAAGGTTTGCCTTTCCCTTTCGTAACGCGAGAGGGAGAACGGTTTGGAGAGGAGGATAATGTGTTTGTGGATACAAGAGGATGTTTGGCTGGCATGGCTGGGAGACAGGTGCGTGATGGACGAGCTTCGTCCGCGATTTGGTATAATTCGTGGTTCTAGTCGGACGAGTGGTCCCGCAGTTTTGCTGGCAGTAAATAGACCCTCGCCACTTTCCCATTGTCGGGGGTGGGGCCGCAAGTCGAAAGGTAAACGATAGGCCAGAACGTCTTCAATGCTGTCTCACCTGAACGCTCGCGTTAGCTTTAATGGCGCGACAAAGTATCACCGCGAATTATGCGTCCATGCAGCCTGGACCCTCTAACAGGGAAAGTTGGTGGAGCGCAACGCCCCTGTCCTTTGACCCCGACAAATTTGTGGACGTTCGGTTGAACGTCCTCGCCGTCGAGGCGCAATCGGTCTCCGAACTTCACGAAATGAAGTCGCGCGCAACAGGGTAACCACTTGGCCAACAGTACCAATGGATAGTTTCTAATCGAGCAAGTTAGAGCGCGGCCACGAAATTAATATTTAACAGGGTCGGACACCTGGAACCCGGACGGACAGCTAACTAATGCCCCAGCCTGAATGCAGCTTTGCCAAACGCACGGCCCACCATTTCACGAGGCTTAACGTGTACATTCACGTGCACGCGACCCATCGACGAACGCGTTTGCGAGCGCATTTCACGCACCGCGACGCGCGTTATCTGAACCGCGAAACGTGTGCGTACTCTCTGCGGTCTCTCCCTTCCCGTTTACAACTACTTGGGGGCCTGCTCTGCGAGCGATAAAAAAGACCAGGTGTGCACGGGGGACGAGCGACGCGACGCGCGAGAGCGAATCGTTGGAATTCACGCAACGCTACGTGACGGACAGACACGGAAACGTGCGCCTCGAATCGATAAGCCGGCTAAAAGCGTACGATGAAATTTGTGGGCTGTCTCCGGTGCGAGTAACTCGCTGGCCAGTTCACTCTACTTGATTACCGTGGCGGCCAGCGTTGCTGGGTGTGTTCTAGAAAACCCCCGGGTCCGGAACTTTCTGATAGTCGAGGGGGAGGTCGGCGTGTTTCGGCCTGGAGTTTCGAGATTCATAACGAGAAAGAAGCGAGACATTCTAAGTATGCGTATACGTATGAACAGGGGAAGGCAACAATTTTTGAATTAACGACGGTGCGAATTGGGAATCGCATGCCACAGGCATCGTGAAACGCGTGTCCCTTGTTTCCACGTTCTATCGTTGCGCAACGCGCAAATGCGCTAAGCGTTCGCAGCGAACGCGACAAATAACGCGCTCGTCCGGGCCGAAAAGCGGTTCGATGGAACAAAGAGGAGCGCAGAGCTGCGGGGCAGATTCCGGCCGGGCCGCGGAGAGGCCAGAGGACTTTGATTTACATTCTCCCTAATTACAAATGAAACGCGCGCTCTTATTGGCGCGTCAGTAGCTCGCAAGAAGAATGAGCCTCGTGCATCCTGCCACGCATGCGTGCAAGCGAGGGCACCACTCTGCGTACACGCTTGTACGCCACCTGCGTACGTATGCGCGTACACGATTTTTTATTTCGCGACGACCGCGACGCGTCTTCAAGCGCGCGAGTACTTACACGTGTAAACGCGTGCACGCGGTAACGAGCGAGTTGACGCGAATGGGGACCAGAAAACGGTGAGGAAACGAAGAGGAGAGCAAAAGGAGAAGAGGAAGAAGAAGAGACGGGACTGTACGCCGTGCGAATCCTTTTCCCTCTGGCATTTATCACTCGCCAACCGCGCCAGTTTACGCGCTTTTAGGCGACGCGAGTGTGTGCGTGCGTCGAATCGACCAAGCAAGCCGAAGAAGCGGTGAACGCACGAGGGGGACTCCCGACCGGCTTCCCCTTAATGAATGTGCATTTGGTAGCCCTGCGAGGAACGGATATCGATGGCTAGAAATTTGTCTCGACCGGGGCGAAAGGGGGCGAGAGGGCAAGGAGATATCTTCGCGGGCCAATTTCTCCCCCACGGTCGGGGACGCGAGCTTTGTTAATGTCTTTCGGCGTTCAATTTTTTAAGGGAACCCCTCTGAACGATCGGGGAAACGCGTACCGCTGCGTGCTCGTGGTATAAATGTCCCACGACCGACGACATTCTTTTAACAGAGTTCTGCCATCGCCTCGTGGCGAACTTGTATTTAAAAATACACGCAGAAATTTACACGGGGAAGCATTGAAGCTCCAACGTTAATCGAATTTGGAACGTTTCATTTCGTTTCCGTTTGGAATACGTGGAGTTCGGAAGGTGTGCATCAAGAAATTCCGTGAATTATTGCAATTCGCCGGGCTGCAGACACTCGAATATATAAATATCCTTTCGGATCCAATTCGTATTGCAATCAGGCGGTCCCATCAGTTGTTGAAAGACTGTCGGGCGAAAGATCGAGTGGGCAATTTTTCGTTTGTCCCGCCTTTATTCTCCGCCTGAAATTACCCGCGCCTAATATCTATACAACATCCGGCCCGTATTTGGAGCGGCGATTGTTACGAGTCACGCGGCGCGCCGGGCCGCGCCGCGTTGCGTTCGGTTTTAAAGAGGAAAAACAGAAACGCGAGCGAGAACAATGCGGCGCAATTTCGAGCGCGATAACAGGTCCGCGCCACGGCTGGGAACGAAGGCATTTGTCAGCGCACAAGCGCTTAACGACCTGGCGCTGGAAAGGAGCAACAGGTATCGATAGCTAGAAATTAGTCTTCGCCTCCGGGAGGGTAACCGCATGAACTTTAAAAGTGGCTGGGTTCTTTTTTTTTTTGTTTAAAAAAGACGGCTAATAACGCGTGTAACGCCGTCGGTTCGCGCGGGCAAGATTTCATCTACACGAGGGACAAAACGAGGAGCGGCTTATCGATTCCTTCGGGGGAGGGGGGAAACGGATACCGGTAAAGAATGAACGAAACGAGACGAAAAGAAATGAAAGGGGCAGAAACGAAGAACGATCCACACAGATCAACGTCAGAAAAAGTAACAGCTCGAAGACGTCGATGGAACGACGCCGAATGGGGACCAACTTCTTCGACCTAATGAATATAGATTCGTTTCAGCAAGAAGCAGCAGATATTGATCGCCGCGAATACGTCTCCGCGTACGAATATTAAGTTATCATTTCACGGAGATCGGGCAGCCGTTCGAACGCGATCGGGAACGATGCGTAAACCCGTGAATCGTATTAATCTATTTACCGCGCGCCTATTAAACAGCGTTAACAAAAACAAAAAAAAAAAGCCACGGATCAGACTTCGCGATATCTGTTTGATTCGGGCCTCCCTCTCGTTTGGGAGCGTGTCATCGGACGAGAGTAAGCGTAGTCGATCGAATTCTCGCTCGATTATACGCGCCTCGACGGAGCAAGAAATCGTGGCAGCGATCGATGTCCGGCGAATGGACAGCGGGGGAAGATGCAACGAGGAGAGAAAAAAGTAGTGAAAGAAAAAGAAAGTGAGGTGAAAGATGGAAAGGTGAGGGGAATGTTTGGTGCTGCTTCTGTTAGATGGAGAAAGCCGACGCGACGAGGCGTCCGTCTTGGAATTCGACGACTTGCAATGGAAATGAAGGGCGCACCCGCGCGTATATGGTACGCATCGACACCGTGACGCGGGCATCGATATCGATTGATTTATCTCGACCGATTCCTCGGCCTCCGTCGACGACCGGCTCGCCAAAAACGAAAAGGGTGTATTGGCCTCCCGAGGCAGCATGTGTTCGCGTGCGCCCGAGCTCGCCTACCTAATGACATTGGCTCCTCGTGCAGCCGCCCTTAGGGCTGATTAAAAATGGCATAATGAAAGAAGCTGCAGCGACGACGATACAACGATGCTACCGAGAAGCCGGCAAGCTGTGACGCGTAAAGAAGGGGGACGGGGAAAGGTTGAAGAGAAACGGAACGACTAAAACGGGAAGGGGGATCGAACGAAATCGGCCGAGAAAAGGATGGAGCGAAACGAGCCGGCCTAAAAGACTTCTGGTCCTGAGTGGAGTTTAGTTTTTTAAGCGATCAATCACCAGCTCTACAAGAAGTACATATCCCACCTACCGAAAGGAGAAGCGAGCTAGAAAGGGGAGAGGAGAAAGACAATGGGAGAAAATCGAATGAACGATCCCGCGAAGAGGCGGCCGGGGGTTGGAGACGAAGGATTGGCTGGTGATAGAGGCAGTGCCGTCGAATCGAGCCACCAAATCATCGTTATTAAATGCTCCATTGAGCGCTCCTGTATATTATAAGGAGGAGGTGTAGCCTGCTTACGAGCTGGCCCGAATTCCTGTCTGTTTGCAACTGGCCCAATCCCCTTGACGTTTCTGCGTCTCCGCGAAAATGAGCCTGCTTTGGTAGTTGACGAACTGGTTGCTTCCTTTGGTAGTTGACGAACGTAAACCGAAGTGCGTATACTTCTTTTTTATATTCCGATGCACAAGAAATGTTCGGCCATACAATTCAGAAACATCCTGTACGTACCACAATTTAAATGAAAGTATATCATCGCACTCCTTTCATGGTTCCAGCACGCGGACCTTGCAACGACCGTTCGCACCTTATTGTAGCAAAACCGGCGGGCAATATAAATAACATTCGCGATAATACAGAAAATCCATCTGCGATGCAGCAAGATACCCCGATCAGGAACAATCGTCTTGGAGCGGAGAGGTCGAGCGCCGATTTCCTTGTAAATTGCTTCTCGATCCCTCTCCCTTCCTCGTCGTTGTTCCCTGCCGGTTTCTCTTTTTCTTCATTCACGATCCTCTCTCGCCGTGTGTCTGGCTCTTCCACTGCATCCTCCCGGCCCAACCGCCGAGAATCTTCAGCATCTCTGCCTCCGTCTCGTTCCATCCAGCAGGGGGATAATAATAAAATATCACAATCATCACGACTAACTACTGTTTCATTAAGCGATTAATTAACCCGCGATATATTACGAAGATAATGGCCGGGCTTCCCGTGCCCCGTCACCCTCCTTCCACCGATTAATGCTTCGATTCTACCTACGAAGGTGTTGCATAGCAACTTTCTTCGCTGCATCGATACGCCACTATCGGCGGCAACGTCCTTCTTCAGCGTCCTTATACCTTCCCTCCTTCTTCGTTTAAGCAGGGCCCAACAAGCTCTCGCCGTTTCTCTCTCGATTTTAATTCCCTTGACGGAAAAGATACATCGAAGCAGCGTATTAGTTGTCCTTGCACGAAGGCCATCAGCGCAGCGCCCCGTTGTGACCCGATGCCGCTGCTCAATTCGTCGGCGAGACGCCCGTGAAGAATCGGTGGAAATTAAAAATTAACAGAGACCCTGTGTACACCGCCGTCTTGTTCATCGCCGCAATGACGACGGCCACAAGAAAACGACCTTAGCTGGTCTCGTCGTTCAATTACGATAATCACCAGTCGTTGACGTTAGATTTGTCACCGTGACTAGCTTAACACGTCCGATTCGACCGCGCCGATAACGATAAGGGGTGGAATGCTATTAATGATTGTCAACGCGATCGTCGAGCCATTTTTCCTCCTCCCTTCGATTCGGTTCCGCTGATTGGTTACCGTGGAGGAACGTGTCCGACAATGACACTTCCTTTAAGCGGAACACTCTTTGTAGATAACATAAATTGTCTACCGTCACTGGACTTCTCATTTCCTCTACTTTTTAAAGATCTTACGGGGATAGGTTATACGAAACGTTTCGAATCGAACATCGGTCGGTCCTGTGGGTTCTTCGTCAGGGTGGATACGTAATTACAAATCGGACAGTACCAGAACGCGAGGCGCATGAAGATATTACCTCGCACGGCGCACAATGGCTCAACCTCGTTTCACGTTCGATATTTGTTTTCTTTATCGAGGCTAATTGCCTGTTCGTTACTAGCGTTATTTACGTTCATCGCTGAACGAGAGCAACGAAACGCAACATTTTTCCGTACCGTTATTTGTACCGTGCAATCTGCTTACCGGTCTCCCTCGAACTCGACGACCAATTATGCACAACTGCTAAACTTCCGAAAATGTTGGATACAACATTCGAGGAATCGCGAAGCGCTTGCAACCACTTATTCACGCGCTTTTCGCTTTTCAACGCAGGATTTGCGGTGGATCCCTGGCTGGCAGCGAAAAGCAAAGGTACGATCAGCCGAGCTCGTTCTCTCGTTCCCTCTTTCTGCCCTCGACCATCTTCCAATTGCACTTTATTTATCACAATTTGCTGACGTTGATATATCGTTACACGGCCGCACGACACATATGTATGCGTCATCGCAATTTACATTGGCCATCTCTCAATGTAACCGTCTTACTTAACGACCGGCCGACCGGCCGCGAACTGTCTTTAGAACGAGCCCTCTCGATGGAAACTCGTGGAATTTTCACGCGTACGCGCTCGACATCTGGTCCCAGGCTGAAAGGTATACGGCGGCGATACGGTTATCGAAAAAATAGTGCATTTTGCAACGGGAACCGGTTCCACGACAGATAACCCAGGCTGCATAAATACACGCAACTAAGTACTTTCAGCGAGGCGACGAGCATAAAGGAACTGTCATATTGCACGACTCTTTTCCCGTATCTCCTTTCTTGGTTCGGCTGGCAAGAGCTCGAGTAGAAAAGCCGCGCCAATTGTTCCCCCGTGAATACGCGGGGCACACGAGCGCACGAATTCGTAGGTGTAACCGTTCAGTAAATTTTCTAAAAGATCCGCGACGTTTTGTTGAAATCAAAACGTTTACACGGCGAGGCCTTAGAATTTTCCGTTTGAATAGCTGAAAGAAAACGAAGGTGTACCCTTTATTCGTAATATATGCGCGCGGAGCGTTCTGAACAATATATGTGTCGAACTTTAAGGGCATTCGATGTTCAATTACCACCGCGTACGATATACGATGGAGAAATCCAAAGAATGAATAGAAAACTTTGCTCGACCGTGCATCGAATGGCCCGACATTTCCAACAATTCTCGCGCAATCAATGAAATGTAAAGAGACACGGCTTCAGTAAAACCTGTTACGCCGCGCAAAACGCACGACTTTTGTACACGCGGTTTTAAATATACCCGCTACGCTTGTTCGAATGATTTCAATTTTGCAAACACGATATGTCACGTGGAGGTGGGTACGGGCCGTGTAGATGCTTGAACGAAACAGGGCCGGGATCACGAGGCAAGGTAGAGCACAATTAGGATGTTAAGTGTCGACCATTTAAGGACGCGTGTCACAACATAATGCCCGTGTCCGTCTATCCATTCATTCGTACCTCGAGCATCCCACGCGATCCTTATTTCGCTCTTTTTTGTCCGTTTGCGCGAGTCCCGGTCTCATAATGCTCTTACGGCTTACAAGCGTCTTCGTGCGTCGGATTCAGGACGGTGCATCGATCACGCGCAATCTCACGGTCTCTAACTCTCGCGGCTCTAGAGAATGTAAATTATAAAACAGAAAACGACCATCGCTGGCCGTAGAGAATATTCCTGTCGACGACAGGAAAATGTGACAAATTGCACGGCCACGAGAAACATCTCGCATTGTACGCGGCGTGACCGCGTACGATCGACCGAACTGATTGCGCGCGTAGAAATGAGGAATACAAACGAGAAATTAAATAAAGGTGAAGGAAAGTAATGTTCAATGGAAGGGTGGACAGAGTAGGGACGTGCAACTGTTTGTTTGTTAGGCGCAACATTTTCGACCTGAAAATCGCCTCCCCGAGTCCACTTAACCAGCCGTAATGATCGAAAATCGCCGCTTGCGAGCACGAGGAGGCGATGACGAGCCTCCCAGTTCTAAAGGCAATAAATTCCATCGGCGGCAAGAGAGAACGAGACAGAGGGAGTGGAAGAGAAAGATGGCTTACAATATACGGGCCGCTGACGGGCCAAATTTTTACTGCCAACTTCTTCAACGATAATTGCGCCGACCTTGTTTACCAATCTGGCTACAAGGGACCATCGTCTGTTCCCTCCGAGCATTCAGCGCCGAGAGCACGTTGGCGTGAATGAAAGTTTCCATTTTTGTGTTCTTCTCTTCCGATCGACGGAGATTTTGCTTCGATTTGCCACGAAACACCTTCGCGAGATTGCGTCGGTCACCTTCGCTTTGCTGAATTTAATTCTGCGCGCGTCGAGAAGGTAAAAGGGATTAAAAATTTGAAGCACGTTATCCCTCTAAAATGTTATACACAAGTTACAGGTTTCTCAACGAAAAAATGTTCAACGTAGACCTACACTCAATTTGTACAACAGTATTTTCCCGCTGGAACTATTTTCTGTCTAAAATACTAATAAAATACAAGAATAAACAAAATTCAGTATAATGCGGCATAAAACCGCGAAGTTGCAAAAAACGCCGCGGTAGCTCGCAAACAGGAAGCTCCAATTATCCCGTGTGCTCGTACCTTATCTTAACGCGTCTCCGAAGACCTTCAATGAAATGATAAATAAAAAAAAATACAGACAAGATCCAAGTAGACGGGTAGAAAATTACCTCAAGTCGATGGCGTGAGATAGCCAAAAAGGAGGAACACGTGAGAGCTATACGTAGAGTGCGTCGTTCGAGAAAAGGGAGTAGCAAAGAAAAGTAATTGAACGAAAAAAAGGGTGGACAAAAGAATCCCCTTAAACGAGCTACCGCGTTAACCAAGACAGCAGGTGTAAACGCGGTGGCAAAGTAGATGCGGATAAATATGCGAAGCACGAGGGATCCTTCGAGGGTCCTACAAGCAACCGTCCCTCCTTCCTTGTGAACGTGCGCGAACACTATAAACTGGTAGGACGATAATTAGAGCCACGCTCTACGATTATCGAGCCATATCGCCGACGAAATAATCGCCATGGCCATTACGGTTTCCACATGTCACTCGCGACGAATAAGTCTGACCTATTGGACCCTCCGTGCGTACTGAACTACCGGTTCTGACTAACTTTTTTTCAAGTCACACATGAGTGCAAAGAACTATAACTGAGCGTTGCTGTACCTAAATACCTAAATTTATGAAATTTATGCAAGTCTCTAACATATTCTCATATACATTTTCATGGTTAATACAAAATGTAGAATGTATGAAAATATGCATTTCATTAATTTTGTATCGTATCTTTGTATTATTACAATGAAGGGGTACTATACATCGACGTTTGACTTTTTTTTATTTACTGCAATTATATCACACATAACACCTGTAGTGAATCCCTATAAAATAGGATCTCAAGTAGTTAATGATCAACTGGTTGTGGTCGAACAAAGCTTGCGGTGTGAGTATTTAAATTCTTTTCTGGGATAAAATGTACTGCAATGAAAGACAAATGGCATGATAATGGCCTATTGATCCACTGACCAGGCATATCACGATCAGCCGGGACGAATACGAATTTAATCGATGTTCTGTTATTTTGGAGGCCGATCGTCTGGCGCAAGAATTTTTGCCAGCCGCCTCGGCTTGACGAATCATCGTTCGTTCATTAGGTCGACCAGCTGCTCGTGAGATTACCATTGCCGAGATTGTTGCCGGTCATCGTTTGCAATCGATGCTTTGGAAACAGTATGGGGTCTAGTCCCGCGGCGTACACCGTTTCTATGTCATTTTACTTGCGCGAGCCGACGAGTTTCTTGGCGGTACGGTGCCGGTAATTAAATATCCGTCGTTTCATTCTTGCGATCCTGGCGAAATAATCGAATATCAGAGTCATAGGGCGGCGAGAAGTTTCGCCCGTTGGTAATGAATCGTGCACGATTATTGGATAATTAAAGGCGGTTAAAAATCCGCCGCTTGCCGGTGAGAAGTGTTCTCCCCGGTTGGTAATTTGAAACGGTGGGAACGAACAATTTCAGATCGATTGGAAGGCATGTTGTGGGCTTGTTGTACAATATCGACGTATGTATTATCTGTTAAGAGGGTAAAGGTTTCGATATTTATATTATACAAGGAGTCTCTATAAGATTCCTCTGTAACATAACTTGTTCAATAACTGTTAACGTGACATTTTGGCTTTGGTATTTTTAACCACCGTTAGTAATCACTTTCTTAGGGGGTTCACTGTCTGCTCAACCACGAGGCTGTAGTCTCTTATAATACGTTCGTATCGGTTAACCCAATGATAAGCATATTCTTCCTCAATTTTTCAAAGTCAACAAAAGGGAACCTCATTCCTCTCTAATCAATATTTACAATAAGCTCGCATTCAAAATCATTAAACCACACGCAGCTCATTAAATATTAAATTTAGACGAGGCCGCCGGTATCAAGATTTCATTGAATACGACGGCGATCTACAAACCGTTACATCAGTCTGCCCCGAAGACGACGATTCCAAGCTCTCTCGCTTCGCCGCCATTCGGTTTACAAAGTAGCGCAAGAAAGGAGCACGGCGAAGTAACAGGGGGAAAAAAATAAAATTAAAGGACCGATGCATCGATCTTCCCACGCGGCCGCTAATTACCTGACCGTTACCGGAGCGGTATCCGGATGATGTTTTTACAGACGTTAGTATGGAGCAGGTAATCATGAGTCGGCGTTGAATCCAAGTCCAGACGAATGCGAGACGGGCGAATTGAAGCAAGCAAACCGCGCGAATAATTACGACCAGCTGTCCCCTGGTCGTCGGAATATCTTCGTTTTCCCCGATGTGTTGCACGTGTATCAATTGCACGCCATAACCACGGTCAATTTTCTTCGGTGCAACTAGATTGCACGCGCGTGCAGCGGCAAAACGTCGTCGAGTGCGCCGGTAATGACGCCACTGATCGTTCGCAAACGCGTACAAAATCATCAACTTCGTCCTCCCCTTTGCTTTCTTTCCAACTGTCTTCCTGGGCACCATGAGGAGAGCCACGAGGATGGAACGAGCGACAAGGTAAGAAGTTGCCCGAGCGAGAGAGCAACGTTGCCCGTTGAAAGTGATGTATACCGAGTGGCTGGCTCCTCGGCGCTAATTACCGTTGTTAGTAACCCCTCTCCCACAAGACTGGTACCCGCAAACATTAACATAAGGGACAATGACAAATGACAATAACGCGGCTGCAACGCGGTAAGGCACCGGGCTCTCTTTTCTCATCGTGGTCCCTCTGCACGGTCTGGGTCGCGATCACGACGCTTTCTCTTCCCTTTCGTCGGCTCCTTAAATCCCCCGTCGAGTCGGCGCGTTCGCCAACCTCGTATGTGTCATTTGTTTGGGGAATCGTTAATGTTGCTTACATGTGAGTTGCTGAAAGTTGGCGCCATGCTTCTCTCATTGTAGTAAAACGCGGAAGTAGACCTCGCGGATCGGGTCAGCCTTAGGAAGTTGTGTCGCGATCAGAGGATTCAGTTTGCTTCAGAAGTGACACAGTATGTGCATAGAATGTGCATAGAAATGTATACTGGTTTACTAATTATTTTACATAGATGCATAATACTGCGCAAGCTGTTAGAAATTTCTTTGCCACCGCGTTTCTGTCGCACACGGAAGCTCACAGTCAGCCATCAGGAATAAATTGAGAAATATAAAAAAATCGCTTCCGTTCTCCAGCGATTAGCTTTCCATCTCATTCCACCTTCATTTCGCTCGCCTCGTTTGCTCGGTGTCGCTCGAATTCCGGTCAGTCCGTCGGCGTTCCTCTTTCCTTTTTCGCCGACCACCCCATCGATCCTCCGGTGATTCGTACTTCGATCCCCCTGCCGTTTCGTGTACGTACGAAATTCGATGAAAGGGGCCCCGGTGACGGCACGTCGAAAGGGGACTTCCGCGTGTTTCGCCGCACGACGGACAATTTGTTTGTTGCAAGGACGAGGTCGGAGGGGGAGAAGGTTCGGTGCTCCGTTTCACCCTTTAGGCCCGCGTTCCCTTCCCACTTTCGATACCCTCTCCTTCCTCGAGCAGTTACGTACCTAACGAGGCCGCGAGATGGATCGGCTCTCCATCGAGAATGTACCTCTTTCTCCTCTCTCGTCTTTCCTTTTCATCTTGTTCCCCTTTCTTTTCTTCTTCTTCTTCTCCTTCTTCTTCTGCTTCTTCTTCTTCTTCTTCTTCTTCCTCGTCGATCGTCCGCATCTCGTTCTTCTTCCTCTGTGTCCACGCTCGAACAGGAGCAGCGTCCTCAGGCCAAGTAATTTGTGCGCGAAGACAAAGAATTCCTCTCTTCCTTTCGAACGTCTTTGGCTCGTCCTCGTCGAAGTACGCTTCGTGCCGCGGACCGGATAACGAGACGCGGAAACTGATTGATTTCCTGTCGTGGACGCCTGCCAGCGCGATAGTCTGAAGCATTAATGAAGTTGTCGAGGTGACCGCTGAAGGCTCGAGCTGATCGGTGAAGGCTCGCGGCAGGAAACGCGCCGCGCCGTCCACTCGTTTGCGGCCGCCAACGAGAACGTCCAGCCGGACGTTTCCGTGCGTCCCGCTTTCCATCGATACTCTTTACTTGTCCGACCTCGGGTATTAAGAACGGGGATCGCCTCTTAGCGGATTTGTACAAGAACTTGGTACTCGATCGAGGATTAAAACGGGTCCACTCGAAGACAGAGCACTTTTTATCACTGCCTTTGTATTCTTGTTGATTGAAGCCAGGAAAGCCTCGTAACTAACATCGGAGTTAGCAAATTAAATTCCCCTCATTGCTCGATCGATAAATCGTTCAACATTTTTGCTCGATCGTCGCGTGAAAATTTCTTCCGGCCATTAGATTCATCGAAGCGACGTAATATCGAACGAAACGCGACGCAAGAAAGAAACAAATATCTCGCGATCGACGAAATGTGTTGCGTAACAAGCAGCTACGAGTGCCGCGGCATGGCAATTAACACACATGGGTGCCATAATGAAGGATCGTTAGATAAGACAGAAAATCGTTTACCACAAATAACCAGGAGAACGAGTTCGATCAAGAGAAGACGCCGGCACGGCGTCATCTTGTTCCATCGGCTACGCTATTGATTAGGATGACTCGGAGTTTCGAGATAAGCTGGTCCCCGTCGTTTCCCCGTGTAAAGCCCCTTACCTTTTCAGCCAGGTTGATTGAGCTCCGATGGGTGTGTCGCACTTCAAACGCCTCCGCATTAATTATTGGACGTCCAGGGGACTTTCTGGAGGCGCTTGCATTGAAAACGGCCCCGTGTATTCCCATCGTTTCTTCCCCGAATTCCGGGGATCAATACGTCCACCGTGCGCCGTTCGATCAACGGTCGTGGAGGATCGTAACTGTAACCAGATTCGTCGGTCGTTGCACGCTGACGAAGTTTTTTCTGTCCATTAGAAAACGCGCACGCCGATAAACGTCCACCGGTGGACGGGCTGGCGGGTCTGGAGGTTCATGGAAGAAAAGTTTACAAATTTATGATAGCAGCAAGGGGTCCCGGACGATTTATATCGCAATATAAATTTCTTGCCGCGCGCTTTCCTGCACGACGATGAACTCTACCGTCTCTTCCCTCGATGCAATCACAAAGCTATCGATGCCTGATGGCTCTACGAACGACGGCCGTGTGCGGTATTCGCGGGCCGTTGCGAGCCATACGAGGAGGTAAGAGAAAGAAGAAACGCGAACGAAGAAGAGGTAACTGCCGCGGAGAGGAGTTACGATGGCTTCCGGGCGGCAGGTGGTTCCCTCCTTCTTTCTTCCCACCCTGTATACGTAGGTCGTTTTCCCATCGTTCGAGGCTCGTGCATCTCTCCGTGGCCACCGCGGTGCACATCGTTGTTTCAGGCTTTTATCATCGCTGTTATTATAATTTCGGTGAACGCGGCTGATGAATCGACGCGGTGTCCCGTTCGAAAGGGGAGCGACGAGGAGAAAAATGGCTGGAAGAAAAAAAATTTGCCCGGCGAGGAGGAGGGTCCAGGGGCAGCTGAGAAAGGGGGACGAGGTGCAAGGAGAAAAGAAATGCACCGTGCACCGAAGAAGAAGCTGGAAAACGGAGGAGAGATTCCCTTCGCGGGTTCGTGGTTGGCCCTCCTGGTAATTTGTAGCTCCGATATCATCGCTGCGAGTTATTCGGAGGCGCACCGGCGTTCATACCGAGCTGACTACCTATCTACCGATAGCACCCTCTCGGTTCCGTTCCCATCCCCTTTCCCCTTCGCCGTTTCCTTCACGAATCCTCCCGAAATCCCCCCCGGTTTGTACTTCCCTCTTTGTAACTTTATCGGCCAGGAACGCGCCCCGACCGATCAACAAACTATGAGCGTCGGCCAGATATCCCATCGCGAATTCAATTGTTTTACAATAATTCCACTCTGTGAGCGCAACTAAATCGTCAGATCGAACAACGATTTCGACATTCTGGCCCCTGCCCAATCGACTTAATTCCATTCGCGCACTGGCAAACTCTTCCCCTCGCCTAGCCAAGAAGCATATTCATTTCCGTAACTGGGCCGCGAAATTGTACGATGAAAACACCTGTTTGCTCGTGCCTCACCGAGCCGACCACCGAGTCGAATCGCAATCTCTCAGTTCTTGAGAACGTTCCTCCTTTGCGGGCACTTTCCATATCAATATGGAAAATAGCGGCCGGCGGAGCTGGCCGGTAAAGTTGCACCCCAACCCCGTGCTTCACGGGGGATGTTTACAAGGAATCTGTCGACTGGACGTCCCTTAGTCTGCTAATGACTTTCAAGCGACTCGACTCGGCCCGTCTGGACGGCTCTCTTTGAACCAGCTCGTCGTGTCTCGTACTTCCTCGTCGTGCAACTCCTAGACTTGGAGGACAATCGGACAGAAAAGTTTCCCTTTGCACCGGAACTTCGATGATAGAAAGATCGAGGCCCTCTTTATCCCTCGTAGTAATCTTGCGTGAAAAATTTCAATGCAAGATAACCGATCATCTGGTACATTTATTTGCAAGTACCTAATTATAGATACTTCCTTCCTTTACGCATCAAGAATTCTCATCCGCCCGCTTACACTTGACATACGTCTCGTCCGTCAGTTCTGTTGTCTAACCACGATGGAAATTAGTCATTGGCTTTGCAAATTAATGGGTTACTTTTCCCGTTCAGATGAACAAATAAATAAACGAAAATCCTTGAAACAAGCTTCCGCGCAAAATAGAAGGCGGCCAGTCGGAACAATTAACCCCGTTCTTCCGCTTCCGCGAAAAAACCGAAAACACCTACACGCAAAGCGTATGAGCAGCATCGGCACCACGCAGCGCTACTCTTTTAAAGAAACGTGAGACAAGCCGGGTTCCCGCCAGGGTTGGGATGCGTCAGGCCGATTGGTCATCGGAGTAGGACGATCCATCGAAGCGGCGAGTTAAGTCCGAGCGGAGCGTCCGTCGCCATCGAGGTGGCAGGAGGTCGCGATCACACGCCTACCAACTCTTCGTGCCTCCCTCTTCCTCGTCCAGGCCTCGTCATCCTTTTCGTCCTGTCTGGCGTATTTCACGCGCGTAACACGATAGCGTGAGCAACGTGAGGAACGGACGTGACGCGGAGGCGACGCGACGCGAGACGAAAACCTCCACCTCCTTCACGCTTTGCTCGCATATCCATCGTTACGGATTTCCATGCGGACGTGGAAGTGAGAGCAACGATCGGCCGAGGAGGTTCCGTACCCGCTCGACACCGCGACGACACCTGGAAAAAACAATACGTTGGTACGCATACGAGGGACACCGGTGTGTCCCTGGTCCCCTTCCACCAAGTTTCTCGCTCGATTCCTCTCAATGGCGCGGCGCATAGTCCATGGAGTTGGGCCCTGCTCGCGGTCGCAATGCTTGTCAACATCGGTTAGCGGGATATTTCCTCTGGAGCGGGCATTGGCCATTGATGTCACACCCGGTTCTCTCTTACCTTTTTCCCCGGCTTCTACCTCTGCTACCCCCTCGTCCTCTCTGTCCTTCGTTTTTTTTCGTTCGCCATAATCGAGCCGGTCGAACGACAGAGAACGCGGGGTCCTCTCCTCGCAGTGCCCCCGTACCAGAATGTTTTCGATTCGCGAGCACACCTATGAACCCACCTTTCGCGTTTCCATCTCCCTCTCGCCCGTTCGTATTTCGTCCTCGCTCCGATGTTTCTACCCCGTCCATAAGATTACCCTTTCTTTCTCGCGTCGCTACCGCAGGCTTCTTACGTCGCGCGAGGACGACGAGGTGCGACAAAGAGGTCGGTGCACGCGGGTCTCCTTTATTTCACTCCGGGGCTGCTTTGTCGAACGCGGTCGCTCGAGTGCGGGTTTCTTCATGTCTTTGTTAGCGAGGCGAGAAATTCTGTCTGTCCTCTACAATTACAGGACTCGTACCGGGCCGCAGCTCCCTAAGGGCAAAGCGGTCCGTTCGCTGGTACCCGAGGTGTGATCCTTGCTCGCTTGTGCACCACCGTCGGCCGATTGTGCCGCGCGCGTCCGCTCGACCACGCTTCGTGTGCACCCCGGCTGCGGTACACGAGCGTGTACAACGCGCACGCATATACACGACCGGCAACCGATCCTTCATTCGTAGTTTCCCGCGACTACGAACTCCGACCGGCGCACTCGCGGCACGTCGATACGCTCTCGAGAAGCGAGGTCGTGTAATCGGGCTGCGATCAAGCGGATCGAGATCCTCGAGACACCCTTCCCGATGTGCACGACGCGTTTTCCCTCCGCCCCGACACGTTTTACAATCGTGAGATGCTTGGCTGAAGAATCGTGTCGAGGGGCACGGCTTCCAATGGTACGAGAAGTCGTGAATGGTGTAATTGACCTATTAGTCCGCGCTTTTTAGAGCCTCGCGAACCGCACTTCGCTTCGTTATTGCGATCCCGTTCGAATCCGCGCCCTCCTTCTGTTACGGTCCGTGCCCTGCTGCGAACGGGATCGATGCGTAATACCGTGGTTTGAAGGGGTTACGCAGCGACGCGGAGAAGCGGGGATTTGATTGCAACGGCCAGAGTTCGACGGGGAAATCGTCGAGTCGCTCGAAAATGGAAAAACGTCCAGCTGCTCTACGACGACAGAATCACGAGATCTCGAAAGGGGACTCGACACTTTGAACTGCCAACGACCGCGCGATTATTTGAAGCTTGATGTCTTAGCCGTAATATTGTCGAAAGAATCGCTAATTACTTCGCACTGTACTACGAGAGACGCCCGAGACTTCTCAGCGATGAATCGCAAGAACGAGTCGTCGGGAAGCAGATTGAAAACAGCCGCCAATTTATTTTTCTTGCTCGCACGCGAACACTCCAATCCGACACAAGAATGCAAACGAAAACCGACCGTGTACATGCGGTGCGCCTTTCTTTTTTCATCGATTCGCCCCGCTCTATTTTTAACCGCTTTTTAAAACAAAGCTTCGGTCGGAGCCGGCGCTCGAAGGGCCGCGTTCACGCCCGAAAAATAATCCCGCCCGGGCGCGAAAATCGTGTCGGCGCTTCGCGTTGGAATTTTCGCGCGATTCCCCCCGAAGGCCGCTTTGGAAACACGCGGAACGACGTCGCGAGACGAAGCGGCGGGGGAAAAGAAAGAAGGGCAACAAGAGCCGCGTGGAGAAAAGAAATGAAAAGAGCGAACGGCAAAAATGGCCGATAATCTGGCACGTAGCCGCGGTAGTCCGAGTGGTAATTGCATTAGATCGATATCCGAATATGGCGAGCGGACAAGGGAGAACGAAAGGGTTCCGTGAGCTCTATCGTGCCCCGGGGCAACTCTTAACTTTTACACGGCCGCGTGAATACATTAAGCGCGCGGCTTCGACGAGATACGCGGTTTCTTTAATCTTAATCAGAAGACGTATGGACATAGCGGAGCAACTACATTCGAACACGAGTACGCCATTAGCAAACAAGATCACCTACCTGACCCTATCCATGCCGGGCCCCGCGGGTCCCCCTCGCCCTTCGGTCCGGCCGCGTACCGCTCTTAAAACACCTCTGTAAATTGGTGATAAACCAACGGTACGGGTGTCCGGGTCGCTGAAAAGTCACGGCGAACGGGGCGAAAGAGTTCGGGAGGGGCACGGGTTCGAATCGACCAGGTATACCATCGTAATTACGTGGGCCGCGAGGTGTCGCGTAACAGGTGGCCGCCACTGCGCGACGGCGCGGCGGGACGCGTTTTTGCGATTCGAATGCAGAGCGAGGAATTAAGTTATTAGCGCGATCGTGGCGGTAGCCAGGGTTTCTCTGTTTTTTTCTTCTGCGTTTTTGCACGGCACGATTTGCGGCCCACTCGTGGGTGGGGCTGTTCCTTGCTGTGCTCGTGAGGCTAGTTCCGGTTGTCGTGCTCGACGGTTCGAAAGCGAGATGATTTTCTTGGCGCCGTAAATCGCGGAATAATGGAGCATCGTTGGCATTGAATTAACATGTATCACGGTTTTTTGCCCGGCATTGTAATAATTCCTGTTCTTCCGATGCGGTACAAGGTAATGGGCGGAATTTGCATAAAACCTCGATTTAAAGTCTCCGGGAATAAATCTAAGAGGCAAAGAGGTTCGACTTTAATCGCCAACGTTTTTGCCGTGCAATAATCATCAGTTCTCACCTGCGATTCACGAACGAAGTGTTCACTGTGCAATTAATACCGTCCGTGCGACGAATCCAACCTTTATTTCCAACCGTTTCGCCCCCAATTTGAACCGTGGCGAACTGACAGATTCGAGTCGCACGTTTCCCGTAGTCCCAGCCGACGATATCGGTAATACGTGTCGTGTGAACGCGAAACAAAGGGTACAAGTGAACCAACGAGGAAAGATGCTCGCGTGCAAAAGGAAGAACCCCTCGCCGGCTTCGAAGTGGGCGAAAAACGTGTATCGGTATTGAAGATCGAAGGCCCAGAAGCACTCCGGGCGCGGAGATTGGCGGTGGACCTTTTTTCAACCAGCCACCGAGAAGAGGCGTATTTTAATAACGCAAATTCCATTCCGCGCTCGAAGCCACGGCCACGAGAGGGGATGGGACCGTGTGTAAACCGCGGGTCGGTGTCCGTGGCTGCGCTTCAGATAGATAGGAGGGCGAAGTCCGGCGACTCTTATCTGGTTAATGTCTCGTTACTGTAATGATTTCGCCTCGGATCTTCGCCTCTTCATTTATTCCAGGCAGTATTGGCCGATCGGTGGCCGATAACCGATCCTCTCGTTATACTAACGGTATTAAAGGGCCGGCACACTCTGCTCGCTCTCTTTCTCTTCCCTTCGCGGCTGCGTTCCGGCCCCGCCGCGAATTTCGTGGATGGCCTGGCTACGAGAGGTGATTTATCATCGGCGCACTGGCCACGCTGATCAACCGTTCGTCCCGCGGTTAATTATAATTGAGAATTTTCCGCCACGTCCGGCGACGTTACGATCCTACGGGCCTGTCACGGGTCCGGGGCTGATCAATCGGTTAATGCGATTCGGAATTATAGCTGGGAATTAATGAGCTCCGGCTGGTGGAAATGGCGTAATGTACGGAATAGGTGGTCGAGCTTGAGGAGATTGAAATATTGCTTCGCGTTCGGATCTCGAAGTCATTTAACCTTAGGGACGCGAAAGGCATATCGGTTGCTTCCGATTCGGAAATGCATTTAACTTTGGAGGTGTCGCGGAATCCTCGCGGGTTCGTTATTGGTTGTCAATATTTCGAATTAATGATCGCGGCGAAAAATATTTGAGATATTGGTGAAGCAATTTTTCACCTGGACATATCAAGATCAAGTGGCTGCTGCATGATATTACACCGACGCCGAGAGTATAATGTAGGCTTTAGTTTCTTGTGTCTCACAATTTTGTGAAATACCTGCACTGTCAATTGCAGTGTTGACGCAAGCCTATTTCTAGAATAAAATTTGTAAAACTATCTAAAGCTGTCCGCGTATGCATACCCGTGTTCTCTTAATAATAAAGAATGCCCCACCGAACCACCGCACCACTGCTACAGTCCGCAAACAACATTGTTCGCCAAGTAGTGGAGAAGTATACGTCGGTGTCTCCGGGAACGACGGACGTTGACTAATCGCGGCGCGGTCGCGTGTCACATCGGACGTCTTTCGAGCTTGGCGTGGGTGTCAGGAAGTACACGGAACAGACTGTACAGAGAGCCACGGGGCCAGAGTCGTCCACGCAAATTACTTTGGCCGCCATTAATGAGGGTCTTCGGCTGGGCACACGTCGAAAGTCGTTGCGATCCCGGGAGATCGACTCGCTGTGGCGGCCACTTAATTCTTACGGACCCGTATCAGCGCGGGTCAGCCACGAAAGAAAGGAAATGCGAGCGCTGCCTTTCGCGAAGTAATTAAAACCATCGTATCTGGCCGGGCAGCGTCGTTAATTACCGCTAATTACTCCCGGTCCCTTCCGTGCTCCGGCGTCTCGTTACCGCGGGATTTCGGCTCCGTTTCGGCCCCGAGCTGTTCCGCCCGGCGCCCGTCATATTTCCACCGACGATAAATAACGCGAGATTGCACGTATACGCGTAAGGTTGAAGCAGTGATACGGTGAAACCGACGACAGGGTTTCTCGATTCGTTACGCCCGGTTATATTGCGACCCGAGGTACGAGAGCGAAAAGAGATTCGGATACGGGTTACCGAGATAACCGTTTCCGGGTAATAGTATTGGTGCACGGCCGTTGAATCAGGTTTCTTGGCATTCGCGGTTTGCGTTTGCTTTGGCGAGGTGCGAATCTCTCGGACGGGTCGAGGTAACATTTGAAGCACGAACGAGGGAAAGTCGGATAAGCGAGGGGAAGCTTTCGGACTCCGATTAATCGAGCGACACCGTGATATTTTAATTTGCCAACCTTTGCTTGACGTTCGGGATAACAGTGTTTAGAAACGTGAACTCTGCGCCATTCTTCAGCTTCCCAAACAATCACGTCCTAGCGTCTAGTTCACACCCACGCGAATGCCCACCTACGATCGCACCCGCGACGCAATCCTCCCGAGGGACGCCACTACTCTCTGAACCTGGCGAGCATCGAAACGCAACGCCGATCAAAGCACCCGGGGGACGTATACTCTCAACGAGCTTGTCATGATTTAATTACCCGCGAGCAACCGCCGCGACACTGTCTCCGTCCATTCCGGCTATCGGATAGGGCAATAGCTCTGTCGGCGTGGCCGACCGGGCCGCGAGATTCACGATCCCAACGCGATAGGATGCGCGCGGCGATACGATCGATGCGATCGATAAAAGACCGGTAGAAGGACAATCGTGGCACGAAACGTCGATCTTCGCCGCGCGACACTCGAAAGCGGGCAGCGGCACGCTCGACGCGCAACGGCGGGCGAAGAGTTATTCAGTAATTAGCGGAATAGCATGGCCGATCGAGAGACCGGCACGGCGATCGACGATCGAGAAACGGCGCGGCCGGGCACGATCGTGAATAGACCCGGGTAACGCGAGGCTTGGAACGCGCATGTATGTAGCCGCATAGCGGCTCGGTGATGCATGTTTACAGGCGGAGAGAGGTTCTGCTGCTTGGCCGATCGGCGGAATTGAAATGCTCCCATGGAACTAATAGTCCTCTGTTCTTTTCCCGGCGCGGCGAGCCGGCTGAGTTACGGGCGTTCGCGTCGATACCTCGTTCGATGCATCGAGGGCCGCTCGTTGCGCGCCGGCCGCGGGGACGCGCCGCGACGATGGGACTTCTTGCGCGATTGACCTGGGGGTCCCAGATTCCGCCGGTGATAATGCCCGACGACGAGGATTTTTTCGTCCCGGCCGTCGCTCGATTCCGCCGCTGCGTCCCCGTTGACCGCGGGAATTCTAATTACGGAGTGGAATGGGTGTTGAGTGATTGGTCTCTCGATTGTGGGAGCGTGGGTGAAGGTTAATGCGAAGCTTGTGTGCTTAGCGGATATAATATGCAGGATTGAACGTGGTACCAGTGAGCCGCGGATGGAGAGGAGACTTTGTCCTTAAGAGTTTTTGCGACCACGAGCAACGTAACGCGAGCTTATTACACTCGTTATCCAGCACGAAGGATCGGGGCATTAGAAGTACATGTAACTACGAGGGAAAAAAGGTGGGAACAAAGTTTTCCAGGGTTCTGTTTCCCCTCTCGATCAGTGGCCATTTCATAATGGCGACCCAACCGGACCGTAATCCCCGCGAGCATAATGTATTCCATCGTGGTCGTTTACAGCATTAGTCGATTCCTGGTTCAAGGCCTCGACAAATGACGGTAATCGCCGTGATCACGCGACAATGCGCACACTCTTTGTCAGCCGGGTTCCACCGTGCGTTTCGGTGCGTTCTCCCTGATGCGTCCGCATAAATGGGGGATGATGCGGCTGCGCCGCGCAAACCGTTGCACCTGTAGCGCGGAAACGGTAGAAAGAGTTCGATCGATGGCGATCCCAGCCGGCCTAGCTGCACACGTTCCGACAATTTGACTCCGACCCTATCACGATTCGCCGCTATCTCTGTATACGGACAAATACGAGCGCGCGTACGCGTGCATGCACGAAGTTGAACACGGGCAACAGGTGGGTTCACGTTCAATCCGATGTGACCCATTTCAACGAGCTTCCTTTCCGTGTCCCGTCCGAGGAAATTTCCTACACGTTTCGTCCGGGTACACTTTCCAAAGGCGTTCTTCGTCGACCCGAGGGAATTTGCTCTCCATTGTTTTTCTTTTATTTGCGTATCTTTCGAGCGACGCCGAGCATAGAGAAAGCGAAAGAACGACGGAGGGCCGCGTTTTCTTCGGCGAAAATCGCTAGGGTAAACGTAGGTTTAATTTTCTTGTAGGGCAATACAAAAGTCTTCTACATCCTTCTCGATTGCACCGTGCAGGGGCGGTCGCAATTATGTTTTTCGAAGAAACGTATGTAAATTCTTAGCGCACAGCTGGTTCAACCAATGAGAATACCGGTATAATGCAATTATGATGAGACCATATTATTTAATAATAGATCGTACATTTGCTTGTCAGAAGTCGTTTCGGTATACCGTAGTACACTAATATTTTCCTACACGTAAAACGCCGATTTATATCCTTTCAGACAAATTAGAAATAGCCAATATCATAGACGACTATCGTGCAACTGCCGCACTAAATCACCTAGCAACGTATTCGTGTAAATAACTTCATCTGTTAGCATCCCTCCTAAACTGTACCAACGACTCCAATCTTGACCCAACATTCTGCCACGTCCAATAGTCGTTGAGCAGCTGTTATTGAATCCCCACCGCTTCGATGCTTCATGAATCACCTGCATCACGCTGACGATTCACAAAAGGATGCTACCAATCGGCTAATTGCAGCCCGCGGATGCGAAACACGCGTAGGACGAGGGTTCGAAAATGGCCTGGACATAAGTATGCAAATCGGTTGGCGGAACATCGGTATGATCGCTCAATTCCTAGACTCGAGGCAGCCAAAGGATTTCACGCTTTTTCACACGCGAAAATTACGCCCGGAGAACACGACCGTGCGTTCCTTTTTCCCTCGTTCTTTCGACCCGTTCTTTGGAACGCCGCTGAGTAAACGTTCCCGTGCCCCGAGCTATTTCGGGTCGTTTGTACGCGTATGATCTTCATTACGCGAAATTAGCGTTGTGCAAATATGGACGCACCCACGCGTTCGGCTCGTGTCTGGCCAACCGGCAACCGGCATTCATACGTTTCGCCTGCTTTTTCCTGTTGCACGAGAAATTAACACCTGCAGCGAGCTGCGAGATCCGTGAGGATTTTTCTCGCCGCGGCTTCGTGAAAATTGTACAGGAGGCGAACATGCGCGGAAATTCTTAACAGTTCCTGTATGTACCCGTGAAACAATTGCAACTTGTTCGACGAATCTCTCGCGTGTTCCTAACAGCACTTTCTAACAGAAGGATGACACAGATTTTAAACGTTCCGATCTTCGGGGCAAACTATTAAAATATCCCAACTCCGTGATTCGACAATTTTGATTTATTAAAATGTTCCAACCATGATGCCCTGAGATAGATTCTCTTATCCGCATGAAATGTGTCACAGTCTACTAATAGAAACGCTTCGACGACCGACCCTCCACGAAAAATATGAATCCTCCTTTCCCTCAAAGTCCACGTTCGTTCCTCCAAAAAAGCAAAGAAAAAACGAACGACACAAGCTGCGCCCCAAGCACTTGCCCACGTGTCTAATTCACTGTGTAAACGTTCTCACGCGAAACGCCGTACAGCGGAACACGGCCGATCCCGAAATGTAAACCGTTGGCGGTCGTTGCAGAAGCGGACGATATTAACGGAGCGCTAAATAACTCGGGCTAACTGGACTCCGAAGCAGCTGGTTTGGTCGGCCACGGCCGCGAGAAGCGTGGGAAGTTATGCAAAAAGAGCTATTGCCCTCGCCGCGGAGACAGTACAACGATATCGGTGGTGTTAAAGCGATATCGTTGGTCGAAAAACAAAATCATGTGGAGAAACCACGGCGTACACGATCCTAGGTTGAACCTGTAACGCAGTCCCGCCAGTATTTTACGCTCATAATCGTGAACGTTTCAAACCAGTCGACTTGTACAGGAAGACCTACCTGCCGGCCGGAGTGTGTGTATCCGCTGGCTGTCACGCGTGAAATATTTTTACCACGAGGAACGTCTGTTTCCTCTGCTTCTTCTCGCTCTTCCTCTATCTCTATTCGTCGCCTCTGGCGTCGTCGTCGTCGTCGTCGTCGTCGCCGCCGTCGTCGTCGTCGTTGCACATGGAATCGTTGCTCGCGGTCAGTCCCCAGGAATAATCACGCGACACCGTTGTCCTCGATAAATCGCTCGGCGGGAAAACAGGTCTTGAAATGGGATCGCTCGGGAAATTACTAACGAACCGGCCCCGGGTCGTAGTTCGTGGACGCTTAAACGAGCGGCACGGCTCAAATTAACGTTCAACCACCGCGAACGCTGGCGTTCTCGCGTCGTTACGAATTCCGTGGAACGATCTCGTGGGCAATCGGCGTCCACCAAATGCTTCGACGACGATGACTACGGGGAACGTGTTCTAAATATCGTGTTTCGATGTCACATGACGCGGACGCATCCGAGAAACACCGCCAATGGATTTCGGTGACGATCATGCCGCCGCTCGAAACTTGTGTTAACTAGCGTCAACGTTATAAAGAACAACATTGCGGTACGCGTGTCTGAGAACGCGATGGAAATTTTGCCCGTCCATCGTTTTTCATTTCATCGGGCCTCGAGATCATAAAAGATTAATTGACCAGTCGTTTTATGCACTCGCGCTAATTCGATCAGGAATTAGTACGAATTTATGTTTAATCAAACATGGATCTTCGTTGCTAGGTTCTTGTACGACTGTTTTGCTTGGGATAAGCACCGTGTAAACGTTTAATCGCTCGTTGCCGTAATTCGAATGAAATGGTCGGATAGCTGAGAACCGCGCACAATTATCAACGTGTTCGTACGGAGCTGTTCCGAAGGAAATCTGGCAATTAATTTTGCGAGGCGACACCGCTAAGTCTTCGCGGAAGCCCTTCGTCCTCCGCGCCTAATTGCTTTCGTTTTACCCGCTTGGAAAAGCTCGCTCGCGCGCCTGGTCTCCCGGCAACAATTAAACAGCCTCTTTTCGCGAACACCAGCATCGTAAGTTAAACGGATCACGGTACAGGCTTCGAGGATAACGGTTACTTAACTTCCACCCATCGGCGAATTTACGCGCCGCTTTCTATGTTGTTTCCCGGCGACCAAGTTTCACGAGCGTAACCGGGTAATTCTAAGGTATCTTGGAAACGAATCGCATGCTAATCCACCGCGGCTCGACCCGCGATTCTAAGCGCAGAACCGTTTCCAAGAGTGGTCGTAAAGCTTTGACGAAATGCAGAACAGTGGCGAACGGTTAATTGAGTCGGTTAATCAATTCGATAATAGCGAAGGGCGAGATTCAAAGTAATATTCGTAGGTTCGATAAAAGTTTAAGAATTTCATAGGTAATTCCTGGTGTTCTTAATTCGTTTGCGCCGAAATTTATTTGATTAACGACAGTTGTCTCTATATAATTTGCGAAAGAATGCGAAACGCGATGCTTTTAATGAATTGGTATGTGCTTGCTCGTATGCAAATACGTAACATGATACGCATGTAAATGGATTGAAATGAATATTAAATTAGTTACGGAATAATTATGATGTATTTGACTGCCAGATAAGCGATATTTGGCGGAAACGCAGGGCGTTCGTTTAACATTACCTGCCTCCATAAATAACGCGTTGATATCTTTCGATTAACGAAATGAACAAGATTAAATGTACCACTTCAATCCCGTTCGCACTTCGCAACTTTCGTCGGGCAACAATTTCCATCTCAGAGCATGGAAAGCATAGCATCCCATCATAAAAGTGCAATTATTGTCGTCGTCGCGTTATCGCGAACGATCAAGCCCAAAAGCAAAGGCATTTCGGACGATCGATCGCCAAGCGAAACAATTTGGAACACCTGATCGCGATCGCTTCGTATCTGCGGCCAGCGCGAACCGTCAAACCTCTAATTCAATCAAAATTTCATGGCGGTAGGCCGATGACTGGCCCGAAAGCGAGGACGCAGAGCCCCTCGAATCGATGGAGAAAGAGCCGGGCAAGCTCTGATCCTCGTGGCCGACGGCCAGCATCATCGTGGTAAGGATCGGCGAGTCCTTATCAGATTTGCCGACCCCTCTTTCAGCTAAGCGGGACGATAGGAAGAAAGGGGGAAAAAATACAAAGAGCCGAACGAGAGAGTAAGAAAGAGCGCCACAGCGCCGGGGGCGCAACGTCGTCGACGACGGCGACGTCTCCTTGAATATTTTAGGATCCGCGGGGGGGTCCGACCGCGTTCACAATACCGCGAATGCACTCGGGCCACCCTCCTGCTACCGGGGATATCGTCCAAGATTATTAACAAGGCATCGTTAAGGCCGGTACCTACCCCCCCCCCCCCCCCCCGGACACTGGCGCGGTCCGATTTGTCGGGGTTACTGAGGAAAAAAGCCGCACCCTATTGAACAAAAATTCGAGGCCCGACGCGCTGTACAAGGGCGTCGCGGACGTCGCCCGACCCCTCTTCTTTTTCCCCGACGAACGTATCAACCGGCAACGAGGTCCGGAAGGATTTCGCAGAATTATGTACCCCCTAGACCAGAGAGTCCCTTCGAAGACGCTTGTCCCTGTGGCTCTCTAACCGAATGCTTCTTGCCCCCTTTCGCCCTGCCCTCGAACTGGAACTGGGAAATATCATCCTTTGTCCCTGCTGCGGGGCATGCTTGCGTCGCGTCGCGGAAAATCGGCCGGTCTACTTCACAAGAGCCACCCGGCGACGCAAAAAGAATTTAGGGTGGAGGGTTGGCTCGCGTAGCACGCCAACCCGCCACCCCCTTCCCATCCCAGCGTATTCGAGATTTAGGTTATTATGCTCTCGTCATCGAGCCGTCGAACATCGGGGTGGAGTCGAATAGACTTCCGTGACTAGGCGGATTACGTACAGCGTCGTGGAAAGGCGAAATTAATCAGGGAACACACCGGCCCCTTTCCCCGTCCGTCCCTGTAACGCTCGTCGAACGAAACGGATCGAAGCCTGGAAACCTTTTGTTTTCGATTAGAGGCACGGTTTCCTTTCGACGTGGCCGGAAGACGGGGAGACGAGATGTTTCATCCCCTTTGAGCCGGCCCGAACGGCAATCGTCGATTGTATCGGGCAACGGTTTCGTCGTTGGTTTTTGGTCCCGGCGTACGTACGGGCTCTTTCTCGGTGATTGGAAACACCCAAACCGTTTGACTCGTTGGACAAATGGCGAGTCGGATGCTCCTTGTGCTCGGCGAAGGAGAAATCGGGCGAAGCTTGATGGGAGGAACGTTTGATTAATTACGAGAAAACACGCGGCGACGGCCGGAGAAAGGAAAAACGGTATCGCGTTAGAAAATTAAAGTGGAAGGGGGGGTGGCCTGGGTAATTACGATCGAGACTTTGCTCCGTGCACTGGATTTATAAATCGCCCCGCAGTTAATGCGCGTGTTTGCTCGACAACTTAGTAAATCCGTGCTCTATAATTTTCTACGACTAAGGAACAATTTCTTTGCTCGCGACCGCGATCGACCACACGCATTCGAACGGAGAGGAAAAGGAGCAGCAAAGTTTCGCACTTAAGTCCTATCGAATCCGACGCATGACACACGCGCCGCAGCAAGGGAATACATTTCGTACGTTTTCTTAAGCGCGATAGTCGATCCAGAATCACATATCCCTCCAGGATGCATCGAATTCGAACGGCGCGACCAGTATTGGCCGGTAATCTCGCATTGTCTCGCCGGTGTCAGTTTGAGAGTGACAAATGCGTCCTGGAAGGCAGAACCTAAGGATATACCTGGTTATCTCGGTACCTGTGCCCGCGTACCTACCTCCATACACGTATACATGTATATATATATGTGTGTGTGTGTGTGTAACAGAGGAGCTGCAGAGCGAAGCTGTGACACGCCATATCCTCGTAGAACCCAGATTAGGCTCTAAAACCCTTCCCCAGATAACAGAACCGCTAAGCTGTCCATTCGTCTATTGGTCCGCCCTTCGTTGCTGTAATGGAACTTGGGAAACGTTAGCTTGCGCCCCGCGATTGGGTTAGAGCGGGAGCAAGTGGTCCAAGATAATAGGGAACTCAGGCAGATTTCGTTCTTACGATACCTTTTTGGTATACACTGGCAGGCAGATAATACACGGTGACCCGATAAAAGAAATGAAATATTCGAAATTCTTGGTACCGGAAAGCCGTCAGGTCGGTCGTGAGTTGGCTTTTATAATCGGTCTGCCTTTTAATGCGAGCCTGTAATCCTTCTGGTGTAATGTTTTATGCATCCAAGCGTTCAGTTCAGTTATTTGAAGAACAATAAGTCATGACTGTTCATTATCTTTTTAATATGGTGCATCCGGCAACAGGTTTTAATTGACAGCCCTCGCGTATTGAATTTATATAGATAACTGATATCGAAGCACTATATTTATCGCAATTTAATACGAACACATTCATGTTCATAATAGAAAATCCATCAATGGCATCGCGAAATGAATTTACCTGGTATCAGTTAAACGAATTTATTATGACGTAACAAATGACAAATATCAAGTTCCAATAAGACGTCCGTGCCCTGAAACACCGAAGCTGAAACGTGAGCAGCGAACGGACAAGTGCGTTGCGGGAAAATTGAAATTCTTTCGTCTCACTGAGTATCTATATGGCGGAAGGGTTCGTCGTTTCCTCTTTTCTACGTGCAACCAAAAGAATAGATAGTGACGAGTGAAAGGTACAGATACTCTACGAGTTGACAGTTTGACGACTTGAGAAATGTTTGAGTTATCATCAGGATGACAACCATATTTAACCCGCCATAAAATAGCACTCCGGTGTGCTTTTACGACGAAACCATAGCGGGTGCATACAGACTTCGAACGTCAAAGCATCATGAATGCAGATAAGTTACTTCGTCGATGCGCCCGTACAGGGCATTCCACTTTTCCCTCGGTTTTGGGAACGAGTTGCCTCCTGGTCACTACCGTTCGCCGCTAATCTAATCGTAACGAAATTACCCCCCCCCCCCCGAATTCCTCCCCAGAAGCCATCTTTTCATTTCACCGTGCGCCGGTGAAAGAGACTCGAACGAGATAGCACTGTTATTTATGAAGCAACCGCACGAAACAGTGAAACACTCTCGAACAACTGTAACTTCGACGTGATCCACCCCATTCGGGAACCGTGGGCAACGGTGGACAGCGTTGCAGGAAACGAGATAAATCATCCGTGGCGAAGGAAAATCGTGTTAGTTGGTAAATCGGGTTTAATCCCTTTGGTAAAGCATTTAACAGCCGGTGGTAAAAACCCCCTAGGAAACGATCCCTCGCCTAGCTTTCGCAAGTTTCCTCGTTCTCGCTTCGTACCGTAATCACAAGATCAAACTTTTACGAGGGGAAAATCTGGCCCGTGCACGAACCCATGCCGAAGGTCAGGGAGGATACACGCACCTATGGCACAACAATGGTAAAGTCTCGTGGGGTGCATCCCATTAACAACGATGGTGGAGTGGCTCGGAATGATTGTCGCGCGCCCAAAGCAATACTGCTAGAACATGTCATACATTATTAGCACGCGTACACCCGCGCCGGGTACACCCACTGTCTAATGGCCAATATATATTCATCGTCTTAATTGATTTCTCACGCGCGTCAAACGTCGTCTTCCTGAAGACCGCCGCGCCGCTCGCGCCACTTGCATCGCGGGCACTAATCTACCTTTACTTTCCGTTTCGGTGCACGCGAGATTCCCCGTGCAAGTGTAACTTGGTACATCGTGAACTGTAACGATAGCGTGAGGTGAAGTCGTGAACGACGAACGGAACTCTCGAGTTGGATTCCAAAGTAAACCCGTCAAATATACGTCCACAGTTTTCAGCGTATTTTTCTCCAACGTTAGTCAGGAGCGGCAATTAATTATGGAATCATCTATTACCGTTTCATTATGGACAGATAGCCGTAGGACGAAGTTTAATCTGTCCAGGCATAACGGGAAATTGGAATTCCAGCGAATATTTGGTGATTCAACGAGCGTCGAGCACGAGCCGCGAAAGCTAGAAATTCCAGTTTCCGTTGAGAATATTGAAGTGACAAGTGTTATGACAAGTGTCTCTTCCCTGAACAAGCTGTTACGATAGGCGAACGTTGAAAAACCTTATGCGGACAAATGTTTTCACGGTTTCAAGGCATCCACTGACAGGGACGATGTTCCCAACGTGATATTTTGCAACGAGTATCGCGTGTAAATGACGCGAATGGTCACGCTCGAAGATTTTTCACGCTCGACGCATCGCAATCGCAACGAAATTTCATGCATAGTAATCTCTGACTAGAGCAAAATATTTCTTCGATGTTTAACGCTCGGCGAGACAGGATCTACGACCACAAATCGTGCTAATTTCACCTGGGACCGCAAACGTCGCCAGCCAATGCAATTTCCCATTCTTCGACCGCTACTGGAATTAATCATCCATCCCTCTAGGAAAGTAATACAATTTTTGCTAGAACGAAGGGGTCATGCGCGGACAAAAGGAGTCGTTTAAAAGCACGGAATTTTGTCAATGAACAGAATGTCTCGTCAGTGAAGAGCGAAGCAGCGAAGGGACGTGAAAAAGAGAGGTTCAATTACCTCGGGCAACTTGGCGTTATTAACAATTTCCACGTTCCGCCATCTCCAGCCGTTTAATGCCCCATGAAGGTAAAGGGAGAGTCCGGTTAAAGTAGGTATATATCTTCAGCTGGACTGCAAAGGCTCGCGATAAAACCTGTGTCCAGGTCCCCATTCACTCTATGACCCATAAACCCGGTGTACCTCTGCGGCGGTTATCTTCAGAGTACGTCACTCATACTAGACTCTGCTGGCCTAGGATAAAAAAAAAAAAAACTACGTAACGGTGCCTCATTAACGCGGATGGATTCCACTTTGAACGAGCTGACTCAAAGGGTGAAAAATAATTGAGACGCGTCACCGACTGGAGGAGAAAAGAGAGGGACAAAAAGTAGGAGAAAGTAAAGGGGGACAGGGTTATAGGGAAGCTCGGTATGGAAAGAGAAGAGGCGCATAATGCACGGAACGAAATCTTGTAGCGGCCATAATCCACGTATTCTTCCTACTTCCTTCAACCCCCACCGCTATCTGGTTCTCTCCTCGCGACTGATTCTTCCTCCAGCCAGCCTCGAACCCTTCTTATGGTGAACTCGAATGTATTCAGCGACAGACTTCAACCCCCGTGAACATCTCGTCCCTTCAGGAGGGAAAGCTGCGCGTCGAAGAGTCGGAAAGAACGACAGAGAGAACCGGTAGAGGGAAACCGGCAAAGGAGGTGGGATTATAAAGGAAGAAAGATTTACAACCCTCGTATGAAATTCATACGCACTTCGCACCTACCACTGTGTCTATGCTTCGAAGGCATCAAAGAGCCTCTTCCTCCTACTCTTTCACTCTTTTCCTATGCCGTGGTTCCCTCTTCGTTCCGCCGATACAACCCTTCCTCTCTGCCGTACGCGCCGCTGACAGCCGGAAAGGACGAGGGGCCGATGGTGCGAACAAGAGATATCCTGCACTGTCGTAATCGAACTTCTCGTTCCTACTCGACGTCCCTTTAAAAACCATCAGCCTGAAGACACGACAGAGAGGGTAGGATCGGGGGAGGAAAAAAGGGTGTACGTTGCGTGCACGATCAGAGGCAGGTTTGCCATCGCATAAACCGTCGCGGCAAGGACGCAGGAAACGCGTAGCTGCGAGAAGATGGATCCGTGGTACGGTTGAAGCTTCCCGTTCGTACCTAATAACCATCCCTTTCCGCTGTGACGCGTAACCGCGGCCACGCGCAAAGGAGATTGCACGGACTTAGCCGCCTCTCGTGGGACAAGGTATACATACACCGACGGTCACCCTTCGAACGTTCTCGCACCCCTCGGCGTCTCCTGGAAGCGATGGACGCGGCGTAGTAGCGTTTGCCAGGAAGGGGTGCCCCGACAAAATTATTACCGGCCGTAATAATCCCGAAGAATTACGGTGTATTACAACCGTAATGGCAAGAGATAGAGATTTCTCGATGGGGCTGGTCTCTAGGTGTCGGGCAGACTAGTGCTGACGTTGGGGGAAAAAAAGTGGCAGGGAAAGACCCCCGTTAATTCACCTCGTTCTTGGACGAAGTTACTGGACCTTGATATTTACAACCTCGACGACGACGGTCAGCCTTCTTTCGCTGGGAACGGTTCCACGGGAGACCGTCTCCCCTTTTCTCAACCGGGGTTGCTTTTCCCTCCGCCCCCTTTTTTTCTTTCACCTCCTTTTTTTTCCCCCAAGACGAACCGAAGTGGAAATTACCTTCGTCCCGAATTGCGTTCGTTTAACGTTCAGAGATTCACGAAGGATTAGCCAACGTTCGTGAAAGGGGAACGGCGGACTCCGTTACTATCGGACACATCTAGCCGAGACTGATTTCCTTTATCGGCCAATTTCACGGTTCATGCTAATTCCGATGAATTGTGAGGCTCGTTATTTATTCTAATTTATGCTGATCGAAGGGGGCCCGAAACATTGTCTTGTGAATCGCAAGGGAGAGAGAAGAAAAAAAAATGAAGAAGCGACGCAGGTAGAGATGGCTTCCGCGTAAAGTCGAGCCGCTAAGCTGGGAAACGGTGCGCCGCTCTCCTAATCCTCTTGACGAGCCGGGAGTTCGTCAATGGTGCAGGTCGGACGTAGCGGCAACGGCAATAAAGACACTTCCGGTCCATAAATCCAACAGCGACGGCGCGTGGGTCATGAACGGTACAAAGCAAGAACGTAATTTTATTTGGGCCTCGTAAATTCGTCGACCGGTCCTTGGTGCAACGGGCAGGTCTACCGAAAAGGCTGGTAAATCACCGTTTCTGGAAACGTCAAACATTCCGCACGGAAAACAAACCCTTACAGCGAAGTCCTTCTGGCTGCAGAGTCTCGTAAAATAGATCGCAGATTTCGTAGACAGTATTCCGTTGCGCACCCATCGTCCGATCGTAACGCGCAAAAGAATTAATGTTCCACGCGAACAAACCGCGAGAGTCATTTAAGACACTAACGCGACAGCGATTCGCCTCGCGCATTCGCGATCCTCTATCCGAGGCAAGTGCATCAACTTCTCACGGAAACAAAGTGAATCGCGGCGGTGCGACGGCTCGAGGGCGCGGAAAAATAGGTTACAATGGAGCCACAGTGGAGACAGTGTCGTTGGATGAAGTGGGACCACCTCGCCTTTGATACGTTTCGCCCTGGCACCAAGTAAAAGCATTACCGTCCAGCCCGACTTCAAACGCCCGAACGATTCCTGTATCAACGTTCGCCACCTCTCTGCTAATGGCCCCGACGAACGTCAGTCGCGGATGACTCGTAAATATAATTCGCGGCTTTTAATGCCCCGCGACACCACGACAGCGGTGGAACCGTTACGCGCGACTGGAAGTCGCGAGAAGCGTTTCGGGTCGGCGACCCGGCGATTAATAACGATTTTTCGTGGCACGTCGCCCCACCTCGTCCGTTCGGCTCGCATCCGTGCATAACGTGCTGAATGGCCGAGCGAGAATGAGAGTGCGGAAGGAGAACGAGAAAGGGGTGGAGGCTTTTTTTTTCACGGAAAGACCGCGAACGGAAGTTGCCAGGGGCGGCGCGCCCTCGGTGGGTGGGCCAGTAGCTGAATTAAAATTGATGGACAAAGCCAGACAGCCTCGCAATTTTCATCAAATTAACCATCCTACCGAGGCATATTACGTCGCGAGTCCTGTTGCCTGTTCACGCGCCTCGGCCCGATTGTTCGTCTTGGATCGAATGCAAGACCCCTTTCTTCGTCTTTTCTTTTTTTTTTTTTGTTTTTTAACGCTGAGAGGTACGGTTTGGCGAGACCGCGACGCGACCAGTGTGCGTTCGCCGATATTTGGTGGGAAATTGGCTGGCGGATGGCCTGGTCCTGTTAGAAAATTGTGTTTCACGTGGCTCGTGAGAATTTGTACGACAGGGGTGTTAGCTTGTGTCACTAATAGGAAGGGATGAGATTATAGGGTAAGGTTGCCCGTGATCATTGACATGAAAACGAAACAGTTCTAACGAGTTGTAATTATTCGTATCCCAGTTGAACAGTTATCGCAAACCGAATCCAGGAAGTTTGGAAAATGAGAGAGACCTTTGGGGGATCGGTCGCTTTAAAAACTTCTCAACGTTTCGTGTTAGCTGAAGCTTAACGAGAAAAATTTCTCCCTATTCATTCAACGTTTCCCCAGCCGGCGGGATATTTGCTGCAACTTAAGTCAAACGATTTTATATCAGTATGAATCAAAGAAACTCTGGATACAAAAATATTTGTATTAAGTTACTAATTATTCTTTAGCTCGAAATGCATTTTACGAGAACGCCGAATTTTGTCATCCAAAAGGTGCGCCTTATCGTAAGGAGTTTACCCTTATTAGGATATTATTCGGGACAATTGGAAAATTCTTTCCGCCCTTTGATAGTGCACGATATCTCTAGGAAAATTCCCCGATGAAAATCAGCATTTGTTCGTTCCGGATTTGCGAGAGTATTAAGCTGAAAGTATTTGAATCATTTTTTTATTCCTCCGAACGAGCTGATATCTTCAGGAAGCACGAGCTAGTTTCATTCTTAATAGCGCTTTCAACTCTTATCTCCTATGATATAACGAGAGGCAAATTTATTAGTATTAAAAAGTTTAACAGCCTCGCTGCAGGATTTTCTCTCATTATACGATTTTAACGCGAAGTCTCTCATATCTACGCCTACCAATTCCACGATACTAACGAAAAAAGGAATTATTACAAATTATAATCCGTCGCTGTTCTCGCAACTCATAAAACAGTCGAAGCTAGTGAATTATAATCGAAGGGATCCATTATAATAATATACTTCCAAACTTCCCATTCATTAGCAGTTCCATCCTCCGCTTCGCGTTAATCGCCTCAAACCCCGAAACCCCGAAGCTGACCCAATTCCTTCGAAATTACGCAACCATTCGTCCTACCCGTCCAACCTTGCCCGTTTCGACAAAAAACACGCAATTTGTTCGTACGCCTCGTCCACGCAAGCAGCTCGTAGCTACGCGCATAAATAACCCACCCACAAAATTTATGGTAATAAGCTGCCACGTTGGGGCCCCGGCTCCATAAACAACAATATCCGAAAATTCCTCGAGTCCGAACCACGTTTTCTAATTACAACGTTCGCTCTTTTTCTGTTCCAGGTACGTAATCCAATCAGTCATTAGACGCCCGATACGGACGACGACGGCGTGTATCGACGTAAGTTATAAAATCGGCCCCGTTCATTCGTATTGCCCGTCGACGCTCAATTAAGCCAGGCAAACAATGAGAGAACCTTTTCAACCACTGCCCTACTCCGTCCGTTCTCTTTCTTAAATTTACGACGCCGGACAGGATAACCAGAACCTCGTGGCACCGAGTAACGTCGCGATCTTCTTCCTTTTCTTTCCCTGCCGGATTAGCGTAGATATTGACTCGGACCACGTGCGCGCGCGGTCCGCCTCGGAAGATGGTAAGAAAGCGGGGGAAAATAAAGCATGGAAAAAGTGCACGGTGCGAAAAGGAGGGCGCGAACAGAGGGCACAGAGAGGGACACAGCCACTATATGCGTTTCTTTCGTCGCGGGGTTTCGTTTGCAATAAGTTATACGGCCAGACAGCTTGAGAAATGACCGCTGGCTCCTTGTGCAACTTTAATTTGCAACAGTTTACTTCGGGAACGTTTTGAGAAATGGCCGCCGGCGCGGTCCGGGGCCACGGTCGCCGCGCCGCGTTTCTTGCGGGGTCGCATAAAGACATTTATCGCGGATCGGGCATCGACGAGCTTCGGTGAAAAAATGAAGAAAGAAACGAGCGAAAGGGAAAGGCTGTTACTCCGCTTTGCCCGGGCTAACTGGTGTAATTAGCGATGGTTGTGGCGTTTCGCTTAGACCGCGTGGGCGACACGGACAGACGAACGGCATTGAAACGCGCCCGCTTATCGCTATCACTGGCAACCCATTGCACGGGGGTGCACCGTGAAGAACGCGCGCGTTTCCCTGGGAAAAACAATAGCAGGGGACAAAATTAAACGTATGCACCGTCTGCATCGAGGCTTCTTACCTGTCGTCGCGGTGCAGCATTAATCGAACTTGTCTAACGTCGACCATTCTAATCGCGGGAACGGATTGAACGGATAAATGAACGTTCACCAAGGTGTTTACGAATAGTTAACGATATCTCGCGGCGAGATATAAAGCGAACTGAGAATAACGTGAATCGATTTTTGATCCGCCACGATTCTTTTAAACGCAAGTACTGTAATACCGGTGGTGCTATAACTTGGAAATAAGTCCACTTATGTCGAATCCTTTTATTATCACGATGGCCACTTTTACTATTATCATTTACGTCGTCGATCCTGTTCTAAATTTATAACGCCGCAGTTTCACGGTACCGTCGACTCACCCATTTTCCGATCGTAGTACAGTCTGTGTACGTACTGTATGCCACGTCTGCCCGTGTTCTCACGCCGGATAAGGTTAAGAAATAATAAAAGATGATGGATTCTCAGCGCAAGGCAACCGTCGCCGAACTTAAAGTGCAAAGGAACGCGGTTTCGTTTCTGTCAGCGGTCGGGACGGTGGATAAACGAGCGAACGAAATCGGGCCGACATCTCGAAACGACCTCGGATTGCCGCAATCGGCGAAGATCACGAGGAATTGGTTGCCGTATCGTCCGGCACAAGCACGGATATATCTGTCAGCGTAAAGAGTCGTTGAAACATTGAACTGACCTTTCCGGTTCATCGGACATATATATATATATACATATATCTGACCATAGTCGGTATACCCGTGAGACAATTACGCTGTAACGATCCGCGACCACGATCCATCAGAATTCCGTCACGCGTCGTGAGCATAACCGTGATTCGATGAAATTCCCTTTCTACCTTCATCTCGGCTCCTCTTTTCACCCCGCGGGTTTAAATGGTATAGATTTGCGGAGAATAATCGAAAAATCATCGATCGAACATCGGTCGAATTTATTTGTACAGGAAAAGGATCCACGATCGTATAGCGTCACTCTTTTGAGAGAGATACGAAAGAAACTTCTTCCATTTTAGAGCGCGATAAATCTGACGCTTTGTGATAAACTGATAAAATTCGGTAAAAAATCTTTGGTAATAGACGATCGTTCCCATACCAGTGTAAACGTCTCTGGTATACTGCATCGAGTAATATACTGCTTATTGAATGAAAGAAAAAGAAGGGGGATGGAGATAGATAGACAGCTAGTGCTATATCCGAGCTGACCGGAGATCGATCTGAACGGATACCGCGTGTCGTTTATTTTCGACATTCGCAATCTTACGTGAGCGTCAATTAACCGTCCGAAATGGGAAAAGGTAGCGTGGCGCGTGGGGATACAGGAGATTTGATGGTTGTCTGCTTGGATATATTACCAAACGGGTAATGGTTCAATCCTAAAGTGGCATTAGAACAGAAAAATTACTTCGATGAATAAGTGCGAGATTGAAATTCATCGGCCCAACATTCGGTGCTCACATTGTGCAACAATTACACGACGCTGCGCGTACGCATATACGAACGACAAACATTGCAAGACAAAAATTCCCCCGAAATCACCAAGATCGCGCGTTTCGAGTAATCCATCTTCCGTTACGTACGGCAAGGGTCAATTCTCGCTCGAGGACAGACCGAGGAGCTGGTGTTGGGCAGGAACGAAGAGGGAGGAGAGAAATAAAAAGGAGAAAGATGGTCAGACTGGCGCGTGGGGAGGACAGACGAGAATAAAGCCGAGCGACGAGGCGAAAAGCGTGGTAGCGCGGGATGAAGTCAATTACATTATGCATATGACTGGTGGAAGGCAATACAAGAAGCAATCGGCCAACGATGGAGGCATGCCATCGCTAAATTAACTACCTACCTAGTTGTGCGTAATGCAATAATGTATTAGCTGTGCCACCGGGGTCCCCTCTTCCGTTTCGCCTTCTTCTTCCCTGCCCCTTGCTTCTCATTTCACCACGCGAGACCGCCTCGTCGATCCTTCTCTTCGGTTTCGTTCGGTTTAACGCTCGCTCGTGTTTCTACCGACGTTCGTTAACTGCGGTCACTGCGCGTTTAACTGGGCGAGGAATCGACAATGCAGATTAAAATCGTTACGACAGAGATGGTAGAAAAGTTGCTTCCTGTCCATCAATATATTTATGGCACGCGGGGTTAACCCCTGCGCTGGTAAAAGCTTTCATACACGCCTAGGATGTTGAACCTAGGGTGAACATTCTCTTTGCACCGAGTTATTTGTTTAACAATAAAAGTGAGAACCGCGATGAACATTCTCGTTGCTTAAAAGATATCGGGCAATTGGATCGGTGTTCCGGTGCAATATGGCGAATAGAATTTCCGTGGAATCGGTGTATGGTGCAATTTCCTCGAATCACTTCGACCGCGTTCAACACGGAATAATAAACTCGAGGTTACCGTGAACCAACCGAACCGAATATAAATATCGCACCCCTAAAGCATCACCGCTGAAATAGATACTAATTTAAATTTACAAGATACCGCCGTCTATTTCGACCATCCAGAACGATCTAAATCTGCTCCAAAATAAACACCCCCCGGAAGCCCTATTACAAGCCGTAAAAGCAGCCCGAAATGACACTTCAATGAGCTACCGCTCCGCGATACCGTAACACGTGTTACAGGGGAACAGAAAAAAAGTATGTTCGTTCGTACTTCGCAAGGGCATGGTAGACGAAATAGCGTCCAGAAGAAGTCCATCTACGCGTCGACGACAGGTGCATCAGTCGGTTACCGTCGCGTGGATGTGCTCCAACGTGGTTTTATGGTGTAATACAGTCACGGTGGCACGGAACGCATCGAGTCGTGGCTCGAATAAGGCTTTATTGCCACCCTAATACCAAGTGGAGCTTCCAGTTTATCGGCGCGCTTTACACGCCGCGTCGACAATGCCCGACTGCGACGGCCTGCGTGCGTTTCAGACCAGTAGAACTCGTGGATGAGAGGTAAAAGAGGAGAAGAAAAAAAATTGTACGAAACGCCGACACGTGAGAAACAAGAGTTCCGACCGCCTCGTCTCGCGATACGTCTTTCTCCGGCTGCGTTTTCTCGATTTTCTGCCGCAATTGGGAATCGTAAAATAGGATCGCGGAAGCGCGAGCTCTCGCAGAGTAGAAGAGAGCGATAGAGGGAGAGTGAGAGAGATTGGGGAAAGAGGCAAAGAGTTCGAACGATACAACTATACTGGAAAATTGGCTCGAAGAGAACGCGGTACCGCCGATACTCCGCGCTCTGTTTTACGAGCGTCGCGCAAAGAGAAATAAATTCTCTGGGAAAGCTTCTCGCCGATAGAATCATTCGCGATAAAAATAGTCTTCCGGCTGGTATCGAGAACGATACAATTCTTGGAGAGAGTGTGCTGCCTCGATCGAAGCCTGTTGTTCGCTTTCTTTGCTGAACTCCATCTGAGCGAAAGGAAAGAATTAAACCTGGGACAGCAAATTGATTGCGGAGCGACAGTTTTAAATAGAACTATTTTATCACGATCAGTCAATAGCATCGGCGATTGTCAATATCGATGAACGTACTTCAGTTAACTATTAATTCAACAAAATGTCACTCCGATGGAAAAAATGTTTGAACATACGTACTCGTACGGTCAGTGCAAGATAAATCGAACGAATTCATCCGGAAATTGTTCGACGAAAAACTTGAATTCGGCACCTTCAAAATATCTCCCCACGAATTATCGCAATTTCAAATTCGCTTTCGCCGGCGCAACGTCTAATCCTTCGCGCATCAAAATTGTAACGCCGAATTTGCACGGAATCTCTTAGCGACTTTGCATCGCAGCAAACGTACCGGCACAGTCGAAACTCGCCCTTTCCCGTGCAAGCGTGCAATAAGATCGCGATGTTAACGGCGGCTTCCATCGACGAGCTCATTACAAATCCGTGGCGATGTTCCACGTCGCATAATGCGAGCGGGCAGCCACGACGTGGCGATATTCCGCCTTTATATACGCCCGGATACGTAGGTGTGTGGCAGAGTACACGAAAGCAGGCTTAACGGAGAAGGCAACCCTTTATCTCGACACGAGTGGCGTACGACTGGTCCAGCGAGGCGTGAAAAACGCTCGCGCGAGCGATCTCTTAACAGGCAGTCAGCGTTATCGCTTAACGGCGGCATTTTCATTTCGCGAAACTCGCCTAACGGCCACCTTTTGGCAGACCGATGGGGATACTCGTCGCCGATCGAGCATCGCCCGGTTAAATAGTCGGCGCGATAGTCTGATCTATGGGAATCGTGCTTGCATCGAAGCGCATCGAGGGAGGTGTAGGGTAGAGAAATCGCGTGCGAATCGATCCGCAGGACTTGCTCGCTTTGTGCACCTTCGCGATACCTTGGTGGATAATAATAATTAGATTAATTCGAGATCTCACGATTGCTTTGGCAATGCCGCGGTGTCCGGAGATAGGGGAACATTGTTGGGCCACAGTGGTCCGCGTGCAAACTGTGGAAAAGTAGCGGAAAAGAGGAGGATGGAATTGCGGTGGATACGGATCGTTGATCGCGGTTAATAAGCCTGAATCGCGCGATATGATGACAATGTTTTCGCGACACGGCCGGTTGATTGAGAGTTTACTTAACTTGAGGGAAGATCGAGAGTCATTGGAATGGAATTGCAGTCCTTAAGAGAGAGGACGCGGTAATGTTAAACCATCGTCGGTCGAATTTTATTTTCGGAAATATCAAGTTGCGAATGGGCTTCGCTATATTGCATGCAGTTTCATATCTCTTACGATCTGGTGGACACTGGAGAGAAATTCATTGTTGCATAATATTACGCCGATTGTATCTTCTCTACCTGTGCCGGCAACGATGATTTTATGCGAGCATAAAACGGAAATATGCGAGAATCGTAGAAATGAAGACCTCAATGCCAGATTATATCTGGGATAGAGATTTAAGCAATTTTTTTTTTTCTGCCGAATGCAAGAGCGACGATTACACAGCGCGCAGGTCGCGTCAAATTTATGTGTTTATTCTCGCCGACAAATCGCGCCACGCAATACTTGATCCCATTCGAATTTTATTTAAACTGCATTAATGTTAATCGAAACAGACCTACTCTTTTTCGAAGAGCCTTCACCTTATTTCGCGATACTTTCAATTAGAAGCAATTCATCTGCGCTTAATGCACAAAACACACGAGCCACTGCACCCTGGACAACCACGATGGAAATCGAACGAATGGAAATCCGAGACTAACGACCGCGGCTAACTAACTTGTTCATCCCTTAACAGAAACCGCACGGCGATGACCTTGTGATAAGAGGAACCCCCCATCCCCGCGGCGTCCTCGATGGCTCGCCGCCCGGGAACTCTATTAATACGGGTGTCATTTCGAAAATATAAACGGGTTCGTGGAATTTTTGCGGCGGCAGGGCAGAACCGGCTCGACGACGACCGGTCCCGAGATCTCCACCGCGACGACGACCGATAAGAAGTTTTCTGTTTCTGCGGTTTTGCAACGGGCCGTGGCGTTAGTAACGGGAACACCCGGGGAAAAGAGCGAGCGGGCGAGCGCGCGACGCCGAGCATTCTCGCGGACCAAATCGGCCGGCGTATCGACGGACAAATTACCGGCCCGTTTTAGTGGCACGCCGTGTGAAAACGATGACCGTGAGATCAAAGAATTATTTTCCGGGGCATTCCCGACGCCGGTCTACCTGTACGAAACAAAACGAGACCGGGCCCGGTGACCTTTCGTGGTCGCCGCGATTCACTAGATCGTCGGATAACGGTCGTCTCGGACACGTTCCTACGAGACATGGACGATTCGGGGGTAACGCGACCGGTCACCGTGTGGCAAGTGACCGGGGCTGACGCGAGGAAGGGAAATGAGGGAAACGTTAATTCAACAGCGATCTTAGTGTCGGACATTACTTGCGGGCCGACGAGGTGCAATAGCGCATTCCTAAGCTAATACAGGTGATGGAAAGGAGCACGTGTGCTTCGTTTTCTTCCGCAGTTCGATACAAAACTATTTCATTCGCCAGAATCCGTAACTCTTTCACACGTGCACATTGTATGCTGTTCATTGGTCAGTAGCGTTCCATTGTTAGTATACGAAAATTCTACTAAGAACCGTAGGAGAAAGAATGAAACCTCCGTGCCCCATTAAAAGACTCCCAACGAAAAAGGATTATTAAAATGGTGAAAGCTCGTCCTGCTTCGCGTTCGTTTTCCCCGTAACGAACGTTTCGCCCAAGTTCCTCGTCCGCGCAGCCAGTTCCCGAAGGGATTCTCGCAGCCGAGAGACGCAAGCCCGGAACGACAAAGAGGATGATTAACCTGAAAGCAGAGGTCGAAAAGGGGCATCGGCGATGCTGCACAGGACAAGGCCGTCATCGTTCACATAATGGCGAATATCGCGGGGAGAAGCACGGCCATCTTTGTTGGTCGCGGCGTGCCGGTGAGCAGAGAGGTGTCCGCGGGTAACACGATCGAGGGTGGGCTTATGGAGATCAAAACCCCGTATCGGATTCCTTGTGTCTCGCAAATGGCTGCCCCGGATGGTGTTGGTTACAAGCATCAGCCATCTTTGGGACCTGTCCGTGCTTCCTTCCCAGAGGATTTAGGCACGAAAGAGGCACACCGTAGATGCCACAGTGTTTCTCGCGTCCCTTTCCCGAGGATTAACAGCAGAAGTACATACCACTACACGGTGCGGTGGCCGTCCGCGGAAAAAGTATCGGCCCGACCGCCGCGGTTCCCGGTAACCGATAATCTACGGTAATTTGCATTCAAGTACTGACATTTCTTCAATCGGCAACGGTAGATAAAACGCTGCCCACGTGAAACGATGGGAAAACGGTCGCGCGCGGCCTCTATCCTGTACTTGAATTTTCAATCACCCTTATTACCGGGCATCGATTGCATCATTTGACATCGCGCAATTTCGCCGGTGCCCTATCAGGCTATCTGAAATACTTCGGCGTGACCCGGTCGAATTAAAAGGTCGCCGGAAAAAAAAAAAGTCATCATCACCCTGCGGAGAACACGCGAGAATTCGTGTTCCGTTCGTGTTCGCATCGTCGGGTCATCCGTGGAACACACCCGACGCGAACTTGACAGTATCGCACGGGTGCGTATGTGTGCTACGTGTGGGACGATTGTGTTCCCAATCTCAAATCGATGCCAGGTATGCGCGACAGTAAGAATATGGTTAACTACGATTAAATCCCAACCATTGTCACTGAACACTGTACGTTGCCGCTCGAAACTGCTCCCGATCTTCCCTACCAAAAATCAACGATATCGACAATTACTGCTTCCCTTGTAGCACCCTCTGCCCCCAGTCCTTTGCACTCTCTTTCCTCTCCGCCCGGAGGTCCGTCGTGATCCTCCTCCTGCAAGACGAACCACGCGAATGCCGACCAGATAGCAGCTCCATCAGGTACACGGTACACGGGCAAAGATCTCAGAGGTTTAATGAATTATACGCCGTACAGTAGTTGCATAGGTGGATAACGCCAACGCGTTGCTCCAGAAATACCAGCACCGGCCGGACTTCGTGGAGATCTCGCGTGGGTGACGTCACTCTGGATTTACTCACCCATAGAGGAGCGTAATTTCACCGCGAAATCAATGTATCGATACAATTTGCCACACGCGATCCTCGCTCGAACGGCATTGAGCAACGACGTTTCGTATCCGAGCCAGAGATAGAATTGTTAAAGGGAAACCGCGCTCGTCCCGGACGATGATACCGATAATTAAGTACATGCATTGTGCATGTCTGTCGGCCGTCTGTTTTAATTGTCGCTCCTTATCGCGCAGACAAGGAGAGTGGCTATGGGCGATCGGGAATGTCTCTACGGTGAATCACGCGGTGTACGGTAGTTACATAAGCCATTGTCATTGGACGGTAAATCAATGGGAACCGTATGGGAGGTCTGATGTAGCCGCGGCAATTTGTTTTTGAAGGAGATGCGAAATCGAGATGGTAGTCTTCGTGCGGCGTTGAACGTGCGAAGTAATTCAATGGTATTTCTGTTAACCGATGTTCAGCCTGCCTCGGAACGATCTCTAGCCCGGAGCCAATGGTCTCAATTAATTCCATGCGTTAACCTCGACGTAGACAGAATTATTCATAATGGGCCGATAATTCACTTCCCAATTTTTTGTTCGCCAGCCGAGAAAAGAAAAATTGCTATACGTATATATATATATATATATATATATATATATATATATATATATATATATATATATATGTACATATACAATATTTCTGTCAAATATAAATTCGCGATCCTAATTCGTTCCGGGAGCCGCGTGTCCAATGGGCTTAATTAACCGCGTTCCTATTAGGAACGTCCCCGTTCGCGATCGCCTATGTAACCGCTCCACTGGGCACGAATTCATAAATGAATACCCGGGTCGCGCGACAGAAGGCATCGAAGCTCATGAACCTCAGGGTCGAAATTTCCGAAAATATATTACACCGTAACGAGTATACCGGGGGCCGATTAACCGATGTTCGGCGCTCGAAAACGCACCCCGACCTATCGACATTACCCGCTAATTAAATACGAAACGGCCCCGTCTTCGTCGTGTCCGTTGCTTGGCCGCGAGCTCGCGCTCTTCACGCACGAAGCGGGGAAGAGCCCGCTCGGATAACAGCTTCTCCGTGTCGATGTCTGAAAGGAGGAATACCGCTTTAATGAATTATGGGACGTACAGTAGTTATATCGGCTTGTACCGGCTATATAACAACGAACGAGGACGTGGCTGATACTACGAGAGTGGGCGATATTCCTCCTACCCTCCCTTCTGCCCTATCAATCCCTCCCTCTCTCTTTCGTCTCCTATGTTTACTCTCCTTACCTTTCTGCCTCGCGGGCAAGCGAGCAAACGTTACGCTCCGGGTTACGAGCGAGAGCGAGATTGATTTCGCAATCGAAGCCTAAGAATAGCGCTGTAAAATGTACTCAACTGAATTGTGTACACTACAGTGCGGTATAACAGACGTGTGGGTGTCGTTGCGCGGGGTGGGCGCGATTGCGCCGTGAACCACTACCGGTTTTGGGACGTAAATCAAGGATAGCAGAGTGGAATCGGCGTGCAATTTCGCGAGGGACCGAGAGGTAGGTCGGTGTGCGCCGCCGCGGACTGGAAACGAGTTTATTAGCCCGCTGAAAAAGCCGAAAAACATCGTAACGAACCGCAGCATAATGGAATCACCGTATGGCATCGTCGGATGAAATCCGATCCACCGGGTCGCGTCCCGTCTTAATTGAACCACGGTACACCACGGTTCTTAACGTCGACCCTTTTATTCTCTCCGTTATGTACGACAAATGAACTTGCGCGGTGCCGGGTTCACCTATCACGATTGGGAATTAACGATAATACGACCGTTCGGTTTCTACGGCTAGACAATTTGTACCGTAGACTTTGGTGTCTCTTTGAGCGTGGGTCACGCGATACGGTTTATTGTTACGAGAGTAACGCCTACTCTGATCCTGGGAGAAAATCTTTCGACGGTACTCTCGCGTTGATTTTTCTTTCTTTTTTTTTTTTTTTAATGACAACTCGTGTCGCGACGTCGGACCCATCAGACAGCGGAGAGAAAGTGTAAGATTTTTCAGAAACGAGGGAATCGTTTGTGTGTTTTTTTTGTTATCATCTTGGATTTTAGTTTCCATGTGAATCGAGCCTATATTGATTGAAACGTATATCGAATATAACTCGAAGAGAAAGCGTTCAGAAAACTGAATGTCAGATCAATAGTACCCGCGATTAGCAACAATCACACACGATCCAATGGGTCACTTGTTCAAGAATCTGTTCCGAGAATCATGAAAAACCGTACCAGTCAGAAAGGAGCTTTAATGAAGACGCATTTCCATGAAACACGAAGTAGCAACCGCAAGGAAGATTATACGGGACAGCGGCATGTTCTACTTCTTGTACCTCTTTCTTCGCTTCCCCCGATGAAACTTGAACTACTTTATGAATAGGATTAATAAAATCTCGCGCCGAGTGCTGTCGGTGAGACGTCAGTGAACGTTTCTGGCAGGGCCTCGTTAGCAATCTTCTTCCTACACGAAATGTACGTCCCAACACATGTCCACCGGTTGCCGAGTCACATCGATCCGCCTATTAAAATCGTGTCGACCGTTGCGCCAAGTGTTCCTACCATACGAAATGAATGAAGGTGTGATTCGTAAAATATTGAACGTCCCGGAGAAAAGATTCTCCTCCATGATCTACAATCGATAAACACGCGTGAATTCTCGTCGCCAATAAATCCTCCATTGTCACAGAGGAAACGCGAGTTTACGAGACCGTGACCTCACGCCCGTTCCCTGTCACCGCATCAACCTGTTCCAGCCGGGCGAACGAGCGAGCGAATAAAGGTAGGCAAGAGGTGAAAAAAGAGGAGAAGTTTGGACATATCTGCAAAAGAGTCGGGCAGAAAGAGTCGTCGAGCGAAACTGGAAGTAACTGGATCTCCGGGAGTCTTTCGTCTCTTTCCTCGGGTATTCTTCCCGAGGTCCGCTTGGTTCACGCGCATTCTTCGCGGGGACAACGCGCGAAACCAACGTGGCAGTGGCCCCTACGCTCGTGTACGCTCCTTAGCTCGCGACAGCACCACCATAATGCCTGAGTTCGGTGAGGACCCCGGTTAGAGTACTATACGAGCGGGGCCACGGTTACGCTGCTGCAGCCGACGTTTTCTTTTTATCGGTTTGCTTTTTCTTTTTTCATATTTTTTTTTTTTCATTTTTTTTTTTTCTTCGTACACATTGGAAGGCTGCAGCAGTTTCGCCGTGAACCTGGTTGCCGGCCGGTGGTGCACGTGAAATGGTCTGGCTTGTGTGACATTAAAGGACGAGCGGGAGCAGGACGTCGACATAGGTGTGAATGTAGTCAAATCACATCAGCCTCACTTCGGCCGACACTCGGAACGGAAGAAGAAAGGAGGTAAGAGGGATGGCTGGATGGAGGTGAAGAAACGCACCCTCCCCGTTCGTTCTTACGCCCCCACCCTAAAAGTGCTCGCCTCCATATCCGCCATTCTCACGAGGCACACCGTATTCTACACCGTATTCTCTGGAAACCCTGCGTGTGTACCGTGGCCCGTTCCCTCGACTGTTTTCCCTCCTTCTCTACGTCCCTCGTGAGGCATACCACCGCACTTCCGGTACACGCGTAAAATATATCGCCTCTTCTGGCGAGCCGTTCGCGGGTCGGCTTTGTTCCACGCTCGTCTTCTTACCTAGCCGACAATCAGGTCGTAGACTCGTGAGGGGGCCCCCCTCTTCGAATATCCAGCCTAGGACTGTTGGTCGTGTTTCGTAGAATTTTCTGAGATGTAACAGGGAGGCTGGTCGGGGGACTGAATATCGTAGAAGAATAAAGGGGAGGGATGAATGGTAAATTGTTGATCGTAAAGCGAAGCGGGAGGCAACCTTCCGACGGGAGGAACTAGATAGTCCATGACCAGGGACACCTAATCGATTTCGCAGAAACTCCCCGTCTACGTACGCATATAGCGCATAGGAATCGTTCGAACCGCCTGCAGCTACTGCACACGCGCGCAATTAGAAAGAACGACCGGGTAGTTTCCCATGGAGAATTACAGCCCCCTTGACCAAAGAGGACCGTCCCGTCTCGACGTCGGACGTGGTTCAGCGAGGTTTATTTAGTTTTCCATCGGGTAACAACCATAGCCGAGTCACTACTCAGCGATATGAAGCACCATAGAAGCCCCGTAGCAAGAAATCATTGTTTTCGCTTGGCGCTGTCAAAGGAGAGGCAGCTTGGTTCCCTCGGTTCAATCACCAGCCACTGAGGACCGGCTGACGTTATCCAATGATTTTTGTCTCTTTCTCGTTAGCATCGACACACGTGCATTAATTAATCGGGACCCTTGGATAACCCCTCTCGTTTTTCTTCTCCCTTCCGTCGTGGGACGTTCGCAACGGGATCTCCATATGACACGAGCCCACCTCGTGATCCGGGCTTTCCAATCAAACTTTCCCTATCCACGGTCCCCCTCTCCCATAGGTATAAAATGTATATAACGAGTGACAGGAAAAAAAGAAGAAGGAAACGGGGGGTTAGAGGGCGCGAGGCGCGTACAGCGAGAGGGAAGAAGAGGGTGGTGGTGAGTGGGAGGGGTTCGTCACCGGTGAACGTAACTCATACCAGGGGGGGATGGGGGTGGAGGAGAAGAGTGAGAATATCATACGAGAAACCATGGTGTCCTCGAACATGGGCCCTGTAAGAAGATCCGGGCCAACGATTGGTCGATGGTGCACCCCTTGCATACACGTGGGCGTGCATACGTGGTATTGAAGCGTGTCGGTGTCGCCGTGTACAAGTAGCGCATCCACGTGTGTGTGCGCGCAGCGCAAGAAAAGGGGTTACTATGCTCGGGCATATATGCAAGCAACCCCACAAGGAAGAGAGGGGCTGGAAAGTCATTCTGTCCCCCTTTTTTCCCTTTTGTTTACTTTAGGGCCGATCATTAAAATGGCCGCCGTATCGGCGTGCTCTCATTGGCCGAGGCCTCCCCTTCGCTGCCCTGCACCCCCTCGTAACCCTTGCCACGATAGAACACGCTCATTGTCAAGAACGGGCCGACTGCACATACCTCGTTGCACCGTGTTGCCTAGCTCCCTTTTTTTTTCCGAGGGAGTTTTTTACACGAGAGCGCTTCTTTGCGCTCGCCTACTAGAGGCCTCTCCACGAGGATCGTGGCACGGAGGAATAGAAGAATGGAAAGGAGGAAGGAATCGCTTTGCGCGGCGAGTTCGGGACCGGGAGGGGGTGAATTTGTTTTGATTCGAAGCTACTCGGCTGACTCAGCGGCGGATTCTAAAAAATTAATCTCCCTTCCGGCTGTTCGTGTGCACCATCATCGTTGGTGCATCCATTTCAACCCTACGATTCTATCAGCGCTTTCAACTAGCTGAACGAAAATCATCAACCCTTGATAGCAGGGCGCTGGAGGCTCGGGCGCGTCCCAGCGTCAGCTGGATCCGCAATTGGATCCGGTTTTTATGAATTGGGTTTGCTCGTTCTCTTAGCAGATCTTTCAAATCAACGACTACTGTATATTCCAAAGATCGCGTTATTTGATATTCAATTACTACCCGGACGCCGCATCGTCGTCGTAACTGAGCGCGAGAAAAGTTTACATCTCGCCCTACATACTCTCACATTTCTCTAAACCGGTCGAAGAAAAAAGAAAGTCCCAAAAGTGCAATCAGACAAACCGAAAAACCGAAGTTTCCCCAGCCCAACCGAACAAGCAAACCCGCGTGAGAACAAAGACGTAGCCGTTCTGCCGAATCGGCTTCATTATCCCAGTCCTGCGGACGACAGAATAATTCCCGAACGCGGAACGATCGCGGCCACGTCTCCTGCATCTGGCTGGTCCAATCGGGTCCGTTGCAGAACACGTACACGGTATACGTATTTCCTTAGGGCCGCATTCCGAAATCGGGAATAGGGACGACGGAATCGAGGCGCCCGCCGGTGCCGCCTTTATTTGCTCATTTCCCTCGAGCGAGTGTGTGAAACGAGGGAGCCGCGACAAGGGTATCGAGAATGGGGAACGATCCTTGGACGGGCGAGATAAAGGAGAGAAGGGACGAAGATGGACTGTCACCGATGGTAATACATCGTCGCCTTCGTTGCCGCCCTCTTATAGACGGACGTACAGACATGCGGCGGAGACACGGCCGACGGGTTCACGCAAACACGTGTTACGAACAACAGGTTCGTCCGTAATTCCTGCGGCTGTTCGGCTCGTGTACCACTCTCTCTGTTCGTCCGGCGTCTAGCACGAATGCCGCCGTCCCTTTCCGACCCGTCCGCGGATCGTCGCCGGCCAGGTAGCATCGTCGGTATCATTCCGCTCGGCTCGGCTCCACGGAACAGCGGTCGCCAGTCGCCGCGGGCCCCCTCGGCGGACTACAAACGAGCCGTATTCGCCAAATCCAGCTAACTCGGGCCGAACTGAATCGAAGGAATCCACTCTCGGTCGGTTCGCCTCGTCCCCCGTTCGTCGAGTGCCGCGGCGTTTGCCTTTTCTCTTCCACAACCGCGTCTCACCTACTCTCACCGTCTCTCACCTTCCCACCATCCCACCCTGCGGTCCCGAAACCCTAAATTCTATCGCTCCTCTTCTCTCGCCGGATTCTATCCCTCGCGTACCCCGCCGCCGCCGCCACCACCACCCACGGCTTACCTGGCGTTCGTTCGAAACGAGAAATTAGCGAGGAAGAAAAGGGGGAGACCGAGAGTGGAATTCTCTCAATCCGGCAGACCTATGTTCGAACGCGTGTAGGGGATGGATAGGAGAAGGAGGAAATAGGTGACGAGGCGAGGGAGATCGCGAGGAAGCATTCCTTAATTGGTCGAATTGGGTATCGGTGTGGTTGTTCTGCCGCTATATTTCTTTTTTTTTTACCTCTTCTTCTTCTACGACGAGTCGAAGTCGAGCTTTGCATGTGCCCGGGGATAGAATGCGAGACTGACTGCGGACAGGGGAACCAGGAGCGATGAATCGGAGGCCGGAACGAATCGATGAAATTCGTCTCCCGGTAGCGGCAGCTCTGTCTTTCTTCTTCGAATGTTGCGTTTTAGGAGTCGACGCGTCGCGACACACGGCCGGCCAAACGACGCGACGAAAAATTGGCTGGATCTACACGCTCTTCTGTCTCGTCTAGCTAGTAAATTCATATTCGGAATTAATTAACGGGCGATTTAATTATGGTCATTTTTAATTTCTAATCGACGTCGCGACAGTTAACGCCGATGATCCCGGACAAGATGAAATATGCGAAACGCGTTCGAGAATGTACGCGACCTTTTGCCGAAACGTCACGGGATTCCGTCAAACGCTATATTACATAAAATCTCGCAAGTTTACCAACCGATCTATGAAAACGTCCTCGAGGCTGGCACTAATTCATATCTCGCGTCGGCGACCATGTAATAACCGTCCACGCGAGGATCTTCGTGTTCTTTTTTCGTTCTTTTTTTTTTTTCTTTCTCTTTTGGGCCATCTCGAAGACATAATCCGCCACACCTTCGTTTCGCTACAGAATAACAAGATGCCTGGACGTTCTCGTTCTCCAAATCGACATCATCGTCCACAAATTATGCCCGTCCGGCTCGCCGATTGCGCGACAGTCCATAGAATGTGTTCGTTGCTATCCACGGGCCCCAGACCACTCCGTTCTGTATAATTAAAATCAATAGGATCGGTTCGATTCGTCATTTTTAATTTCTAATCGCCGTTGCGGCAAGGAAGAATTTCGTTCGTCCCTCCGCCTCTTTCATTCGAGTCTCTTCCCCCCCATCCCCCACCCTCCTTGAGCTTGTTACTCAATCGGTTCGTAATTTATCGCGTGAGCTACAAAACTCGAAACTCGTTAATACATGGGTTTCGGGGCCGACGCGACGGTACAAGGAATTCACAGTGACTCGAATATGTGTTTGGTTCCGAGATGAGACCGATGTAGCAGGTACAGCAGTCGTATATTTAGACTTTATCTTTCCCCTCTATCTGTTCTTCAACAATTCATATCGTGCGTTATCATCCCAATTTCTTCGTCCTTCACTTTCGTACGAACGTCTTGCGGCTATATCCGAAATCGAATTATCCCTGCCTTCGCATAAAACCATTCAACCCCTTAACTGTCGTATCGACGAGATTAGATCGGAGGCGTCGCTGCAGGCTCGTCGAATGTCACAAAAAGGCAAGAGAAACGAAGAAAGGGAAAGCGCTCGATAAAGAGGAAGAATCGGATGGCGTGTGGAGCCGTTTAGAGCATCACGCAAGTAGAAACTCGTGTATTCGGGGCGACCGTAATTAGATACTTCGACGTACCACCGGGCATGGAAGGTGCCCCTGTTCCTGCTCACTCTAAATCCTTCGACGAAATAACGGCGAGGAGAGTGGCCGCCGCGTCGGCAACCATAAGGCGGCGAACTTTCGACTCTCTTTTATTAGAAGTGACAGTTTACAACGGGCCGCGCGGACGGGCAATACACGAGCTCGAACCCGCGTTGAAAATCGAATATTAATTTTGCGAAAGGGCTCGCCAGGTGGTTCACGTTTATCCGGACGGGGGAACGCGCTTTTCATCCCGGGCACGCATCAACGCCATGGAGGAAAATGTTGCTGAAATCGGCACACCGTAAAGGAGAGAAAGTTCGATCGCCCTTATAAAGCGGTGCACGCTTCGGATTTCTAAATTGCAGATTCGATGTGGCAAGAAACGAACGATACTTCTCATAGGTCGCGAAGTGCCGCGCGTCACTCTCGCGGGAGATTTAAGGACACTTCGCGTATTCGGGGCCCCGCTTCTAATACACTTTGCATAACTTTATTTACCGCCGCGCGATAACTCAATGGGATCGTGTTAGTCGAACGATTGAAATTCCTCATGACTCCGAGGATCGGGCGGCGACTCGAGAAAAAGATGAGGAAAAAACGTGCAACCTTGCGTAACAAGCCGTTCAAGGTACTAAGCGGTGCGAGTGATTTATCGGGGAATCTAAGTCGGATGAATTAGTGGATTTTAATGATCCGAGCGAAACTAAATCCAAGATATAAATGCCGGGTACCCGCTAGCGCGTTTTGTTAAATCGCAAGACGGCTCGAACGGCGGGGTAAATACGAGAAAATCTTCAGCCCACGGCGAGGCGTGTAGAGAACGCACATCAAGCAGAATGCTTTTACGTTCAAAGAAACCCCCAGAACGGGAACAAAAAGAAACTGGCAGCGACTCGAGGCAGATTGATTGAAAGGCACTCATGTACTAGCAGTTCCATTCAACGATTACATACTTCTGACTGGCGCATTTATCCAGCTGCAATTACCGATTGTTCTCGCCACCAATTACTATAATACACATTTCTATGCCCGTGTATTCGCGGCTACTCTAACGATTTCACCGTCGCGCGCCTTTCTCCTACCAAACGCGAATAATCGCGATCGCGTCGCTTATTTTTACCTACCCCTAGACGACACCGTGAACGCACACCGCCTAGCAGAGAATTAACCGGCATAAAAGGTTGTTTCGAAACGTGTACGCGAGCCTTCTATGACCGCGGGAGGAAAAAAAAAAAAAAAGTCCCGAACATCGTTACGACATTTTCTTGCGAGTATGTACCACACTGCCCATACAGCCAGCTACAAGCCGATTCTTGTCCCCGATGTCGTGGCAATCGTACTTTCATCGAGCCACGAGTTTCACCTCGCGCCGCTCCACGTCTCCGCGGCACGATCATCCTCTTCCTTTAACCACGCTCGGGCCGTGTGCACCGTTCAATTTTATTGCAAACCGAGATCTAGCAGCAAATTAAGTCCATCGACGGCCGATTAACGTTAAAGCCAAGGGCGTCGGCTGTTCAGCCGCGGAAGGGATGGCAGATACGCCGTTAAATCAATCGTAAATCGTCCGCGGACTCGCACCGCCAATACCATTTATTACGACTTTATTATCAAATCAATATATTAAGGGCGCACCCTCGAACGGTCGAGAGGATTATGATAATTCAGAGAGTGCAAACCTGTCCGTCCGCCGCGCCGACTTTATCGATCGCACGCGAAATCGTTACCGCTTTGCCGTTTCCACGATTCTTGTCGGCCACTGGCTCTTTGGCGATATTGAAAGTACGCGACGAACGTGGACGCGGGAACGAATAGTCGGCGAACGCTGTCGTTAAAAATCCCTCGTTGCACCGCGACCGATTGTACGGCCGCCTCGTTTCTATTCAAACTAATGGAATCAACGCGATAGAAAATAATTTCACGAAGCTCAATTGAAATCCCCGCGGCGTGTAAGAAACAACAGAGACAAAGGACCGTAGGAGTCTTGAGAAAATAATCGCATTCGAAATACGTGGCTTATTACAACTGCTACAGTTCGCCTCGTAACGTCGGAACTATTTTTCAGCTTCCTAACTGCCGAGGGCCCGAAATCGCCGCAAACGGCCAATTACCAGTATCATTATACCATCAGCATTCCGAGACGGAAAGAGGGAATCAATCTTCGAAACTGCAGACACGCAGCTCTGCCCTAGCCCGGGTACGATCCCGCGATCGATTCCCTATGAGCGCAGCAGAAGCGAACGGGTCAGTGACACCCGGCCAGCCAAGGGAAAAAACGTGCAACAAATCCCTTCGTAGAATTTATACCTATGCCCCGTTAATTCCATTTCATTACCGATCTCGCGACGGCGAACGGGAGCGGGACGAAAATTCGCGGTTTCGTTCGTGTGTAATTTCCTATTCGGTTTATGTATGAGATCCACCGCCGCCGCCGCCGCCGCCGCGTACACTTGCCGGCGCCCGTTGGTCGAATTGGCACGATTTTTATGCACCTGGAACCGGCGGAGCGTAGAGACGAATGCCGTATACAGCAGAAGAAACGGGGAGGCAACGAAACGTAACCGTGCGGTGCAGTTTAGACGATCTTTGGGGAAATGATAGAGAGCGGTTCGTCGGGGTGCCGTTAATCCCGATATTTAAACGGAACACGGGGGCCGACGCGAGCCGTTTCGCCGATGAAATCTCCCCGCTGAAAAACTATCCACCGAATTCATGGTTACTGTACAGTTGTACCACGAAAGATCTCCGTGGAACGGCGGTCAGGCCCGAGGGCTCGTGCCCGATACCCGTCGATTTTCAGTCGTCAAAATATACGTTCGTCCTGTTTCCAGCGATTGTCTCTACTCAACGGCCTCATTTTAGCCTGTTGCTAATACCTGCTGGCCCCCGTGCTCCTCTTATTCAGTCGTATCCGGTGATAGTCGCTGCTGCTGCCGCCGTTGCTGTTGCTGTTGTTGCCGTTGCGGGCCTGGGGGGCACGCAACGATTAGCCATTGCCCAAGATTAGAGCGTGCCACGCCAATCGTTTTAGTTCTGCGTTTCGTATCGCTTCGTTTCGTTTCGTTCCGTTTCTTTCCTACGTTTATCCGTTCTGAAGCCAACGACGGTGGGGGGGAGGGACGCGAGCTCCGACCGGTGTGTACGAATGTATATTATGGTACCGGGGCCGAAGTCACTGAACCGACAGTCTGACCGCTGCGTGAGAATCCTGCGGGACTTGCAGGATTTTCGACTGCGTTCTTCCGACTGCATTCTAGACACCGCGAGGGGAAAGGAGTCCATGAGTGATCGTTAGCGGCAAATTACTCCCACAGAGGTCCCCCCGGTGATTGTGGTGTACGATTTTTCGCAACGGCAGAAGCCTTCGGTGTTGAGTCGATTAGGCAACATGCAACCGTAAGGCGTGTCGCGACGCAGAGGGGCATCGATTGCGAATATGTGTATCCTTTTACGCGGAAAACGTAATTAACTGTTTCGTAATTGGTATTTAGCGGCGATCGTTAAGCCAATTGGCAGCGGCGCGGAATGGACGACCGAGGTCAGATTCGTCGAGGTGTGGGAGAGATGAAAGAGAAGGAGGGAAACAGACAGAGGGAGGGCTCGCGTGCGATCAGTGTCAACGTGACGGTGAAAGGAAATTTCTAATTGCACGCACCGCGCCGCGACAAGGGTCGAATTGAAAAAGGCTGCACCCGCCGCCCCCGAATCGACAATCGTGTCCGAGCTCGCGTGGCGTCCCGATTTTCATGCGAGAAGTGTCTTGCACGTAGAGGTATCTTCGAAACTTTGCCAGAGGGACGATTTCTGTCGGTGACGAACATTTGTCTTCCGTAAAAGCACAGCGGAAATGGATCGTTCGTCTTGCAGTCGGTAGCCGCAGAGTATTCGTCGAAATTAAGGGCTTGCAAATCGAGGAGAAACGGGGCCGAATTTAGGTGGTGCATTTACCCGAATTGAATGGTCGAGAGTTCGGCAAGCTGGACGCAATTTCGCTATTTTCGAACGAGTATTTCTACGGTTACCTTTCGGCAGGAATGCGGCTCGTGTGTGCACGTGTCACGTTGAACCGCGACATGTTCGTTACGCCAGCTATTGCCCCGCTCTGAACATTATGGCCCCCTTTGAACGCCATCTTATTTAAATTCAAATTGAGCAGGTGGTTGAGCAGCTTTACGCTGATTAGTGGGACGGTTCTTACCCGAATGGTATCCGCTTGTTCTTGACGTTTCGAGTGGTCAAATCGAAACGTCGGGATATCTAATTGCGTATACCGTAATTATGGCGTCTCTACTAGATTCAATGTTCTGTAACTCTTTCAAATCGTCCAATAACTTCGTATATTCTTCAATATCGATTCAACTGAACGATTTTCCATATTAACTTAACGAAACAGTCAAATAGCGGTTAAAAAAAAAAAAGAAGAATAGAAACATACATACCCCACATTCTCTACTTTGAGTTAAATCCCTGAACACCCGCAGTTACCCCGCGAGTACTTAAACCTTTCCAACTGATCCCATAAAAGAAGACGAAAACGAGTCCATCGATCAAGCTTTAAAGTTACCTTTGACATCGCATGGCCCATTCGTCTGAAACCAATAATACCGGGCACAATACGGTGCCCCATTCCCTCTGAGACGTTCGTTCATTGGCGCACGAGGAGAAGGGGTTCAAAATCGGAAAAGTACGGTCCACGAATCGACCCACATTACGAGAAGTGGACGTGTAATTATCAGTTAACCATCCTCGCCGATCTGAACTGAGCTTTCATGTCGACGATTACCCTCTAGCCTGTACAGCTAGAACAAACAAGAAACGCAAGGAGAAGAAAAAAGAAAGGAAAAAAAAAGAAGAGAAATGATTTCCTCATGGAAATACGCGACTGCAAATTTCTGTCTCGCGAATGGACAGCCGTGTTATTATATCATTTCAAGGGAAAGAAGCAAATGCCAGGTTCAGCGACTGACGGAAGATATGATTTAAGAGCGTGCGCGGATGTCATTACGTGTATCGCGGTTAAATACAATCCCGCGAAGTCTTTCTATCGTGCGAACGCCGATAACCATAGGTTTGCATTGCGAAATCGTCTATCCGGATTCGACTCGGCAGACGAGTTTGCACGGGTTTAACGAAGAATTCGTGTGCAAAAGTTCTGTGAACGAAATGAGGAAGATTTCGAGTGGTGTTTCTTCTTCTTCCCTTTTTTTTTTTTGTCCTTGTTAGGACGTAAAGGTGTGCAGCGGTTCGCCGAAGGGTAACGCTGTGCCGAGGGAATCGAAACGACAAGTTTATTATTCGAAACTTGACTGAGGATTTATGTCGAATTGGATTGTGCAATATCATCTCGAGCCTCCCTGTAATTGGATTTTACCAATTCTACAAGTTGCCCCCGTTGTATCCCCTCTCGGTGATCGAGTCCGTAAAATGAAGTTAGAATGAACAAGTCGACTAGTGGTTTATCCGTGATACGTTTCATTGGTATGTTCCAGGTGAAACGCATATCGTATTGCAATCGCAATGAATCATTGAAACTTTAATAGCATTTAATTTTAAAAGCACGATTGAAGCCATCTTAATCATATTCACTGTTCGTGGAACAAGCTTTTATTCACCCTGCGACGACAAACGAATTAACCTGTAATAGTTCGTTTCAGTAGTTATTGGTTGCTCCCTCAGTGGACAGAAGTTGGCAGAGATAATTCCGGTATTAATTACGTGATGCCAGATCGATGATCTGTCCGGCCGAGGAGAGGCTCATTAAATACCAATGACTACTGCCCCTATCTCGTTGTCAAAGAGACAGGTACGTAGGGTAATCGGTTAAGAACATTACAGGGCTTACGGCTTACCACGACAGGCGGACTATCAAAGTTTCGTCCCGATCGAGTCTAGTAAGGAACGATTCATTAATCGTCGCGCAGAGACAAACGAGGCAAATCCGTCGACGTGGACGTCGAATCGCGCCTCTAAGAATTAATAACTGTCCAGCGTGTAATCGTTAACGGCTTTATTATTAATAACCGGGCCGGAAACGGCTGATCGCCGACACAGAATGGTAAATTGCGAACGAAACGTTCCCTACTGCCCGACTTTTCCAGTTACGACTCCGTCTGCAATTAAATGACAGCCAGTTGCATAATTTCATTCACAGTTTTCCCGTTTTTGTAAAGAAAAAATTTGTCAATCCAACGACTTGGAAATTTTCATACTTGAAGCTATTTCTTGATAAAAGTGATCATACTACATGGCAACTGTACTAAGATTCTCTCATCCCTTTGTATCCGCATGTGCATTCCAGTTTCTCCACCATCTAACCCACCCTTCTTATACGATGGTAATTAAATACTGCGCTAATCATCGGTTGAAATGAAATTTGCGAGCACACAGAAACTGCGTGACGGAATCAATTTACCCTCAAATTATCATTTATCACCTCTATCGAACTACATATTACCTACACCTTTCCACACCAATCAAAATCACGAATCCTGATTTTCATTCATCCGGCCGAGTGGCGAGTGACCGTTCTGAAAAGGATACACGCCCGTGTCGCGTGCAAAGCTGCGTGAAATTAATCTCACCGGTAGCTCAGGTGATTAAGATGGCGTCACTTTTCTTAGGCTCTGCGTTGCGGGCTAACGAAAAAAAAAAGAAAAAAAAGAGAACCTTACCGGTTCCCCTTATTGTGGCATAAATATTGAACAACCTATGCTCCACACGACTACCGTGCACGCGCGAAAAACCTATTTCATCCGGTCTCATTGACATTTTCCAGCGGCTGTACTCCGCTCGAAAGCAGCTACGACCGCGTAAATTATTAATAAGCCATCGATAACCGGCCCCTGCGGCGTTTCGCCATGTGATAACCGCTGTTTTACGCACATTTTACGATCCACCCGTTCTTTTATTTAACGGGAGAAACTGCACGTTAACAAACGACGCTGTTATGACTGGCGACTGCCGATACTTTTCCCGCCACCGACCGCGCATTATTTACTGCCCGGCGAATAGCGTTCCCAGTCGTGGAAAATTTGCTTCCCTCAAGTATTTGATACGTCGAGAGGTCGGTTCACGGAATTCTTCTACACATATTCGCGTGCGTCTTTTTTTTCGAATACCCAGCATTCATGGTTTTCCCCGAATATTTATTCCTTTGCCGTTTAATAGCGTCTGTCTCGCAGCTAGGTGTAGTTGATGGTATAACCCTTCGGTAACGGTAGCTAGAAAATCGTACCTGTTCTTGATGCAGTAATCGGCAGTAATTCTGTTTCGTATAGAAGGGAGACGACATTGAACGTTTGGATTCACACGAGCGAAATACACGTTGGATTAAGTTTACGAGAGAAATACGCGTGAACACTTTTTCCCGGTTAGAATGTGGGCGTGGAGTGAAGGAACGACAGGTATGACGGGGTGTAGTCAAGCAGAAATAAAGAAGGGAAGATAATAAAAAAAGATTGTTAAGGACAATACCGTGCTCTGTACTGCTCGAGTAAATATAATAAAACGGAATGATTAAATTGGCGCGGATAAAATTTTACAAGGACCAACACTTGGAACCAAAAGCTAGCCGCGCCAACGATGGAAAATTTTATTACGGAACGCGTTCCCCTATTGCTTCCGAAGGTCTGTGAAACGTTACAATGACAGGTACGAAGCCCACTAAATTCCAGGTGTAGACCTGGCACGGTGTTACAAAAGTTCTACCGCACTGCCCACCGACAACCCGTAAGAAGTCGTCGTTAAGGTGTTCGATGACTCACTATTGAACATTTCTTTCCACCCTGTACATTCCTCTTTTATTGCGTGGCCCGCACGGCGAAACGTCAATTATTTTATAGCACGTCGCATAAACAGGCTGTCGGTTCGCCGCGCCTAACTTAAAATATAGCAACGGTTGTTCTAAATCCTTCGGTTAATTTAAACAAGAGGCGAGGGAGAAAGAGAAAATCGGTGAATAGGAGACGCAGGAGAGGGCAAAGGCTAGGATATGCTAATTAGATTACGGCGGGTGTACCGTATGCTAGTTATGCGAAAATGAAAAGACCAGCGAGGCATAAGTATCAAACCAGTCCCCGGACTGGAGAGTCCAATGCAATCCAGCAACATTCTATTCGTTAATGCGACGCATTTTTCATTGGCGATTTGCTGCCGCACGATTCCATTGCAGAGAACGATCGTTTCGATCGTTTCACCCTTGGCGATGATACAAATATCGAAACTCGTTCGTACGGTAGTCGAGACGTTCGAATGTACCGTCCAGATTGTAAAGGGGGGGAATTGTTAATAGCTGTTTCGTTGTGACAGGCCTGTTTCCACGCGTGGTAGGCGTACGACGAGGGATCACGGAGTACAATAACATTTCACGATTAATTATTCGCATTGTTACGCGTTAGTCAGAGGTGTATGCGCAATCAGTACACCAGATGGTTCGCGTGGACCGGCTATGGATAAGCGCTGAACCTTGGAATCGCCCGATCGTCGAGGCATCTTTTGGAACCGCGAAGTTTTGCGGAAATGCAATAAAAATTGTAATTGGATATTTAGAATTCGCATTCTCCCGGATCAAAAGTTTCATGTAGATTAATTCACACATTCTTTGGATATTAATCATTTATTATCAGCATTCGAATAAATTATTGCTTGTTCAGGATTTTTTTTTCCACACAACCAATATATTGTGGTTTAATATGCCTTCGGCATGTTCGCATACTTTTTGCGTCAACGTCTTCGTAAATTCTGAAGGTGAATATTGGATGTCACATAATTGGTTGTCACTTGTCCGAATAGCGACTTCTAAATACCTTTGAACTTTCATCGGAATATTGAGTGTGATCTGCATGCGACATTAAAAGAGGAATCCACATACTCGTGTTCCAACAAAAAATTAAGCATGTCTGAACGATTTCGAAAATATGTTAATTAAGACATCAGTCTGTTCCAGTGGCTTTTTATTTGCCCATAAAACCTCCCGACCATCGACACCCGGCACACTGTGTAGTGCACGAGCAATTTCTATGGCTAGCGATATCGCTAAAAACTACTAATTGCAACTCTTACGGTTGCGTAAGGGTGCAATGTCCGTCGAAAGTTCGCGTACGTACGTTTCCAGGAAGAAGTACACTTTGTAAGAAGAAAGCGGAATTAAAACTCCAAGTATTTAATTATTCCGCGACTTCTCTGCCAATTAAATTATTTAGGCCGGTCGTAAATTTTTGTTCCCCTAGATTTCACAAGCAGAAACGCCTGCCAGCCTGTAGCCGTGAACTGTATTTCAAGTCAGCACAATGCAAATAGAGCATCGAAACGCCGTACAAAAACTGGTTCAATCGCTGAAACATAATTGAACCCGGATATCTCTGCAACTCTGCTAATTAAATCATTCAGGCTGTAGACTAATCTCTTTTTGTCCTCAAGCATTACAGTTATACCTGCTGCCGTTCAACGTTCCCAAAGAAATCTGCAAAAACGTTGCGCAAGTTCCGTTAACAGAAGATTATCCTGCCATCTTAATACATAATTCGTTTAACCACCCTCGATTCTTTACACGTTCGCAACAACGCGTATCCTTCTATTCATTAACGCATATTATCAGCGGTGAACGCGCCGCTCGCTCGCAGTTTTAATTGCCACACCTACAACACCCTTATCTTATCTCGAGCAACGCGGCGAAGTTTCTTTCAGAAACTGGTACACGAGGTGAACCGCCGCTCACCTCGATTCAGCCGCGTTTAATTCACCGACGCGTGGGCGTCGCGTTCAGAAACGGCGCGCCGATTCAATCAGCCCGGCCAATTTTCACCAGGCAACGGGATCGCGCCGCGAAAAGGAAATCGCTGTTTTCGGAGCAACCATCGCTGTCCAACGATAATAACGTTCCCAATTAGCGGACGATTACGTTTTGCGCAACGCGCGCAGATGGGAGTCGCGCGGCGGGCGAAGTTGAATTCCGCCCGAGTCGCGTCGCGGCGCCCCGAGAAGGCGTGAGAGATCTTCGAGATCGCGTCGCAGAGACGCGATTCGTTTCTGTTTGGCGAATCGTTCGCGCGGACAATAGGGGCCAGGTGGAGCGGGTGAAGTAATTGAAATCGGGGCTGAACCAACGCGAAACGGTTTCGCTTTTGAAACACACACAGCCCCGAACGGGTCGCCGTTAATTAAGAAAATTTGCATGATCGTAATCGCGGCTTGTTAAGCGAAACGATTCCTACGACCTCGTTCCACCGCCTCCTGGTTAAATCGCTTTGGGTCCAGAGGAGTCCGCGTCTAGGAATCGATTTCGTAAACGTAACCGGCGTTCATGGCTGGGAATAGCCTGGACGATTATCCAATCGACGGATCGATTTCTTTCGCGACGTTAACGCGAGCCTCGGCCGCCGGCTTGCGTCTCAAGTCTCTCATGATCATGAAAGTGTAATTGCCAGAGCGGAGACAACCCGTTGGTACACGGCAACGTGTACACAGCGTGGCTGATTATTCGCTCATAGAAAATTCATCGTTGAGACTAATTGCGACTAATGGCATGGGGCTAGGATCAGCCGGGGTTAAGCTGCCGGCGGGATCGATTACGGAAATCGATTCGAAGGCGTCGCTACGAGAACTCGACATCGCGAAACGACACCGCGAAACGGCCGACAGAGTAATCGACATCGTCGCGATAGAAGGCGGGACGGAGAGACGAGCAGAGAAAGCTTTAAACAAAAGACGCGTCGCCGACCTCTCCTCCGATCCTCTCGTCCACATTGCCCTCGTCGTCGTGCATTATCGTCGCCGTTATAGTTGCACGCTCGTGACTACAATGCCCGGTCCCGTGTAAAAGGAGGCTGCCAATCGGGCAGATTCAGGCAGTTCCTGCTAACTTTCTCCAGTTGGTTGCAGCGAAACTCGGCTAGCTTCGAGTCATGATCTCTTATGTAGATCTACTTCTTCCTCATCTACCACCACCTCCTCCTCCTCCTCCTCCTCCTCCTCCTCCTCCTCCTCTGCGTCCAAACGACTACCTTTGTCACGCTTTGCGTACACCTCTCGTCGCTTCTCGTCTTATTCCTATCCCTGTCTCCAGCCCCTCTGGTGCCGCTTTTACGATCGTTCTTGCCCCGGAATCGCTCGCTTACCTCACCTCGTTGCAAGATACATATACATATATGTCTGTGTACATACACCGGCGATCCTTGGAGACACGCTGCGCTTTCTCGTCCTCCTAGCGAAGCTCGTTTGCCGACTGCACGGATTCGGGACATTGGACGTGCACGATCCGCGGTTTCACACAGCCAGACGCGCAAGAAATCGACTTCTTTTAAAACGCGACACCCTTGTGTCGTGATACATTGTCGTCAGTTAGCTTTTAGACCCGCTCGATCCAATCCTTTCGCCTTGGATAATTTATGTGAGATTCTTTAGATACCCGAGGTAAGAAGCACACGACGGCAAGAAGAACTCGAGGATGGCTTTAGTAAATTAACTGGGTGCTGGCCGGTTGCGCTCGTTTCGAGAATTATTCTTGAATAGCTCCGAAAAGGTGACACCGATCGTTGTACAACACACGCGGGCCAACGGTACACGAATTCGTGCAGCGGAACGTACATTTATTCCACGTGCACGGACGGTGGCGAACCGATTTTAAGGCGCAACGAATTCGGTCCATGCCGGACATTCGATCGCCATTACGCGCCTCAACGTAGCACCGCGGCTGATCTTTAAATTACCCTCGCCGGGTAGAAAGTTGCCAATTAGACCTGACAAATAAGCGACCGACAGTTTGCGCAACGATATTTATTAAGTGCTCGGAATTTGTTATTCCTCCGCCGGTCTTCTCACGGGGACCAAAATGGTGGACGCCCGTGGCGATACACGAGCTCCCACGATTATATTCCGTCCGGCACCAACGCATCCCAGTTTGCTTCCGGTTGTACCAAGACGCCCTGGCGCCTTCTTACACGAGCCAAAGGCACGGTATCGATCGTTCGCGATCGAGCTTTCACATCGCCGGCAATGTCGACCGTCGACGAGTGTTCACCCGCTCTGTCGATCGATTTCGACGAAAGCCCACTCATCGATGATTCTTCTCGTATGTCGCCCCGTTTCGTGTTACCCGATCCAGCATACGACGACCTGAACAATTACAAAGACCATAGAATCGGTTTGCCCAGCGACGCCTATGAGAAACACCTACGCCACCCGGCGCAAAGTCGCCGGTGCTCACGATTTTGCGCATTCGTTTTGCCTCGTTTCGCTCCCGATAGGCGAGCCGTGTGACCCACATTCGCGGAGAAGCTCGTGAGGGAATTCCTCGCCATTAGACCGCGGCGGACGTACTCGTTCTAACGAACAATAGAGATCCGCGTAAACGATAGCAGCGTACACCCTTCGTGAACCGATAGTGGCAGCCCTTTATTTCATTTTTCGCCCGTACTTTCGAAAGGTGCAGGCACCCATTCTATGTAGATACACCGGACGACGCGACGGCTCTGTTCGCCGTCCGCCACTCTGCCCTTCCGCCGCGTACGCACCGTAGCGATTCAATGGCCTCTAAATCTTGCCGCTCTATGAATAATTTACGCGTGTCGCGCTTTCTAATTGACAATTAGCCGCGACAAATAGCGTCATAAAGCCCTGCGGGTACACGCGAGCCGATATTTAGTTTGTTACCGCGTGTGCATTCACTCGCGTTGCGTAGGTATATACGCTGTTGTATTTTAGCGGGCATAGCCTCCCCTATAAATCTTCCCGCGTTACAAGAGCATCGCGACGCAACGACGGCCGAGCGTTGAGCGCGAACTTCTGGAAATATCTGTTTGCCAGGCGAGGCGCTTGCGAAATGCTCTATTCAGTTTACCGGTTACGATATATTGTAGCCTGTTTTTCTTGGAAACATTGTTCCTGTGCACGACATTCAATGGCCCCGCTTTGCTGTTCATTTCTGACAGAGCTCGCGCGCCGTTGGGTGAAAGTATCGGGATCCTTTGCGATTAGGCTAAACATTTGTTGCGTTTTCAACGTACCATGTACCAACGCAATGCAGTTGAACATTCGAGCAGCCCGAACGGGAACGCGTGCAATCATTTCCTCGAGTACCATAGTTTCCTTCGCAATTGTTCTCTTCGAGGTTCGCTCGAAGATCAATGCGTCGCGAGACAAAAACGGCCCAAATTGCGGGAAATAAAAACCGATAAAGCCCCTTAAGCTTTCGTCCCACTCCATAGGAAAGCACCTGGACATCCCCGCGTGTCGAATCGCGATCACGTGAACCAGCTCGCTTGGTCTCCCATTCTTGCAGTCGCACAACCACATCGCGATATCATTGCGGCGTTAAGGAGTGAGTCATTTCCTATTGACATTAAGAACGACAATCAAGCGGCGCGTTCCCCAGCGAAGGCAGCTCGCCTCTGCGGTCCCTTCCTCCATTTTCATAGCTCCTACCATGCTGAATCCAGTGTCGTTTCGAGCCCCGCAGTTTGACCTCGTTGCGCAATCCTCGCTCATCAAGAGAGTACGCGTAATACGTGCGCTTACGTCTCGCGACACACGCGTGTGCACGCGTTACGATGAATCTTGCCCCGTGATTGCCGTAGTCTCGTTGCAGCGAGCATCTTCAGCGAGCCCGTTCCGCGGTACGAGGAATACACATCTGCTATGATTTCCTACAACGAGGAAGACGAAGAAGGGAAAGGGGAAGACGAGGAGGTGGTTTTTGCCGTCGATGCATAAATTCCGCCGACTTTGCGTGCACCGTCTCATGAACCCTGGGAATCTGGGGTAAAAAGGGTCGGACAGGTTTACCAAGGTTCTTCTTTGTCCACCACCTTGTTATCGCTGTGCGCTCTCCTCTCGTTTTACACTTTAACCGCCGAGCACGTAACTGTGCTCGTTAATTTATTGATTACAGTTCTGCGCACCTCTGCGCGACTCGTGGGAATTCGAAATGATATTCCACCTTTTTCTTTCTGCAGTAGACTTTTCGGCCCTCGTCGCGTACATTTTCGAAACATCTTGTTCCCCGATACGATCTTAATATTTTTTAAGGAGTTGCTTTTTCTACATGATACCTACTTTAAATTTCTCTTGGAAGGAGGTTCACGGATGTTTCTTTTAAACGAACCGTCCTGCCGTATAAACAGCATTCACGCCTCGCGGTTTACGCAATCGCAGAGAAATCCTGCGATTATGTAAAAATTGCCTGCCTACCGTGAGGTCGTCGCTGGCAGTCAAGCCACGAATGGAGAGAACTTTTTTTTCTGCACGCGTGATCTCTGATCCGGAATCGGAGTGTCTGATTCGTCTCGGCCGTTTCCACTGAAATCGGCGTCCCTCGATTCTCGTGAATCACGAGTGTGTTTCTGGCCCGTGTACCGCGTGGACGCGCGGCGAATCGCGAATTTCACAACGAATCCCAATAGGAACCCGAGGGAGTCCTTCGCGATTATTCGAAAGAACGCTGGACAGAATACGCACAGGCCTGACCGCGGCCTGACACTTTCTTCTTGTCTCGCGACGATTGTTTCGCGCGTGACGCGAAACCAACCGTTTTCCGACACAGTCGCCTGTACGTCGACACCTTGACACGGCTGTCGTCTTTTAAGCATCGTTTATGTCCCTTTGGTCAGGCTGCTGGGACAGCTACATTGTTTCTCTTACTAACTTGCTAAATGTAAATTTTAAATTGATAATGCTCGCAATAAACCTGCCAACGGTACGCCCAAGACGATAACACATCTTCAATTTATAAATGTTTTATTACAAGAGTAAACAATTTGAACGATACAATGAAATGCAGTAAAATAATATCCGAGGTTAAAAATGATCCGAGGCACCAGCGATTCAACTTTATTCAAAAATAAAATCGTTTCAGATGAACGACATACCATTCGTTGCACCTGTGTTTCTCGCACAGAAACGCGCAACGAGTTCACCCGCAGAAATCCCGCGAAACATCCACGGTTCTCGCCGTTACAATTTGTCCAAGAGCGAGCAAAGAATTTCTACCGAACCGGCCACCGCGCAGCGGGAAGATTAAACGGGGCAAAACGGTTCCAGCTAAGATAGGAAGAAAAACCGTGTCGTCGGCGAACGGGTACGTGATCAGCATATCCCCGCCATGATCTCGCGGTTCCCGTGAGAAGCTTTTGCCCCGGTATAATCGTTAAAAAGTCGGTCGACTTTTCGTCGCGCTAACCAGCCGGTGAAATACGGGCGAATATTATAAATGTGGCCCGGCCTCGTAAAACAACGACTCACTTTACGGCGTATCGATATTTATCTTGCGAATTTATCTCCTCTACTTTCCGTCAGCGTAATAAACGCGGGCAATTTATGCGCCGCGAGGTGTAAGTTATATAAGGAAGCCACGCCGACGATATTTCAATTCCGCCTTTTATTTTGGTGCCGTGCCGTTCGATGCGCGGTTTCACGACGCGAAGTCCAGCGGGGAAATCACGACGAGACAAGCGCAGCCCCGATCGTCGCCTCTTAAAAACCGTATCCACCTGCGAAACGATTCGCGTTATTTTATCATAAACGGTCCGTCCGACAAAAATCGGCCCGCGCGCGGTAGCAACCGGTTCCAAACGAACGCGCCATCGGGTCGTAAATGTCCGATGGAACAGCTAAAACGCGGCCGAACTTAACGCGCCTGTCGTCCGCGCGAGGATCGTTTCGCGTACGCGCGATTCGACCTCTCGTCGCGCGCGCACTGGTTCCGACGGGCGAATTTTACTCCATTTAATGAACCACCGGGACCACGACCACTTATCGTTTTCGTGGAGAACTGTCGAAAGGAAGGTGGCAGGACGGGCGAAGAGATTGTCGTACAATCGAATGCTGACGTAGCGACCATTGGAACCGTGAAGCTCCGCGCCGATATTGATTTGCAAATTTCGCATTTCGTATATCCAGTGTGGGCAGGTCTTCGTCAAGTAAATCACGTTAAATTATTCCAAGCGATGCTCCTTTAATTCTGTACACAGCGTGCAATTTTTCAAGTCAGCCTTTTTACTCTCGCGTCGGCTAGTTTGTATTGTTACCCCCAAATTGCATGCTGACCGCTGTTATTCGCCATTTACCTGTCCAACATTTCCACTGCGCACTGCCCAATTGTCGGGACTGCTTGAATCGTTTTCCGTATACATATCGGTGTACTGTTTTTGCGAACGACGATAATGGCTTCGGATGATTGCTTTCTAGTTTGTCAAATGTGCATACGCCGCGAACAGCTGACGTGGCTCCGTAAAATTCATAATGATGCAGTTCTTCGATTCAATTTGTCGGTCGATACGAATTCGTCGGAATCGGTTTTATTGCCTCACGCACCCCCTCCTTTTGCCGCGTGTGTATTCAATGTGGGTAGAAAATCTGTCCTCTGTTCAAATATTTCCAAAACAGTTTCAATTTGCGTAATACCGCGAACCGATGTATCTTCCGCTCAGGTTCGTCCCTTGCCGATGTAATTAATGAAACGTTATCGCGACAATTGAATATCGCTGTTATTATACGCTGTATCATACAACCGTCTGTACAGCGGAACCAATGTGGAACGGCCCTTTACCCACGCGTTAATTTGTACACAACTAACTAAATTGGACAACAAGCTAGCACGAGTTAGAATCGCTTATTCATTAATGGCCGAGCGTTATCGCGATCGCAATTGATAGCATCGTAACCACCCCGTGTGACTCGAAACCGATCGGATTTCCGCTGGGATAATTCATAATTCGACCAGACGCATCGTGAAACTTTGACTAAAAACTTTTGATTCGTCGCGAGTGCATGCTCCTAAGGGATTAATATATCATGCGTCGTGCCGAGGCACGCGATCAGGATCGTTCGGTGAGATCGATTTGCGTACACGGCTGAGAACGTCAAAGAGCCTAATATTCCCAGGAGGGAACGGGACCGATTCTAATAAATGTCGGCGTTCGACGGACCCGGTCGTTATGAGTCAAAGGCGAACAGGAGGAATGTAGGAAAAAAGGAATACACGTCGAGGCGATGTAGTATTTAACTTTATCGATCAACTTTATAGCCGAAAGAGGGCATGAACCTTACTTATTACCAACGCCCACGCATTTATAAGGACGCTGTTAACGTGCGAGGCTAATTCACGTTGCGCCGTTCGCGACTCCGCCGGAACCCGAGCCAGAAGAATCTGGGCCATCGGCTAAACACTGGCCAATAAATCTAGGTATTATCGATACTCGGTCAAACGGGGAAAGTGTTCGATATTCCGTGGCGTCGATCGAGCGTTACGCCATTACGCGACACACCGCCGCGACGTGTGCTGCACGTCTGCGTTTACAATAGGGAGGGAAAGAAGGAGAGTGAACGAGAGGGATGATGAAAGGGGGAAAGGGAGGACGGGAGACAAAGGCACGGAATCTCAGTAGGTGCATTAAAAGCCTGGGCCTAAGCTAATTAAGGTTAAATCAGTTGCTGGTGTGCGTGGACACAAAGGCTGCACTCTGAAGAGAACGAAGTCGGTCATGGTGTACCGACATTAAGCTCGTTGCGCATACTCGTTGCTCTTTATGGAATCACGAACACGAAAGGTTCCAACGTGAATACCCGATCGCGATCTCCTCGAGATTCAAGCTTCGGCCCATAGGTCGCGGCGACAGGGTATAAGCTTCGAGTGTGCCTATGAGGCCCCTAAAAAGGGCCAGATGTAAGGAGTGGATCCCGCGGGAAAGGAAAGGAACGATTCGAACGGCGATCGCTTCTTTTCCCCTGTGCCAATCGCGGCTAATTGCTCCCCGAACGATTAACGTAATTGTTTTTAACTACATACGGCAAATGTCTCGGGACGCTATCGACCGACTGTAAATTTCGCCGCATACCGCGGCCTGATTGTTACCTGTCGTGGACTTGGTATACACTTCGATTGGTTACTTAGAAACGCTGGTTCGCTGGTTTCGAAACGGCCGCGAGGATTTCAGGATTTTGGTTGTGTCCACGACACTGTACAAATATAAGTATGTAGATCGTTCCTCGTGGTTACGAAATGATTTGCCGTAACGGAAGAATGGGCTGACTCAGCCCGCGAGGAATTACTCAATTTGTCCTGTCGATCGGTTAAATATTGAACGATATATTGCGGGCGAATATAAACCTCGCGAACGTGTTAGGAAACGTCCATGATTCGCTTGTACGCAGCTTGAATACATTTTATGATCGCAACACTTTCGATACGTTTGATAATGTTTAATTTTACAAAAACCGCAGCTCATATTTGAAAGCGCCGCGCATGTCGCTGAAGTGTATTCTGTTACCCAAAGATATTATTGCAGTAAAGAATAGGCCGATATTTTCTCCCCCTTCCGTGTACGTTATCTATCGAACAAAATTTGTTAAGAAATAGAAATTCGCGTGCATATCTACGTCAGCTTTTTTAACGAATACATTCGTCGATGTGCGAGAGTTTGCTGAACAGTAATCAACAAATTTGCACGGAAGTACGTGTCGGTGGGACAACTGGCAAACGCCGCGGCAGGTGAAATTGCACTTAAACTCGCCTTCTGCGTGAAAGCTACCGAACACTCTCGTTCACTGCGTTGCGCACCTGTCTCACGCACGGAATGATACTCCTCCAGCGTAATAGATTCGAAGGGGCGAAACATCACGGGCGCACTTTTATACGGGCCGAAATGCTTCAGCTGTTCAACAATCTGCCTCCGCTGCTAATATGTATTTGCAAGTAACGCGACACGCGGGTGTTGGTACACGCTATATCGCGATTATAGTATTTTGTTCCTTCGCGATAATTAATGCTTGCACGGGCATTGGTGCCTCTGTGCGCGATAATATTTTAACGCTGTGAACAGCACTTTCGAATGCGATTCTATTACATTGAAAGTTGCATCTTGTATATTTCAATTCCACGGATTCCTGGTAATTCCCGTTGATAGCTGGTTCACGTTGACTTTAAATTAGAAAAGAGAAAGGCCGGTCTTAAATGAGAATAGAATATTGGAAACGTGAATCGATAGAAAATCTGTCACGCCAGTAAGTAACGAGGCGGGCAAGTGTCTCTGCTCCCTTCGATGCCCCGAGCTAATCCCCGGATGCCAAACATTCCTAATTCTTATATGCTTATATACTTTCGTGAGAGGCACTGCCAGGCGTACGGCTATCTTTGGATATTTCTAAATGCGTCCGTCGCTCGGTAAATATTTTCACCTATTTCTCTCCTGTACTGTATCATCGAAGCATCGTGACTTTTCCTAAAAGAGACTTCGAGTATCGTTAATATTTATACGGTCCCTGGAATTTTCCGGAATCCGATATTTAGTGCGCGCGTGAGAGTATTAACGTGACAGCGTGTCGTCAATAATACTGTCCTGCCAAAGCGGACGTAGAAAAGTAAAGGAGCATCGATCGAAACCAATGGTATTCGCGTACGTGGCAACGTTCGCAGGATCGAAAACATAAATGTTGCGTTACAAACGAGGATAAGATCCGCCACCCTGACAGGCGTTGGTTACGCGAACCGCAAATATTTCCTGGGTGTCGGCGCGCGAGGTAACGTGGCAAACAAACGACGAGACACGAAAAAACATCGCTGGAGGAGCAATGCGGGGACCTGTTCCGAATCATTGCCCGCAATTTCTTATTCCCTTCTAACCGCAGGGACAGTAGGGTCCAGAGGGGGGGAGAAAGGCGGTAGGAAACGAGCCGCGAGGATCTTAAATACACCCGGGAGTGTGTGCAAGGGGTTGAAATGAAGATGAGCAACCATGATTCCTCTCGCAACAGCGAAATGAAATCGTTAAGGGTGATCCTGGTATCGTTTCGCGATCCCGGCCAGTCCGGCCAGTGGCCATAAATGAAAGGAACAAACGCTTCTTATCTTCGGGATCGATTGCAATCGCCGTGGTTTTCTTTTCTATCTTCTCCTTCGAACCGTTGCCATTAATCAGATCGCACGGGACTTCAAGCAATTTCGAAGTACTCCGTGTTACCGATTACTGGATCGAATTAGAACGTTATCAATCCTGAACGTTGAATCTCGCGTGACACGTGTACACGACCGTGCTCGCGTAATTAATATGCACCGCCGCGGGAAAGAGGATTATTAAAACTGGATGATGAATGATCGTAGCTAGGGGACGCGACTAGGATCCAAGGGGGTGGGGGCTAACATTGCGACCGACCCCAACTTTGCGGTTTACTTTCCGACGAGTGTAGGGAAAAGCAACCCTGTACGGGAGATAACAAGAGAGGTGGCTGCAATGAGATATTGGAGAATGATTTCATAGTTGCATTCCACGAAGAGAGAGAGAGAGAGAGGAAGATACCGCGATGTCCATCTGGAATAATAGAATACCATTTGCCATTGTGTTCTTTTCCATCTCTCTTTCTCGTTTTCTTTCTTGCCCTTCCAACCTTCCCTTCTGCCTCGTTCTCCCTGTCCATCTCACTCTCTCTCTCTATATATATATATGTATCCTCACACATCTGGCGCGTGTAAACGTAGATACAAATAGACGCGTGTAAGAGTGTAGATAAAGTGCAGCCACCTTCCTCCCCCGTAATATGGTACACCCATGGTGGGTAGAGGCATTATGCCGTGCGGCGCGTTTTACCGTGGATTATGCAGCCCGCACACGTATGCCCGCCGCATTATCCCCGTTCGATTCTCGTGGAATTCTGGTATATACGTCCTCAAACCCGTGTATCGTCGCGGGAACTCCTGAAAAGGCGTCTTCTCGAGGAGACCTCCGCTTTCGAAACGAGCCACATCCTCCAACCTATGCCCGTCCTTTCACCCTGCCGCGAGTTTAAGAGACGGCACACGCGAACGCCCGGGTGCACACACGCGCCGCGAAACATCATTTCTCGACCATTGAAATGCGTAATGACGTAAGTTGACGCGCGTACACGAAAGTCTCGTGACGAAGCTGCGGCACGGATCCCGATGAAGCGAGGACACCCCCGATGAGCAACGCCGCGGCACGAATTTTCACGTCGATCGATTTCACGGGCAGGTGTACCGCGGCACCTCAATTATTACGGGGACACGGGCGACGGTAGGATGGTCGGCATGTCGCTGTCCCGATGGGTGTACAATAATGGATAGTCTTTTAAGATTCCAGACGTGGTGGTAACAATGAGGGATGAGGGGAGGGACCATTGTCTTGGCGCCTCGAGATCGGCTGTGTGTCGAATTCCAGGATACGCTCGCAGTGGCGTAGCCGATCTGTCTTGACGATCGATCTCCGGGGAGGCATTCGTCTGATCAGGTTTTAAAATAGATTACGATCAAGGACTATACAATGTAGGTATGTAAGTGCGGTGGAACGCGCGCGGTTTCACGAATCTTCTTAAATCCACGTTACACGCGTGTCCGCGTATTAGCCGTCGTTACACGCTGTTAGTCTTCAATGCGAACGTCGAAGAACGATTCTTTATTTCCACCCCTATTGCTTCGGAGAGAAAAATTTTCATCCTAGGGTAGACACTCGCCCTTTCCCCGTTCCGAGAAACGACCACAATGAGGCTACTCGAAATGCAACAAAGAAAACCTCACAATGGTCGCCCGCTAGGGGCAAGAAGCTGTTCAGATTCTATCTCTCCAAGTTCACGCGTTCCCGACGCCAGTGCTCACGCTCGCCGTCAAGGACATCCGATCGTTTTACAAATTAAATACGTACACCGCCGTGGCGATCGGGGCTGAAGGGGGGCGCTAATGCATTATGCGAAAAAGATAGCGAGAAGCGTGCTCGTCTCTCGTCCGTAGAATCGAGAAACCGGCCGGTAATATGTATAAAAGAAGACCGTAGAGACCGATTTCTATTCTGGTGGCTCCATTGTTCCAGCGGACACCTTGACGCGCATAAACGTTCGCTAATGGCTAATGGATCCCTGCGATCTTTCACGCCGCAACACGCGCCTTTCCGAATTCTCTCGAGTCGTGCAGGTGTCAATCCCGCTGAACCGGAGATCAATTAGCCGGACCGTCTATATCGTCAATATCGAAGATAAACCTTCGTTCGGCCATGCAGGTCCGTCTCTATTTCTGCCAGCAGAAATAATCCGCTTGACGAAGGTAGTGACGCGCAGTGATGCGTTCGACAGACATCTCGAATCACGATCGGGATCGTTGGGGATTCGATGCGACGCGTCCGATCGCAGTTGAAGCGCAGGGTCATCGCCGCGATGGATCGGTAATGAAGCGAAATGGATTCGAGTCGGCGAAGGCGTGGAAACGTGTGGATGTGCACGTTGTGGAACGCGACTGACGAATTCGGCAACCGCGGCTGAATAATGATGATCGATGGCCGTTGAACATTTTAGAAGGCGCGACAACGCGGAGGATCCGCGGCGAGCTTAAACGAATCCGTTTTCCGTTTTTTTTCGTCGAGCACGAAATTGTTTGAACAGGCGGGTTCGCCGGGGAGTGGGAAGTTCATGAGATCGCAGACACGAATATCGAAATTGTCTCTACAATTTGCGTGTAATTAATCAACGTGCCGACCCGCGGCACGAAAACGCGGAATTAAACGAGCGAGTTGGCCGCAACGCCGCAAGAGCATGAACGAACGCGAGAGGTAGCCGTCTAAGGAACGGTTATCGCTGTATCGATCGTCGAAATCCGTGCAATAAATCGCTGCAATAACGACGGATTAATTTATCATCGGACCGCGCGCCTCCGGGTGATTTATTTTCTGCGGCAACGTCATCGATACGGATGCATTAATAACGCCGCGGTCTTCTTGATTCGCGGCCCGAGCCCGTTTGGTAAAAGGGGAAATAATCAAAGCACCTTGGCACATTACAGTCAAGGGCCATTAGGTGATTATACGATTCGCGAAGCTGAATTATAGATACCGATGCACCACGATCGGCCGAGCGTAAGCGTAAGTTTCGGTATTCGGTATTCGCCCTGGGACTTTCCACGGAATTACCATTTCCGAATCGTTGCACCTGGCTTCCCGAATGACTGCCGATTGGTTCCAGCCGACTATAGACCCTTGAGAACCGAAGAAGCTGAAATGTGCTCTCCTGCGGCTAATGCGCGCACAGCGTTTTCGGCTGTCCCACGCGATCTCTTTTCGGAGGCCACTTGAAAATTCATTATAGGGCCGGCGCCCGTTTGTGAACTTTCCAAAAAACTTTTGTCCCCGAACTGTTTGTCAAGTGGAACTCAGGCACCCTGCGTTGCAGCGTTTCCGATCCCGGGTCGACTTTTGGTAGAAAAGGGAACAATTTAGTGGTGCGCATCTTTTTTCTTCTTGCCCTTCATTGAAACCCTCGCGATAAATAACATTTTATTCTGACACTTCATTCGGGAATCGTATTGAAAAACATTGACAGATATACGTAACTTTTCTTTCCAATTTTATGCAACTAACCTTATCACCATTTTTTTTGCAAACATTTTTGTTAAGCATTCACCAAATGGAACTTTTGCGGCAGACACACTGTTCACTAAATTGAAATTCATTTGTCTCTTCCGTTACCAAGAATTAATCGTCGTCCATTCTCGTATGACGCGGCGTGTAACGCGCTGTATCGGGCAATTTATTAAAAATTCGTCTCACCTTGATACTTTGAACAAAAAAGCTTCACCCGAACGAGGAATTGAATTACATAAGATCAAATCTCCTCATTGTTAACACGAGAACTACCAAGGTTGATACATCAGAGAGCAAAGGAATTCGTGTGAAAGCATCCAGCGAATCATCGAGGGGAGATATTTATTGATCGCGTGGGCCAGCGAGACGAGTAATCAACGCAGTCGATCGCAAACACGCTGGAAGGTTGTTGGAGCGTGAATCCCAGATCATTCGCGGGTTTTCCGTAAACGGCTACGAACGTACAGTGGGGTTCTAAACCAACGCGGGCACACCTGCCTCCCGAAAAGACCCTCAATCGTCGAGAAAGACGAGAACGATCCTCGAAATGGTCATCCCTCGTTCCTGTGTACATAGGATTTGGCTTTTCAAACGGCGCTTCTTTTCCAGAAGTCCGCGAGAACCGCAAGAATAACGATCAATATTTACGAAGCACTCTCGTCTCCATGACTCGTGATATTTATACAACCTACCGATCGTAGTGCCTCTTCACCTCCTTATCCAGCATGCATCCGTTTGATATCTTCATCGTTCTGGTCGGACCTCTCTCCTCTCTTTCTTCCGCAATCGTGCCCGATCGAGTCGCTGTGCTGGAGCGAAAAAGGAAGGATAACGAGAAAGAAAGTAGCCGAGAGAAGCCAGAGATGTGTAACATACGGATCGTGGGTCAACGATCGGGACCTCGATCGGCTGTTTGTTTGAGAACGATTTAAGGATATCGCGGTATGGAACGTGACTTGACTCTATTAAGGTTCCGAATGCATATAACCCTTCCTGCTGCCTTTCCCTTTACCTACGTCTGTTTCGGGTATATACTTATTTGCAGACGGTTAGGGTCGCTCTTTGCTATGTTAATGCAATGATTAAACAGTAGGTTCAGAGATTAGGGAGAAAAAGGTACGGTAATTGGGTGCAGTATACTTATTTAAGTTAATTCTTGAGGGAAGTTTTTAACACTGCGTGCGACGCACATTTTTGCGCGCTCCAAAAAAACTTTGGATAATCTAATCGTTTGTCGTAAGAATAGGCAAGGCTTCGTTGGCTTGGTAACGTAACGAGAACATTCATTTATTTTTAATTCATTGAGTCGTCGACACGCGCGCACGAAAAAACATTAGAACGAGATATCTCGTAACTCGGCCACAACGTTCGATTTTCTATATACGAGATACATATCTCGTGACCCGTACGCAAAGTGTTAATAAATGATGGTATTATGGAAGTGATAGATATCGAATGAATGACACTTGTATTTCTCACAGAGATTTCTTTTTTATTGTAACTCGCCATTCACACGCTTACACTGATTTACTTCATTGATATTTCGTACAACGGAACGTTTCGACGAGCTTCTTCTCACTCGAGCACGATATTAACAGTCGCAGCCTCATGGGAGAGTACAGACAGACTCACCGTCGAGCATTAATGAGCCACTCGAGATTCGGCCGCAGACGCGAACAGACGTTGCACGAACGTTTAATCACCTGTGATGAACAAAAAATACAAGCAACAGTTATAATCGGTTCTTCATATTTCTCTTATTATATTTCTGTCCGTTCGCTCGACAATTCTATTATTTACAACCACCCCGGGTCCGTGGCACAAACCATCGAAATCAGGCGACAAAGGAGCCTTCACGTCTAATAAATCACATTACCCCTTTGAAATATTCTCTTACTCCAAAAACCCACACACCATTTGACAACCACTATCCACCATAAAGAATACACAGAAGAGAACTTATGGGCCAAAAAAAATGTTTCCTCCACTCTGCCGCGATCTATGTCCCATCCATACGAAGAAAATCTTTGGAATCACAGAAATCGGGCGTGTTCCCCATCCCATATTAACGATTCATCGACTTTCTAGTGGCATGGTGAATCGCCTCTCGCCGCTTAGGCCCAATAGAATTTCAAGCATTACATTAGTCGGTCTAATGACTGACATCGCAGTCCGTGAGTGAATACCGCTTCTTTGAGATCAGAAAGAAACGAGAAACAAGTCCCCGGGAAGATCATTGCAAACACAAGAGCGATACAGAGGATGATCGTCTCTGGTTCGCGTGGAGGGCGCCACGTACTCGACAGCATTTCCTACGAAAGCACACCACGTTCACTTGCAACGTATCGCTCCTTCGTTTCTCTTCAAATTTTACACAATTACTTTACGGTACAGATCGCACTGTCTATCACGAATACCGTGAAACTAAAACGCTACGCAAATATTATTAATAAGACTTCACTGACTAGACCCGTTACAAGAGTTCACACTCCAAACGTATATATATATATATATATACACACTTTCCGTCTGTCCATTACTTTGCCTCACTATTTTTAATCCCCATATCGTAAGTACGTGTTTCTATAACACTGGAATAACATTCGACTTTAATTTACACAAATAAATCTCGAGCCTCGCTCCAATGATCGACTCCCACTGTACCCATAGAGGCCTATAACTTTCAACCGAACAGAAACTGGAGCTCCCCTCGAGAAACCGAAAACACAAAATCACGCCACACCATCGAGAACGAAACGGCAGCCGTGAAAAGTGCCGAAAAGCATCGGGACGCGTAGGGTGCGCGCCGAAATTGTAACAGGAAACGAGAGAATTAACGACGATCGTAAGTCAAGAAAGCACTCTCGCTCTCTTAAAAGCCTCCGCGTCTATGCGGACGAGAAAAGAAAACGACCGGGCGGAACGCTAATTCATAGCTCGCGAGGGTCTCGAGGCGAATCGTGATCCGGACTCGCCTCCTTCGACCTAAGCACGGTCGTGCACTCGCGCGTCCATGCCGCGAGCTGTATGGAAATTTTCAGTGACGGTAATGAGGCTTAAGGGACGGTTGTGTAATCAGTGCGCCCCAACTCGATGGAATCAATGTTCCAGCGGGGCGGGCGTTCTGGAAATTAAATTCCACGCGAGTTTCGCAATTTCGCGGCACGCTGTTGGCGCCCACGGTATTTATCAAGCCGGCATGCTTTTGTTAATGAGTGTCAAACGACGCCACGGCGTCTCCGGACTCTGATTAAGCGAAAACACTGGATCACGTTGACGCGAACCTTCTTTAACTCGATCGTCGTGCTAGCGCCGTTTCCACTGACTTCGGACGAACCGCGGCAAAATCGTTGGATGAGAAAAGGGAAATGGTTGATCGACATTTTTTCGAGGCAACTAGTTTTCTGTTGGTTCAGCTTGGACGGATCGGCGTAAATGATAGATTTCGTTGTCGTTACTTACGTGCGTGTTACCCTCGATTCTTAATCCATTTGGTCGAAATTCTGTAACGGCGCTGTGCAATTTTACGTTCAGTTTAATGAATTTAAAGGTATCGTTACAAGCGCAATAAAAATTCCGCGGAACAGTAGCGAGCGACGAGGATGGGGTAAGCCTTTTTTTGCACCCCGGCGAAACGTGCCGCGTGCAAGGCGATATTAAACGAGTGCGTTGCACGATAACCAAGGATTTAAGCAGGAAATTACGTATCTTATCTGCGCCGGGGTAATTATGCGACTTCATTTAATGGTGTTCAATCGACTCCGAAAACTCGGCCCCTCGGCACCCGAACACGGCACGCGATGAATAAAGTCCTTCCTGCGCTGCCCGCACCGAACGTAATTCCCCCGCGAAAATTGCTTTTAAAAAAAAATCCAATTCCCGCACCTCGTGATTTCGCCGCGGTTGAAATTCGACCGAAATTCACGCCTCTCCTCCTCGCGTCGCGTCGTTTCGATCAAAACTACCCTCACGTTTACGGTCCGCGTTCGTTCGCGAACACCAAGCGAATCAAACTCCGTCACTCTCGTCAAAAAATCTCCAAGCTCCTCTCGTGGCACGTTCAATCCCATGTGAGCAACGTTGATACCGCGCGAACGATCGCTCCAACTCGAACGCCTCGAAGGAGACGAAAAAAAGTAAGACAAAAAAAAACCTTCAACCCTTTCTCTTTCTTTACTCCTCTCCCTACGACGACGTACAAAAGAGATTTCACCGGGTGCACAACGATTCCACCGTGCGAGAAACGAGAATCTCGCGTCGCGTTGCAAGACACTTGTCGTATCCGGCGCACTCTCGAGCTTCGAAACGGAGCAAAGCGACGGGAACACGCGGCCAGGGAGAGCCACTCGGAAACTCGCGTCTCGCGAGCAGGCGGCGTAATACCGCGTAGCCGCGGACCGAGGCACGACACGTCGACGACCGACGGAGGGAACGAGGGTCCTCGGCGTTCGGCCGCTTTCGCCGTTCCTCGGCGTTCCCCGACACCCCCGGTTGGCGTTCGAGTCTGCCGACGCGAGACGAACGGCCGCGACAGTCCGTTCGGCCGACAGACGCGTCCGCGACACCGAGCAAGAAGGTACCGTTCTCTCTGCGCTCAGAGAGCTCGTCCCGACGCAGCTCCGTACCACTCACGACGATCCTTCTCTAAGTTTGTTCGGTCGAGTAACGTGTGTCGACGTGCAGTAAAATAATTGATCAATAAGTGGAGGTACAAGTTCGTTTCACAGTGTTTCGTCGATTTGTTTTTGGATATTAAAAGGACCGCAGGACTAAACCCGTTTTCGTTTAACGTTCATCGTGGAGATAGTGAAAGAGCGTCGCTCCGTTTCGCTCGCTACGCGACCCGTGCGAATCGCAAGTGCGTGAGAAAGTACGGGGGTGTGCTCCGTGCAAGAAGGATACCGCTCCGTTTCGCTACCTTTCTTGTGTGCTCCTCCCGTGAGATTCCACAGTGCGATCTGAAACGATCGGAGTTTCTTGTTCCTCGTTCCTGGTGGCTGCCAGGATAGTCACGGAGTAGACTGGTGCTTTTATATACAGTGTCTCGAGGGTTTCAGTGCTCTGTAGCTCGTCGATATTTCTTTGTGAAAAGGGAGCTTCTGTTCTGGATCTGAGTACCCTCGCCCGATCCAGGGAGGCTAAGATGATTGGCATGTTCACGGTGCTACGGTGATTTTGTGTGATCCTGTCGCTGAGCGTCGGATAGTTTTCTAGCTCCGAATTGCTTTGGAGCAACGACCAGTGAATTTTAGAAAAATCATCTCCCCGATGCGCGACGTGTTCGTTGGTAATATCAGAGACGAGCTTTCACTGGTAGCGTGTCGTCGTTCCGTGCAGATTTTCGTAAAATTGGACCAATGAGAGGGCTAGCAAGGTGCGCTCCAGGTGAGAGAAGCACGGGGTGGATCCATGGAACGCGTACCTCGGTTGGAAGCAGCCGAGCACCGAAAAAATTTCACCGGTTCTAACGAACAATCGCCGACTTTCGTGGATTCCATCGAAGAATCTCGCGATTCGTGAAGTCAACGATCGACGACTATCGGTCCGTTAGACGCGCCGATCGAAGACATCCAGCCCGAGCAGTGTTGTACGTACAGTGTGTAGGTACGCTGTTCCTCGTACAGTTCGACGTATACCCGGTAATGTTTCGAAGATAGCCAGGCGACGGCAAGGATACGCGAATCGTAAAGTTTCACGCTGTTCAACGCGAGATACAGAGAAAAAGAAAGAAGAAAATTACCGAGAACCAATCTGACGAGGCTAGTGCAGTGTGGATGTGGTGTCCGTGCAACGGTGGTGGAAGGTGGTTGTGGACGACAGCAACAGGGGTGCAGGTGTCGTAGTTATTGTTATTCTTCTTGTTATCGTCGTTGTTGTTAATTGTTGTATCTCGGTGAACGGTGGTGACGCAGTGCGCGCTGCACGTTCGTACACGTTGTTACGATGGTTTCCACGTCTATTGTAACTTTGGTGTTCCTCGTCTGTCTGCAAACGGTCTTACTGTCCACTGTGAGCAACTGTGCGAAGACGATTAGCATGTACTGGAACACCACCAACTCCATGTAAGTGTACAGTGTTTTATTTCTTACTACCCCCGGATGGGATATTATACATACACGCCCACGTGACTTTTCCCGAAACGTCGACAAATTTTTTGTTCCCATCCGTTTGTTGATGTCACGCGAATGTGTACTGCATAGATGCGTGTACTGGCACGCGTGCCAAAGTCTCGAATCGTTGCCGTCCGTAGGATCGATTTCTCGCGGCGTCGTCGTTGCTTTTGAGTAACGATCCCCCGCTCCGTCCGCTTCCGGCGGAGCTTTTATCGCGACGTGCCGCGGTATCGTGTCTGCCAAAATTGCAGGGTGCATCGCGACGTCGCGCACGCTTTAATGCGCTCACGAAATGGCCCGGACCGTGGGGATCGTTTCGACGCCGACGTCGTCCAAATCGACGGCTATAAAAGCAAAGAAAACGGCGATTTCCAGGGGTTAGAAGCACGGGAAATTGCGCCCGGCGTGCCACGCGGCAGATCGATTTCCTGTCCGTTTGGGGGGGTGCTCGAAGTTTACCTAACTGCTTGTAAAATCATCACTAAGCGTCCGCTTCCTTGTTCTCCGCTCGCATGAGCTCGATGTTCCTCGAACTTAAAATTCCTGCCGTATGCTTTCATTCTCGTGGCAGCACACGGTGGAGCGAAGCGCGACCGTGAAAAATAGTGACCGGTGAAAAATATTGTTATAATTGCAATATGTGATATGTGCCTAATTATTGTATGGATCGCGTATTACATATATGAATTTTCGGAGCAAGTGTCACGCGTTGTCAGGGCAATAGGTTTAACTCGTTCTTCACGGAACTGCTAATTGCTTAGAAAAATTCGATTGTCACCAGCATACGCAACTGTGTACACGGGGAAAGTTGCAACAGACGCGTTAAGTTACCGAAAAATCTCAATTGTTCGCCGCCGTCAGCGAACGTCCACGCGAGACAATCGACCATAAAGTGCTAACTAGGGCATTACCATGCAAGAAGGGGCAAAAAATGCGGCAATTCAGTGTGTACACCACTCATCAAAATTCCTCGCGACGCGTCCCGTATTGCACGCCGTCATAGTTTCACGCGAGACGTGTAAATTTGGCCTTCGTAACAAGCCTCGTTACTTTATCTGGGGAGAAAATCTATAAACGTATCCTCCTGCACGTTTCCTGCTCGGACGTCAGACAAAATCGGTGTGGCGCTCGTCAAAGCAAAACGGCGGATCCAATTTACCACGCAGCCAATTAAATCCACATTAACTTGTTAAATTAATTTGTCACGGTATTTTTCTGCCCGCGTGCGGAAATCACTGGGAAGAGAAATCCCTCGTGCTTATGCGCCGGGACGCCCGAAATCGACGGGCAAAGGTGGCTAGATTTCACGTTAAAATCGTCGAGGCAGCCGTAACCGTAACAGTGTCGACGAATCAAGCTCGTAAGACGCCCGTAACGCTCTCGTTTTTTTCTTTTCTTGTTGCACGAGGAAGCGGTGTCTTTATACGCGGCTTGTTAGCCGAGCAATTTCTTTTGCGTTTTTGCGCGACGATTTACGTAGTTTGCGATACTTTTTAGTATCCTGCCTGGGGAACACGTAAATCCACGCGATACGTGCGGACGAGAACACTCGAGTCAACATTATAATCAGCGTGATACCATTTTTTTTTTATTTATCCTTCCTCTCCTTCTTCCTTCCCTTTTGCTTCTGTTTCCCCGAGTGCGAAAAACCCGCTTGACGCGTAATTTTCTTCACCGTCTGGAATTTCTTGCCGATCTTTTTCTCGATCGCCATCGCCGCTATCCCGCGAGCTAATTCGATCAGAGATGGAACGGTCGTAAAGCGAAATTTTTGTCCCGAACCCGTTCACGAGGCCTGGCGCGCCGCGTCGAAGATCGTCGAAAATTATTGGAAACTGGCGTGAAGTTGTGCCGTACAGAGTATCGTTAAATTACAATACGATGTCAGAACGAGATTTCAGGTGACCGTTCCAAAAGTATCATCGTGTTATCTGGGAAATGTTCCATAACTTTTTACCGCGGCGACGTGTGTCCGTAAGGGTTCGGCGTATTCAGGTACCCCGGGGTAGAGATGTATGCGTGTGCATCGCACAACGAAATCCGGGCACCCTATTCTCCTCTCTCGTATAAGGCCCCAACGTCCGGCTGACTTTGACGATCGGTTTGAAGTCGCGCATGCATTACTTACAGCCGAGACGAGGTGGCCGGCTGGAAGTGTGCGTGCGCGTACGTGTGAGAATCCATTTCGCGAAGGAGAAGGACGTTGTCAGGCTGTCTTCTTCGTGGGACGTACGGAGGGCAGTAAAAAACACGTCCCGCGCGGGGGAAAAAAAATCGAAAAGGAAGTAACGCGTATATAGCGAGCAAACAGAAGAAGAGGGAACGGGACAGAGGGGGGAAAAAATGCGTGGAAAAAAAGAGAGAAGGACTAGCAGAAAAGAAGTGTGCCCTTCTTGAACGCGAGGAGACCGCGCGCCCGGTTGGCTGTAAATCTTGGCCGCTTATTGGAAAATCGAGATTCGCTTTAAGGTACTGGGCATAAAAATGAACGGGTGAAAGCCGCGAGGTGCGGCGGGGGCGACGGTGTTTGAAAAAAAAAAGCTGTCAGCGAGGCATGAAAACCAGTGGCTCCTTGATTATCATAAATCTGTTTCCATGGGATATACGCTGGGGGGCATATTCTCTACTGGCGGGCTAAAGTACGCGAGGGCTGACGTTTACTGCCTCGTTGTGTTTTCGACGAGGAATCTCCTCTTTGTAACCACGGCGAGGCTGTATTAAAAACGATTGCGCCGCTATAGTTGGGCGTGTCGGGCACATTACAGTGACGTAATATTCATGGAAAACGCCGTAAACGTCCTCCGTTAAATCGTCGGCGAGACCTTCGGATTCCTTCCGTTGCGGCGAAATAGCGTATACAATTCGATCGTTCTGCAATCAATCGTACAAACAACTTCCCCGAGACGCTGTTCGCGCAATAACGACAGCACTGGTACGATCGTGGCAGCAGATGCTGCAGCGCGCCGCTGGAAACTTCAATGCCGGGCGAGGAGATCTCCCGCGGCAGATTATTGAACTCTCCGCTCTCCGTGGCTCGCGCGCGCGGCTAGACGATTCTATCGGGTCCAGGAAGGCATGGAACGGTCCATGCAATAAGTATTTCTGGTTATCGTGGGCTTACGGTTTCGTATTCTACTTGTCGAGCACGCACGCTTTACACGTCCTGTCATATTTTTCACCGGCCACGTCGTTAATTCTCGTGGTAGACAAACGTGTTGACAAAGTGTTGAACTGCACCTAATACATATCTCACGATTAACATTAACAGCCGATATTTATCGACATTTCGAAGATGGTTGGGCACATTGATACGATATTTATGGAACAAGTGCTTATACACGTGGTGTACAGTGCATACAGAGTTTTGCAACGACTTGGAAAGCGATATTTGTTAAATTTCAACGGACAGTACAGCGGGCGTTTCTTAATTGTTCTTCTTGTTTTACGGAATTCCCTTTCGCGCGTAGGAATGACGTATACCGTTCAGTCGGCGAAAGGGGTCGCGCTCGTGATTTTTAACTGGCGCAATGAATTATTTGACCGAGCAATCCCGCGACACGCGTCGAAAAAGCGGGGTCAATAAGAACTGGTTGACGTTTTACGAGCGATCTTCCAAGAAGTTGGGAAACCGGCGTCGAGTAGTCCAGCCGACTGTTACTTTAACGCGGGTCCAATTATTCTGTACAGTAAGTCACGTACACTGGCGAGCACCGGTAAACTTAATGAATGGCAAGTTGGCGAGATACCAAGTGGCTGTGACACGTTTTGCCAGAATTCTCGATACCGACGAGCGGCGCTCGGCGAGCTCCCAGCTTCGTTTCCGTGGAATCGTTCGTCTCGAAGTAATTCTTGCCTGTCAGGTTTGCACTCTTAACCGTGGAGCTGGCGACAGGCGTGAAGAATTTCGTTAGACTCGTTATCTCTCTCGGTCGCGTACTTTTGCCAGACCGCAGCTCGATATTGGTGTGCGCGGTGCGCAATTGTTCTTTCTCGGCAGAATCGTGCACGCGGATAAATTCATTCGCAGTCGACGATTGCCCGGGTATAATAGTTTTCGGCAGAGTCGGGCGTTAATCAGGCGCGGCCCGAAATTAGGGCGCGCACCGTAGTACGCTCGGCCGAAAATGCTTAATCCCGGCCGACGTAGATTCCATAAACCGCTACACTTTAACGCGGCCTCGGTACCGTTATTAAATTGCCGGCGTACACGCCGCGAGAAGCTCGTCTTTTTAAAACCACCAGAGGTTCCTATTATCCTCCCGCAGTAGCTCCGTTTCATGGCGCTTTACAGCTTCGGGTATTAAGGCAGCATCGATTTGCAGCGGCCACAAATCAGTGGTTTCCCCGAGGAAACTAGTACCCTCCGTACCGAGGATTAAGAATTCGCTACTCGATTCACGGAAACAACCAACGGTGGGCGCGCTGCTGCCCCGTCGAATCACGCGTGGACAAAGAAACGTTCTTGGTCGCGACGGGCCGTGCGTGGCAAGTGTTTTCAACATTTGGCAAATCTCGACGAACAACCGTTCGCGCTGATTCGTCGGACGTAACGAGTGAAACGGTAGGGTAGTAACGCAGCAGCAACTAAATAGAACAAAAAATGGGAGAACCCTTTAATCACGGTGGAGGATAATGAACGATGAAGCTCCGCCGTGGGCAAATTGCACGGAAGTCAAATGGTGCACTGTAAATAGCTCGCTGCGCGAAGTATCATCACGAACAGTGTGAAATCTCGTATATTTACGCGCGGTGTGCAGCCCTCAAATCATCGGTTCGCGGCTCGCTAAAGCGACGCCCTTCGTTCGGGAAAATTGAAAACTTCTCACGGTTCCGGCGTGCAACGATCTGTGCACGTCGGTGCTTAATTCGGTGGCCGTTGAACACTTTCTCCTAGCGGGCAAGCGCGAGCCTCGATACGGCAATGGCGCGTCAGAATCGAACGGAAGATAAAACTGGTAACTTATAGTCCCATAGCAGCGGCGATTGAGAAAAAAGGAACGCGAACACCGAGAGCGCCGTCGTAAAATTAGCGGATTATGAATGGCCGGTGCGCGCGTTTGTGGATTCCGGAGGGACGTCCAGCGTCGCGTAACGGGCCGCAAATTAATTATTCATCATTAAAGGCTAACGGGCCTTAATGGCGTCACGTCAGCGCGACTCCGCGCGAGAAAAACGAGACGCGGGACACGCCGGTGACGTTTACGAGTGCGCGGACAGCACTTAAATATCTCCATGAACTTGCGGGACGCCTTCGTCCTGTTACCACGTGTTTCGCGTTCCACAAGCCTAGCTGGATCAAAGAGGCAGTTCCTGTCGGTTTCTCGCGAGTCGCGCGAACGTCGGCGCAGGGGTTCGCGAAAAAGCGCGAAAATGTCGCGCCCGAGCGAAGCCTAGAATACGCCGCCGATTGATTTACGAACCCATAAAGAACGGCCACTTTCGCGTGATTTACTCCCCAACGGGAAACGATTGTCGCTCCGCGGCACGGCTGCCATTTAGAGAGCGGATCATTGCGCCTAATTAGGCAACGAAAGCGGCGGGCAAAAGAAGTGAAGGAAAAGGCGGCGAAGAATCGTTCACGGGATGTTCCGCGACGCGAGTACATGCGTTGCAACGTGTCGAAGCGGCGACCCATGCTCCGCCCGCTTCCTGTCGCTCGTGCAGCACGCGTGTACGAGTTAACTGGACGTACCGAAACTCCGATGCCATTAATTTAACCCCGAGTTATGCCGATAATCCGGCGCGCGTATCTCTCGATATCGACGTGCCGTAAGGATATATTCCGTATTCTTCGTCGTTAGCGTTACCAGGCATAGGAACTCCGACCGGGGAAAAAGCCCTCTCCCTTTCCCTCTTTCTCTCTGTTCCTCCCGCTCCGTTTCTGGATAGCTCGAGCTGAGAAGAGAGAGGCCGGTCGAGGAGGCACGTTTATCTCCAACAGAGTCTGGCGGCTGGCAATAAATCCCGGCGTTATCAGTATTAAATATCTTCCGTAAAAATCCGCAAAGAGGCCGAGAAACAAAAGATCATTATTAGCGTAAGCACGCGTGTACATCATTACTCGGTGTGTCCCGTGCAACCAGTGCTCTCTCCTCCCGCTTCTTGCTCCGGCAACAATACGGTGCCTTACACTCGAGAGTCACCGGCGTAAAGGGAGAAAAAGCGTACGTCGGGGCGTTACGAGCTACGAGGACCCGCGTTACGGTTAATTAAGCGGGAACGGAGACTCCCGCTGGGCCAATAGTTACGGATCGCTTGGAAACTGGAGACCACAGACGCCAGTCAAGAAAACGTATCCGAAAATTACGACGGTGGTCGTGTACGAGAGGAACGGTCAGCTGGTAAGATCGTCAGAAAAGTGTCCTTTCTGAACGGCAGCTGTTTCCTGTTCGAACAAACCCTCCATCGGCTTCTGTCTGGTCCATGGGACGAGGAAAAAAGGTGTGGCACCCTTGACTATCCGGAGTAGAAACCCCCTCTGCGCGTTGCGGTTAGGACTTACATGCGATTATCTGTTTTCTCACAGGACTCGTGCACAGCCTCGTGATCCATAAAACGCGCGCGTTCCAGAGGAATTTATGTTCCTGCCTAATTCCTCGCGCCGCTCGTTATATTACTGCAGATGTACGATGGATGGGTTGTCGACTGGAGGGGCATAGATAAAACGGGAGGGAAAATTGTATTGGGGTGAATTTCATGGTCTCGTAAACCTGTAATAGGAAAAGCATGCTTTGGGGGCTGCGAAGGAGAGTTTAGTGTGTGCAACTAGATAAACGGTACGTATCAGTATACGTATACACGTACACGATGAAGAATTTTATGCCATTCCGCCTCGAGATTTTCTTATGACGACGCAATTCGAACCAACCTACCGAGTAGCCTATCTAAGCTACTCAGCCTCCGGAATCAATTTTCCCGACTATGGAAATTAATATTTGCCCAACACGATTCGTGGGTAGGGAAACAGGGTAGGGTGCCGATGGTCGTAAATCAGACTTACAAAGTAATCGTGTATTGTGCGTCGACAGATAGCCGTCATATAGCATAGAGCGTGAACGATATTTCGCGTTAACCACGCATACCATTTTTTCCCCCGTGATCATCCCCTATCGGTCTCGTGTTCCCGTTTGTCAATCGATGGACCGTCACGAATTACGATTGTTCCCAGCGGTATCCGGAACCGGCAAAACTTTCGACGGATGCGTGCAACGAAAGTTTCCACGTCTCGGCAGGTGGCGAACCAGAGTGGAGTCCATTTTGCACGCTGGTCGACGGAAAAAGTGTATCGTACGAATGTAGACGGTGGATCCTAACGATCGTTATTACGTTAATTAATTCGTGCCTACGTATGTGTATTCACTGTCGGGCGTGTTATCCGTGGTCAGCACGCGATTCCATCTGCGAAGGAATGTCATTAATAGCTGCACGGTTATCGCTATACACTTAAAATAATTGCCGGCTCGAGTTGTGCATGTGTGTATGTTTGCATATGCACGTAGACGCGTCAACGCGCGAACACGTGGATCCATGTACTGTTGTGTGGGTCGCGCGTGGTCGGGAACGTTGTTCACCGTAGGTGTGCGCCGAACGGTGGAATAATTTCATTCCCACGGGGAACCGGTGAGGAAAGACTCTCGTATTGCCCCAATTAGCTCATAATCGACGCCTTCATTTTTTGCCCCCGCAACGAGTCTTGTAAGTCCCTTCGTTTCCCGAGAATTTTAACGCATTTTAATGGGACAGCGAGCGCGGGCACGGCGGCTCAATTATCGATCGTAATTGACGGACTGTTAGGGAAGAGGACGAAAACCATCGTCCGTTCGTGAACATCACGCTTCGCGGGCCGGTGCAACGTTCGGGGATGAATTTTAAAACACCTGACATTAAATTGATAGAAGCGCTTCCTGCAATTCCACCATGGAATGATTGTTTCCTATTATATCTTTTTTTAAACAAAAAAAAAAAAAAATGCACGGCCAGCTTCGGTAGTACTTTAAATAATCCTGGCGCTTACAGTGGTCCAACGTGAAAGAAAAAAGGAAAAGTGGGACGGGACAAATTCACCTTGGTTAATCGGCTCGAATCAACCCACTTCAGAAAGGAGGAATTTCAATGGCAAAGCCAAAAGCCACGGCAATCGCATTAACCGTGCCCTTTGTTCACAATTTCCAGGCGTGGCGGTTCCTTCGCCTAAAGAAAATCCTGTTCCTCCTCCTGTCAGCCGATCCTGTCGTCTCAGGCGGCGTCGCGTCGACCGGCGACCGCTGAAGGATCTTGAGGATGCAGGTTTCCGGCCCTGTGCACGACCGGAAGGGAATCGTCGAACTGCCGATGATTTCCACGGGCTCCGATACCAAGGGCGGCCTCGATGAAAAGCGGATACGTGTTGCGTGGGAGCGGGTAAAGGGGATAAAGGCGCACAAGCACGTACCACGTATACGTATATAGGCGCGCGTGTGCACGTTTCGTCTTCGTAACAGTGCAAGGAGATTGCACCTCGAGGTCCTGCGGTGCGTTCCATGAAGGGACGCCGGACACGCTGTGAGAAAGAAGGGGCGTAGAGGAGATGGAGCGTACACGAACGAGAGAGGAACTGCTTTGGTCCCTTCCACGGACGTATCCTCGCTCGCTCGTCCTCATTTGTCTCCTCGGTTTTCGAGCCACTGGCCAAAACTCGTGCCTTTCTTTCGGCCTGTTCGCCCGAGCGTTCTCTGGCACCGGTCGCCGTCTCGTTCTCTCTACTCCTCTCATTTTTTTTTTCACTCGTTTTTTTCTTTACGCCATCTCGCTTCCAATCCATCGCTCGCTGCTGGGACCCTGAAAGGGCTCGCGGCTCCGTCAGCCAGAAAGGAGAGAGGGAGCAGCAGCCGAGGCTTTTTCGAATCGAATCCCTCATTGTCGACTCGGTAATTCGAGGAGGATCGAAATAACCCATTATACCGTAATGAGCGGTGCATTCACGTCCACGCGGGGATGTGCCCGGTACCTGGCGGGGTGTGCGTGCGTGTACGCAGAGAAACACGCACGCACACGCGGCCGCGCCACGCAATGATGTTACATTTACATAGCCACCGCTCCGAGACCGGACACCTCGGTTAATTTTCGAACGGAGCACTGCCGTTGAAAGTGCTACACGTGGCTTCGGAACGGCTTACCAATCTCGATTTTCCCGGGAATGCCGATAATACGTGTGCTCTCGGTCCATTTTCTGGCGAACGTTGCCGGTTTCCGCGACATTTTTATGTCTATAGCGCGCGCGTATGAATCATTGATTTCCCTTTGCACAGTCCTATTTTAGATTCCTCGTACCTGGTTCCGTTTAATGCTACAAGGGGTCATAGGTAGCACTTATTGCGAGTTAAATGTAGATATTGAAAGTCTATTTATACCTGCCTGGCAGGTGGCTGCTTTTATAGATTTCGCGGAGGGGCAACGCATGCGGCACACATACGAATAGAATAAGAACGTGGGCGCGGATCGATAGTTTGGAACTAGATATTCTAATTTTTGTTACATTCCTAGACGACTTACTTCTCGATACCACAGGTAGAGCCTGTCTACGGCCGCGGTACGCTACTCAGCCTTATTTATATCTGATTTAGGAACTTCTGTCCGGCAAGGAGCAATCCGCCTGATTATGATAATCCTATTCCGATCGTTTGTCATGTTCGCCAGTTTCTATCGAAAAAATAATATTTCCGCTTGGGATTTATTATCCTACGATCCCGACGTAAATTACGCGTCGCAAATATTTCCAATACTTCGGGAACTGACTAATATGTACTCCGTAACTGAAACCACGATGGCGCCAATCGTTTCGAAATTTCCGACCTGACGGATCCTTGGTCCTCGTCCCCTTGATCCTACTAAATAAGAAAAGTCTCCTTCTATTCACTGCTTTTCAACTATTGTTAACCACAGTTCCCATCTTAATACGAATTAGTGAAGGAGCAGAACTCTGTTAAACAATCAATGGCCACGCGTTGATAACTGCAGAGGAACCTGGAGCGATTCTCGAAGTGGCTGGAACGGTTCGAAAGGTCTTCGAACCTCTCGAAGAGGCTCCCGCGGACTGTTCTTTAACGATACAGCCCGCGCCATCTGTGGACTCGACCGGAAACCGCTGATCCTCTCCTTTACGACTCTTTCAAGGACCCGGTCGCTTTAAATCCTTGCTCCCCGTGAACGTGCGCACGGTGGACAATCCCCTGCTGCCGCTGCTCCTGGCGTTCACTGTGGTTCCGCTTCGAAGTCCTCGACATACCTTCGACGAACGGTACGACTTTCGCGTACCTGCCGGTAAACGGCATCGCGTAATGAAGTAATCATCCTCGTTATCGGCTCTCATTAATCGATCCACCTCGAGGAACCAGCACAGTTACCTTTCCAAGAAGCGCTGCCACGGTACACCCGAAAGGACGGCTTGCGATTCCTATCTCGTCGCGTGTTTCGCGACTTTTTTGGCGAATAAATCCCGTTGGGCTCGACGAGAAAACAGGATTCCGTATTTTCATTCGCAGGTGGAACGATTGAAAAATGATATGCCCTCTGTTGCTTATTGAAGAATCGGACACGGGACTTCTGCGTCCGGCAATGATCTCGAGGATGAATGCTCCCGTTTGAAATAATGAAAGAAATTTATGATGGGCGGTAATGATATTTTCGTTCTTTCGTTTATTCTCGTGACAAGCTAATGTTCCCCGCGAGGTGGAACTGTTTCTTCCCCGAATTTCAGACTGTTTGATTGCTAATTAATTCGGGGAGCGATATCCAGGGACCTTCCGAAAATTCGACCATTTCGTGAACCCCCCTTCGAAATGAAATAGTATACGCCGAAAGATAACCATCGCGTAACTTTAACCCGTTTCCAGAAAATTCGGTCTATTCCAACCACCAGTGTCCGTCGTTTCTGCAATTCGTCGAATCGTTTCTCATTTTATCTGCATCGGCGTATCGCCACCACCACTGTGCTTATCTCCGAGTAAAGCACACCGTCTTTCCCGATTCCAGAAAACACTTCGATAGATCGTGTATATATATATATGTATATGTACCTTCGCCATCCCGATCGTACTTTGTACACTTCTAATCTCACCAACGAGCATCGCGTTTTCCGGAGTTTCTTCACCCCGTCCATTGTTCTACAGTCCTTTCGCCGTCCATTCTAATCACCGCGTTAGATTCCATACTCCCTTATCTGTTCCACGGCAGGACGAAAGAAATTTAACAGTGTTATCTGACGAACGTACATAAAACCGGTACCCGCGGCTCGTGTTCCACGGATCCGCGCTAATGGCGTTTGTTCTGACGGCACGGATTCACATGGACACACCCTAAACAAGCCGAATTTTTCTGTTAATGGACCGACGTGTTGACACGAGGTTCGGTTCATTTGCCGAGGGACAGGCTGCGACGGGTGGCAGCCTTTCTAGAGGCGCCGTGCGCCAAGGGCATTTATTTGCAAACGGGCTAATCACGAGTTTCCAAGATCCTATCCTCACACGGAAAGACAATAGAAATACCTGACGAGTGCTTTTGTCTTAAGGGAGCCTGCGGTCTCTACCGGTCCTTATCGCCGTACACAATCTACCCAAAAAATGTTTGCTCCTTCTGTCTGAAACGTTTCGTGCGGTGCACGGCAGAGAGGCGGGCGGGCGCCATGTGCCCCCAGCTGGAACAATCTGTTCGCAGATCTAAGGAATCTACTAGTGTAATACGATAGGCGGGCTTTAAAACAAAGACGTAGAAACCTAGGATACGGCAACATAACACCTGGATCGGGCTACCTGCTGCTGAATTTTCGGCCCGTCGCGTCGCGTCGTTTTGTAGACGGCCCCCCCCCCTTTTTTTTACACGCGTACAGAGGCTTCTTCCATCATTCCTTCCAAGAATACCCGGGACGCTTATGAATATCGACAATATCTCGTATCGATCTGTTTGACGTTAACAAATGCGATCGCCGAATATATGATAGTTCTGGCGCGATTCTGACCTTCGTGCAGACATGGGCCTAGGTGGATGCAGTTCTCGGTAATGACGTCAAGTTAACGAACGACTCTTTTGTGAAAGAGCGAACGCGTGTAAAGGTTATTCCCTGCGACGTGGCCGGAGTCACTCGTTTCGAGAAAGGTTTAACGCAATTCAATGGGGTATAACAAATTCCACGATTCGAAGTCAGAAAAAGGGATCGCCTTGGAACAGCCTACCTGGATATCCCCGGGCTTCGCCGCTCCCAACCGTTTCCCCGGCCGCAGATCCTCCTTCATACATATCTACACATATGTTTTTTTTAATTTTCGAGTTTCACCCGACAGAAGAGGATTAATGGGTGCTCCGAAGCAACGAAACCGTGACGCAGAAGGAGAGAACGGGAGAGATCGGAGCGAGCGGGCATCCTGAAACACCCCATTCCGTCCACCCCAGGTTGCCAGGTTCCTCGAAGCAGGAATGCCATAATCTAGATAACCGAGCATAATAGAATACCTGGACCTGGACTGGTTGCTTTCTACCTCGTTGCACCTTCACCTTTTTTTTTTTCTCCCTTCCCAGTGCCAGCTCGTATCTCGTTGCTCCTCTCGTTCGCGACTTCTCCCTTTCCTCTTCGTGGCCGTGCTCGTCTTCTTCTACATGTATACACACTTCGTGCTTCCCTCATTCTGCATCTGGTCAGCAGGCCTAGCTTTTCTTCTAACAGGATCGTCAACGATGATGCAACTATATACGCGATACGGTTCTTCTGTTTCAATATGCTTCCCTCGTCCTCTATCTGCTCTAAATGACGCACACACTAGAGAAAGGTATCCCTTATGCCCAGCAAGGGACAGGGAAGGTACATGTACCAGGAAGGCAGAGCAACCCTCCCTTCTGCGTCCTACAGCTAGGACACGTGTTTTTCACCGGACAGCCGACCACCGAAACAAGGAAAAGTCCTGTCTACCCCGACTTGGCCCACCAAACTACGACCGTATCGGATTTCTCTATTAGATCAGCAGCCCGAACCTTCTGCCTCTGTTTCACACGCACATACACGCGTATCCTAGAGGAGAAATATCGTGAATGTACTGACGAGAACGCGCCGGGCACCCACAGTCCTCGTTATTTTTTCCCTTGTTAACGGTTCGACGATAATTCAGCGTCCATGCCGACACAGGACTGGATCCCGCGGTGGCGTCTACCTCTCGTCGAGACTTTTCTCTTCCCCTTGATGCACCGCGCCACAAATATCATGCCTCGTTGTATCGTCGCGGTTCACGTGCTCCTTATACAAAATAATCGTACGGGGGAATTAATTTCGATGGCCGCCGACCGATGCTAGACGCGCGCCCGAGGTATGTACACAATGGAAACGTGATTTGACGTTCGATTATCCGCTCGCAGCCTCTCCGTTCACCAAGCCCGGGAACATCTTGGGAATAAAATCGGGGATCGGCGAAAACAAAAAAAAAAGTACGAAAAAAGAAAGGGAGAGAAAGAATCGATTCGACACCGCTCACCGGGCGCCATTAACGAACCGTTCACGAACGGGCTGGCATTCACAGAATTTTAATTCGTATCCGAGCACGCCGAAACGAACGATACAGCAGCATTCCGGTACTGTGTCTACACGGGGAAGGCGTCGTGACGCGATCGTTTGCATTTACGTTTATGTCGCCATTACGAAATCTTGGTTCCAATTGTCCTTCCGAGTCGGTCGATACGGATCGTTGCACCGCGACTCTTTATCGAGATGGATCTCGACTTGCCTTGCCTTGCCTTGCCTTGCCTCGCCGTGCCACGAAACCACGAACCTGGGCAATGAGGTCAAAGCTCTCCTTCCCTCTTCATCTATGCCCCTCGGCTTATCCATCGTACCGCGCCGCACTTTGCATCGCGGGCTAATGAATATTACACTTCACGCGAATATTGTTACGCACACCCGGTGATGATCAAAGGATCAGGTGTCTCGTTATGGAGTACAGTAACAGTTCTACCAGAAATCACGGCCGGGAGATAAGCGTTCGCGCTATTTCCCTGCCGGTTATGCTGATAAAGCAACAACCACTGAACGGTGGTCGCTAGTGACATTGATATAGGAAGTGTGGTGGAACGATCAGGGTGGTTTGCTTCGCACCTGGGATCGTACATCTTCTATGGGAAACCTGTTCGTTTTGACGCTAGTTTGGTCGTGTCGTGCATATGTCGCGCGGCTAGAATGAACTTCTTGACGATGAGGGACGGGTTTCGAGCTGTATTCGGAACGTGTTAGACCGGCTGAGAATGCAGTCGATAGTCTTGCCTGGTCATCCAGCGATCCAGATGCTTGCCTCGGAGAATGTATTTTAATGGAGCAACTCCATGGGCCCTGCGCGACATCGATTTATCTCTTGATTTCTTTTCAACCTATTCACTGTGCGCATTTGCATCGGGGAAACTTGACAATAGGAATTATGAAAAGTCAGAAGTGCATTTCAGTTTTGCGAACGCAGGTGTCCCAGCGGGTAATCTTCCGCGAGGGAAATATATACGTGAGATTTATCGTAGAATAAAAAATATGTAGAATTTGTTGAAACCATTTGTAAAGTATCGCCGCTGTTCAAATTAATGGTTATTGATTTTAATTTAAGGACTGTACATATAAGGATTAAAATGGAATAATTTCGAGGCTTATGCACATATTCGCGCATGAATAAATCACAGGTAGGAGACGGAGACTATTTTTTCTACCAGATCAGGTAGCTCGTAAATTTTCTGTATGGAAATCCAGACACCGACGATGATCCTTTATTTGGCAAAACGCTCATGGACTGCGCGTAGAATTCCATAGACGTGCAAGCCATGAGATACGTGACTCGTGTAATTAAGCGCGGAACGTGATGGCGTGCGGGAGAGCGCGTAATTTGGGACAGAATATTTCGAATTTAACGCAGAATCGTATTTTCAACGGGCACGCGATGAAAGTAATTCCGGCCTCGGGTAACGCGATTTTAACGCCCGTCGTAATAACGAATCCACCTAAATAAAATGTTTGGAAGTAATCCGATAGCATCTGCCTAATTGTTACGCTTCGCATGTCCGTTGTGCGCGCATCGCATTACCGTATTATTGTTATTATATTATTATTCACCCACGTTATCGTATGCGAAGTACGAAACAGCATGAACATTAACGTTCATTATAACGCTGAACCGTATTATATCATCCGACTTCTTTCTCGCCGGCCAGTAATTATGCCGCGTACAGGTTTGCGAATTAATCATCCGACGAATATATCATGGCAAACATTTTATTCGACGTGAAAAGAGAATTTAATTGATAATTAGGAAAGAAAAGTTGTTGGCGAATATATTAAGCTGACAAACGTTAGTCATCAAATAACTATATTATACATACATACATATAATGGTTACGTGAACCTTTCCAAGTCACCCTCCGTGACAACGGTAACTGGATCACGATTTCCTAATCACCGGGAAAACCTAATTCCAGGAAAACAAAATAATTAACAATTCGAAACAGATCGTTCCAGCGGTAAGAATAATTAAAAACGCGAAACAAAGATTGCGTTTCCCATTCGCGCGAATGCATTAGCTGATGGGAAAAGTCTGCGAAGCGGTGAGCCCGGGACGATTCACGCCTCGGCATTAATTTCTTCCCGATTTTCTTCATTTGGAAGCGCAAGCACGTTGAGGGGATCCGCTCGAATCGCGACGAGAGGGAGACGAGAGCAAGTTACGCTCTCGCGAAGCGGGAACGGTTCCCTTCGGGGCGATCGTGGATCGTTATCGCGTGGAAGAGTAGTCCACTCCCTCTCTGGCCGGGCACAAAAAAAGAAACGCAAAAGGAGCAGACCGACTCCAGATGCCCGATCATTTGTAATATTTAATTATGGGCGAGTCCGCGGGGTAGATTGTGTCGCTACTTTAGATCGAGCGGAGATCCTTTTTATTGCCCGTTTCCTTCCTTCCACTACTCGCTTTCGCTACGTACTTTTGTTTCTCTCTCTCTCTCTCTCTGTCACTTAGATCGCTACAAACGATTAATCCCGACAATTTCAGGTATTTTAATTGATGACCGCGGAGCAGGTAGTTGTTCAAACACCGTTGCGAAAATCTCTTTGATAAATTGCAGTTATTACAGCATTCGGAATAATTGGAGCACGGCCTGACCTATATAGAGACAATTATTCCTCGTGTTCAAATACTTGGTTGCACGGATACCTCAAACAACGACGTTTTTAAAACGGCAAGGACAACCAAAATTTCTTTGACGCTTATTATCGCCCTTTTTTTTTTTGTTACAATACTTTTTAATGTCTACGCGATTTCATTGCTATACACCGGATCGAAATCATCTCGCCCATAATGAATATTAATAACAAGTTCTCACGTAACAAAAAGATTGAAGAATGTATCGGAGCAGAATGCCAGTATGTGGTACAGTGTTCGCACCTTTTGCAAGTGTTCGCGCAGAACCCCCAATTCCCGGTTATAAAAACGTATTGATCACACGAAACTGGATACCGTATCTGTAACGGCAACAGCGACAGGAACGAGTGTTGAAAAGCCTCGATCCAGGCAGAGAGTAGTCCATAATGTCGGGCAAATTGTCGGGTTTGCTCGGTGCAAAATGCGAAGCGGCGTCATTTCCCAGCGGCATTCTTCTAAAATTATCGATAACTTATCGACAATTGACTATAATTCCACCGTCATACGTGAACGTTGCACGGCGACGAAAAATCTCGTCGCCTCTCTCGCACGCCCGTTCACCGCGTCCTCTTCATTGGTTCTCGGAGCTTTTAACTCGATGCACGATCGTACATAGTTGCACTTTCTGCCAACGATGCGTTCCTATCCCGAGGGTAATAAAGTCGTATCGCGTATCCTTTTCCACGTCCACCTTCAGCCACCTTGTCGACCTTCTTATTAAACGATTCCTGAACGCGCCAAGATAATGGAAAGCAAGTAGTTTTCGAGATTTAAGGAAACAACTTCGAGCGGCGCACGGTGTAATTTCTGGGAATTACTGTAACGACTTCGTGATCGTTGAAAAGTCTCTCGGCAATCAGCTGGCGGGATTGTGAGAGGAGTTTACCATTTTTACCATTTCGCCAGGTGTTCAGACAGGTCTAACGTGAAAATTCTTACCGATCGCGAGAATATTCGCGCGGAGAAACATTTCAATTCTACGTACGCGCGCAGAGTTATTAGCGTTGAACGCGTGGAAAATTATTGTACACAGTAAGGAATGTTCGTTCTGCTTCATTATTTTATAACCGATCGAACACTGAGTAAATCAGAGTGTTTACGATCATGTAAGATTGTTTGATTTTATCGTCGATCCTGGAAATACGAACGGTGCGATCCTCAAATCTCGGATCCACGAGATTTGTGAACATCGAAAGTAATTTTTCAAAGTTCGCCCAAGCGGAAACGGCGAAAGCTCTTTTACCTGGCGGGGCCACGCGCACGCTGGCTTTCACCGGTGCTCAAAAACTGGCAAACGAGTGTCGCATTTGTCATTCCCTTGATCGCGTCTTTTTCGCGAGGATCCCTCGACGCCATGGGGCCAAGTGGAAGATAAAGAGGACCCGCCGGTGCGTGTTTACATCCGCACCGACCATCCTGAGATTTTCGTGCAGCTGAAGTGCTTGCCGAACGACTTATGTTCCCGTTTTCTGAATGGTGTCCCGGTCCCAGAGATTTGCACGCTTTCAATGGAGTTTAGGCTCGATTCTCCCGAGATACAATGAATCGAACGAAACGTTCGGTTCAACCTGGCTTTTCGTCGATCCTTCGTTGATCCACCAGTGCGCGCGGCTCAGTCCAAATAATTTAAAACGTACTCGAGCGTAATGCAAACGGTACCTCGCTGACTGTCCGGAGATGATGGACAAACGCGTCGATTAAAAGGATCGATTGTGGATTTAGAAGATACAGAAGGCTACGAATTTGGGGCATACATTTCTGAAATATGAATGAAGAGGAAATTTATCAGCCGATTCCCTTGGAATTTACATTGTTCAGAAGTGAACCCTGTTTATTGGAAATTATACATGGTTCTAATATTCAATTAAAGATGCTCCCATCTGTTACGTGTAATACAGAAATTGTTGCGTCAAGAATCATCACAATTTAAAGGGGAAAAAACAGGACAAAAAATAAGTAATGACAACCTCCGAATGAAAGGTACAACCGCGTTACTTTACACGGAGTGAAAACCGATAATTAATGATCATTTTCACGTCGTACAAAACAGCTTGCATAACGGTACAGCATAGTAAATTGACATGCCCCGACAGGTCACGATTATCCCCCCGTTCTTCGTTCCATCCCTAATCGTTCTAATCTCCGAGGAACCACTTCCCCCTCCTTTTTTTTTTTTTTAACTCAATCATTCCACCCCGGCAGTTTCGTTATCGATGCATCGAACCGCAGCAACGCCTCGAGGACCGTCCACGCGATATCAAGACCCATCCCTCCGCGACGAAGAAACTTTCCTCACGGCGACGCGTTTTCCTTTGAATTTTTTTAAAACATACGGGCGCGCGCACTACGCCCGCGTACCGTATGATCAGCCGAAATATTCATGAATATATTTCGCATATTACATGTATCCCGAAATATGAAAGATGTTATTACCAGGGCCCGGCATTCTTCGAACGTATGGCCAAGAATGGAGATCGGGCCGGTCTTTTTGGAACGGCGAGTCTTTTCGTGAGAAAAAGAAAGAGAGAGCAACATGAGGCAGTGTGTATACCACGCGGTACCAAGAAGAAAATGTGCCACGTAATACGCTCGGGGCCGAAACGAGGATGACCAGAACAAGGAGAAACGGCAAGGGTAGAAGGGGGGGGGGGGGGGGTGAGAGGACGAAGGCAAAGGCAGATGCAAGAGTTCAGAAAAAGAAGCAGCTGCACCCTGGGCTTCGAACTATCCTCTCTCGACTCTTGCGTTCTGATTCTATGCCTTCAGCCCCTCCCTCTGCTGCCCTCTTCTGCCGCCTCTTTTCAGCCAAAGGAAGTGATACGCGTTACGAAATCTCCCTTGCCGTGCGTTGCCGGTTTCCTTCCCGCGTCCTTTGCGGTGCACCGAACTGTACGCACCGTTCCCCACCGGCTGCGTGAAATCGGTAACAGTGTACACCATGACGTACACGGGATTCGCGTTTGTCAGAACGGATCGCGTGCAGGGGAACAGCGTGCTTTGACAAAGCTTCGCGGATATCGTGCGAACTTCAAAGTAGCCGAAGCGACAAAAGCGAGCCACGATAAACTGACACAGGTTACCACCTGAATTTCTGTAGATGCGTGCGTACCTTGCGCGAGCTGCGTTTCTCGTTCGTACGTTCGCCTACTCTCTACGTGCATGCCCGATCGAAGAAGAGTATGTAATAAAAAGTGTACTCCAAATTGGCCGTACGGCCGCGTCCACCTTTTCACGTTGATAAGAGTATATATATCTTGGATCCGTAATCTCACGGACGCGCGCTTGCTTATGCTGTATTTCTTGTCGAACGTTATCAAATACGCCGAAGGATAACTGGCTTCCGAGAAGGAACGATCTGCCCGATGCACGATAAGCTTGTTAGTCTGCGAGCGATGTTCCCTCCTCTTGTTCGCCCCACCCCCCTCGTCCCTTCTCTTCGTCAAGCTGCACTGAATCATAACTGACACCGAATTAAAAGCAAAAGTCCCCTTTGGTCTCTCAACTCGTTCCTGCCTTTCTTCCTCTGCGCCGTTCCCCCGTGCTCGTTCGTTCGTTCGTTCGTTCGTTCGTTCGCCGCCGTAATTACGTACACGATGTTTATAAAAGGTGACGCAATAAAGTTAAATTGACCTGTCCTCATCGACGGACGACACGGGGTATCGGGTCCGTGAAACATTTACAATTTGTCACCTTACATACACGCACGCATAGTCGGCGTTACCGGCCAGCGTTACAACGTTTTCCCGTGTCCATTCGGAAATTTAGAAACACGACCCGTGGAAACGTGTCGCGGCGATATCAAATTACGCTTGTTACGCGCCACGACCCTGGCCGTGATTAACTTGTCGAGAGTTGGTATGTAAACGACGCGACGACAGGAAAGCGACGGCCTGACGAGTTTTAATGCACGACCAGCCGGGGAAAGTGGTCAAACTGAATACGTGCCTATACATACATGTACATATACGTGCGCAGGTGAACGACGTAAATGGCTTTCCGCGAGGACGCAAGCGGTTTTCGTTACCGGCGAACGTCTCTCTCGTTTCGTCGTCGGCACGTCAAACAGTCGCGCGCCTCTGTACAGATACCAATCGCCTTGTAGGGACTAATTAAAACCTGATCCCCGGCGTTGTTCGCTAGGGCATGTACAAATTTTTCCAAATACCGACGACACCGTTGCAACCATCCCGTGCCCGATCGGTTCAACCACCTCGAGTGAAAGAAACGGGACGGATTCGGCGTGCAGCCACCCCGTCGCGTAGTAGGTGCCAAATCTGTGCGCGCTTAATTAGCGCAAACTCGTTTTTCCCAGACCGTCGGAAATTACGTGTTCGTGCATCTTCTTGGGAAAAAATCGACGAGTTACACGGGGTTCCTTCTGCCAGAGGTGGACGAAGCGGGAGAAGGAAAAAGAGGTGAGAGGGAGTGTGGAGCATCGGTTATCGAAGGTTCAATCTTCGAGCCATGGGGCCGGTCACTATATGGGATTCTGGGGATACGGGGGAGGTAATCGATTACCATGGGACCGATCTTTCTCCTCCTCCTCCTCCTCCTCCCTAACTTCTTACTCTTTTCTTTTCCATTCTTTTTTTTCTTCAAATGCCTCCCCTTTTTTTCTCTTTCTCCCTCTCTGTCTCTCTCTATCACTCTCTGTGCACCCCCTACCTCTCACTCTCTCTCCCTCCTTGATCTCCAACCCTGGTCTTTCGAACCGACGCCAAAAATTTATACCTGGCGGCCGCTACGGAGATGCACCCTCGTCTGAATGGAGGCAGGGCATTCAACGGCGTCGCGAACTGTGAAACGAAAAATATATGGTTTCCAAAAGAACGGCCGTAGGTCGATCCTCGGTGGCGTTGGAGAACGGCAGCGAGAAGGAAGGTTGGACGAGAGATACATACTGGACACGAGAGAAAAGAAATAATAAAGAAGGAAAAGAAGGCGCGTAGAGAGAACTGGAGGCGAGAAAGGCCACGAGCAAAAGTGTTCTGCCAGACTGCGTTAGGGAGAATCGGGATTCTTTGAATTTTCGAGACCGGCAAGATTGATGCCGTGGAACGTTCTTAGATCTCCATGACCGTGCTGCACGGCATTGTCGACAGACATTCGGACGTCTAATGACGAACGATGGGGGCTCCTTGTCGCTCGAACGGACGACCCCCGGTGTTATATCGGCGATCTCACGGACCGCGGGATTTGGAAAAAGCTCGAATGATTTGATCGTTGCTGACACTGTTCATTAGTTTACCCTGATCCGACGTGGGCTCGATCCTAGAGATAGAATGTCACGATTCGAATGTGTAAGAGGTTTATCGTGAACGAGCTGTGTACAGAGTAGTTGGAGAACGTTTCGGGATTATGAATGCCCAAGTATGCCGAGCAACGTGGCTCGAGTAAACGCGAATATAAAAAAAAACACACACGTCGAGGAATGTATAGAACGAATAGAAAGAAATAACGCAGGACCGCGCCGCAGGTCGACGGTCGAGTGTGCACTTATGTGTGTATGAAAGCGACCAAAAGTGACGAGGAGCATAGTTGTCTTCGTAAAAAATTCTCGTTAAAAGTTCATGCATGCGGCATCTCTTAAACTTCCCTCCGAGCAAAAGCTCACGAGTTCTAAAGTGATCCCCGGCGATCATTACGTCCCTCTAATCCCCCCCATTCACAGACATTAAACTGTTACGCCGTGAAAGTTGTCGAGTAGCCGAAACTCGTCCAGCTTGAAAACACACCACAAAAAGAAAACCCGAGCGGCCAAATAACCCGCGAACTATTAACCCCCGACAACAATACTGCGCAAACAAAACGCTGTACTCCTGTCCGCAATAATTTTTTTCTTCATCCCCTGCTGCCTCTGGTATCCGACTGACAATGGCGAATCTTTCCCGGTGCGTCGAACGATCCGGATCAAGCGTGCAGCATGACCAAACCCTGTCCTGGCACCCTAGCACAGAATACTCACAATCAAGTGGGCCATTATTTGCCGAAAACTCGAACGGACCGTCGGCCGCGCATAGGGGTGCCAGCGTGAAAATTCGTGAAAGATAAAGGGGGACGCTGCGAAGACATCAGGTATCCAGACTTTGTCATGGATCCCCAAATATCTAGTCCGGGTCGGCGTGGAATCCTCTTCCACTTCTGGACAGGTATACGTAGCCTTCATCTGCACGGGTCCTCGGATCCAATGTGCAAAAGGAGCCGATGCTCTCTTAGCTCTCCCGGACAAAGGCGAAGACGGTGGCGGTTTGTGCAAGCGCGCCAGTCTCTTGCGTATATATACGCACCGTTAGGCCCCATTTGTCTAGACTCTGGAACATCGGGATTTATATCGGGGTTACTCCGCCCTTGGGCCTTCGAGATTTCCACCGATTTATTTTTATGGCATGCCACACTCCCGCCAGGTCGGCACGAGGAAGCGGGAGAAAGTTTCGCCGGTATCGCCGCTCCAGCTGGGGCGAGGCGAAGGAAACATATTACAGGAAACACCGGACAGAATCGCAGAAATGCGCGCGGAACACGCCGGAGCGGAAGAAGCGACGCGTGCAAGAAACTGTGTCGCGTACAACCTATCGCGATTCGACGACAACAGTTTCTGATTCACCGATGCGCACGCGAATCGGGTGTATTAAAACGGGTTGAAAGATCGTTCGAATGAACTTTATGATCCCTCGCGTATAGACTCCGGCGCGGTTTTTTCTTCCTCTCCCTTGCTTTCTCAAGAGCTTAAGCTCCGACACGATTAAATCCCTCTGTCCTTTATTTGAGGACAGATCTTTCAATTCACATGACGCTTAAGCTCTTCAGGCTTTCGTCCGTTTCATTTACCCAGGCCGTCGTAGCTTTCTAGGCCTCCAGATAAATACACGCATCGTCGTCGGTCGAACAAAGACGAATACCTTTGCACGCACGGAATCCCTTCGCCGTTGGTCCCCATTTGTCTGTAACGACGGGATTCATGCGGTGGTAACCCCGCCCTGAACCCAGGTCCGAGCTATTCAACATCCACGGCTTAAGTGTCCGTGCGCGCGTCGGAAAGAATAGGAGAGAAAGAAAAAGGAGACGGAGAGGAAGGTTCCTCAAGGTTGATTCCTACGCCACTTGCCGCTCGCGTGTATCGTTGCGGACATTTTCTTCCGCCGCGTTCCTCGGCCAAATAGAGCGCCTCTCCACCCTCTCGAAAGTGGCACGGCCATCCGGAGGTCCTTTGTCCCAAAGGGAGCGCCGCACGTGGTGCGACCAGGTAGTGCCGTCTTGGCCGACCCTCGCCAGAGACCTCGCTGGAAAGTCACGTGCGGAAAGGGGCAAAGGTAAAAGTCGTCGTCGATACGAAATCCTCCGGCCCGAGTTTCAACGAGGACTTAGGACTGGGTGTTTACTCGGCTGCTTAGCACGTCGTAAACGGATGATGAGTCTATTTCCACGAAACGAATGGCAAGGACAGAGGCCAACGAGGGATAAGGAAAGTTTGATGTATGTATATGTGCAGAGGACTTGTCGAAGAAATCCTCGAGATGTTGACAGAGAACGAACGAGGAAGTGGGACGGCGAATCGCGGGCGATGATAGAGAGGCGGTAAAAGAAGAAAGCGGCGACGAGGAAACGTATGGGCAGGGGCTTGGAAAAAAATTATCTCCCCGTGAAGAGGATCTGGCGCGGTCGAAGAGCAAACGATAATGACGACCTCCCGATTCGCTCGCTCCAACGACGGCCCATGGAATTCGTGTACGAACCGTGCGAGCATATGCTGTTCGCATACACTCCGTTTGTTTACACGTCAGTAAAACCATGTGCAATGGGAACGCAGACACCGCGAGTCGACGCTCAACAGATACGGATCGAGGCCCATCGTTCTGTAACATTGCCGCGGGAATGGTCCCCGGTACTTGACGAAGTTCGTGCGACTTCGAACTTCAATGATGCCAGTATCGAACGTTATCGCGTGAGATAGAAACGCGTGACGCCGCGTAATCGGCGATAATGTATAGCTTCCTGCTTGGGCTGGCTCGCACGACGATCAACCTAAAATTTCGTAAACCTAGAAAGCGATCCTCCTTAATGGTCGTGCTGTATTTACAAACACTCGAGCATCGTTATGAATACCAATACACGTAACATTTTCTTTCGCCTTCCGGTTAACTCCGAAAGAAACATCGATAAACTATCGCCAAACTAGCGACGCGCGAAACAACAACTTCTGACCCGTCTCCCGGAATTCAATCACTTTCTCGGTAACTCTCTGAGCTCATGACCGTACCGTAAATATAGAACTGGCAAAAAACCTGAGGGCTCAAACCGCGTACACACATGGCGCCTCGCGCTCGAATCCGCAAATCCGCTAGACAGACACCGTGTACGCTCACGCCCGGCTTTTCCCCCAGGACAGAACGGCAGGGGACACACGTACGAGCTTTTCTCGTAGATATCACACCGATTGCTGGGTGTAACGTGGCCGCATGTCAAGAGTACGTATATGTCCGCTTCAACGGGGCCAGGGACCGACGCTTCGAAAGGGTCGGGTCGGCGATTTTCCGCGAGTCACGCGAATTCGTGACTGAATCCCGAGAATCTCCAACGATGTGTCACGCTGGTGTGAAACGTCACGGCACTAGGAAGTGACCCCGAACTGTCGCTGGGCCCGCGTACCTGTGCACGACAATGTCCATAAACAATGGGGGCTATCTCTGGGATATCAACACGATGGTCGACCGTGGATCTGACCCAGGAACGGGGCCCTGACCCCGAACGTGCACCGGGACACGGGTTATCTTCCATATCGACTGGACAGAAATGTCTCAATGCGCAATGCGGATCTTTGTCGAAGGTGCAAATACTGTGGAGCCGCTCTGTCTCTGTCACGGAAGTCCGCCGTGGTCTAACGGATGCGCGCTGCGCAGCGTCGGACCTCGCGATCGAACCGCCTCAGGACAGATTAATAATAAGGATTATGGAATCGTGCCGCGAGATAACGTGATTGATGCTGGCTTCGCCGTTGTTGGCCGGTTTTGTTCAGATAACGGAGCAATAATGATGCTGGATGCGCGACGAACGTTGCAGACGCTCGTTTTGGAGTAATCCCGACAGAGATTCCATCGAAACCCTTTGATCGGGCTGGATATGCGTGCTTTCACTCGCCCCTCGTCGTGGACAGACTTAATTAGTGAAATAGTACAATAAAATGTGTCGGGACGAGTGGTGGTGACTTTATCTGCGGTGATCTCGAATGTTTTCGAGCGGGAAATTAATACATTCCTACGTACGTCCACGGTAGCCCGTAACTTCTTCAGCTTTATTTTCCACTACGTTTTCTCTTCTTTCTTTTGCTTGTCTTCGTCCACCGAACACCTTACGGGTTCTCGAAGGTTCAATAAAAGAACGGGGACACAGCGATTGCAGTGGTATATAAGGATATTTTGTGAGCGCGCATCGCTACCTGGAAAGATATCGAAACGAAATACATATCGGGCGTGCCGTAACTTCTGGACCGAACAGTTCCAAAACTGATCCCGACGTAACGTTTCCCCGTTGTAGAGGAACAAACATTTCCATAATCGTAAACCTTTCATCGGCTCCCTCGTACACCGGCCGCTGGTATCAGCTATAAAACTGAAGAAGCAATAACGTAGCAAGGTCAGGACGCAAGCTCCACGCTTTCTTTCCGAAAGTCGAGTGCTAATATACCGAACGGTACTTCCCCCGAAGAGTGGCTCTGTCTAATCGACGCTCGAGATCGTCATAAAGTTGCCGATCGTAAAATTAAATCGTCGTTAAATGTCACCGGGGGTCGGTTGAACTCTCTCGGTGCTTTCACGACGATGACACAGTCAATCTGTGGTGAAACAATAAAGAAGGAAAAAACGAAAGATTCGACCAGGAGGATCGGGTTAAATGGCACGGTCCCCGGTAATCGATAAAATGTTCTACCTCTCGGTACCTCGAAACCATATTCGATCGATCGAACCATTTCGCGGAATTATAATCGTTTCCGAAGGAAAAGAAAGAACGTTGGAAAGTTAATGGTAACGAAAGGTGAAACGGTCGTTTCAAGTTAATGGCCAATTTAAATTAATTATTGCGACTCTATTAGCTACGTCATTACATAAAGAACGTACGTACCCTGGTGCATTAACCGAGTTGGATGCAAGCAACGGTTCAAAGGGTGGAAACTGCGGTCGCTCTCGACATATTCGGAGCACCGCGACTGATAAATCTCTGGACATCCCAGCCGGCACGGAACTCCGAAAGCACGAGAATCGTCGGGACCTCTGAACCACGTGGTGAACCAGTCCCTCCGTTCGACCCGACTATTTTATTTGGACGACGAGCATTTGATCTCCGATCGGAACAGACACTCCCCTACCTACTCCGTTAGTCCAATTACAAAGGAGTGGCGTGCTGTTGCACATAAATTACGCGAGCTCTGGGACAATCTGAATTGTACCATGGTCGAGCATGCCTTTGCTCGCGATCTTATACCGCATTTGTGCAACGGGTATGCCAATAGGAAAATCGAAAATCATTGGAAAAAAGTATTCCATTGCACCGCAATGATTATTTCGTCTGTGCGTTCGATTCTCGGATGAATTCTGCGATTGACATCCAATTCTTCGGAACTCGAATGTGTTTGCCGATCCGAAATTCCATCGGCTCCGGAACTCGCCTATTTTTACCACCGTCCATAGAAGAATACGACGAAGAAGAAAAGACGTCGCCCGTGTCACCTGTTCGGCGAGAATTCGGCCAGGCAACAGAAAAGATTTTGTCACGGCTTTCGTGGAGCTTGATAAATCGTCGCTACGAGACGGAAACCCCAAAAACACGTGCGCGGACGTGGCTGCGGTATAGCGTCCCGGCGGACTATTTCTTTCAACGGCGGCCCTCTGATCTCCGGCCGACTCTGACACTCCGTCTAGCCACTTTAGTGCCTCCATTCCACGCCTCGCGAGGGAGGTGGAACGACGAGAGCGTAAACGTTTGTACGATGTGCACGGCTTTTAATAGGACGCAACGTCGTGGTACGCGTGGATCGATGAACTTTCGGTAGAAACCGCGCCGCACCACGACGAGCACCGTGTTGTCTGCATCGTGGCACAACCGATCGACTATCGGTCCCGTGAATTTCGACCTCGAATAGACGACCAGCGTGCCCGTCGACCTTTTTCCTCGACTTTTAATCGGTCGATCCTTTCTTTCCGCCTGGCGAATTCTCGTCGATCGTTCACGAATTGTCTTCGCGTGCCCGAATTGCGCGCGGCGGCGATCCAATTTGACGCGTTCCGCGAGACCGAATTGTTTATATGGATGATGCCTTTGGTATTTCTATTTTTCATTCCTGCTCTTTCGCTTGCCTTTAGAGCAGCGAGCGTGTACGTTGTTTGGGCTACGTTTCGATAGGGCAGATGATCTTCCAGAGCGAATTCTTAAATATCGGGAATCACTTCGGAACGGAGTATAGCCGTTGACGTCTTCGAAACCGGCGAACGAGCCGTAAATTTTCCTAAAATGCTCGCGTCGACGATAATCACTTTTGTCTCCCCCTGTTTTAGATTCATAAAGCACGCGGTACATGTATTTTTCCACGAAGATTTATCTGCGCGAAACGGCAACGATTCTTTAACGACCGCCCGTTTGATGGAGCTGTATTTTAAACGGACTTTTTCATTCTCGGGCCTGTCGGTCCTTTGAACTCCCTGACGCGCCCGATCGAAATATGTACAGGCTTTGGTTCCAATCGAATCCGCGCGACTCCTACATACAGTCGTAAATAGTGGCCAATTGTGAATAGAGGGTCGCGTAATTCGTGACGAAAATTACGCCCGAAATTCAGTTTCAAGCGAGCCGAAAGTGTCCAGAGTCCAGACGTTCGATCGTCCCGGTACATAAATGTAAACCGCACGTTTCAACCGCAGGCCTCAACGGTCCGTTCGATTTTTCAAGAAACGAACAGAAGACGATTCGTCGTTTTCCCTTGGAACGTTCAGGTGTCGTCGACTGTCGAACATTCTCGATTCTCCTGAAATCAATTGAACAAGCGAGACGCAAAGGCGAATCGGACCGCGGTTCAATGAGAGCGGTCGCAATGAAATTTCGACAAATTATATTAGCGCTAACAGGTCTTGTATCCGCAATCGTTCGGCTCTTTACGGGCCAGCTCGCGTCGGAACAGAATTTCGCCCCCAAGGGTGAAATTACCGGCCGTCTCGTTAACTCCTTCGTTTCGTCTTCCCTTCCCCCGTGCTCCGTTTCCACGAAGAAATTATGTTCTCCGATTTTTTTTCCTCCACATTCGTACATCCACGGTGTCATCAATATCAATGAAAGAGTCGCGGCTAAAATTGACACGTTCTTTCTTTTGGATTATTAGTCCAAATGATCGAGACCTCTTGCAAAGGGAAAATAATCGCAAACGAGTGTTTAAAAGAATCGAGTGTGCGATTATAAATTCGATACAGAGACAGAGAAACTTACAGGAGGAAGCGAATCCAGTTGTACAGGTGGCGAGAATAGATCGAACCCGAGACGAATTCGTTCGTGGTTGATGGGTGGATAGCGGGAGGAAGGATACGATAAATATTTGGGGTTAACTAATAATAACGCCCAGTCGCCCTAATGGCACGGAGAGACGAAAAGACGCCGCCGCCGGCGACATACAAGACGACGACGACGGAGACGACCACGACGACCAACGACGTCGACAAGAGAATCACCCGCACGCTTTTACATAACGCATTAATGTCGTGCATTAAATGGACCAACTGCGGACCGTATACCGGACCATCTTGCAGGAAGTTATTATAAATACGGCACGAGGCCGCGGTATTCGTCACGGTACGGAAAGCCGCTGGAATGCAAGCTGTACTTTCATAAATAATGTAAAAGTTCAAGGGGTAGCCGACACAGGGCCGCAAAAATGTTTGTCGCCCCTATGGGTTAGAAATAGATTGACGGAATCGAGTGCACGCACCGAGTCACTATTATATATTTCCACAAGTGACACGAGTTACATGCGTTGTTGACGATTTAAGACTTAAGACACATTTCGATCCCCTTTTTCCGACCGGCTTCCCAACGAAACGAACCGTTATTCTTCATTTCGTTCCGTCCACCGTTGTTGGTTTCTCTTTTCGTAGCTAAACAGGGGCAACGGAATCCGTTCGTTTAGACTCTAAACTTTGGAGCAACGATTATATATAGGGACCGCGTAAAGGGATCGGCGTGGAAATGGTTATTAATGTTCCAGGAAATAATTGGGCTTTGTACGGCGCGAAACGGTGACTTGAAAGTAGCAATGATCTAAAGCGGGAAAATCAGCACAGCTGAGGATTGCTTGGTACCATTGAGACTCGTTAAATCTACGCCCATAAAAACGACGACAATAAACTCGGTCCATAGTCGTGCAGCCGTTTTACGTCGATTTTCAACGCGACGCTGAAGGCTGGCAGCGGTTGCCAGCGCCGAAAGAACAAAGCCTGTACGTATGATGCAAAAATAAAATCACCCGAGGGGAACCAATTATGGAGCGTGTTTGATGTCGCGGAGACAAGCAGGTGCAAACAGCAGGAGACGATACGTAATTTCTCTTCCGAGAACGAGACCGACGAAATTTGTTTTATCGGTGGCGTCCCGTTGTATCTTTATATGTTCGCCGGGAATTTACATGGGAAATTAACAGTTTCACCTCTAAACATGAGAAATGCATTCTCGACGCAGGTGCATCGTGATACCCTTCTGTGACCAATGGTCGTCATTAGCATAATTACGAAAACAGAACCGTTCGGTGTCTGTTCTATTTCAATGGGACGATACGAGCAGCTAACGGGTAGTGAATAAAAGGAGGGGGGGGGGGAAGAAAAAAAATCGAAAATCGTTTTAACGAAGCATTGGCTGTTTTAAATAATTCATACGCGTCCTTCAGTCGCGCCGTAAATTTTCAATACTAATTCCCGCGGACGCTGCAGCCCCGACAGCAAACGAAATAGAAAGAAGCTGAAAAGTGTGCATTATACGGGCACAATGCTTGTCCGAGGAATGAACATGATGAATGAAAGAGTCAAACGATGGCCCCGAAGCCGCCAACGTCCAAGGATTTGTCCGCGTGGTCGTTTTGCTTTCTATACGTTTTTCTCTACGTTTCTCGTCTCCATCCTTCTGGCCGCCGTCTGACGCAGTCGCAGCTTTGATATTCCTGCCAGAATATATACCACTTACAGCTTGCGCATAAGTTTCTACTTCTCTGCTGGCTCCCGTTCTATCGTTTCGGTTTTCTCGACCGTTCCGACACCGCACATTTTCACGTCCTTTTGCACCCCCTTTCTTTTCAAGTCCCGACTCTCTTCCACTTACCCCCCCACCCCCACACCCTTTCCCACGGTGTTTCTAAATTTTCCTCTTACTTCTACCCCGATCGTTCTAGCACAGATGCGTAATATTTCCACCCCGTTTCTCAGCGTATCTTTGTTCTGTTCTCCCGCGGTGACGTTGGACGCTTTGAAATGTTTCTTCGCGGTGTTCGTCTCGCGGAGTAACGCGTGGATCTCCCACAACGCGTCGAGACGCAGGTCAGGGATCGCGAAACGGGGGATGCTCGCTCGTGAAGATACAGCTGACGCGAACAGTCACGGCTTTCAACTGCTTCCTGACGTTCCATTCGCGTATACACTTGAATACCGTGAAACCCGAAGAATGGCTGCAATCACATCGATGATAATCGCGTCACGTAATTCACGTCGCTCCGAGCAATTTTCATCGTCGAAATTCATTTTCCCCACATCCGTCGCACCGTCCGGTCCCGTGGAAGAAAGTGTGTGACAATAGAAATGTCGATACCCCGAGCAAACAAAAAAATGGGAGAAAAAGAGAAGAAAGTAAAGAAATGTCGGCACGATGCTCGTCGAACTGCGAACCGGAGGCACGAAGTAGGCAAAGGAAAGGGGTGACGTATAAAATTGGTCTGGGCAAACGACCGACAGGAATTTCCAGGGGTCCCGAAACGATGGAGGTCCTCGATCGGAGCACGCCCACTTTTTCGCTGTTCCAATTAGGCGGGACCCTTGCGAACGTTTTATTTGGTAGTTGATTGGTGTCGACCGGACAGTAGTGGGAATTAATGAAGACGGTTAGGGGTAGCATATGCCGAACAGTTATTGGCCCTCGAATAATTTCACCGACGCTCTTGGACTTCACAGGTATTCGGCCGTCCAGGCAATTAGCACCGCCGAAATAATTAACTAGAGACAGCAGTACCGCGACACGACTATTACAATACGCATCGGCGAAAATGTTAGCAGATTGAAATCGGGCCCCGAACGCTGTAGCGATAAAAATGTTACACGGTCCTTCCGCTTTATCGTCGATTAAGGGAAGAAAATAGGATTACCGGGATTAGCACTCGGGGAAAGAATGCGAGGGCAACGATGGACCCGATAACGTTCGGATAAACGACTGTTATACGGTGTTATCGTCGGTATCGAGGAGGCAAAAAACGTGTCTCTCTATCTAGAAGCGAGCCCTCGATAGTCCCAGGCACAGGCTTCAGGTTCGAAGGGGTCACTGAAATCTCTCCATACATATTCATGCCGGGCATGTATGTACGTATGCATGTATGTATTTACCTAAGGCCAGAAAAGAACTGTTAAGAACCAAGGCAACGTATCGCATTAATACGAGGGTCCTCCTGAGATCCTACGAATACGTAGGTATATGCAAATGACACTGTTCCCGCCGGGGAAACCTTTAAATCACACATCGAGGCTACCAATAACACGTCGGCGTATCGTAACACAAGACAAGCCTTTATGCTCCGTTCTACCAGCAAGAGTAGCAAAACGTTCGTCCTCGAGTTAAAAGGATCGCGCTCCTAAGTACCGTAACATGCAATAACAGCCTTTCGTCGGGCATAATTCGTGCCATGGATTAAAATGGCAAATAGACGAGAGAACGACGACGCGTGTTGCGCGTAATCAGTATATTACACATGCGTACATTGTCGTTCACGTAGCGTTAAAGTTTCTACAAGTACCGAGTTCATCGATCGTTCATGGAGAACTTGATCCCCGCGTATGACTGCCGTGTGCGTTATCGATACACAGTCGCGTCGAACGAGCGACCAGTCGGGATCAAATGAGCAAATCGAATCATTCGAAATCTAGCATGAACGTTCGGATGGATAAAATGAAATCTTTCACGGAATTACGCAATCGTCAACGACACAGGTGTACACGCACAGTACGTACCTGAACAAATTGCGATCACGGGATTTCAGAGATCTCGGCTATTTAAATTTCTCCCCGACGACCCGCTTCCCACCGTGTTCCCCTTATCTCTGTCGGTTCTCCAAACAGAGAAACGCCAAGAAAAAAAAAACAAAAAAAAAACGGAGGGGCACAAAAGCGTATCCTTTTTCCTTCAAAACGAAAGCTCCGGCAAATTTATACATCACAATCCGCCGAGCATCGTGGCCATTAACGCGTCGACGACCGGCTGCGGGGGGAACACGACGGCCATGGTACATCAACCTCTGTGAGGAAACGTAGCTGCCCGGTCCAAAGTACCAAAAGGAGCCACGCCGTGCTTTTATCGCGAGTAATTCGGGCCACGATCGTACGTATACGGTGTCTAATAAATTCGTGAATGGCCGGCCAGCGACCGAAATGTTCTATACACCCACGCGTAACGCACACAAGGGGCGATTGTACACGAGCACTCTTTCTCTATCTCTCTCATTCTCCTCTTTCTATGGGCTTCCCCGTGGTTGTATGCGCGTGCCTCGGTCCGGAGGTTGTTGGCGTTGGTTGCGCGCTTAGGGTGGGTACCGAGCCGACGAGCCGACATGGGGGCACCGAGAGAGAGCGGATATTATCGCCAAACGTTAATTTGGTCGAGGCCCGGCCTACCTTCCAATTTTCGAGCCCTTACACGCCCACTTACGAGATTGTCCGTTAATGCTCCGAAACGTCGGGACGCATTTTCGACGCCCGCGTTTTACCGCCACGAAGAGCTTTACGGGCTCCACGTACAGACGACGGGTACATCGCGGACGAGCGTTTCCCCAGGCCCTCTTGCCTTTGCATGCGCGACACTGTACGTTAGAAAGACGAGCGTGTGCACACTTGCGAAGACAAATAGCGGCAAGTGAACCAACCTCGCTCTTTAAGTACCGTGGCTGGGAGCACTAGGTCTGCAGATGGTAAATTTCTTGTCCGTCAAGACGCAGATAGAACACTTTCGCACGGTAAAAGTCTCCAATTAGACGGCCCTAATTAAAGTCGTAAAGGCCGGTCGCTCGCGAAGTGAGAATTACTGGCCGCACTTTCCCCCGTAGTGAATTGTTTCTTGGCAGAACGCGACGAGCTCGATATCGATAACGTCGTCGCGTACGGCAAAGTGGTCGTGGACCGTCATAGGCAAGACTCGACCGTGGAACTGCGTATACTGTATACTATACATATACATGTACGCTAATTCGACTAAAACCATCCCGATAAAATTAAATGAAGCGTCGCGAGAAGAAACGCCACGTCCACGTTCTATTGGCCGCTACGAAAACAGGGAAACTGTATTTCAGCTGTGCCTTTAACATTCCCGCGTGGACCCGGGCATCACACACGCCCGCGCCTAATTTATGTAACGCAGAACAAATATACTCGTGGCCGCATACACGCAGTACGTAGAGCGTGGCCGCGGCAAGGAAAATAAATACGCGACGGAACAAGTGGAGCGTCCGCGAGAAGCAAGAAAATAGTTCGCGCGACGACTCGTAGACCCGAAATAGGGCGGTGTGAACAGCAGGAGACTTTACTGTCCACCGTTGCAACGTGGAGTAGAAGAGACGTGTATATTGGCGTATGTGAACGTTGTTGAAAAGAACCGGTTATATAGGAACCGTCCTCCACCTTCCTCTTCTTCATCCACTTCTTTTGCCTGTTCTTCTTCTTCTTCTTCTTCTTCTTCTTCTTCTTCTTCTTCTTCTTTCCCTTCTTTACTTTCCTTTCTACTCATTCGCCAACCATTCGTTCCGTCCTCGCCAAGTATACAGCAAGCTCCGCTACATAATACAAGTGAGCCTGTATGCTAGCGCTCTTCTGTGCACGTATGTATGCGTACCTATATGCACGTGTAGAGACCGAATGTACACTTACGTGGGGTCTCGACACCATGGGCGCCTGCCTATCTGACACTGGGTGCCTACGAGGGCGAGTCCACGTCGTTTCTGTTTTTTTCTTCTCCTTTCCTGACCTGGCTACCGACGAACCCCAGAGGAATCGTGCACTCCCTCCGAGGACCCCTCGGTGGCAATGGAATTTCGCGAACGTTTCACGTGTACCCGCGTTTCTGTGAGACCGATACGCGGAAACGGTTCAATCTATTGTACTCCGTTCGACGGCGTCCGATATCCCGCGGCGGGAGAAACAGGACGAGTGAAACGTGACTGTCAATGTACGTTGGTATTTAATCGCGGCTCATGGTATCCGAGAAGGATTCCACATAAAAATGTAGGTCCAACCTAGGTATAGGTTTTAAAAAAAAACCCATGTTTCAACCTTCAAAGATCACTGTTCCATAACTCACCGTAGTCGCTAATGACCTCTGCAGTCGATGCGACTTTAAACAGTCAACAAAAAAAAAAAAAAAAAACAAAATTAATTTTTCACGCAGCGCACCTCGAGTGACACGGGCGTGGAGGCGTTGGATGTATAAATTGTTCGCTTGTTTATTGTCGGAGTACTTGATTTAGTCTCTTCCCTCTTAATTCAATGGTATGAAAGTTTGGGCCATTTGACGCGCGATGCCTATTGCTGGTGTACATATGTTGAGGCTCACATTTTGCCAATGGCGCTTAACTGAACAATTGCTGATGGTGACTATTTTCTGTTGCAGATTTCGAATAGACAACACGGACCATATAATAGACGTGAACAAGAACAACGCGGCGTTCGAGTACGACCAAGTGAATATAATATGTCCTGTGTATCAGCCAGGAACGTATGACGAGGAAGCGGAGAAATATATTATTTATAACGTAAGTAATGAGAAGAACCGTGCGTTCGTTGTTCTCGTAAGATTACTACAAGCCCGTTCCGCCATAGTGGGATTAACAGATAAATCGAGTTACATGACTGTCGACCCATTATGCGAAATAAAAAATTGTCACAGGGCGTAACGTGTTGTTTAGACAGCTGTTGCAACTCGAAACTCGTTCGTTAACTTACTCGCGATCGGACCCCCACGGACGACTTCCGCTTGGTAGCCAACTTCTGACACCGGGCTACCCTCGACGGGGGTTGCTCGAACGCTATTTCACCCCGGTTGAAAAATATTCATGACGAAATATCGTTATTTCGCCATCGTTTCCGAATCTCCGAAACTCGTTTCTCCCCCCTTAACGTTGTCCGGCTGTGAAACGAAGAATATAGCATTTCGTATATCAGATTATTATTGCTAGCATCGCGAAAATTTCCCCTTTCCTTGTCCGCTGAAGGAGCAACGCAAGCACCACACGAATCATCGCCAAGATCTAATCAGTGTCTCTATATATTTCTCTCGTTGCATCATCTCGATACTACTCTGACCCAAAGAATATATATATATATTTCCCCCCTAGTAACTGTGTATTGCGATCGAACGAGCTGAGAAGCAAAAATCAGCTCGTTTTCCGGCGATATCTTACGAGGTATCGAAAATAGCTTCCCTCGCAGCGGTCAATCATCGATTCGAGCCCTCTGTACAAATCGATTGTCTATATACAATCGCGGGATATCAATACATGTAGGATATCAAATATTCGAGCAAGCCGTTCGTGCAGGTGTATACACGAGCAATGTGACAAACGAGGAACATTAGCGATAACCAGCGATCGTTTCACAGGTGTCCAAGGAGGAGTACGACACATGTCGGATAACGAATCCAAATCCGAGAGTGATAGCGGTCTGCGACAAACCGTACAAGACCATGTACTTCACGATTACGTTCAGGCCGTTCACACCGCAACCTGGAGGCCTGGAGTTCCTGCCAGGCAACGATTATTACTTCATCAGCACCTCGTCCAAGGAGGATCTTCACAAACGTATCGGTGGACGGTGCACTGATAATAATATGAAGGTGGTCTTCAAGGTGTGCTGCGGCAAGGACGCTGACACTTCGCCGTCATCGGCGACATCGCGCAACAACTGTAAGTATACGCTGTTTCGTAACAGATACGTTTATCCGGCGATAATTATCCCTTAGTTCGTTCGTGCGAGCATCATTTTCGTTTCTGCTGGGGCCGACGTAAAATTTCCATTTGGGAAAGCACTTAAAACCCGGGCGTAGAAAGAGTGGCCTGAAAAACTAATCAACCCACGGGAGCCCCTACCTTCACCCTTCTCTCCCATTTACGTCTGGTCCCCCAAAACTCTTCACGAACCGGACCCATCCACGAATCGTCGCGATGCACAAAAAAAAGAAAAAGAAAAATAAAAAAACACTGTCCTACCGGGAGGAACGATTGCACACGTGCAAACGCATATATTCCAATGGAGCCAATTATCATAATCTGAAATTATAGACGTCGCCTACGTTGTCCACGCCGCCTTTTCATTCCGCGTGTAAATCACGTTTAAAACCTTCACGCTTTGGCATACGCGGCGGTCGCTGGCTCTGCACGACGAAAAACTGTGCACGAATGAAACGAATGGAGAAAGGACGGTGTCATAAATTCATTATCTCTTAATTAGCCACAAAAAGGAAGAGCTTTCTTAGCTCTATGCTGATTCCTTGGCACTTCTTTTGATCACCATTCCACCCTCTCACCCCCTCACTGGCCCTCGCCACTCTCGTACCGGCGGCTTGTCTGTTCTGTTCCCCTCTTAAATAATCCCTATCAATTATAATTCTTACTCGTGCACCATTTGTTGCGGTTAGGGGACCAACGCTGTCCCAATGCACAATATACTTCCACTATTTCATTCTAGCCCGGTCCCCTCTCTCCCTAATTCGTTCCAAACGTCCACCCAACACCTCCTCCGCCTCCTCCGCCTCCTTCGCCTCCTTCGCCTCCTTCGCCTCCTTCGCCTCCTTCGCTGCCACCGGCCCAACACTCGCCAGGGACGATTCATGCGCCGTAATGACTAGCTATTTCGCTGCCCGAGAACTCTGAACTCCCTCTTTCTCCCTTTCTCCGGTCGCCGTCTCGGGCATTCAAGATTCCACGAGACTCTGCCGGCCTCGAAATCCTTCCGCGGCACACCACTCCGCGTGTGCTCGACCGGCCAGGACGCGCGTGTACACCAGGCCGCGATGCCTAGCGATTGCTATCAACGGCAACGGAATCGCGAGAAATGTTAATCTCGCGGAAAATTTGCAGACAAGCTTCCTCCTGCGCGACCGCGGGGAAAAAGCGTTTCGCGCTGGCAATTAGCCGGCGAAAATGTGATATTAATCATCGACTTTATTTCACCCGTGGAAGTTCGTTCCCCTCGAGGTCTCGCGAGGTCGCGAATTTTGAACCGCAGCTAGGAATATTTGTCATTCCTTATCGTTACGGCGGCCCGGACTGGGGAACGAACTTTAACCCGAGACGGCGAACGGACGAAACCAATGGCAAATGAATTCTGATCGATGGGTAATATAAATTGGCTCGGTACGGTACCACGAACGATGCTCGTATCGTTTTTTTACTGCGAGACATTCACGGTCCCAACGATTACTGCACGCCACTCTATTGTTACATAGCCGTTACGATCGGTGGCACCATTGAACAAAATCGAACGCCCGTAATAATAAAAGTTTATTTCGTATTTAAATCACCACCGAATATAATCGAGTGCGTATCTAATGAACGTAATACAGCGTTTCAACATTCATTTACCCAAACACTACGGCTGTCGCGTAATCGATTAATCGATGCGATCTATCCTTGACATAAATCCGATTTCCAATTTAATAAAAAACAAATATCGTACGAACATACCGATCAATCTAACACACAATGGAAGTAACATAGAAGGAAGGAAAAATGTATTAACGCTTTTCTATATCGTTTTTCAGCCGTAGCCGTGACCAGCAGCACCGTGCCGAGCAGCAGCTCGACCAGCACCGCAGTTTTGGGTGGAGGAGCCGCAGGACTACCACCTCCGCCACCACCGAGCGTCCTCAAGGGCGGAGATCGATTCTACCCAGGGGGCAGCATTCATCATCATCACGATCATCATCAACCGGCCACGGCGGCGCCGACCCTGCCCCACGTGCCCCCTCCGGCCATCTACCCCGTGCATCCGCATCAGCCTCCGATTCACAATGGACCGCCGTCCTCCTTGCCGCCCAAGACCTCGATCGGCCAGAAGAAGAAGAACAGTACGTATAACAGCGCCCCACCGTCTCTTGCCACCTGCTCTCTTTGCTGTGAAACGAGTTTCTCGATGCTCCTCGCGACCATTATCTCAGCCAATGATTCTTTTCCTTCGCCCCCCCCCCCCCCCCACCGCCTCCTCCTCTTTCTCCCTTTCCCTCCCTTTCTATCACCATTTTTTCTTCTTATTTCGTTTTTCTCCCTATTCATCCTTTTGCTTTGTTACGCGAAATTTCGCTCGTCGTCGCGTCATGTCGAAATTAATCGTAGCAGAGAAGGGTTCTTTCTTATTAGTCGACACGAATTAGGCCCGCTATGAAGCGTCCACCAGTTGAGCATCGTTTGGTCGTCGTGTCGAGCATAATTATTGGAAGGGATAATGGGAGAAATTCGGTTTGTACGTGTACACGTTGAGGGTAATGCCGCGTTTCGCTGATCGTTGGGTGTATCGCGACATACGCGACATCGCGAGTATGAACTGTGCGCCGCACAGTTAAGGTGTCTCCTTGAATCGTTGCTTCCTTTTTGCCCGGCTGACAATTATCACTTTGTATCGGAATTACTGTTGCATAAAATTAAGATAAACCACTCGTCCCTGGCGATTTTGCCGCTCGTTGTCGTTCTGCAAATCGTTTTTTTTTTTTTTTTTTCGAGAACGAAGGAATAGCCGGGTTATATCGGGCTTCGTTATTAGCGCCGCGTAATTGATATTTCTCCTTTTGGAGTACGGCCGGTCGGTGGGGTCATTGTCGCGCGAATTTGACTTTCCCGTCGTTCTCGCGTCGCGGATGAACCCGCGAATGAAACATCGCCAAAGTTCGTCCCGTGCACTTGCATACTTGCATTACCGTTATGCAGTTGAACGTGGCGGTCCGTTGCGTGCCGAACAATCATTTCACAATTATTTAATTCATTTCACTTATCGCGCGATCGCATTAAGGTCGAATAAAGTAAGTAACGAGCGAATTAATTTTAATGGGGTTTAAAATTCTATCGCCCAGCCGTTCGCGTCTTCGTTGCGCGTATTACAGCCGCGCGGCGACGTCTCGTGTAAATTCTAACCGAAAAAATTGAAATGATGATTAAAGCCTGGCCGCACGTGAAAATTTCGAAGCGACACGCCTCGCGTGCGTTCACATTACCGTGCCCAAAAAAGACCGCGTCCCGTCTTTTACGCTTAGAACGGGGCGCCCCACGTTTACGCCTACTTTCGAAGCGGGGAAGATAAAAAAAAAAAACCAGAGAGAAGCAGACATTATTTAGGGAACTCCAAATGGAAAGAGTTTATTAGAGCAAGGGACACACCGCCGGTTCTAAAACGAATGTCAGATGGAGCACGATCAAACGCGACGAAGAATTCAATTCGTCGGCGTCTCTCGTCGACCATCTGTCGCACTGTTCGTTCCGCTTGTGTCGTCACCTACGATAATTTCACTTCGAAATGCGCCGCGGACACATTTGCATTTGCGCCGATGACCATGGTCATTAACAAGGTGCGCCGCTTGTACTGCGGAGCGACAGAGAATTCGTGTTCCCAAAGTGTCGAATTGAAATTACTCGAGGCGGTCCGTTCCGCCTTCCTTCGTAATAACGATTCGAATTTCTCGATGGTATCGAACTCGTTCCCCGAAATCCCATCGGGCCCGACGGAATTCACAACGTCACTCGTGGATCGCGACGCGTCCCATCAAGACACGAGAACGCGTTTCGTTCTAAGCAGGAATAAAAGTTCACGGCGAACATTTTCCGTCGAGCCTCCTGCTAATTTCGTAGCTCCCCCGAATGGGAGTATCTTTCATTTCTGATTTCCGACTTCCTTTCTGCAGCTTCTATTTGCAAGGAATACGCATTTTGCAATTTTTCAGTGGGATAGTTTTGATGCTTAAATTACCATTGACTGTAGGCCAGCGTATAAGAATATTCAGATTCGTTGAATCATTGGCCGTGTAACAGGTATCATTAAGGAAGCGGTACTTAATGCGCAATCATTTCTCTCTCTCTCTCCCTTTCGAAATTACGCGAGGGGCAGTCTCCTTTCAGCGATACATCATTAAATGCAATATAACAGACGGTAGAAATATATTAATGGGTTCGTAAAAAGAGAAAAAAAAATGTAGCACTCAGGTTTCAGTGTTTTATTTGCTAAAACAGCCGAGCTACTTAGTAATAAAATCCTCTTCCCCTTCTGGCCCAATATTAAACCGACTATACGTATAATCGTAATCTATAAATAACCATCATTTTTTGTTTTTTTTTGCCAACAGAGGAATATTCGGACCACCCGAACGAAGTGGTGAAGAACGAAGAATTGACCTACAACGGGGCGAGTTCTATCCGAGATCGGTACAGCCACCAGGTGTATGTGCTGACGGGAAGCTTGTTGATCAGCGTGATCCTGCCGCAGTTATTGCGGTGAAGCGACAAGAATACCGACGAGAACGTATATCCCATACGTCGAAACCCCCTTTTTCTGTGATTATCCTACGTTTAATTAATTTCTTGAGGCACGCGCGTGCGTGCGCGCGCGGCCGTTCCACGATCGTGAAGAATAAAAAGACGAGCACGATTTACGGTCGGGCTGCCTCGAGAGAGAATGAGAACGAGAAAAATTCAATCGGGATGGAAAGCAAATGACTAAAAGGAACGTCAACGATAAAAGATAAATGGAAAAAAAACGATAATAAAAGAAGACGCGGTATAAGAAGAGCGAAAGGGTTGGGAGGAGAACGTAATTGTCAAGAGAAGAGACACGCACGATGCACGAGCAGCAACGCCATATTTGAAACTATTCGGAAACGAAGAAGAACGAAGACGTAGGTAGTAAGAATACAAAGACGTAATTAAAGACGAAACAAGGAGAAACGCTACTACTAGACACTATTATAGTATGCCCACTATTATCACTACTATAAATGGTAGTCGTATTGGTTGTCCTTCTTATCATTACGCTAATTCTAGGTATTTATTCGAAATACGAGGAAAGAGAACGAAGTCGTGGACAGCGTGCTAACTATCCTCGAGCGAGATGCGCGGGATAATAGTGCATACTAGACACGTCCGTCAGAGAAGCGCGAGAATTATTTCTGTCTCGAAAATTTCGATTATGTATATCGCACGGCTGGCCGCGACGCTCATCGGCGAACGGTCCTGCGTCATCACGATTTCTTAGTCACCCACGTGAAGGAAGTACAATCAAGATCGCAAACGACGAGGTAGCGTTCCTTCGCGTTGACTTCGAAATTTCTGTAGATTAAACAATTATTACTGAGTAGTACGGTTTCAATTAGCCTGCGATTTTCATACACGCATTACTTATCTCTCCCCCCGGTTTTTTCAAATATTCACAGCCCCTCAACCCGTGCGTGTACACGGTTCACATTTCACTGACAATTAGTATCGCCGGTGAGCGAATCGTGCGATTAATTGCAATTAATTCCAACGACCGAGTCGAAAGATTAACTGCGATTAATCGCATCGGATATCTATGGAGGAGACAGTGTTTTACAAAGGACCGTTCGTGTCGCGTAACGAGTCGCATACAGGGTAATTAGCACGCGTGTAAATAAATTCCTAATGAATATGTACAAGTGGCTCTTGCCTCTTCTCTGGGGCAAGGGAATTTAAGAGAGTGCCGTACACTAGGTGAAAATCTTATATATGACACGTGAAAGAGTGCGATGCAGCATGAGTGAGGAAGAAAACAAAAAATGGCCGGGTGTGATAGAGTGTGGCGCGCGTGTGTGTGTGTGTGTGTGTGTCTATGCGTTGCTAGACGAGGTGTATACACTCGAGAATACGAGGATCGCCCATCGGGATATAGTCAGGTGTCACAAAACAATTGTGTAAGGTGCGACGAACTGTATGTTCCGGCCGTGGTTCTCGTCACCGTGACGCTGTCACGAACACACGTGGTAATTTCGTCGGCGAAGAAGTCCGTAATTCCTCGCTTCGTTCGTGCACGTCGAATATGAAAAAGCGAGCGAATGGATGAAAGATATGCGTGAAAGAGAGAGACTGACCTCGGAGCGAGAGACGATGAAATGAAATTTTTGTATTATAGTTGTACCATACCGAACTCTATCTATAGAATCTGTATTATATTTATTATCCGCTATCATTACGCTACGAATAATCACACTCGATATTCTATATTTACTAGTAAAAAAAAAATATCAAATTTAATAGCGAATAAATTGCGCGTTCGGCGGGGTAACGAAGAAATAAGAAAGGAAGAAAAAAGAAAGATAACGCGAGCAAAACGAATGTAAATTCACAGCTTCTTGTTCATCATCGGTTACGCCGTTGTTTTAACCCCTTTTTCTATATTTAATTTCGTCGACGCGTTAAATCGCTCGAAAATGTCGTTATCGGCCGTGCGATCGTCGGTTCCATTGTATCGATTCGTCGTGCTAAAAATCGTTCTCCTCGGTTGCCCCCTGTTATTTCCGTTTTTCTTTCCTTTTTGTTTTTTTATTACAATCTATTTATTGTACACCGCCGCGCAGACTTCGTTTCCGTACGCGTGCTAGCCGAATGTGCGCGCATGCGGGTCGCATTTATTTCTAAAATGTACAGGATTACATGTATACATGCACGGTGGTCACGATCGTTACACGCGATCCCGTGTCGATTTGTCCCGTACATCGCCGAAACAATCCCTCCTTCGCAAGCGTTCGTAAGCTCCGTTGGACGCGGCGTTCCATGCCGACCCGTGAGACGAACAATCGTTTGCCACGCACTTACATTCTGCGCCAAACCCTTTCGCGCGATTGATAAGCGTCCGTTTGCACACGCTCGTGATCGTCGATCCACGATTTCTATTCGACGCAACAATACTGCCATAGTCACGGCCAACGGCCAACCAACTGTACACGTATCTCGAATTCAACCACCGCGAAGCACATCGCGCCGGTAACGCGTACATCCAGTGCATGCTCAATTTCGTGCGTCGCCGTCGTGCGGTATGTAATTCGTAAATTCTACATCGCATTACTGCCAATGAACACAGTATACTGCTCCGACGACCACGATCGCTTCTGCTTTGTAGCGAGCGCTTACGCGTCCTGTCGCGCTCGCCCGAATCGCCACTTATCCGTAAACGCGAAATTGACGTTTCGCGACGCACGCAGACGTAATTCTTCATCGTCGACGTGTCCCGCTCGACGACCCCGTAATCTCATAATCCGTAAACCGTAGCCCGCCGATACTTTCTCGTACGAACGCGAAAAGTACAGTGGACAATAATAATCGCAATGCTCGGGCTAACAAACAAACAAAATTCGGATCCGCGAAGAGCGGTGCGAACGGAGTTCAATAGGCGTGGCGCAGTACGCGGTTCATCTCGCGAGCTCGGGTAATGCGAAAAAGGACGGAAGGAGGGCTGTTCTAGGATACGAAGGAGAGTGACAACGACGAAGAAACGGATGGTTTCGCGTTGACCACCGGGGAAAGTGAAGGAATAAAGAGAAACACCGAGCGGCAACTAGAGTAACGAATTATTGTAAATACGAATATGCGGAGAGCATTAGGAGGTATTGCGTAAAGCAGCGAGAGAAAGGGAGAGAATGTGTGTGAGAGAAAGTGAGAGAGATAAAGAGACCCCGAATTCCGAATCATAGATAATAAAGGAGATAACGCAATTCTTTGAAGGCTGCTCGATTGACCGACTCGTTTTCATCGTTCATTGATGGTTCATAGTCCTTAATTATACGCGACAACCAGTGAAAATCAATGACCACGATCAGCCGGGAATTAATTGAGAGACACGGCGGAAATGAAATGCGTGTATAATGTTATCCATTACAGTATTGTAAGCCTAAGTATTACATGCCTACGATCCACGTCTGTTTGTCTGTCTGTCCGTTCGTCTGTCTACAGTTTGTACTTTTTACCCATGTGTTAATCGCAATAGCAGTTTCGTACACCTACGAGCGATCGATTACGTGAAAGCAGTCGCGACGATACCAGTTCCACGATTCTTTTGCGTATATAGATTCGCATTGATCATTTTCGTTTCGTTATAATAAGCTACTACTGAAGAAGTCTCTTTTAGTTTCTCTCTAGTCGTTTTTGTTTTTTTTTTTTTTGTTTTATTACATCTGTTTCGTTCACGCGTATACACACGTGGAATTGTTTGTGAGCCGCTGATCAACCCGCAAATCGAAACCCAAAGACAATCACCCGCACCGTTGTAAAAATAAAAAGCAAAATGGAAATACCGTTCGAAGCGCCTGAATCGTAGATCCGTCGTTCATTGTAGAATCACGATGTTCTTTAGATATATGGTTCGCTGACCTACTCACACGGTAGACGTAATTTAACCACGCGGTTGTACAAAAATGTTCTCTCGTACGTACAAGTTCGCTTTGCGGGTACTCAGAGGATACTCCATACATGCATACGTACGTTCGTAATGGAACGCAAATGTATAATAGTGCGTTTACACGATCCATGGAACAGTTGCACATCTCGAATCGTGGATGTATCGATTTAGGGCTGCTCGGTGCGGCGAAATTATCGATCGTCTCGATGGCAAATTAATCAGAGCAAGCGTGAAAGCCCATAATCAATTAAACATAAATGCAATAGCAATGCAGCAAAGTTACATAGATCCAATGTGAATGGTACTCATTCTTACGGACGATAGGTGAATACAATATAACAATAATATAGACTCGAACTATCGATAGAAAATAGACAAGGTCACTCACTGCAATTTATTTTTATTTTTATTCCCTTTCATTTTATTTCTACTCTTCTTCTCGATCGTTTTCCACCGGAACCGATCTGAAGCGCCATAATTCCACTGTCCATCCATAATCCCATCAACCACCGACCACGTGAAACGCTGCTCCTCGAGAAGTTATTTTTGTAACCGCGAACAGGGACAAGCATCGGTTTTAAGATATTTAAATCGTTAGTAGAAATAATATGTAGATACTCGATGTAATAGAAAGATAAACACACCGACGTAACCGAGGACACAGAAATAATCGTAACGTCGATGAACCGGGGGGTAACGATTAATTAGAACACGTGTTAAGATTTAGCCTTCGCTGTTAATCGTGCATGCACAGAGGTACGTAAGTACATGTACACGTTGCCGGTCGCACGTTTCGAACAGATACATGAAGAACAAAACGGGGAACAGGTTTCACGATTTTTCTTTTTTTGTTTGATCCAAAGAAGTTCGAACTCCCGACACTACGAGTTTTTTTTTATCGCTCATTTTCGCTATTTCATTGTGTTATCCTCTCGTGTGCGTGTTTAGGAACAATGTCGGAGGTGATTAAAGGTCTTCGATGCGAAAGATTACAGAGCACGTGACACTCGTTGCGTACGCGAAGGACTTGTTCCTCTCTTCTCGAGACAGATGGTGAATGGGACGACATGAAAATGAGAAGTAACGAGAAAATACAGAGGAAAAGGGTAGAAGGGACGAAGGAAATTGGTCGAATTAATAATATTACATCTACCGCGTCGAATTAACACCGTCGCGGATTTATTGAGCGTAAAGGGAAAAAAAGAAGAAAGAAAAAATGGGATCGAGATGATTTCGTAGGTACGTCGTTGTATATAAAGAAAAGAAGAAGAAAAAATAAGAAGATTACGATCAATAACGATAACACGATGAAATTTATATTAAATACATAGCAAGTACGAGGATAGGTTTCTAATAACGATTTATTATAAAAGTGAATGTACGTTGATGTCTAAGATTTTTAACAAGATGGAAAAAAAAAGAAAAAACACAAAGTGGTTATTATTAAACTATGATTATTAACTCATAACCGAGAAAACACAAGTACTAATTAAACAGGAGAGCGTTTGAATACAGAACCACACTTTTTAGCCAGGTCATGAATTCTCTCACGTTGCATATAATTAATTTTGTAACAGGTACATTACATGACACATACGATCACGGTCACGGAAGCCATGCGTTATTACAGGGCAAACGTTAGATCATTTCTTTTCTCACTACTGAACACGGTGCATTTCCATATAAATTAAACAACAGCCACAGTGTCATGTTTCTAAAAGGGAAGAAAAAAAAAACGAACGTATCCAAAAGATGATATCATACGGTTTATTCGATTAATCGAGGCGACAGATTGTGACTGGCTTGAAGGAAGACAAAACCGTCGACAGCTTACTCAGATAAATTCGATCGACCAGCATCTGCCTGACAATCAAACGGATCGAGATATCACTTTTGATACAGCAACATTTTGTTTCGCCAATCATTTTTCTTCTAATCAAGTCGACCTGAACGAGGGGGGGGGGGGGGGGGGGAATTGTTTAGAAACGAAATAAGACGGTCCAACGTGTGGCATTCGTGAACGGGATCAATTATAGGTTGCGTGTGCTCACCAAGTATGCACGTTCAATACAGTACAGTCGATCATTACAAAGCATTACAGATACAATACAAAGTAGAGTAGCGTTCATAATGGTAGTCCACTTGTAGCGAAATAGTATTTAAACAGTCCAAGCAGACAAATGAAAAGACAAAAGCAAACGAAAGAAATACATACTGGAGAAAAAGACATAATCGAGGAAACAAATTTTACAGGCAAAACCGTCAAACCACACGGTAAACGTGCTTCGATCTTCATGAAGTACATGCAAAAGAAGACACGCACACTCACATCGTACAGGCGAGCACGTACTACGGTGCACACGAACACACTTAACACACATTATATCGGCACTTATTACGAATACGAGCAATCGTACGCTCACGGGGCTCTGGAGAGTAAAAATATAAAAAATAAAAAAAGTATATATATATTTAAATGTACACACAGATACAAAGACACGATATACGTTACATACACACGAAACAAAAATAAAAAAAAGCGACGCAAATTTCGACGGCCACGCGACGGAGTACACTCGCGGTGAAAGAATAGAGAGGGTGAGAGAGAGAAGAGAGTCGACGACGCCTGAGCGTAGACACGTCGGCGTCGCGCGATTTATATAGCTATATTGTATTATGTATGTCGATATACGGTCACATATATCGATGGAAAACGAAAGTAAACAAACAAAAGAAAATAAAAAAAAAAAAGAAAAAAGTAACTGGGATAAAAATGTTAAAATGCCGGACAGGGAGACCGGGCGTCCCCCATTAATAATGATACACGTACAGACCCACTCACATACACATACAGAGTACATCGACGCCTACGATGGACACGTCGGCGTCGAAACGTTTCATTTTGAAAGTACCTTGCGCGAGTCGTCTCGAATCGTTTAAGTACAAAAAAGTAAAAAGGAAAAGGAAAGAAGGGAAATGAAAAGAAAAGAAAAGAAGAGAAAAGAAAATGAAAGAAGAAACAGAAGAAAAGCTCTCTCGATGGACGAGATGCGTGCGATCCACGTTCCACGCGGTTCAGATACCAGGGTGTCGAGCACTAGTTCGCGGATTCGGTGAAGAAATCAGATTTCCTTTTTTGCGTTTAAAACCATCAGCAAGACGAGCAGCTTTGCGTGGGTTTTACGAACCGAGGGATTCACGGTGCTGAATGGTAAATTTGAGGAAATCGCGTGTCACGTCTGTTTCGTTGGACCCTCGACAGGCATTAATGAGTTCCTGGAATGAAATTGGTTGTAAAAAAGAATTATATTTAAAACGATTGCCGCCTGTTCGATTCGAGAGGTTGTTAGCCGCATCGTGAATCTCGGTCGCGTTCGTTGTGGAAATGGTTCTATTTTTTGAAACGAATGAAAACGACACGCGAGCAAGCTGCAATTCTGCGATGATTTACGAGAATATTTATGAGAACGCCGAACAGAGATACCGATATACGCTTTGTTGTGCTGATTCTTCGGATTTTATTGATATTAGGTGCACATTATTTTCTCGCTATTCCGAAACGTTGCGAAGCATGGTATATATATATGTATACATATGTATAATATAAGAGGGAAAAATCGAAGGGTTGAATTGTACGTTTCTATCGAAGCTCAAATTTACTTACGGAATCCCGCGTTGTTTTTTATACGATCATTGATCGATTCGAATGGTTCCAGTTGTTTTAGACATCGATTAACGTGTTAAATTCTAACGCACAGACGTAGAGCTATGATTCTTCTTGCGTCGCGTGAAAAATAATCATTCAGTAAAGTGTAATTAGGAAAAAGAAGAACGAAAACTGCCATTTTTTAATTGCCATCGTCGATATCCTTGGGAAATGAAAATGTTTATAAACTGCCGCAGCTGTAACTAATTCGTTGTCCTGCACGGCAAAACGAGTGTGAACAAAAAGAAAATGTGAAAAGAAAGGAAACTATACGTACAGTATAGAGGAATGTGAGTGTACAGCGAAAGCTGATGTACGGTTTGATAGCATTCTTGAATTCCGCGAGTCTTTCGGTACTGATCATATAAATATCGGTCCAAATCGTTCCACGTTCCATCAATATTGAAACATCGTCCTTCGAGGACGAGCGCGCTACATTCACGAACAGTACATCTTACAAAGCACGCAATATCCAATGGATCATTCAATGATTCATATATTGATGATTCGTAATTGAACAATCGCGACCCATGAACGTTGCATTATTATTTTATCAATTCGTGAAGCATATTTTTGTATTTTTTTAGAATTTCGAATGTTACAATTTTTCGTACGTACTAAGGCTGAACAATTACTCGATACGTTTTATACATAAAAGTAAAAGAAATATGTTAGATAAGTGTTTAGTAAGAAATCCTTTACAAAAGGTGTACTGTGGTGTGTTTAAAATAAACTCACCACTGACTGGGTTCAATTAAGACTGATTTGATTAATTTATCGTTTCGCTTTCAATGCAAGTAAAAACTAACACAGCCGCACATTAGGAACGTATATTTAATTCCAATAATATAAGACACGCGTTGTTCATTTATACATTTCAATCGTTTAAATTTCTTATTAACATAACATATCATAATAACATTTTTTTACATTGTACAAACATTTTATACAATTGTTTTAATGTCGGTGTGTAAACGTGGATAAATGAATGTAGCACGAGGTAAGAATTTGGGTCGTTTGTTCATTTCAACCCGGATATTCTGTGCTTTGTGTGATCGAATGTACATAGCGTATACATAAATAGGAAAAACCGCGGCGGCGTGTAATATACGAAATCTCACGATTCGCGATGCCCAGAAGGAAGATGATTATGTTTTGAGGCGCGTTATCGTTCATGGACACGCGACCATGCCACTTGTTTCAATCGATTCGAACCAATTAATTAAAGCCTCCATTCGATTCACCTAAGGCTTTCAGCCGTGTATGCCTCACAGACAACGAATCTCTCGACTTGCCAAACGACTCGCGGCAGACAATAGATTCTGCAACCCCCTCGGCGGAAATTGTTTGTAAGTGTAGAACTGTCGTCACGTAGGACAGGACTTATAAATCGACGAAAAAGAAAAATCAGAAAGACCGAATAAGAAAATAAGAAAGAAACCTCTTAAAGTGTACCGGAAGGAGTCGTTTCCCTATTTGATTCGCAACGAACTATTCGAGTGTTGTTCTAGAGCTATTTATCAATTCTTAAATCGACGGAATGAAGGAAACACTGTCGTTACACTGAAGTGAAATATTTTTGCGGGACAAAATTTCGCAAATCAACTGCGTTTGCTACTAAATGAAAAATAAAAAACGAAACTCAGTTCCTCTGTGACGCGTTCGCGACGCGCCTAATTCGGAGCCTAAATCGTTGTACGATTGTTTGTATAGAACGCGTTTATATTATATAGAGCAATGCGAAAATATGTTAAGTGTGCTTGTAAGTGTGCTGTATGATTTCCGGCGTTTACGATATTCGTTTGCGATCATGTTAAATAAGTCTTGTCTTACACGTTCGCACGCATTGTATACATATACTTTGGACCATCAAGTAATAGACAGTCGTACGTATTTCTTCTCCAACCGGCGTTAAAAACGAAAGCTATGATGCAGCGATGGGCAGGACTTTTTTTCTTTCGAGAAGGTAGAATTAAGTTTCGGTTTGAAGCGTTTGAGCAGGTGATATTTTTGTGCAATCACTTTCCTTCCTCGTTGATGGATAAGTTTAGAAAGGTGTACAAAATTATGTATCGTATGGTCTCCTATTCGAGCTAACGATTTAATTGATAAATTCAATCGATTTGCAAAAAGAAAAACAACGAAAAAACGGACAGATTGAACGAGAGCGATGCCCGAATTCGACGCGTGGAAATCCACAAAATCGCCTCGAATAAAAAGAAATAAAGGGTGAAACAAACGTGAGATAGGGGAAACATTTTGGGCAAATGCGTGTCGACGCGATTATGCGTAAACTTTACGCGAAAGTAAGAAGCCAATGGAGAAGAAACTAAATCGAGCGAAAAGCAATGCTGCTTCGGTCACCTGTGTAAAAGCATGTTCACGGTCCTAGAATCCTAAGTGAGAATGAAAAGGAGAGAAGAGACAAAAAAAGCGAGACGAAGCGCGTGAAACGATAAAAAAAGATAGCCATATTGATAGGCCTAGATTGTCGCGATCGTTTGAAAAAACTTTTCTGCAAGAATTGCACACAAAGAAGTAGCGTACACCCGTTGGTTGACGCTAATAAATACGCATTAAAAAAAGGGAAAGAAAGAGTCGATTTGATTTGTATATGTACACGGTGAGTCCGAGGTTCGTGCTAGGACAGGTGCGTTTACGAAGAATCGAAGGAGAGATCCATCGAGATCTATGTTCGAACCGCCCCTTTCTCGTAAGGGCTAATGTCCTCTGCGGTGATCATTGTTATTATACGAACGAACTCAAGACGGCATGGTATACAAGACTAAAAACAAGACCTAAAATGGGGACATAATATTTTATAACTCAACTTTTGTACAGAATAAATAAATACTTGTACTGTGGACCAATATTTCTTTTATTTCATTCGCATGTCACCGACACGAATTCACGGTGAGAAAGCTCGTCGGCGATTCGGGGGAAGCATAGTGTGGTGTGTATCGGAAAAAATAAACTACCGTCAGTAGTGATAAAATAGTCAACGGTTTTTCTTTTTCTTTAATATACAACAAAAATTGTTCGGATGAAATGTATAAAAAAATTGGCCGATCATAGACACTTTAGTTCCATGTACTATTGAATGGTTCGCATTTGTTCTTTGTTATGCAAGCTATTTATTTGTCGTTTGAACTAATGGTATTATAACAATACTATTTTTTGCTTCTGGTATACGCCACCATCTTCCGAGCCTATGCTCTTGGCCAACCCCTACGATAAGCTGAGTTCCATCCGGAGTAAAACATAACGCATTTATAAAGCCTGTTAATTGAACATCAAATAGTGGGTTCAACGATCTAAAGGAGTCGCCGCATTGCCATAATCTTACAACACCGTTTCTTGATCCTAAAATCAGTAATCACAATAAATCAATTGCACTGTATTTCCTACTTTCTTTCCTATATTTAAGCAACGAAATATTTTGTACCTGATGCGACTAAATCCGTATTAAGTAAAGTAGCTATACTTGAAATCCACATCGGTTGATTATTACTCTCGTCTCTTCCATGCGCGTCAGGTACAGAGCACAATGGCTTTTTCTTTAAGCAGCCCCATACACACAATTGTCCATCGTCTCCACAACTGAAAAAGTTTTCTTCGTTTATCAGTTTCACAGTGTCTATGCTGCCGCCATGCCCATTAAATATTAGTTGCGACTCCTCGACGATCTTCCATATTCGAACTGTCCCATCGAAACCGCCACTAGTAATGGCTCGTTCTCGGGCAAGTGTATCGATCGATGTTATCGCGCTTTGATGTCCGAATCTAATAAAATAAAAATTGAACTACTTTTAGAAAGCAAACAAGATTGCAGTTGAAAAGATATATTTCTAATTAGCAAATGAAATACTCACAGAGATTCAACATACACCATATCATCTAAATTCCATACTTTCACACTTCTATCCTCAGAAGCTGAATATAACATATGTGTGTCCTTACGAAAAACTAAGCCAGTAACATTACCTCTGTGTCCTTGTAAATTTTTTATGTGATTTAAGGTATCTCCACAAAATACCTTAACGTCTTTACAACCATTATCTCCCACTACCTATAAACGCAAACGTAGACGATTATACGTGCTTTCAAATAATAAAGCTTATCAAAAATGAAAAGTGAAATGAAAATATAGCCTCACCAAAAATTTACCATCGCTGCTAACTGCTAAACATTGTATACATTTTATTCCATTCTGCGTTTTCCTCTTTCCTTTGACGGCCTTTAATTTTGTCCTATCCTTTAAAGACCCTAATACGTAAAATATATTAAATATGATATTTATATTAGAATTGTAAATATCTTGTTTCAATTAATAGTAACATATATACATTTTACTAAACTGCCATCCTTGGAACCAGAATATAAGAACTTTCCATTACCGGAAAGGCATAAACAAGTAATCGAACTCTTATGTTCTTTAGATCTCAGAATAATTGGTTCTGCGTGGCTAACATAATTTGAGGCCACAGTTTTCCGTAATCTTCCTTTCTCCTCTAAATATTCTTCATGCAATCTTCTCGTTACTGCACCTTGCTCGAATTCAGCTCTGTCCTTTTCTATATCGGATGAAAGTGTTGTTAGAACAAGAATATGGCAACGTAAAAAATATCTTACACTGATTTTACCTTCTTCCTCAATTTGTTCAAGGTATTTCTTTGCAAGTCTCACACGTTTTTCTTGAACAGTTTCTTCCTCGTCCTCACTTTCGTACTCCTCATCTCTACGAAATATAGCAGCAGTTAACAATAGCTCGGAATATTAATAACAATATACAATTACCTCTGATTTTCCTCAGCAAGTTCTTCATCCGTACTAGCGATACTCTCGTTGTCATCGGGCACAGATTTACTTACAATTTTCTTCTTCCCCTTTGTTGCTCCTGCACGACCACCAATCTAAAGAAATTGCAATAAATATATATTCTACAGTGTAGTGCAAAGTAAACTTAGTTCAATGTATCAGTAGAATGATTTCATATTTGAAGGCTGCGTTATTTGACTTTACATAGAAACTTCCTATACCTTTCTTTTATTAACACCTCCAGCACTTTGTTTATTTCTGATAAAAAATGACATATTTTCAAAATTCTTTTTTTAAATGTATTTTAACCTATTTTAACTTAACCACATGGCACTGTGTTTCATATACACACGCGCTGCCAATTGTGGTACATAGGGAAATTTTGTATTAAGTCCCGTCCAAAAGTGGGGCCCCTTACGCGATTACTTCCCCTACCGCTCCTTCTTTACCCACACAGTGCTTGTAGTGCCATCCCACATTCGATGAGCATAGTGTGCGAGATTTCTTGACAAATGGAAATCGTAATACGTCGTAGCGTCGTGCGTTTCCATGACAACGTGGGCGCGAATGGGAAAGTACGAAATGACTCATAAGCTCACTTTAAGCAGCACAAGATTCTAGTGCTTTTCCATACTGGGCTCATTGGTAGCCCTGATAATAATGTAAAACTGCCGTTTTATCACTTGTAAGTTAATGATATATTTATCATTCCATTTTTCAAAACTGCTACTGAAGATCGTTGCAAGCTAGCATAATTATTTGAATATATTTCTTTGGCGTAACATAGAAGAAATCATGAAAGAAACAAAGAAAGTACTTATGATTTGTTTAGGTGCGTTTTAAAATAAGTGGAAGAAGTATGAAATTTATAAAAACCGTATACAATAACAGTTCAAAGCATCAATTGTTATCAATTTTATAGGTAATATCTGTCGATCGCCAATAGCAGAGGCAGTTTTCGGCGATCAGATAAATAAATTAGGCATTAATGAATTATGGGAAATAGAAAGCGCAGCTCTCATAGGATATCATACGGGTAAAAGTCCAGATCGCAGAGCTATGTCTACGTTAAGAGAGAAAGGAATTACTAATTACTCCCACAAAGCACGGCCAGTGAGTAGATTTATTTCAGCATTGTATCTATTTTAACTTAAACTTTCATATACTTTTATTCCTTCTTATAGATAATTACAGATGATTTTACCACGTATGATTGGATATTTGGTATGGACAATAGCAACATTGAAGAATTAAATAGTATGAAACCCAGTAATTGTACTGCTAAAATTGAACTTTTGGGAAAATACGATCCAGAAGGGGAGACCATCATAAGAGATCCGTATTATGTAAAGAATTATTTGAAGACAATTTGTTATGTTAAATTTAATTTATTAATAATTACATCATGATAATTCGTTTATATTATATGCAGGCTAAAGGCAAAATTTATAGAAATTTTCATTGCAGGATAACAACAGTGCTGGTTTTCATAAAGCATATGAACAGTGTGTACGAAGTGTAAAAGCTTTTCTAGAACAGCATCAAGGTAGTATTAGCTCCTTTGAAATACTTTTAATAATCAACTACTTATAGTGGAAGATACATACATTATTACAGGCAGTATTTTTATTTCCAGATGACAAATCATGACCAAATTGAACTTTAGAAAGAGCTACTAAAATGTTTAAAATGATTGAAAAATGGATTATATACTAAAGGCTGTCATGAGCAATAAATATTTATTGATAGAATATATATAGTATTGATTTACTGTTGCTTATCATTCAATATCTTTTTAATCAAATTTCTTACTTATTTTTGTTAACAAGTAAAATAACGATTTTGTTTAAAATGACATATACTATTACTTGGACGGAATTTAAATTTAATTCATATTATGTACATATCGTGTAACTACTTATACAAGCTATAGTTATCTATAGAAAATACCTATGCAGTTTGTTCTACAAGGTTTTTTACATAACCACTAAGAAAAATCTCGATACCTTTTTAAAGGAAAGAAATTTAGTATTAATAAGAATATGGCAGTGAAGAAAAAAGTGCTGATGGTATGCTTAGGTATGACAAAGAATATAAGCTACATTTTTAAAGTACAGAGATAAGTTTCATTATAATAGCAAGAAAATTACAGGTAACAGCTGTCGTTCTCCAATAGCTGAAGCAATATTTTCAGATCAAATAAAAAAGCTGGATCTCTCTGAGTTTTGGGAAGTAGATAGCGCTGCACTATTAGAATATCATGTGGGGAATAAGCCAGAGTCTAGAGCCATGGCCACATTAAAAGAAAATGGCATCACGCAATATACTCACCTAGCAAGACAGGTAACAAATAATGATACTTCATTTTAACTTCACTTTAATGACAAGGTAATATATGTAATGATATATTCAGATTACGAGAGAAGACTTCTATAAATTCGATTGGATATTAGGGATGGACAATGGTATAGTATATGACCTCTATCAAATACAACCAGAGGACAGTGATGCAAAAATTGAAGTCCTTGGAAAGTATGATCCGAACGGAGAATTAAATATACGAGATCCACTATTTGTAAGAATCAGTCGCGTTTATTATTGTGCACAGTCTTTTAAATATATTATTACGCGATGTAATATGTTTTACATTTAGGATGCTGATAGTATTGGATTTGAAAAAGCGTTCGAACAAGCTACAAGAAGCATAAAAGAATTTCTAGAACAACATAAAGAGTTCTTCTAATTGCAAGTATGTACTATGAATTTAATTTACGAAAAATGATTACGATAATAAATTATTGAAATATGTCGGCTGAACTTTAATTAAATTATAGTTAATGCTATTTAAAGAATATGGGTCACTATTGTTAGTAATCGAAAGCGATACTAAATAGATCAGTTTCTATGAAACGTACACGTATCTTTGTATATTTTTTAATAAATTAATTTTGTACACATGTACAAAATTAATAATATCTTTTTTTTAACAATATAAATTACTTCACTTTACGCCCGTTTACATACACTTCGACAATATTACGGTCACCCCCAGAGTATATAAATCTTTGCAATCTCTCTTCCAGGGTATTATTTTCGAAATTAGTTACGAACCCAATATTTGCGTCTACAATCAGCGCATCAAATTCCTTACCTACTTCAAAATTTCCTATCTGTTTATCCATCCCAAGTGCTACAAAGAAAAAAAAACAGCATTGCATTAAGGGTAAATTTAATAACTAAACATTATAATATACTTTTGCAGCAACTTTGAGCAACATACCTGTTGCACCTCCCAAAGTAGCCAAATAAAGCACATCCTTATAATTAAGTGGTTCATAATTATCTTTAGTTAAAGACAAGTGGCATGATACTTGTAAGGCCTGTCTCATTGCATCTAAAATACTACAACTTTGTCCTCCTGCAACATCTACATATAAAACGGATATTATTATATCATATACTTATCATACAATTAGGCTCGCATTATTGAATAATATGTATCTATTTATACCAGTTCCAAGACCAATCTTCACGCCTTTGCTTCTCAGTCTTTGAATATCGCAAAGTCCGCTTTTCAAACATGTATTTGACGAGGGACAATGTATAACTGCTGTACCATATTTCTTTAGTAATGCAATTTCATCTTCTGTTAGATATATTCCATGAGCCAGTACTGTCTATTAAATAACAAAAAAGTAAAAAATCCATACACATTAAGCATATGCAACATATGTTATCTGTTATTTGCTTAACAAACCTTATCTGTTAGGAGGCCAGCTTCATTATACACAGCTGCATATGAAGGATATTCAGGAAATTTCTCTTTCACAGCTTTTATTTCATCCAAATTTTCTGATATGTGAGTCTAAAACGATTTGCATTTGTATTAAATATAATGACATTTAATATAAACTATATTTAAATGCTTAGAATAGATATAGTGGATAATTATTTATCAGCCGAAAAAAAATTCGGTATCATATTATACCTGTATATGAAGATTTTTTTCTTTCGCCAATCTCCCTAATTCTTTCATTAATGCCATATCACAACTTAAGGCAAACCTTGGTGTTATAACTGGCTTTATCAGAGGGTTCTACGATAATTAATTAATAAAAAACAATAACTGCATTTTACATAAGAGCAATAAAATAGGGTGAATATGTTAATGCTAATTAAATCTTACATTCAAATTAGCTAGCTCTTCTATAAATTGCTTTATATTTGCTATAGAATCCTGAGTGGACTCATAATAGTTGTCACTACGTTTTTCGTTCATACTTAATTTCCCGATCAGAGCGCGTTGTCCGATTGTTGCAGCTTCCTGTCCTAGTATTACAGATGCTTTTGGATAAAGGGATGCAAAGTAACATGCTGTTGTTGTACCTTGCTCTATTGTCTGTTTCTATAATTTAAAAGCAAGCTTCTTTCTTCTGCTCTCTATAAACTTAACTACTTTTTACAGGAATTATATGATTTAGTGCTGTAACTTACCACTACTGCACTAAATACTTGTTTAGCAAATTCTACATTAGTGTATTTCTTTTCCAAGGGAAAAGTATAAGTCTCCAGCCATTCTAAAAGTTGTTTATCATAGCCAACTCCTATCTGAGGAAATTGTACTGCATGGATGTGACAATCAACGAATCCAGGTATTAAAAACTGACCCTCTTTGAGTACAGTCACATTTTCGCCTTCTAAAGGAGTCGATTTCGGATTGACGACGACGCTTGTAATCTAAAATTTCCAGAATGTATTATTGTATGTAAAGAGATTTTAATCTGCTATGTGCGTGTGTGTATATTTGTAAAAAAAAATGTGGTCTCCAAATACTTTTCCATTTTCGACATGTATCGCACCATGAGCAACAATGATCAATTGCCCGTTTTCGATAACGTGTATAAAAGGACCGACGAACGTTTTTTTTTGTTGAATTAGGGACATCGTAATAGAATTTGCTTGATATACTAGATTGAGTAGATTACAGCTGTAAATGAGAGATAAATTTAATATAAAGTAGCATGGCAATTTTTGTTGTGTTTTTTAAGTAGTATTCGGTAAAAATTCAATTATTTCTAAATTATTCGCCCAATTTGCATTTTTACTATTCACTTTTAAGTAAAAACATTAATTTATTAATTGCGAATACTGATACATATATTTTCAAAATTAATCAATTGCGGTATAGCAACGCAAAACATATCGATGCAACATAATAGTACAGATAGGAAGTGTGGCCGCAGTACTGCGAAACGTTGCTCTAATTTACATTTATATATTTTTTCTATATATTTCTACGTATACATAATACAAAATAAAAAAACAATGAGCGGTAAAAAAGAACAAAAGTTCGAAACGCCGGACAGAATGATAGACAGTCATAGAGAATTTTTGGACATGGATACGGATGAAGAAGACTTTGGTCGCCAAGGTAAAATAAATAATGTATACTCGAACTTAAAATGTATAAAGTAAAACGTAAAAGATTGATGATTAAATAAAATTCATATGCATATGTCCACGTATAACTGTGAAAGATTGTTCAGTGCTTATACATTTTGAGTAAATGTAATTGAGGATTAAGGAAAGCGTTTTTGAAATATTAATAGCAATATCAATTTCCGTTAAGCCCAATACTACTTCCCGTAGTTGAAACAACTACTTAAATACCTAATTAAATTGTAGAATCACCAGAAGTTGAGGAAGAACTTCCTTTAGAGCCAGAGAAACCAATATTCAGCGAGGAGGAATTAATTAAATTAGTAAGATTACTGAAAGCAATTTGTGTTTTAGGAAATTTCAAATTATATAATAGGTATGCACATTGCATGGTGCGCAGCGGCGAGTTAGAACTTATCGGAAAACCTGATTGCAAAATACAATGCTGCAATACTTGTAGACAATGTAACATGTAAAACACAGATTGCTTGTTTTCATTATTATCTTCTTGATTGTTACATAGTACTAATCACATTGTTCATTAAGTAAATAAATCTGTAAAACTGTATTGCACCGATAATAACGTTTTTAAAGGCGCATGAAGATAACTTACGGTTTTAATGCTGAGTATGTGTTGCTGGCTGGAACGTAATGATGTATATCGTAGAGCTTAATCGCAGTTACTAAATTGATATTAGAGAAAAGCAGAATTTATGGACGGCATCAGATGAAATTACTGAAGTGATGTAGCTACTGCAAAGGCTTATCTCATCTTTTATTATTAGATATGAATTAATAATTTGAGTTTCGCTGTAATGGCACCAATGGCGCGATTTTCAAGATGCACCTCCAGATGTATTATCAACGTGTCTTTTATTGATTCGATTAAATGTTTCTGTTTCAATATATATTCACAGGTCAAATATGTAAAAGATTTAACAGTGCATACAAATTGCGATAACGTGAACTGGAATCAGCACTGTGATGAAATAACTCGGGAATATTTTACTAATCCATCGCACACAGTGTTAAGTATTTTTTGCGAACAGACTGAATTAAATGCCATTTTAAATATTCCTACGCATGCATCCAGCGGATTTACATATTTCGTAAGGTCACCATGGCAAGTTTATACACCAGAAAATTTCCGCAATACTGTTTCATTTGGCACGGTCAACAGGGATGCAAAAAATACTGTTTTAAACTTTATGGAAAATGTGTACGCACCGATTGTGCTTCACAGCGACGAGTACGCATCATGTATCCAAATAGAAAGTATATTTGTCCGTTTGTAACTCAAATTTTAGATTAAAGATATTCAACGCTAATTCAAGCCTTATAACTTAGCCGTGGTATCTTTTAATTACGTAACTATTCCATATTATACCATAATTATAATTTTCCATAATGAACAGTTTTGAGAAATGATGTGTTTGTAAATTTGCACACATTCATCGTGCATCTAATGGAAGAAATTTACAAACCAATGGGTTTGACTATGTTATACGTACCAAAGGAACGTCTTCTTCGGACATTTTCGAAATCATGGAATAAAAATGATTATTTTTTACTGGGTGGAAATCAAACAACGATCTTCTCGGGGGAAGACGAGAGGAAACGGAAATTAATCGACAGATTAGAAAAAATAGTTTGGTTTTGGATTAAACAAATACGCGAAGCAACGAGAACCGCGTCCACTAGAGAAAATATTAAAAACATACAGGACGAAGTTAAGTACTGGTCTGCAAAACGTTAGTTTCTCTATTTAAAAGTTACAAAAGATTCTTGTTCTACCTTTATTTTAAAATATATGTATATATATAATTTCAATACAGATTCAAATTTGAATTACTTACGCAATCAAATTCTTAATCCAGAAGTTCGATTAATCCTCGATATACTGATGAACTTAAATTCTATAAGTATAAGTAAAATGGAAAAATTGATTGTACATATAGATGCAGGATTAAAAGAAACATCGTCCAATTTAATGTACTTAAATATTTTACGCGATTCATGTAAAAATATAAAGGTGACAGAAGATGTAGAAAATTCTATGACGGATGCAATGCTTTTGATATTATTCATCTGGTCAGACTCACCATTTTATTCGACTACGTACGGGACGATAAGTTATTGAAATACTAAATCAGGAAGAACGCATTTAAAAGTGTGTTTTTTTTTAGAAGTAACATAACAATATTATGTCAAGCGCTGAGCTCACAGATAATGTATCAATGCAAAGAATATATCAAATTGGATGTTCTTTTTGGAAATAATCCCGAACAAGGAATACATATGCTGAGGAAATGCATACTTTTTTGTAACATTTATAAAGCAATTTACGATAACGTATGCCGTTCATGAAATATTTCTTGTCTCCTAAATTACCCATTCACAGTGTTTAATAGTAATTCATAAAAATTGTTTCAGCTTACAGAAAATATTATATCGTCTATCAATCCTGATAGAAAATGGGACACAAATAAGCAAGCAATTTTCTACAAGATTGATACCTTTAAACAAAGATGCTACGATGTTATTGAAATTTGCCAAGCATTAATTATATTCGGAAGGTATGGAAGAAAATGAATCACAAAATCCATGCCCCCCTTATAAAATTTGTTCTCTTTAACAGGAATGATAAGACAGGATTAATAGGGGGGCCAAGGGGTGTCGATTATGAAGCATATTGGCGGCACATTGAAACATTGTTTTTCGAAAGCTTAAACGAAATTACAATGCACCAGGACATTATTTTCGATGTTTCGAAATTTGTTTGGTGTAAACAAATGAAACATTTTAAATATACGGTTTCGCAATTAGAAAACATGGTAGTAAATCTAATTAATGATATATTTGAGAACGTGAAGAATATAGAAGAAGGTGTCGAAGCTATTTACGCATTGCGAACATTTCAGCAAAGAGAAAAATTGCAAGAAATATTGCGAAATAAATGGATAAAGGTATTATAGTACAAAAGACATTTTTTTTTTAATACATCTATTCTTTACATTTTTTAAACATATTTCGCAGGTATGGCAAATGTTTGATAATGAAATCAAATGTTGTTATACCCGTGCGATCGTTGAATCGAAAGAACGAACTGATATTAACGAGAATTTGATATGCATTGCGGAGTATTTAAAATATCAATATTCTATAATGATGAAAGCATCAGATTGGATAGGTGAATGTAGCGCAGAGAAGTGAGTGACAAATCACGAATTATTTAAACACATTTATTGAAATGGTAGACTTTCTTTTTCAAATATTTTATTCATTTATGCTAAACATCTTTGTCATATAACTTTCCTACATTTGTATTTCTAAAAAGGACGTATCGTATATGATTTCAGATGTACCTTGCAACAATATGAATACGTATTAGATGTAATTGACAAGAGAAAAAACATGTGTGACGTTTCCAATACAAATGGTATAGAGCCCGGTTATTACATTGGCAATTAACAACGTATACATAATTTTGTATACAAAAAAAAATCAGGCGCACATCTTTTTTGCAACAATATAATTCGATTGGCGCATATTAAGAACAAAATTATATTGCTGTAGTGTTGGACGGGGGTACTATGATCGTAACACTTTTACGCGTATCATCTTGTTTATCATTTAGAATAACTGCTATTCTGATAGCCAAATGCACTGGATGCTCAAGGTCAGTCGAAAATAAATGCAATATATCGCTAAGGAATATATGTATCAATAATTTGTTATATTAGGTAAAATGAATAAGGCATATTGGCACAAAAAGAAAAGCAAAGCTAGCGTTAAAATAACAAATATCAGTATGTTTAGTAGTGCCATTATTGTGTCAATTACGATCCGACATATGTAAATAGATACATATAAAATCTCAACATGTATGGCTTAAAGATAATTATTATACGGATGAAGAAGTAATATCCTTGAGTAATTAATACATTTGGCTTATGAAAACCGGATTCCAGTGATATTTAATTAATTCACTTTCCATAACTGGCATGTTTACAGTTTGCTTGATATAAAATAATATATTATTTGCACTCACAAATTTGTGACGGACTTATATTTCTATTCACATCACTGGTATAGAACCATTCAATATCAATATACGATTATCATTTTAGCTTTCGCTTTTGTTTCAAATCTTAAGTAACACAGCATACATAAATCCTTCAAAGATTTGCCTTAATGAATTCCTTCTTATCAGTCACCCTGCCTTTTTTTTTATAGTGCAAAAATAAAATTTGTAATATAATTGGCATAGGATGAAAGAGAAATTTCAGATGGCACTTTATGCATTGTGAGGTATTTGAACAATAACTAAAGTAAAGATTATACTTTAGTTGTTTTCTATAGAAACGAAGTCTCGCCAGTTGTAGTAAAAGTTTGAAACATTAACAACGATATTTACAAACTACAGTCTATTCGATTATAATAATAAAGTTAATATCTCGTGAGTAAGATACTGCCGTTTGTATAACATAATATAAAAAAGAAACGAAATTATAAAGAGATTCATATATTTGTATATACGTATATGGAACTTTTTAAACTTATTTATAGGAATTGTGAGTGTATCTTCTGTATGAAAACTATCTAACTTTGGGAATTTCTAACATTAAATTAACAATTATGTTATGTTTACAGTAACTCACGCAGACTTATACTTACTATGTTGTTACTATTCACGCGAAATTTGTGAAATAATAGAAGATTGAAAGGAACATTTGTTAATAACCAGTTAATTAATTATACTTTTAAATTTCTTATACGAATTCTTATGCCGAAAACAACTGACTTTGCGACTAAAGTATTGAACTTCTGAGATTTGAATACTACCGAATATTTTATTTGTATTTAGGCACAGCATTCATACTTTCATTTCCTAATATGCTATTAGTACCTTTTATATTCTGTGGTCCCTTACGTAACTTCGAACACGACTAAATGTGGAAAGTAGGCGTAATGATATTGCACATATTAACTTGGTTCTCAACCTTATTAAAATACACATATACTGCAATACATGTTTCACGTTTCCCAAAGTTATAATAGTTGCACAGAACATGCACGCATACATATATACTATATTTCAGCATACAAAAAACAAAAATATAAAAAGATAAGATATACAATCTATAGTTAGTAAGAGTACTTTTGGATGCTGCTCATTTATGGCAATGTATATAGGGTAATCTATGCAACTAATATTCTTTCGCCAACTAGGTATATAGAACTTATAAATTGCATGCAAAATATTCTGGGAAGTAGTAAAGTTTTTCAACAAATAATACATCGTACATTAAGTACTATAGAATATGTGGGAATGCATGTACCCCTATCTGTATTTATGTACGTTATTGTTAGGTCAATATATAATCACTTACGCACTTACGAATCGTACTATGATTACAAGGAAAACTAAGGAATATACAAAAAAAAAATTATAGATCTCAGTACTAACATAATAATATATGCTATAATTGTTTCGTGACTCATAGAATATTGTAAGTTTCAACAAAAATGATATAAAAATAGATATATGAGCATTGTTGAATGTATTTTAATAATGACATAGTATGAATTAGAGTAGCACCATTTGTAAGTCTATTCAACTTTTGTAGCTACATATGCATTAGTTTCATGTTATGCTGAATTGTGTTAAGTTGAAAATCTTAACATAGATTACCCTATAATCACTTATGTATCTTTGCTTAGGAACTATTATAAAATGTATACATAAATATTTTATGTACATTTACATAATATTTGTACACGTACACCCATTCTCTATTTTTAATTAGATTCGTAATACTGTAATCTAATTTCTATATCGAAAATTAGAATACTCTTTTGGCACAAGTAACTTAAGCAATAGTACTTACGTATTTGGTTTCTTTACCCTTTTTATTCGTAAGGTAATTTTCAATTTGACGCAATAACCAGATTTTCCTGGCCGTTGCTTACCGTAAAAATAGGACTACCCGGTGGATCTTTGTAATCAATTAATTCGCTATCGTCACTAAATGAGCTGGTTCCCGAAAAACCAGCATATTCTAACCGTGGCGGTGGTAAAAGAAATATTAATGAGATAGCTATTATCATATGCCAAGCGCTATGAACATACTGGAAAGTACATTTATCATTTATGTAATCTTCGATTCTTTAATACTTTAATTACTTCCATAAATATTGTACGCACCTGATAATTAGCTTCCGTTTCGACTAAAGAGAAGAGCAACAAACCTAGGACAGCCAAACTTAAACCTGCTAACAACTTTGAGAACCTATCAGGCTTTTTCCATTTCTTCAATTGAAAACAATGATAAGCATATGATCCCATCTGAAAAGACATAAGAAAAAGAAATAATACTGCCATAAACTGGCTCCCTAATTTACTTACTGGAATCATAATGCCCATTCCTAAAGGTAGTAATATACTGCTTAGGCTTGTCTTGTTGGATTCCACTCCAAAGGCTATTATAAGAACTCCAAACATATGACACAATGATACATAACGAATTGGTATCTCGGCCATTGCAACAAGGGTCACCCAGAATGCTAATATACTTGAGAAAAAATCACTGTATTGCAAAACCTGAAATTAATTATTAATAATGATTATTTCTTATGCAATTAAAACAAAATAAATGTGAAACGATTATTATAAACAAAACGCGATTTACGTACTTCATATTTAGCAACACAATAAGTCATAACATGTTGATCACAAGCATGGTACAGAGACGAAAAAAGCATTGTCGCCAAATAGACTAATCCTTCGGTATATAATCCGCGCTTAACAGCTAAATAAATAGCAGGTATGAAAAAACCATTACTTAAAGTGAGGATCATTGTTGTTATAAGGAGAGATGATTCTGGATTGGCACTGGTAGCATCAGTGCAGCCCCATCCTTTGTATCCTGTACAATAAAATATTGCCATGTATAATGAAATATTTGTCTGTTTATATAAAAACAAACAACGATTGATTATCGTGAACAATTGTCAGACCTTCGAAGCATTTGCACGTGGTATAGTAAAAAATATCTCGATGAATTTCTTGACAAATACCATGATGACCACATGGATAATTTCCGCTGAACACGCATTGCCTAGTTCGTATATCCAACGATACTAAAATTTCTTCCATTTCACAATTTACAGGCCTTCTATTTGATCAATAATACCATTTTGCAATTATAATTCAATTGCAATTTCATATATTTATTTAATTACATAATTCGAAAACTACGATCTTACCCATTGAAGTAACATGTTGCGTGTAAAGCAACATACCATGTATCTGGTTGTGGATACGGTATTAATATTGTTCCATCGTGTCTTTCAAACGACGATAAATTCATTGACATTCTTGAATCTTCACATATAATATTGCCCTTAATCCTATCTGGAACTCGCCCGCGTCTTAGACAAAGTTTAACTTTAACTAACTGCCTTGTTGCTACCTAAAATTAATGTAACAATTATAATTATATTTTTGCAAATAATTTCATGCTAGTACTTTTTGCGCAATTAATTATTTACTTTATCCATTTCCAAATGAGCACTTATATCGAGTGTACCGCCAATGTCCACCAGCGGTAAAATATTAAATTGTGCTACTACCGGATGTATATCGGTTAACATTACCCACGAAGTTAGCCATTCTCTACCCTGAAAGACGAATTTTTACGTGAATGCATTAATGTTTACTATGCACTGATAAATGAATACCTGTAACAAATAAACGCCAGAAAATGTTTGCGAGTGTTTAATTCTGGCAAGCTGATATCTTGGAACACATGGATCCTCGAGATGTTCCTCTGGCACATGAAACTGATTTCTCATCAGATCGATTCCATTGTAAGATGAATCGTTAATTTCGTTTTCATTACGATGCGAACGATGTTTTGTTAAATCTTTCATATGTAATTGAGCTAATGCCTTAGAAAATGATGGCGCGTCTAAATATTGTCTTACGAAAGATTTTTCAGTTATTCTGATCGGACACTCTGGAAAAGAAAAGAAAAAGATATAACAGTAAATATTCGTAAGCTCGATAATGACTTATATGTATAATATGTAGATCATATGCAGCTCGTAAAATTTACCTGTTGTTAGTACTTTCACGTTTACTTCAACAATACTGTCCGATATAATCATCAAATAATAGTAACTGTCTTCATATGAAGAAGATTCAGTAAAAGTATATGAATCTAACGTAGTTAAATTTCCAACAGCTGTTGGTTCTAGATGATTCGAAACTGGTAAAGAACGCCCTTGTAAAGCAATGCTTTTAATACAAGTGTCGTGCATATTACGAAATTTGTGTACCGTAAAATTACATCCCCAAATATGTACATGAAAATTCCACGTTCCTGATGGGATGTATATCCTAAAAACAAAAAATAAAATAATTGAATACTCTATCATTTTTTTGGGCAAGATCTATATATAAATTACACTATTTACTTATAATAAGAAGTAGTTTCCTTTGTTCGTAATGTTTGCTGATAACCGATAGGTATATTTTCAATACTATTAGTTTGAGTCCATATAGCTACAGAGCCTATACTGTAATGACATTTATGGCCGATTCCCTAAAATATACAAAAATCACAAAATTATTAGAAAATTGTGAAAAGGAAACAGAAACTGATTAGAAGGAAGGAAGTAGAGTTATACTTGTTGTTGAACTTTTTCATCCCAGTGGGATAAATATGCCCCCACAAACCAATCACCAGCCTCTGGTCCATAAACCGGTACAACCGCAGTAGTTTTTGGTTCAAATGTTGTAATTGCCGAAACTATAATAGTATCATTACGCTTAGGATACATAACTTTAGGAAATGCATCATTATTTACAGATATCACAGGGTAACTGCCCCATTGCAGATATCTGAAAATCGTCAAAATAACAGCAAACATCATATTACCTTGTATGTTTATATGTGAAAAACTAAAAAAAAAGATACTTGCATATGAACTTTTCTTTCCGGACAGTCTTGTCCATCCATGAATGCTGCAAATTGCCAAGTAGCTCTGAGTACCTCTTTTGGAACGTTGTAATGAAACATTGCTATATCCGAATAACTTTTGAATGAATGTAGTAATCCTTCTTGACTTGCTTCTGGCATGGTGCATTCTTTACCTGCTTATTTAAATTATATTTCTTTTTAGGTATAGATGAGATAAATGTATGCAATACCTAATGCTTAACAGACAATGAGTATACAAAGAAATTATAAAATTAAATATTTCATATATTAAAAAATATATATATAAATAAGAGATTAATCATTTACCTGGAAATAGTAATAAGATTAGAAGAACGTAGAATTGGAGGATCTTGAGGAATCGCCTTGGAAAACAACATATCGGAAGCATGATAATTTTTTTCGACATCAGAGAAAAAAGGAAAATTTCTTTCGATCGGATACCTCCATTCACTTTTCATTAAATATCAATCATCTTTGTGTTCTTTCGTTGACTGTACATTTTGCACAGGCAATGAATAACCACGACCAGCCCGCAATGTTTGCGTTTTAATAGCCTAACAGCTTATATGGCTTTCCTTCGATCAGCTGTAGTAGACGACATATGTACACATAAATAAAATAATAGCAAAATGGTGAAGTGGGTACAAGGAATAGTGATGTTATCGACAATGTAATTGGAAATAATGCAACCACAAACGAAATATAGAATAGAACTCATGCAATGCACTTTTCTGTCACATGCAAAATTGTGCATTGTTAGTAAGCAATGACATTGTCCGATATTCTTCAAGTATAGGCGTGCAAAATTATAATGGTAGGAAAAACACGCATGAAAGGCCCTAGAGCTGGAAAAAACTTATCCACAATCTATGTCTAAATGATCTATATGTAGATAGTGCTGGGTACGATGAGGCCACTTAGGCGCTTGCATCATCTACTCAGCTTATTATAATATAACCCATAGAAAGTACAAAAGTATGTATGTATAAAAAGATTAAAATTTATTAGTGCATACTCTTCCGTTATCAGATGTATTTTGCACCTTTATTTCATTTAGAATTTAGAACATTGTTATGACACAGACGAGATATAGGAATAGACAAGCCATCTTATGGATTTTCGTGGCCCAACATGACTAACATACCGACTCAGAAAAACCACGTACGCTGATTCGAGCGTCCTCTGCACATGAACAGTGATCACTTGAAGAACTATTATTTACTGAAGTCTTGGGGCGGGGGCAGGATTCATGCGATGGATGAATATATGTATGAATACATAGGGGTGGAAAGCTATTTCTCGGGAAACGTTTCGGTAGAAAAATTGAGCTACGGTGCCTGGTCGCGCGATGCAGTTCGGTTCAGCTCGAGTTGAGTCGAAATCACATCGCGATGCATCGGGGCGATGAAATTGACAATGAGATGCGTGTGACGAGAAGCGTCCCGCCTGTGCTGTTACGCCTGCTTTGCGCGGCAAAGGACGAAATAATTCTTTAACGAGGATCGTAGGTTCAGCTAAAACTTAGTCAGAACCCGCAGAAGTCCAGTAGGTATGACCCAGGAATAGTAGGATTTACGGAAATAGCGTATACCACCGAGCGCAGCCGACGCGCCGGCGCGTCGCGGAGTGGAGTCGGCCGTCGCGCGGCGCGCGCCCTGTCAGTCGCAATTGAAGCGTCGCAGCGTAAGGTTGTTTATGTAGTTCAAGCTAGCAACATACCTCACTCTACAACACAATAGCACCTCGAGCTTTACTTTACCATCGTGTTCGCTTGATAATTACCTTCTATTAATTAATACGCGTTTAACTAACAATCGTTCTACTATCGCAACAGCACATTAAACTTAAATGATTAAAATCTTTCTTGAGTCCCCTTTGCTGGACGATTGACCGAACATCCAATTGAGGATGGACGCGTCAGGGTTTATGGTAATTAGACGGGATTTATGATACTAAAAATTGATTCTATGTAGGTACGATATTATTAAAACTGTTCTTTTAATTGAACTTTTAAGTGTTATACTTGGTAGGGTCATACTAGTTTTAAGTTAGATCTTTAGTCAGGCAGGGCACATTTGAATCTAATCTAGTATTTAAGAAGGGAGGATTTATTTTTAAGCTGTGTCTTAGTTTTTAAGACAGTAGTGTTCACCACTGCAATAATATTTCGTAGTCTAGTTCTTAAGATCATAGGATATCTTTTTAAAAAAGTTTTATTTCTGGAAATTGAATCCTCTTGCAGATTTTCTTTCAGGTTGCCTTCTGGTATTCGATGTAGCTTTCGGTCGTGAATTTTCTAACTACGCCTCTTGTTGTCTTACTTGTACTACGGTCAATTAGTGAACGTTCTACAAATTGATGATAATAGGAGATTTTTCTTCCTTACAAATGATAGTAGAATTAGTTTTCGCGTAATTGGAGGGTGGAGGGGCCGTGGCTAGGGGGGTCTCCATGCGCAGTAACCTCCACGTGGTGAGACCTGGGCAATCAATTATTTACTGTATAATTATTAAACGTTTAAGAGACGTTTGATAATTATGTGGAAAATAATTCTAGCGAATTGACTGCGTATTGCACTTAGGATTCAATGTACAATAATGGCCGCTTAATGTTCGTTCTTTTCCCCAATTAATGTTCGCCGAGACATCACCACCAATCCTCGGACCTACTCCGAATCGGAATATAAATTATACTCCGATTATAAAGTTGGAATTATATATTTTCAGTGAAATCTCGATTAGTGCACTTCGCTCGGGACCCAATGCGAACACTAATCGCTTGCGCACACGTATATCGCAGGAATTGTCTTATATTAGTAAATTAGTTACTTCGTCATTGTTATTAGTTGAGTATAAATAAGAAATTGCGCCATTCATTGCGGCAAAAAACAAAAGAATTCTTTAGAATTATCTAATTTTAGCGTCGTTTTCTATAATCTGCTAATAACGTTGCGAGTGACACGGAAATGGTAATGGGTCCTGAGGTCCCAGAAATTCTGGCCGAAAAAATACATTGGATTGCTTATTCGTTTCCCTTTCTTTTGAGACGTGGTTCATTAAAATCGGCCCAGTAGAAGCCGAGGTAATTGGATTTGTTTAAAGAAATTACAAACAAATGCGATTACTGCCACTTCCTGGTGAGATACATCAATGACCAGAGGACATAAATTAAAGCTACGTGTGTCAGCAATCATCTCCAACAGGTGTCAACATAATTCCACGTGCGGTTCAATTGTTATAAACAATTCAACAATTAAAATTGTTATTACGGCCAACTGCATATAGTTACAGCAACGGGGTATTTTTTATCGTGTAGCTTAGTAGTTTCCCTTTCTTTTGAGACGCGGTTGATTAAAATCGGCCCAGTAGAAGCCGAGATAATAATTTTTAAATATTTTGAAGGTAACGAAATGTCGATAATCGTGTATATGGCGCCATCTCGCGTTTGCGGCCTTTTTCGCAGTTCGCCGCGGCTTCAAAACCGAATTCCTGGATTACATCGTTAATTTAAACAATTGCGTTTTTCTCGGCTTCTACTGCGTATTTCTTAACCGGGCTTGTCTTAAATGAAAGCTACGAACTATAGATATCTGCTCCAAAAGTTGCAACAATTTGGCAAGTGTGGTTCGAAAGTTATTAACAATTAAAGAATCGGCCAGAATGTACTCCGGTTCACTGCAATTATCTCGGCTTCTGGAGGCGCTAGACTAATGATCGAGTGCTCAAAATGAAGGTACAGGATGCTGCTACACGACAACAATCGACTTACAATTGCTGCATGCGCTGTTCAATTTTGATAAACAAATAAATAATTGGTTTGAGTATTGCACCGAAACTATACACGAGGACCTCTCTAATCGTCAATCAGATTGTTCCTTGAACCAAGACCTTCAATTGGAGAGGTCGTTGATTAAAATCGGCCCAGTAGAAGCCGAGATAATAATTTTTAAATATTTTGTCGATAACGATATGTCGGTAATCGTGTATGTGGCGCCATCTCCCGTTTGCGGCCTTTTTCGCAGTTCGCCGCGGCTTCAAAACCGAATTCCTGGATTACATCGTTAATTTAAACAATTGCGTTTTTCTCGGCATCTACTGCGTATTTCTTAACCGAGCTTGTCTAAAATGAAAGCTACGAACCATAGCTATCTGCTCCAACAGTTGCAAAAATATGGCAATTGTGGTTCGAAAGTTATTAACAATTAAAGAATCGGCAAGAATGTACTCCGGTTCACTGCAATTATCTCGGCTTTTGGAGGCGCTAGATTAATGATCGAGTGCTCAAAATGAAGGTAAAGGATGCTGCTATACGACAATAAACGATTTACACATGCTGCATGCGCTGTTTAATTTTGATAAACAAATAAATAATTGGTTTGAGTATTGCACCGAAACTATACACGAGGGCCGATCTAATTGGGAATCAGATTGTTCCGTGCACCAAGAGTTTCAATTTGAGACGTCGTTGATTAAAATCGGCCCAGTACAAGGCGAGATAATTGAATTTGTTTCATGAAATTATAAACAAATGCCATTATTTCGACTTCCAGGCAAGCTACATCAATGACCACAGGACATAACTTAAAGCTACGTGTGTCAGCAATCATCTCCAACAGGGGTCAACATTATTCCACGTGCGGTTCAATTGTTATAAACTATTCAACAATTAAAATTATTATTACGGCCAACTGCATCTAGTTACAGCAACGGGGTATTTTTTATCTTGTAGCTTAGTAGTTTCCCTTTCTTTTGAGACGCGGTTGATTAAAATCGGCCCAGTACAAGGCGAGATAATAATTTTTAAATATTTTGTCGATAACGATATGTCGGTAATCGTGTATGTGGCGCCATCTCGCGTTTGCGGCCTTTTTCGCAGTTTGCCGCGGCTTCAAAACCGAATTCCTGGATTACATCGTTAATTTAAACAATTACGTTTTTCTCGGCTTCTATTGCGTATTTCTTAGCCGTACTTGTCTTAAATGAAAGTTATGAACCATAGAGATCTGCTCCAAAAGTTGCAACAATATGGCGTTGGTGTTTCGTATGTTATTAACAATTGAATAATCGGTAAAAATCCATTCCGGGTCACTGCAATTATCTCGGCTTCTGGAGGCGCTAGATTAATGATCGAGTGCTCAAAATGAAGGAAAAGGATGCTGCTACACGACAACAATCGACTTACAATTGCTGCATGCGCTGTTTAATTTTGATAAACAAATAAATAATTGGTTTGAGTATTGCACCGAAACTATACACGAGGACCTCTCTAATCGTCAATCAGATTGTTCCTTGAACCAAGACCTTCAATTGGAGAGGTCGTTGATTAAAATCGGCCATGTAGAACGTGGGATAATTGAATTTGTTTAATGAAATTATAAACAAATGCCAGTATTTCGACTTGCAGGCCAGCAACATCAATGACCACACGACATAAATTAAAGCTAGGAGCATAGGCTATCATCTCCAACAGGTGTGAACATGATTCCACGCGCGGTACATTTGTTATAAACAATTAAACAATTGAAATTGTTATTACGGCCAACAGCATATAGGTACAGCAACGGGGTATTTTTTATCATGTAGCACATTCGATTCCCTGCCTTTTGAGACGTCGTTGATTAAAATCGGCCCAGTAGAACGCGAGATAATTGAATTTGTTTAATGAAATTATAAACAAACGCCATTATTTCGACTTGCAGGCTAGCTACATCAATGTCCAGAGGAAACAAATTAAAGCTAGGCGCATAATCTACCATCTCCAACAGGTGTGAACATGATTCCACACGCGGTTCATTTGTTATAAACAATTGAACAATTAAAATTGTTATTACGGCCAACAGCATATAGGTCCAGCAACGGGGTAATTTTTATAGTGTAGCTCATTCGATTCCCTGTCTTTTGAGACGTCGTTGATGAAAATCGGCCCAGTAGAAGGCGAGATAATTTAATTTGTTTAATGAAATTATAAACAAATGCCATTATTTCGTCTTGCAGGCTAGCTAGATCAATCATCAGAGAGCACAAATTAGAGCTAGGAGGATCAGCTACCATCTCCAACAAGTGCGAACATGATTGCACATGCGGTTCATTTGTTATAAACGATTATACAATTAACATTGTTATTACGGCCAACAGCATATAGGTACAGGAACGGGGTATCTTTTATCGCGTAGATTATTCGTTTCCCTTTCTTTTGAGACGTCGTTGATTAAAATCGGCCCAGTAGAAGGCGAGATAATGTAATTTGTTTAATGAAATTATAAACAAATGCCATTATCTCGTCTTGCAGGTTAGCTACATCAGTGACCACCGGACATAAATTAAAGCTAGAAGGATCAGCTAACATCTCCAACAGGTGTGAACATGATTGCACGTGCGGCTCATTTGTTATAAGCAATTAACAATTAAAATTGTTATTACGGCCAACAGCAAAAAGGTACAACAACGGGGCAATTTTTATCGGTTAGCTTATTCGTTTCCTTTTCTTTTGAGACTAGGTTGATTACAATCGGCGCAGTAGAAGCCGAAATAATTGAATTTGTTTAAAGAAATTATAAACAAATACCATTATCTAGTCTTGCAGGCTAGCTACATCAATCACCAGAGAACACAAATTAAAGCTAGGAGGATCAGCTACCATCTCCAACAAGTGCGAACATGATTGCACATGCGGTTCATTTGTTATAAACGATTAAACAATTAACCTTGTTATTACGGCCAACAGCATATAGGTACAGCAACGGGGTATCTTTTATCGGCTAGCCTACGCTTCTGGCTTTAATTCATGTCCACTGGTCATAGATGTAGCTCGTCGGGAAGTGGCAGTAATCGCATTTGTATATAATTTGTTTAAACAAATTCTATTATCTCGGCTTCTGCTGGGCCGATTTTAATCAACCGCGTCTCAAAAGAAAGGGTAACTACTAAGCTACACGATAAAAAGTACCCCGATACTATAACTATTTCCAGTTGACGGTAATAACACTTTTAACTGTCTAATTGTTTATAACAAATGAACCACTTATGGAATTCTGTTCACACCTATTGGAGATGTTAGCTGATACTCCTAGCTTTAATTTATGTCCACTGGTCATTGATGTAGCACGCCGGCAAGTCCGAATAATCGCATTTGTTTATAATTTCTTTAAACAAATTCACCCTTTCAAGGAACCTATCTGTTTCTATTTTAGAACGACCCTCCACTTCTCAGTGCACTCCTTTGCAAATAAAGCTCTCTTTCCCTTATGCTTCTCGTTTGGCCACCCCTTCTATCTTTTTCCTCTGTATATCTCTTAACAATCTTTCTCTCTTCTGTTACATACTTACTAATATATTTTGTGTGTGTGCAGGTTTCGCAGGCAAATAGTAAGGAGCATTGACTGGCACTTCTCATTGTGCATAAGAGCAAGAAAGAAGATAGAATAACTTGTGCCACATACTTTAGTTATCCTTTAGTTATAGTAAACTTATAAAGCTTCTACATACAAACAATGTAAATTTTTAGTAGAAGTTTTATCTTATTTGTCTCTATTGTACTTTTCATAGTACATAAATGTTATTTTAAAATACATAAAGATTTAGTTGTAAGATGTATTGTAAATAGATATAAAAGAATAGTTCGTAAGTACTAACTTGTAAGTTTGAATTACAACATTTTTGTAACTTGTATCTTCATTGATTAGTTTAAATAAATTTTCAATGAAAAGAATTCCACTGCTCTTTTTATTTTCACACCTTAACAATCCTTGAAAGAACCCAATTCCAATTCCTTAAACAAGAAGTACCGTGGACGAACTTTAAATGCAAAGTCCTGAAGCGAGAAACTTGTAAAAATGGCCCTATACGTTATTAAATACGAAAGAAGGAAATTCTTGGAAACAACATCATTCTCAGTCTTCATTTCTTGCAAAATTTGATGGCAGTAGTATAGAAAATTAAGCGCTCAGAAATTCTTGGAACGTGACGTCATTTCCAAGAATTGCTGAGAGCGAATACCTCCTTGCATATCATATTCTCCTGATACAAATCCACGATTTTCAGGAGAAATTTTTGTCAGAAACTTGGAAATTCAAGAGCTGAAAATCGTGGATTTGTATTAGGAGAATATGATATGCGAGGAGGTATCCGACATCGGTGGTTCTTGGAAATGACGTCACGTTCCAGGAATTTCCGAGCTCTTAAATTTCTGGTTTTCTCGCAAAAATATCTGCTGAAAATCGTGGATTTGTATCAGGAGAATATGATATGCGAGGAGGTATTCGAGCTCGGCAATTCTTGGAAATGACGTCGCGTTCCAGGAATTTCCGAGCGCCGAAATTTGTGAGTTTCGGGCAAAAATATCTCGCTGAAAATCGTGGATTTGTATCAGGAGAATATGATATGCGAGGAGGTATGCGTGCCCAGCAATTCTTGGAAATGACGTCACGTTCCAGGAATTTCCGAACGCTTAATTTACTGGACATCTGCCAACCAATTTTGCACGAAGTGAAGACTTAGAATTTGCTGCTTCCAAATTTAATAACGTGTAGGGCCATTTTTACAAGTTTCTCGCTTTTGGACTTTGGATTTAAAGTCCGTCCACGTTACTTCTTGTTTAAGGAAGTGGAATTAGGTTCTTTCAAGGATTGTTAAGGTGTGAAAATGAAAAGAGCAGTATAATTCTTTTCATTGAAGATTTATTTAAATTAATTAAAGAAGATACAAGTTACACAAATGTTGAAGTTGAAGCTTACACGCTAATACTTATAAACTATTCTCCTATATATCTATTTACAATACATCGTACAACTAAATCTTCTATCAATTCTAAACTAACATTTATGTAATAAAAAAATACTATAAACTTAAATAATCTAATAGCTATAAACTGTTCTTTGAAGTTAATTTACAATATATCTTACACATAAAACATGCATTAAAATTTATGTACTTTATATGCTGAAGCTTATTTTAAATTACAGCAATTGTGTACCTTGTGCATATGTAAATTATTTATTTTATCTTTCATTTTATATTTAGCACATTCAGTAGATCTTCTAGTAAAAGTAATAGTAAAGTATACATAAGATCTACAGAATAAACTGAATATAAAATAAAATATATACTAAATACACATAACAGTTAATTACACAATTGTTCTAATTTAAATACATGCACTAATTGTTACAAACTATTTTTATAGACCAATTTACTATAACTAAAGTCTGTCTTCTGTCTTCTTTCTTCTTTCTTCTTTCTTCTTTCTTCTTTCTTCTTTCTTCTTTTTTGCGGGTATGTGCGACGAGAAGTGCCGGTCAGTGTTCCTTACTCTTTGCCTGCCGATTTTAATCAACGACGTCTCAAAAGATAGGGAATCGAATAATCTAATCGATAAAAAATACCCTGTTGCTGTACCTATATGCTGTTGGCCGTAATAACAATTTCAATTGTTTAATTGTTTATAACAAATGAACCGCGCGTGGAATCATGTTCACACCTATTGGAGATGGTAGATTATGCGCCTAGCTTTAATTTGTTTCCTTTGGACATTGATGTAGCTAGCCTGCAAGTCGAAATAATGGCGTTTGTTTATAATTTCATTAAACAAATTCAATTATCTCGCGTTCTACTGGGCCGATTTTAATCAACGACGTCCCAAAAGGCAGGGAATCGAATGTGCTACATGATAAAAAATACCCCGTTGCTGTACCTATATGCTGTTGGCCGTAATAACAATTTCAATTGTTTAATTGTTTATAACAAATGAACCGCGCGTGGAATCATGTTCACACCTGTTGGAGATGGTAGATTATGCGCCTAGCTTTAATTTGTTTCCTCTGGACATTGATGTAGCTAGCCTGCAAGTCGAAATAATGGCGTTTGTTTATAATTTCATTAAACAAATTCAATTGTCTCGCGTTCTACTGGGCCGATTTTAATCAACGACGTCTCAAAAGGCAGGGAATCGAATGTGCTACATGATAAAAAATACCCCGTTGCTGTACGTATTTGCAGTTGGCCGTAACAACGATTTTAATTGTTTAATTGTTTATAACAAATGAACCGCACGAGGAATCTTGTTCACAGCTGTTGGAGATGGTAGTTTATGCTCCTAGCTTTAATTTATGTCCTGTGGTCATTGATGTCGCTTGCCTGCAAGTCGAAATAATGGCATTTGTTTATAATTTCATTAAACAAATTCAATTATCTCGCGTTCTACTCGGCCGATTTTAATCAACGACATCTCAAAAGATAGGGAATCGAATAATCTAATCGATAAAAAATACCCTGTTGCTGTACCTATATGCTGTTGGCCGTAATAACAATTTCAATTGTTTAATTGTTTATAACAAATGAACCGCGCGTGGAATCATGTTCACACCTGTTGGAGATGGTAGATTATGCGCCTAGCTTTAATTTGTTTCCTCTGGACATTGATGTAGCTAGCCTGCAAGTCGAAATAATGGCATTTGTTTATAATTTCATTAAACAAATTCAATTATCTCGCGTTCTACTGGGCCGATTTTAATCAACGACGTCTCAAGAGGCAGGGAATCGAATGTGCTACATGATAAAAAATACCCCGTTGCTGTACGTATATGCTGTTGGCCGTAATAACAATTTCAATTGTTTAATTGTTTATAACAAATGAACCGCGCGTGGAATCATGTTCACAGCTGTTGGAGATGGTAGTTTATGCTCCTAGCTTTAATTTATGTCCTGTGGTCATTGATGTCGCTTGCCTGCAAGTCGAAATAATGGCATTTGTTTATAATTTCATTAAACAAATTCAATTATCTCGCGTTCTACTCGGCCGATTTTAATCAACGACGTCTCAAAAGATAGGGAATCGAATAATCTAATCGATAAAAAATACCCTGTTGCTGTACCTATATGCTGTTGGCCGTAATAACAATTTCAATTGTTTAATTGTTTATAACAAATGCACCGCGCGTGGAATCATGTTCACACCTGTTGGAGATGGTAGATTATGCGCCTAGATTTAATTTGTTTCCTCTGGACATTGATGTAGCTAGCCTGCAAGTCGAAATAATGGCATTTGTTTATAATTTCATTAAACAAATTCAATTATCTCACGTTCTACTGGGCCAATTTTAATCAACGACGTCTCAAAAGATAGGGAATCGAATAATCTAATCGATAAAAAATACCCTGTTGCTGTACCTATATGCTGTTGGCCGTAATAACAATTTCAATTGTTTAATTGTTTATAACAAATGAACCGCGCGTGGAATCATGTTCACACCTATTGGAGATGGTAGATTATGCGCCTAGCTTTAATTTGTTTCCTCTGGACATTGATGTAGCTAGCCTGCAAGTCGAAATAATGGCATTTGTTTATAATTTCATTAAACAAATTCAATTATCTCGCCTTCTACTGGGCCGATTTTAATCGACGACGTCTCAAAAAACAGGGAATCGAGTGAGCTACACGATAAAAAATAGACCGTTGCTGTACCTATATGCTGTTGGCCGTAATAGCAATTTCAATTGTTTAATTGTTTATAACAAATGAACCGCGCCTGGAATCATGCTCACACCTGTTGGAGATTGTAGATTATGCGCCTAGCTTTAATTTGTTTCCTCTGGACATTGATGTAGCTAGCCTGCAAGTCGAAATAATGGCGTTTGTTTATAATTTCATTAAACAAATTCAATTATCTCGCGTTCTACTCGGCCGATTTTAATCAACGACGTCTCAAAAGATAGGGAAACGAATAATCTAATCGATAAAAAATACCCTGTTGCTGTACCTATATGCTGTTGGCCGTAATAACAATTTCAATTGTTTAATTGTTTATAACAAATGAACCGCGCGTGGAATCATGTTCACACCTGTTGGAGATGGTAGATTATGCGCCTAGCTTTAATTTGTTTCCTCTGGACATTGATGTAGCTAGCCTGCAAGTCGAAATAATGGCGTTTGTTTATAATTTCATTAAACAAATTCAATTATCTCGCGTTCTACTGGGCCGATTTTAATCAACGACGTCTCAAAAGGCAGGGAATCGAATGTGCTACATGATAAAAAATACCCCGTTGCTGTACGTATATGCTGTTGGCCGTAATAACAATTTCAATTGTTTAATTGTTTATAACAAATGAACCGCGCGTGGAATCATGTTCACTCCTGTTGGAGATGTTAGCTGTCCCTCCTAGCTCTCATTCATGTTCGGTGGTCATTGATGCACCTAGCCTGCAAGACGAGATAATGGCATTTGTTTATAATTTCATTAAACAAATTCAATTATCTCGCGTTCTACTGGGCCGATTTTAATCAACGACGTCCCAAAAGGCAGGGAATCGAATGTGCTACATGATAAAAAATACCCCGTTGCTGTACCTATATGCTGTTGGCCGTAATAACAATTTCAATTGTTTAATTGTTTATAACAAATGAACCGCGCGTGGAATCATGTTCACACCTGTTGGAGATGGTAGATTATGCGCCTAGCTTTAATTTGTTTCCTCTGGACATTGATGTAGCTAGCCTGCAAGTCGAAATAATGGCGTTTGTTTATAATTTCATTAAACAAATTCAATTGTCTCGCGTTCTACTGGGCCGATTTTAATCAACGACGTCTCAAAAGGCAGGGAATCGAATGTGCTACATGATAAAAAATACCCCGTTGCTGTACGTATTTGCAGTTGGCCGTAACAACGATTTTAATTGTTTAATTGTTTATAACAAATGAACCGCACGAGGAATCTTGTTCACAGCTGTTGGAGATGGTAGTTTATGCTCCTAGCTTTAATTTATGTCCTGTGGTCATTGATGTCGCTTGCCTGCAAGTCGAAATAATGGCATTTGTTTATAATTTCATTAAACAAATTCAATTATCTCGCGTTCTACTCGGCCGATTTTAATCAACGACATCTCAAAAGATAGGGAATCGAATAATCTAATCGATAAAAAATACCCTGTTGCTGTACCTATATGCTGTTGGCCGTAATAACAATTTCAATTGTTTAATTGTTTATAACAAATGAACCGCGCGTGGAATCATGTTCACACCTGTTGGAGATGGTAGATTATGCGCCTAGCTTTAATTTGTTTCCTCTGGACATTGATGTAGCTAGCCTGCAAGTCGAAATAATGGCATTTGTTTATAATTTCATTAAACAAATTCAATTATCTCGCGTTCTACTGGGCCGATTTTAATCAACGACGTCTCAAAAGGCAGGGAATCGAATGTGCTACATGATAAAAAATACCCCGTTGCTGTACGTATATGCTGTTGGCCGTAATAACAATTTCAATTGTTTAATTGTTTATAACAAATGAACCGCGCGTGGAATCATGTTCACAGCTGTTGGAGATGGTAGTTTATGCTCCTAGCTTTAATTTATGTCCTGTGGTCATTGATGTCGCTTGCCTGCAAGTCGAAATAATGGCATTTGTTTATAATTTCATTAAACAAATTCAATTATCTCGCGTTCTACTCGGCCGATTTTAATCAACGACGTCTCAAAAGATAGGGAATCGAATAATCTAATCGATAAAAAATACCCTGTTGCTGTACCTATATGCTGTTGGCCGTAATAACAATTTCAATTGTTTAATTGTTTATAACAAATGCACCGCGCGTGGAATCATGTTCACACCTGTTGGAGATGGTAGATTATGCGCCTAGCTTTAATTTGTTTCCTCTGGACATTGATGTAGCTAGCCTGCAAGTCGAAATAATGGCATTTGTTTATAATTTCATTAAACAAATTCAATTATCTCACGTTCTACTGGGCCAATTTTAATCAACGACGTCTCAAAAGATAGGGAATCGAATAATCTAATCGATAAAAAATACCCTGTTGCTGTACCTATATGCTGTTGGCCGTAATAACATTTTCAATTGTTTAATTGTTTATAACAAATGAACCGCGCGTGGAATCATGTTCACACCTGTTGGAGATGGTAGATTATGCGCCTAGCTTTAATTTGTTTCCTCTGGACATTGATGTAGCTAGCCTGCAAGTCGAAATAATGGCATTTGTTTATAATTTCATTAAACAAATTCAATTATCTCGCCTTCTACTGGGCCGATTTTAATCGACGACGTCTCAAAAAACAGGGAATCGAGTGAGCTACACGATAAAAAATAGACCGTTGCTGTACCTATATGCTGTTGGCCGTAATAGCAATTTCAATTGTTTAATTGTTTATAACAAATGAACCGCGCCTGGAATCATGCTCACACCTGTTGGAGATTGTAGATTATGCGCCTAGCTTTAATTTGTTTCCTCTGGACATTGATGTAGCTAGCCTGCAAGTCGAAATAATGGCGTTTGTTTATAATTTCATTAAACAAATTCAATTATCTCGCGTTCTACTCGGCCGATTTTAATCAACGACGTCTCAAAAGATAGGGAAACGAATAATCTAATCGATAAAAAATACCCTGTTGCTGTACCTATATGCTGTTGGCCGTAATAACAATTTCAATTGTTTAATTGTTTATAACAAATGAACCGCGCGTGGAATCATGTTCACACCTGTTGGAGATGGTAGATTATGCGCCTAGCTTTAATTTGTTTCCTCTGGACATTGATGTAGCTAGCCTGCAAGTCGAAATAATGGCGTTTGTTTATAATTTCATTAAACAAATTCAATTATCTCGCGTTCTACTGGGCCGATTTTAATCAACGACGTCTCAAAAGGCAGGGAATCGAATGTGCTACATGATAAAAAATACCCCGTTGCTGTACGTATATGCTGTTGGCCGTAATAACAATTTCAATTGTTTAATTGTTTATAACAAATGAACCGCGCGTGGAATCATGTTCACTCCTGTTGGAGATGTTAGCTGTCCCTCCTAGCTCTCATTCATGTTGGGTGGTCATTGATGCACCTAGCCTGCAAGACGAGATAATGGCATTTGTTTATAATTTCATTAAACCAATTAAATTATCTCGCCTTCTACTGGGCCGATTTTAATCAACGACGTCTCAAAAGGCAGGGAATCGAATGTGCTACATGATAAAAAAATACCCCGTTATTGTACCTATATGCTGTTGGCCGTAATAACAATTTCAATTGTTTAATTGTTTATAACAAATGAACCGCGCGTGGAATCATGTTCACACCTGTTGGAGATGGTAGATTATGCGCCTAGCTTTAATTTGTTTCCTTTGGACATTGATGTAGCTAGCCTGCAAGTCGAAATAATGGCATTTGTTTATAATTTCATTAAACAAATTCATTTATCTCGCGTTCTACTGGGCCGATTTTAATCAGCGACATCTCAAAAGACAGGGAATCGAATGAGCTACATGATAAAAAATACCCCGTTGCTGTACCTATATGCTGTTGGCCGTAATAACAATTTCAATTGTTTAATTGTTTATAACTAATGAACCGCGCGTGGAATCATGTTCACACCTGTTGGAGATGGTAGCTTATGTTCCTAGCTTTAATTTATGTCCTGTGGTCATTGATGTCGCTGGCCTGCAAGTCGAAATAATGGCATTTGTTTATAATTTCATTAAACAAATTCAATTATCTCGCGTTCTACTCGGCCGATTTTAATCAACGACGTCTCCAATTGAAGGTCTTGGTTCAAGGAACAATCTGATTGACGATTAGAGAGGTCCTCGTGTATAGTTTCGGTGCAATACTCAAACCAATTATTTATTTGTTTATCAAAATTAAACAGCGCATGCAGCAATTGTAAGTCGATTGTTGTCGTGTAGCAGCACCCTGTACCTTCATTTTGAGCACTCGATCATTAGTCTAGCGCCTCCAGAAGCCGAGATAATTGCAGTGAACCGGAGTACATTTTTGCCGATTTTTAATTGTTAATAACTTTCGAACCACAATTGCCATATTTTTGCAACTGTTGGAGCAGTTCGCTATGGTTCATAGCTTTCATTTAAGACATGTACGGCTAAGAAATACGCAGTAGAAGCCGAGAAAAACGCAATTGTTTAAATTAACGATGTAATCCAGGAATTCGGTTTTGAAGCCGCGGCAAACTGCGAAAAAGGCCGCAAACGGGAGATGGCGCCACATACACGATTACCGACATATCGTTATCGACAAAATATTTAAAAATTATTATCTCGCCTTCTACTGGGCCGATTTTAATCAACGACATCTCAAAAGACAGGGAATCGAATGAGCTACACGATAAAAAATACCCCGCTGCTGTAACTATTTGCAGTTGGCCGTAATAACAATTTTAATTGTTTAATTGTTTATAACAATAGAACCGCACGTGGAATTATGTTGACACCTTTTGGAGATGATAGCTGACACTCGTAGCTTTAATTGATGTCCACTGGTCATTGATGTAGCTAGCCTGGAAATCGAAATAATGGCATTTGTTTATAATTTATATAAACAAATTCAATTATCTCGCGTTCTATTGGGCCGATTTTAATCAACGACCTCTCAAATTGAAGCTCTTGGGTCAAGGAACAATGTGATTCACGATTAAATAGGCCCTCGTGTATAGTTTCGGTGCAATACTCAAACGAATTATTTATTAGTTTATAAAAAATAAACAACGCATGTAGCATTTGTAAATCGTTTATTGTCGTGTAGCAGCACCCTTCACCTTCATTTTGAGCACTCGATTATTCATGTAGCGCCTCCAGAAGCGGAGTTAATTGCAGTGAGGGCATTTTTGCCGAATCTTCAATTGTTTATAACTTTCGAACCACTATTGCCATATTGTTGCAACTATCGAAGCAGATAGCTATGGTTCGTAGCTTTCATTTAAGACAAGCCCGGTTAATAAATACGCAGTAGAAGCTGAGAAAAACCCATTTGTTTAAATTAACGATGTAATCCAGGAATCCGGTTTTGAAGCGAAAATTTATTTAAAAAAAGAAATCCTTCCTTCTTAAATACTAGATTAGATTAGATAAAACTAGTATGACCCTACCTAGTATAACACTTAAGAGTTCAATTAAAAGAACAATTTCAGTAATATCCTACCTAGATAGAATCAATTTTTAGCTTTATAAACCCCGCCTAATTACCATAAACCCTGACGCGTCCTTCCTCAATTGGATGATCGGTCATTCGTCCAGCAGAGGTGGCTCAAGAAAGATTTTAATCATTAAAGTTTAATGTGCTGTTGCGATATTAGAACGATTGTTAGTTAATCGCGTATTAATTAATAGAAGCTAATAATCAAGCGAACACGATGGTAAAGTAAAGCTCGAGGTGCTATTGAGTTGTAGAGTGAGGAATGTCGCTAGTCTTGAACTACATAAACAACCTTACGCTGCGACGCTTCGATTGCCACTGACAGGGCACGCGCCGCGCGACGGCCAACTCCACTCCGCGACGCGCCGGCGCGTCGGCTGCGCTCGGTGGTATTCGCTATTTCCGTAAAATCTACTATCCCAGGGTCATACCGACTGGACTTCTACTGTTTCTGACGAACTTTTAGTTGGACCTATGATAATGGTTAAAGAATTCTTTTGTCCTTTACCGCGCAATGAAAGTGGGACAGCACAGTTGGGACGCTTGACGGGACTCGTGACACGCAATGTCAATTTCATCGCCCCGATGCATCGCGATGTGATTTCGACTCGAAGTGCATCGCGCGACCAGGCACCGTAGCTCAATTTTTCTACCGAAACGTTTCCCGAGAAATAGCTTTCCTGACACCCCTGTCCTTCCCGGCCCAAATCATTTACATATGTTCACACAACCACATGAATCCTGTCCCCAACACTACTTCAGTAAATAATAGTTCTTCAAGTGAACACTGTTCATATGCAGAGGACGCTTGAATCAGCGTGGTTTCTCTGAGTGAGTCGGTATGTCAGACACGTTAGGCCACAAAAATCCATAAGATGTCTTGTCTATTCCTATATCTCGTCTGTGGCTGCAGTCTTAAATAATTTATTGCACTGAGAAGAATAACAGAAACGCAGCTATATAATTTTCAAGCTGTATTTACTTGATTTTAATAATAAGAACACAAATAAACCAATTTTTTAAACGTAACGAAAATGCAGTGTCGGTCTGATCACATCGATAATGGACCGATAATGTCGCATGTTACATGATAATGATAGTAGGGGTTATGTAGCCCCCGTGTGATGGGACACGAATTTACAATGCAGTGTAGGTGTATTTAATAGCTTGTTTCTGGTACTGCACGGAATAACATAACCTTATTCATTTACAAGATAACAAGTGCAATTCAGGATATATCTACAACATTGTGAAATAATCCTTTAGTTTGTTACGATAGTAATAGGACACCCAAATATTTTTGTGTGATTTCGTAATATTAACAGAGAATTTATATAGAATTGTACGTGTACTGTGTGTCATTTAAAAAAGGTGTACAAAAATAGAAATGGAAATGAACTTTCGATTTACTATATTAGTCTTAATTACTTATTTGCAATTTATTATTTTAAATAAGCATTGAATATTATTTTCTTGAAATTAATAATATAATATTTGTCTTTAATGTTATTATACTTGTATTATAGTTAAACTATTCAGAGTAATATATTCATTAAGAACAATTTCGTTCTACCTACATAATGGCAAATGTTAAGGTACGCTCGTGTTTTACTCATTTCATCACGTGTATGTATATTATATATCGTCTTAAGCATGGTACCCTTTAATATGTAATTTTATTTCCAGGAATTACCAGAACTAGAAGTCTTTAAAACAGTATTACTCCACTGTGTAGTAATAATAATCTTACCCGTTTTGTCATTTTTTATGTGCAAGACATTTATATTTGATGGTATGATAGTGAATAATATTGTTATTAAAATATTGAATTTTCCATGTATTATATTTTGATTATTCGTCAGGTTTATGTTTTCCTTTGATAACGCGTTTCATATTTAATAAATATAAAAATTATACTTTTTAAAACAAAGTACGAATATTTATATTTATAATTAATTGCAAATAATTCAGCGTTTTTGTTTTTAATCTAATAATTCATTCTTTGTGCCGCTTATATATACATTAACACTATTTAGCAAATTGGAATGCATCATATACATAAATTAATGCGAATTACATCTTATATTGTATATACTTTTGATTAATTATTATTGTACTACATACTGTAAAAGATATACACAAATTTACGGACACAATTACGACTTAATAACATCGATGTTTCGTACGTAGTATCGTAATGCTTTTTTCTTATGCATTCTAGGTTTACTGGGGCTAAATAATGTGCCGAGCAACGTGTATTCGGCCGGTGTGGCGATTCTTGTATTACACATAGCACTGGGAGCTTTCATATATCGTGCATATTTCGATGATCGATCGAAGACACAAGCAAAGCAAGATTAATTCGTTTCTTTCTGTTCAAAAGGCGTATATGTAATTAAGTATACACTTTCTTGATAACACGTTTATTCACGTATAATTATCGAGAGAAGGATGTTACATCATGTTGCATTACATTCTGCAATTTGCATATTTCTTTGCCAATGTTTAGGTAGTATCCTCTCTTTACCAAATACTAAGAACTATGTAGATGGTGAGTGTGCCTGTATTTGTATCAATCAATGAAACATAATAACTAAATAAAAAACAACGACATTCCCACACAATACTTGCATATTGTACAGCAACAAACTTTTGTAATATACATACACCTATACGTAATAGAATTCCATTACACATCTAAGTTTTATGTTTCAAGAAATTTCGCAGTAGATTATTTTATATTTTATAGTGCCTCGATACATTGTACCAGATGGATAAATTAATTATAATGCACTTTATGATCACAGTTCCAAAACGATCAGGGACGAATTTATCCATTAAGAGCTTTTTTAGGCTGATAATTATATAAACTAATATCGAAAAGAAATACAAAAGATTATTACAAGAGATCAGTAAAGAAAAAAAAAATTCGCCCCTAATAACACTGAACAGCAGTATGTATTTTTTCGACCTTTAAGGAAGAATAAATAAGAAATGAATTGTGAATAATATACAAAGCGACAATATACCACTTATTGTTTAGTACCACTGAGGAACAGTATCCTAGAAAAAAAAATCTAAAATCTAAAAAAAGAACATTTATCAAATTAGGTGGAACACAATACAGAAAAGAAAATATTTTACTTTTACGAAGAACTATGTGATGAATTATGTACAATATATCTAACTATAATTTCATTTTTAGCAACTTCATGTCATCAAAGCTTCGATAATGTTCAAGTAAAATGTTATGAAATGTACACAATTTAAATAGGCAGGCCCTTTAAAGACGTCACTGACGATACCGCAAGCAAATCCTAGAACAAGCTTAATAAACTTTGTTAATGAAGTATTAATTTATTTAAGTATCGTAAATGCAACAAAACTTTGTTTGACAGAACATTTAGCTGTCGTCCAGGAAAATGTTGGAATGAATGCTTATTGTATTAAATACATAAGATCGCCAGCGATATAAACTACTTCACAATTTAATTTAATCATTAGCTCTAACTTAGTATTTGTCCTATATGTTATAGGTCACAATGTATTAAATCTTTCTACTGGCAATGAGATCGGGGATCTCCCTTTAGAGTACTCTATTGATAGAGAATTTTGTTATACTTTTCCCAGGAAGCATATTAAACATCGAAGAATTTTTTTTATCGGATTCGGGTACAATGTTTCTATCGTCTTTAAGAAATAAGAAAATATCTAAATAATTTTGTTTGTTATATAGGCATTTAAGCAAAAAGCGTATAAACGTAAGAAGAAATTTCTCAATTTTTCTATTGATAAAATTGAATTAAGAAATGTGTTGTACACATTTTCAATTTTGCGTCAACAGTTGCCTAAACACTGCCTATTTAACTGAAACTAATCGTCATAATATTTAAGTGTAAAACATACATACATACCCACCATACTGATTTATAAAAAAAATTCTTCAAATACCAATACACTTAAATTAGGGATACATTTGTCCTTAAATAGGTCAACTTATCACAATAATAATTGTGACGGGAAAAGAAAAGAAAAAAAAGAATTGCATGTACTAAGTAAAACATCTCAGGCGCTTTTGTGACATGATAAAAATGACTTGCATGGTGAAGTAATTTTCGTTATTTTAATCGTGATTGATTTAATGGTATTAAAACACAAAATGCGATGAACGTTACTCAACGTCCATTTTTTCTTCCTGAGGTTGTTGCTGAGGATGACCATCACCTTGACTATTTTGATTACTTTTTTGTTGTTCGTCAGTAGCTTTGTCTTTTGATTTTTCTTCTTTTGGTGGTTCGACTTTAGGTTTTGGTTTATTTAAAATTGATAATACAACGCTGTCCAATGACTGTAAAATAAAACCAAAAAAATGTATGTACATAATACATACAATGGAAATACAAAAATTAAATCTATTTTAGAAGAATACATTTTTTTACGTAAGAATTAAAATTAATATGCCTTAAATACCTGTTTCTCAGCGCGAATCTGAGCTACAGTAACTGGTGGTTGTTGTGTGCGAGGTGTACTGGCAAGCAGTACGCGCATTTCTTCAAGCCACGACCATTTTTCTTGTACTACTTTCTCAACTTTCTTGACTTCCTCCTCTGTTAGATGAGAATATTTGTCATCTTTTCCACTAGATGCTCTAATGAGATCTACTCCCTTTTTAGCAAGCTGCAATGCTCCAGATAATTCATCTAGTGCATGACCTCTGCCTTCGAACTCCATACGCCTTTCTTTAATTGGTTCACCGTGTGCCTAATGAAAAAAATGCATAAACCTATGATTTCAAATAATAAAATACGTTTAATCAGATAATTAAGAAAATCAATGTAACATACCCTAAGACGTGCCAATCGATCTGAGTAGATATTTCGTTGGCAATCCTCGCCTTCTTCGTACAACCAATTTTCAGTTTCATCTAACGTACGACACAGTGCTTCTTTATCTGGTTCCATAATAAATGTGGCCAATTGATCTTCTTCCGATAACTTAGCACGTAAGTCATAAACGTATTCCTCTAATGCGTTACGAGCATCAACTCGTTCCTTTTCTTGCCTATCCTCGGCAATCATCTTGCACTATAATAAAAGAAACAAGTTAGTATAATTATAAACTGGTTAAAAAGAATATGTATGTATTTCTCTCATAAATACAACTCACTTCTTTTTCCAATGCAGTATCCAAATCACGTTGAGGAAGTCCACATCCACGTATTTCTACTGGTAAATCAACAGTACGAACAGGAATTTTCTTTTTACCTTTGCCATCGTCATTCTTGTCGTCACCCTGAAAAAATAATGCAGGATAACTGTAGACAATCTTAATCCATAGAAATTTGTCTGCAATAATATTAACTGAAATCAATATTGCCTCCACATATAAAAATTGGGGAATGTACATTTAGATACCTACTGCATTAATTTCTTCATTTAACATGTTTAGGAGCACTTCTAAAAGAACTCTTCACACAGGAACTTATAATAACAATATATAAAACAAAGATAATAATATCGTAATAAAAATAAAGTACTTTAAACAAGAACACGCATAAACTGGAAATCAGGTGTTGACAGGAACGAGCAGAGGACAAAGAGTGGGCATTGTATTTTTATGCGTGTTGTTTTCAATTCGTGATGTTTTTTGTAAATTTAAAATATACTATGTAAATATATTTAATGAAAAATAGAGATATCGAGGGGAAAAAACACGAATTGGAAACCGAACCGCAATGCCTGCCTTCACAACTTTAGCATATCGATAGCTACTGTGCTATTAAAAATTACTGTCTCTTTTCCTTCTGCGACCCAGTAAAAATAATAACTGAGCAAAGACAGACAGCACGGCGTGACACAGCTGTACCTTGGACCCATATGCATTAGAACACGTTACACGGAATTATATTATATGCATATGTTTATATTTCTAAAATTTCAGAACATTAATTTCTATACTTTTTTTCTCTTGTACAATATAGCTACGAATAACCGAGTTTGCAGAAGAAATCGACACAGATTTGAAAACTTTGAACACAACTAACTAACATGCATACTAAAGGAACTACAATATTTGAAAACATTCTAGTAGTCCATGAATAGTTTATACTGTGTATACATAAATCTTTGAAAACTTCATTAATTTATAGACACTTGTAATTGAAACGTAAACATGAAAACAAAACACGTTATTTAAAAGCCTTAAGTTATGATTGTAAACTTAATACTCTCGAATATTGATCTGTTAAAAATGATACAATATTTCTTGCCTTAACGAAAAACCATTTTGTAATAATGAATGAATATAAATCATATGTAAAACGTAAATCGCGTTTATTTATATCATGCAGGGTATGATTGCAATGATCCTGAAAAACAGATAGTTGACGATGCTGACGTGATGAAAGAAACAAGACTTATGCCACCTTTGCACACGGAAAGCTAATTCATGTAGCCATTACGACTTATAACAATAGAACAATCTAAGCAAAAGTCACAAATTATTGCACATGTTTTTTGTTAACATATGGGTCCAAGAAATGATAGTGTGTCGCGTACCGAGCTGAACCAAGAGAGAATCCTGGAGGAGTAGGAAGGGGCAGAACCCCTCGCACCCCTTCCACCATCATCAGCATCTGAGTTCCGTCGCGTTTTATCCATGCTCACCTAAACCACAACAAACTCACATAGTCATGCAGCAGGACATTCAAAGCGTATGAGTACTGTATTTCTACAAAAGTTAATTCCTAGGAAGAATTAATTGTTGGTCATTAATTTTAATTTACATTTCGTGGCAAGGTAATCATTGTTATTCATACGTTAAATGTATATATATTTTTTGAATAATTTCAGTTTAGTAATTACCCGCATTATTATTTAGTTAAATGAGAGTAACGTTAAACAAAAATATGGCTGACACAATTTTGTAATTGTATTAAAGTACGTAAATCTTACTACTGTTACGTGGAAGCTAAATTAAAAACAAGTTGAACATATCACAATAGGTAACTCGAAATCAAAGGAAAGATTTTAATTATAAATATACGTACCTCGGGTGCTGGCGGTTCACTTTCCTGTGCTTCTTGATCCGGTTTATCCTTTTTGTCTGATTGTGGATCAACGTCCATATTATTTGGTTGCTGCTGGTTCTGTTGCTGTTGTTGTTGCTGCTGCTGTTGTTTCTCTTCTTCCTCTTTCTCTTGTTGCGTGATTTCACGTTTCTGGACTAACGACGCGGACGCAATAGTAAGGATTCCATTCAAGTTCACCCTTACTTTTACTTTTACTTTCGACGATTCCCCTTCTGGCGTTGGCTTTACATTCTTTATTGTAAACACACCTGCAGAAAAAATATATTATCGAATATAGAAAAATATTATAAAGACTATTTTACGAAGGGAAAGTCAAATTCGTACCAATGTGAGACTGAGGGTACGTTGGTGGAGGTATACTGTAACTAGCAGTCAGCGCAAATGGACTCGATCGATAAAATGTTAACATCTTAGAGAATGGTATAGGATGATTATGCCCAAAGACTTCCATTTCCCTAAAATAGTAAGATAACACAGAAATTATTAGTGAAATATTTTTATGTACGCCTTATTAAATATTATAAGCGGTCTATGAAACCACTGTACCCTTCTTCGCCTTGAGTAGCATCCCATGTCAATTTCAGTGGGTACGGCTGAATGTCGGTCACTGAAAAGTCACGAACTCTTACTGCTGGACTAAGCATTGCACATTGAAGGGCGCAACCTCGAGCAACCGCTTCATCCTGATTTAACGTTGTAGATACCGGGCGGCCGAAAACTTCTTCGACTAATCGTTTAATAGAAGGAATGCGACTAGAACCGCCCGCTAATTCAACTGAATGTATGTCATCCAATTTTAACTCTGTAGAAAACGTCGTACACAATGAAAAACTCGTAAGCATTACTCGTTTAAACAAAATTTTTAAGTCTAGAAGGTTGAATGTAAAAGCTTACTGGAATCTTCAAGGCATTGTCGTAATGTTGATTCCACTCGTTTAAATAAATGTGCACACATGGATTCCATATCTGTACGTTTCATAGTACCGTGTACATCTTTTTCATCCATGAAGCATTCAATATTAAGAGGAAGTGTCGTCGAATTAGCTGACATTTGCTTCTTCAATTTTTCTACCTCTGCTAGTAGTCTAATGTATGCACGTGGATTGGTGTGTACATCGATATTATAACGCGATTGAAATTCTTTGCAGAAATGTTCCGCTAAAATAGAGTCTATATCCCTTCCACCTAATTGACTGTCAGCTGCGCTTGCTACCATCTATAATTACATATAATACATAGAATTATATTTTATTGTCTTTTTTTTCTTTAACGGGTGTTGATTGTTGTGTTAAGTATAAAATTATTACTCACCTTTAGCTTACCCTTGTGGAATGTACAAATGCATACTTGCAAGCTTGCATATCCACAATCGACAAAAACTACATTTCTAGATGGGGCATCAGCTGCTGGCAAATCTTGTTTATAGATACCATAACATAAAGCAGTGGCCGTCGTTTCATTAAGTAACCGAAGCACATTTAATCCTGCGATACATGCTGCATCGAGCAACGCCTGACGTTCGGCTTGTGTGAAATAAGAAGGAACAGAAATAACGCAGTCATTTACTGTAGTTTGAAGAGCAGTTTCTGATACATCCTTTAATTTTGTAAATAACATTGCAGTGATTTGTTCCGGTGAAAAAATGTGCTCATCTCCCAGATAATGTACCTAAAATTTACAACAAAATATATAATTCTTTTATTTTGATATTTACCAATTATTCTTATCATTAAACGTTTTGACCGGACAAGTTACATGCTATATGATTCATCATGTATTAACTGCTCTAAGGAGATATAAATAAGATATGAGTCCCCCCACAAATGTGAGAAACCTGGCAGAATGCCCCTGTTGAATCTCTATAATATCGAAATGACATGGAATAATTCAAAATCTTTTCATCGATTCAGTATAATATCTTATATACCGTATGAATGCAATTTAGTTTTTAATTGTATAAAAAATAATGCTAATAATACATATTCCATAGTGTAACCATTTTCATACTGTAGTCACATTTTATCAAGTTCAACATTGTAATAACATGGAAAAAATTAATCATTTAATTAAAGAGGAAACAAACAACTTACATGTATGCCAATACCTCCATCTGGCTGTTGAGTTACCTTAAAAGGTAACATCTGAAGTTCTCTTTGCACTTGTTGGTCATTGTATTTTCTACCCAATAATCTTTTAAACCCATGAATAGTGTTTTTCATATTGGTCACCATTTGATTCTTGGCGGCTACACCAAGAATTCGGTTTTTCCCGCTGAATGCTACACATGATCTGAAATCAAAATTTCTGACCATTAGTTTAAGTGCAAAGAAAAAATGTGATTTACAAACTACAAATGAACAAAGTTCATTTCACTTTCAATAAGCAAGAGTACATACATCAATAATGTGCAAATATGTACATACAAAACACTGCTTCTAGAATGATCCGTCCATTCTGGTAATATTTATCTTTCTGATTGAAGAACAAATAAAGAACAAATTCATAAATTTGTTTTTTTATGAAAAAAAAATTCATAAAAATACTGTTTATTAATGTACATAGTAAAGAAATTCGGTTAATTCAAGGTTGCAAGGTCATGATAGGTGGCAATATTAAACATAAGACATTTCTTAAACTTCATGTAATATGTAGTAAAAAAAATGTTTGTGTACCAAGAAACACTACTAGTTATTAAAGCAATTAATATTAAGACAAAAATGATAGCTACTAGGATAAAATTAAATATAATATATATTATGCCTTGATAATCAATGAAAACTATTGTAGGTGTTTTAATGTTCTGATATTTGTACTCTAATATTTTGATGAAAGGATATTAAAAAAAAATCTGTTTACTAGTATGATTGGTAAGTATTATCAATCGACAAACATACGAATAGTAAGCACAAATCTATATAGTACAAACAGTTCTTTCGCACGTTTAATTAACATCACGTAACACTTCCTCTTTTTCTTTTTTAAATTATATACAATTCGGGACAACGATTACGACGTGCCGTTATTCATTACATTAAATCACATGTAAATCGATTGTATTATCACCCCACGTCGTACGACTACATCTAATTTCAAATAACGCAACTAAAAAAAAGAAAAGAAAAAATGAAATAGCTCGCGCTTCTCAACTACGCTCGGCTATGGGCTTTTTTGTACTTCTTAGTCATGTGAAAGTAAGCGGGATGGCCAAGTGGATAAAACGGTTTGGACATAAATGGTAATGATCAAATAATTCCATTCGAACTTCTCATACTATTTGTCACATGTCATATACGGTGCTCAGATATCATTTTTCTACGTAATTTTTTTCACGATAAGAATTATAGAATACGAATAGAGTTACTACGATAGAGGCCGGCACTTACACCACACCGGTAATCTTACGGCTAAGGTGAAAAATTGTTGAAACGATGATTAAAATGAAAAAGAAAAGACTTACGGTGTATTTCGAAGACTGTAATCATTAGCTATAGTTTCAATGCCTCCCGCGCGTGCTACAGCCACATAACAGCACTCGTTCCCGAAGTCAATTCCGATCACGGACATAGCAGCCATGGTTGATAGACTGGTTTCAACGACGTTTTATTTGCGACACTCAATAAAATCGTCGTGTTTAAATCAAATATCGAATGTTGATTCTGGCGCAGGATGTACAGGTGATTACTGATCGTTTGGAATACACGTTCGTAATTATCCTGTACGTTAAATCCACGAGATGGTTGATTTCTCGTTCTTCGCTCACGCAATAGTCTGGACGAAATGCCCTCCGCACGGTAACTGCGATTACTTCTTTCTGCTAACTTCTGCTGAACATTCACCAATCATGGCGTTGCGGTCCTAGGCTCTGATTGGTCCGTCAGTCATTCTGGAACATTCTGGAATTATGCGCCATTGGAATCTTCCTCACGGAAACCGTCGGCCTTCGTTTTCTCGAAGGATCGAAACTAACGGATCGATAAGTGGGCATATTTTACTGGGGAGCAATTTCCATCGGTCTATATATAAAGAGCCGATAAAAATGGAATTGCACTATTGTATTTTCTTTTTCTTAGCGTATCGCTCATGAATGATTTTGAATTTATATATAGCTTACCTTGCGCATTGGCTGATTGGCGTGCACATCAATATGTCCGCCGCGAAACAAATTTTCAAATTATTGGGATTTCTTATAAATGTAAAACAATATAATTTTGAAGTCACTTATCCTATTAATATGTTTCTGATTATACTATATTGATAATAGATGTAAATTTGAACAATTGTGTTTATCTACGAGAACAAAGTAATACTTTTTTGAATACCGGTCCTGCGTCTTTGCAATTTCGTAAAACACTTATTTTACGATTGTACATACAGCGCCCGTACATATAGGAGCGTGATTTGAAGTGTTCTTTCGAAGTAACGCAATTAATGTCGTGAATGTAACGTAAATTACGTTTCTATATGATTGTAATAACTGTTGGCTGTTATTCAATGAACTTACATATTGAGTACTAACAAGTAGTACATATATAATTGTGTAGGACAAAAATCACATGGTCCGAACGTGAAGTTGCTTGATAATCATACAATATGTCACGTTTGTGTAATTTACGAGTTTATTCGGCAATAAAAGGTCCTAAACATACAACGAATTTGCCGAACAAGTTGATTTTGAATACGGCTGACGAATTGAAAAATGTACTCTATCGAAATGGTAAAGGTTATACCCAGCGTTGTTGGAAATTTCAAAAGCATATTTATCCATTGCATAGATTTTTGGATATTCTTAAATCAAAGGAAATTCGCCCTTTGCTAATAAGGATGAGAATGTTATTGAATAAGTATGACATTAATCGCGAGAGAAGACACTATAGGAATTTAGGTTTTATTTTCAGTGGTATCGGTATAACTATAGCCCTCTGCGAAGCAAAAAATTTTCAGAGAGGTACGAGTCATTTTATGTTAACAATTACAGACGAATACACGAAAACTTTACAAAGGAATTTATTAATTTGTTATATAAATATTTTTTATCAGAGAAACAGTTCTTCCATGCTGCGAAATATGGTAACATTCCAGAATTAACGAATGTGAGTATTAAGAAACATATGCTTACAATGTTATAATTTAACAAAGTATTTACTTGTAGATTGTGAAAGATGGAATAGATATAAATATACGTCATCCTTTGGGTTGGACAGCACTGCATCTTGCTGCCATTAATGCAAAACCAGAAGTTATTAAATTTCTATTAACGCAAGGCGCTGATGTTAACGCACAAGATGAGTTTGTCAATGTTTATGGGAGTGCTATAGAAAAAGGATTGTATACTTTGGACGGTATATACAATTAAATGATAAATAATAATTATAATTAAATACTAACGGATTAGTCTGTTTATTTATATTATATATTAATTATTACAACGATTATAATGTTCGATGTAATATCAGTACTTAATACATTATTCTACATATTTTAAAAACTTTTCAGTGCTCATGATAAGGGAGGAAGAGTTTTCTGATTTTTTGAACACTAGAGCCAGCTTCAAAGGTTTTACTCCATTGCATTATGCTGTACTGGCAGACTCAAAAGTTTGCGTACAAATGTTATTAGATGGAGGTGCTGATCCAACAATAAAAAACGAGTCAGGTCATAGAGCGGTGGAATATGCAAAAGACGGAGAACTGAAAAACATGTTAATAAAACATGCTGCAAAATATGATGAAATAAAGAAGGAAAAAGTACATATGTTTAAAGTCAAGTTATGATATTTACATAGTGCTATTTCTGATCCATGTTTTTACCAAATATTGTAAACAGGAAATAGAAGAGCGTCGTAGATTTCCATTAGAGCAACGTTTAAAACAGTATATTGTTGGGCAGGATGGAGCAATATCTATTGTTGCATCTAGTATGATCTATTTCATATAATTATTGAAAAATGCGGAAGCGTATAGATTTTATAATACCTATGTATATATATATATATACTTGCAGCTATCAGGAGGAAAGAGAATGGATGGATAGATGAGAAACATCCTCTAGTATTTCTTTTCTTAGGTTCATCCGGAATTGGAAAAACGGAATTAGCTAAGCAGTTAGCCGCGTATATTCATAAAAACAAGCAGGATGGATTTATTCGGTTGGATATGTCTGAGTATCAAGAGAAACACGAAGTAGCTAAACTAATTGGGGCACCACCGGGGTACGCATTATATTTATTTACATTGTGCAAAATAAATAATTTACACGCTATAAATATGTAGATTATATTTTGTTTCATTATCTTGATTAGATATGTTGGCCACGATGACGGTGGCCAATTGACAAAACTTTTGAGGAAATGTCCGAATGCTGTTGTATTGTTCGACGAGGTTGACAAAGCTCACCCTGATGTATTAACAGTTTTACTACAGCTTTTTGACGAAGTATGTGCATTTATAGTTTCCCACAGTGTATCGAGTATTGTAGATTAAAACATTGCGCTGAAACGATCATTTGAATTCATTTTAGGGAAGGCTTACTGACGGCAAAGGGAAAACAATCGAATGTAAAAATGCTATTTTTGTAATGACGTCAAATTTGGCAAGCGAAGTAATTGCGGACCAGGCACTATATCTTAGAGAAGAAGCTGAACGTGTTTTGGAGCAAAAGCATGATAAAGGTTCTAATATTGAGGAGGATCCAGAACGCATTGAAATATCTCGTACATTCAAAGACGATGTGGTTTGTATTAATTTTGTTAAACATATTTTCTAATCTATATTTGCATTCCTTTGAAACATATGTATTTATAGGTAAGGCCCATATTGAAGTCACATTTTAGGAGAGACGAGTTTTTGGGCAGAATAAATGAAATCGTATATTTCTTGCCATTTTCCCAATCCGAGCTTATATCGTTAGTTGCAAAAGAACTAGAAGATTGGGCGAAACGTGCGAAAGACAGACATAAAATAGAATTAAAATGGAATAGGGAAGTCTTGTCGCTTTTGGCTGAGGGTTATGATACTCATTATGGAGCACGCTCTATAAAGTACGAAGTAGAAAGACGTGTTGTCAACCAGTTAGCTGCTGCTCATGAGCGTGGTCAACTTGGTATGCGAATTGTTATTATTATGCAATGATACTTTCGTTCTTCCGATTATAAATAAACTATAATCTTTTTATTTTTGTAGAAAAAGGATGTTGTGTATTGCTGAAAGTCAAATGGCATGAAAATAATGCAAATATCGCGCTATCAATACGACGCAAAGGAGCCAAAGATTTTGTTGATATTTCTAGTATGGATAATCTGTTGAAAAATGTTAATTCTCTATTTTAATACTATATAGATTTAATATCATATAATGCACATTACTCCCGGTTGTACAATTTCAGTAAATATAGGAAATGTATTATAGCTTGATCTCACAGTGCGCATAAGTAAGAAGTTTAAAACGTTTTATATTATTTATTCTAGAACAGAAGTTTGTAAAGAATAATATATATTTAATATTTTGCGATAATCTTGAGGTCTGTAATAAAACAAAATGTGAATAAAAACGATATGCAAATTAATACGCCTTTTTGTTTTATGATTGAAAGATGAAAGGTAATGCAATTTTGACGGAAATAAGTAATTTTTTATTTTCAATTGAATTATGAGGATACATCACAAGAAAATATCGATTACACTTCACATTTAGGATACATTGTACATTCTTTAACAACGTAGTAAGACAAGAGAGATATCCTCGAAACGTTTGGAAAACCAGTTGCGGAAACAGCATCTCTGCCTTGCTTACCCATCACTTACAATTAGTTATATTGTAATCCTTTCTTTTAAATATTTGCACGACAATAATAATTTGTCAATTATTTCTATGTGACTCAATCATTGAAGATCGTAATTTTTTGTTGTTTTTCATTTGTTTAACTATAATGTGCAAGGCGAATTCAGATCCGGCAACAGGGTGTCTATATTTTTGTAAAAGGTAATTAAAGTAATCGACACATGAGATCATTCTTGAAACTGGCGCATGAATGTCTATAAGTAGATACACGTTAAAAATGTAGCGTTTAAAGAGGATTTTTTTCATTATTTTTTAGTGAATGTGGAAGTTTATGTATAATTATTACATATCGTCACAACTATACATGTATATTGGAATGTGGAAAGCGTGTTTTTTTTGTTTTTTTAGTAGACACCCAAGATGATTGTTCATTAACGATGGTATACATATAAGAACATCTTTATATATGTACATATATATATAATATGTATATGTGTGTATATAAATACCACATATCGCGTATGGCACGTAAAATATAATAGAAATACTGTTAAGTATAATTTAAGCGTACGATTCGGACCACGCTTGTGTAGTTAAGCGTCTTTTCCCAACAAACTTTTGAAATTTTTCCTTTACGTTTCACGTAATCATATACCGACATATGTATATCTATATATGTATATATATATATATATATATATATATATATATATATATATATATATATATATTTATACTTATTTATAATAACATATTTAACGAGGATCAACATTTAATTTATATCTTTTCTCTTCATCGGGTAATGGGTGTTACATTGCCAGTATTTTTTCTCATTTGATAGATCTGAAACTTTTACCGCGTCAATACAGGTATGAGTCTAAAATATTTATACTTACGGCAGGTTCCTTAATCGAACTCTCTTAAAATGACAATAAATAGATTTAAGCTCTGGGATTTTCGAAATTATCAGTACATAATGATATGACGAATTTTGGTCGGAAATGTTCACATTTTTTATTTGGTTTCGCTTCCCCCAGTCCTTCATCCATTCTCCATCGGATAAATTGTACTTCTTTATAATTTCACAGTATTTCATTTTTTGTTCTTCTCCCTTTTTATCGATATCGCGCTTTGCAAGAGTGTGAAAGGGAAAGTAAAACATCGAGAAGATGTACACTCTTGTGCGCGGTAAAATCGGAAGATCGGTGTGTTATAGTATATTTCTTCATTTGTAATTGTTCATGCTCTGAATAATTTTAAGACTCCATTATATATATTTTTTGTCCAATTTTCTTTAGCAAACGTTACACGACAATGGCGCGATCTTGCTTGCATTTTCTGTCGCTGCTCGTGTACCCGCAAAAATAAATACGATATTATTAACGGCAACGCGACTGGACAATATTTTATCGCAGCAAAATCGTTTTCATTAGGCTCTCATTTCGTTTGTAAACTATGTAATATGCACGGATCGTACCTGCAAACCTTTTACTTCTTTCGGGTCAGTTTTGTTGCATAATACAAGACTTAGACCTAGGAAGTACATATGTATACGTATATACACTCGTTTCTTCAGTGGTTTGGTACATACAATAAAAATCACGTATCAGGACTAGAAAAACATCACACTTCCCACACTGTTCGTCACTTTCTCTCATTACTTTTCTGAGTTATTAGCATATAATGCACTGTATGCTTCGAATCATTATTTGGAAATAAAGCTTGAACGTTTTATTTTAGAAATCATTTCCTGCAAATAATCCCACCAATAACTAACTCTGTGTAAAGTAAGAAGATGGTGCATTATGTTCACGGGCGAAACACGATTATCTGTTATCGTGTGGATTCGTTACCGCGAGTAGAATAATTATCGCGCTGATTGTGCAATGTATATCTAGCCCCCAGTAGAAACGAATTATATAAAAAGAACGTATGTATATGCGTTTGTCTGCGCGTAGTTAGTAAAATGGAACGATTGCATCCTCTTTCGTGTGCGAATTTTCTTCACCCTTTTGTTTTTCCAAATAGGTATATACTTCTTTACGCGACCTGATACCTTTCTCATTAAATGAATCACCTCTGTTTGCTTGTCACGCAGTACAATATGATTCACGTTTGGACAAACCAAAATTCACCCTTTTTAACTTTGATCGAAAGTCGCGGCAAACCTATGGGAAAGGTGGTGCAGCGAAATATTAACAGATTCGCGGGATTCGAGGGACATCGGTCCATTCAACCCGACGGAACGGACAACGACGTTTGTACTTATTCGCGGGTTTCTTGTTAATTAGTGGTCTTGAGTATATCCATAAAACGGTTTTCACATATATAACATTGCTACTGTTGTTCACATATACCGTTTACCATTTATTTACCCTATGCTCTGTGATTGTATTCCACCCTTCGCAAACCAACGAGAGAAAAAAAAAAAAAAACAAATTGGAACACGTCCACGTTTTCATAAAGTGGTCACGTCTCGTTTCTATGGAAAGCGATACGCGACGAACGAAGCTTCGATCGATCGTTTTCTTTCTTTTTTCTTGTTACTCTTCGTCTTCCTGTTTCTTTTTTTTTTTTAATGCAACGTGTGCCACATAGGAATGGTCTTCCTTGGCGATTGAGTCATGTGAAGCCAGTGCTCTCTTCCTTGACTTCCCCCGCTTCCTTCTGCCCCTGGGATGGCTCCCGTTACAGGACCAATGATACAGGATCCGACGATCACGCTGCCGCCGATGAACTCGTTGCTCGAGTCCATTACACAAACCTTCCAACAAGAAATCAATTCGATATCTCTCTTTCGGTAATCTACTCGAGTGTAGATGCAGATGAAGGTGTGTGGATGCTGAAGATTATGATTATTATATTATTGTCCTTTTTAGAGAAGGATGTCGATGGTCGCGGAGGCAATGAATTGGGAAATTGGAACGAGTTCAATGAACGAGGAATTTTGCGTGTAACCCGATTACTATGTTCAATCCGTCTTTGCATTTGACCTTCTTATTGATCGTGATAGTGGGGTTGATGTCTCGTTTGATGTACAGTGAATCACAGTCCGTTCGTGTGCTTCAGAATTACGAGCCGGTTGCGAACATTTTATGTAATTCCATTAACTTCGCACGATTGAACGGTGAATCATTATGGTATATGCGATGTTATTGTATTAACAATTTCGCTGGAAATTATAGAAGAAACGCTCGTGTAAATTTTAGTAGCACAATTTGAAACGTAAACCAATGATCAATTATTTTAATCTGCCGATGAAACGTACCTCTGGAACGTTTAAATGAAATTGTAACAGCTCGGCGGTGTACAGTTACGCGTGTACGGGGTTAACAAATTTCTTTACTAATCAAAATTAATTTCAGCAGCGGAGAAGATTAATTGATGATATGTATTATATTTTCAAGACACTGGGAATAGGTTTCTTCCACCTCGTGTCGCTGTTTCGTCTGAGGGCCTTCGAGAACACGAACGGGGTCTCATCGATATTCAGTCTACACCTGTCGTTCGACTACGAAGGTCGTTCGTATATGTTTCTTGTTTTCTCTACTCCAGGGTGAATTTCTTAGATGCAACGGGACAGTCGTCGGTGGCCGCGACCGACATTCTGTAAACTTGCTACGGAGACTCGCGATTTCAATGTAAATAGATCTACCCCATGTGACGAACGAAACAGAGCTTTGCTTTTCGTTCTCGTTGATGTCGAATTTTTCTAACGATACGTTTTATCGTTCCTCTACGCAAGGATGAACGAAACCGTGGATGCAAAAATAATCCGAGGAAACCGCCCCGCGTGGATACCGTTCGTTCGAAATTGCTACGAGGTTTTGTAGGCAACCCCCTGACGTAAATCGATAACGTGTAATAAATGGAACTCGTTTACACGCAGCATATTGCGTGTTCTTGAGGGCAACGTGGCGAGAAAGGAATTTTACGTTTCGTAGAATATGCCACGCATGTTTAATTATTATTAATTCTTTTCTGTGCATATCCTCTATGAGGAGAAAATGTTGGTCCTAAAATGTTTAAAGTGTTTGCAGTAACTCGATTTATGAGGATCAAGAGTGTGGAAATATGTGCGGAAGTTTTACCATTGTTCTTTAAATACTTTCATAAGTCAACTGTTTTATGAATACTATATAGGAAGAATCTTTTCATTTTTGTATAACTTTTTATATTCAAGAAAATATTTCTCATTATAATTTATGACGATGTAAATGAATTTATTTTCGATATGTAAAAGAATAAATTAATTACTCATTTTTTTATAAGGCTCATTTCATTTTTGTATAAGTATTTGATTTGTATGAAAATCAAAACTTTAAACACATTTTAAGGTATGTGCAATTGAATGTCGCGAAATGCGTTTGAATTTTTTGTTAGAGCAATTTTTTTTCTATCTGTTGTACTATTTTCACCGAGGGGAGAGAGGTAGGAAAGGGCGGGGAGAATTACGTTTCCTGGCATAAAATTTGAAAATTAAATTGTCTCACGCCGAACAGATCGTGCTTTTTCCCTCTTGTTAGAGAAGCGTATAATATAGTCTGTACGTGGAATAGTCTCATCTCCATGGAATTTTGTTATGCATATCAATTCGTGAACAGTCGATTTAAATAAAAATTTCAAGCTCGCTGGTATCTGTTTGCATCGAGGACAAAGTGTTCGCCTTGAATCCAGCATTAAGAACCACTTCCGGGTTAATTATGTCAGAGGAAAATGGTTATTCCCCTCAGGGACGATTCGTGTAAAAAGATGAACCGCATGAATGTACTTTAATGACCAGTCTGATTAGAATATTTACAATAAAGTAAATTATCTTTCGCTTCTAATGACCAATATTGACAAACATTTAAATAGTACTGTAATGTCTGTGCTTGAAAGAATAAAAATGTTATTCTGCAAATTATTCAGATTTGTATACGTTTTCTCTTCGTATGAACCGAACGAAATGCTTTAAAGCTAATGTTCTCATGACAATTGTTTTTCTCTTTTTTTTTTAAATTATCGTGGTATTAAAAAAGGTTGATTAAATTGTTAGACATTGTGCAGTATTCACCTCGATGGCTGATGATGCAAGGGAGCTGGCAGGGACATTGAAGGACATCGCCTCGTTCCAAACAGGGCTGGTTGTCGTTTTTCTCACAGCAGTTTTCTTCTTCTTCACCCTCTTCTCTCCGCAAAGGAGATTTACTTTCACGAAGGAATATAAGGTTTCTTTCTTCTGCGTAACATCAAGAAGGAAATCGGCACGTGGAGTATTAAAACGTGCCATTAATAGACATTTTTTTTTGTATATCATACAATTTTAACGATGAGAAAATTGCAGTTATCGAATAACAAATTAAATGGAGATACAATCATGAATGAATTGAGACAAACGATTATTTACCAACATTAACTATTTAAAGAATAAAGTTATTGGAATAGTAAAACATTGATTGGAGTATTCGAAAAATATTCGTTGAATAATAAATTGAATAAATGGAGTTATTCTTGTTTTAATACGTTTAGAACGTATTAAGATATCACAAGAAAAACGTACGATCAGATTTGTTACCTGGGGTGGAAACAAATTCCTCGCCTCTAAAATCTGGACTGTTAGTCGCTCGGCACTTGGTAGATAAGATAACGACAGGAGAACTTCTTGAATTTCTTCCGGTGGTTTTCGTTCACGTTCAATTTCTCCCCAAACTTCTTCAGTCGAAGTTGGGGAGTCTAAACACAAAATGTGTAATGGCACCTTGACCGAACCTACTACGTCGTTTCTGGAGAAGCGATCGTAATCGAGCACCTGTTCAACAAAAATGTTTAATTGGGTTAAATATTGCAAAATTATTTTGTGACATTCATTAAACGACCTTAAATGATATATTAAATGATCTAAATAATCTTTCAGCTTATTCTACGCTCGGTAACAAAATAAAAGGATAAATAAATTTTGAAAAATTGTCGATGTTTGAACTGCTGCAACTTCGTGCAAAAAAATCGTACAATAGTCGGCCAGGGCTCACTTTAAAGGATATTGTTCTACTTACATACCCATGAATTGATTTAAACTCGTTGATATTAAAAAATAGAGTGACAAACCGAAGGCGCTTTTCCTCTCCGAAAATTATTCAACATCAAACGTCTCTACGGAGTTTAAAAAATTTATTTGGTAACTTAAATCACCATGGATTTAAAGATTGAAGTCTCCCCTTTACAACGGCCACTTAAAAATTGATGTACGATTTTTTTTCGCCACTTTATTGCACATTGAATGGAAAGTGTGCCGCCGGCATTAGAATAACCCAAGGTACACTGTCAGATGGTTGCACAACAAACATCGTACATCAACGTATGTGTGGTCGTTGTAAAGGGGAGACTGCAATCTCGAAATCTATGGTAATTTGAGTCGTGAAAAAAATTTGTTCACCTTCGTAGAGCCGTTTGATTTTCAACCATTTTCGGAGAAGAAAAGCGCCCTCAAATTTCCACTCCATTTTCTAATATGAAAGAGCCTTTGGGAAATCTAATCGATGGATGTAAAAGTAGAGACTTCACCCTTTAAAATGAGTCTAAACAGACTTCTGTGCGATTTGTTTGCACAAAGTTACAGCAGTTCAAAGATCGACAATATTTCAATGAAAATTCAGTAAACCCTTAATTTGATTATCGAAATATTAAATGTGTAAAGTAATAATGTTCACGTTAATTGCCTGTAAAACTAGGGTCTTATCCTGAAGTTCATCGTTGCTGACTGGAAATTTGAATTGTTGATCGAAGAACGGATTCGGTTCGTTACGGTGTATCTGTGTCTGTCGTTTTCTCGAATCCACTTCAGGGTCGAGCGTCAGCTTCACATAAGGATCGTTGAATCCTCCTTGATCACTTCCAGCCAAATCGTGTGCCTCGATTAGGTGTACATGCAAATCCGACCGATCAAAGTCGTATTTGAAACGCAAATGTAGACGACCTAAACTCTTTGCAGTTCTAAAATTACACAAAAAATACAGTCCATCATTACAGATAATTCTACTAGCTTTTTATCTAACGTAACATCCACTAATTTAATTGAACAAATTAATATTACAAGTCAATTCAAATAATTACACTCTACAACATATTCTACATGCATTTAATTTTTAACACAAATTGAAAATATTTTTAATCTCTGAAAATAGTATAAAATATAGTTGCAGCAAGAAAACAATTCGGATAGACTAATAAGAACAATTAAAGTCACTAATGCATTGTAATTACATTTTTTATTCAATGCCGATGTTGAAACGACGACGATATGGTATAATAATTGCGTCATAAAATCGCACACGAAATACTTAATTATCGATTATTCTCGTACGATTGTCGTGCACGCTGGCCACTGGTGCATTTAACGATAGACACGAATTTATGTGCGTTTGCTGTTTAATTATATACGTATTGCACGCTCCAATTAATAGACATAGGAATAGGAAACGTTAACGTGCCTTGGTATTAGCCAAGAGATTAATCATCCGCGTGTCTCCCGTCTAAATCAAATAAAATGGCCGGCTTTCGTATCCGATTGCCGTATATCCGGTAATTCAATCCTTTCAGATACTATGCGCATTCGGGCAGGAATAGATCGACATGTAGGTCATCGAATAATATTTCCCTGAAGTGAACCAAAGTTGCGTTGCACTTCGATCGTATGACAATTTTATGTGCATAATAAATGACTTGCAATAATAGGGGTGTAATATTGCAGTTGAGAATGATATTCGTATAGAATATTGCAATATTTTTGCTTGAAATGCAGAAGAAACAAACGCGATTTTATTTTGACCGAATGTTTCCTTTAACCGGCTACTGAAACGACATGGCATCGACGGGTATGCTATTAACGGGTTCAAAGTATTTCTGGAATGTTATCAGAAGCAACGAAATAGATGGCAGATTAGCAATAAAATTTGTCAATAATATAGATAAAAAGGAAACTTTCCTTTGAGACATTTGGTTTCGTGGCAGTTTATAGCGGAACGAAAGATATGAATTTATTAGAGCCGCGTCTGACCATACGCGGACCGCTTTCACTTGCAGGCTTCTGTATTCATTTGTAGAGTTTACTGAACATTGAAATTCATGAAATTTACGGTGTATTGCTTTGTTTTACTCATTTAGAGCTTGGTAGGAAGAAATATTTCGGTTGTGAAAAAATTATGTTAAATAGAAATATGATTAAACGAACCCGCGAGTCTTGAGGTAAATTGGACCGTCTCTTCGTTGGTACAGATCCGGTTGTATGGAACCGAGCGGAGAAGCTGGAGGAGGTGGTCCACCGTCACTATTGCATAAAGAAGTATTATAATCTCAATTGTAGACGAAAGATATTGTACATACTGTACAATTTTTAAATAAACATTATCGGTCGAGAAACAAAACCCATGCGAATTTCAAGAAAGATACAATAAAACAATAATATTTGTGGAACACATTTCTAAAAATACACCTGTGAGAAATGAAGGCAATAATATTCGAAGTTCATTGGACCAATCATTATAAATGTAAGCATGGATAAATGGAATTCAAGGTACAACCATCTTTTTCCACTTATTACCCTCGACGAATTTACACCCCAAATTATTTATTTTTATTTAATAACAGGTCTCTGTCAATAATTGTATATCCAAGTTAATGAATAAATTCGTAAATGTATAAATGTTTATGATGTTTGGATTATAATTATAGCTTATTAGAATGATCTATCGTGACTCACCCTCCGGGTATACGCGATGGTGGAATAAGAAGAGGTGATAGACTTCGACCAGCTGTTCTAGAAGCTCCGTAGGCAACGCTTATCGTGGAACCACCGCTCACACCTGTTGCCAGAGACGATAGAGAGCTCTGAGAGGGTGATGCATTACTGCTCAGAAGGCTTCCGGAACAACTGGCTGGACTCCCACAACGCGCATCTAAAGATGCTGCTCGGCCAGGTGAAGGTGATCTGTGTGTTTTCAAATCGTGTGCAGGTCCACGTGAATTTTCTCTATTTTATAATAAAAGTATTAAAAATAACACCGTAATGGCATATACAACGTATGATTTGTAATTAATGCAACATTTAAGAAAATGCATCTCTGACGAAAAAGTATTTAATTTATTACAACGAAAATAATAAAAATTATTTCATTTGGCATATACCCTTACTTTTTTTTACAGATTATTTGGAATTACAATTTGGTTTCGATTAATAGTATTTTCAATGAAATTATAAACTCAATGAGTGTTAAAAACTTAGGAAAAAATTTGCTCGCTGATATTATACGCCTTGTCGAATTGCGAATTCATCAAACAGTCATTGCTATCTATCAAATTAACATAATTCCATACGAGTTTTTGCTGAACCTCGGACGTTTGCCTGATGTCGTTTAATAACTCTAATGGAAACGTTCATACTGATCCTTCTATGTGACACACCACCGGTGGATATTAAACTACGCATACAAGTATATCCGCTGCCTTTTATTAGAGTACAAGTGGCTGCCCAACAACGGTCACTAACCTACTGAACGCAAGCAATGATAATACCTCATGCCGTGCAAATAAACTGCTTGACCTAATTAACAGACCCCCTATTGTTTTAAATCGTACAATTTTATCTCTATAACGGAAGCAATAATTTCTCAACACGAAATAAATTATTCTTGACTCTACCGCGCTAAAAATCTAAAGGGAGAAATTAAGTGTCAATAATTAAGTGCTATGAAGATATTTCTGCAATGAAATATTTTCTCGCGTAGACTCTGAATTTTATTCGCAGTGTAGAAGTAGTAACGGTGAGATAAAGTAGCAGCAAAGTAACAAGTGTTTCGTGTCAAATGTAATAATAATTCGCGGCAGATTGTTGCTTGTAATATGTACGACAGGAATCACGAGGTACTGCTGGCAAACGAATTAGAAAGTTCACACGGGAAATCGAATTTATGAGCAAATCGTGGCGTCGGAATTGCGAAACAGCGAGCTTCCGTATGGGAGCTCTGAATCTCCGGCGCAGCCTGAGCACGAAACAGACGACTTCACTCTGACGAGAGAATCGAGACACGCGTGTCTACTTGTTCGCTTGTCCCGGTTGCGCAAACCACTGTTTCGTGGTTGTTTCGATTTACCCAATTGCTTTCCAACGGGCGTAGTTAATGTCGGCTCATCCAGAATTGAAAACAGTGCAGCGAGAACAACCAGGTTTATTCGTTACACGAAATGCCGGCGATTAATTCTGTATTGTCTGCTGTTAAGAAATGGTTCTTTCGCCATGGTTCCGAAAAAAAATAATACACAGTGCATTTTTTAACCTAATGTTTAATCGTATGGAATTATATACATATATATGGAAATTTGGATTCTGTCAAAAATACGTCTTCAAAAATATTTCTATTATGTAATAAATATTCTATACCATTCATTGTGGTCGAATACATAAAATAAAATAGCTGCAGAAATTAAACGACGATCATAAAATGAAGTGAAGTAAAATTGAACAATGTTATAATGTCACGAACCTTGAACTTCTGCTCGGCGGATAAGAGGAAGCAGCATGGAGAGGATCACGATGATGATGGTACCGTCCGTCAGTTCCAAATGGTCGAATTTGAGTCAATGGAGCTCGATGAGTCGACGGTCCAGATGCACCTTCCAAAGAGCTCTGTGAGCTCACGGACGAATTTCTCGTGAAGAATCGGCCCATGCTTCCTCCGGGTCCACCAGTACCACCCGGATAGCTGCGACTTTGATGTGGCAGACCTCCTGCTTCAAGAGGAAATTAATCGACGTCGAACGACAGTTGAAGAATTATCATTGTAATAAGTGGCTAAATGGAGCCCCGAGGACAACTGTATCAAGGGCTTCGTTACTATCGCCTGACAATTTCTTCTCAATCTATTTTCTACAAACAGGCCGCGGCTATTTCGTCGGTTTATATCATGATGCAATTTTAAGGCGTTACACAGATCACGAATTTACTGAATTGCAATTTTCATTACATCGTACACGCTTTACATTAATTTTAAATACTACCACGATCGGAAGCAAGTAGTATCTAAGTATAAGGAATATTTTGTATGCGCGCATTTCATCTTCATTTTGCGAATTTTTGGGGGCGATTAGAATTGTGTGGTTGCGTATTTAATTGTACGTATTGTAACGATTGCGTGGGATTTACATATGTTTGTTACATTGATTTTTGTGGTTGTCTGGAGGGTTTTATATGGATAGAGAATCTTACCTGATTCGGTTACCACAGATGAACAGGGCTGCACCGCATGTTGCTCTTTTGGGATGTTAAATTCCTGTAACAAAATGAATTTATTCGAAAGATTTGTTGGATGTATTTAATGAAGTCAAGCTGTGTTTTTAACATATGAATTACTATCGAAAGGATTGCGAGGACCGAAAAGTTTCGCGGTATATCATTCTCGTTATTTTTTACAATTTATATTTCAAAAACGTGGTAATATTTCCGTCAAATTAATTATTCAACAGTTCACTCATAAAACGACTCCTATAATATGAATCGCATATAATATTTATTTAAATCGGACTCAAAGGAAACAGGTATTCTATGACAGATCAATGAAATGTTTATGCTCCAATATACTTCGTAAAAAGAATTTTATTTTCGAAGTTCAAATTCCATATCGACACGTATGCACATATATGCTGTTTTGTGAAACAAAGGCAATCGTACATTCGTATATGTCAGTCGTATTTACGAATCCCACAAACTAGGTTAGTGAAGTGTAAAAAAGAGGAAAAAACTAGGAATAAAAAGCATTCAAAAAACAAAAGAAAAAAAGAAGAAAAAAAGTGTACCGTAATATCGTTTGAGTCACAAAACTGTCGTTCAATTTCCCTGAAATATTCAAGCCGGTGAATTTCTAACGCGTTATATTCCGCTTTTAAACGGATCGCGTTGGCGCGCCATGGCGTTCCAACGGAGAATGTTTATTTCTGGACTCGTAATTAAAAGTGTTCAGCAAATATGTATTTAATCGGCCGGATACATCCAGCCAGTTTGAACTGGATCAATGAACTAGAGGTCTGCGACTTGTCTGTTTTTTTTCTTTTTTTCGATATTGGCAGTGGATATATTCGAGGCTGACCACAGAACAATATTAAAATGAATCGTACACTAACGTACTTAAACGATAGTGATGTTTTCATGATTGAAAAATGTTGTTTCGAAAGAAACAAAAGTCGGACTTTTATTCGTCTTTGACGAAATAAAAAAGAATTAAAGGAGAAAGATCTATTTGATTCTTCAAGAAAGATATATTTTATGGAATTTGTTTTGCAATCGAGCAGGAATCGATGTCTAAGAGGTTTGAATGGTACATAAATGTATTTATCATGATATTTTATTATTAGAATAATCTTCCATAATTATTGTTAACTTTCTATCGAACAGGTATTTTTTTCTTCATTTACATTTAAATTAGTTAAAATGCTTAATGATTTTTAATCGATTGTAAAATTAGTGTTACATATCGTGTGATGAGAAAACAATGTTGGAACTGTTTGATTACCCGTTGCGTTGTTTTATTTATTTTTCACCCGAGTAACCTTCTAAGCGAGCATTTCCGCGGATACGTAAATGTTTGAACGCAATTTTGCGTTGGGACCTGTGTACCAGGCAAATATCGGGATATCCAATCTTTTAAATTCGTTACCCGGAAATCTGTATACACTCGGAATCAGGTGAAATCGTATTTCGTGGTATGGTGGCTGTTCGCAGAACGTCATGAATACTTGAAACGAAAAGATTGACGAAAACGTTTTATAAAAGTATCAATCGAATATTGAAAATTGAAGGAAAAAGATGTATAAAAGTAATATGATATTTTTAAATAAGGTAAACGGATGGTAATAAAAGAATAAAAAAGTGTACCATTATTTATCTGATAACTGACAATGTTATCGATAACTTACTGAAGTTACAAATTAATGTCATAGTTGACTGATCAATCTACTCCATCAAATATTTGTACGTAAACCTCTTAATATTTTACTAATAAAAGTTTGCACAACAAAACCATCGTGCTAAACTTCCTCTGTTCTTCTCTTCATTGAAGTTTACATATTTAACATCCAGCTCATAAAACAGGAGGCACGAGATCCTTTTTGTGCGTTCCTTGTTGAATTCTTTTATAACCACCTTCTGTTTTCCTTTGATACCAATGCAGGCAAAGGAAACGGGGTGTAGTCGTTTTCGGCCTATCGAAGATTCGAGGAAATAGGTAGCATCATCCCGAAGGTGAAAACTTTTAAACACATTTTCTATAAGTATTGTGCAAGGAGACGATCTTGCTCGAAGTATGTAATACGAGATCGTCGTCAAGTGCCTTAGCGCGATACGGGACTTGCTTATGCGTACGGCGATCGGGGCACATGGTCCTACGAGGGGTCGACATCCCGTCGCCAGCGAGGGTTCGAAGGGCCCAGTCTTATTTAAGCGGTCTTAGACAAACCATAGCCAACGAGTGTCACATACATATATTGAATAAACGTATCTTTACATTTCATCACGAGTCTTTCACATTTACTGGACACTTCCACCTCCTGCATTCGTTTAATGAACAACAATAAGGGAAAACACTTTTTTTTACAAGAAAATTCTGTTCATATTTGTCCAGATCAAAGCAGATACATTCGACTGGATTTAAACTCCTCGCCGTGAAATAAAAAGAACACCGTAATAAAAACTTGCTGGATAAGTTATACGAGCATCGCTGTACATCTCATTAATCACCTTATCGTGCTGGAAAATCTTTCTTTCAGCGTCGATTACGTAAACGGGATATTAAACATTTTATTCCTCTTAAGAACGAAAATAGAGAGGTTATTAAATGGTTGCAAAATTTACTGGCCTATATAGTTTAATTTTAACGTTTGTTAAATTATCACGTGTCACTTTTAAAATTACCTCTACGAAAAGAAATTATTGTTCGCTTTCGTTTCAACCATTGAAAAAATACCTTGCGTTATGTTCAACAAGTTATCTTCACAATATTCACAATATAATTCTCCCTGCACGATCTATAATTCACCAGATTTATCAAACTCTTCAGAACCGTCGATGACACGCAACGTTTCGAGGTTCGGGATACAAATTAGGTTCATTTTCTTACTCATAACTCACCGCAGAAGCTTCACCTTTTTCCAACACATCTTCACGCACTCTCTATACACGCGTTTAATACACCAGGAACGTACAGCATCGTTAATTACCCTCGTCAGCTAGCGGTTATCACGTTTCGTCCTGACATATTGCAGAGAATTATTTCCATACCTCGCGCTTTGCTCACCTGCTCGTTGTTTCTATCTTTTGTCGTCCTTTAACCTTGTTCCAATTTTTCAGAAAAGGCGCTTAACGCGAGGGACACCTTTGTTCATTGACGCGTTAATTGGAATATTTCGTAGCAATGGAGTACCATCGAAGGTCAGATAGTTTGTAGGTTTTCCATGGTGCAACAATTGTGAACTGAGACGCTTCGAAATTTTGCGTCCATTCGAAACATTTTCCCAAAACGCGGGGCAACATTTTGAGTGGATGCTTCAATTGGAGCTTGACGCATTGTTTCGCGAAGGATCTTCCTGGGTTCTTCAGTTTAAAGAGCCGCCAAGAAATACTCTATATTTGCAGTGTGTGGTAAAAAAAGGAAAACAGAAACATTCCACAGTTGTGTATGCGCATACTAAACTGTGTTTGCTTTGTAAACCCAGTTGTTTAATGTTGTATTGAGATATTACTGTGTAGTACGATTTCTCTTGCTTTGCTTTATGCGCTGCTAACTTCATTCTGTCATTGGGGATTTTTTTTAATTGCCTTTAATCGTCCTATTATGATCGCTCAGGTGAGAAATTAATTGCTCGCGATGGAAGAATAAATGGAATGAATTATTATGCTTTTAATTTATTTAATGTACAGGAAAAGCATGATGCGTAACAATAAATGACAATAAAATTATTTAAGAAATGTTTTGTTTGTAAGGTGTTTTTTTTGTTCATAAAATATTTTATATTAACGAGCTACGTTGTATAGAAAATTTTCAAAGGTGTTTCAGAGTCTCTTGTTAGAGTACTATGTGCAATGAACCTTGTTTCTTAGAAGTTTCAAAGTAATCTCTTAGAAATTAAAAAAAAAACTCTAAATAAAGGCAAACTGTTGGGAGTATCGATCGGTCGCAAATCGGTTTAAATTCTACTTGTGAACTGACTGACAACGGTGGAAAAAATTGTTCCAGTTTCCCCAGGATACATACTCAACTTTCAAAAAGTTGGAGAACCCCAATTCCAGCAATCGAAGTCGTGATAAGAATTTGGGGGACGATCGTATATCATACAATAAAATATACAGGGCGTTCCACCGAAATATCTCTTTCATTCTAACAAGACAAGCAAATATTTTGAATGCAATTTTAATGATATCATAGAATTTGTATATCAGTTTCATAAATCGCAGATATTTTTATATTTTAATGAATCCTAGCATTTTTTAAAAATAACCTTATAGTCATCCCCTATCAATGCATCGATATAAAAAATCTCGAGCCAACCAAGATATATCGCCATTCTATTACGAAAAATTGGAAGTTATGTTTGTTGCTGCAATGGAGAAATAACGCAGGAGAATAAAAAATGGCAATCGCTTTCAAAAGAAATGTTACAATTTTCCCATTCACAAGTAAGACGTCTATTTTCATTGTGAATGAGAAAGAGTTAAAAATTGATGGAGCTGTTCTTCTTCGAGGGAGAAGCAATGCAAATCTATACAAACTTCGTCCGTCATTGGAACAGCGAAGATTTATTCTGCACTTTCGAAATCATTATTTCTTATCCAAGAAGAAGTACGTCAGTGATATAACATATCCTAGAAAAGTAATAGCTCGGACGGGCCAACTGAAACGATGATTTGGATTCGCGAAAATTTCGGCGAATAGTGAATCGAAACCGTGGGAGGGTAATCAAAAACGCGAGTTTGTTTCACGTTTCGTCAATCATCAGAAACAATTCGTTAATTGTGATTCGTGCATCGAAACGGCGTACGATGTTTCCTGAAAATAGAAATCTGCAAAAAATTCTAAAAAAAATTGCAGACAAAATATTTGACCAGATATAACTATTCAATAATCTGCGGTTCCAGGTAAAGGAAAATGATGTTAGCGTATGGGTACAGATGAGCAAAATGAAATAAATAAATATATACTTTTTTTTATATATATTACGTATATTGAAGGTAATGAAAAATTAAAGTAGCCCTTTCGCATGCGAGTTATTTTTTAAACTTATCCGCAGATATTACTGGGATCAAAAGCGTTGCTCTTCAACGTCTCCGCATTTAGGTGCAGTAACTTTCGTTGTAGCATGCGAAAAAGCAACAACAACTGAGAGGCACGTTTGAAAGGGCACTCTTGAGCACTCTAGACGGAACATAAGAGGTTCTTTCGCCAAGGAAATAGGATAAGAACACGAAACGGCTGGAATTGTTTCACGCTTGGCTTATAGGACTGTTCCACTGTTCCTCTGTCGTCAGCCCAGATCAATTTTAATGTCTGCTTTACTGGCCTGCGACTTTTGTTACTGTTCCATTGCGAAAGATTCAAACTTTGGTATCTCGTTATGCAAGATGTTGTTGCCCACCCTTATTCCCCTGTACTCCAGTTTTTATTTTAGCATTGTAAAATAGGATGGTGACCTAACGTGGAAAACATTGTACTTGCTTGACGGTATAAAAGCAGGAAACCTGCTTTTATAATGGTTATATATTCTGCTGTGTTTGATATTCAATTGCGTCGAGTTATTTTTCAGCAGCAGAAATACATTTTTTTTTCAACGTGTTCTTCCTTTGCACATTAATTCTAGTAAATGGAAACATATGCGTTAAAGGTTAAACAACGAATACTAAATATATTTGTATCGTTGAAAATTTTCTTATGTGTGCACTTTTACTTAAAATCCGTTCGCGAGGAACTTTTTCTTTAAGAAAGGTTCTCTTTAGTAGAAAAACTGTAGTCTAACGGGGCGAAATATTTCAGCACCCCACTTTTCATTACTTAATGTCGGAAAATTTTTGTATTTTTTGTTCACCATTCTCTTTATATAACGCTTGCCACGTTGCTCGCTGGGCACCTTAGCGGGCTTTAATTTTTATGTCGTTTCCTTTACTGTCGCGATTCAGTTACGTGTAAGACTGTTACACTTTTCTTGCCCTCTTTCTTCTTCTACAAACAACTCTGGAAACCGGAACCAAGTTAATAGAGGCGCTCGTGTCCGCTTATTCTGGTGCTTTCGAGACGAGCCTCGAAAGGCGAAGTTTTCATTCCGCTAATAAAGTTTGTAATAGCGTTTTAACGAGACGTCCATTTTTCACAACAAAATACTTAATGTTCACCAGTGAGGTAGTTTGAAATATTACACGGTCACATTGAACAATAATACCGGTGTAAATTACTGTGAAACACTATGAAAAATTAAAAATCTCTGCATCGTGTGGATATTTTATTTTACTCCTTTTTAGTAAAGGAAGAAACGAGACACTCTACTCTATTGAGATTGGCAAGTTTTCTTACCATAAAGAAACAATATTATAATAGACACAAATTTTGATTTCACATTTTTATACAGATAGTTCCTAAAAAATTTAATAAACACTCCAAATTCGGAGAATAATTCGAATAACATAAAATATAAATCTACAACTATAATTTCATTTATTCACATCATTTATTTACTTTTGCCAATTTCATTGATTTATTTATTTTTTGATCAAATGAACAAAGCACCGGGCGTTGTATAAACGACCTTCAATAGCGGTAATCAAAACCTGTTAAAAATTTCAGCCGAGCAAACAAATCATCTTTTTCCGTTGCTTTCGTTCCAATTGTTGCACATGCAAATAGACGTGCACTAGATTCAACCGTGATTCGGTGCAACATAACGTAATTACGTGGTGGCATACAGAGCCAGGGATGTCTGTTAATTGTCACATGTCCCTTGGCTCGTGTTTTTCGAGCGGAAAATTACACTGCCTTTTGAAACGTACCACGAAACATTCCACACATCTTGGCGATGTAACACAGACCATGAATACCTCATACGGTGTCGGCACTTTACTTGAAAATATACGTGTGCATTTAACACTATTTCCAGCGAAATAAAAATAAGCCGTGACTCTTTAAAATTCAATAGATTTAGAGCGAAAATTTAAATAGCGAACCTTTTCAAGAGATCTCGACAAGAACAATTCAATTATGCCAAAGACACAATTTGCTGGCGGAATGCAAACTTATTTAAATATAAATTCAATAAATCAATCAATCAGTTCACCATAAAATTCGACTTTTCCCTATTCTTTTACCTTTGTTTTTCAACACTGCATCCGGCACTTCACGTTTGCCTCCCCGACAAGTTATAAAATAAAAAGTTAGAGGAGAACTTGGGTAAAGCGAAGAAATGGTCGGGTGAAGCACAAATATGAAGAAGGAGGACCAAAAGTTCGTCACTGAACAAGCGTTTCGTAACGAGATCGAGTTACCAGCACTTCATAAACAGCGGTGATTCGCGTACCATGCCCCGGAGTGTCTCACCATGTAACGATCACGTGTACCCCTGAAACTGAGAACCGGAGCTTGAAATAAATCTGGTAATAACATAAACGAGCTTCAGGGCTAGCTACATCAAGCGTATAAATGAGTGTCCGCCCCTCTCCCTCTTTTTTACATTGCCAATAAAAAATTAGGCATCCATTAATGCAGTATTAATTCGAAATTAATATTACACAAACTAATAATAAATCAAACTTTGTCTGTTAATATTCCTGAAAAATATTCCTAAATATTCAATTTATCAATTATTAATCAACCATAAAATATCTTTACACCTTGGAATGTCTGGCGATCTTGAACTTTTGGCCGACAATGCGTCTATATGTATGTATGCAGGTCCGACGTGTACGATACCTTCTGTATCGGAGCGTGTCTCGCCAGAATGCAATTTAGATCATTATATCGCGAAACGTATCGCCGTTTACCTACGGTGAAAGCTTCTGCTTCGTTCACGACATTGGCTTCGGTGCAATTAACAGGTACAATGAATTTCGCGTGTCCGGGCGTTAATTTTCGACGCGACTATGGCCCGTCTTTTGCGTTTCCCCCGATCCGATGTCTTCGTTGATTCGGGCGTAAATTAGACAATCCGCGATTCTGTGCGCCATTTCAGAATTGGAAACGAGGCGTTGGAGAACGGTTCAGCGAGCGAGAATTATTGTTCGGGCAAGTTTGTGACGGTATTAGGCGATTACAGTTGCGAGGTGCAATGATGGGGAAAATAAGCGGGCGGTGCAAGAACGGTCTCGATTTTGCACAGGGGAATTGGCTCTGGGGGATGAAGCATCTTTGATGGAGAATTCGGTAGGGAAAGACCATCGCGCTGGTGTAGTAATTTTCTATGAATAAAGGTAAGTTAATTTGAAAGTAATTTGTATTCAAATTGCTCTCGTTTAAAAATTATGATTTCCTCGGTAGCAAATATGTGGATGTGCATCTAAGAAAGATCGTTACCTTTTATATAGCTATACATAAAATACGAAAAGTCGAACGAAATATATATTATTCGAAAGAAGTACCAATACCCTTATTTCAATTCCCACAACAATATATCCATTGAACGAAGAATATTCACTGCTAATATCCATAATATTATATACATTCAACTGCTCGGCTCCAGCCAAAATGGAATGCAGTCGATGTCCGAAACAATCGGACGATAAAATCGCTGGGCGCTTCAATTACGTATCGATGGCCGAATCGTTTTTTTACTAATTAATTCAGCGCGTCGCATAAATGTTGCATAATAACGCCGCAGTTAATATGGTTAAAGTGAATTCAGGCCAAAGGCAGGTAGATAATTAAATTTTGGATCAACGACCGGTCGGTCGGTGACACTGACTTCATCCCGTTGCCGTAGGCTTACAATGGCAATGATGCTTTCAGCGCGCCTAATTGAGAGTGGCAATACATTTCGCGTGTGTAACAATGGAAATTGCGTTGTGTCGACACTGCCTCGAGACGAGGCAGCCTAAATTTCATGGGTTGTCTCTCGAGAGTGTACCGGGCTGCACTCTCGACATTCGAAGCTTTTACAAAGCTGAAATTGTTAACAGTCTTTACGACTGACTACTGTCCTAATGGACCAGTGTGAACGGTCAAATTGTTAGAGGCAGACAGGTTCTAATAGATCTGCGTTCCTTTTTTTTGTGGCAGTTGGTGTCTCATGCGAGGTTCGATTTATGAGACATTACAGGGTTTCTTAATTTTTTCTTTAATGACTTTGCCTTTGTCGTTCTTTCATTTGAACATCGTCACCATCGTTCACATGGTTTATATCGAGTATGCATATAAAATTAACTTCCAGATATGAAAATGTAAAGTTTGTGGTATTGTAATTGTACCAAAATTAGTAGAGAAAAATTTTGGTAAAATGGCAATATGATGTATTCTGATGTTAGTTTGTTTGTTACTTCTGATAAGTAGTATATGGTAGACACTGCAATTGGTCCAATAAGGTTAAAATCATCGAATTAGCAGCGTGCACGTTTCAGTAAATTATAGAGTTTTACGCGTGAGATTAGTAGTGGCTAATATACAATTGGTCATGCTGCATTGGAATTAGTTGCATGTTCATGCCGAGCAAACAAACTAGGCGATTGACAAAGATAAAGTACGAAACACCTGCGGCCACGAATGTCAATGAGCCACTGAACGATATTTCTAAAAAGAGTACACTTTACCAGAAAATTTCAATTAATGATGCACTTAAATTTAAGTAACGAGTAAAGAAAAAGAAATCTTCCCTACTTCAAATGTTAATCTTTACTTTTAATTACTTCTATTCTATTTTAATTTCTAGCATTTTCTTTTTAAAATTTCTACATCACTTTTTATTTATTTTTAACGGAAGTTCAGTAAATGCTCTTTCTCACCTGGATTTTAATGTAAACTAATGTAATTAATTACATTTCACATTCGAGTGTTTACCGTCAAGCAAAATGGTCCTCAAATAAACTAGTACATTTTGAAATCAAACAAATTAAAAGGAGTAAGAGTAATATGACGAATAGACACGAAGGTAATTAACTACATGTAATTTCGATACACATCTAAAGTGCTTTATGAAATGGGGTAAACATAATCAGTGGAATAACACGTAATAAGTTCGCCGGTTATCGTCCAACGCCAACGAAATTATTATCCGTTTAATTATCACTAAATGAACATGCAAATCGGATTCCCATCAACTCGTATTATGCTCAACATGCACAAGGATTATACAGTGTATGTCTAGTAACTGTTCCGAACTACAGCTTTGCCCGAAATGAAATTACAAAAAACGGTAACAGCAAAATTTGGCATAGATGTAGAAACACTTGCACCGTGAAATTATTTGATTCTGTTAATTTATCAAAGCTGTATGAAAATACAAAACTACTACATTAGTCGAAAAATTATTAACATTTATTCACAATAAATTAAAAGAATGGCCCATTCAATAACAACAATTTATTTATTTTAGTTCTTCCGTGTTTTTTTCATTCTATAGACAGCAAAAAAATTGAATTGAAATCGATGGCACACTGATGTTCATTTTTATAAAATGTGTGATGTTCTGAATGGCGGTCCCGCTTAACTGGCGTTCCTATTAACCAGAATCCACCGTATTTATATTGAGACGATACGCGAACATTTATGATCATAATTATATCTCTTAGCAGCATATTCTGTGCCACAATCATTAGTGGAAATCGAATCTAATAATTATCTGACTTTTGGTTACGTTTTCGCGACCTTGTTCCTCAGGAAATGCAACCGCATTTGACCCAGTCAGCTTGGGGCCAACTATGTACAATTCGAACTGTAATATGTCGGTCTAATAATCTAATTATGAAGATTAGGAAGTGACGTCCGAATCGAGCAATCTGTCGGTTAAGGTCACTCGAAGTAGACGCGTTTCCATGGGATTTGGTTCGAGAGCCAAGGAACCAATCACTTCAAGACATAAATGGAATTGTTTGACGTAAGAGATTAGACAGAAAATGTATCTTTAATATACATAGCTTAAACAACTTTCATTTTATATATTTTTTTGCAAATGTAACATCTAATTGTAGATTTCAAATCAATAATAATTAAACCAGCAATAAATAAAGAAGAGGACAAAATACTTTTTTTAAAATGAATTAATTTTTACCATAAAGCAGTATACCTACCTGAGATACAATTTCAACTATGTAATAATACGTACGGATTTGTTATTTGGTTTTTTTTGTCGTTACATATTAAAAAATGTTATACGTCATAGCAAGCGGGAGATGGTTGTATCATTGTGACAGAATTAATATATTTCGATCGAAGGGTAAAGTGAATTCCTATATCGCGAGTGTTGTGATTGACGTCAATGGAGAACACCCACCCCGACTCGTTTCTCGGCAGAAATGTATAAAAAGACAGTTATTGAAAAAAGGAAACAGTCAATTTCTGCGGGTATAGAAAATTGAACAATCGGAATGGAAGCCACGAGTGAACCTGTTATTCAGGACGTGTCAGGGTCATAAGTTCGTCACCATTCAAGGTCTTTACTATAACTTGCATTTCTCCCAGCATCATTGTTTTGTTCCTACGAAACAAAATTGCCATCCCTTAACCACCGTTTCGGAATTAATTTCGGCATAAAATTCTGAAGAAAGAAATATGAAAGAAGGATTCGGGAGAACGTTTAAACAATTTCAGGCCCGTTGGCAGGCAATTCGAGAAGCGACGATGCTCCTATTCCCACGTAAGCATGCTATCATTCGTCGCCACAATATAATGCCTAGCCCTGGCCTTTTCTAGATCGATTCCGTATCAATTACCCGTCACCTTTTGGCGAGCTCCAGTTTCTGTTCGGCTTGTAAACGTAGCTGAAGTTTCTCCCCTCGTTTCAAAGTACACGGGGGATACTATCGAACGGGACCGATAACGAAAACGCAAATACACTTTCACCGTAGCACCACCCAGTGGCTCAACAATGATGCACGATAAAGGCTTCGAAAGGTACCCAACATAACTCTACCCCTTTTTCTCTCTCGCCTCTTTCTCGTTCGTGACGTTAGAGTGATTGCTTATCACCAAGCTGCGACGCTCTCAAAAGCGGCTTGTGCATGAAAGAGAGGTATGTATCTGAAAGGCGACAGCTTTACTCGTATAATCGATATGGAAAACGGATGACCATAGAAACGTTGGGACAAAAGAATAAGCGAGTAGGTGGTGTACGCCGAAACGTTCCTCTAGCTCTTCCGGGTCGAGGTCATGTGGTCCACCTCAAAGGCCACTTTACAATAACGGTTTGATCCTTTAGTTTCGCTGTTAATTGCAACCTTCCGTCTCCGACTAAATCCCCCTTTTGCTTTCGATCTAGTTCCTAGGTATTTATGAAGCGTTACCTGTCCCTGTCCACGTTGACACGCCCTTGACCTACGATCGCCGAAGGATTTTGGATCCATGGAGTTTTAGAAATGAATTTTTGTCCGCGAGCTTTTGTTTCGTTAACGCTGTTTTTTTCCATGTTTTTCCATGTATAGCATAAATGGAGAAGATTCATTGGAGGATTTGTATGGATTAGATTAGCATAATATTGAAAGTTTGAGAAGATTGGATTTATTAGGAGAATTTATGAAATTGCAATACTTTGGCCATAGACATATAAACGAAGTCGTTGTATTTTCTACAATTTTAACTGATACTTCTATAATATTATGGTTCTTTTCCATGGACTTGTTTCAGCTAGTGAAAATTTGACCCTTTAAAAATAATATTTTATTCCTTTTCGTCGTGAAAGTAAGGCTTGCGATTTTCAATATAACACAGCCGTTGCGCGTGTAATTTCGTTGCAGCAAAATGTGTAATATTTTGATAATAAAACATTGCTTTTTCTCCTCAAATTTACGTTCATCGATTAAAAATACAACCGGGCGAATACGGGAAACACACGTGGTACACGAACGTGCACTTTGTAACAAGTTTATCGCGTGTTTCCCCCGATCTCCTTTCACTCAGCGAGCAAACGCGATGCATCGTAGGCAATCATCTGATTGAGCGAAATGTATTCATCCTGTACCATCTGTAGCAAGTTTTCCTATCCCTAAAGAGATTCGTCTTCTAGTCAGTCCATTTCGTCTTACGTTATAATTCAACCGGCCAAATTAAACTTTCACTTAGCGAAATGAATTTTTCCTCGTTACACGGTGTACTGCGATCTTTTATAGATAGATATTTTCATTATAGATCATGTTATTCACATTAAAATATATATTAAAAAAAAAATACTATATTATTAATTATGGAAATAAATTTGTTCTCATCACTGAAAACTTACTTAAGGGTACCAACATGTTGTTTCCAATCTCCTTGATTGAATTAAACACACGACATTCTAAGCCCCGATTCCAGCGTCGTCCAGTTACTCTGCATTAATTTAAAAATTACGCTCTTCCATCGCAGAAACAAGGTCACGAAATTGTATCCGACACTACGAAATTATCCGTAAATCCAGCTGGAACGCCGTCCATCGAGATCCACGCTGATCTGATAGAAAATTCCGATAAGTTGTTCCCTCTCGTCGTTCGAGGGTATCGTATAACGGCGGGACAGATGAGGGGTAAACGAAAAGAAGAAATAACGACGAGAAGTGAGACAGGGAGAGAGAATGAAAAGTGAAGAAAGGAATAATAAAAGCAGAAAGTCGAGGCTCGACGCGAATATACGTCAGGACGCAAGGCTCGATCATAAACCGTGAACGATCGTGTTTCTGTCAGCTACTTCAATGCCAATTAACCGCTCTTCCGTTTCTCTCCGAGTGGAAAGCATCGATCCGCGAGACGAATACCGAGTGGACCGCCGGCTAGGCGGCTGCTTGGCGGACTTTAATTAATCGCGCGTGACAATCATTGTCTGTCGTTCTTTAAGTTGTTGATAGCGGGGTAAAAAGGAAATTGTTTTCTAAATTGGAGCGCATGTCCAATGGTTTCTTAGTTAGGTTTAGACCCAAAATGCTTTTATAATACAATACCTGTATAGGTGCGCTTTGATGGACTAAAAATCCATATTAATTTATACCGGAAATAATAATTCATCTGTCACAATTCACAACGAAGGTGAAAGGAATAAGTACAGAAGTTTGGAATCGAAATTACGTTTACTCGAGTACTTCTGGTTGGTACGATGCAATCTTAAGACAAGCGACCCCAACGAATACTTTCAACAAGACCAACTAATAGTTTCTATAAGGTGTGGTATAATCTGATTTGTCGGTGCATGTTTTCGTCGCCAACGGGGCAGAATGTTCGAGAGAATTACTAACAAGGTATCGATTGACTTCGAAACCAAATCTTCATAACTGGGTCAATTTGAATTTGCGATCTTCTCATGCTACAGAGGCTAGATCAGAGAAAAATCTTGAATAACCGGTTTGCTAAATAATTGTTGACTTAAAAACATTCAGGATCAGTGAAGGAGTCGTTCAATTTAATATAAATTCGAATTTGTTGAGAATATTGCACTATTGAATTTTAAGCATAATTCCGTTTTAATTAAATTTCTTTCAATTTATCCTTATAAAACCATTGGTTATATCATCGATAGTATTCATAAAATAGCTACTTTAGTATTCATTTCAAGGGTGCGCTAAAAATTCTGCCAATCCAATTAGCAGTGATTTTCAGCGCAAGTGCTCGAAGCAACGTGAAAAATTCAAATCAAATTCTCGTGTCGCAGCCCGTTCGCACGGAACCCGTGTTATCAGGCCCTGTACAGGACGCATTGAATTTCCTCACGAACCCTGATCACCACAAGAACTCATTTCGTCGTTCGTGGTTTCGTTTATCTCCGCTGTGCATCTTCTTTCAAATCTCTTACCACCCGCATAATGTAGTAAATAAAATTAATAATGTAGGAAATGAAAAGAGAACTTATATTTCCACGTATACAATATACGTGTACAGTATATTAAAACAGTATTAAAGAATTTTCTTTTCAAGATAAGTTTAATGTCTCAATTTCCTCTTCCTTCAGGTACCAAAAGTATTTCTACAATCCAAACGAAACCAAGTGTTCTTATTAAAAAATTGCCGGTCACCAAATTTTTTCCAGAGATTTAAATAAATTTGGAACCGAAACATTTCAATCGAATCTACCGAAATCGTCTGGTGGATTAAAAGGGTCAATCACCCATCTCGGTTCACCTAAATAACCACGTCTCATTTACACCTCGAGGCAGGAGAAGATCAATGTCGAGTGGTTGTTACTCTTGACCGAAAAGTGGGACAGAGTTCAACCATTAGGTGTTGCGCGTAAATTGATTCCGTTTGCATACCTCGAACAATACAATCCGGATTTGAATGCGCCATTACCCGACGCGATAAACAGCACACAATACTTTCACGATGACAGAATCCCGGCTACCACAATCGAGCCGCAAAGCTTTCGACTCCGTGAAACGTGTGCAAGCACGCGAACTCGAGCGTGTAAACATTCGACGAAAAACGAACAGCCACGGGTAATAAATTCCAAATTTACCGGATAGCTTGGTAAGCTCGGTGAAATAATTGTCGACAGAGAAACGTAACCGATACCTTTCTTAATTAGCGCAGAAACGACCATTACACCTGGTTTCACACGATATTACAAACAACACGAGTGCTCAATGTGTTCACACGTTCACCAGAGTGCAATTTGCCTCGCATATGCGACTGCATCGTGAGTAAATCGTGGCTTCTCTCTGCAAATCCTGTGGCTAGTTTCTGGCTAGATGTTCTATGTCTATTCGTGTCTATCGTTGATATTAATAGCGGCGTTTAATGGGGTATTAATCGAGACGAGGCAGTAATGTTTGAACAATTCGCAAATATCGATCGCGTAAGGGTGATTTTCCTCGTGAGACGTTTCGGAAACTGAATGGATTTAACGAGAGACCTGTTCGAATACTGCCTGACCGCGTTTGAAGATTTTTGATGGTATTGTGTATAATTGGTTCTATTAGAGAGATAGGGGGGAAATATGCTTGTGCAAGTCCGTCAGATTCAGTGTAATTGATTTTTAATATTGAATTATTTAAAAAGTGCAGGCCATTCAATATTATTATAGACTTTCAATTATTTATTAATTATATATGGAAATATTTTTAGGAATAGCAATGATCGTTATCTTTGTTCGCAAAATCATCAAAGCCTTGATTACTTCTGAAATATTTGAAATTTAAGAAATATGTAAGTACATATATGTATATCTTGTATATATATTGTACACATGTAGAATAAGTGTTTAAAAAAGAGGCAACAACAGTAATAATATAAACAATAAACCCATACATGGTACCGTAGGCGATTATTAAAATCATAATATCAATTACAGTGATTGTACGGCGCGCGTCTGACCTAACGCGGACCGTTTTCACTTAATTCTCCGACCGTGTTTAATGAACCACACATCACCGAATTATTTTCCCTGCCCGGAATTATTTTTGGAATAAAATCGAACAAACATTTAACACCACGAAATTACGTTTTCCGCGATGAAATATTCTAACAATTCACCGCTACCAGGAACCTTGTCTTGTCTTCCACTTGTTCCTAGAATATCGAAACCAGCATGGCCACGAATCACATAGGCTTCGTTAACGAAGTACAAAATGTAATCGAGGGCAGGATGGTAGATCGATGACGGGTCGTGTCGACCATACGCTGCGTGGAAGCCAGCAGAACAAAGGAGGCAATTAAAAAGCAATTTCGACGTTGTCGTAAAAATATCGGACCAATCTAATTTCGTTTTCGTTATCTTGAATTTAATCTTTGTCGGGACGGCAACCAGCGTTGAAAAGTAATTTACATGCGCATGGGAGTGGCCATTCTCCAGGATGACCATTTATACTTTGCATGTGGCTGTTTACGAATCGTTTGCCGTGTAATTGTGACAGCAGACTAAGGAAGCGATTTTTCACGAACGTGTCTGTAACTACTACAGCTGTTGATTACTGTGTAGCGTGAGAACGTTTTCTCCCCGTTGCTTTGCGTTCACAAACGAGGTGAACTCCAGGTACCATCTGATATATTTCCTTCCACCTTGCCAAATGATGTTCAATCTGCGTTAATACGAGAAGATGAAGGCGGATACAATTTATCAGGGCACAGTGCCTTCGTTCTCTCCTTGTATGTAGAATTATTTGGATGTGTCATGGTCTATGTGCATATTTATGTACGCAGTACGTACACGTGTAGTAACACGACGGTGAAGTTTTATTCGTAACGCATACAAACAATAATATTATCAGTGTAATTTAATATTGACACTTTCTGATCTACTTTACTCTGTATCGTACTTTGTTCTTCTATTAGTAGTTCTCGTTAGCATGGTTGAACTGCGAATAAATAATTCATTGAAAATAGAATTATGTTATTCTTTTCACGCGACAGTGATACATTTTTTGTATCGGTTAAGAAATTAATTTTTCTGTTCTTTTTGTATGCACAGGTTGCGATGCATTACATATTGCATAGAATGCAAATTACTGCAGCCATTAAGGTGTGTGTTTCAATTGATACATCAGATCATTTATTTAAAATGGTACTATGGGTTAACGGCAAGGTATAATGAAAAGCACTTTGGTTTGTACAAAAAATATTCTCCGACGGGTTGGCAAAAAACTGTTTCAGATAATAAAAGCTCGTGCCCATAAGATTAATAGCATCTAAGATAGCGATTGATTTATGAGGTCATGGTATCTTAAAACGAGTAATTATCATTAAACATTTATCCTTAACCAAGGAACTATTAAAAAAATACATTTTCAAACGAAGTTCTGGATCTCCCATGGATCTGAGTTTCTCAGAGTTTTTACTAGGGTTTCTCGATTCTCTTTGATATCATATCTAGAAACAAATAGCTGTAGAGGCGATTACAATCGCATCCGAAAGGGTGTCCAAGATAAGAATTGGCTAGATCGTGTCTGGACGAGTGTTATCGACGCCACGAGTAAAGCGTTTCTGTCGTTAAATATGGAGTCAATCAACCTTTATTTCTTTTCGCTCATAGTTAATGGTATCACGGTCAAGGTGTGTATAATTACAGACCAAATGAATACGAAACGCATCATTTTCGCTCAACAATAGAGAGTCGAAGGAGTACTTTCTCAATAAAATTTATATATTGCAAGAAAATTTGACAAATTTGTACGAGACAAACGTTAAGTACTCTGTATTAAATGAAAGTTAAATTGTGAAATAATTGATAAAATAAATATAAAATTGTTTCTTTTCTGTAATTTAAAATCTTACCTGAACTTCGTGTCCTCGCAAAAATATTCTACCATTTAAACATCTTATTATGATTATTTGATTATCTTCTTCTTTTACTTCCCTTTATGAATTTACAAAGAAACACTTTTCAGATTGATACTCATATTTTTCGTTTGCCTCAGGAACGTTTCAATCCAATCTTCAACTCCTCACTTATCGTGAGACATTATACCTCAATTTCATCGACGAGAAATGTATTTTCCCTGTACACCTTGCCGACAACATTTCCATGTATCGATGCCAATAGTAACGACAAGATTTTATTTCAATGAATGACGTTCAATTAATAAAGGAGTCACGACAATCGCGAATAGCCGCGTAAATATCAAATCGAGATTCTCGTCTTGACGAGAGTTTTTCCATGGGAATGGAGTCTTGTGCGCTTTAGTTGCCGACGTTGTTATGTAGAGAGTTCCGCACCGCGAGGGAGTATACGAAATCTGACCATTTTACAGAATCGAAGGGAAAGTAAGGAATACCGTATTTTCTAAACGAACGAAATCTTTATTTGAAATGAGCGACGAACCGCACGTGACGATGTTACAAAATCAAAAGACATCGGCTCCTGTTTTGGGAGCCCTTTTCTATCCTGCGTTATCTCGCCATGAGTAACCTAAGTTGGAGGGGTTGTTGTGGAATTTTTGGATTCTCGAACTGGTGCTCCTTGGTCCTTCGTGACTCAAGGAGCGACAATGCGTCAGTGGACTTTACCAAGTCTATATTTTCCTATTAGTCATGTTTGGTTCTCTATGACAACGTAGACGCCTCGTTACGCCGAATGGGAGAAGAATCATGGGTGGAAATGTCGACGTTGAAGCGAAAAGGAGAACAGAAATAAATCATATTGCCGGCTTCGTTATCGTATTCGTACAACGTAGCCAAGCAAACCTTCTCTATTTCTCTTTTCCTCTCTTTCTTTCTTTCGTTATCGAGATATGATTTACGATTGCTCGTCGGAATCTCATTGATCCAAGACGATTCGAGGCTAACGCGAATTTCTGCTCGCGTGTAGCGTTCAAATGGAACGCATCGTGCTATTTTCCGTAAATGGAGAAGGAAATTCTACACACGGAACAAAGGCTGTTGATTGTGACAGAGAAATCAATCATTGAATATAAAAATCTCGTTGAAGTGAAATGTGGTCGATCCACGTGGTTGCTAAAAACGTGGTAAATGTAATTCCCTACATCTGCATGTGTATGTAATATCCTGTTTGATACGAGAATTGAATGAGATTTGCGAGTTCACACACCGAATTTGTGTATGGTAAATAGTGAGCGACGATTGGAGATAAATGCAAATATTTTCCGACTTGTAGATTGAGAAATTGATTTGGGGGGAATTTTTTTGTTGTATATTTTGCACGCAGGAAAAGAATTTCATTGCGGTTCCATAAAGTGTGACCTAATTTTGTTTCACTCAGAACTGGAGTTATCTTAGTCCTTTTTATTTCCATTGCAAAGAGGAGTAAGTATCGTTTTGAATTCATCTCTGGAGGGAAGAAAGAGGAAGAATGAGAATTTACTTATTCGCGATAGTAACTAAAGGAGTACTGTTCACCCTCTGAACAAGTGATTGTACTATCGCTGTACTTCTGTTCATCTCGTTCATTATTTATGCATCCCGTGTCTCCTTTACGAGGCATGTGCTTCGCACAACTTGATGTTTAAATAATGTCAATACGAGATAGTAAAGTTACATGCACTCTCGGCAACAAAGTTAAGGGGTCACTAAATTTTGACTGAAAAATTGTCGATATTCGAACTGTTGTAACTTCGTGAAAAAAAATCGTACAACAGTCTGCCTTGACTTGTTTCGAAGGGCAAAGTCTCTACTTTCAGGAGCCTTGATTGGATTTCCCGAACAAAAATTTTATATTACTAAAGGGTTTAGAAAACTGGAGGTGCTTTTCTGAATGTCTTCGAAATCAAACGCCTCTGCGTATTGCAAAAAAATTTGTTCGTGACTCAGGACATCATGGATTTGAATATTGAAGATTCCCCTCTATAAAAACCAATTTAAGATTGACGTACGATTTTTTATTGCCATTTTATCGCTCATTGAATGGAAACTTTATCGCTGGCTTTAAAACAACTATTTATACGCGTATAAAAAATGCAGCTGCAACTGCTTATATATATCGAAATCAATTTTATGGGATGTTCACATCATTAGAACAGGTATAATTAGGATGCAAACTGCTCAGAAGTGCCATCAAGTATAGTCGATTATTATCGATACGTCTATATTTATTGTCAGACGTCGCGTCAAAAACACGAGTGCGATATGTAAATGCAGCGACCGCGGGAAAATTGATGCAACAAGTGCATTTACAGTTCAGGTGTCGACCACCTGTCCTTCTTTCTCTGCAAAGTGGCGTTGAGGAATTTCGAAGAATTTCCACGCTGTAAAATCGATTTAAAATCGTCACGAACCGTCTGATTTATTTAAAAAAAAAATCGATTCCATATATACATCGAAAGTTTGAAATACATATTTTTAAATGGGTTCAACACTTTTCGTTTAAGCATTCTGCGCTATTAAAAAAATACAATTGTATTGTCACTATATCTTTCATACGGGTGATTTAAATTTCAAGTTGTATAATTTCAACTCTAATCCTGCTTGTGGTTTCGAATTCTCGTTAGAATTAAATTTCTATTTTTTCTAATGAATTCAACCCTTTCTACATTTTCTCACCAAAATCTCGTGAACCGTATTATTTGCTTTTTAAATACTCGTCGACATTGCATTATTAAACAGCTATTAAAAGAATTTCCGATTTAGAACGGTTCATATTTCCTTTATTTGTCACACAAATAAAGCAGAAACGATGAAAATGAAATATCGGCGGATGAATAAATCCCTTAAATGGAATATAACATAAATGGAGCAATCAAAGAAAAACAGAACCGGAAACATACACCGTTTCGGAGAACATGTTTGCTCGAACGTGCCAAAGACAAATTATGATACTGACTGGTACATATCTGTCGTTATTCGATCGCGAATCTTCTTATCGGGAAAAGTAATTGGATATTTTCATAACTCTGCTGTCGTACTTTCTTTTTCCTTTCTTTTTCTACGACTCGAGGATATGCACGCAGTCTAAACACCAAACAGCGACACTATATCCGACACGTTCACTGCGAATGCAGGAAACATCGAACGTGTATAGGGTTCAAGATACGCTTCGTTGTTTTTAAATACGTCGATTTTCGTGCCCATTCTACTCGCTTTAGACACAATCGACACCGGCGTTTTCAATTTGTCGAAAACCGTCGAGTGTACTCAATGGAGAAAACAAATTCAGAGACTCGATCATTCGCCGACGACTACGCCTCGGGGAAATAATATTTTCATGGAAATGTCGATGTTTTCAATGTGAAATAATTCGACCGGTGTGGTACGCTCCGAGATCCATTTTTGATATATTAGGAGAGTATGGTTTTGGGTGAGTTATTTTATGTGATTTCTTATCATGCAAAATATTCCTGGTTAATTTCTTCTCCAATTGTGCATTGCATGCAGTGCATGATTATTGATCGACACACTTTTTATCATATGATAGATTTGTTGTTCTGTATCCGATAGGATTTCTTATGCAGTTTTGAAAACACTCACGCTTACAAGAGAAATGGAATAAAATTTTCAAGGGGACAGGTTTATTCTAATGATGCGCCAATTTGTTTTCATTACAGCTTAATCCTTTTTTGTGAACGTAGTATTAATTAATTTGTACCACGAGTTAATTATAAATTAACATATAGTGAAATGTTATCGGTTTAAGTTCTTTTCCGAACCACCGTTTTGCTATTTTGTTTTAGTTAGAAAGCTGGCCAACGAATTAAAAATATCGTTTAAGTTTAAGGTATCAAAGGGAGTGCCCAATCGAAACATCCAGTTAGAATCCATTAAAATTTACATTACAACCGTTCAAACCCTTGGCATGTACTACATTATAAACGAACCCAACTCAGCGGTACCCCTTCTGTTCTTTCCACTCAGATACAAATAGACCCTAAAACTTGTCAAACTCGTGCGCTAGAAGTTTGTTATTTAAACTTAATATAGAAACAAAACTCAGATCCTTATAACTGTTATATAATTTTTTCAACCACAAAAAATTCGGAGCAATATGTACATAAAAATATTTCTGCCTCGATATAACATATCCATACTTTCCCCCCAAACAAATATTTTCATCCAAATACTGACTCAACAAAATCTCTAAAATTCACGTACCATCCAAGATAAAAAATATTCACTTGGCTACCAAACATTCTGAAAAAATCTATCAAACTCACAGACAAAATACGCAACAATATCCCCCCAATTCCTGATATAACGAAACTTCGTCCCCCCTTTCCAGCCAGAACAAAAATATTCCAACAGAAGTACTGACCTCCGAACTGGTCGAGGTGGTGCTGTCAGCGCTGTCTGTATTAGCCACAGATGAAAGGCGTGATCTGTGACCCCTTTGAGCCCATTTGTCTCTTATGGATGCCACCCCGGTGACAACCCCTATCCTGCTGGCTGCGTTTCCGATCGACGAGTTCCCAGATTTCCCGCCAGCCTCGTTGTCTCCGCCACCTCCTCCAGCGTTGCTTCCACTTCCTCCTCCCCCTCTGCATGCTAGCTCCAGGACATCACCTAGCACCTCTGACAGTTTGCCCGGCACCTTGACTAAGGTCTCCAAGACCACAACCAAAAATAAATTGGTCGCTGAGGTCCTTCAGGACCCTTCTATTGACCGTATGCCTCTTCTCTTCTCGCGTGTTCGCCAATAAAGGTCAAGAGATTCCGTTCAACGAAATCCGCTCGATTCTCGCGTGCTTTAACACGCTCGAAACAGCCAAAGATCTGCCTTCGTGCTTGAGGTCGGACCCGTTACAACCGGTCGACAGCCGACAGGTTCAACCTGGACTAACGTGAACGTGGATCGTAAGGTCACCGTGGCGATAAAGCTCAGGTTGGTCTACCTGGTTGGTCGATTTCTATCGTCGAATGTGGCAGACAAGGTGACATTTCGTTGAGAGAATGTCAGGTCAGTAATAGAGGATTCGTTTATTCTTTCTTTACGTGAGAGGTGACTGTGGGATATCGTTGAAAGAAAATGCTACGTGTTTGTAAGACGTTCGAATTCGAAATTGGAAACGACAGAATCGGTCGAGACCTCTCGAGGGTGGGAAAAGCAGCATTGAAGTTGTCACCAGGATGATACCAGGTGTCGAAAGTTAACGACTGGAGGACAAGTTGGATTCATTAAATGAACTGTCGAACGCGCTTGATATAATTTCCGTGGAAGTACAGTGGAGTATAATGGGGTTTTTCTAGAAAGCACGTCGGTTAACGAAATCAATCAGTTCAAATGAACGTTGAACTAGTGCCTGTATACCGAAAAATTCTACATCTGTTTCTTTTTATTTCCTTGAATGCGGAAGGTGTTGCGTCCAAGCATCGGATTCACTCGATTCGAAACAAGTTCCACAGCGTTATACTATTTCTTCGACACGTTTAGGAGGGAACTCGTTGCAGCTCTGGTAATGGCTTCTCTTCCACGAGTAACTTCGAAATTCGTGTCGGTCCAGAACCGAAAAGTAGAAACGAGCTGATCGGATCCGCTTGAAATTTGAAGGACGTTGAAAAGGCATGGGGACGAATTTTACTCGGACATATATTCGCTTCTCGACTTCAGTGAGATTAACGGCAGGTTTTAGTCAGATTGATTCGAGATATAACTGAACACGGACCGAATGTCTATCCTTTTCTACGTGTAGATTATTTGTCATAAGCAAATAATTATTATATTGATGCGAAAGAAGTAACGATAATAAAGTTAAGAAATTATAATAATAAAACATATCGAGAGTACAAAACTCGAGCATTTTTTAATTACTTCGAAGAAAGAATTCTAGAAATCGAGATTGTAAAAGATTGGAAATCCCAAAGTATGATATTTTAAATTCTTAAATTGAGAACTTGTATGTAAGTGGCAGATATTAGTATTGGCATTTGAAATAATAACACGCCCGATTCCAAAATCGCAACGAATTAGAAGGGAAAGTCGAGAATCATAATTCCAACACTTAGAAACCCCTTTCGCGAAGAAGTAAAATAATATCCACCGCACAATTACTCGCATTAAAAGTGGCATCACAGTGAACATAACGAAGCAACAAAGTAGGTACGAGAAAAGAAAGGAATGAAACGATTCGAAACAATTTCGATTGGCAACAATTTCCCCGTTCTTCTCAACTCTCCGCTGCGAACTAGCATTCCGCTACTTTAATGCTCGTTTCGCTAAACACGAGTCCAATGGAAAACTCCATTCGAAAAGTTGCAGACACCCGCCTCCGCCTTATTCGTTATTAGTCGCTCGACAAACTCCGAAGGACACCGCGAAAGAGGGTTCTCGTAGTAGAGAGAACGACTGCGACGCATCCACGATGTCGTCTAGCCGTGACGAAGGTCGGCCAGGTAGAAGCATTTGCTTTTGTGCGCCCATGGAAAACTTTGAAACAAAATATCTTAATTAGCTTAATGAACGACACGCAGCGATCGCATTTAAGTCGCGAAGGACACGTGCAGGGATCCTGTTATTCCATGGTGACGGCTGGGTCGTGTTGTTATCGATCTTTCATGAGCCTTTCTCCGCTCGAAGACGAGCGTTCAGGCGAGGGTACGTCTAAATCTTCTACGCAGGCAGCAACCTTGGACACGCAGCTTCACCCTCGCGCGTTTTTCGAACCGAACACGAGGAACAAGGTTAAATTAGCTCCGGCAGTATTTTCTAGAAGACTAGAATGTCCTACTTCCTACTTATTCTATCAAAGCAAAGAGAAGGGTCTAAGAAGAAATAGAACATCCCCTCGTTTAGTCGCCTTTCAATTTTCCGCTATTTGCCCTGCTTCTTCTTGTTTTCTCCTTCTTTGTTTGTACTCGGCTTCGTCTAGTCTGATCGAATATAGTAAGTCCCCAATAGTAATAATGATAATATCTGTTTCATATTTCCAAGTTCACCTTAAAGCGGATGAAATTGCCGGTAAGCGTCGTGAGACGTGCAACGAGATATTTCAAAAGTTGGTTCGAGAACTTGGATCGAGAATAGAATCCCGGAAGATACACTTTCTACGCAACCTTGTATCTCCACCAAGTGAGATACTCCTCCAATTGAGTCCGGGACAAAATTTCTTAATTACCTAAGCGAAACCTTCGCCGAATTGCAACTGAGTTACGAAAGGAAGCAGCTGGTGACTTCGTACGTTCCTCGTTCCTTCTTTGCTTTTCTGTGCGACGCTATCGATTCGCGATGATAAACCGTTTTAATGGCGCCTTTCGTGCGAGGACATTTATAGCGTGGAAGTCGGCGGGATTTTTTTGGTTTTTGTAACCATCGGACTTTGTGGAAGAATGATTATCCTCTGTGGGATTAGGGGTGCAAAGGTGCCTTGAAACAAAAGCTGAACGCAGCATGGAGGAAATATTTTTTCTTTTTAGTAGTGGCTTAAAAATGAAATAAAAATGTATAGGTACTTTGAGAAACCATGGATTCGGTCATAGAAATTTTGTTTAATCAAGGATCGAGGAGAGGCAAATAATTTGGTAATAGAATATGATTAGTTTAATTAAATAACTTCTTTACGAAACGATTTATATGTTTGTTTAATTTTTGTCCCCGATGTTTCTTTGTATTTGTTTGTCTTTTGCGATATAAAAAGTTCGATACCTTAACAGAGAATTGAAGTGAAACGTTGTTATTCTCTAATTGTGAAACTCGAGAAAAATTGCAGCAATCTATTATCAAACTTTCTGACACTTCGTTAATTTGTATCATTAACCTCGGGGTAACTTGCAAATTCATCGTAACTGGTTATTAGATTTATTCTTGTACGTTCTAATTCTTATCTATCGTATTTGCAAGTCGTAACTCTCGTCCGTTTTTTATCTCTGTCATTGTACATTACGATAAACGACTTTGCGGATAAGTATTTCAATACATTTTATTTTATTTTGCAATCTACGAGTAGTCGAAGAACGAGGAACGTATCAATAAATACAGAAGTTCTAAAGAAAGAAAGTTCTTAAAGACTACGATTTCCTTGAACTTCTTCAATACTGCAAAGGCCAAATTCTACAAATTCCATCTGCACAATTTATCAGTCAACTACTCGAATTATGCAATAACATAAAAATTGTATTTTAATTTCAAAATGTACTTCCCCAGTTTCTTATTCTTCTTTCTTTAAACAGTAAAATTTATCGAACCACCACCAACGTATAATAATTGTTACAATTTTCTTTTTATTATACCTACGTTAATATAAATTGCAAAGAAGTAGAGACATTTTAAATAATTGTCTCATTAAAATTTTAATGTATTTACCAATAAGCACAATAATTTTAAACAATATTAAATTATTATTTCACAAAAGGACAAGATCGGTGATAATCAATATTTTCCTTAATTATTGCCACCATAGTGCTACCTTCTCTACGGAAGTAACCATCTCACATTTCTGTGCTACCGTACTTTAACAATTACCATCACCCTTGTGAATCGAGAGAGATCAATGTTCGAGGTCGTGAAACGTTTCGAAAGGAAAAGCAATCGTTACGAAACCCAATGGAAACGAAAAAGAATATGTGATGCGTGCTCTAATACCAGTACAGTGACAATGTAACAAAGAATGCAATTAACGATCACTCAATTAATTAAATTGTCCTCTCATCTCCAGGGCAATATGCAATGCTGCTTTTCGTTTACTTAAACGCCACAATATTTTCAAAAAATATCCTATGCTGTTATGCATAGATAAAATTGAGAAGCAAACGTAAACGAGTTTTTTCAATTCTCTTTGCACGCCCCATGTACCTGAGCTAGAAATGAAAAGTGAAATGCAGAACCGACTGAAGATTTCACTCTGGCCTCTGCCTGCGTGCGTGTATAATTCACGGAGAAACGAAAGCCACGTTCCTTTCACCCGACTCCCTACCGCATCAGGGATGACAATTAATTCAACGCGTCGAGATTGACCAAGTAAAACGTACGAGCGTTACATTCCGCAATTAGAACACGTTGTATCGACATCGAGCACAACAAGCAACAGGATTCAACCGTTCAGTAACCTCTCTGACGTTCGATTTCGACCCTACATCGAATACGTTGAACCCTAGTCCGCCCAAAGATATGTCGCACTACTGAACGGCGAACGTTCCGCACTCGACGATAAATTAAACAGAAAGATCAATCAACCAAGAAATACCCGTGACAAATATTTCTTAACAAAAACAGAAAAACACTAGAACAACACGAATTAATGTAAAACAATTTTCGAATCCGATCAAAGCACAAAGTTCGTTTAAACTCTATGTCTGACCAAACATCAACTCATACTACTTGTCACAACTTCCGCTATGCATCAATATCTCATCGAATCTCGTTGAAATTCACCATCGATAAAAATCCAACAAACAGTTACTAATTATTGACAAACAATTTACCGGATCAGCAGAACTCAACATCAACCGGTTGAACAGGTGTCCCAATCCCCGCTTCTAGCAAGGGAAAAGCATGCCACACTCCCCGTGTTCTCGTTCCGGAACTTATCGTTCACCACGGCGTAACTTCTATATTATATTCTATCTATCGCCACTCTATGCGTGTTTTATACGCATTTTCTGTTACGGATGAACAGAAGCCTCGTAGTCGACTCTGCTGGCGTTAGAGTGGCCTGGCTGTGACTAAACTGCTCTCCACCGTGCACGCTCTCCCTACGCCAGGGTTTGTGTGCCACCAGAAAACGGCGATTCGTGGATCGCAGCGAACCAGGGGGTGGTGGTTGGTCCCGTTGGTAGGGTGAACGAAGTGCTCATCGGCGAGCAAGACAGAGACGAATGGTCTTCGTTCGTCGTATCATGGACAAAGACGATGATACCAGATCGTACAAGTGTTTGTTGTCGGACGTGAATGTATGCGTTCTCACGTGTACGTGTGATAGGTAGAAGGACAACGGAGTGTGAGGGGTGAAAAAGGAAGGAGAACAAGTATGCGTGCGCCGCAACAGGTTACTCTCCACTTCGATACGCTCCTGGAATCGTTCTCGACCCTTTTTCCCTCTCCACAATTTCCTCCGACCTTCTTCTCTCCTCGTATCAGGATATATATCCTCCCATCCTTTTCTTTCACCCATTACCTTATTTTGTCCTTCTCGTTCAACCCTCTAAGCTTCACCCCTCGATACTGTCTTTCCTCGTTCGTCTCTCTGTTTCTTCCTTTTTTTTTGCAGCCATCTGTCCTTTCGTTTGGGACTATATATTTTCGTAAATCCTCCTTTACATTTTCGGCTATTTATCCGCCTAACCCCCAGCTCGTTTCTTTTTGCCAGCCGCTTGCCCTAGATCTCTTCGTAGTAAACAATATTTTTCGCCGATCTTTTGACTACAAAATATTGTCATGCATGGGGGCGTGGAACGGTAACGTTTCTGGGTGCGTCACTTTCGATTGTCGGGGTGTACAACGGCCCGGAAGTGGATCGGATATCGTTTATTTCATTTAAGAGGCGGACGTATGATAGTTCTGACTGTATTCCGGAGATACAGTATTGAATATTCATTAATTAAATAATATACTCATTGATAAGTTGTGCTATTTTTTGCCTGTCTTCCAATTGAAGATTACTTGTATACCATATTAGTTCCATACCGGCACACCGTCTTTATAAATTTTTATCGCTTTGTATAATCTACTCAAGCCGAAATGTAAATGCGATTTGTTGGTCGTTTGTATGGTCCGCCTGAACGCGTTGTCGTGAGATTAGAACAAGAATCAATTCTTTATGGCTTTTGGCTAGAAACGTGTACACGAAACATACTTCAAGATAATTACCGTAAGTTTTTATTTCTTTTCTTTTGCTTGTTTTAAGTGGATCTATTATAAATTCCGTGGTTTGGAACGTTTAAAAAAAATTCTTTCTCTCCAATTTGCCAGTAATTATTAACATTCTCCCCGGCTGAAAGTTTCATAATTCATCACGTATTAATGTGCTCCCAAACGTACATTTAATTAGTCGCTTACGTTCGTTAATTTATCACCGACGATATTCATTATTTAGGAAATGTCGCGTGGTTTAATTGCTGCGCTGCCGCGTAGAATACTAGAAAAGAAATATGTTAAGACACTAGAGACGAATTTTGTATTCATTTTCTCGGATGGATATAGAAATCATTCACAGAAACGAGAATAAAATAATATTTATCTCCTCCGAAAAATAAAAAAACGAGTCCTGTCACGTATTTAGAATTATTAACAAGAACTGAAACTACACCAGTTGATAATTTCGTAAAAATTATTTCGTACAATAGTGTTTCCCCTCGCCATGTCAACCCCAGTATGTCCCCTTTGAGAACCCGGAATAATGTTTAACATATTGACTGGTTTAATCATAGATACACAAGCTCTTCTAGTGACTTTTAATCTCGTACCACGATGCAAGAACAAAATTTCATTTTTGTAGGCGAGATTGTCCAAGGTCAAGGCATCAAATCGAATATCTTTCACGATTAAGTAAGCGACAAGGTCATGTCTCTTCAGCTCGTTCCGGCTTCGTTTACAAGGGGAAAAAGTTATTAAATTCTGCGAGAAATTACAGAGGCGGTCGCGCTGTGCCAGCGACTCGCAAATTTTCCTACAGAGTTATTACCAATTTCGCAAGCCACTTATCACGGAAAGCGATGAGTTTAAATGATTTTTCAAGCAACACCGGGGAAACGATGAAGCTCTAAGCGACAACTGCTGGGGAGAATATATTGTCGAGGGTGGAACAATGTCGCAATTTTATATAATCTTGTCGGGACATTTATGCCGAAATTGTTGTTCAAACGATTTCGTTTTAATTAGAAAGTTTGGTGAAGTGGCGACGACAGATTGAGAAGGATAATGCAATTTGTGGAATTCCATAAGGAAATATTCATTCATATTTCTATTTCATAATTGATGTTCTCAATTATACATATTGCTTTACATCGTAATCTTTTGATATCTCTTCATTAGAATCTACAAAAAATGTATTTTGCCAGACTATCATATTTTAATAATTAATATATATTTTATTAAAATTTAACTTAATTGTCGAATAAATTTAAATTAGTTTACTCAAACATTTAAGGATTCTTCCAAAAAATCCTATTCGTACTTCATAGACTTAACCCATTTTTCACTTTCAAAGTTTGCACTCAGATCTGACTTAGAATTTTCTCCACAAGGTCTTGAACTAATTCTTTTATGAATAGTTCCTTCCGAACGTATTAACGTTGTTGACATAATCTTCTTGTTGAACCTCGCGGCATTAAAGTATTTTTTATGCTGAGTATAGTTCACCTTAATACGCAACATGAAAGTGTTACTTAAGAATCCTGAGTGGAATTGTGATTGTACATTTATACAAATCTACGCTGAATATGTGTCACCGGTTCAAAACAGTACAACTATTTCCAAATACATTATTTACCATTTAAATATCCTTATGCTTGAAGAAGCAAAGCCATAAATAATCTTTTTACACGCTGGAATATTAATTTCTTCTTGCCGAAACCGCGAAGGGAACAAACAAGAACAAAGTCCATTAAACTAATATTTATCACAGCATCAGGGAAATGAAATCACTGGCAATGTTCTAACAAGAAATCATACGAAATGTAAACTCAACACGCCCGATGGGCAATTTCTCAGACCATCCTCGAATCCGCGTGGATTTTCTAAAATTACGAAGATTCTCCGCGTGGAATTTCATTCCAGCACCTTTCCTCTTTCGGCCCCTATCGTCGCGTCGCTCTCACGGTTTCCAACGATCAAAATCGAAAGACCTAGAATTCCCACGATCGATCCGAAGAAACGCGTGCTTCGCGTCGAAGCGTTTCGCTCCTCAGAGCCAACAATGTGTTACTGCCACGAGATATCTTGTGAGTCGATACGTGTACAATAATCTCGGCTCTCTCACGCCTCATTTCGTGTAACACTTTTGCATTATAGATCATCGCATTGCGTTCAACTTGCCGGAGAGAATTTCGAATGAGAAACTGCCGACACTAGCTACGGTGCAATCTACATTTTCAACGATAGATTGATAGAGAAAGAGAGACGAAAAATACATAGTTTGAATTTGCGGTGAGACCATCGGCCCAGTATCGAGAAAAAGTCGTTTCAACCAATGACTCGACGCATCGTTCGTGAAATAATGCAACCATTTCGTGGCTGTTGAGGTTCAATATCAATAATTAAAAATTCGCGAGTCGTGCCTTGTGGATCGACTGGCGTGTATATTGATAGATGACCGTGTTGCATGCACGTTATGCATCGTTATCTCTGACCAGGTAGTACTTTACGTAAACCGGAAAATTTGATTAGTTTTCATTTTAAGAGGGCGTGCGTTACTTCTTAATCGATATTTCATTATTGTTAGCAGCGTCTTATTAAAAACAGAATGACCCGCATCTCGTTTTCGTTTTAATTAGTTAGAGTGATGTTTCGATATCCCTTCTGGATATTAGCATGGTTGATGTATCCACAGGAAAATTTACGAGAGAATGATCTTGTTTTTCTCGTATGCTTTATTAGAGAGTTGTCCCCCTTTTTTTGTGGTCAAAAATAGCTTAATTTTGTTTGACATCTTTTTTGCTGGGTAGTGAAACCAATGTACTGTGGATATTTACAAAGGAAAAGATACAGTTCAATGTTTTCGTTTTTCATGTTTATCTTACGCGGAACAATGGCCCATTTTCTATGACCAAAATAGGTAATAATCTGCTTCTCTTTTTGTTCCTCGACGGGGATGAAAATCGATTCATGCTATATTACATTCGTAAGCGACGTGTAATTCTTTTGTCTTGTATTTTATTCAAAGAGCAATGTTTTATTTTTCACGATGAAGATAGCTTTCTGTTTAGAATGAAAATCGAACGGTAATAACTACTTATTAAAAATCTGTAAGCGAATGGTTTGCTTGATCGTCCGTTGTTGCACTAGTTGACAACGAAAACGACGAAGTAGATTTGAACCGTGTCATCCGGGAAACAAGTTCATCGAGGAATTTTCGACTTTCTTGCATCGTTCACTGACTAACTTTGGAACGTTCGAGGAAATTGTTCGGGTGTTTTGTTGCCGGCCAGCTTTGTTAAAGGAAGCAACTAGTGGAGCTGTAGTGTCGTGACTTAAAGTTACGACTGAATGTACGACAGAAACTGGGGATACGTTAGAGAAAGACGACTGTAGTGCCGAGTGTGATTTAATCAAATTTTATTAATCAATATATTTGCTGGGGATAAAAAATTGAAATGAGGTTTCAATGGAATACTCAAGCTAATAATATTTCTTTCCTGCAAATCTCTGTGTATAATAAATATGGCATAATAATAACAATATTATAATAATGGAGAATAATAATAACAAATTTCACGAGAAACATCTTTAACTATTTAGCAGTTGTTCATAATTAATTAATTGTTTGTTCACTCTGACTCCTGTAAAATCTTCAAAACTAGATGGTCTTTCTTGGCCTTTTCCACTGCTTCCTGCTACAATTAGGAAAGAGCACTGGGTCCAATTAAAATGCAAATTCTGGAGAATCAGGGTTCCTTGGTTCTACAAGGATCAAGTTATATCTTGTTAATGATAGCGCTAGGTTACGAAGAGCATTAAGCTGATTATGAAACAAAATTCGCCGAATAATCGGTGGAAAATAATGCCGCACATTATAATATATGCACATTTATTATTATTGTTTTTTCTTTTCTTTTTGTTATTAATCATCACGCGTGATGGGTGATGATTCAATATTTACGGAACGGTATGGCGTTTCTATTTGGTATCGGAATGGAAAAAGCATATTTAAATATGGAACATGAAAGCTTTGCAATAACAGTGTTGTATGGATTAATTGGAAGTACGAAAGCTATATAAAAGTTTGAAGAGATACGTGGTGTTGGAGTTATCGCCCCGGTTATCGATTAATAGTTAACTTGCAGGATAATTTTTGCCCTTCCTTTAAATATTTGTTAAATACTCAGACACTGAAAAATATTCCGCTATTCCAATTACTTGAAAATTCGTGCAATATATTTAATGCATAGTGTAAAGTGGGATAAATAAACCAGATTTTAAGTACATTGACAAAATATTTTCGACTACCAAATATCACTAGAATTTAAATACAATACATTCAATTTTTCTACACTTCCACAGTTCCAATTCAATGCGTAAAGGAAAAGATTTGCACCAGTCTAAGGCAGCGAAATCATTTCACTTGACCCTTTAACCCCATGAATGTTCAAACCTGTCGCACACAGGTGTTGGTTCATACCCCTTTCACTAGTTGGACTTTCAATTTAATTCTTAAAATATGTAAATTATCTACATATTTTATCGATAGGATAGTACATAATCTATATTTTAATTTCGTCTCACACATTACTATCTATCCACTATTGTATAATCACAACCTGTTACAAAAATGCCCTATAATTTTTTGCTGATTAAGTTGAACAGAAATATATTCGAGTGCGACGTGTATACGTAAAAAAATTAATTATGAAACATGAAACTCAACAGCGAAATTGGCACATGCTATCAGGAACCCATAATAGTATTGCTACAGAAACATGATTACGATTTACGATTCGAATGGTTCAGCGATAAAAGAAGTTACGGTACGTAAAACCCAGCTCATGTATAAGGACGTATACGTTTTATGGTTCTAGCTATGATTTTTTTATTAATACCTTAAAAAGTGGCAACTTTGACGATAGATGTTCTATAAGACTTGAAAAACATTTGCACGCGATAGTGTTTTAAAAACGATACTTTGTAAACGTTAATTCATTATTGGCAAACAAATTAGACAAAATCGAACTCTTTATTATACATAAGTTCCGAATATACTATATAATTCTATATAAATCAAAGATCCAGAATAAGGGAATAAAGTTATGAAATATTCGTTACAAAATAAAGTCTTTGTAACACTTTCAATTAAATTAAAAAAATCTTCCACCCTTAAGATACAGAAATTTGTACATCCTAACTTCTATTTACATTAAAAAGAGACCAAGTAGAATAAAGAAAAAAATTCAAAAAGTCTATAGTATTATAGAATCGAATTCTTTCAGGATTGATAACTTCCATATTTTTTTAGGGATCCGCCTTAAAAAAGAAAAACAATGAAAAATTGACCACCATACTGACGTCGTTAAAAAAGCAATTTGCAGCATCGACCTATCGTGCGAATCGAAGATAATAAAAATTCGCGAATCCCTTCCGTCCACGAATGGAGAAAAAATGTGCCACCTTTTTACGATACGCGTTGTGTACTGCGCGTTTCAAAGGCACGATATTTATCAGTCGTTGGAGAGCGCTTTATCGATCCAAATTCCGGATTCTATGTTCCCGGTCGGAACGGGGAGTTTCTGTATCTGCGGACGTACAGGCGTACGCGATAAGGGAGATAACAAATTTCGTTAAATTATACATTGAATCACATGAATTTTAAATCTACCAGAAAAGAAAAGGCGAGGGCGTTTATTTTTCTTCACTTTTCCCCTCTTATTATTTTGTTGTCTTATTCTATTTTTCATTATTATTTCGTTTTCACAAATCGGTTTTGCTGCACCGATAGAAGTTTGCGAATGGGATTTATTGGATCGAATGTAGAACAGTAGGTCACAAGCGAGCACATGGACAAGTCTTAATCAGTTTATTGTGGATTAAACGCAATACACAACGTGTTAATAAATATTAGACGGAAGCTTTAATGTTTACCCAACCGACATACGTGGAAAATTGATAGTCTGTTTTTCATCGACTTGCGCGAATGCATTTGTTTGTTGTTTTATAGGGGATGAAATGTCGCTTTCTCTTTGGTAAAGGGTATATTCTTTTTCTGAAATGCAACTTTTTCTATTTTCTTTTGCATACCTTTTAAACAGAGTGTTTTTATTTCCGAGCATACTTTTTGACTAGAATTTAGTATAATGATAAATCAACCATTAATTTCTATTGTATAATTATATTTATTTATTTGGTATAAATGTGTAATATAAATATTGTATGAATACTTTTATTTTATTTCTGCAACCACTGTTTTACGCAATAACTTCTGCAGAATGCTTCAACCTCTAATTTATCTACAAATGAAAAATATTAGAACTCGGAAGCACTTGTACAAACTATCAACGTAAGGTAGAGAGAAAAATATTGTCGGTTAGTAAATTCTTTCATCAGCAAACAGTCGAACAAATGTTTGCATTACAGTTGAGGGGTAGTAGAAACACTGTTTTATCCACCCCTAAGCAACCGGCATTGACGAGATGTATGAAAGGATCAATCATAAGATTAGTCATACATTCAGACTTGCAGGTGAGCTAGATCAATGATCAAACGACATAAATTAGAGTTGGGAATTAAAACTGCAATTTCGAATAGGTGATAACAATATTCCATGCGCGATTGACTTGTTATAAAAAATAAACAATTAAAATAATAATTACGTAAAACTGGATAAAAGTACAGACACGAGATAATTACAGGCGAGTAGCTCATTCTTTCCCCTTTCATTTGAAACCTCACACATTAGAAAATAATCACCAGGAACCCAGATAAAAATGTTTTAAAAATTTATCGGTAACCTTGTGAGCTACATGGACATGATAAGGGCTCTAGAACCCAACAGCTACATAAAAGTGTACGTGGCACCATCTCGCGACCCATAGCTATCTGCTCCAACAGTTGCAACAATATGGCAATGGTGGTTCGAAAGTTATTAACAATTGAATAATCGGCAAAAATGCACTTCGGGTCACTGTAATTATCTCGGCTTCTGGAGACCTTAGATAAATGATAGAGTGCTCAAAATGAAGGCAAAGGATGTTGCTACACGAAAATAAACGATTTACAAATGCTACATGCGTTGTTTCTTTTTTCTAAACAAATAAATAATTCGTTTAGGTATTGCACCGAAACTATACACGAGGGCCCATCTAATCGTGAATCAGATTGTTCCTTGAACCAAGAGCTTCAATTTGAGAGGTCGTTGATTTAAATCGGCCCAGTAGAACGCGAGATAATTGAAATTGTTTAAATAAATTATAAACAAAGGCCATTATTTCGACTTGCAGGCTAGCTACATCAATGACCAGAGGACATAAATTAAAGCTAGGAGGATCAGCTAACATCTGCAATAGGTGTGAACATCATTCCACGTGCGGTTTATTTGTTATAAACAATTAAACAATTAAAATTATTATTACGGCCAACTACATTTAGTTCCAGCAACGGGGTATTTTTTATCGTGTAGCTTATTCGTTTAGCTGTCATTTGAGACGTCGTTGATTAAAGTCGGCCCAGTAGAAGCCGAGATACTAATTTTTTAATATTTTGTCGGGAACGATATGTCGGTAATCGTGTATGTGGCGCCATCTGGCGTTTGCGGCCTTTTTCGCAGTTTGCCGCGGCTTCAAAACCGAATTCCTGGATTACATCGTTAATTTAAACAATTGTGTTTTTCTCGGCTTCTACTGCGTATTTCTTAACCGGACTTGTCTTAAATGAAAGCTATGAACCATAGCTATCAGATCCAAAAGTTGCAACAATATGGCGTTGCTGGTTCGAATGTTATTAACAATTGAATAATCGGCAAAAATGCTTTCCGGGTCACTGCAATTATCTAGGCTTCTGGTCGCGCTAGATTAATGATCGAGTGCTCAAAATGAAGGCAAAGGATGCTGCTACACGACAATAAACGATTTACAAATGCTACATGCGTTGTTTCTTTTTTATAAACAAATAAATAATTCGTTTAGGTATTGCACCGAAACTATACACGAGGGCCCATCTAATCGTGAATCAGATTGTTCCTTGAACCAAGAGCTTCAATTTGAGAGATCGTTGATTTAAATCGGCCCAGTAGAACGCGAGATAATTGAATTTGTTTAAATAAATTATAAACAAAGGCCATTATTTCGACTTGCAGGCTAGCTACATCAATGACCAGAGGACATAAATTAAAGCTAGGAGGATCAGCTAACATATGCAATAGGTGTGAACATCATTCCACGTGCGGTTCATTTGTTATAAACAATTAAACAATTAAAATTATTATTACGGCCAACTACATTTAGTTCCAGCAACGGGGTATTTTTTATCGTGTAGCTTATTCGTTTAGCTGTCATTTGAGACGTCGTTGATTAAAGTCGGCCCAGTAGAAGCCGAGATACTAATTTTTTAATATTTTGTCGGGAACGATATGTCGGTAATCGTGTATGTGGCGCCATCTCGCGTTTGCGGGCTTTTTCGCAGTTTGCCGCGGCTTCAAAACCGAATTCCTGGATTACATCGTTAATTTAAACAATTGTGTTTTTCTCGGCTTCTACTGCGTATTTCTTAACCGGACTTGTCTTAAATGAAAGCTACGAACCATAGCTATCTGCTCCAAAAGTTTCAACAATATGGCAAGTGTGGTTCGAAGGTTATTAGCAATTGAATAATCGGCAAAAATGCTTTCCGGGTCACTGCAATTATCTAGGCTTCTGGTCGCGCTAGATTAATGATCGAGTGCTCAAAATCTCGCCTTCTACTGGGCCGATTTTAATCAGCGACCTCTCAAATTGAAACTCTTGGTGCACGGAACAATCTGATTCACGATTAGATCGGTCTTCGTGTATAGTTACGGTGCAATACTCAAACGAATTATTAATTTGTTTATAAAAAATGAACAACGCATGTAGCATTTGTAAATCGTTTACTGTCGTGTAGCAGCATCCTTTACCTTCATTTTGAGCACTCGATCATTAATCTAGCGCCTTCAGAAGCCGAGATAATTGCAGTGACCCGGATTGCATTTTTGCCGATTTTTCAATTGTTAATAACATTCGAACCAAAATTGCCATATTGTTGCAGCTTTTGGAGCAGATAGCTATGGTTCGTAGCTTTCATTTAAGACATGCCCGGTTACGAAATACGCAGTAGAAGCCGAGAAAAACGCAATTGTTTAAATAAACGATGTTTATCCTGGAATTCGGTTTTGAAGCCGCGGCAAACTGCGAAAAAGGCCGCAAACGTGAGATGGCGCTACGTTCTTTTTATGTGGTTGTGGGTCTCAGGAGCGCAATATCAATTCCATGTCACTGACAACGTTACCGACACCTTTCAAAGAGCGATGTTAACTGTAAATTTTATATCTCTTTTCCTGGTGGTTATTTTTTAATCTATGAGGTCTCAAATGAAAGGGAATGGATTAAGAAAGAAAACAATTTGTATAATAATTACGGGCGACTAGGATGTCGCGTACAGATGGGGGTGCCGTTGAGCAAAGGTGGATGCAAAGGAATAAAGGTGAATGCAGAGGTGCAACTTAATTCCCATGCTGCAGTCTTAGATAATTTGTTATACTAAGAAGAATAACAAAAATGTAGGCATTTGATTTTCAAGCTGGATTAACTTGATTTTATATATACAAATGCAGATAAACAAATTTATTAAGTTTGTCGAAAAGGTAGTGTGTCATAATCAAAATAAGTAAGATATCTATGAAAGTATGCATGACTCCTGTCCCCAACACTACTTCAGTAAATAATAGTTCTTCAAGTGATCACTGTTCATAAGCAGAAGACGTTCAAATCAATGTCGGATGTCTGAGTCAGTATGGCAGTCATGTTGGGCCTCGAAAGTCGATAAGGTGTTTTGTCTATTCCTATATCGTCTGTGGCAACCAGTTTTCCTTGGTGGAAGCTTATTGATTATTTGCACCCTTACCGACTCTTGAACGTCGGTAGTCCCATTGAAACGTTTGCAAGTATTACACAATTTATCCACAGTGTATACCACAAGGATAGATAGAAAATAAAATTCTAAAAAATATTAACTACACACTGTCGACTGTGGAAATCGAAAATCACAGAAGACTTCAATGAAATACTAATGCTTTTTTTCTAATTGACAAATAAATCATAGACTAAAATTATTAAATGTGATATTAATAAATGAAAATATGAATATTTATTGTCCAGTCATAGTTGTTAAATAATATCCTAGGAAATGTGAGATAGAATCATTAATAAATACTGCGATTGGAACACCCACGTATATCTTTTCGGTTGAATTTCCTTGCACATATTGTATATTTGAAGCAAGTGTCCATCCGTTATTGATATTTTGCAACTGATATATCCGTGAATTTCACTGACAACGAAGTTCCATATTAAGAATCTGACATGTGATAAATTGAAACGCTTGGATATCACCCTGTTCTGTACATATGGCACTTATAAATAAAATTGAAAATTCGTCGACTTTCGTGCAGTCTGTACTAAAGAAATCCGGTGATATTCTTTTTGCATTATCATATAAATGTGCGGACAAATTTAATAATATGATTTTGAAAGTTATAGTATATTTTTAATTTATATAATATATGTTTAAACGTTGGAATCTTATCACATGTAATTGGACCATTTCACATTATCGAGATAATCAAGAGGCAGTAAAATATACTAACGACTTCGCATTTCATACTATCGTACCTCCTGTCGAACTTCGTGCTATGGATGATAATAAAGGCAAGATAAACCGTAGTGCTTTAATTAGATATTGATCGTAAGAGATATAGGTGAATCGTAAGTCCTATTCGACTGCTGGAACACGGAAATACAAGGAGCGATCAAACCCCTGTATTATAATCCATATTGCTCAATTAATAGCGTACTCTAATGAAATTTCGAATTGTTACGAAACGCATTATGCAATGAATCATCATCATTAAATAATTCGAACAACTGCGAGAATTCATCGTCCATTATAATTTCAAGAATCGATAATAATGACACCGTCACAAACTTTTTCATTTGTTTAAAATCTAACTGCAAAACGAACGATTAAGAAAGAGTGATTAATATTGCAGTTTTATCTTTGTTTATTCACTGTGATCACGTAATGTAGAGTGATCAGTAACGCATCAGAGTTGCATAACGATAAACTATAATGTATGTAGAAGCATGTATGTTCCGGTTAAAGAAGGCGAGTAATTACCGTGACGAAAGCAACGATGAATCGTATTAACCCTAATACAAATAAGCCAGGTACTTACGCAACCCTTTAGAACGTTTCGAAGTATGTTGACAGTAGTGGATTAATACTGACAAGTAGACCACTAATTGCAGCATGTTATTTGGCCTAGAGAATGATCTAAATGAATGAATAGCGTATAAGCTTGTCATCGTTAATGGGTAACTATCAATTTATCGATGGGATGAGAAAAGTTTGTCGGTTAATTAAAACAATTTCACTTTTAATAAAACGAAGAAATGACTGTAATAGAAAATAGTTGACAGAGTAGCGTATTATGGCTCTAGGGTACATTATAATCTATAGATTAATAATGGGATTTTTGATGGTTGCATGTCGTTTATGATGATTAACGATGTCCCTTGTTTTCTAATAAGAGGGTGAAAGAAAAGTAACGTTATGGATAATAAAGTAGTATTAGAAGTGTGGATAAATATTGCAATGACAGCACTAGTATTTTTAGATTCTATGTGAGATGTCGGAGTAAATTGATGGACGGTACTATGAAGGCGATTCGTCTGACTAGTCACGGGCATAACTACTTAGAACTTCTGCGCTCCATCAATTTCTTGTATATTAAGTACCGTAGTTCACACGAAACTTGAGACTTTTTAAATTCTATATCAATTTTGTATCTAGGTTATCACTTACTTCAATTTTTTGAGAGAACTAGTGTTATACGGAAAAAAATTATTGTATGTTACACGTTTCCTTAGTATTAAACGCTGCTAGGTATTGCATAAATTGCCCAATTAATGAACACACATATTGCAATCTAATAGGCATCACGATTAATTATTTAAAACCCTGAACGTTTAATTTTTCTTAATAGTCTAATTCGAAATTGATTATTCCGTAAAATTCAGACAGAAGGATTAAATAATTCTCAACGTGACAAAAATATGCATTTTCAAATGTAGCACAGTTTTCTCCAATACACAATTTCAGACTTTCTAAAAGTGTACAGATCGAGTTGTTCAGTTGGGACTGTTCATAGAAATTATCATTTCTACATCGTAACGGACTGTGCAATTGTGATACCACGCAAATTAAAATAATTTTCGTGCGATGTGACAATTATTTCGTACATACCCCTGACTGCACCGCGTAGTAATTCTTCTGCTGTTGTTTCCAACAATTCAGCACGTGCGAGGACGGCGTGTCGTGACAGTGCTGTGGACAATCATCGTGACGTCTTTCCGGTTTCTTCGTGCTTGGTGGATCTGGCCAACGGTCCAAATTACTCCAGTATTTTCCCTTTCGTTTCACAGCGTAATAGCGATAGACCACTATTGTCATTGCAACGACCAGAGCCAAGCCGGTTCCAGCTGCCGCCCCGAAAATCGCTGAGGATACCATTTCTTGGGTCTCTCGGCCTCTTTAATTCACAGGCAATCGATTTTTCCTTTTCTTCTTTTATAAATTGTCAAGGAAAGTTAGCCGTTCCGGGGCTGTTCTTGGAGCTGAAAAAGGTTTGGTTCATTAGCAGAGAAAGGCAATTTAAACGGTCGGCTTGATCAGATTGTACTCGTTGGTCTGTTACAGCGCTTCTTTCCTGTTTGTCTTTGAAAATTGGTTTGGCTTGATTGGTGACCAAACGCGTCTAGTAGGAATTTCTTTGTAAGGTGCAACATACATGTGATCGACAACAGTATCTTTTAGCGTAATGATTTTGAAACAGAACCAAACAATTGTATTGAAATGTTTTCTTACAAAACAAATTGGAAAGGATAAGGTAGCAGTAGCAATATAACAGTTGAAGAAAAAATGTTGCAGTAGAACTTAGTTCTTAATTCATATAAAATAAAAATTCGATGGTCAATAAGATTAATTCTTATTTTCTACTTAAAGACACTTTTTTTTACTTAAAATTACTATGCTTTTTTGTATGAGTCCCGACCCTATATGGGCACAAGCTTGTCACTCTAATCAACCTACATCAATGAAAAGTGAACATAATGCGAACTGGCACAGATATTTTAAGTCCCAAAGTTCATAGTTTATTGGACATCCTTCCACCACTCGAGCATACACTGCGAAGAAGTTTGAATACAGCTCCGCCATACAACTTTAACCGGTTTTTATTTCGCTACAACTGAGTTTGCGAGACTTCTCACAGAAGGCATGAACCATTTATCCAAAGAACGGGCAATAACTGACACTCAAGAGTGACTTCTACGCGATACTTACCAGCCACTAATTTTTTCCTTGTTGCGCAATGGAATTCCTGTACAAAGGGACGTATAAAATACATGGAAAAAATACGGCTACGTAGTTGTTTCGTTAGTTTCATTAGAAATGTCCGAATTGACGGGGAGGAAAGTAATAAGATTACGTGGCGTAATTTTCCCGTTCATTTTATATCTACAAACATAATAAGTCTCATAAATTCCATGTATATTTTATTATTTCAATTTATTACGAACATTCCCACCTGGCTTTTTCGCATTACTGAAATTTATTTCTCAATTATTTCTAACGAACAGTTAGACAATTAAAGCTATTCATTTATTAAGTTATGAATTAATTTTATATTTCTGTGTAATTCGTTTAATCCGTTATATAAAACAATTTGTCAAACATAAAATAATCGGGGCGATGTCTATTGAGGTGTAAGACATAAGTGTTCTAAGGGAAAACGGATCGCACGTTGTCAGACATATTTCCCAACCAAGCTCTCCACAGGCGCTTTTGTTGCCACAGCATATCCAATATTGATTGTTCGCTGCGAAAAACATCCAGATCTACCACGAGGATATTAATTTCACAATTACGGTGCAACTACGATATATTATGTAAGAGTGACAGGGTAAAAAATACTAAGAAAGATATAACTTATAAATGCCTTGGAAACCAGTAAATATATTACTGAAAAATTCATAGATTGTATATTACTCTAACACGTGCACACTAAATTACAAGTAAATCTTATAAGATCAACTAGCACTAATTTTTAGAAAATTGGTAACAATTATTCGATGAAAAAATTCCGGAAATGATTTATAGAAAAATGTCTGACGAATAAATAAAACGTTACCAACATCTAACCATTAACTGTTTCCTCGATTACTAACATTTCCTCTAGCCGAACGAAATACGGTGCTCTCATTATCGTTGAAATTTCGAGCACAGCATCTGTCCCGGAATCTATCTATCTCCTTCCCTAGGCGTCATTAAATTTTCACGCGCATCATGCAATTTCCCAGCCGAATAAGAGCGGCTTCCAGCCTACTCTACTGCAAAGCTCGTTGAACTCTGAAGCTGACACCTTAATCTGCGTCACTGCGCGTTTACCATGAATTAATCTATTCAGTTGCTATGGCGATGGCACATAAGCGATTTTACTTGGACGAGTGGTGCAAATCAGGGAACGGTGTTAAAAAAAAACAAGCGCGAACCGTGGCGAGGGGAATAACCAAAGCTTAAATCCGTGGAGACACGAATGATCGAATAAAATCTATGCATATGTATATGTATAATCTATGTACATGGGAGAGCGCAAAAAAAGGGAAGCGGGTTTTCTAGCAATGGAGATCAAAATAATCTTCGGTCGGTTGTTCAGATTTTTTGGGATTAACAATGCTTGTTATCACCTTAAAATTGTATAAAAATAGCATTCAGAGTGGGGCTTATAAAATAGCTGCAATACAATGGCTATAAAAAGGTAAATCTCAAATAGTGAAAAAATAGTCGTGCCATACTTTTTCTTTGTTTAGTAATCCATTTTGTCTATATTTAATAAGTAGATGAGATAGAGTAATTTTTTTTGGCCGAACCATGTAACGAAATTAATATTTATTACTACATTAAAACGTTATAAAATAAAAATCAACCGTGCCAGATGATTCCTTATGATACTAGAAAATTCATCGAATTTCCCAATATGTGAAATGTATTCTCCCTCGCTTGTAATTGTCATGTTCTTCAAGAATGATGGATAGGTTGGAATGATTTGATAGATAGCTGTTGGTTGTTGTGACACACATTAAAATGTAACCTGGTTTCTGATACAAAACAGGGCGAACTGGACGTGTGATATTTGACGGTGATAAATCGCTGTACCTAATACTGTTTATTAATCGGTGAAATCGACGGTCTGTGAATCTTCCTCGATTATACTACCTTTCGAATATCAGCCGTTGCGCAAGGTTTAAATTCTCATATGCTGTTTTGGGGGGAAAAATGAATATCTATCATTTTAATGCTCTATAAAGCAGCTTCGGCCTACGATGTGGCGTTATAAATGCATTTCGAATTGCTAATAAATGAAATGCGGACGATATTGATACAACAGTGGAGGGCTAGGCATTCTGGGTGACCTATTTTAATTTCTGAATTAATAAATATTGTACTTTCCATACGATTACTTCCATACATCGACATATTTTTTATAAATACATTTTATTTTAAGGTATTACAACTTCTGCATTTTTCAATTTGTAACAAGAAAAATTACCGTACGAATTATCCACGTTGCGGTAACACTTTGCAGATCGATTTTCACTAATACCGACCATGCCTATGGGATTAATATTCACCGTGCAGAAACGGCACTAAATCGAATAATCAGGCACTTAATGGATTTACTGGATTCGACAAAGGCTAGAATCCTCGACAATCACACGAGTTTCTCGGAAACCTGAACAGAGGATATCGATCGCTGCATTCTGGCAGAGAATATCCCTACCACGAATTTCTGCGTTTCGTTTACTTTAGTCGCTAACAAATATCGTATTGCCACTAAGTATCTCACGAATAAAGAAAAAATCCAATGAAGAAAATCAACACGCACGGTTGCAATGAGCGTTACTCAAAGACGAAAAGAGTGAAAGTGACGGAAACAGTAGTCAAAGGAATCGGTGGAAACGAGTAAACGTCGACGAACCTCGACTTAATGAAAAAGAAATGTTTCAGGCCTCGTTCGAGTAACTGCACAATATCCTGAGGAATATTACACGCAAAAAGAGATTGGTAAGGGAGTAAAAATAGGGGTGGACCGGTAGATTGCATGGGTTCAAGGAGAAAAGCGACGTGAAGTGAAAAAGTAATGTCGTTTGCTTCTAAAATTCACATAAGGTCTTTTTACTTCCCTTGGCGCTGCTGTTCTTCATCCATTCTTTAAATTCTGGGAGTCCACTTATTTCATTAAAACATAATTCCGCAATTTTTCATAATAATCCAGAAAAAGAAGTTACAAATTTTTGTTTCTCTTCCTGTAAATAAGTTATAATATTCGCAATAAAAAATTACCAATAGAAATTTCATCATATTTTATGAAATGATTTATTGTTCGTTCCAATTGGAATATCTGAGAAAGAATAACTAACATGCAGTGAACAAAATGAAAGGATGTACAAGGTGAAGATAAAAAGTGGAGGTGTCCGAATTATTATTCAGAGGCAGGATTGTGATATTTTGTATATTTTCGTCTCGAGGCTGATCATTTATAAGTGGACTATCAGGAGGGATTTTATTTCCCCGATGCATCACCGACACCCTGTAGATTCTATATTTTGTGCACGGATACAACGTGGGTGTATTTCTGTTGTATAGTGGAAATAACCCGTGTTGGCGTATTTACGCTTTCCACGTGCCCACCTGATGTAAACGCTTCTCGTGAAAGAATTTGGCTTCTATTACGCCGTATATGCTCAAAGATAAAGTACGAAGAACAGTAAAAATAATAATAAAGATCTCAATGAAACCGTAGCTCCCGTGTGTATTATAAAATAACTTTTATTATCGTTTTATGTATAGGAATACACGAGCAGAAAATAAAAATTTAATAATATTACTCATAATATTGTGCAACAATGGAATAATTCAGTACTGGATTATACTTATTATATCGTAGTATTTTGTGTGTATACGTTTCAATGTGATACAATGAACCATTGTCATTGTAATCCATTGTTATGCTTCAAAATTCAAACTAACAATTACGTGTGGAGATAACTTCATTCCTCGGTTTCGCAGCCAGCCGTATTTTAATCACGATCACACCGGGGATATGTTAAAAAAAAAACGTCTAAATAAATCTCCGTGGTGAATGTAAAGATGAAATTGTCGAAATTTTCTACACTTCTCTAACTAATTTTACAAAACTCTAACAACGTTGCAAATAAATTCTGTAATGAATTATCTTCCATTTCAGTTTACCTCGCAGCATTCTTAAATTACACGTCAGTAGAATTAATGACAACGTACATTTGTTTTTTTTACAAAAGAGTAATTATCATAGCCATCGTTACTATTCCAGCATGGAAAATTTAACTTCGACCCCCCAATTCGTCTTCAAAGTTCGAAGAACAAATCACAATTTCATTGAACAAAAACATTCTTTATTTCCACTCGATTGTAAACGAACGTGACGCGCGATTCGATTCGAACAGGGGAAGACAAACAAGATTTGACTGTCGTTACAAAAAAAAGCACCGCCCACCTTGGTAATTGAATTGTCCCGGAAACTACCACTTACATGACCAATTGCCTCAGAATACAATCAATGTAGCACAAACTGCTCACAGACAAAGGAGGGCGTTTCGACAGGGAGAAGGTTCTCTAGGTACGAATCGGCGAGTTAAAGGGAAGAAGGGAGAAGGTAGCGAAGGAAAAGGGTCGCTATACAAAACGTTAATTTATCAATGACCAACCCTGGAAGGTGAATTATTTCCGTCGCTACTAATACTTCCGCCAAGGGTGTGAGAATTCAAAGTCAATTTTATCGCGACGGTAATCAAAGACAATTTATCATGGTATTTACGCAATCCGATCATAAAGCCGCCTTTATGGGGCGAGAATTAACCGAACTTGCATCTCACATTTGAAAGTAGCTAATTAAAAGTTTAAGGCTTCGTAGTAAACGTAAATATAGGTGGCTGCGTCTTTAACGTAGGGATCGAGTGGTCGATCGTTACCGATAAAAATTAATTAAAAATTCAAGTCAGAGTAAACACGTTGTATAAAGTCGAACTAGAAATAAAAATTAAAGCCTTTGGGTTTCCTAATGAAAGTAAATTATACAGGAAAGTTAAGTTTCATACGATATCTAATAATGTAATAAAAGGTTAGAATTATTTATGAACATTAGTACTATGCGCAGAGGTAATTACAAAATCAAACTTCACTGTAATCTTATAACAAATCGTAAAAATTCCTGAATACGTATTCCACGAATTTATTGTGACAACCGATTAATGCACCTTTTTGCTTTGTTGAGATTTTTTTATATTTTACGTAATTATTTGTCTATTGCAATGAATGCCACACCACGTATTAAGTTATCTAGGTGTCAATATTTCACTGTCGTTTCGCCAACGAGCTTAATTTTGATGTGGAAGTTACTTCGCACTATGCACCTTTGCATCGAGAAACTCTACTTAATAAGGGGATCGACCCATTTCATATTCGCGACGTGACTGGAAATCAAGATCTAGGATAAGGAAACTCCCACGAAAGAAATATCTTTCAAAAGACTTCAGGATTAGAGGTTTTCTCGACAATTTCCTGTATATTATTGCCGCTCAAAGAACTACGTGGACAGGAGATCCTGTCAGATAGTATATGTCACCATCTTGCAACTTATATTCAGTTACAGACCGTCTGTTTTATATTTCATACAAATATCATAAATCTAGCTAGAATCTAATTCAATGATTATATAAATTTGAATTAAAGCTTTTCACAAACGCAACTCGATAGTCTATTACAATGTAAGATGTTAAATAGCGTGATGTACGTGAATTAAGTAAAATAGAAAATTGTATCAGTTTACGAGAGTATGATCTGTGCAATGCGAATTAAATCAGGCCATTTAATGTAAATTTCTGGTAATGCGAGGCGACATTCCAATACCTTTGATTCGAACATTTCTTACGTTTTCGGGGAACAATGTTTTTTCATTCCCCTTATTTTTTGTCAAACGAAAGGTGCTTAAGATGAAAAAGGAGGAAGAAAAGGGGATACCATTTGTCTGTTTGACTGAAACGATTTGAATAGACATTATGAGAGCTCGTTTATAAAACGTTTGAGGATACGGTTTCTATCTACATCGGTGATTCGAAGATCGATGACGCGACGGCACAAATCGATTCGACGTGTCTCGAAGATGAATGGCAGGTAATTTGTGTTTTTTCTCGCAAAAGTATATCTTTCCAAAGCATTACCCGTATTACACACGTCTTTCATACATTTTCGAAATAAGCTCAAGGTGGAATCGAAAATGCTATCCCCAAAATCATAATCACTGCAATTATCACAGCCTCTTCGCATTGAAACTTCAAGCAGAACTATAATTTTACCCGAAAATCTGTTTAATCCGTCCTACCTTGTAATGTGTTCGCAAAGGCGAAATGTTCCTCGCCGCGGTAAAAAGAAACGACTATTTCTCAAGTAAGACTGGTTTCATTCCCCGTGGAATAGCCGTGAGATGCGTGCGCGGAACTCACAATGATACTCCGAGACACAGGCAAAGGGACAAGTAAACTTTGCGCCTTGCGTGGAAAACTTGAAATTGCTCGAGTACATCGGATAACAGCGTCTGATCGAACGCCTCGTGAAGGCGTAGGCGGACAAATTTGATCAAGTTTTCGAAAGAACGACCGAATGAAAGAGCAGTGTATGCGATTTATCGTAAACTTCGAGTCCTTTGAAATATTCGACGGATTAGCCTTTTGGATGGAAGGGAGTCGACGTAGGTAAATAAAGTATGTACACAATTTGTGGAAAATCTGTGAGGGCGTTCAGTAAAATTCTGTCGATTTCGAAATCCCTTTTATCGATTGCACAGTGAAAATCCCGAGGGGAAAGACTTTAACGGTTTAAACGTAAATCCTTTGAGAGTAGAACGTTCACTGATAGACGATGTAATATGACAATGTGAGTAAATGTATACTAATACTCATCTGACTATCGATAGTAATAGTTTCCCAGCTCGTTGAAATCCACTACATGTTAATTTTACTGCAAGCCTTGGAATATTTAGAGATACTTGTGAACGAAGATGCAGTAGCTTTTAAGTTTCAAACTTTCTGCACACAAATTATCGATAATTAATGGCCCCATATTTTTATTCGAATTTTATAAAACAATGATTGCTTTGAAAGTATTAACACTGCTTTAGAAATTGCTTTTAAATAATCAGATATTATATGAACAGTCAATGTATGAAACATTGTTAGTTACATTAATTACCAAATCTGTTTGAACTGCATTTAATTAACTGAAGGAAATCAATTGATTTCTACCTTATATATTAATTAAACATAACAAGTATTAAGCAAATAGTTGATATAGAATTGTTCAATATTATATTATATTTAAATGAAAATTCAATATTAATGTTCGCGCTTTTAAAATTCTCCGAAAGTGAGTGGAACACAAGACCATTCTTCCATTCCATTCAACTTGTAGATCCCACGAGTGTCGTAAGGCTACAGCTACGTTTTCTTGAGGCTTGTTGTTTCACACTTATCTCTGAGCGAGAAATCCCCAAATGGCGTTGCGTTAAACAACGAGCAGGAACAATGCAACCAAAAACGTGCAAAAGTAAATTAGTGGAAACACAGAACTGAGGGAATCTTCATCGTTTATTCCCCTGCGATACATGAAGGTTAGCAAGAATGATTAAACCCACCTTTTTATTCGTTTCGATTTAAACGTTGCTAACAATCTTCTGACTACAGTATCAATAATATATAAACGAAAAAAATGTGAAATATCCTACCCTGTTAATTAATAATATAAAATATAATAATATAAAAATACTTCTTTCCCTAAAACAGTAATATAAAAATTCTCGTTATACACAATACGTGTATAACTTTCTATATAATTAACTTCGGCTATAAGGTAACAAAGGAACAAAGGTGTCGTATGCATCGCACTGAAGTATTCATTTTACTTTACGTGGTACGAGGAACGTTTTCGAAATACCATGGTTCAATTGAACGGCCTGGGACCCTCTCTTTCTTTAGATTGATGCACACCGAGCTGAGAGTTTATCTTCGCTATAAGTGTTGGTTCGGTAGGTATGTACATTGCATACTCACCCACTCAGTCGTTTCTCTTGGATCTCCATTGAGGGTACCTGGGCGAAACATCCATTTACCTACACTGCCAGGTCTACTACCAATATGCATTAATTGATTTAGCTTTTACGCCAGGGTGCGTCACCTGACCCCTTTTGTCATCTAAATTCATTACCTGTGTTTTTCGAAAGAACATCAAACAATTCCAATACAATTCTGTTCGTGTTTATATAGGACGATGAATTTGTTTTTTAAACCTTAAAGTTCTGAATTCGAACAACTAAATATTAATGAATCATATCTATTACTTGATTTCGTTCTTCTTCAATGAAATCCGTTTTCTAAAAGCTCTTGAGAGAGCATTGAATGTGAGAAAACAACCAGCCCTCCTTAATGGATTTAACTGCGAAAGTCGACAGTGAGCAATACAAACTGTAGTTTGGTTTGTTGTATTTTTTTTTATTTGAAAACACGTTCACGCTTTGGCAGAAAATTGGCTAAGGGGAAACCTCAGTTATTTCATCGACAAAGTTGTTATATTAATTCAACGCTACGCTACTACTTAAGTGGTTTTAGAACGGACAGGATTATCTACTTACCTTCCACGCAATTGGATAACGTATTTACGTATTTCACTGAATGGGAAGGTAATCGGACAATAGTGTTTTAAATGGAAACTTGCATTAACTTTCCTTTCTAATTAATGGGATTGCCTAGGTGAATGATACCTTAGGCCTTAGGAGTTTAAACACACCGATTCATACTTTGTACACATTAAAAGTGGCTAATCTAATTAATTAAGCACAATACAAGGATAGCGCTGAGGGGCTAGCAAACTTTATTGGAATTAATGATTCGATGGATATAACATGTTTCCTGTTATAAATATTCAGTAATGAAAATGCGAGATGATTATATTCACGCCTACTACCATAACTGGATTCATTAGCCCGTGTTAGCTTGTTTACGCGATGGACTACGCGTTTAATAGGATTTTGGGAAACCAAGAGGGAAGAATGGGACCAATTTTGTACTATTGGAAGATCAGTAGATGTCAACGTGGTTGAACACGTTGTATAAGAAAAAAAAGAGAAAAAAATCAGCAAGAATGTAAATTAATTATAATCCTCGTTATTGAATAAAGAAAGAATTTCGAATATTCAAATTGATCGTAATTGATCTGTAGGGAGAATTAGGAATTTTTCATCGAATTTTTTGTATACTCTTCTCTCAAATTATATGAAAGTTTTGTTTTAAGCAAAAACTTTAGAATAAAATTTATAGAATAATTTCATAAACAACCATGTAATTCTCTATTTTCTACTAATAATGCCTGCTCCAATATATTGCAATGCTAGTTTTACAGTGACATTCTAAACGAAAGTGTACTCGCAATGCAATTAATTCAACTACGATATTTCACGAACAAATTTACCAACAAGCTACGAACCGTCTGCAGACACAGAGGCAGGCAATTAAGCATCCGTGTACCCGGTACGATTCAGTTGAAAATGTTGGAAGTTCGTTCACCTGTTATCACTTCGTAATTAACCCGCGTCGTCCAATTAGTTTCTCGATGAAAAATAAAAGGAAAACGTAACCGGCTCGAAGAGCCCCGAAAAGCAAAATCGATTTTTAATACACCGATATGAATACAATCTTTTGCTGTTTGACGCTCGAACAATTTTGTACTTGTTTTAAATTAAAATTCTAACTCGAACTAGAAATTAAAAAGTCTTCTGCAATAAAGCAGTCTAATAAAATTGTTACCTCCCTGATTGAAATTGAAACTTTATTTTAAGATAAACGTTCTGGTGTTTCTAGACACTGCAGAAATAATAGCATTATTTGGAAAATTAACGATTTTGTTGTAAACACATCAATGTGTCGCACATGGCTGCCAAAATCGAAATTACATTACTGTTATTTACAGATTACATTACTGTGTTAATGAAATCTGTGCAGCGCTTGATTGCGCACTAATTAAATTTTGGAAATAATTTGTTCAATACCGGTCTGCGAATTAAGAACCCGATTAATTTGTCGGGGTAAACTTTCTGTACTAATTTATTTAAATTGAAAAGAAACTGATACACATTATACTGCAACAATATGGTCAGTTAATAAAACATTAATATTAAATAATTTTAATTTACCTTTCAATTGTGTACCCATCCGGAAAAAGCAATAATTAATTTCCTCGTACTATCGAAAACCGTAACCAATCCAGAAATGCCATTTTTCCTAACTTCATAGAACATATAATTAAATTCTATAATTTAGTTAATGAATTGCCTCTAATCATCTCCAATTATTTTTGGTCGACCACAGCAATGAGACCCACGGATAACATATCCAGTTATTAAACCGCAGGATCGTTTGAAGCATTCGATAAAAAAATAGCCAAATAAATACGAACAATTGCCATGATCGTCATGTCAGCTTATTTCTGTCCTGCCGACCAATTCACCAAATAAACCCACAAGTGGTTCTGAAACAATGTATCGATCACAAGCACATTGGTCTATTAGTGGTTGATTGAACTATTTCTTCTGTCCAATAATTTCTCGACACCTGGAACCTCGCAATGGATTCGACTGTACAGGTTGATCGATGTTTGGCACTCCGATATCTGCTATTGTTATTTAGTTAGCCCACAGCAATTTTCTAAAATTATATTCGTCTATGTGTTGTTCGAGTGTCCATGTTTAAGATTTCAATTATCAGAATGACCCAAATTATCGCTGACCCAATTTGAAACTCAACATTTCGTGCCGTTTCTCGTTTCCATTCGCCCCTTGGCGCAACCAAGGTGATTACAAGGGATAAAACGAAATCATATTCGATATTTCGCTGCTGCGCCCACGTGTTTTATCCTTGCGATACTAACGATCCCCGTAATCGAGCAATTAAATTTAAGGGAGTCGTAAAGACAATCGCGGAGTCGACTTTATTCTCAACATAAAATATAAAATAAGCTTAATATTTTTATCAAATGTTTAATCTTCCCATGATCCACGGTTTCTTTTAGCAAAACGTATTTACTATTATTATATATTATACTTAAAAGAAAGCAAACTGTAAATAAAGAAAATAGTTAACTAAAACTTTTCGATTTAACATCTTTTCATAAATTCCCGAAAACATAATTTTGTGATCATTTTTTTGTTTCATTTTATTTCCTTCACATACAAATGGTTGAAATGGTACATTAAAAATGAAGAAAGGGTAATTTAGATTTGATTTTGTGTGAGATCGATTTAACTTCTGTACTTGGGATTAAACAATATTGAAGTTTTGGAAATCGTTTTTGTAATTGCGGTCCCCGTGATACTGACGATTTTGAATGTGTCTGGGGAATGTTACTTAACGTATGATAGACCGTTGCTACAGTTACGTTACACACGGTAGAAACCGAAATTGAGTAAACTCGCGTAGGTGTTCCACGTGGACGGAAAACGTGGAACGCATATTCAGGAACGAATTTTCTCCAAATGATTCATCGTATGGTGTCATTCTAGAATTTATCTGCGATTTATATGAAGTAAAAGTTTCTATACCGAACATGAAGGAAACCTTTCACAAAATCCATATTTGCACATTTTTTATTTCACGGATAAAGTTTTACATTTATGTTTATACATAGCTTTGTGTAGTATTCAAATAAAAATGGAAGAACAAATGTCTGTTTCAAATTTCGTATTTAATATAAAAAATATTTTCTGCGATTTTACCTTGAACCGAATCCAAGTTATAAGGTTTTTCGCTTTTTAATCTCTTTGTGGTGCTCTGATAGAGAACTTTATACGCGCGGATTTAAAATTCATCATGGAAACTTGGTTGACTTAAAGTATCACAAAGCTTACAGAAGATTTTGAAGTGCTTTGCTTCTAAACAGCACATTGTACAGTTTTCCACTATGGAAATACCACTTCTTTAATTAAATATTTGATTTGTTAGCATTTCATCGTTGTGATTATATAATATTGATATCAGAAAAACCATTGAAAAACAATTATTTCTATCGTAAAATAGCAAAAGTAGTTGGGAACGACAATTGCTGGCGATCGATAGAATCTATTAGTTAAGGAAAACAAATGAGTGATATTGATGATGTGTGTTCGACTATGTTATTTCAACGTGATGATTAACGAACGTGGTCTCTCGCATTGCAGTTAATTAATAAACGATGATTTCGAATAAGAAAGCATACCAAATGTAAAGTTCATAGGTCAATCTGTGAACTTTAAACCTATAATACGTGTGTATGCGTGTGTACGTGTATAATGTATGTGTATAATATACAGTACTTGTGCATTCTAGATTGATGTTGTACTATGGAATTGATTATTCCAGAAAAAAATTAATATAATTGCGTTTTCTTTTTCTTTTGAATATAAAATAATATATAAACTTAATTCTATAATTCTACAGAAAGTCTAAAATTGTATTGACCTCAATAAATATTTTTGATTAAGCATTTATTCCATAGAAACATTGGCCAAAACTTTGCCCACTACATAAAGCTTCATTTGCGCTATCATAAACTTCAGCAGACATCATAAACCACTACCCTTGGCGACGCCAAATTACGGTCAATTCCTGGAGTTTATCGCCTACAATTCCAGAAATTCCCGACCAGTTACCTCTAGGTGAACACTTGTAAGGGCCAACGGAAAGGTTTGCCGATCGTTTTCAAACCGATAGAACACTCGGTCGCCCAGCACCACCAAAAGAATCAAACAAGAATCGAACGTTTCCCTTCGATCAATGAACTTTCGCGTTTCAGCCTCGAGCCAATTGCACGTTGAACCTTGACATGCCTGCGTATATGTATACATATACTCGAATCGCGTGGATTTTAACAAAAGAATGCTTATGGGAATTACCTTTCAAAGGATCATCTCGTATTACACGTTTCACGAGCCTTTTTCAGCGTTGACGCGTACGTACTACTCCAAATCGACGTATTTCTAATTAATTCTCTTTGCTCTTTTGGCCAAAGCTTTTTTAATCATCGAAATTTTATTACGATCCGAATGTATCAAATTTAATATAACCGAGATTTTATAAATCCTTTTTATAAATCCAGTGAATATCGAAGAAAATCTATCAGCGACCATAATAATTGAAATAGAAATGATATCGCGAGAAATAAATCAATAAGAGGTAAGAATGACAAACTAGAAGTGCGCCGGTTGCTGTATATCCGCAACTGTCCATCAGAAATAGGAGATTCGTAATTGAAAAAGGGCTGAGATGAAAATGATGCCAGAAATGGTCGAGCATTTAGGTTTCATGGACCCTCGGCGTTAATAATTCCAGTATTAAGAGTTTAATCTCTATTAAGGTGGTCATGCATAGTGTTTCTGATTTCTCGATATTTTTCGTTTCTGGAGAAATGAGAAATCATATTATATTTCTCAAGAATTCTCGAAAATTCTCATGTCATGAGTCAAACCTACTGGACTTCTGCGGTTTCTGGCCAACTTTTAACTGTACCTCCGATCCTTGGGTCGTACCTACTGGACTTCCACTGTTTCTGATCAACTTTTGGCTGCTTGTTGGTTAAAATTTAATCTATCCAGCTTAACGGCTCATCAATCCCTCGGAACGCTATTACGCCACCCCACTCTCCGTGCAATATTTGTCCCGAAAATTACAGACATCGTACACGATGTATCATTTCCCTGTGACAATGGTAACACGTATCAAGGTGTCACGCTATAGAATAGATCGGTAATCGATTTATCGTTCCATGTAAAAACACGACGATGTCCACGAAGACGGCGAATCATAGCCGCGCAATAAAATACACACACGTGTGTGCTTATGCCGCAACGATCGATTTCCAATATTCTAACTGCTGCTAAAGGTGTTGACAGTATTAATGCGCTTCCACCACTGTGCTTGATCCTCTGTTTGTTCGAAGTATTCCGCACAGGGATAATTCGCGACGATGCGTGCGTAATTAATTATTTCATAACAGTATCACGGAATTGTGAATCCCTACGATAAGCCTATTAGAATATATGAAATATCTTTGTACCAAAAAATGTTTTTTTTTTCGTACAAATCGTACTCGTGTACGCAAGGCACGCATCAGTCTCCCTTTTCTTTTTTATTAAATCTTAATGTCGAGCTACATCGATCTCTGAATTTGACAATAAATTCATTTATCCGACGAGAAATTCTCTTTTTTTATCTGTACTATTTGCTTTCTGTATACTTTTCTCTTTTCTGTATCATATTTTATTTTAGCTTTTTAATATCGTACATCAAATTGGATAAATGTTTGCGAAGTGTGTCACGATGTTCTTGGCAAAACCTCGAGTTTACTGTTCGTGGTTATGGAAAAACATATTTCTGAACTTTCCTTATTTTTTCTCGTCTTTAATATTTCGATTATGTACGAGTAATCTTTAAACTTATTACAACGACGTGACTCGAGTCACAAGTAGGAACGTGAGAAACTTGTTAAAAATTCTTCCATGCTTTGGAAATTAGTCAACTAAATTTTTCTGAAATTTTTCAACCACAATATAAAAACTGACTTCCTCATAATCAAAAGGAATAGATGTCATAGTACTGCATTTTTCTCAAACAGAATAATGTAATTTAGTTAATTATTTTTGTTGATATCAATTTCCATTGTTCTTTCTTGATAATCTGTAGCATACAATATTCGACAAAATGCCTTCTGATAATTGTGCATCGATTTTTCCGAGAAACTTTATACGTACATGTATATACATCTGGAAATCGGGAACCAGAGTTATTTACACAATTGAAAAAAGACGAGAAAAACAGTGCTTTTTTTTTACCACCTACACGACCCTCCGCCAATGTCAACGCCGATTCCTGCTGCAGTTGACATGTGTCAGTTGAAGAGATAATTGCTCACGCATGAATGGCGAAATTTGAAAACATTTTCATGCCTGACAAAAACTGTATTGCGTACTAGAGGCTTACTGACACGTAATTGTTATAAAATGCTTTATCAATTTTTGTATTGATGCAACACCATTATTAATAAAATTATGTTCTCCACTTTTATGAAGATTATTAATTAATTTAATACAAATACAATTTTGCATTTTCATTTTTCCTTTCATACGATTAATATGGACCTAAATAAGATGCCGTAATATCGCGTGTAATTGGAGTCTCTCTGTCCTCGTTTGAAATATTAAACTGCATTTATTCGTACCATTTGTTTCCGTCAAGATTGTGATAAACAATTACGCTCAGCGACAAATGTTCCTCGAGAAAGAGATATTTTACGAGTCGCGCTGCTATACCATCAGTGCCGTAATTTTAACGTTTCCATGTAATTTCTGTTATTACATATACATGTATTTTCCCGCAAATTTGTTATTTCGAATTCTATCATTTTCGATGATTTAATATAAATCCATCGGCACGATTTTTAGCTGCCCGTAGAAAGAAATAGAAATAGAAATGTTAATTTTCAGAATTAATTTCATCCAAAAGTTTTTTAATAATTGTCTTTGTTTGAATAAAGGATTCATTCGTTTCATTCGAAACAGGTAATTCTCTTTCACGAAAATGTTGACCAAGCACCGGTAACAGTATTTCATTCGGTCTCCAGGTAAATGTTTTTGTTGCATTTCAAAGAAATGAATATCCCACTTAAAAGCTATTTTATGTTAATAGTACAGTGCATTGCAATACAAAGTGTGCCACGACTTGAAAGGATTGGTGAAATAAAGTATCGAACCGGAAAGGTCCGACATGAAAGCATTCTCTAAACTAATAAGTTTCGGCTTTACATAAAAGAGTATTGCTTCCTTTAACGTCTCCAGCAAATCTGTATGAAGATTCTGAAATCATGTAGAACGAAGTATTAAAATTTTGTATAATAATGGGACGGTCATTACAATTTTTTAAATATTCTTCTGCACTATTCGAATAAAAAGTTCTTGCCCCACCCCGTATATGTAGCTGAAATAATAATACTATACATATATCTTCGTTTCCCTTTATATATTACATCTTTATCCCACGTATTATACTCCATTGCGAAGATACACAATTCCGGAGTTCGAATCCTGCACCTTCGCCATGCGATTTTCTTATTGATCAGTTTGTACATACTTCGCTTTCATACCCATTCCTTATCGGGGGAAGTTTCCCCTATACGTTCAACTACATACTCTGGTTATGATTATTAGTAGATCTGAAAACGAATAGAAGAAATTGCCTTGCCAATGATTTATCGAGGCCAGAAACATATACTATAATTTATTACTGAAACATATTATTCCTAATATAAGAAAATATTTGGCATTGTATTACCCACGCAAATATACCCACTGTTAAATATATTATAAGTAGAACAAATTCAAGAACAACTATAAAAATTGAATAACAACACTCGAGGTCCTTTCAACTATCTCATAAAACTGAAACTACATATGCAAGAATGCGAGGTATTTCTCCTATTGTTATTTCGATGCACCCTTGTCGATTTCATTGAACATATCCTATGAAATTCCAAGAAATGAACAAGTTTGGAACCCGTGTGGTACCGTACGTGCATAAATACTACGTACCCCGTCAAATGTCAAAAGTTCTGACGATACGCAAAAAATCGAACTATAAATACAATAAGGATCAGGAATTCGTTGAACAGCTGTCGAAATTTTTGTCGAACACTAGAATTTACTCTTCGCGGAGCACGCGATTCTAATCTAATGTGTTTGCAGAGGAGTCTCGATAAGCGGTATTGATTCGCGAGAAAATTCTCCTGGAATCGTGGTTTGTTATCGTAAAATCGTACGCTTTGGTTGCGAAGCTTTCATCTGGTCAATTATAGTATAATAGTATATACATGTCCATAGTGTATTAGCAAGCCCTGTGTCAATTGTATGATCGAAAATAAGGATGAATCGGCCGCTAGATTCTAACGTATGGATCGCGAAACACTGATAGTAAGGACTAAATGTATTGGTTCATGTAAAAGTGAACTATGAATAATTGCGAATATATTTAATAATGACTCTAAGTGTATCCCCCTTTCTTACTATAAGTAAAACAGAAAGGGAGCTGGCAAGTGTCGATCATAATTATGTACTTGAATCGCTTTGAAACTGCGAGAACTACGTCTTCGAAGGACGTGAAGTGAAATATTTAGTTTTCAAAAACTTTTCAAGCCTTGGAGAGCGAAGGAACTTTCTAATTTGTAACAAAACCTGTGGATGATGTATAAAATCGATACGATTTCCAGTAGATTTATGATTGCCTTGAACTACCTTATAATATTATAAACCCTTTAATTTTGTAAAATTATTACAGTATAAATTAACGAAATAAAAATTAAATTAAATAAATGCGTAAATTAGGAAACGGATTAACTATTGTCTTGGACTTTAATTCACATATATTCAAAACCAAGTTATAAATAAATTTTAATTACTTCTCCTATGAATTAAATTATTACCTTAATTATGTTAATTGAAGAATAATTGAAGAAATGCTTTTAAAGAAGTACTCACATAATCTGGAACGCTGGAGAATCAAGAAGTAGCGATTCGTGCAAAAAGTTCGCACGTAGAAACGCGAAGAAGTTGAACCCGTTCGAGGCTACCGGCTTCGAAACGCACTGCTTGAACCGTAATAACACTTCCGGTAAAACTTTCATGAAACGCGCTATCCAATTTGTCTTTTTTACAATAGTTGAACAATCAAAAGCTTTCGAATCTGTCCGAAAATTTCACGGCTTGGTCACGATTATACGTGCAACGATCCGCCAAAATAAAAAGACAGAACATGAAAATAAAAACAGGAATAATAACAACGAAGTCACCGATTATGCATCAACCCTTTACGTATAAATTCCCTCTATTCATTAAATTCTGTAGAAACGTTCTGAAGTAATTATAATTACCACAGAATTTACAGCAAATCTATCGACCGTATCTGCAAAGGAATTCGTATGGGGGCTCGAATGATCGAACGCTGGTGGTTGCTCGCGTCGCGGCGCGCCGAGAACTGAACACCTTTCGACGCTGCTTGCCCGCCGTAGCATAGGTCGGTCGAAGGAAACCGAGTGGGGTTGCGTACGGGGAACCGAAAGAAAACGATGATAGTGGACTGAAGGGGGTGTTTGGGTAGGGTGCGTGAAAAGTGCGAATAAGAACCAAGAAAGAGAACGGCGGCGCAATAATTGGACCCCATATTTATTTTTACTTGATGTTCAACATTTATTGACGAGATCTTATCGGTTACATCTTATCAATGTAGATAAAACAACTGATTGGGGATAGTTTCGGAGTGGCGATAATCTAACGCAGGCGAGAATTTGGGTATGAATGGCGGCAGAGTGAAGTGAAAAGCAGGGAGAAAGTAATTGTGGTACGTTTGGAAGCACGATGATATTGTCCGCGCGTGTTTCTTTTGGAGTGATTGAACTATAAGTGATTTTTATTGGAGAGTAGAAGTGGTGTTAGGGCTACTGATTAATCGTTTCGTTAGATCGAAATAAATGATGTCTAGTCTGTGTGATCTATGCATGATACTAGTCTGATCAGTTTGAGTGTATAAGTAAAAGGTTGTGTAAAGGTATAAATGTGATTCTGCATTGATTTTGTTATATTTGACAATATACATGTGTTTTCCTTATAATTCAAAAAATTGTCTAAACGTTAACGAAACAAAAAATTGCAGTTATCTGAAAAAGGAATTTTTAAAATTACATTTTCTTTTTGCTATTCACCCCGATTTTGTCGTGGCTTCACGGGAAGTCCATAAGCTGGTTTCATTTTCCCGAGGGAAAATTTCATTTTTTTCTTCGTTCGTTCCTCTCGCGGAGATCACGCATTCTATCGTACTCCAGACTTGGCTTGAAGACCAGAATAAAATACTTCAGATTATTCCCTCTCAACTACACAGAAAAAGATATTTCTTGCGTCTAAGGGAGAGACAGTAAAATTATATCGACCATGGCAAGATGAAAATTATAAGACATTAAAAGTATTGCATCTTCATATTTCGATATAAAAATGATAGAAATATTAATGAATTAATGACATCAATGAAGTCGTTAAATTTTTAAGCTATCAGTCAGTGTTATAATCGACTCGTATAAAGTTAAATCTAATTTTTAACGATATACATACATGATATATAATTACATTTCTACATGTTTTGGCCGACTGACAAAAATAAAGAGCAAAACGCTTAGAGACATTAGAGACGGATGTCTGCTATTGAAAGATTTGTGCAATTTCTGCGAAGCACGGTTACTGACAGACTGACAAAATACCAATGTCACCATCTGCTTTAGACAGTGACATTATCATTTTATTAAGATCCTTTTGGCCTTCAAGATGTATTAGAATAGTAATCTAATCGGACCAAACAAAATAACCTTTGTTAAATAACCTAGATTCTTTTTAAATATTGCAATCTACCTAGTCGTGAAAAGTTTCAATTTTTTACAAAAAAGCGAATCCGCTTTTAAAAAAATGAACACTGTTCTTTAAAAAGGGTGCGTAATGTTTCTTCTTCGCTCTTTGCAAGGATGAAAGCGAAACTAAATTTCATAAGCTTCCACGTGTACCGTTGAACATGCAATAAAAGTGTTGAAGTAGAATATTCAGCACAGATTTTCGTTGTCTTCGAGAAAATCAATATATGTATACAAGTGTTTTCCAGTTTCCATAAAATAATTATATAAAATATGAGAGTGCATCGTGCATCTCGTGCATATAGTCAAATGAATTCTAGATTACTTGACATGGAAAAAGAAAATAGATATACACTAAAAAAGGATACATCAAAAATAGAGTTACAGCGAAAAAATATTATGTGAGACGAAAGAGCCTTGCACGTAACCGGGGTTAAGATCATAGGGAAACTGTTACACTCACTATCCTTGGGATAAAATTTCTCAAGGAAACTTTCTCCCTTTTTTATGGTTTTTATCATTGTGGAAAACTTCAAGAGAAAACGCATTTAATACTAATAACTTATTTATAATGTTTTTTGTAACAAGAACCTGTACATTATTAATTATAGGTAAAAAATATTCGTATTACAGAATATTGTAATTTTTTGCATTATTTTTATTTTACAAATATTTAATCTAGAGGTGAATGTATTCTCAATACTCTATAATACTCTTGCCGTCGCAAATTTGTAATACACGATCTCAGCAATGATAGAGAAAATCGGATTTACTTCCGCCAATAGTGTTACCTAATAAGCTCTCAATATATAATTAATTACAAATCCTTGTCACATATCGTGATATACTTTATGATATTCTACTATATCGCCGCTTAATGAGAAATAATTGATTGATCTGCAAGTAATATAACAAATGGTTTTACTGATTCACGTGACGAAATGAATCGACTTCCGAAAAAAAGATTTCTAGCTCATAAATTTTTTTAAAAATAACTTGCTTAGCTATAACTATTTTTATCACAAGGAAACGAGTTTCTAACAGCAAGATTGTGATCAAAACGTAATCCTAATATCAATTTTGCAATTACTAATTTTTTCTGAATGATTCTGATTTATCCACTGTAAAGATCAACGTACCAATGAAATCTAGTCACAAGTTAAAATTAAATGATTGTACATAGAAACCAGACATTATTGTCCTAATCCCTGCCGGAGCACTCACCGCTTGTTCAATAAGCAATCAAGCACTGTATAAATGTGAACAGACACAAAAGGGTACAAGAATACGGAAATATAAATTGAATAACTGAGTGGACACAGAATAGGCGCTGAAATTTCTAATAATAATTTTAAAAACCGCATGCTGCATAAATGGCAATATGCGCAATTACTAAATGTTAGTTACGCAATTTTTTTTTCCAATATCATTTAAAAATTCGTTTGAGAACTTCACAGTAACTATACATGGGAATCGTTCTAAAACAGAAAAGATTGTTCCTTGAACCGAGAGCTTCACTTTGAGACGCCGTTGATTAAAATCGGCATAGAAGAAGCCGAGATAATTGCATTTGTCTAAACAAATTAAAAACAAATGCGATTACTGCCACTTCCCGACAAGCTACATCAATGACCAGTGGACATGAATTAAAGCCAGAGGCATAGGCTACAAACAATTAAACAATTAAAATTGTTATTACGGCCAACAGCATATAGGTACAGCAACGGGGTAATTTTTATCATGTAGCTCATACGATTCCCTGTCTTTTGAGACGTCGTTGATTAAAATCGGCCCAGTAGAACGCGAGATAATTCAATTTGTTTAATGAAATTATAAACAAATGCCATTATTTCGACTTGCAGGCCAGCGACATCAATGACCAGAGTACACAAATTAAAGCTAGGAGCACAATCTACCATCTCCAACAGGTGTGAACGTGATTCCACGCGCGGTACATTTGTTATAAACAATTAAACAATTGAAATTGTTATTACGGCCAACAGCATATAGGTACGGCAACAGCGTATTTTTTATCGTGTAGCTCATTCGATTCCCTGTTTTTTGAGACGTCGTCGATTAAAATCGGCCCAGTAGAAGGCGAGATAATAATTTTTAAATATTTTGTCGACAACGATATGTCGGTAATCGTGTATGTGGCGCCATCTCGCGTTTGCGGCCTTTTTCGCAGTTCGCCGCGGCTTCAAAACCGAATTCCTGGATTACATCGTTAATTTAATCAATTGCGTTTTTCTCGGCTTCTACTGCGTATTTCTTAGCCGTACATGTCTTAAATGAAAGCTATGAACCATAGCGAAATGCTTCAAAAGTTGCAACAATATGGCGTTGGTGTTTCGAATGTTATTAACAATTGAATAATCGACAAAAATCCATTCCGGGTCACTGCAATTATCTCGGTTTCTGGAGGCGCTAGATTAATGATCGAGTGCTCAAAATGAAGGAAAAGGATGCTGCTACACAACAACAATCGACTTACAATTGCTGCATGCGCTGTTTAATTTTGATAAACAAATAAATAATTGGTTTGAGTATTGCACCGAAACTATACACGAGGACCTCTCTAATCGTCAATCAGATTGTTCCTTGAACCAAGACCTTCAATTGGAGAGGTCGTTGATTAAAATCGGCCCAGTAGAAGGCGAGATAATTGAATTTGTTTAATGAAATTATAAACAAATGCCATTATTTCGACTTGCAGGCTAGCTACATCAGTGACCACCGGACATAAATTAAAGCTAGGAGGATCAGCTAACATCTCCAACAGGTGTGAACATGATTGCACGTGCGGCTCATTTGTTATAAGCAATTAAACAATTAAAATTGTTATTACGGCCAACAGGAAAAAGGTACAACAACGGGGCAATTTTTATCGGTTAGCTTATTCGTTTCCTTTTCTTTTGAGACTAGGTTGATTACAATCGGCGCAGTAGAAGCCGAAATAATTGAATTTGTTTAAAGAAATTATAAACAAATACCATTATCTAGTCTTGCTGGCTAGCTACATCAATCACCAGAGAGCACAAATTAAAGCTAGGAGCATAATCTACCATCTCCAACAAGTGCGAACATGATTCCACGCGCGGGTCATTTGTTATAAACAATTAAACAATTGAAATTGTTATTACGGCCAACAGCATATAGGTACAGCAACGGGGTATTTTTTGTCATGTAGCTCATTCGATTCCCTGTCTTTTGAGACGTCGTTGATTAAAATCGGCCCAGTAGAAGGCGAGATAATTTAATTTGTTTAATGAAATTATAAACAAATGCCATTATCTCGTCTTGCAGGCTACTACACCAATCACCAGAGAGCACAAATTAAAGCTAGGAGGATCAGCTACCATCTTCAACAAGTGTGAACATGATTGCACATGCGGTTCATTTGTTATAAACGATTAAACAATTAACATTGTTATTACGGCCAACAGCATATAGGTACAGCAACGGGGTATGTTTTATCGGCTAGCCTACGCTTCTGGTTTTAATTCATGTCCACTGGTCATAGATGTAGCTCGTCGGGAAGTGGCAGTAATCGCATTTGTATATAATTTGTTTAAACAAATTCTATTATCTCGGCTTCTGCTGGGCCGATTTTAATCAACCGCGTCTCAAAAGAAAGGGAAACTACTAAGCTACACGATAAAAAGTACCCCGATACTATAACTATTTCCAGTTGACGGTAATAACACTTTTAACTGTCTAATTGTTTATAACAAATGAACCACTTATGGAATTCTGTTCACACCTATTGGAGATGTTAGCTGATACTCCTAGCTTTAATTTATGTCCACTGGTCATTGATGTAGCACGCCGGCAAGTCCGAATAATCGCATTTGTTTATAATTTCTTTAAACAAATTCACCCTTTCAAGGAACCTATCTGTTTCTATTTTAGAACGACCCTCCACTTCTGATTGCACTCCTTTTAAAATAAACCTCTCTTTCCCTTATGCTTCTCGTTGGGCCCCCCCTTCTATCTTTTTCCTCTGTATATCTCTTAACAATCTTTCTCTCTTCTGTTACATACTTACTAATATATTTTGTGTGTGTGCAGGTTTCGCAGGCAAAGAGTAAGGAGCATTGACTGGCACTTCTCATTGTGCATAAGAGCAAGAAAGAAGATAGAATAACTTTTGCCACATACTTTAGTTATCCTTTAGTTATAGTAAACTTATAAAGCTTCTACATACAAACAATGTAAATTTTTAGTAGAAGTTTTATCTTATTTGTCTCTATTGTACTTTTCATAGTACATAAATGTTATTTTAAAATACATAAAGATTTAGTTGTAAGATGTATTGTAAATAGATATAAAAAATAGTTCGTAAGTACTAACTTGTAAGTTTGAATTACAACATTTTTGTAACTTGTATCTTCATTGATTAGTTTAAATAAATTTTCAATGAAAAGAATTCCACTGCTCTTTTTATTTTCACACCTTAACAATCCTTGAAAGAACCCAATTCCAATTCCTTAAACAAGAAGTACCGTGGACGAACTTTAAATGCAAAGTCCTGAAGCGAGAAACTTGTAAAAATGGCCCTATACGTTATTAAATACGAAAGAAGGAAATTCTTGGAAACAACATCATTCTCAGTCTTCATTTCTTGCAAAATTTGATGGCAGTAGTCTAGAAAATTAAGCGCTCAGAAATTTTTGGAACGTGACGTCATTTCCAAGAATTGCTGAGAGCGAATACCTCCTTGCATATCATATTCTCCTGATACAAATCCACGATTTTCAGCAGAAATTTTTGTCAGAAACTCGGAAATTCAAAAGCTGAAAATCGTGGATTTGTATTAGGAGAATATGATATGCGAGGAGGTATCCGACATCGGTGGTTCTTGGAAATGACGTCACGTTCCAGGAATTTCCGAGCGCATAAATTAGTTGGGTTTCTGGCAAAAATATCCGCTGAAAATCGTGGATTTGTATCAGGAGAATATGATGTGGCAGGAGGTATTCGATAGCAGCATTTCTTGGAAATGACGTCACGTTCCAAGAATTTCCGAGCACTAAAGAAAAGGGGGTTCCATCAAGACGTTGTTTTAATTCCTGGATACTTAGCGCCGCATTTAATAATGTTCAGGTCTATTTTTACAAGTGTCCGCTTGTGAACTTTGCATTCAAAGATCCTGCACGGTATTACTTGTTTAAGGAATTGGAATTAGGTCTTTTCAAGGATTGTAAAGGTGTAAAAATAAAAAGAGCAGTAGAATTTCTTTAACTGAAGATTTATTTAACCCAATTAATGAAGATACAAGGTACAAAAAAGATGTAATTCAAATTTAAAAGCTAATACTAATGAACTATTTTTTTATATCGGTTTAAAATTAATTACACAATTGTTCTAGATTAATTTATCGCCTTACTACTTACAAACTATATTTATAAACCAATTTACTATAACTAAAGTGCGTGGCAAGAGTTATTCTTTCTTCTTTCTTGCCTTTATGCACGCTGAGAAGTGCCAATCAATGCTCCTTATTCTTTGCCTGCGAAACCTGCACACACAAAGAATATATTAATAAGTATGTAACAGCAGAGAGAAAGATTGTTAAGCGATATACACAGCAAAAAGAAAGAAGGGGGGGCCAAACAAGAAGCATAGGAGATAGAGAGGTTTATTTGAAAAGGTGTGGAATGAGGGGCAGAGGGTCGTTCTAAAATAAGAACAGATCGTCCCTTGAATCGAGAGCTTTTGTTCAAGACATCGTTGATTAAAATAGGCGCAGTAGAACGCGTGATAATTGAATTTGTTTAATGAAATTATTAACAAATGCGATTACCTCGACTTGCCGGCGATCTACATCAATGACCAGAGGACATGAATTAAAGCTAGGAGGATCAGCTAACGTCTCCAACAGGTGTGAACACTATTCCACGTCCCGTTCATTTGTTAAAAACAATTAAACAATTAAAACTGTTATTCCGGCCAACTGGATATAGTTACAGCAACGGAGTATTTGTTCTCGTGTAGCTTACTCGTTGCCCTTACGGTTGAGACGTCGTTGATTAACATCGGCCCAGTAGAAGTCGATATAATAATTTTTAAATATTTTGTCGGTAACGATATGTCGGTAATCGTGTATGTGGCGCCATCACGCGTTTGCCGCATTTTTCGCAGTTTTCCGCACCGCTAAAACCAAATTCCTGGATTACATCGTTAATTTAACCAATTCCGTTTTTCTCGGCTTCTACTGCGTATTTCTTAACCGGACTTGTCTTAAATTGAAAACTACCAACCATAGCTACCTGCTCCAAAAGTTGCAACAATGCGGCATCTGTGCTTCAAAAGTTATTAATAATTGAAGAAACGGCAAAAATTCACTCTCGGTCACTGTAATTAACGCGGTTTCTGGAGGTGCTAGATTAATGATCGGCTGCTTAAGGGGGTAGACACGGCACGTGACCTCTCCGATTCGGAAGGTCGGTATTACAGCAGCTTTTTCCTGCACCGAAATGGTAATACCGACATGCGAGAGGGAGCTGCGTGTTATTTCGATATTCTATTCTGAATGCGGAAAGAAATTCCCAGTTGTTGCGTTGAACTTGAGATTTGAATGGAAAGTCTGCTGGTAGTGTAAGCGTAGAAAATTCATTATACATTTCAATTACTTGAAATGTGCTTATGCTACAATATGTTACGTTGCAGTAAGGAATCATAAGTGAAAAGAAAAAATAGATGACGGATATTGGATGTCCCCAAAAAAAAGTTCGTTAGATTAGACATTTTTTTGTTAGCAAAAGTCATTGAAATCGGTGAGGTTGTCCCTCTTCTGTACATGTACCGAAATCAGACCCACTCAATTGTTAGAAACATCTTCTGCAAGCAGTTTTTCGAACTGTTCACAATTGACTAGTCAGTCTCGTACACATGTTTCAATGGTCACATGAAAGTTTTGGACAATATTATGATGACAAAAATGCAAGAAAAGATTGGCTGTAGAAATGGACTATCCCCTCCACGTGGGGGGAACCCCCTTGGCGATAGTGACGCTCGACGAGGAAGCGGTGTAACATGATCTGAACCAGAGTATCGTTGTGACTAATTCTAATTCAACGATGAAACTTTTTTAATCATTAATTTTTTTACATGTAACTTTTACCAATGTATCTGTGAGATTTTTCTGATTCGAATGAGACCAAACACGATATAGTTTAAATCATATTGACTGGTTAATACAGACTTTGTGGCACGTATTTAATTAGTATCAACAAGTAAATGTAACTCAAACTATATCGTGTTTGGCCTTATTTTAATTAGAAAAATCTCGCAAATATGTTAGCAAAAGTTTCATTAAGAGAAAGTCAGAAAGTAAAAAAATGAACACATATTTTGTCGGTTTACAGCTCGCTGCATTACCCGTGTCTACCCCCTTAAAATAAAGGCTTTACCTTTATTTTTAGGTGCTAGACACCTGCAATAGTCTCGTTGACCTAACATTAATCAGTTGCCCCTAATAACAATTTCAATTGTTTAATTGTTTATAACAAATGAACCGCGCGTGGAATCATGTTCACTCCTGTTGGAGATGTTAGCTGTTCCTCCTAGCTCTAATTCATGTTCGGTGGTCATTGATGTAGCTAGCCTGCAAGACGAAATAATGGCATTTGTTTATAATTTCATTAAACAAATTCAATTATCTCGCCTTCTACTGGGCCGATTTTAATCAACGACGTCTCAAAAGACAGGTAATCGAATGAGCTACACGATAAAAATTACCCCGTTGCTGTACCTATATGCTGTTGGCCGTAATAACATTTTCAATTGTTTAATTGTTTATAACAAATGAACCGCGCGTGGAATCATGTTCACTCCTGTTGGAGATGTTAGCTGTTCCTCCTAGCTCTAATTCATGTCCGGTGGTCATTGATGTAGCTAGCCTGCAAGTCGAAATAATGGCATTTGTTTATAATTTCATTAAACAAATTCAATTATCTCGCCTTCTACTAGGCCGATTTTAATCAACGACATCTCAAAAGAAAGGGAATCGAATGAGCTACTTGATAAAAAATACCCCGTTGCTGTACCTATATGCTGTTGGCCGTAATAGCAATTTTAATTGTTTAATTGTTTATAACAAATGAACCCCGCGTGCAATCATGTTCACACCTGTTGGAGATGTTAGCTTATGCTCCTAGCTTTAATTTGTGTCCTGTGGTCATTGATGTCGCTGGCCTGCAAGTCGAAATAATGGCATTTGTTTATAATTTCATTAAACAAATTCAATTATCTCTCGTTCTACTGGGCCGATTTTAATCCACGACGTCCCAAAAGACAGGGAAACCAATGAGCTACACGATAAAAAATACCCCGTTGCTGTACCTATATGCTGTTGGCCGTAATAACAATTTTAATTGTTTAATTGTTTATAACAAATGAACCGCGCGTGGAATCATGTTCACTCCTGTTGGAGATGTTAGCTAATGCTCCCAGCTCTAATTCATGTTCGGTGGTCATTGATGTACCTAGCCTGCAAGTCGAAATAATGGCATTTGTTTATAATTTCATTAAACAAATTCAATTATCTCTCGTTCCACTGGGCCGATTTTAATCAACGACGTCCCAAAAGACAGGGAAACCAATGAGCTACACGATAAAAAATACCGCGTTGCTCTTCCTATATGGTGTTGGCCGTAATAACAAATTCAATTGTTGAATTGTTTATAACAAATGAACCGCGCGTGCAATCATGTTCACACCTGTTGTAGATGTTAGCTTATGCTCCTAGCTTTAATTTGTGTCCTGTGGTCATTGATGTCGCTGGCCTGCAAGTCGAAATAATGCCATTTGTTTATAATTTCATTAAACAAATTCAATTATCTCGCCTTCTACTGGGCCTATTTTAATCAACGACCACTCAAATTGAAGCTCTTGGATCAAGGAACAATCTGATTCACGATTAGAGAGGCCATCGTGTATAGTTTCGGTGCAATACTCAAACGAATTATTTATTTGTTTATCACAATTAAACAGCGCATGCAGCAATTGTAAGTCGCTTGTTGTCGTGTAGCAGCATCCTATACCTTCATTTTGAGCACTCGATCATTAATCTAGCTCCTCCAGAAGCCTAGATAATTGCAGTGACCCGGAATGCATTTTTGCCGATTATTCAATTGTTAATAACATTCGAACCACCAACGCCATATTGTTGCAACTGTTGGAGCAGATAGCTATGGCTCATAGCTTTCATTTAAGACAAGTACGGTTAAGAAATACGCAGTAGAAGCCTTGAAAAACACAATTGTTAAATTAACGATGTAATCCAGGAATTCGGTTTTGAAGCCGCAGCAAACTGCGAAAAAGGCCGCAAACGCGAGATGGCGCCACATACACGATTACCGACATATCGTTATCGACAAAATATTAAAAAATTATTATCTCGCCTTCTACTGGGCCGATTTTTATCAACGACATCTCAAAAGACAGGGAATCGAATGAGCTACGCGATAAAAAATACCCCGTTGCTGTACCTATATGGTGTTGGCCGCAATAACAATTTCAATTGTTTAATTGTTTATAACAAATTAACCGCGCGTGGAATCATGCTCACACCTGTTGGAGATGGTAGCTTATGCTCCTAGCTTTAATTTGTGTCCTGTGGTCATTGATGTGGGTGGCCTGCAAGTCGAAATAATGGCATTTGTTTATAATTTCATTAAACAAATTCAATTATCTCGCCTTCTACTGGGCTGATTTTAATCAACGACGTCTCAAAAGACAGGTAATCGAATGAGCTACACGATGAAAATTACCCCGTTGCTGTACCTATATGCTGCTGGCCGTAATAACATTTTCAATTGTTTAATTGTTTATAACAAATGAACCGCGCGTGGAATCATGTTCACTCCTGTTGGAGATGTTAGCTTATGCTCCCAGCTCTAATTCATGTTCGGTGGTCATTGATGCACCTAGCCTGCAAGTCGAAATAATGGCATTTGTTTATAATTTCATTAAACAAATTCTATTATCTCTCGTTCTACTGGGCCGATTTTAATCAACGACGTCTCAAAAGACAGGGAAACCAATGAGCTACACGATAAAAAATACCCCGTTGCTCTACCTATATGGTGTTGGCCATAATAACAAATTCAATTGTTGAATTGTTTATAACAAATGAACCGCGCGTGCAATCATGTTCACACCTGTTGGAGATGTTAGCTTATGCTCCCAGCTTTAATTTGTGTCCGGTGGTCATTGATGTCGCTGGCCTGCAAGTCGAAATAATGGCATTTGTTTATAATTTCATTAAACAAATTCAATTATCTCGCCTTCTACTGGGCCTATTTTAATCAACGACGTCTCAAAAGACAGGGAAACCAATAAGCTAAACGATAAAAAATACGCTGTTGCCGTACCTATATGCTGTTGGCCGTAATAACAATTTCAATTGTTTAATTGTTTATAACAAATGAACCGCGCGTGGAATCATGCTCACACCTGTTGGAGATAGTAGCTTATCCTCCTAGCTTTAATTTGTGTCCTGTGGTCATTGATGTGGGTGGCCTGCAAGTCGAAATAATGGCATTTGTTTATAATTTCATTAAACAAATTCAATTCTCTCGCCTTCTACTGGGCTGATTTTAATCAACGACATCTCAAAAGACAGGTAATCGAATGAGCTACACGTTGAAAATACCCCGTTGTTCTACCTATATGGTGTTGGCCGTAATAACAAATTCAATTGTTGAATTGTTTATAACAAATGAACCGCGCGTGCAATCATGTTCACACCTGTTGGAGATGTTAGCTTATGCTCCCAGCTTTAATTTGTGTCCGGTGGTCATTGATGTCGCTGGCCTGCAAGTCGAAATAATGGCATTTGTTTATAATTTCATTAAACAAATTCAATTATCTCGCCTTCTACTGGGCCTATTTTAATCAACGACGTCTCAAAAGACAGGGAAAGCAATAAGCTAAACGATAAAAAATACGCTGTTGCCGTACCTATATGCTGTTGGCCGTAATAACAATTTCAATTGTTTAATTGTTTATAACAAATGAACCGCGCGTGGAATCATGCTCACACCTGTTGGAGATAGTAGCTAATCCTCCTAGCTTTAATTTGTGTCATGTGGTCATTGATGTGGGTGGCCTGCAAGTCGAAATAATGGCATTTGTTTATAATTTCATTAAACAAATTCAATTCTCTCGCCTTCTACTGGGCTGATTTTAATCAACGACGTCTCAAAAGACAGGTAACCGAATGAGCTACACGTTGAAAATTACCCCGTTGCTGTACCTATATGCTGTTGGCCGTAATAACAATTTTAATTGTTTAATTGTTTATAACAAATGAACCGCGCGTGAAATCATGTTCACTCCTGTTGGAGATGTTAGCTTATGCTCCCAGCTCTAATTCATGTTCGGTGGTCATTGATGCACCTAGCCTGCAAGTCGAAATAATGGCATTTGTTTATAATTTCATTAAACAAATTCTATTATATCTCGTTCTACTGGGCCGATTTTAATCAACGACGTCTCAAAAGACAGGGAAACCAATGAGCTACACGATAAAAAATACCCCGTTGCTCTACCTATATGGTGTTGGCCGTAATAACAATTTTAATTGTTTAATTGTTTGTAACACATGAACCGCGCGTGGAATCATGCTCACACATGTTGGAGATGGTAGCTTATGCTCCTAGCTTTAATTTGTGTCCTGTGGTCATTGATGCACCTAGCCTGCAAGTCGAAATAATGGCATTTGTTTATAATTTCTTTAAGCAAATTCAATTATCTTGCCTTTCACTAGGCCGATGGTGGACAACTTGAATTAGTGATTCAAGGAACAATGTCTTTCTAGTTTAGTGACGTGTTAATGAATTCAATTGCGGCAAAGCAAAAGCAGCTTTAAAATAGTTTAGTTTCAATGGCTATGATAGATAGCGTTAACATTGTTTTCTATAATCTGTTGGTAACGTTGTTAGGTACACGGAAATGGTATGGTGTTCTCGGAAATTGGGACCGAATAAATACCTTAGCTGATTTGCCTATTCCTATATTTCATCGGTGCATAAGTAGCATAAGGTGATTTGGCTATTTATATCTCTCGTCCGTGATGAGAAAGAAAAGTACATAAAATGTTAGGTCTATTCTATATCTCGTCTGCGGTAGTACGTTATGAACGCCGTCAGAGACGTTGCACGCCCTACCAATATCTCCGTGTTTGTATCTGGTTTAAAAAGATTGTCACACTTCACAGTTTATTTTATTTATGGACAGTGGTCGAAACGTAGTGTCGGCACGTCTAAAGCTGATTCACTCGATTGTTTACAGGAATGAGGATTAAAAATAATACTTTATAGCGTTACGTATTTTTACTTGGTGAACAGGATTAATAATCAGTTTATAAGTATGGGATGTTGTTACAGTTTGTGTAAAGAGGACGGCGGACCGCAGGTAATGTTGATTAAATGCAATTATTTTAATCGTGCTTATTGTTTTGAAACCTTAATTTATCGCATAACATTAGATATGGTTTTAAGGGGTACATACGCTCCTATCGCTATTCCGCCTTTTCGCGCAGTAGAAATTCACGATAACCACTTTTTATGCGATTTACGTTTATAAAAACTGAATAAATTTTGATATTTCAATAGAATTTTAATATAATTGTTAATTTAATGTTCTATTAAATTTCTTCGATTATGTGTTTTTATAGGGCGGAGAAGTAAACGAAAGGACACACTTGTTGGTCGATCCTGTCAGTAATAATACAAATATACCAAGGGTACACAGGTATGTTATTATGTTTCTTATGTATGTATATATTTCTTTTATTATAGTGCTGAATGAATTTGGCTAAAGCTTCTTCATTTCATTTTGTTTCAGTGATGATTATGTTAACCAATATGATAGCTCAGCGCTCAAGAAAACAGATGAACAGAGTGCATTAAATAGAATTTTACATGAAACAGCTGCGTAAGTGTGCAGCTGATTTCCTCTTTTGGCTTTTTTATTTTATGTTGCATTTCTATAAGTGTCTCTTTTATTTCCAATAGAATACAAGTTATGGACAGATTATTGTATTAAGTTCTTTCATTTCAGTAATGTAATAGATGTTGGGGCATTAGATTCACATAATTTGGAGCAGCACGAATACATGGATAGATCACGTGCATATTCCAAACGTATAGAGGGTGGAGGAATTAAAGTCCCTGATAGCACGTGCTGTTTACTTAAAGATATTCCTGCTCCAGAAAAAATATTAGCAGCAGATCCACTTGCTGCTGGAGATCATGGGCTGGTAAAAATATATACACCTATGTGTTACAGAAAATTGTATTACTTATTAAATGTTTTCAATGTATCTTAAATGATTATTGGACATTTTATTTTGCAGATTACAGAAATGCTCAATAAGGCTGTGGCAGCATTAGAAGATGTAAAGGTTGAACACAAGGAGGATTTAGTTGTTCCTTTCTTATCGTGATCTTTCAGCATATCCTCATCAGGACCGTATCTTGTTTAAGTGAAATCATTATATATTACATGACACTAAAAGAACATACATCTTTCTAAAATCAATTTTCAATAAGTTAATGTAAGTCTGAATTTACTTGGACATAAATGTCGATCGAGCATTATTATAATGGTGTATTATAGACAAAAGTTCAGGTACTATTTCTTACTATCATGTTAAAAACGGCTTGACATTTTTTGAGTAAAAAAAAAATTGTTTCAAGAATGTTACAAGTTAAGGAAACTCTAGATGAGCAGTTTCTAATGAAAGAACTGAACTTGGTAGAGCGCTTTTCCATAATTTATATATACAATACTGTAAAAAGTGTACTGCAAAAAGTATTAATCTTCACTGAAGTGTACATTGGAAAACAACACAAAAAGGCTATTTTCTCGTAATTTAATAAATACAATCGCAATTATAACTTTCCACAATCATATGTTGCTTGCAGAATTACGTTTACGTTGAACCAACAAATAATATTTTCAGCATTGTACCAGCACTCTCGAATAATTGATTAATTTCTTTAGTCGCGACATTTTGCACGCTTTAACAATTTTTAAACGTGATAGAGAAAATGGTTAACGATTAATATCTCAATCAAAATTGAGGTACTTCTCATGAATTATATTAAATTGTATATTTCAATAGGGAATGCACATTTTTATCCATTTTATATTCACGTTACAGGAATATATTTTTATAATGTCAAGGGCAAACGTAAATTCATAATTCAGACGTACATTTGTGATATTTATACAAATTAGTTCTATTATTAACGTTATACTATTTAATATACCGATTTCTCACACATACTTTGTTTGAAATTTGTTTATTAGCCAAATTTGTTAATTGTATATTTTTCTAAAAATTATAGCAACTGTTTCGCAATTATCTCCAATTTACCTACACACAATAAATACGGAATAAGGCATCAAATCCTACATTATTTTGCGAATAGGAAACAGTTAAATAAAAGTAATTGTGATTAGCAATAAATAATGGCTAAACGTTATAAGAACTACATTGTTATATTATTAATTAGAGCTTATTGCAATTGTAAAAACGAGCTAATTTGTTATCAAAACTATACATAAATATTTAAACATGAACAGTATTTGTCTGGTTTTTTACTTCGCACAACATACTATAATAACATTTGCTTTTTAATTATTAGATAATACTCAAATACCTCTGCACGTTATAAACAAACACGATCTTTTCAATTATTAAATATACAATAGACAAGAAATAACAAGATTACGACAATCATAAATACATGTATAAAATCTCCCAAAACAATGTCCACTTTTTCCTATAATTCTAAAGGCAAAACTTGATACATTGATTGTTTCAATAATTTTGCGCATTTTATTTAATGCTCAAGCATCAAAACTACCCCTACATCGTGGATAGTATACAATTAAATCGATGTAAAAGCTAGCGGGAAATAAGCTGTTAAGAACGCGCGAAGTTTGACGGGAGCGCGGGAAATACGTGGTGGGGATAAGTCAAGCCAGTAGATTGGTTAGGCGGGCCGTGGCGCGGAGGGGCATCGACCGGTCTGGCATCGGGCTGCTATCGGACTGGCAGGTCCCCCCGTTCAGTGCCACCAATACACAAGAGCCGAGGACTCTCTATCGCCGACCATTGGTCCTCAATTTGCCGACCAATCATTGGGAAAGTGCCCACGAAAATATCCAATGTAAGTCCACAAATTATCAAACATCAACGGGGTACGCGGTACGACCGCGCACGGTTGTACGATTAACTGTGTTTTCATTTCGTGATCTCCTCTAACTGCGAATCCGTGTCTTCTCGCGCTTGAAAAAGTCTTTCTGCACGGCCATGTTTGTCGAGACGAGCGTTTCTTACCTGAAATCCGCGTCGTTCCATGGGGAGTATATCGCGTTCGGAGTACTATCCAGTCGACCTGGTCTAAGCTTCGTGTACCCGCGTGCACGGCGTATTATAAGGGCCGCGAAGATACGAGGTTAATCATGCCACCGTGGAAAGATGCAATATCCATCAGAAGCGATTTGTACACGACAGAAGGTGATGATTGCCGCCTGGCCTCAATTCTCTTCTACATATCTTAACGTCCTGCACGTGGGCATCGGGCCTCAATGTGCTCGCCACGTTGGCGATCTTTATCATTCATCGACGCGTGAATTGCGTCTAATAGAATTACGGAGTCCTTCGAGACTCTTAACCTTTCGATGCTCTCCCCATTTATTTATCTATGTATATCCTACACGATTTTACGTGTATACATAAATTCGTTCTTGTGCACGTACATACCTATTTGATATTTATGTTCCGTGATAAATTCTTTTTCTCCAGTGCATTTGCTATGTATTTTATTTTACGTGAATTCTTTTCTTTTTTAATACTCTCGTATATATTACTTCTTTTCATCATATGATCAATGTGTTCCTTTAGTAATCGGAGGCAATTACAATGGAGCAGCTGGGAGAAGGACAGGCGGTTGTGGTCGGGAGCACAGGAGGAACGGTTCAGGTCGTTCAGATGGGCCAGGGTGGTCAAGCAATGATGTTGCCACAAGCTATACAAGTGGCAGCTCCAAATGGACAGATACAAGTTGTTCCAGTGTCTAGTTTAACTAGTACGGGGCAACAAATTGTCATTCAACAGCCACAAACGCCGCAGATAATTCAAACTCCAGATGGACAAACGTATATTTATCAGCCAGTTCAATTGGAAGGTCAAGTACAACAAGCACAACCCACAGGTAAAGAAAGGCGTATACCTTGCACGAAGATTTAATCTGTAAAAGTCATGCTTCAATTTTATTTTTGTGTGTAGTAATCAATATCAATGGGAATCTTATGCAAATCGCTGGTACAACATCGCAGGCGACAACAACAGCGGCAACCACAACACCAGTGCAGCCTCTAGCAAGTCCTACAGCAACAGCATCTCAGGCAGGAAATGTTGTCATGGTGATTACTGTTAATGTCTCTTTCACTTACATAGTCTGTGTACACATTATACTGACTTGTAGTGACCACAGAGCAACATTATGGGCAACAAAATACCTTCTAATTAAAGTATCTTAGTTTCAACCCTTTGCTATCTGAGTCGCTCCTATAATGGAATCGGTTACACCCGCAAAGGAATGTTGCTTGCCAGATGGTTTAATCATACTCAATCATGGCTGTGCTTTAAATAAACAACAAATAAATACGATTCACAACAAAAAGGGAACACAGCTAGGAGTGTCCTGGCTTGGAGTTGCAAAAGGGTTAAACATAAGTATTTTGTGTATAATTGAGATATATGATACGCTTTAGATGGTGCCAGGAAATAGCGGACAGACGCAATTTCAGAGGGTAGCATTGCCCAATGCAGAAGTCTTTGAGGAAGAACCTTTGTATGTAAACGCTAAACAATACAGGCGTATATTGAAACGTCGTCAGGCTCGAGCGAAATTAGAAGCAGAAGGAAAAATACCTAAGGAAAGACCAGTAAGTTCACCTTCTATTATTTACTCAAGAGCAGTGATGAGCAACGTTTGGCTCGCAGTGGGCGAAACAGTTGAAAGCTACTACTTTACGCGGGCCGCAATATTAAATACTCAAATATATTAATCAAACAATTTAATTTAAGACGCAAATAAGCCATTTCTTATTTGATTTATAGCAAAATTGCCTTCTGTTTTTTTAACATATACATACTAATATACAATACATTTTATAGTGTAAAGGGGTATACCTCTACATATTTTTTTAATTAAATGGAGTTAATTAATTACTGAAATTTAATTAAATGAAATAATATCCCTGATTTTGTTCGTATTGTCAATATTAGGATACGATATTAGATTTTAACTTTTGGCCAAACGTTGTTCAAAAATCACGCGTGGCCCGCGTGTCACTTGTTTTCGCGGGCCGCACGTCTGTGGCCGGAGGGCCAATGTGGCCCGCGGGCCGCAGTTTGCTCATCACTGCTCAAGAGTATATGATTTTTATTATACAGGATGATCCACTCACTAATGGACGCAAAGATAGTGACGCCAAACGGTACTCCGTTTCGACGGTATGTGTAGTCTATCGAAGGGACGATTTTGACTCCTTTTGTCCACAGTGAAGTTTGGTCTACAGATAACGTATATCAAGGGGGGAATTAGTAGCGACCTATTTGGCGACACTCTCTTTCTGTTCAACTACCTCGTGCTTGGTACAATAAATTTATGATTTTCGATAGAAATACCTTCACGAATCTCGCCACCGTCATGCAATGAACAGAATTCGAGGGGAAGGTGGACGTTTTCATTCCGGCCAAGTAAAGAAGCGAAAGTATGTTTTTATATGTTACTATATACGGACAAATGTTTCTTTTTGAAAAAAAGCAAACACAGTGTCTCATTCAATATTTTCTCATATAAGAGTGTAATGGGTTCCAGTAGAGCAAATGAAAACTCCATGATTACCCAGCACATCACAACTCCGACGAGCACCAATACCGTTCGTACTATAGCAATAGCAGCAGCAAATGTAGGTGTACAGTATCACGACACAGACAACATGGCCTCTACTATCGTTATCGAAGTAAGTATAAATATTGTTTCTTAATAAGAGAATATTGTTTGTAGGATACCGTTAACACATGTTCAAATTCTCTGTTATAGAAACAAGGAATTCCTCTACAGGATATGATCTCTGAGGACAATATTGTTACCTCAAATAATTGCTTAATGTAGATAAATATATAAATTAGATAGGGACACGTGATACATGAAAAGAAGAGAAAGCGTGGCGGTAACGAAAATCCTACATTATATTTATAATTAGTCTTCAAAAGAACTATCTGTAAATAATATTCATCTCGATACGAGATATAGTTGAAGCATAGGTTTTGGGGACATTCTATGAAGGAATCATCAAAAGTTGTACATATTACGAATACAAAAGCGTTCGTGTCTCATATTTTTCTAACTTTTCTTTGTGTGTAGGCTGATAGAGACATGATAATGCTGTTGCATAGTATCACGTCGCGGTATAATGGGAAAATAGATTAGATATTAGATAATTCAATATTAGAACAGTTTGGTTAAAAGAAAAAAGAAAAAAAAGATGTATCACTACCTAGTTATAATTAACTTGAAATATTTTCATGTACATAAGAACAGCTTGCAGTGTAACATATCGAATTTATCATTTCAAGATGTGTAAATTTTTATAGAAATCGTATCGCTACATTCGATCAAGAGACTGAATTATATAATTTATCGTTACGTGCTGGGTACCATTTTTTTTAGATTAGATTTTGTAAATGTATTAATCTTAACTTCCATTACAAATGAGAAACGAACAAAACCACGAGCGTACGTGCACCGACAAGACTATTGTACAATTTTAAGTGCAAGTACAATTAATTTAATCTAATGGGGCGCTTTGTGGCAACTAGTTAATTGTTAAGGATATATTATGAAAGGTTACTCATATTTCAGTGCAGTGGCTTATGTAAATAACACGTTTAATCTTTGCAGTGTTAACTAATTTTGATTCTTGAATGAGGCTACGTAACGAGTAATTTATCTAAAATTAGCGAAAATATTTCTAAATTTATTTTAATAACTACTTCAATTTTATATATACATATACGATAATAGACTTTTGGAAAAAAAATTTGCTATTTTACTTTGATACGTATAAGGACAAGTATAGGCTAATCTTATAGTAATTATTGCAATATTTTTCTTCTTTCGAGATATTATATACTTTGTATATAATTATTATTACAATGACTCATTTCTAAAGCGCTGACTACTAATTCTAGATATTTAGAAGCACAAGTATTGATTTCATTTGTGCCAGAATATTTTTCAACACATTTCACATCGATCCGATTTACAACACCTTTCAGGTGCATAAGAAAATTGAGGTACAAGAAACTAAACAAAAATTTCTCATTCTTATATTATAAATATTTTGTGAAAGGAATCAACAGCAAAGCAGACTTGTAAATAATTGTAAAACTACAAATGTGAGGAGAAAGATTTACATACAATATTTCGTGTGTCCAGCGTGAATGTGAACAATTGTAAATTGAATGTTGAATTGGGTGAGAATAGGAAATAATATATTTGTAAAGTAACTATGTACAAGCAAAACAACACTGGTTGTGTTTTGTAACAACTTACACTTGATGATTTAGTTATTTGCAAAAAACCCTTACCTACGATTCATTGATTTTAATCATTTTCTACTCAACATAATTCAGTTTGTACAAAGCAACGTGAGCCAGCCTTTCAAATTTATAGCATATCTGTAATTCTTTTTTTACAAAATTAAATTACGCTGGATGGAATGACGAGTTTCTTTTGCGCCAAAATTTCGGAGCATTCAGATCGTGGACTATTTGGTCCTCTTGTGTAAATTTTTGGTTCGAATGGTAAAGGTGGACCATGCAAGCATTCTTTTACCACTCGATTTCCGGTAGCTGCTATGGTAGCATCGTATTCTGAATCTCCGGTTCTGCAAACATATATTATAATAAGAATATCAAAATAAATACGACTATTAGCAGTAAAAATTCTTGAATGTTAAGAAAAAATATTAAGAATGCGTTGTTCCTCATACTGTTTATTAAAGAAATTATTAAATTTGGCAAAATATGAAGTTTCACCTTATCCGAAGAATTTCCCTCTCTCTTACAGAAGGTACTAAATTGTCTGGCGGTTTAGCTATTTTATTCGCTTGCAGCAAATCTTTCGTAGCAAATTTCCACGGATTCCTGTAAGATTTTTGTTGAATCGTTTCCGATACCACCCAATCATCCGGCAAATGGACAACCTTGCCTCTTCCGAATATTTTTACTCGCGGCGAATAAACACCTAGTATTATTATATTTTTGCATAACAATAAATGGTACTAAAAAAACGATTCTTCTTTTTTTAAATACTAGAACCTTGAGAAAACCCTGTATGATATATAGTCTCCTTTACTTCGTTTTCTTTTTGTTCAATCAAGTCTTGGTCTGGAATAACTTCCGGTAGATGATTTCTTAGACGTGAATGTTTGTCGCGAATCTGAATATTATAAGAAGAATGATTATAAGCAGCACGTTAAGATAAAAAGTTTAGTAATATATATGTATATAATTGTTGATTTAAATAGTTGTTACTTCTTTACTCTGTTCAAAGTGTCTTGAGGATCCTCCGTTTGTTCGTTTAAAGGGAGAGTAACATTTTTCTGTCGCGTATTCAGATACTTTTTATACGGTCCATTGAAAATATTCAGGGGCGGGGGATAAGCAGGTTGCACTTTGTGTCCCTTTTGCCGTTTTTCAATCACCTTCGCTGGGAAATCCTGTTTATATATCGTTACAAAATCCCGAGTTTCATGTTCCACCTGCAGAAACATTATTATTCTCCTTTCTAAGTATAAATAATATTAAAAAAAATTCTCGCGACGAAGGGGACGATACGAAAAATTAAATTAAAAGGTTAACAAAATTCTAATGTTAGCAATTTCAAGTAAAAGGAGCAAGAAAAAAGAATACAGCTATAAAGTGATTTATTATATTTCAAACAATACATACTTATTATTTTTCAAACGTAATTTACCTCGAACGTTTAATAATATTGTCAATAGTTTAATGCTAATAATAAATATTGAACGTGTTCCTTGCAACCCTTCAACTTTTACTAGAATTTTTTTTTATCTGTGCTATATTAAATAACGTGTGTTGCAACGAGGTTTACATTAATATCCCAGGATAAATCGTGCGGTAAATGTACGGTAACGAAAATTCTGGTGATAATGAACGGGAAACGATGCAAAAGCTAAAGAAAGGTCTCCTTTCGATGTCTAATGATTCTCCGATTTCTCACGGCTCATTACGGAGACGATATAACAAGAAGTGAGGCACGGCACCCTTGTGTATTATAAACGCCAATTAGGATGGAACATCGAATTTCCCTGTTATAGGTGTGTCCATGTTGATGCGCCTCGCCTACGTTTTCTTACTCTTTTTCCGCTCGTTTTTTTTTCTCTTCTGGATATTTAAGGAGGATACAAGAAATAGACATCCGTGTCTCAATTTAACGCAATAACTTTTCTATATGCCCACCGCTCTGCGAACTATGTATACAAAATTTAACTTTACAAGTTGAAATAAAGAATTATATAATAGCAATAATAATATATTTTTTCGTCGCTGTAATTATTATTCATCGTTAAATATATTAAGTACTACTTGTTATTCAATTTTCCATTGAATAACTATTGAAAAATATTTATTTTCAAGGAAATGTATTGCATTCAATATTATGTATCACAAAATAATCAAACAGTCGCCTTTGATTCATTCCGTGGAAACAGCGAGCCAATTTTGTGGCTGTAAAATTGAATGGGCGCAATTAAAATTTTACACCGTGGCTGATCTCATTGCGCGAAATTGGTTGGCCACCGAAATATCTCTCTGTTATAGTTCATCAGTCAGGAGAAGCAATTTGTACCTTATATCCTTCAACCTCTCTTGCTATACGCTATCGCCCACACACGTCTTTCGAACCCTTCGCGAAAGACAAATGTGGCCACTTCATTGTTCGCGTCCTCGCTCCTATTTTTCGACACTTTATTTTTGTCTTCGTTCACGAATCGAAAACCAAAAAGGAAACAGGTTTACTCTACCTTTTTACGAAGTCCTCTAGGAAGTCACCTTCGGTGTCCCTGTCACGCAGAATTTCTAAGATTGACTTAGAATGAATGCCGAATGGATGTGAGTAATGACGTTCATTAATTGAGGATCATGAGAGTAGGGACGGGGAAAAGGCAAACAAGTAAATGATGAGTTTCTGTTTTGGGAAATTATATGATGCACTCTCGAAAAACGTGTTTAGGCTATTCGAACAGCAGTTCGAATATTTGTATTTAAAATTAAGCTCAGAATTAAATTTTATGTTTTGGAAAATTGTTAACCTTGGACCATTTTAGAAAAAAACTGTGGACCATTTTAGAACATATTAAATTATCATTCGAAACAGATGCTCTCGGAACGTAAATAATGTAAATTATAAAGTAATCAAAGAATTCAATTCCATTTGTAGGACGAGCGAAAACTTTTTGAGAATTGCACAGTTAAATTAATTCCACGTTCTGGAAATTCAATCGGAACAGCGAATTTAAATAAACGAGTAATTTTATTGTTTTCAACGCGGTGAAGTATAAAAAGAATGCAGAGGAACGAAACAATTTAAACAGGATGAGTCAAGGCCGAGTCTCTTCTCCACGATAAACAAATTTGTATTAGCTGCGCATTCATACTTTAATAATTCGTACTCTTGCAGTTTCTATTAGTTTTATCGCGCCACAAAGAGACAATTAAAAAGCCGCCTACACAAGTGTGTTATGGGTCGATATTAGAGTGAAAGTCATTTTTAGAATACAGTCCCAATTGTTCCCATTACAATAGCCCCGAGAAACAAACAGATCGAACAACTTTCTCGGAATTGGTGCAAAATATAATTGGCAATTAACGTTTGCGTTATTTCCACGGATGACGCAAATTCCGTGACGTATCCAACGCATATTAATAACCTACCGCAGAATATTTTTATCAAATGGTGCTTCTTTAAATCCTAACGAATTCGCCGAGCTCCTCGAATAATCGACATACAGTGGAAGGGAAAAAGTCTAGTACGAGAGAGCACTGTATTTTGGTTTTCCGAAAATTTTCGATACACGTATAATTTTAAAGTGATAGTAATAGTAATTCTGAATTAAAATATAAAATGTAAATTTTCATTGCAATGCTCCTTTGCAAATTTTTTTTTGTTTCAATTCAGTTAATAATAATATATGGATAGGAAAAATGTGTTGTTCAATTACATTTCTGTTTTTCTCGAATATTATAACAAGACCACGTGCGCAAAACGAGGTAAAAATAATTTTCCATTGTACGGATGAATATACGCGGAAAAACAGCGGGTAAGCTGAAAATATCGTCTCTGATCCTTGCTGGTAATGTCCAATGCACCACTATTTCGCGTGAAAGAAAGATTAATGTTTCGTAACAAGCTGCCAGCTTATTAAAAAAAAAGCGGCTGATAATAGCGATCCCATAATTGAACATCTAGTTTGAATGATATATTATCAGGGTTAATGAATGAATGAGAAATGAATACCTGCATTTCCACTAGCTATATATACTCGTCCACGTTTTTTTGACAAACGTGACAGACAGTCACGTGGATTTTCTAGCGCATGCAAACGTGAACAGTATACTAATAAATAATATTTTAATTATAACAGCAAACACATATAATTCTATCCTTTTCGAATCCAAATAGAGAAACGCTGTCAAGAATAATAAAACAAAAATAAAAATATAGGAGCAAAGGAAAAGATGAAATTTTCAAGTTGTTTATAATTGGAAATTAATCTATCCGATTATTTAATCAAATCAAGAGGTCGTTCGAACAATCCCCTAATATACTGCCACATATTATTTCATTCAAACTTCAACACTCCTACCTTTACTCGCAGGACAGACACTTAAAATAATTCTCGTTCCCTCGTCCTTCCCCAATCTATTCGAAATTCAAAAACCATCCCATCCGATCACCTACGTTCCACCGCACCCCGAAGCAACGCTGAAAACATCCCCGAGAAATCGAGCATCTCAGCGAAGCCCAACGAGTACATCGTAAAACCTCTTATCTAAGTTACCCAAAAATGTCTACCGCCCGAAATCGCCAATAAAAACCTCCGAAAAAGAAAATATTTTCACCCTTCAAAGACACCGTCTTGAAATACCGTCCTTACGTCGTACGAGACGGTATTGGCTTCGAGAGGGAGTAGCTGCCGTTTCGCAACGATTCAAAATAACCCGTGTGGAAAACGTGACGGAAACGTAAATCGTATTAACGGGCCACAGAATCGGCCGATAGGCACACAGCGAGGGTACCAGTTGCTTCGCAACCAGTTGCTCGTTCCAAGGGTGGCGGCCGCCCTCTACGATTGCGTCGCATCGTCTCAGAACGAATCGACCCCCTCCAGATTGATCGTAAAGCAACGGGAACAGCGTTATCCAGACACCGCGGAACGATCGTGGAACCACGCTGAAGTCTTATCCGCGGTCTCACCCTCCGCAAACGAGATCCTCGTGGGGGCGAGATCGCCACGCCTCCCTTGTCTATATAAGCTACCGGTCCGGCGTGGAAACCTCACTTGCACCCCAGCGACGGTCAGCAACATCCACGGGGAGTATTCCGGTCTGGAAGTCGCTTTTGAGTAAGACCGAGAGTAACGAGTATTGTTTGATTCGTCTTATCAGAGTAAGGGAAGGAAGAGATGAAGTTCAGTTTGGTGTGGTTGTTCTGCTTGTTGGTCGTCCTTGCAGATAGGGCTCGCGGCAGCCCTTACATCGACGATGGTGAGTAATTAATGGAACTTTTGTTGAAGTTTTTAACTTTCTTATTATTGTTACTATTGGTGTTCATGTGCGAGCGTATGCTTGTGTCTTGGGTTTTTTGGCGGATGCGAGGATGAGATATTGTGAATGGTATTGGAAGTGGAAGGTCGGGTGGTTTGCTCTTTTTGCGAAGGCCAGCTAGAGTGGGGGTTGAGGCAGTAAAAATGTAATGGTGGTGGTTGATTGTCATTTATGGGAAATGGATGAAGATGGATAAGGCGAAGATGTCTTATATTCTTTTCATACTTTGCAGTATTGCATGTTACTGCTTGGATATTGTTCTAAAAAGTTGTCCAGGTAATTAGTTGTAAAAGTATATTGGCGAAAAGGTATTGTTGGTTTAATCAGGGTTAAATTTGTATTCCGATATTGAATAATTAAAAGCAGGATCTTTTTAAACGTTGGAGAGAAGTGGGTGTGTGTGGTTTGTTTGGTAATGGAAACACTGAATTGTTCTGTTTAATTGTGTTCTTATGGCATCAGACGCGGGATATAATTAACTGATGTACAAGTTCTAAAATGGAAACGAAGAATAATGCCGCCTATTTTTAGAGCCACGTTCGATTTTCCATTCATATTTAACGCCTTTCAGAATATCAAACGCGTTTGAACGGTGCGTTTCGAAGTGATACAATTGACGTGCATTAATCACGGATAAAGTCCACGTTTATAATAGCAGTAATAATTGTACACAAGTTGACGAAGATTGTGGACACGAAATAATTATAGTACAGTTTTCACGTTTACGTTTTAGTAGAATTCATTACATTTTAATGTAATACATCTGCGTTGATTCTTTCATATTCAAAAAATATATTAATTAATTATAGAACGTCTCTTACATGCACGCGTATAAACAAAACTGTATACTGCACATGATATGTGGGTTGGTATTCGAAGTATGGAAAGACGAAAACTTTTTCAGCATTTTTAAATATTCGAAATGCTGCCCACATATGTGCATTTATAAATATTGCTGCATTGGAAAAAAGTCCAGTTATGCATTATACACGTTTAAATTCAATTACACAGCTAAATAAACTATCGCATCGTGCAGAGTTTCAAAATTCACGCAATGTCTAAACGCAGAAATGTGGCGTTCCTCGTTGCGGATTGCGCCAAGTAGTATAAGGCCGTACGTGGTCAGACGTTTAGCAATCGGAACTGTTGCGTCGAAACGTTCGCCAAAATAGCAATCACTGTTACTCGCTGCGGTATTTCTCGAGAGAACATATGTTGAAACGAAACACTGCAACTGACGTGACATTTTGGATTCTTTATTTTCGCAAATGCGTAGAATATTAGTCGTCCTGAAATTCTGCTTTTCATCTATAATACACTTCCATTTTTCGCTACTTCGAAATGATTAAACAAATTTGCTTAAAATCTTTTAACATTTAGAAGCTTGGAGTAACTAATGATTATGATTTTTTCAACGTGAAATCAAAGTGTAGAATGGTTACGCTTCAATTGTTGATACTTAAATTAAATTTCAGTTGGAAATTATTTTTAAACAGAATGTTTCGATAAGAATAATTTGTAAGTTAAGTTAACGTTGTTAGTTGTGACATTTAATCGGCATGAACAACACGGCGTGCGTTACGCAAGAATCGTGAAATGAAAAGGGAATTAAATCAACGTCACACTATCAATCTTGCGCGACGCTTTAATTAAACGGTCGTTTAATTAATTTCGATGGCTTCGTTAAGATGTATCGAAGTTTCGTAACTCGAAACATCTCATGGTATTTAACGTCGAGTGTACTCTTCTAACTCGTGCGGTTAATTTCCATGTTGAAGAATTTAACGTGAGTTTATACGATGTTTATTGAAAAATGTGTTTTCTGATATATTGGAGATTCCCGTGTAATGAACACATATTTTCTCCGAAAGTTCAGCTTTTATTTACCACAGTTATGAAGTAATCATAATTTAATATCCGATACATATACCGGAGAAATTTACAATTTTACATTTTATTTTTGTTGTTAGTTTCCGGGAAAAATAATAATTTCATATCGATTGTCAATAAATTTAATTCCCAAAATGAAATTTCCAAACTGAACTAAAAATTAAGTAAAAAAGTTGAGCTCAAATAATATCAACTAGTTTTCCCATGACAGCACGACAGATTACTTTAATCCCGAGGGCTGTTGATACGAGTACAGGCGATTAAGGAAATGAAAGAAGAAGGATAACGAATTGTCATTGCGTGCTCGCTTAAGACGGCGTGCAATCTGCTCCGTGAAATCCTGACCGGATTTATCTCTGATAAATAAATGAATTCCCCTTTGGTGGATTGATACCTTGCACTGCTGTTCTTTTCGAATTGTAATTCAGGAGCACCGATTTTAGCTTTCAATCAAAGGCTTACGTTGGAAACCGAAACACTGATTGGAATTCTATGGGATACCATGGGAGCTCTGGTGGAATTTTAATGGTTTAGTTTAAAGTGAAGGTGTTTGAATTCGATTTATCCGTTCTTGGTCGTGCCCGGATTTCTCTTTAAAGTGTAAACATTATTGTTTATTCTATTTGTGGTAATAAAGAAAATGGTTCTGCTAGAGAAATATATGTTAATTTTATTCTCTATAAACTTTTGGAAAAGAAATCATAACTAACCGTGGCATAAATTATGCGAACATAAAATAATGTTTTACAGCTATGGTAATATTTTACTTTCTAGAGGAACGTGATGGAAAATGAAATTGTGTTAAGAACTTTGTAGACTTCGTATTTTCTCTGCCAAGGCCCGCTCGTGTACGTGATGAGCTTTTGAAAACATTCATCAAACCGGACTCATCAAAGAAACGTTTCACCGTGCATACTTTATATCTCGCCTCCGAATTTGCATTGCAATTAAATGCAACATGTATTTCTATAACAGAAACTATTCCGCTTTTCTAGACTTTTCATATAATAGAAATTCTCAATAAAAATAATGCTTTAAATGAAACAATTGATGCAAACAATACTTTGACTTTCTATCCATACATTTATATATTCTTTCCTTAATTTTCTGCGCGCAGTACAATCTACGGGTTTCAAGAATTCCCTCTCAATGCATAATATGCCTTTCAGCAGTGCCACAGTAACTTTTTCAACAATTTTTCAGCATTTTTATGGAATATCAACTCCAAGCATCATAGGCGACCGTGACAACTAAGTGTAGTCTGTGAAAGGGTTTTACTGGAGTTTCACTCTTCTATTTTTATTGCTTTCCGATTCGCGACGCAGTCTACCCTTTTACGAACTCTGATAATGGATGCCACGTTTGCTCGACCTGTGTAGTTATACGATAGGTTTCATTCGGAAAGTGGTTGTTTGAATGACACCTTTTGATAGTCTTGGTAACAATAATGTTACCAAGTAACTCTTTTAAGTGTCTACTCTTCCATTGATTTCGTTCACTGTTACTATGTTGTTGTAGGTATTTGTTTGTCTTTATTTGGTGACGTTTTATTGACTTTCATTGTGTAGGTACGGGTGGATGAAAGTGTTTGTAATGTTACAGGTTTGAGGAAGTAGTAATGAATAATTTTTGTAAATATCTGTTCGTGGAATTCTATTGAATTTTTATTTGTCAATTCATGTTTTTTATTCCCTTTTGGTATATCCTTCAATTAAGATGTGAAATTACGATTCGAAATGTTCTCTCACTACTTTGGTTTATTAGCAGGGTGTCTTTCATTGTCTGTTACAGAGGAAGATTCACTGCAGTTAGCGGATACGGATTATTCGGACAATGCACTGGAGAATCTAATGCGAGCAGCTCAACAAAAGTGAGTATTTATTATTTCCTTATATTGATGTTTCACCCTACCCACTTTATTTTGTTATAAATTAATTTGATTCTATAATTCTATAGTTCTATAGTTTTCTATTATACATACATTGTTGCATTTTTTCTACTATCTATTATTACACTTTCCATAGGATAAAACGAAGACCCTAAAATATCTAAAATGTGATTCACAAAATCAATCTACGTATTTTCAATTTCTTTCTGTTATTCAATTGTTATTCAAGACAGGGTATACAAAATAATAACTGGAATGCTAGCCCCTATTTTGGTTCAATTTGTATCAAACACAGAATTTTATTATTAATCTTTTTCTTGCTATTTTACATCCCTCCTTTTCCATCTCGATGTCTCGATGTCTCTGCAAGATATTATCCTGATACTCCTAATCTCGAGTAGACGTACCTCGTTGATCTACCTGTTTAGGCGGGCCTGCATAAGAAGGGGTGGAAATTGCGATCACCGGCCGAAAGACTGCTGCTACAGCTCCAGTTGCAGATGCAATTTGTGGGGCTCAAATTGCCAGTGTCAACGAATGGGTCTCTTCCAGAAATGGGGCTAGAAGTCCCGTTCCTCGTCTTCCCCTTTCTTTCGGCAAGAACGTTCCTCCTTCTAGCACGCGACAATTATTATTTATAACACCGCGCGAGCCGTTATAATTTTCATGATTTCATTGTATTTATCGAGTACAGATTTTCTCTTAGTCACTTTATGATCACACGAGGCTCAAGCCGAATGTATTTTTTTGTATGAATCCCCAGCACTATCTGTATTAGCGGTCTAAAATTGTGCACACTACAGATAGATTTAGATAGAACTTAATTTGCTACGAGTGATCGATGAAATTGTAATTATTGAGGCATTTGTTGGTGGAAAAGCGAACTTTAGAATGTATGCGTTTCACAGAGGGCGAATTTTATACTGTATTTTTCTTCGTTCCTTTTCTTTTCTTACTTGGTTCTTTCTGTTAGCCACGGGGTTGTCCATCGAATGGGGCATTTTTTGTTTCCTGTTCTTCTTTGCGAGGAACTTCTCGTATCTACCTTCCTTGTGTATAATACTCGAATAACGAATTTGTTCCCGAAAGATTGTTTTATATTCTTCATGCATTTAGTTCAATTTACATTACGTATTGGTACTTTTCTTTTTATTATTCTATATTTTTTATTTAGTATAACTTAATGGGATTGGTGTATCTGGTTCGTTAGTTTCGACGTTTATTTCCTTTATATTAAGATCTACTTCGAGGCCCTGCGCAATATATCCGACGGTAAGCAAAGGAAAACCCCATTAAAGCGTAGCGCCGAAGCAAGGAAATAAAATTAAACCAAGCATTCACAACTCTCCCCGATGTTCGCATTATTTTGTTGTAAAAAGACGATAGAGATTACCGAGAAGCGTGTAAAAGAGGAATACGAAGCGGTCTATATGTTAAGGAAACTAATTCTTCCTATGTAACGACGATAATAAGTTTAAAACTAACGATACACACAATATAATTGTAAGTGACTTGAAAAGAAAAGAAAATATTTGAAGCAAAGAAATAAGCGTTTTAAATTGATACTCATTTCCGTTTTTTTATTCGCTTTCAGTTATTCGCTGTCCATTAATTATTTTCCAGCGTAACGTTAATAAGTAATTGAAAAGGACGGTGCAAGCGAAAAGATTAGCAAATGCGGATTCTTGCTTCACGATAGATCGGCACTGCAAAATTTGTTCTTGAGCCTTTGATACTTTTATCTTGCCGCTGAATACTTATCGCGCGCTCGAGAATCGTGTCTGTCATCGATTCAATAATAATTCTTACAATTTGCCCAAAATTGTTAACCATTAATTGTGGACATATTTTAATCAGACTCGATTCTCGGACGCTTCGGATCGTCATCTCCATCGAATGAGCGATAAGAACATTGATAATTCGACAATTGAAAATAATTTAAACAAAATCCTATGGATACACTGCCCTCTGATTGGTGTTTCCTCTAGCCACTTTTTCCAATCAGACGTCAGTATCCCTCCGTTTATGGCTCTCGAGGATGATCACGAATGAAAAATATTTAATATCGATTCCGGAGGAAACGAGAAGAATTTCTCCTACTTAAATCTTACACATACGTGTATGCATATTAATTATAAATGAACAAATACAATAATTGATGTTGTCGTATCATATCGAAAGGTGGATGTACATGTACCGATATACTATATTGAAATATAATATATGATATATATTATATACGTAACGGCAAAATAATTTTATCGCCCCAATTTCTCTTTCCATTTTCCTCTTACATGAATATTTTGACCTTTTCGTTTGTCTAATTAAAATTTATTACTCTGTTAAATCTATTCTTATAACGGAATGTAGGTATATAATATTCAACGAACTCTGCCATATACCCCCGGCAATGTAAATGAAGAATTCAGATAAAAACAGCCATTAGTTGAACATGGTGGCACAAAGCCACGATGCGAGGGAAGAGTTCAATTCGTAGGACACGAGTGTCAGCGTAAAGGGACACGATGAGCTGTCCAGAGTGGGCTGGCCACGAGTCGAAACTCGGCCAGATCGCGAAACAAAGTGAACGAGACGTTGTCTCGAACCTCTCTTGAAACGATTTAAACGAAGACGATGCGGTACCGGAGGAGCGACTGGGTCGAGTAACTGGATCGTGACGTACGTTCGACTTCTATCTCGATGTACTTGCGAAATATCGTCGCGTAGGATCCGCGTCCTCGAAACGAGGAAGTCAAGCTTGCCCATCGAACACGAATCGGCCAGATCCCGATCTTTCCCTCGTTCTTGCACGAGGTTCGAGTAGTAGGAGAAGGTTAACTCGTTTAACCTCGAGGAAACATGACGACCTATGGTCCAACAGTGGATGCACGTAGCGAATAACATCTCCCCGTGGTAATGAGATTCGTTGGTCAAAAGAGACCTGGGATTTTTTGGGACAACAGAGAGACAATGATCGGAGGAGTTTTGTTGGAGGAACTTGGAATTGTTGGACATGGATTTCATTCACGGATTTTAGTTCTTGGGTGGAATTAAGAATTTAGAAGCTTCAGATACATTGGGGGTGATTTTTATGATTCTATTTGCATTTGTATACGAAGTGTTCCACTCACAGTGAAAATTGGTCACTAAGCAGGCAATTAATTCGGAATATAAAATACATTTTTTTAAGTAGGTCACAAGGGCGATGAATTGTAGCAATGATTACCTGAACATTTGTGCCACCAACTGTGCAACGTCGTTGATGAATTCTTTTGACGGGTCGTGTCACACTTTTCGTCACGCACGTGTTAGCGATTTATTAGCCTCGGGTCAATTGGTTTTTCAGGTCGTGTCGCCTGTTCTAATTGCACCGGCTAGTGTAATCTAGTTAACGAAAATGTGTTCCTTGCGGTGACGAAATAACGAATTAACAGGGTCTTGATTTACCTTTCTAGTGTAATACTAGATGATAATCATATGCGCTAATGTGGGAGAATTAGAGCTGCAATTTTGGTGATTAGGGTGAATGAGTTATCTATATTACCGTGTGCAATTCGGTTCTATAATGATGTCATTGAGTGTATGGTACTATGCGCAGTCAGAAAAAATTCGATACTATAAAATTCTTGTATTCTATATTGCATACTGTATTAGATCGATTAAAATTAATTTTCAATAATGGCTTCATGACAGTGAAAGTACCAATTACAATTAAAAAGGAACACGTTTAGATACTAATTCAATAAACAGAGTAATTACAAAGATTGTTCGTTGCGTCGCAAAAATTTTTGCTGCAAGCGCTAAGAAATTCTAGAATAAAGATTGATTCAGAAAAATATTTATTTCTATCCACTTAGTAGGATAACCCCTTGGTTCAAAATCCTTATGTTCCGTCGATTACAAAATGTTCTCCAGTGAAAGCTAGGGGACATAAGTTTGAAATCGCTGTCACGGAGTTCGATGATACCGGTTCAAGGAGGAACCACAATCTCTGGATCACGTTTTGCACGAGGTTCGAGTTCAACGAACCACGGTTCGATCTCCAACGGAGCTTATCTTTTTCGACGTTCATCCTCAAGGTAGTGAAAGGTCAGAAAGGTTATAGCGAAAGATAAGAAGGGCAAAGGGATCAAATAATTTATAGGTGCCGTTAAATAAGTATGGGGATTAAATGAATTATTTTCGGAAGGTATGCAAAAATCACCTGAGGGTTGGGGAAATGACATGCAAACCAGTGATCGATGATTAAAAATAAATATTTACTATAATCTTGATAAATAATCTTCTGCATAACTTTCGGTACTTTTATTTTACCAATATGGACCGCCACAATGTCCAGCCTTCAATCGCCATCAATCTCGAAAACAACGGAGCTCTGTCGAAACACTTTGTGTCGGTTAATAAACGCGTGGGTGGTTAATTATTTCAAGGAAGAATTCCTCCTGGTGCACAAGAACGACTTTTCGTCGTAATTAGTCACGCTTTGCCGCAAACAGTTTAAATAAATTTCTGTCTTCCTTTTCATCCGTGCGAATACACTTGGACCTATCCAATTCAGCGAACTCGAAATCACGAAGCAGAAATTATAGCAGCACGTGCTCTACAACGCGCTTGTAATAAATTTTTCTGCGTAGACTTCCGGTATCGCGGTTGGATCTTTAATTTGGTCGGAATTTACCCCGCTTTTGTTCCACAGCTGTATCAATTCAAGTCGTCGAAAAAGCTAACAAGCAAAACGAGGGAACTGTGAACAGGAAAACGAAAAGGTCGTACACAGATCTAGCGTAATTTCACGTAGCACACTCGTGGGAAGTTTCAATGCTTCCCCGTGTCCTTATGCTTATGCTTGTCCTTATTTCATTACAAAGATAATTACACTTTAGTACGCTACACTGTTACGATAAATATTATACTGTACGCTAATGTCCATAATATTGCATACATTAAGCACAATAAGTCTAGAATAAACGTCAGTGTCCAGAAAATAGTAAAATTATCTATGGTTGTAATATTGTATAGAAAAATCTTATTACAGAAACGAGTATCGATTAACCATAGCTAGCCGTAATTTGTAAATTAAACAAGTAATCAGAGCACATACAAGCCAGCTACATCGTAATACCATAGGAAAATGAAAGTCCCATGGGGATTATAACATCACAGCGTGGAAAAGAATATCCTGCGGAAATGAAGTACCAAACTTAATATTATCCGCTCCAATATTGTAAACGACTCTCACGATGACTTATTGCTACATCTCAGGATATCCATGTCACGGCAAATACCAAGGGAATCGCAAGTGTCTTAATACCTTCTACGAATAAATTCAACGCGCCGCCGCGGACAATCTCAAACCGAATCCAACATTACCACAAATCACACCCATTGTCGGATTGAATTCCGCAACAAGTTTACGAATAAATCGAGCAGAGCTGCGATCATTGCAATCGCATCCGTCCGACATAATCGTTCGAAGAACACGCTTTTCACCATTAATACTACTCGCCGGAACTCGGCTATCCGATTCCACTGGATTTATCTTCCGCGAATCCGTTCGATCATTATCGGTCGATCGATCGATTCTCCCGCATCGAACACGTGCTACGGGCACCCTGCAGCACCGGTGGTTAACGGTGGTTCGCTTTCGTAGGTTAGACGGCCTCGTAAAATCGCCAGCTTCGATAAATCAACCTTCAACGCGGGGATTCATCGACGCGGATGATGCTTCCACGCTCGTTTGTGGCTGATGCCCGTCCTCGTAACACCCCTGAGGAAGACAGCGACGCGTTTCGTTCGTCTCATCCTCGTGATGTTGCGTAAGTTTAACTATGTGAGAGTGTGGCAAGCAACCTTGAAGAGCCTGGTCCCTGCTGCCTACACCGTGATACTGCTTGGTGAGATCTTCTGGAGAGTAATAAATCGTTCTTTACTTTGCACGGTAGGCCTGTTTTTATTTTAATGGTAGGTAAAGTCGATATTGTATGGAGGAACAAATTTGGGCAAATGTGGAGATCGACGTTTTGGGGAAAATGTACTGTAGAATGATGGAGTAAAACAGGATAGTTTTGTTGGGATTCATTGTAATATTTGAAACGACTCGAGGTGTTTTATTGAGGTTTTAAGTATTGTTAATGCATGATATATTGATAACTGTATATGATTTGGCCAGGTATGAAAAGTATTTGGCAGGCGAGAAATGTTTAATAATTTCGTAGTTATAATATGTGTATCGTAAATGTGGTAATAGACATTGTTATGTAATGTTTGGGTGGGTTGTATATTATTTTATTTTTCCTTGCGATAAACTATACTATTGTAAATTAAATTGAGTTAAATACATAGAGACATCTTTTATATTATCTACGATGACTTTCCATTTGGCAGTGGGAGTGCAATCGATATACAGCAAGTCATGTTGAATGAAAATGAAAAGCAGTTTAAAATCGATGCTATCTACTTGTATAAATTCCATGCGTGAAAAAGGGCAAGGAATTTTTCCGACGATGAAGAACTATCGCGATGAATCGTAGATTTCCGTGCGGCTTTCTACGCTGACTGAAAGCAGGAGGAAGAAAGTCGAGCAAGTGGCTGAGCAAAAGTCTGTACGTTTGAATAGCTGGGAAGGATACAAAAGTTGTCCAACTCTTTTTCATTCATGAATCGGGTGAATGTGGAATGAAGGAGGCGCGAGACGAACATGGGACTTCTATAGTCTTGAAAGGGGGGAAAGTTCGAAACGATCTTGAGCAAGTTTGGAATCAGTTGTGTCCCTTAAAAGCTTTAATACGGTCCCCTTATATTTTATTAGAAATGTCCCGTCATAATTAATAACGAAGATAACAGATATTACTGTTGGATATACCGAGAACGTTTCGTGCGACTAAACAAATGATCATTGTTTGCTCTGACGTAATTATCCGATATTGCTTATCATTTGCTGGCACCGTTTAAGAATTCTCTTGGTAAATAGATTTTCAGTAAGGCTTAAAAAAAAAATAGATACATATAGTTACAGATATGTACATAATTACTAATAAAATGATAAGCTTAAATTTGCAACGCATTCGTAACTTCAACATTATCGTTTAATGAAGTATCTAATAATTTAGAAATATACGTATGCATTCTGTACATTTGTTACGATGATTGCAACTACAGAGATTCATATTTTAAACATATACAGTCTCCACCGCATTGAATATTTGAAACATTCACTGTTTAACGGAATACCAAGAAATATTAATTTGAACTACCGTGCAGATATTTAACTATATGCTTCGAGAAGTTAGATTGACTTGAGGTGCAAGCATTTTTCGTTGGAAGTGTAAGGAGGAAGGTTTAAAGCGATCGCCGATCAATATTGTTACTTTCACGAGGGACGATTGCAGTTCATCGATCGTAAAATAACGCGTTTCGCGTAATGCTTCCACGGGGCAGCAAGTTTATTACTGTGAAACATCGTTGTTACCAAGAAAACCATCATTTCAGCCCGGTTCGAGATTGCATTCCACCACGCCTTCGTCGTGCCGACGAATGGGCGTTATTATTAGTTAATTTGTTGCGAGTTCCCGCTGGATAATCTATAGGGGCTAATAATGTTACAGGGTTTATTTATGGGGAAAATATTAATTAGTTTGCCCGCTGCACACGGTGTACTCTGTGCTGTTATTACGTGCTTATATTAGTTTCTATGGTAGCTTGGATCATCTTATGACCTTTATATTGCTATAAATTTATTTTTGAAAAATATAGAAATGCTACTTAGTTGGAGAATTCTATGTTGATATCGCCAAGTATTCTCGAATAAGTTCGATGTTTAAGTACCGACTGCACACATTTCGCTTGTATTTTACGATGTATGTAACATTTTTTTGTTGAAAATTGTAGGAGTGATATGTTTTTGTGCAAGCATTAATTAATGTATTGATAATTGCGAACACATTATTAGCAGAAGCGGATCGTATTGCTCGTATAATATATGATCATTTTAATTACTGTTAAAGCCGAACGGAAATTCCTTCCAGTACATACTGTGGAGAAAGGGGATCAAGATTATGCTTAGCGCATTAAAGCACTGGCGTTTAAGGTGATGCTCGACTAATGGCCCTGATATTTAATAACGATGCCACCATGTATTTATGTTACTCACGTTAACTTCTTCTAACAGTTCGTGTTACATGCACATAGTTGTGCATTTCCTTTTTATTGTGTGTAAAGCACGATGAATATCAGTGGATTTCCGCTGTCGTAGAGTTATACGTCACACCACCTTTCTATTTATCACTGTTTTCATAATTTCATAATAATTGGGGAACACTTGTAATATATCTTTCATATTTGTCTTTGATAAGACGCGCACAATAAGTGCGAGTCCTTTTGTTTTAATAAAAGAGTGTGTCCCCTCGATCTTAGTATAAAGTACCGGTAACTACAGCATTATTAAAACTTTTATTAAAACACTTTACGCCACCAGCAGACAATATGTAAATATCACGCCGCAGAATCTTCGAGGTCCGGAAACCTTGCTTTTGCCAGAAATCGAATAACTTATGACACCTTCAGTAATCTACATCTAATTAAATTAACATTAATTCTCCAATTATACAGCGGACCAAGAGCCACGAATTATCGGCCTAATCCATTCCTCCGACCGAACGCTCAAGTTGGCCATGGAGAAAAAAGAATGCATACTTGGGGAGCATTTCATTCCAAGAATGCAATTGTAACGGGCATGTACAACGGCGGTATGAAAGCATACGACAGTAATGCAAATGCAAGTGTATAGGGAAGAGGCGAACGAGGGAAAGGGACGTGGCGGTGGAGGAAAAGAGAGAGGCCGAGAAGAAGACGCTGAGTAATGGCTGCGGGTAATGACGAGAGAGAGAGAGGGAGGGAGAAGTCATGACGGTGAGGAGCATTCGAGTCAGCTTGACGGTGCCGGTCGCCTCAGTATGCCGCGCAGCGCGCAGGCTCGCGTACGCGTATTGCTTCTCTCTGTTTTTGTCTCCTTCGCTCTCCTTCCTCCGCTCATTTTCCCTTTCTTTCCCACCCGCTGTCTCCCGCGTACGCATCACGGCTAGAATACGCAAGTACAAACATCTTCTGTCTCGAGGTTTTCGCGTTTACGTGCCGTCCGTCGTTCCGTCGAGAATTTTTGCCAGTGTGTTGGTCACGCGCAGGAGGAAAATCCGGCATCCAACGATAATCAGGTTTCTTCGTCTCTCGCATGTACATAGGTACCGTGTGCATAACGTTCACCGTATACGCGGAACGTGCGCCGGATTCGTTCGAATTTAATCAAGAACCTGTTATCATCGACGCGTGTTAGTGTGCACACAAGCTGGTACGCCGTGACACAGTGACACGGTGCGCGTAAGGATCATAGTGAAAGAGGGTAGTGCCACTCCGCGGAGAAAGGTGCCGCGGAAGAGCGGGAAACTACGATGTACGCGAGCGATTTTGAAATTGTTTGACACATCAAGGGTACAGGATCGAAGGATGGTCTTGGAACGGTGTCTTGATGCAGATAGTTGGAGGTAGCGGCGAGTGGCAGGACGGTTACGAAACGCGTAGAAGGAGACGTGGCACGAAATGAAGCGAGTGTATCCATGTGCGATCAATAACTATAGCACCTCAGTAAATATCAAGCGGTTCGTATTTCCAGCGCGCACGAACCTAGCCAACGGGCTACCTGTCCACCCGTACATCGTACCTTCGTAAACACGATCGAAGAAGCCGTCCAGGAATTTCGACCGACTCGACGGAAAGATATCGTGGACGTTATACTCTATGGTTCGAGTGGCGTGGAAATATTCATAGAATCGAAAATGAAAACGTCGAGATACAACGAAAGTAATATTCCGCCTGTGGTACTCCATTTTGATTTGTTGACAAATCCTAATGACAGGTGGTGGTCGTGATTGTTGATCAACGAGCGCGGAGCGATTCGATCGTTCGATATATCGTGGTTTAAGGGCAAGTCGAGAGTTCACGTATTACCCCCCGGAAGATTCATCCACGGTACACACGAGGGGACAGAAAATTACGAGGAGCGTATGGAGCAACGAAAGAGAGAGAATCCGAGGCGCTTTTATTTTTAGCCAACGCCGGTTCGCGCATCGCAAAAACCGGTTTCCGAGTCTCTGCTTGGGCCGAGCCACGAGGTAAGGTGCGTATACATATACGCGAGAAGGGTTTTAGCTGAAAGGGGAGGAAGTGAGAGGGAGAGACACGCGATATAAAGGTGGAGTACGCTTCTCTCTCGCTCTCTCTCTCTCTGTTGACCGAGAAAGAAAGAAAGAGTGACACGAAACGTGGAATTCGCCTAAGCCGATACACACCTCTCCCTACTTCTCTTCTTTGTTCTCCCCCCACGTACTATCGATTGCGTGCATACACGCGTATATCCGTACTCGACGTGCTACGTGACATCGTACCGGGAGTGTGTATGAGATTCAATTATCGAGTGCGTCGACGGTGCGATGTTAGTCGCCGCTGCAATTAACCGGCTTTGATAGGATGTGTAAGCACACACACACGGATCGCAACAGTATTGTCACTTAATCTTATGAAAGAGTGTGTAAGATGGATGCGAATCGGAGAACAACAGGTGTATAAGAGGGACACGCCGAGTTAGAAGAAAAGAAGGGGAAGTGTTAAATTTGGATTGTTGCGTGGTACACGAGATCAACGAAGACACGAAAACGGCATGAAGAATGGCAACCGATTCGAACAACAGGCAAGGTGTAAGGGCGGTCGCCACGACGACAACCGATCCGCAACGAACCGAAAAGCGCGCCGTCGCAGCGCGAAGTGCCGCCGGTGCTCTGGCGCTCAGTATTCTGGCCGTGGTCCTCCAATCAGCGGCCACCGCGACCCCCACTTGGGGATACTTCACCAATCCTGACGGTGAGTCATGCTTTTGAAATTCTTTTCATCGAGACGCGCGTATTTCCTTCATTCCCGCGCGATGATGCGTCGATTGCGCATGCAATGACTTTCCCGCGGCTGGATCGCCGTGTCGGCACTCGAGTTCACGGTTGTTTTATCGATCGCTTATTGATTTATTTCATTGCCCGTGTCAAGAACAAATCGCGATTCAACCGTTAGGATGAAAGAATTGCGACAATCGTATGCATATGTTTCTAGGAATAATTAGAAGATATTTGATAATCATTGCGGTCTTTAATACTATTCAATTACATCAGAATTGTTCAAAGATGTGTGACACAATTATTTTAAGTTTTATTTAAGACATCCATTGTAGACTATTTAATAAAATATTAATATAGGGGTAAGATGCCCTCAACTAACGTACCATGCCTGTCTATAGAATCGGTCAATGGATATTACATTTAATTAGTACTGTGTCTAATTACTGTAGTGAAGCTACAATCCGGACGTTTAAATATAACGGAGTAACAAGGCAGTTGTCAGCGTTGCGCAAACTAATGCGGTTGCCTCTGTGGTTCCTATTACATAATTTCCGTAGAAGTACTGTGCAACATGACTCTTAATTGCGACTCGATAGTATCGCGTAAAAGGGCGTATCGAGGAAGGTTATAGATACTGAAAGTACTTGCAATGTAATACAGTCTGACGAGTATGCATTTTCATAATATATAAATCGAAACCTTTCTGTACATCTGCTTCCTTATTTAAGTGTTACAAGGACACTTTATAGCAGCTGGGTATAACCTGCCTTTGTACACTAATCAAAAGGTGTATACTTGTGAAGAGCCAAATTTTTCGTAAATAACGTTTACTTTAATTGGTGGAAAGTTTTTACAAACTTTCTATGTACGTATTTCGTATTCTTCGTTTCTCTAATTAAGATACGTCGACCTTCGTACATCTCGACGATAATGATTTTTCTGCCTCCTACAAGTACAGTTCGACCCAATATTCAGACCATAACTTCCTGCACATACAGGCGATTAATTCCACTAGGTAATTTTTACAGCTACAATATGTAGCTTTCATCACTTGTCTTCCCACAACCTGTTCCTGGTGCACTTGAATCGCTTGAGAATTCGAATTGATAGAGCAGCAGAAATATTGCATTAGATACCCCGATAGCAATACATACCTTGAGTCGTGAGACTTGTAGATACGCTCGGAAACGAAGAAATTTAAGGGTTTAACCTTTTTTTTTTCTTTTCCCACTAGTAACACGAGAAATTTTCCCATTTGCACAGTATCCTGTAGATCCTGCAACTTTAGAGAAACTTAAATTGTTTGCAATTCGATGTCTGAAAGTTAGACGGGAACCAGAATATCTCTAGAACTGTGCCCGTACTGTAATTTCATTTCTCGAAGCAGCGAAACAAAGTGTGCTTCGATACTCATTATCAATTATTTTCTTGCGTTCCATGAAACTTCGTGGCATCGTTCAATGCCAGCATGCGGTCGGTTTACGTTGCGCAATGTTCAGCTGAATGCAAAATAAACGCGATTCATTGTTTCGTCCATGTCGCGTGTGGAGTTTATTAATTGCGCGTAACGAGATCCTAACGCAACCTTTCGTAATATAAACGATTCACGAAGTTACGAATTAAATCGTTTGCCATTGCGAATGATTGTGAAATTTAATTACGGAACACCTATGTGCTGCATTCTTGGAACAAGAGACACTATTCGGAGTAAGCAGATTATGTTTCTAACATGTTGCAATAAAAACCATATAGTTGCAGAAATATGCAAAAAAATTAGTTGGTCAAAGCTATTGATCGATTCTTCCGTTGAATACAATAAAATTGAAAGTAAAATAGAATCAAACAATTCTTTAATTCCACTCTATTGCGATAGATTGCTACAATCGTAAAGAAACAATAAACATCTCTGTTTGTCGGCACAATTCTTGATCATACAGTCGATTAAGTAGAACGAACTGATCGTTTGCGTAACCAGCCATACAAATAATCGACGGATAGATAAATATCAACTCCATTGCACTCCTAGGCACGTTTAACAATGCGGTGAAGAGAATAGACGCCAGCAGTCTCTCCTTTTTGCGACGATAGTGAATGTCGATTGCTTAAAAATGTATTCGGAGCACCAATAGATTGATTACTTTCCACGGTCCGCTGTACCTCTGTCCTTTCTTCTTCACTCAGTGGCCTATATTCGTCCCACCCTTAAGCACAGTTGTCAAGGTGCATCAGGGTTGCCCAATCTCACGAGTTGTAGGATATTCGCTTACCGAGCACGAGGTTTACCTGTTGTCTGAAAAAATTCTAGTAAACGTGTACCCTACGCAACCCGCCTATAAAACCTGTACAATACAGCGACACGGTTGTCTGCGCGTATAATGTACAGTTGTGCACGGTACATCGTGCATGCAATTGCGAAAAGATAGGTCGATGTTGCGTTTGATGCGTTCCTTTCATTAAAAAAAAACCTTGGTCAAGCGAAACGCGGCATGGAAAGGTGGACTAGAACGAACGTAAACGATCGTCGAATACATTTGCAAATTGATCAGTGTTATGTTCTAAAAATTTCCACTCGAGTCAATGTTTGTTCGACGATGATTTTCTTTACGAATATTATATATATATCGTTATAATATAATATATCGATCGGCAAATATATTATTGTTAAATGATTAATATGTTGACAATGAAGACTTTTTTAAAAATAATGCAACATTCGTAATAAATTTAAAGATCTTTGTGCGCACACGTACACGCGGATATCGACGTATGCAGCAAGAATGGAAATGGTATGTTTGACCCTAGCAGGTGGTTACTACGATACGCAACACATGGTAAATACTATACCTGTGAGAGGGTAAGGTTGCGACAGGTTTATGTGTGAATGGCTGTAGCAGGTGCGTAACTACTGTTGCGTTTAGTGTTCCTTCGCGAGAATTTCTCGAAAAATTACAATATGTCACGAGCAACTTAAGTTTAAGAAAATTATCATAAATGTCATTTATAATAATTGATCAAAGTTGGTCAGAAAATGCAGATGCCCAATGGGCTCGACTCAAGGGTCGTAGGTCCAGCTAAAAGTTGATCAGAACCTACGATCTTAGGGTTATACCTACTGGACTTCTGTGGCTTCTGACCTTTAATGCAATGCAATTTGATTTCTCATTTCTCGAGAAATGAGCAACACCAGTTGCGTCCTGCTTCATTAACAAGAATCCTAGACCCATACCTCCACCATTGGAATAGCCGTATACCCCACGAGTATCTTGACCCATGTCAAACTTCAAATATCGATTATATTATAAGTTTCGAAAAATTAATTAAGCTTCCCCCAAATAATATATTAGAAATTTTGAAATGAAATGAAATAATATTGAAGGAAAAACTTCAAATTTAATTCTCTCACCTGGCTTAGTGTATTCAACATGGTCGGGTCACTTTCACGTTTTCTATCTACAACAAAGTTCATAGGTTAATGCACGGGCAACGTTGAGATGCTAATTAAAGTCTGAGAAAGGTTCCGCGATTAATGCCCCGAGATTACCTCGCAACACGACTATTCCTTGCCTAACACGTTTAATCGCGCTTCGTCGTGAGAGCAAATGCAATATATAAAGTTACTCGTTGAATAAGAAACGGATTATGTAACGATGGAAGTGGATGCATAATTTTCATAAAGGAAAAGAAAATGGATTAGCAGATTTCCCGCATCCTCGCGACAACACGCGACTGTCGATCTATCGATCCGGCTTTCTACACACAGAAGCGAGAGAGCTTCTCTTTTCCTTCCCGGGACATCGTGGTTCACAATTGTAAAGATCGCGGCTCTGAATACTGTTACCCGCGCGATTCACGTTTCGCATAACGCGGTAACTTTGCAATAAAGCAACGAACTACCGTTTGTTAGCGGGCCCAGCGATCGCAATTAGAATGTGCTACATATAAATATATGCGGTGAACCTTTGCCGTGTAACTTTTTTGTCTTTCGTGACCACCGGGCGAAACAGCGCAACGGGGTTCTGTCTGACATCGATTACACTCTGAAATTCTAGAAGCAGGATACTCTGTGAAATGCTTCAGGTAATTCGTGTCGACTTGAAGATAGGTAGATGGTTCTGGCCAATTATTATAACGCTGGCCTAATTTTTCCAAAATATTTTCTTACGGCAGAAATTTATTCCTGCCCTCTGTATGCCTATAATGATGATAGTAAAGGACTCCTCCATTTAACGGTGAATTATTTCCATTAAAAATGTGTACCATTAATATTAGCGTATTAGCATACTATTACCATTCATTTAAATTTCTTGGCAAAAGAAATGATACAAGAGTAACTTCGTGATTTTATAAAATTATCACGATATTCTCAACATTAGTCGCAATTCGCAATACTTTTGAGCAAACCGTCCTCCAATTATCTCTATCAGATCTTCTTCTTAGCATACCAGTCAGACCAACAAAAGTAACAGATAACAGCTCCTCGATTTGCGTATTTCTGTCGCTCTTCCATTAGGAAGCGTACGCAAAGCGTAAAGTACACGCATCGCCGTACACACAGCCGCAAAAGGAATAAAATGACGCGCTGGTACGCCAGGTACGGCCGCGAACTAGTCGCCATGCAGGTGTAAGGTGGATACTGTTACGCGCTTACGTGCAGAAAGAGGGACGAGCTATGAGTTCTGAGTGTGTGCGGGAAAAATGATAATCAGAGCCTGAGAAACGGGAGCTACCGGAAAGGTTTCGCGATGGGGGCGATAAGATTCGCGTTGGCCCGAATATTTGTTTCGAGCACAGGTAACTCTGCGCCGCGGCTGATTTCTCAGTTGTAAATAACAAATCTTCATTATTTATTTAATAGTTAGATTCGAGTCTCTAGTAAGTGCAACAATGAGAATCACATTAAATATCTGACGAAAAAGCAGCTAAAAGCAAAAAGTGCTTGGATAACTATAATCTATATAGTTTGTAGAATATAATGGTGAAGAGTTTTTTCCGCCCAATCCTGGCCAATTTGCGCAATTAAGCAATGTCTATATGACATTTATTATGAAGTGAAACAAAGCTCCATTTTCAATTTAGACTTTATTTTGTTTTAATTCTGGAATTATCATACTTACAACATTATGTACTGCACAAAAGTTTTAAGTAGAATCGTCAAATAGACGTACTAAACAACATATAAAGAAAAAAATATATTTTACAAACGTATTTATTATTGGCTGTCCCCGATTATCTAGTGCGACAAAATGAAAAACAATTGTTGAACATAATTGGAGAAGGTTCATAGTTTCTTGCCTATAAAGTTACATTTTCAAATTCGAATTTTTTTATTTGCCCAAATGTCCAACGGTACAATAGGTATGCCCCGCTGTGCACCGTCGCGAATTAACGTCACGAAAAAACCGTGTCGAACGGATATATTACGTCATACTTTCGTGACACGTCCACGAAAATAATAATCCCCCAGGATGGAACGTTTTAAACGATCGGTCGATGAATGAATAAGTGATGTCTGTTGAAAAAGTGAGAGTGCAGCATGTGGACCGACATTCGCATTGTGCCGCCGTTAGTTAACTCGGGCGAAAAGATCCAGATAACGTTTGGTGCAGGACGTTGTACGATCGTTGCGGAAGGCAAGCAGAATTAGTATAAGAACTCGTTGAAGTGGGTTAATGGATTCGATGAAGTATCGCGTGGAACGGTGGAAATAAACCATGGAGGACCGGTTAGGAAGGATAAACGGGCGTGTGCGTGGCGTGAAGCTATCGTAGACGTGGAAAAACGAAAAGCATGAATGGCTTGAAAATACATATACATGTGGGGGTGAAATGAACGGGCCTGGATTCGATTCGGATCGTTTTCCGTAAACGAGAAGGCAAGATTGGACTTGATGTATGTCCTTGTATCGTGTGCATGCGGGCATTATTAGTCGCAAGACGATTCCTATATGGAGAACCTGTTACAATCCTGATCGTAGTGGATATGTCATCGTATCGGCAAAATGGGTTCGTCTGACATATCAATTAAGCTGCCGCCCGTGGAACGATCCTCTTGCATAATTATAAGGGGCCGTAACGATGTTTGATTTACGCGATGCAAGTTGAATCGTTTAATAGCCGGCCTTCTCTTAGAATTGAACTGGCGTTCAAGTGTTACCACATAGCATTTAGTCAAGCAGGAACTGATCTTACCTAACCCACTAATGGGCCCCCAAAGTTCTTCACACTTAGGACCAACAGGCCACCCCGTGTATCCATCGCGCTATATTTCACCCCGCTCCCTGTCTAACTCTCATCTAATGTAATGGCTCGGTATCTTCGGCAGGCGGTCAACAGAAAATTGTCTTGAACACACTATTTCATTCCCGCATCGACGAGAGTTCTCTGCGGATACTTCTGTGTATACGTCTCTTTCGCGAAATATGTTGAGAGCACCCCCGCGAGACTTCGCTGACGCGCAACCGACGACCCACGGGGACGATCTCAATCGTTCGCGTGGAAAACCTGTTACACGTGCGCGTACTATTTCGCTGCCAAGTCAAATTGATGTGTCATTGTCGATTCCTAGAGCAGCGCAATGTGCCGCAACGTAACACACCATTACCACCGGGAGAACAAGTATGCCACCCTGTCGTGAGCTCGTACGTGCAATCAGAGAGAGAGAGAATAAGAGAGGGGAAGGAGAGACAGAAAAGTGTATAAGTACCGCTATGCAGAGGGCCAGGAAAGTCTTGGAGAGCCGTCGCTGGAGTGCAACGGCCTTTACCTGAGCTCTAGCTCGCCGCTCACCACGACTAAAACCATCTTCCTCTGAAAGTTCTAGTCGACGCGAGCCTCTCCGTTTACCAGTGTGAAGAGGCTCGTCCGTAACGGAACACGATACATTATTATAAGCCGACGGGATTTCTCCATCGACGTGCTGCTACCTTCTGTGTTACGACATAGAGTCTATCGTCGACCAATAGGGCACGATCGCGGATCCCGTCGTCGAGCTTGCCGCTTTACACTTTCTTCAGTGTCGATTGAGCGGAACGAAACACCTCTTGGACCCGTGCGACGAATCGGTTTGGTTGAGATTTAGGGTGAACACGTTTTGGCTACGATGGTGTTCGGTAGGGAAATGAAGATTTTTTTTTTTTAAAAGGTAAAGTTCTCCGGTGAAATGTGTCGACGTGTTTCCCCGATGGAAATGGGACAAATGTTACACTAGAGCACGGTCGTAAATACTTCACTGAAAAGTTAAATAATGAAAGTGCGGGGGAAATGTATGTTTCCCCTATGTTCAGAGGGATATATTTAATTTGCACAAATATTGTTTGGATTAGAAAGTCTGTCGAATCTTTGTAGGATTCATTTCAATTCGATTTTAGACACGATTGCATCCTTTCATTTATTTATAAAGTTTCTATTTATAAAGGTTAAGGAATTTTTATTTGGAAGACAGGTACCGTGATATTCTTAACAAAGGCTTCGCGTATCGTTTCTGTCGTTCGCACGATCTAGTTGTTTTGCTCTAAAGGCGTCGGCCATGGGGTAATTCATAGATCGTATTATATTCTAGCTAGAAACAAGCTGTAATATCCGGTCGACTGAAAAAGAAATAGAACGAGAGATCGAAATACCGATATGAATTCTCTCGCGAAAAGCATCGAACGGATACGAGAATGTCTCAGGTGTTCATCCTGCATCTTTCATTTCCCCCCCCCCCCCTGTGATTAAACAACCGGATATAAGTGTCTATCGATAATTATTAAATTATTAGTCCCGCAGGAAGAAGTATGCGTGAACTGTTCATCGATCCTTGAGTTCGTCAAACGTCGTGGGAAATATTATTTAGCTTCTCTACCATTTTCTAATCTACTTCTTCTTTTATTAATGACATTTTAACACAATATATTAAACATTTGATACTTACAAAAACTTCACACGGGATTGTAACATTTATTTAGAAAGAAAGATTTCTCCAATGATCCCACTATATTCAAAGAACTCGAAGAGCGAATAAAGCAATAATATTTTATAAGCCTGGTGATCGAATTCTCCACCTTATCGATTGCAATCATTTCGTCCGAAGAGCACGTTCTCATTCCCCTGACGAGCCAGCATCCAACAGTGTATTTAGCACTCCTCAACCCTTTCGCGCCTACACGATCATTATTTAAATCGGCCAAAGCCGCTCGATACATCGGCGCTTCATGTTTCGTATGCGGAACAGCAGCTACGTAGAAAATTACACTTCGACGGCGCACTGTGCCTCGTTACTCGGCCCATTTACATCATATCCATTTTGTAGCCATTTTCAAGGTAAATTTTTTCTCCGGCCAACGAGCCACGTGAATTACTTCCACATCTGCGCGTTAATACACCAGCACCGTGTTTTCTAGAGACTCTAACGAGGAATCGAACTATCCACGCGTTCGGTATGAAACATCGAACACCTTCCTTTCATCTATTACTCCTGTCTCGTTCGGTTTCAACGTTGGCTGCTTATTTATAACTACGATGCATAGAGAGAACCAGCGCCGGTACACTGGCAGGCGTAAGGATAGTAATAACTGAAAGCATTATTGCGCAACGGAATTAAGTAAACAGATATCTACGCGTAGTACGTTCGTTTCGTCCATGACATTCTTTTACCAATCACACGGGGAGTTGTTCTCACGATTGAATCGCGGCCGTCGTGTGGGCTGTCGCGTTCTGAATGTTACTTCGATTCGCGATATATTTCCTATAAACGCGAAGATACCATTGTCACGTGGAAATAGACACTAGACAAGGACAGTCTATCGTTTGTCCACCTTTTATCGAGCATAGGTATGTCTGGTTGCAATAACGAGATTATTAACGCGTGGATATCAGATTTGTTTGGCGCAAGGGACACCAATTGCGGTTCCGGTAGCCGGCTAATTAATTGGACATGGTGTACCCCGATGAGGATAAAATTCGCGAGATCGAGGCGCGAAGTCCTTATTATTGCTTTTGGGAATGATCTCGAGGGAGTAGAAGCTGTTTAGGGATAAGAGGAAATATACAGAGGTTGATGGATTTTATTTTGCGATATTTTCTGTGTTCCTTGGAAAGGCATTTTCGGAGGGAATTTTCGTAGTTCTCTTTTAGATGCTTCTTAAGGGTGAGAATCTTTTCGTACTGGTGGCTGGTAGATGGTCGGAGTTTAATGTGTTTGTTAGCGCGAAGGGGAGAATTCTAGGAAGGTGAAAGGAGCTGTTTGATCTGGAACGAGCGAGGCCCTAGGTCTCCCTCTTGCTTAATTTCCGTTTCCTTCTTCAGGGCAGCGTATGTGTGGTAACATGGTGAATAAGTTGCTTCTGGGGAGTACTTGGAATACGATGTTCATGGAAATGATGTTATTCAATGTTGGAGTAAAATGAAATAGAATTAAAATGAAATAGAAAATAAGGGAAAATATACCGTCGACGGCGTTGACCGCCTAATTTACATCGATTTTATTATAATAGCTTTTATTGAATGTTTGTAACGAAGATTACACGCGCACACGCGCATCGAATTATAAGTTTAACGCGTACTGTCAAAAGAAGATCTGGTTAGATGGCCGCGGGGCCATGCAAGTATCAGTGCAAATTCCAGACCATTACGTCCCGTTAATCTTGCAACAGTTAAGTGTACACGGGCTATTAATTTCCATAGCGGAAAATATAATTTGAATAAACGCGTTCCATCGGGACGGCGTTTCAATTAGCCGCAGTAAAAATTTAGAATGATACGTGCGTTTGTAAAATATTCGAGAAACCGGTATCCATTTGTGTACGGTACAAGGAGAAAATTTAAATATAAATGAAGCGTTTCAATCGCCTTCGAAATTTAATTATTACCGTGGATTACGGGCGCGCATAGATAGATACATGTACATCCAAGATAAATTAAACGATACAAATTTCCTTGCTTATACACCCCGGGGAAATTCTCCGCAGGTGTAACATTCGGTAGAGTCGGCGAATGTTACGCGTAACTCGCACACGGTTAAATTGTACAACCTCGAAACATGGCACGTATCGCCGAATTATATTATAACAGACACTCCCGCGTTAAAATTGTAAATGATAGGAAGTTACGTTATTTAATCGAAATTCGCCAATCGTCCTGTTACAATTTATAGCCACTGTTGGGTCCACTTCAAACATCTTTGTAATCTTTGAAAGAAATAGCAAATGTTTTCTAAAAGTCAGTGAAGATGAACCAAGCTTTAACCAAGCAAAAGAGCAGTAAACTATGATACGAGGCTGGAACGTTCTAGTCGTTGGATCGGTGTTTACTCGCAGCAGGATGCTTCCCTGGGAATTGAACATCCGGCGCATGAAAACGGAAACGGGAGTGCACCGTCTAGTACAGAATAGAAGGCTGGTCGCGGATACACACACATTGTACACACACACACAGGCACACATATATATGTGTATGTATATATATATATATATATATCCTCATGGCACGCGAATTGCTCGCACGCTCGTCTTTCGTACCGATTACAGATAGTTGCTTCGCTGGTAATAACCCACGGGACTTAATGTAAGTCGAGGGCACCATGACGGAACCACGGATGGAACATCCCACGGGTTTTGTAGACCGTGTACACGTCGTCATTCGTGAGAAGATCGACGAGCACGAGCCACAAGAGTCGCGGAAACACGTGGACAGACACGTCGGACGATTGTTATCGACATTCGACGTGATTCGTTCTGATAGTCCACGAGGAAAACAGGCTCGGGCATTAATTAAACAAAACATTTGAAGAATGATTATCTAAATAGCGTGAAATTTTATTTGGCTCGATGTTATGGTGAAATGAATACGCTTTAGTTTATTTAAATAAGCAAATGATTTTTATCCTGAATTATGGTACTATTTGGCTATCAAATGAATTATTTCGAATGATTGAAGCAGTGTTCGTTATTATATTATTGAAGCGTCTGAACTCTGAATGTAAGCTTAACTTTCGAACCTAACATCCTTTTCTGGCGAGATGACGAATTATTTTATTTCAATGAATTAACTCGAATAAATTATTATTCTGAAATGATTTATTCGATTCTCGCCCGAAACAAGCTTTATTTCTCCTATGATATCTCTGAAATGAAATTAATAAATTAGTCGAAATCATTCGTCATGATTGGCTACTACGTATCTTTATTTCGAATAAAATACGTCCAAGCCATTCCACTGGAAAGACACGGAATTGAGAGATATACAGCCGAGCCATGGTGCACCGGTACTCTTACCACGATGATTGCAACGCTTCCAGGCGATTAGGTCGATCGTGCTGCGTGGCTGCTCGTTTGCTAATTCCTTATGAGGAGAAGAAAGTGTAGGAACAACATCGTTCGAGGGTCTACGATACCGATCGTGAGCCGCAAAGGAAATTGAAAAAGATCGGGGCACAGATTCTAATCAAAATTATTAGCTTCGGTTTCGTGGTTGAACTCGAACCCAAGACCACGAAACGCGTGTACACTTAGTGTACGGTATAGCCGGGTCTGGGTCGGGTGCACGATGCTGTTATTCTGTTACATTTATTAGAGAAGCCTGCGATACTCCTCTACGGTTATAGCGACGCGATTATTCCGCGTACCTTCCCACACATAATTTCGAGAATAGCGTTTCTTCCGTAATTAGTATGAAAGTACGGTGTTTTGCATGCGTAACCAGCATCATTCGTGAAACTGTGCGAGTGAGCATTTTGTCCATGGAAGACAATTCGTGAGGGAATAGCGGTATAAATAAACGTGGGTTACGAGAATAATTAATGTCTAGAGTCTAGTATTTTTTTGTTATATTACAGTAGAAACTTCATTAACCAAGTCGTGATTATCCACGGTCACGATTAATCGAGCTGTCGAATTTATTAATAATATAATCGTGATCGTAACTGTTTGGAAAAATTCCTTTTCGACCGGTTTCACTCGGATCTTAAATTATTTCGCAGCAGACCGTATCTACTGTGTCGGTACCTTGTTTTTTCCACAGCTACTCCTCTGTTACGCCGTATTCGATTGTAAAGACTGACCGCGTTAGAAGCTCATAATTTTCTTCATCCGCCAATAACAGGTGTTTCCTTTGAAACTAGCAATCGTGGAACTCCGTTTGGCCATGCCTGTAGCAATAAACAAATTCGTTTAACGATGTACTTCATTACGTTTGCGTAGTTTGCGGTACTTGTTCATTAGAATTCTGTTTTACTCCTTTTACGTCTTCTCGCTTCGGTTTCTTAAACCTGTTGCCCATGAACCTTTTACTCCGTCAATTTCTCTCCACAAATCGTTCGCGATTGCACCTAAACTGCAGCATTTTATCCTTGCGTCAATTGACTATCTCGTGAATCTTGATCGCCATCTGCGTTTTCCTAATTAGCCCTATCGGGACACGACGATTGCGTAAACACCTGGCTATTCAACAGGTCTCGTGCTTCACAAAGGTGTTTCGTTCTCGTCCGATAGACAAAAGCCTACCACCGACCCGTTCGCTCGGGGAGAATCGAACTTATGTAATCCATAATCACCACTTTCACATTCGACGCGAGCTCCGAGCAAATCGAATTATCTCTGTGACCGTTCGTTCTGGCGATCGGGTGCACACCCAGACGAGAATTCGTAGAAATTGCAAGCGTTGATTGTCCTTTAACCACGTTACTCTATCACAGTTCCAATTAAAAAGTGTCCACGTAGCTGGCGTACAATGTGTCTCGTGTGTTGTCGTTTTACAGCGTCGACTGGTGAAATGGTAGTTCAATGCCGATACACAAAATAATAATTAAAGGGCAGATGACAAATTTAGATGATACAAAGATTTGTATTGGACAAATATATATTGATCCTGACATCTTTCAAAGGCGACAAATATTCGTATTATTTTCATTTCAGAATAATAGAATCGACCCATTTTATTTCCTTCGTTCTTTTTGATCAAATATTCCTCTGTTTTTATGCATCAGCATTAAATTCTATTCAAGTTCGTGAGCATTACGCGACGAATACCCCGTCATGGTTCAGATGTTGTCCGGATAAAAAACGGAACTGTCGTCGTTTTTATTTTGCAATAGTCATTGACCGTCTGTTAATGTTTATCACAGGCCGGGTCATGGCTCGCGTGTTCGCGGCGAACATTACGCGACACTGCTCGAATCTACAGGATGTCATGCTGATGATAGACTATGTTTAACGTAGATCGGTGTCATTACGACGGTTAATCATTAGAACGATAGCATGGGAAGCGTGTACGTTCCCTACGCTAATTCTTCCGTCATTTTTTTTTTTTTTTTTACTCCGGTACTCGACATCCAAGACGATGTACAAGGAACGGGAAGCGTTTAACCGCGTTTCTTCAGCAGACGCAATTTACCAGTCGTGAGCTGCACGGAGAACGAAAGAATGAAGTATTAATGAACGATTAAGGAAACGATGTCGTGCGATTAAAGAGCTTAAGAGTCTTATTTTTTTTGTTTCTTTGCGACGAGATTAAGCAGAGGAAAAAGTATTAACAAGGAAGGAATTAGATAATAAATGTTTCTTATTTTAAATTGAGTAGAGGCACAGAATAGTACTTTATTTATTATTATCATTATGTTTTATTCGATTCAATTAGATTTATTTCATATCGTGCAACTAATGTTTCTCGTTCCAAATTAAGAAGAAACTTATTTTTTGTTCGATATAATTTGATTTACGTCATATATTATAATTGAATATATGCACCAAATATCGAATATTATCAAATCCTATAAAGACAAGAAACATTTTTCTCTCATCAATCTCCCTCGACACTTCTCTGAACATTCATCAATATCAATCACACGCCTCGAAGTCTCAGCAAACAATAAAGCAAAAGTCCTCCATGACTGAATAAAAGCAGCTACTGTGAAAATCCGCGAAATCCTCGAAAAAATGATGACGGCGTGCATTATGTGGTTGATGCGAGCTAGAAAGAACCACGGACAAGTATGGGAGACATTGTGAAACGAATCCCGAAGAGCCGTTGTGGGAGCTAAGTAGATTAATCCCAGGAAGCACTATCATCTTTCTACACCGGTAGAATCTACTTAAGATCTCGGACGGGCAAGAGTATAGAAGGAACGGCGACCCGAGAAGCCCAGGTGGAATTGCCGCTTCAGGATGCGGCAATATTTTTTCTAGCCTCACGTACCGAGGGTCCACTGCTCGTACAGAGTTTCCATTGAGGTTATCGCATGAACAGTCCACTACGCGTACGCACGTTTACAGTGCATTGAGAGAGTCGAACACCTGTATCGGTGGGTTCTTTGCTGAAGTCGGCGGGGTTTCAAAGCTCTTGGGAAACTTGGCCTCTCGTGTCGAACGTCACGTACGAAAGGTACACGTGTAAAATGTGTAACCTACGATGGAAAAACGGGACATCGGGTAGTAAATCGGACACACCAATGGGATATAAAGTATGAATGCTATGGGGCAGAACGCAAGAATTTGTGGGAACAGTAAAACATTCGTCGACACGCAAAGATTAGAATCATCACGTGGACACGGTTTCTGCCTCGCCTCGCTACTTCATTTAATAATCAATTTGACGACGGTATTTTCGTAATGATGGAAACTGACCAAGTTTCGTCGAGAATTACAATCGAAAATTACAGCCGTCTGAAGGTCGATATCTGATTTTCCCTCATAAGAATTTTCCCCGATATGAAACAGGTATCGATTGAACGTTCAGGAATACTACGTTAGATAATCATGCAAAAAGAACGATGGAAGGATGACATTCCACGGGCAGAAAATCGCACGACTGTACTGTTAAAGCGGCGAACCGTTCTACGGAAGAGATTCGTGGAATTTTTATAGACGTTCCGGAGTGAACGGGAAATCGCTCGCTCGTTAGAAGATTGCGTGGTCACCTGATCGTTTTAGAGTTTTACAAAGCCGGTTTCGACTCTTACGGACTTGTCTGTTCTTCTCCTTGGAGCGGCTAGCACGCGTTCTCGCTCGAGCGACTTTCGTGTTCCGGGTGGCGGCCGCCGGAAGTCCTTTCGACTCGCCAGTGGTCCTCTCTGTACTGTTCCCGTCACATTTATATATGCACGTAACACGATTTTATTTGTAGATTGCTTTGAAATTCTGTCGAATGTATACCTTTTTTTAATGCTTAATAGTAAGCCGTGGATGCACGCATGTTCGCTTTTCGTACTTCGTATACATGCGATAGAATGTTAAGGAATGTGAGTCCATGTTGGGGAATTTGGTTAAATTTCAATGTTCTAGATATTTCATATTTTCCATAGGTTTGTTTAGTGATCAAAGGTGTAATATTTATGTGAAGTATGCGTTGTTGAAATAAACGCTGATCAATTTGATCTTTTTTCTATCCCGATTCACAGTTGCTCCATAATTTATTGTATTATTATATCGTTTATATATTATGTTGTTATATTTACTGTATTTACAATTTATTTAATTCATCCATTACGATTTTACACCACATTTTCACTCCACAATTTGCGATCCTGACATTAAGTCGAACACCATTTTCATTGATTATATCAAATTACTAAATCAGCGCACAATAAATTGTATCTAACGCATAACGAGTAATAATCTCGAAAGTACGTAACATAAGATCTCTCAAGATACAATATCATCAATACCATCGCTATGGTGTTGCTGCAACACCACTGCATTTTATTGCGCTACTGTTTCGCGCTACTATTCCATTCCGCTACAGGATTCGTGTGCCACTTTCGACACGTACACACTGTGAGGGTACATGTATGCTTTCGAGAGAGCAGACATCGATTATTTCATTCAGTCGTACGAAACTTCTCCGCCAAATTAACTTCAGTGATCTTTAGTTAACTTTTTGTGTCGCCAAGAGTCTTGGTTGGGACAATTGGATCACTTTTTTCTTCTACTTTTATTCAATTATTTCTTTCCTTCGTATTATTTTGGCCCTCTATATGTGGTTTGTACAGTTATCAATCAAGTTTAAGAGACGGATGAATTACAATATGTATTGTGATAAAAAAAATGAATGAGTGTATCACGTAAAACGTGTTTGAACTTTGCGTATTGAGACGGAAATACATTTGTCTGACAGATACGTATCTATTTTATTGTGTATACCCTTCTTTTATAACAAAAAATGTGCACGCTCGTACCATGCGATGTATTTATGGCAACTATTTGTTTCATTTTGTTTGCCGGAGTTTCCATACGCGAGAATTTAAAGAGACAGAGGCAGAAGTAGTTTTTCATGTCTGTCATATTTGCATTTTTTATTTATATTCTTTATACTTTGTATGTTACAGTCTAATATATTTTCTGTTCATTTCATACGCAACTGTATAAAGAATACAGTGAATATAGAATTTGTATTAATTTTATTGCACGTAATTATAATTCAATAGACATTTTTTTTATACTAAAGAATAGAAATTCGATTTTGATTTCGATACAAGAATCGCATGATCGCAATTCATCGTACGCAATTCACTGTACAAAGTATCCCCATAGGAAACAAGTGGAATGCTTTTTCTCCTTGCAACATGTCGACGGAAAACAAAGAAAAAGAAAAAGCACTTTCTGTCGGCTTCGTGGGTCAACGGTTGTGGTCGATTGGACTCTATCGTTCTTTAGTTTAGACAGGAAACCAGTTTTCTTCGCTCGTAAGCGCACACACTAGCGTTTATACGGTTACGAATCGTTTATGTGTAACGCACCTTTTACGATACTATCGACACGTGAATAAAACTTCCATTGATGTCGGAAAGTTGAACTTTCCTCAATCAAACGAGGTTACCTGGAAAACCACCGTAGGGTCCATATTATCGAATTCTAATTCAATGAATAATTTTGTATTTTTGAAACTCACTATTTTATTCCAATTATTTCTTATCTAACAAATTAATTTTCGCTGAAATTTGCTCCATTTTATATAGTTATTTATCACGTAAATATTTCGAAGGTGAAATGAAAATTTTTCCATGCCAGGATGAATTGCCATTCTATATGTAGTGCCTATTAAATATACCTCACGTTATATGTTTCGAATTACCATACTACAGATCACCGGCGTGCAACCTACGTATCTTTCACCACCCACATTCGTTCATTCGTGTTGCATTGTTTGCTAAAACAAAACAGCGAGCATATTGAATATTATAACAATGACGATAAGTGTTTCATCTTCGGTGCACCTACGTAGGCACGCATACCTGTATGCATTTTAATCAAACCACCCAATGCACAGTAGTTGTTAGAAATTTCCGTACAACGTAAAGACAATAGACAATAATAAGTATCATCTGTTGGAGCACTAATTATGTTTCTATTATAAAGAATATGTATACACAAACAGGATATTAAAAAATATTGGAAATATTTTTGTAATTGATATACTGGCAATATTTTCTTGATTGGAATATTGGAAACATCGATGTAAGTGAAATATTGAAAACACTTTATTATTAAAATATTGCAACCTTTTTTATTATTATGCCCGAGTGCAAATACAATAAAAATCACATCGCGTCTGAAGTTCTTAATGAATCTATTCTGTCGTTGCTTGATGCATTCCGCAGCTGATAAAATCGTTTGTTTGATGTTAAATTTCATTGTCGGTGTAAATTAAGTTAACTCCACGATGATGTAGAATTTAATGGCACGATGCAAAAAGACAGAAGCGGCGTTTTCTCACGGCAAAGTCGAAAATCGTTTCGTTGAAACAATTCCCATCCTGTTTGTCTTTAAACGGTCGTTAAAGCGTCGTTAAAGAGTTTCGCAAGGAAACGTTTCAACCAGGTAAGAGTCGCAGACCCAGCAACTTTATCATCCCCAGGAAAATTTTCATTTCCGTAAGAAGATTAGACAATGAAGGAAATAAATTGTACGCCGTTCCCCTATAATTTGACGTTCGACAAGGCTACCTCGAAAGGGAATAACTCCTGCTCACGAACTGTTCTTACTTACTTTTGATATCGTCGTTTTTCTTCTCTTCTGCCAGCCTGCACAAGTACATTGCAAATAGCTCTATTGCTTGGAAAGAGTACTGCTTCGCCCATTCGTATGTATTCTATTTCGTTCATCGAATCTACTTAATTCTCTTAAATTATTTGGAAATTTGATCTCTGATATTTAAACGTAATCGAAAAGTGAACAACAAATTGTTCGGACAAACTTTTCTTCTAAATTGTTCTTAATAATATTATAGTGATGGGACAGTTTTGATAACGCCGGAGTTTTGTTCAAAAATTTGGAACGCCAAGTGTGTAACGCAGGTGGTTGCATAATATACTGACAAAGGTCTGAGTTCACAGCACAGTTGCCGACGATTTCGGTGATTATTATTTATACATATGTTTGAACGTGTTTCCTGCGTAGGCGCGTGTCGCAACGTGTGACGCTGCATTCGATGAACAATAATGTGGCACGCGGGATTGCAACATATGAACAGTTGGAATGCGAACAGACGCGATTATTAACGTTATCATTTTACCTGTGCAAAGATAGCAGCTGGTGTAGACTTAAAATTTAATGAACTTCTTGTCTGCTTGGATATTTATAAATGAAATTGATGCTTCGATCAATAAATATTCTACGCCGTTGGAAAATATTTGTCCATATTATTATATAACTATAGGTGGCAAGTTTTGTACAATTGTAAATTGACACGTGCAATACACATTTTCACACTTACCGTCCATTAAGCGTATTTACGAAACGAACTCTAATGAACAAGGCATGACCTGAAAATCGTTCTCTGCTCTTATTAGGTGGCCTCGACAACGCTATTGTACGAACGGTGAAAGTGACACTGTTGTAGTCAATTTTTGTGACGATGCTCGTTACTAGGTCGTCAACCATTTATTTCGCACCGACGATAATTAATTACAATTGTGATCGTCAGAATTAATCTTGCCTTAGATAGGGAACTTTCTATAGTAAAAAATCGTCCTCTCATTATTTCTGCCGGTGCACTTATATTCTCGTTACCTTTTTCTTCACTTTACAATTTCTTTCTATTTCACTGATTATATTTCAATTTTTTAGTCCGTAGAACGTTGTTCCATGAGAAGGAAAAAGTAATGAAAAATTAATAAAACAATACGTAGGATATAGGGTATCAAGTGTAATAAAACTCCTATGAGAATCTTAATGGCACCATACTTTCAGTTGTTAGTGCACGTTTGTAATAAAAAATGGATTATTCGCTTGATAAACGGCCGACGAAAAAATTTCATAACGTGGAACTTGTTGGGTATCGTAAATTATTGGTTGAAGGAGTGCTGGGCCACGTTCCATCATCTCTTGTGCATAGTTCGCGGTCAGGAGCCGTCATACCTCGTGTATCTTTCGAAACGAGCGATATCGGAGAACCGAGAATCGTTTTTCTTCGCGTGGGATCGATCGAAGGATCCTCAGTAGACACGGTTCGATAGTTGATACGAGAGACGAATCATCGTGGGAGCGATTTTCGTATTAATCGCGTATCGTGTTGCGACTGTTCGTCTTCTTTATCGATTTCTTTTCCACGAGCAAGTCGTTCATCGAGCACGCGACTGATCGTTCAAATAATTTTAATAATAATAGCAATAATAATTTATCGTGGAATTCCATTTCTCTTCGAACGTGTTAGAAGGACTCCATTTTTCGTGGAAAGAATTATTTTTATCGGATGTTTCTAATAATGTCATTTCTGCTCTTTAATTCACGAAGTTATTAAAGTTTCTGTGTTTTCAAGGTACATCATTGTAATATACTGTCGTGTGATTTGTCACTGTTCCTCATTTACCTTTGACAATCGTATCTTATATTAAATCCTGTCCTGTGTACACTTATTGTACTCGGAGTTGTCCAATTAACTTTCAATCGTGAAAATCACAGAGAAATTTTAAGTCCATTAGCATTGTAGAAAGAGCTATGATATTGTCCATGAATTTTTCTCCTCCCAGCAATACAATTATTATAACGAACCAATGGAGAGAATAACGGAGGCAGAGAGAAATTTTCTTTCAGGAAAATAATATACAGGCATGGAAAGGAAACACGGAAAATTTCATTTCAACACAATAGATTCAGAACGGAACGAAGTCTTGCTACAGAAACAAACTTACCATTTATTTTCCAACGTCAGTTTCCTTCTCCAATAGGGAATTCAAGAACAACATTCCTAAGCAGCGTGACGCGATATCGTGACTTTATAGTTTCACTCGAACGTTCGTAATTAGCGCTGATGGCTCGACACTAGTATATCGATAATTGCATTTTTTCTTCGTGAGTCCCGCTCGGCACGAAAAATTCGTCGAAATGAAAAGCAAAATTCTAATTTCACTTATTAACCCTTTCGTAATTGAATTTCTTTTTTAAAGAATTTTTCTGATTAATCTACCGATTATCGTTTTCACGACAAATGCGAGATTCAGATAAATTTTAATTCGAGTTCTCAAATAGAACATGTAACATGCATGTAACCCGTTGGTCGCGAAAGGGTTAAAGACGAAGATCAGGCACGTTCATGCCTTGGCACTGATGAGGCACGTTGCGCTCAATGTAAATATGCATTGCGTAATCCACACGTATGAAGACAGTTTATACAGTACGCCAGTGTGTATGTAAACGTGTAATTTTGCGCTCGTGCTACTGTACACAACATACGTTGACAGAAAACGTGTATGTTAACTTAGAACCTTACAAGTTAGATATCTCAGATTCATATGTCGTTAAAGTGAGCCTGCACTTTGTCACGTGTTGCTGCGAACCACTTTGTAGCTTAATAAACTACAGATTTAGACGAGGCGTTTTGCGGACGTTGGAGAATAGCTGTTTTCAGGTCGGTTGTCCACGATTTAATCTAGAATGTTTACTATACTTGCTGGCTGTAAGTTCCTTTTCATTCGTTACATATTGCCTGAGCATTTATTGTGAATTCATCGAATCTTTCCTTTTTAGTGCCTCTTTTCAAATATTCATAAGGGATTGTGAAGTTACTATTATTTGAACTTTAAAGTGATAAAAGTACCAAAGTACAAATGGAGAACTGTTTTATTGCTCGTTGTTTTCTAGTTAATGTTTGTAGAAGTTTAACAGGTTAAAAGCTGTCATTTCTCTATGTTACCAAGATAATTTCTTAATCAATTCGGCATATACATTAATTTTCTTAAGTAGTTAAAATACAAGCAAACAAATCTGATGCACTGAATAGTATAATAGATCAGCTAAATATTTCGATGAATTAAAAAGTTTACTTACACTCTATAAATCTCGTATCGTATCGTATTGTATTTAAATACAATCGTAGCTATGTAGAACGTGTACGTTCGAAGGGTGCTTTATGGGGGTTTCATTCAATATAGCTGGAAAGCAATTCCAATGTTCCCCATGCAGAAACTCCTGTATTCACGAAACAGAAGCCTCTGGCGTTTCAATTTTCATGGGACTTGTGAGTGTGTACGCTATTGAATTCGTTTATCGAAGAGCATACACCCAAAAGAGAAAACGCAACAAAAATATATAGGCAAGCCACGTATACTGAAAACGCGTCCACCTATAGCATTCGGTTACGGTCAATAAAGCACGTTTATGTGAATACATAAATAAACGGACACTTTATTTGACGTCTGTTGTGACGATAAAAATCGTTAGCAAGTACAACGATCTCCTCTAAAATAAAATGCATCGTTGCAGAAAGCTATAAATACAATACAATGGGTGCACGCAAATACCTACATAGTTTCGAATTGTATACATACTTTGTTTCTATAACCACATAGAATTCACGCGAAAGTCCGGGATTTTTTTCAGCTTTATAAAAGAAAATATTTTATCATAACCCTCGTCCCAATTAAACCTTCCTTCAAGCAAGGGTTAATGATAGATCCTATCTTAATGATTAGAAAAAAATTTTGAATACCATATTTAACATCACCTTCACCATAGAATACGTTCTATGTCCATCAATTATATTCCCATGGGATAGTCATGTAAAACTATTTACCGTTTCACGCCAACGCAAATTGTGAAACGGTGCCGGATCAGGCTCGAATTAATTTTCTCAACGTGACCAATTATTCTATGAAAATCTGTGGAAAAATCACGTGGGTGCCGGTTGAACCGAGAACCACCTAATCTAATCGCAACCTCAATTGACTTCACGACTTTGCACCTCGCTTTTCCGTTCATAAGCATTTCTAATCGTCAAACGATTAACTTTGAACGAGCGGAACGTGGCTACGCGCGTACTTACGTTGGGCTTTGTTCCTGCAATGCCTTCGACTATGATTATCGTAACTTTAAGTCAGTTCGTGGTATACATCGCTATTTGTTGTACGAGCGTATGCGAGCTCTGAATGCCTCGCGATACACAGGCAATAACCATCATACAAATTTCTATAATAATATAATGAAATAGTAAAGCTTGAGAACAGAGTAATTCGAAAGCAAGACGATTGGTTCGATCCACGATGGTTGTAGAAGCGGACATGGAAATTAAAGTGAGAAGAATGTTGCACGGAATTGATTTTCCACAAGGCGCAACAGCGTGAAGGTTTTATGTGAAAATGCAATTCGTTAGGATTCTTCGATGATTAGAACTAATTGCTATTTATTAGAATGGGGGATGAAAGAATGGAGCTATAGTTTTCGATGAAATTCATGCAACTGTGATTCATTTCATCGTGTACATCATTTATATTAATAGATCTCAAGGGGGAGAGAGAGAGCGCTGGGAATTGTGTATCTTAACATAGATTTCAATGGAGAAATTTTTCGCATAATTAGATTTACTATTCAGTTATTTATAGATTATATTTTAATTGATTTCAAATTAAATTTATTTGAAAATATGAAGAGATTGTATAGTGTAGAAACCGCGATACTTTTTATTTGTAACATGTGTCAAAGAGTAGCAATGATCTGTGTATTATTTAGTGTAATATTTACGAGTCCAAAATCGAGGAACTTGATGACGAGAACTTGGATCTCAGGAGAGTATGCAACGAACTTCCCACTTACAGAAATTGGTACCGAATACTTTCTACACTCAGGACGTAGTATCGTTGCTACTGAAATGGAGGATACCACATAAATAGCAATAATTTTTGATAAATGTAATCCGTGAGTTGCTAGTTTTTTCCGACATCGATATCCTTCCAATTTGAAAGATTATCATAAAATTACCGCTGTCCAAAATTGATAGCGATGATTCTTCTATGGAATTCACCACAATTCCGGTCTCACGAGGTACCGTATTATCGACTTTCTATTCGCAGGGATCAGTGCTAGCAATCAAAGATACGTAGGTGTGCATTCTTGGACGCTTTTATCTTCTGGTTGCGAGCCATCGATTCGTATAATTCAAGTGCCATCGAATGAACCGTAGAAATTTATGATCTTGGCGTTAAAAATGAACCCATCGTTTGTTAAAAATGGACACAAATATTTTCCACGGTAAATTAGTCCTTTATCCTTATTTGTATGTTAAAACAATGCATATAAAAGCTATCACATAATACTATGTAAATTAATGTACATGAAAATAAATTAAATTTAATATTGGACAGAATCTGTAAAAAATATAAAACCATTTCCAATATTCTGGTACCAGTTGACTACGATATTTCCATCGCGTAACAACTCTAATGATCACCAAATTTCATATAACATCATTTTCCAACGTAAAACCGTAAGAATTATTTCCACTGTGGTCACATGAATTTACAAAGCAACACGTCCCTTTGCCCGGCCATTTTTCTATAGTTCTCAGAAGTGTTGTTGGAAGTGACAGGCTTTGCAATTAGCCGCAAAACGCGGTCTGGACGTTTCCACCTCGAAGACGACAACCGACGGTCGACCACCAAGTCCTCGAGGACGTCGGAGCGGAAAGAATATTAATGCGAATTGCTTGCGGCTCGTGTTGAACGTTGCTTGCCCCAGTTACTCGATTCTGTACGCGTTCCACGCCATTCACGATGCCGTGACAAATTGCATTTTTGCTCGCGTGCCCTGACAAGGTGGCAGTTTTCAAGATGAATCCAGGTTGTGCAAGCGCTAAGAAATCGTTTGACAAGGTGCGAATTTTTGCGGGTTAATCGTTCGTCCAATCATCGATATTCAAGTTTCATTTCTTTGAGGATTTTCTGACAGATAAATCGGACGTCTTACTTTGGCGCACTTGAACGGGATTTTTATTCGTTAGGTTAACTGGATTTGGTCTCCGGTTATGTTTTCATAACATTTATTTCGCTGATTCCCTTGCTCGTGCTTTTTGGTATTCAGTTCGTTATGAAATGAATAATTCATCATTTCGGAAATTAATGTAAATTAGTCAGCGATAGGTAGGTCCTGTAATTTTGTTTAATTGCGAATAATTTATTTCGAATCTCTCGTGAATATTTTCATAGGTAGTTTCCAATTTTCTAACCAATATAACCGGGGCTACGTTTCATCAAAATTTCTTTCAAATAAATTAACAAAGAATTTAGCGAACCCAGAATAAATGTAAAATAATATTTAAATTAATATGAGATAAAATGTATTAAAAAAATCGTCACCCACATTTTTTATTATATTCAGCGTATCAAACACCCACGCATGAAAAGGAGACACGGAATAAAATCTCCCGCGTCGCGTCGGTATTCATATATAAAGTTACCAACGTCAGGATTTACACCTCAATGAAACGCATCACAATCATCTATCATCTTCCTAAATACATACACATATTTCACCATCAAAGTCGTTGCCATTCACAAAAAATATGTCGCAAAATTTCCCATCAGTCTTCCCCATTCACCCTCCGAATTCCACCCTATCTATCTGTCTTATCACCTTCTAACTCCCTATTCATACATACATATACACCATGAACACGAAGCATCGTCCAATATATGTTTCAAAATTACATCACCTACTATTTCATTTTTTAATACCTTAATTGTATTGCTGCTTTTTTTTCTTTTCATTTTTTGACAAACATCTGATCTTAAATACTTAGAAGTTCATGACACAATTATAATACAAGTGGTTTGGGGTGACTGGAGGAGTCTGCTACGTAGGGTGGTTTCATACAGTTTTATATCTTTCAATTGATAAACAAAAGAGAATCGTGCGTTACATTATAGAATGCACTAACTGGATCGCGATAGATAGTTTGTTTCTTTACTTAGTACATACGATTCCCTTTCGTTTACTCGTTGAACACCATAAAACTGTATCAATCTCCCCAAGTCTCGCCTGCTACATACCACCGTCGTCAAATAAACGGTTACACAGTTTTTCATTAAAGTTCCGCCGATTATCTACCACCGTTTCTGTAACCATTTCGACTGCCCCTCGACGACACACGGGGCACGTGGAATGTGACATTTTCCGTTTCCCTCTTGCTATCACCGCGAAGAACCATATAGAAATATAGTAAAAGAGATACATGTGCACACAGTCGAACGAACGAGCGGACTTTACGGATCGTTTGAACAGCGAAACGAGCGTCTCGAAATTGCGGTTTCCAGTTGTTCGAGTCCGCCTCGTTCTATCACGCTCCCATTACTAAGAACGTCGTTCCAACTCCCTCATTGCCCATTTTTTTTTCTCTTTTTTTTTTTTACTGATTGCGAGTTGCTCGTCGAGTTGCGTAACACTCGTAACGGGGTAGGATTTATCGGGACGAAAATTTGTCGCGCACAAGCAGCAACGATAACGCGGAGAACGAGTTAACTGTTGACGACCTCGGGATCACGACGATTCACGATTGTTCGAATGCTTTATAGAGTCTACGTGCCTTGCTGCGGTGAACGATGGGTTACTTACGGGGAAATACCGTGATGCTCGACTGGCTCCGAGACGAAACGAGACCTTGGTCGATGGAGATGCCGCGTCGGCGAAGCTTGGGACTTGGAAATTCTTTCTGCGATACTTAGATTTAAGTTAAGAGAAGAAAGGGAATCGAGAGATTTGAAATGGATGCTTGAACTTGGAAGTTGGTGGGATTCTCCGAAAGCTAGTCGGTAGATTTGGCAAAGAAAATGGAAATCAGTAGTATTAAATTAACAAGCGAAAAGGTATTAGTAATATTGAATTAGATATAGTAACGGTAGAAAATCTTTTTCAAGTTTATATTACATATTGATTTGTAGTTAGTCGAAGCTTTTGTCAGCAATATTAATTTCGAATTAATGGTACAGAAAAACTAAGGGTGAAACTATGAGAAACCTAAGGAGAAAGTACTGAAACGTTACGGGGGAAATCTTGTAACATTTCTTAAACGAGATTTGTGCAAGGCCAATAATGTCTCACTGTTATATCAATATTGATTTATTGATTTCTATATATTATGACTGTGGTTCGTTTTTACTTGGTTAGCATTAGAGAAGAACGTTCTACTGAAGATTATAAAATGTGATTTCCTTTTTTGTGTTGCAGTAGGTTCGGCAGCCGAGAAAGGGTACTTTGGCCCGTGGAGACAGTGCAAGCTTTTGCTGTACGGTAGAGAAAGATGTGGCCAAGGTGTTTCCAGGTTTCAGCCAGTGTGTGAGTAAATTTTAAACATTATTATACGTCATATTTTTACATACTTAGCATTTCATAAAATTTATAAATCTCATTCTATCAGTATATCATTCCGGATCCGAATAATTAGCAACGTTCTTAACAAATCGTATTATTTAAAATACAGCTCTTTCTTATATTCTTAAATACAATATATCGTGCACATATTTTCATTTTATTTTTCTTTACAAATTAAAATTTTCATTCGATCTTAATTCTTTTGAAATAGTATCTCGATATTCTTTATCGATCTTTTAACCATCCCACCAGTACTGGAAATAAAATATTAAAATTTTCCAAAAGGTCATCATTTCATTCGTAGTATCCTTTCAACTGTTTCATACATAAGACGGAACGTTATCACCTATAAAATACCTAGACATTCTCAGACCCTGACCGTAACCTTTACCTTTAAAAGCAAGTCAACAGCGTAGAATGACGATTCCGTGTATGATATAAATTTTTCCTTTGCTTCTTGTGCAGTGGCTGTGTGGGTGGCGGGATTAGCTGCTGCGACTGCCTCTGCCCTTTTGGCAGTGCTGGTTGGTCTTGCCGTGCTTCAACTGGCGATGGCTTCGTCGGCGAAACGAGTTGTTATCTCGTACAGTACAGCTCTGATAGGGAAAGTGGCCCTCGCGACACTGGCCAGTAAGTATTTCAAAAGAGTATGCTCATTTAAATTAACGCGATTACGCAACGAAGCGTCCAAGAACGTCTTCCCATCTTTCACAATTACGGCCGGTCGAAAATTAAATAGGAACCGAATGGTGAAAGTGGTTACTGTTTTGGATTAATGACGCGATATCGTTTACGTTCACTCGAATATTATTTATTTATGTAATTTTAGTTGAAATTTATATAGCTTGTATCAGAAGCATTATTGCTGTTAAGTTGCTTAATTCACCTTTTCGAGTGGTGCATTTAGTTGCAGCTTGGGTCGTGAGGTTCTGCTGAGTTAATTAAATCTTTCGTTAATGAATTACTATAATCGGATGGCCAACAGGCGTTTACTTTATGGGCGTGCAGGCTCTTACGCGAAACTTGTTCAGCTGGTTTTTGTCAAACAGTTTGCAATCATGAAAGTGATTATCGATACATGATTGTACGAAGGATAACAGGATGTTCGTTAATAGCTGAGAATATCTATGCACGTGACAGAGAGTACAATAAATAAAAAAGAGAGAATAGTGGCGCAAATTATAGAAAAGGTACAATAGGAACCATTAATTTAAAAAAAAAGGAAGTAAAAAGGAAGAATAGTAGACTGTTTTAATAATTTTGTTCATATACAATGAAATGCTGCGTTTATCAGAATTCTATAATCGTACGTAATACTGGCGAAGCAGTCCATTTCATCCAGGACGGTATGAAACTTTTGCAATAGATCCACCACGGTAGAATTACTAGTCACTTGGCTACTTTACTGGCCTACTTACCCTTAGACGAAGAATCGAATATCTGTGGTGGATCTCCTTACAGTAAAGTGACACCCGCTAAACTCATAAATCGTCCAGCCGACCACACTCATTCAATGAACTCCTGCGCTTAAAATTCTCATCCGGAAAAAAGTTATACACAAAGAAACGTAATTTTACATTTCGTAAGCCGTACCTCAATGCCACGAATTCTACATCAGACCTTTCCTTCTAAATTATTTAGAAGTCGATAAGCTTATCCTTTGTTAATGAAGAATGTGATAATATACAATGACAATATAATTTTCGCGATTTCCTTTTAAATTTTCAGCATCGTTGGCCATCGTAGCAGCCAGTCTATTCGCCTTACAGACAGACGACAGAGCTAGCAGTTTCGTTATAACAAGGGGAGAAGCATTTTACATGCAGGTAAGATTTATTAACACACTATTTCCATACCAAACTGTTCCATAAGAAATTCAATGCAGAACCAATCGTGTTTCGGAACCAAGGATGCTCATTATATATTTAAGCGTAATCCGAACAGAAAGCCAAAATGGCTTGCAAGAGACATTTATAAAAGCGGGTTTAAGCCTTCGGAATTTAGTATTCCATTATAAATTGGAACCACAAGTCTCGTGTAGACCTCTGTGTTCCGCAAGTCCTAAACTACTATCTGGCTATACATCTTCCTGCATTAAACATTCCCTGTAGCGCATGCTTCAGTGCAAACCATTCTATTCAAACGATTTTTCTCTGAACTTTCATTGAGCACAGTCCAAGGTACTTCTAATTGCAGTCCAATTCTTTCCCAAAATTTCCTCCGTTTTCCACGCAAAACCAGTTCGCCAAAATAATTCCCCCTCAATCCCTATACTTGCTGCATCGTCCGAACTTTATTCCTCTCTGCGACAAATTTCGATCAGTATTCTTCATTCATTCAACGAATAAATCCTTTTATCTTGAACAAAAAATAAATAAATAAAATATCCATCCAGGAACCTGCGATTCCAACGTGCCAAATAAATCTCGAAACTATACCCGTTCCAATCTGTCGCCGATACTGCCAATTTATCCATTAAACTAGTTTTCTTCAGGATTCATTTAATCAACGTGGTACAGTTGACAGGTAAAACTGCCGTTCGTGAACTTTTATTCAAATGATTTTCCACTTCGAGACGATCGTCGCCACGTCGTCAAAACCTGTTGCTTCTATCACGCGGAAGTGGAACCGTCGCGCGTTTTGTCCAGGTTACGTGTGTTTCTTATGGTTAATCCTGGTCGCTCTGATAACCGAGCATAATTTATGGCGTCAATTTCATGACGTAGTCACGGGGCCAGATGTTGCCCCTTCGTGAGCAGATTAAGTCGGCACCCCTGGCTTTTCCCAGCAGATGCTACCTTGGACTTATTTGTCGCAGAAAAGCACAGTAATGCTGATTCTGCTTCTTATGAGAGAATTTTCTTATTCCCTTTGCTATGTCAGGTGGCTGGTGTGTATGGGAACACGTAGTACAGGAGTTTCGTGTACAGCTGGGTTTTTTTTTATGAATTGGTACACAATTCTGGTATTAGTGTGATTGCTTTTTGTGTTTATCATTTGCAATGTACGACTGATCTCTATTGAGTCAATCGAGTTAAATGGGGTGACAAGGTATCACTCATTAATCGTCTTTCATAGGGGAGCTGATTGTTTTTTTATTGTGCATGGTGGTGAGGAAAATTTTGTTGTATTATATACATTTGGAATTTGCGAATCTCAGAATTTCTGTTGATCTTTTAATCTATTCCTTTCCCGATTAATCGTCTGCAGTTCAAATAATTTTTCTTCGTCTCACTAATTACTTGACGGTACTCGTTAAATGTACATATATACATACATATTTATAAGGATACGAATCTGGTTTTTACGGTAACGAGTTAAATTAATCGCAACCTTTTTTTTTTACGAATAGTGAGACTCGTGATCTGATGACATTAAAATGGAATTGGTACGAATTTACATTCAGTGCAATGATAGTGTGTCAGCACGTAGAAATATCGCGGTTATTGGAACACCGCATGCGATAAGAATGATGACGATACGCATCAGCTATCCATCGGTATCTTAAACCTATGCGTTGAGTTTCTCTTTAGCTGCAGTCGAGTTGTCACAACAGTAGTCAATGGAATAACAGATGTAACTATAGATTGAAAATGGTGATTACCTTTCGTCGCAGTCCTGTCATTTCTCACGTTACATTTCACTTGGGTATCATTACGCGCAGCAATCATTTAATACAAATCTTTTTGAAATTACAGTGATTTACTACTTTCGTATTTGAAAGTAGAAAGGAGAAAAATATTAATCGGATATTGAACATTTCCATGTTCTTCCTCCATATATCATTGAAAATTACATTAAAGATCAATATATATATGTATATATACATATAATGATCAATACTCTTTATTATTTATATCATTTTTAAATTACTTTTTTTCACATCTACGTTGGACATTGAAATTTCTAAATTACATTAAAGTACGATATTATCCAGTCTTGCAGTATTCTACTTGTTACCCCCTTCTGTTTTCAATTTTATTCGTCGTTCCCCTTTTCATGCGTAATACTGTACTCGACACATGATTGTAATAAAGACGGTTTTTCTTGCAATTATCATTATAAGGATCATACGCAAAAAGTTACATCATTCCACCGTGACGCAATCACCGTACACAACAACGGAACGTAATTAGACACCCATTACATACGTTCCCTGGCTCAGCCACTTTACTTAACAGTATACAAACCATGCAATAATTTCCTTAACCACGTTAGATCCAATTAATATCGCATCGATTCTCGATCGACCAGATCGAATTAGTTCACCTCGGCGTGTTCTTTCGATCTTGCGATAAACGCACGATCGTTTACTTTTTCTTTTATTCTCCAACGTCGTACACGAGTCATTAAAACGTCACGACGTGTGAGACGTATATACGCGAGTGCTTACGATCGGGGAATTAAATACTTAAAGGCCACCTGATCAGGAACAGCTCGCAGGTGTCTCGTTAAGCCCCCCTGCGGGCCTAGTTAGTATGTGTCGGAGTACCCACGACTGTTGGGCACTTTAAAAACAATGAGACGACATTGGCGGACCCTCAGTGAACGTTTTGGCGTGGATCGTTTGCTACCACTGTGTCACCGTTCTCCAGTTTCCCATCAAACTTGTCGTGTCTCCATGGTCGTGCACAGTGATTTTTATTCTCCATTATTGTTTCAATTATTACTTCCAAGGATCAAGCTGAATCGCAGGCCGAATTATCGTCGGAGTATGGTTAAACATTAGTGAATATTTATCTTTTGTGTAATTTTATTATTTAATAAGTGAATTATTTGTTCATTACGTTATTCTATGTTTCCATTTTCTCTGCGTGAAATGTAAGACGGTGGTGAACGTTTAACGAACGTTTAATAATTGTGCGAATCGTTAATCGTTTTGATTATTATTTCTCCAATGCAATCTTAATTGAAGTATAATTAACAAATTGAAATTGGTATTGTAATCAGGGAATCGTTATTAATGGTTTAAGTGTCTCGAAGATTGGCAGCTAATACGTGTTCCTTATAATTTTGATTATTAAATATGTCCGATAAGTGAACTTACACCTTGGCTGTTAAACCATCAAGTTCTGCACGAAAACGAAAAGCGTTTCGTAAGGATTGTTGTGGCTCATAGCGAAAGCTGTAAAACGGGTCACGGTTTGGTACCAGGCCATGGTGAAACACGAGTGCGAGACGTGTTATCTATCGGTACAGTTAGACGATTAATCAGTGGAACGACACCGGTGCTGGTTCAGACAGATACTTTATCGTGAAAGTGTGCGAATACCCTCAACGATCTATCTTTAATCAATCAACTTGCTTTTGTTATCTGCAACAATGCGCGTGAACAGTGAAAAGCATTCTATGCGCATTCGCTCGATGTAAATTTCTTTCAATGAATTATCGAATTTAACTGGCCCAAGGTTAGAACTGAGAACCTTGCTAGTACTTGAGTGGAAAATAGATAAAGTGAAAGTCGAGAGACGAAGAATGATATATTTCGAGAAAGATAGAACGCCCGTACTGTTGTCGGATACGGAATAAACGTGGATATATATAGGGAGATTTTATGAGACACCTTTTGCCTGCGTTACCTGACAATTGCCAGCCAGGTAGTCCATAATCCGAAATCCGAGATGATGGAAAAGAAGAGACGCAGCCTTCTACGGGAGGCCAAGGACGAGATCGAGTTGGATAAAATGAATAAACAAAAACAGGGCAAGGTAAAATTCATCGGCGATTTATAACAGTACGAAGTTATGCGCCGAGGATTTTTTTCATTCACCCGAAGCGGATGCACCATTTAATAATCGAGACGATTCTATACTTCAGGATCGAGCGTTCATTATTTGAAGTTTACTCATAAATGTTGGACGGATTTATTTCTCGTTTCGACATCGATAAAGAGTTAGATTAAAGTCTCATCTTTTTTTCTTTATAACGAATGAAAATGGAACGAGAAACTACTGCAATCTATAAACTTCGTTATTCAGAATTGTCGTATAAAAATCGTTGATATTGTATAATTAAATTAGTTATATTTTACTTCTAACTTAAGTGAATTAATTTATTAAAGAAAACGCGCGTTTTTATTCGCAATCGTTAGTCTGAGGGGAGTCGGTAAAAATAAGTGTAGAAACAATGCCCGTAAAACCTAGTGTTAATTAATGCAGGCGACGCGCACGAGCTAATAAAACGAGCTACGAGGAAGCAACGTTATTAATCAAATTGTCGCCAGGCTGTGTGTATTTGGCTTTTCCTCTGTTCCTTCGCCGTCCCTTTTCCTGGCCAATGGACCGAAGTGATGGAACGGCACAATAGGAGGAAAAGTAACGGCGAATTAATTATTGCGGCGTAACAATGGCTTCCCGGCGACTTTGTACGTCTTAATTAAATTCCTCTTCTCATTCGACCTTTCGTATACGTACTTACTTTTCTGCCCCTCCACCCTTTTCTCGGTCAACGATCACGGGTATCTCGCAAGTAGAGACAACATCGGCCTGCTCCGTTAAAACAGGCCATTTAATGTACTGGAAACAAACGTTTCCCTGTGGAACAATGAGATTGAACCTAACGAATTTCCCAACAATGTGGCACGGTATGATGTCCAACATGTCGAAGAATTGTCCCATGTTTTTGGTACAATAGCTCCGTTCAGTAATTAGTATAATTAATCCGATGGGGGGGGGGGGGGGGGGGGGGGTAAAAGCAGTTTATCGTTCCGTTGTGTAATCACCGATACCGTTGTTGCGTTTCTTAATGATTCTGGGGTAATTACTGAAGAATAAACCGATCGAGGTTGTTAGTTAATTAGAAGTGAATGGAAATGTTAGAATAATGGTAAATATTATTTTCATAATATTTCTGCGGAAATCATCCGGATAATTATGATCAATTTATTTGAAACGTTGAAGTAATAATGAGTAGAAAGTATTTGTCTTTTTTTACATGATTATTAAAAGTTAATTGTTTCTCTTTCCGCTCCTCTTTTCTTTTCATTTATTTATTGTTCTTTTAATATTATAACTTTACTGTGTCTAAATTGGGAGTATCATTCCCGTAGAAATTCCTTTTGGAACCGTTTAATGAAGTCCTCTCTTGCTTATTCGCGCTAATTGTATGCTTTTGACTGAGGTTGTTAATTAATTAAACAGGCTAGAACTGTCTGCAATAACCGAGATGTTCCTTTGAAAATACATATGTATATAATACAATTGATGTCTCATTAAACAATGCGTACTTGCAACGATATTTATTTACTGTATGTGTTGATTATTGCAATTCTCGTCGCTTCTCGTGTTCGGTTGAAATTGCTGCATTCTATTAATCGACCATTTGGGAAGCGTCAAATAATTCATTTAAATTGATTTCGCCAATAATGATCAGCACGAGCAACGGTCAGAGATAAATATACCAAATGCATTTTCATTTACTTCTGAGAAATGGTAGTTCCCAGTTTGAAATAGCTGCACGGTGAATTTATCGGAAAAAGAAGCTCCATTGTAACTCTACCAGGTTTATTAATTGGCTAGATTTATTATTTGTCGGAAAAGTGGATTTAATTTCGCTGATTGCAATTCATAGTATTTTAAAAGGTTTCGTAAAAATTGCAGTGAACTTTAGTAAACTTTAGTGTTCGCCGGTAGGAAATTTAATATTCTGATAGTTGAATAAAATTGTTGAATAATTGTGATAGGGAAATTTATAAAATCCCCAAAAATAACATCTACTACTTTTATGCTTTTATAATTAAAATGAATATACTTTGAAATTATTATTAAACGAAGTTTTTCCAATTTATTGTTGCAGTTGGCTGCCATTGCTCTGAACTTTGGTGTTCTGATTGCTGCTGTGTACGAGGGTATTTATGCTCGACGAGGTGGTGATCCTACGAAAATTAGGGTTGTCAGTGATCCTCGTGCTGCCACCATAAATAATCCTGGCTACCGAGAACACCAGCCCACGAACGGTGAGTCCATTCAACATGTATTCTCTCTCCAGTCGTGGAGATACTATATTGCCCAACTTTTTCTTGACCCTGTTTGAACAGAAAATATAATGGAAACGCTGTAAAAGTTATAAATACAATTATGTATATACATGTACATTTATCAACGAAATAATTAATGTACTAGAAAGGTGTAGTTTAATATATTTGTTTAGCAAGTAAATTAGAATTTGAAAGAAAATTCTCGATTGTTTACTAAACGATTTTGTTGACCCTCGTCCATTTGCATCTAAAGGGGAAAGGCATTTATAAATAACAAAAAACCTTTATCACAATTGTGTCATCGGACAAAGATTTCATGAGAACGAACAATACAATTTCATCACAAAGGACAAAGTATTACAAAACGCTTAAAGTGCCTGTCTGGCATACCATAACAATGTCGGCCAAATTCTGTTGCTGTCGCAATAGTACGTGAAAGATTTCGACAAATCCCATATTTGTGTTTGTATTTGTATTGAAATTCAGAATGTTGTAGTAGTCAATTTTCGCGAATCTTTAATGTAGAATTGCAGAGATGGAAAACTTTGTATTATTGGATTACTGAATTTGGTAATGTATGATATTTAAAATCGCTATATTTTTAATATTAAATTGACATATTATTTACGTTTTCTCGTACAATTTTCTGTTCCATTCAGTGTGAATGAAAATATTGAATACGTTATTTATAAATTGATCAAACTATTCATTGCTACGGATTTTCTTAGGTGAAATATCTATATAAATGTCTATATCCTTCTTGTGTATTTTGATGTATTTCTGATCAACAAAGGGAAAGCTCTTAGCTTCCAACGCGAAGGGAATGCCTCTTCCTCATTGGCACGTCATTTATGTGGTTAACTGAGGAAACGTATCCATTTAGGTACTAAAAGGGGCTTCGGTTCGCTGCATCACTTTAAACGAATTACATTTTTTAAAGTTACGACAGAATGGCAAGGCTGCGCCTCAATTTCTACACGTAACTCTTGAAATTAATATTTCAACACATAATTCAAATAAATGAAATTATACACGAAAAATATGCTTGTTACAACAATTTGTTTGTTATATAAAAAAATTTAATCTCCATATGAAAAATTCAAGTTGAAATAGATTAAAATAGATTCATCCATAACATTGCATACTCGATCTTTTTGGTCCAAAACTGCAAATTTTGTTCATGACGATGAAAAAGCAACACAAATCACTATCAAACAGAAGGTCAAGTGTACCTCAAATTTTCCCCCTTGGAAAGATGTTTCTGCGTGGTTGGAAATCGAAGGATCTTCACTTGGCAGCTGATGGAAACTCAATCTGTCCGAAGAATACCTTCGGATAGAAGTCAAGGTGAAGGGAGCAGATAGAAAGAGGTCGTACGTGGAGGGATCAGAGAAATAGCGAGGGTAACGAAGGAAAGAAGAAGATTCTGAAGCTTCGATAGAAAAGGGACGGGCAGCAATGAAATCGAGCGAAATAATGAGTTTGCGCAAGCAGCTGGAAACAAAGTAGTACAAAAAACAACAGCCATTAATGAAACAGAAAGAACAAAGACTGACCAGAGGAAAAATCAAATAAACTGAGGAAACATCTAAATGGGTTTGGACTAAAAGAAGAAGGGCAAAGTTTAGGGGAAAAGGGTAATTTACCCTCCATTCAATAAGTTAGACATATTTTGGGGTTTGTTACATATGAACATTTTATTTTATAACTTCCGTGTCTTTTTATTATGTTAAAATTTTGAATTAAATTGAAACAAAAGTTAAATAAAATAAATAGCCCTTTGCACATTATTAAAATAGCTTAATAAATTAATTCAATGTTATATTAAAATTGTTTAAAATGGAGTGATTTAATGTACTCGAATATAGTTTCAAAGAAACATAATATGCAGAAGGATATAAAATTCGGATGAATTAGACACAACTGGGGGAAACATGATGCAGATGCTTTTTTCGCGAGTTTCTCTGTGTTTCGATCATACAGAGCATAACTGCACTCCCGTATGCATCGTCCTCGATCATGTCTCCCGGTGAATTAAACCGTACCGACGTATTTCCTCGTGGCAAGAGTGCAGGTGCGCTTAAACATTACTGCCGCGTATTGCATCGATGCGTGCGCGCAATGCGACACGCGTGTGCTTCGAATTTCAACGCGTTTCCTCACGAATTTTAGTTCACATTGTCTTTACGAAATATTCGTTTCAGCATGATAGAAATATGTATTGATGTTTTAATTAAATTTCGATTAAATGCCATAGTAAAGTATTTAACTAAATAGTTATTTGTACCGCTCTTTCACGAATTTCAGTTTATATTTCTTGCACAAATTATTTCTTTTCCAATCTTGAAAATATGTATTCACCCGTTCAACATTAAAACATAACTAATTATTTGAGCTTTTATATACAATTAAAACGAAATATTCGTGCCTCAAAACATTTGAAATTATTCCATTAATAAATAATATCCTTGAAGAGTGATGTCCAAGATTCTGTGTTAATGAGAAATTCCAGGATTAATTGCAGACAGAACACGATTCTGGCTACTTCCGTTTCACACAATTCCAACGCTTTTACTAAAGTTTAGTTTGCGTTTAGTGAAGTGCATTTTAAACCTGTTGGCTCCATCCACTAATCAGTTTCGAAACTAGTTTCACCGCTATCGCGAAGTGAAAGGCCCGGGAAAAAGCAATCGCCGTTTATGTCGCATCTATTTTATATCACCATATACGGTCCTACGCTTAATGATTTTACCTATTGTTCATTTATCTACACTCACACCGGTAATTCTCTTTTAATCTATACATATGTATTGTATACATAACTAACACTGCTCCAAATTGAATGTCTTTCATTCTTAAGTTGATCTATTAAAATCTACGTCTACTAGTTATTTTAATTCAAACAAAATACAAATTTCTATTCATGTACTTACAAAACTATCCATTTCAAAATTCTATATTCAGCGTACGTACGCATGACTATCAAAAATGAATACGAACAGAAGTGAGGGGCACTGGTAAATCAAATTAAAAATGTTCCAAAATGAAAGAGCACCAAATTAAATTGAAACTATGCGTAAATAAAATATATTAAATTAAATGAAATAGCATAAAAATTTGTTTTTCTGTCTAATTACAGGTGGCAACATCTCAATGACCGACGCCAGTGGCAAGCCGTACGCTGGCGTAGCCGGAAACGGTTCAATGGCGTCGGTGGCGACTTCCGCCAGCGTCACCAGCACGGCTTCGCCGCTTCGTAGCTCCCTGAAGAAGCCAAAACCTCTTGGTATTCACAATCCCGGTTTCTCCGCGCACAGTCCGACTCTGTCGAGGAATGGCTCGCAGAAGAAAGTGCGAATTCAAACGCACTCCACGGAAGTGTAAGGAACAAATCTCGCGTCGTGAAAGACGAAAGTCTGCAGAGATTTTTGTTCCTACGTGGGTCGGCTCGAAATCGACCTCGTCGAAGTTACACTTCCGCGAACGAAGATTAAACGACCACTCGGTTGCAAAAGAGGCGAGGCAACAATGTGAACGATCCTTTCATTCTCGTCGCGGTGAATCAACGATCCATGAAACTTTTATTAACAGATCTGAGAAACAAGTGACGATTTTTGTCTATCAAAGAACCGTTCATTCTATCGATAATGTCTTGGTGGATCTTTCGTGGAGAAACGCAAGCCGGAGAATAATCGTCTGTGTTATTGCGAATTGTTTATTAACAAATTCCCACGTTCGTCGAAAATTACGAATCCCCGATTTACAAAGGGAATACGAGGTTCGTGATAGTGGAACACAGATGAGTATTCCTATAGTTGGTCCGTCGGTCGATTATACGAGAACTTTCCAAGGGGAACTGTCGTTCCATGGAAAAAGATCATTGGTCTCAGCAATCACGATGTTGGATTAAAAAGTTCTAAAGGAAAGATCCGATAGTCTTATCGCGTGATGAAAGGACCACCGAGGGGGTGCAGGAAATGAGCCCCGTTGAAAGTGATCGAGGAATCAGGGGAAATTGCTCTGATTAAAATTTCCAATGGTGTCGTGACGTTCTCGAGCGTGGCGTTACCTTCGATTCGAAGCGTACACGTCTGACGTACATTGATATTTACGGCTGACGTGACAGTATCGATTAAAAGGGGGCTCGTGAATTTTACGATCCACCCTCGTAAAAATCGTCGATCACCTTCATGGTGGTTTTCGACCATTTGTTTACATGTTTAGGCCATTTTTGCACGTTTGTATTCGTGTACGTCAGATGTGAGGCGAAATTGTAATTTATTGAGAATATTTTCATCATTGAATAGGAATGTAACATATTGGAAGATATATAAAAGTAAGAAGGTAAGAGGTATTTTGAAGTGTTCAAGACTCGATGATAACGATTCCACTGGATTCAAAGTAGTCGATCGGTCCAGTATCGAGAAAATCAGCCAGTCGTGTTCGGTGAGATTACACTTTAAGTTCCCAGTGGTTCCAGCCGTGAACAAGAAGAAATTAACCCTTTGCGGTCTGGTTGCTATACACGCAATAGACTGTCAGGAGGTCCGACTTGTTTCAGAACCGTATCGGTTACGTAGACCAGGTAATTTTTTAAAGAACACGCATATTGTAAGAAATTAGATATTATATGAATATATCGTTCAGTTTTCTTATTGGTGTTAAATTCATTTATAGTTAGAATAATTCGGGAAAATTATTTGAATTAACGTGACGCCTAAAAATGTTTGATAATTTTAATCAGCTTCAATTCATTTTATTTGCAAATGATACTTCATTCATGAAATATTATTTACAATGTTCAAATGAAAAAATCCAACAAACCTAGCTATCACAATTTTTGTTACGACAAAGAAAACATTGAAATCTTTCGATTCTACTGATTTTAATAACAAATCGTCTTATTTGCTTCCTTTCTTCGTAATTCTACTCCAATGTCTGCAACAAGTTTGTACACCGTAAAATGACAGACATGCAGGTGAGATTAATCGAAACGCCCACGTGTTCAATAAGTACTCGTGATCAACTATGTCATCCATTACTGCGAAATACTACTGCTAATGCATGCATCTAGACCGCAAAGGGTTAAACAGGAGCTGAAGGAATGATAAATCGAACACGTGCATATCATTCTACGAGCGTAATTGTTTAATCAAGATTGGTGGGGGGCTAAGTGATACGCAAAACGATGGAGCGAAAATTAAATCGATCTGCCATAACCACTAGCTAGGATACATTCAGTATTTGCACAGAGAATTTAATTACACGCGACATTTGCATTCGAAGGTTAGTTAAAATGGATTATCGGTATTTCTTATCGTAAGAAACGAGCTTTTCAGTGAAAAGGCAAGTAGCAAATAAATTTCGTTATTAACCTTGTTCGATAATCGATTTGATATCACGGTTGGAACAACGTGATAATAAGGGTATTATGTTGTTGAACGATCGAAAGAAGATTAACGACGATTGTTAAGTATCGTTTTAAGCGCGAATTTGGCGAAACGATGTTGCGTTATTACTGGAACTTATTCACCTGCTGGTTGTCTGTTAATTTTCTAATTAAATTCTATATTAATTATCATATAAATGTGTTCTGCAAAAAAAGGGGTAATGCTATAAATATTTAAACATTGTTCATTTATCTATACGAATTATTCCTGGGGCTCATTTTTTATTCAATTTTTCATACAAGAAAATATTATTATATTTCTATAAATGTACCATCGGTCTGATTTCACAGCTCAGCTTTTTATTCTTAAATCCAACAACGATTCTATGACAACAATTCTCACTTATATCGGGGCGAAATAAGTTCCAACAGTATCTACGACGAATACCAAACGTTCAAGATGACGTTCTATAGAGTTAGGAACGTCGTCCACAATCTTTTCACCCTTGAATTTTCATTCCAACGACTGCATCCTTTGGAATCGAGGACGTGAAAGAAGGAAAAAGGAAGTCGGGAAATACATTCCAGTAATAACACTGTCGTGCGTCATGGATAGTCGCAGCAGGATACGTGATACGTTTTTCCCTTCGTTTCTTCTCCCCCTTTCTCCTTCTTTACTCCCAACTTTTCCATTCCGTATTTTCTTTTAATCTAACCTTTCTCCTTTCTTTGTATACTCCTGGTTCATCGTATTGTAGGTCTAACTCGAACTTGAAGTATAAATAAAATACTTATTGGGTCGCATCCGTCCAGCCCTGCGTAGGCAGCTAGCCGTCAAACGGCAAGAGTTATATATATATATTATACAAATATAAATATATAAATGTATTTATATTTTTTAGCGATTGTTTTAATATAATATATATAAATATGCGGAAGAATTTTATATATATATATATATTATAAATATTATAAATATGTATATGTACGTTGCGCGATACTCGAGATATGAGATCTGTTTCGCTCGTGTCATTGGTCTCATAACAGGAGAAACGTTTTATTCGTTAGAAAATATTATTATTTTTTATAATCGTTACTGTTGGTGTCTTAACACTATTTTTTTTTTTAAAGGAAGTTCTTTTTATGCTTCTTTCCCTGTCGATAGTTTTGGAGCTATTTATGATTTTTTTTTTTAGTCGAGGGTCGAAGTCGATGCGCGAGGCCGATGGTCTACATTTTTCCTCTACCGCCTCTGTCTTTTATTTTAACTTTTTTTTTTCAACGTGTAGAATCGTGCGCGGATAGTTGTTGAGGCTTATTTATTTCAACCGAAGTTTAATTCGATTAAAGTGTATTTCTCGAAGAATCTTGCAAGAGTTTCACGATTGCCTTTGGTAAATTCTCTTCAATGAATTTATATCACATTAATTTTTCTTTGCGGTGATAATGTGCATTTCGTCAGGTTCAATTTTGCTCTAAGTAAATTATGAATAAGTCCATCTACAGACGGACGACAATTTTTCTTTCTTGATGTAAATCTTGTTTTCAAACTTCGTGTTTTCCGTGTAGAATAATTACGTTGACATTGTGAATGAATGAAACACTTATTGATGCACCTACGTTTATTTTTATTGTTATCTTGATACTTATTTCGAAATGAATCACACGGATCGTATTGGTGTGTTCGTATAAGACTTACGCAAGAATTGTTTCAAGATCCATTGATCATAAAATAAAATGAAATAGTTCATTATCTTGCCTGGTGTTAAACCATGTAAAGGTAATATTGCAATAAATATTTTAGGATTAATTAGCTATTAATTCGAATAAAATTCAAAGTCTTGTTGTGTTAAACTGTGTTTTACATGTTGAATATTGAACGGGAGAATATAAAAATATTTTCCACTGTTATTTGAACATTCTTTACACAAGTTAAAAATTTAAACTTATAAAACCTAGTTACGAAAAGATTAGAAAAAAATAAAAAGGTTTTTAAGGATATAATTGTTATATAAAAAAATCAAAAGATAAATATATTCTACGCCTATTGTTCGAACTATTTTCGATGGATTTCGAAAAAACACTTGCGACATTCGCATTCTGTTACCCACAATCAGAAACGTAATAAATAACAGAAAATGAGATTACAATCAAACAAAACCGCCATTGAATTATTAATAAAAAATTCGTGTTTCACTTTTTGCACTTTGTTCGTCGAATCTGTTGTCGAATTTAACGAAGTTCGTGCGTGTCGATGAATTTTGTAACAACCAAGTATGATGATAAACGTGTGACGAGGACTGTATGCGAGGAGCTCGATAATAAAGGAATTTCTATGATTCACCATCAAAAAATCCAACACATCTTTTCCAGCATTATTCGCGATTTAATAACTCTCTTATTATCAGGGGAAAATCAATAATAACACGCACACGCCAGATGATAAAAAAATTAACCTTCATTTATTAGCTTACAGACTGATAATGAAAACTTAAACGACGAACAACAGCGTCTTTCGGGCCACGTGTCCCTCACGGCAGTACGCGGATTCATTTGAAACATCTTCTCGTGCACGAACAATAGTTCAAAAGAAAAAGAAGAAGAAGAAGACGAAGAAGAAGAAAAGAAACGAAGTAGAAAGAAATCCCCCGAATGGAGAGAATAGACGAAGTAACAGATAGAAAGAAAGAAAGAAATAAAAGAAGAGGCAAAATTAATTAGCCCAGCTCCTCTCGTTCGTTATCGCTAGATCACAAAACTACCCGATCGGTTAGGTACCTGTAACTATACAAAAATAATAGTCTACACTCCATTAACCTCGTCTCCTTTAATCAATCAAGGATACACGAGGTGAAACGTAATATTTCGTTATTAAACGAACGACAATATTTATCCGATCTAGAGAGATAGAATGGCCCGACACGAGTTACGAGGGACTCGAGACTAGTCTTCTTTCTTGGCTTTGGCTTGCCGAGGACTCCGTCGTTTACACAGTAAAGCTAGCAATAGTGCTTCCCTTTTTTCTTTTTTTTTTTCATTCGCCGAACTACGAGACAATCACGATGGGATATCCTTCGGATCTAGAGTAATAAAAATAATTTACAAATCGCTACTAATGTGTCGCCGCTACATTAGAATGTTACGTCCGTGGATACAGATCAATGTTCCATTTTACTTCCCGTATAAATTAATCTCAAGGTAAAAAGCTCCTCTATATCTCGTCTGATTTATTTATTAATAACTGCATAGAACTTATTGGTTTTGTTTTCTGTTTTTCTGTTTTTTTTTTGTATACAAGACGAGAATCAGAGAAACGATAAAACGATAAAAGAGGTCCGGAGAGATAATGTGAGAGGGTCGTGCGTTTCGTCACGGAGATCTTTACGAGCGCGAGGACGGTAGTCTAGGAACCAATAGACACCCCACGTTAACGTCGAACACGTGGCTTCTCGACGAAGGAGAAGCGCGTCCGAGGAACACTTTGCCAGGCCACGCCTGATCGGCAGTGACTATATTGTTTCTTATTTTATTTTTAATTCGTGGACACTTCGGCGATCGAATCGTATGCTTGCAAGGATCTCTTTGGATCTTCTCTGATATCCTCTTGGGAGAATTTGTAGCTATATTAGACGAGCAATTGATGCGACTTATTCAAGGTGCACAATTCGGTCCTTTCTGCCTTCTTATTTTTTCAATGGAGTCTCGTTACGTGGTTGGAGATTCTTTTTGCTGGATTTCCTCCTGGTGCCATTTATAAATATGTAGTACACAAGATTTATTAAAGTGGCACGATTCAATTCACTTTTTGCTTTATTTTAATTTGATTATCGTTATTTGATTGGAGATTTGACTATATCGAATTATTCGTACATTGCTTGAACAAGTATGCAAAATAGTTTCAGATTAAACGATCTTAATACCAAACCCGTAGCACTTCTTCAGTACTTTAGTGCAGACAAGTTAGGTTCAATACGAAGTTCAAAATAGTAAGGCACAGTGGTTTTTTGTATTTCATCGAAATATGTATTTAAATCGATGGAGAATTGTCTTTAATTGTAAAGAAGGCTATCAATTTCAAAATCACGTTGTCGTCCTTAATCTCTTACACCCTCGATTCCAATACTCCAGCTTCACTCTTAAAGCGACATGAACATACCTGTGTTTGCATACAGGTACAATCTTTAACCATACCGAAATAGACAATATATATACACGAAGCCCAATTCGACAACAAATCGTCTCCCTTCGAGAACAGTTTCATCCCTCGAATAGAACTCCAACCGAGCAATCAACGAAATACCATTCATTATAAAAGAGCTTTCTTCAAACAAGCTCCGAAGCAAAGCATCTATGAAGATCCTCAGACATTCGATTCGATCAGCCACCGGGATGTTCAGAAATATCTCTCTCTGTCCTTGGGCGCGCTGGAGATGAGCTCCCGTCGTTTCCAGACAGGCTGTGCTCCAGCCCGTTGATTTTGCGCCCCAGCAGCCGAGGACGAGGAGGACATCGTCACAGAGGACGAAGCGGAAACAGTGACCGTGCTCTTCCCAGCCAGGGTGTCGGAATCGGGGATATGGCGAGTCTGATGCCTCGAATCCGTGTAACGTCTCTTGGTATACTTTTTGCTCTCGGAGGACGCGGCTGCCGAGCTAGTTTTACTGTGTGAAACGGCGATGGCGGGTTCTGGTCTGGAGATGTGCAACATCCTCTCGATATCTGCGGTCTTCGACCTGGAAAATGTAAACAGCGCTTGGAGGATGTATGATGTACTTTTCGTGGAAGTCTATTATTTACGATGACGAATATTTACGTTTACGTTATTAACAAGGAAACCGTTTAAAAATGAATATCGATTATGGAGTAAGATAGATAGAAGGGAGGCCGCAATTATAATAAAATAATTATATTAGGCACCTGATAATTTTCGATGGAATTACAATATCAAGGTGAATGCACCGCGGTGCATTGCACCAGATTCAAAGCAGCGAACGACCTGTCCCAGACGTTCAACGCGTCCGAATACTAGGACAGTGTCACAAATCAAGATGATCCGGACAATTCGTGTCAGAGGTACACGGAAGCTACATTGTTGAGAAGGTCAGGATTCTCACCTCAAAACCGCACCACCTATGCTCGTGATGCTAGGCGTGTACGGCGCCGCGGTGGTCCTCGACGTATCCTGGCTGCTGCTCGACCTGGACACTTGGCGTACCTCGCTCGAGGTGGTGAACGACACCCTCTGGAGGACGGCTTGCTGGTCGGGGATATAGGAAACAGCGGTTACCGCGCTGTCTGGACTGGCAGGTGGTGACGATGCCCACGATGGTGGAGAACTCGGTGCTTGGTCTCCGGACAACGTGGCGGAAGAACCCACGGCACTGTCGCTTCCGTGCCTTCCACCTAATAGAATTGTTGTTAAAGAATTGATGAAAATAGAAGTGAATTGTTTTTGGAGATTAGATATTGACGAAGTGTAATTTAGGTGTTAGGCTTGGGGACGAGGTGACAGGGACAGAGAAAATTCAGTATGTTTAGGGCGAGCATATTGGCACGTTTTTATTCATTTTTATTGCAGGGTGTTCGTGTAAGGAAATATACTTTTTATTGAATTAATTGTATTAAACATTGAAATTATACCAGCGGATTGTAGAACAGAAAGAAACGTTTCTCAAAATGTTATTGCTTTATTCACATTTTAAAACAATTTACAATTGGATTGCAAAAGAAAACATTTCCATTACTGCGATGAGGTTCGAAAATAACTTACCTTCGCTGCAACCGGAAATCGATCGCTGCCTCTGCCTCCGTGGAGGTGCACTTGGTTGCTTTGGCGCCTCCTCGATGTAAGGAATGTCCGGATCGTCGAGGTTCAACGTGAACGCTCCGGACATCGGTATGGTGAGACTTGCGGTGATTACCATAGGCGAGGATTTTCTACGTGCCTCAATTGGATCTTCGCTCGATCCACTGTCCACGCTATTACTCCTGCCTTCCTCTTTTCGTCGACTTCCAGGCCTCTTTGGCCGCCTCGGCCTAGGACCTATGTCTCCACCCACACCTGCTGTTTGATGGAGACACTGTTCCCTGCTCCACACCTGTAACAAAAAAAATCAATCCGATTTTTAGTTACATCGAACGCTGCTCTTGGATAGTATGATTTATTATTTATACTGTGACATATATTTTTGGAGAATGTATTCAATAACGAAGGAAATATTTTGTTATCTAAATTATTTATCTATTTGTCGATTAAAAATTTCTCTATTTCTGGTCAAATAAATATAGAGGATTAAGCATTTTCCAGCAGTTTTGGAAATCCTAAAAAAATTACGACAAGACATAAATGAAAAGCATTGCGTACACGCTTATTCTTGCAACGTTCAGACATTTAACACTTCAAAGAAGAATAAGAATTAAAAATTATTTATATTATAGAATAGTGCGAGACTCTGTAAAATCGAGGCATATTTCTTCCATATCTCCGAAACGTGCAACCCAAGGACGATATGGCAAACTGATACCACGAAATAGTCGAAGGATATCTCGTACGATCTCGATCAGTTACCTTTCTGGTCGACGTGGTCGTCCCTGCCGTGTTCGTCGACGTTGTCACTGTCTCCTCCACCGAAAAGGTTTCAGCCTCGCTGCATGGATCCGCTTCGTCTCCGCATTGCCTGTGAAAAATTACCCGAAACTTCCTATCAGCTTTCCCCTAACCATCATCACTCTCTTAGAACCGTATCATTCTTTCTTACCGACAAATCAAGATTCTATTAAAATTCTGCGACAATGGAACACCAGTAAAATTGTACAGAATAAAGAAGGAAATGTACTAAAAGAAAGTAAAATGATCGCAATAGAATGATAAAGTGCGCAATGAAAATACTATAAAATCGAATCGCAATCTCGTGAGTCTATATCTAGTAATTTCGTCAGCGTTTCTCTCGAGATCTATCAGGGAGATCTGAAGGGGAGAATACTCTGCGGGATCGAAGATTAAAGACACAGAGTGTCCACTTAGACTACTCACTCTTCGGCGCGTCGAGAGAGGGCGAGATCCAAATCGGCTGGATGGGTGTCCATCATGTGAAGATAGACCTCGTCCAGAAGGGCAGCTGGCACCATAAATAACGCCAAGGCGTGCTCCAATAGGGCTCTCACTACGTTTATTACGTCTATCCTTTCTTCCGCCCTTTCCGCTGAAACTTCCGACCTCTGCCCGGGTTTCACGCAGTGAAGAATGTTTGGCGCGAACACCTTGAAAAATGTATGGAACAAGAATTAAATTTATGATGAATCAAGGAATTTGTAGAGAATATTATGGAGGATTTTGTCGTGGCTTTTAAATTGATTTTATCGAAACAAGGGCCTAGGTAAATGTTTTGTGAATATCGTGGAGGATATTATTGGGAAATGCGAAAAGATTTTCGGAGGGGAATTAATGAAGACCATTGAATTAATTTGTATTAGAAACATGCGATGTAAAATGCATTTCGTATTTTTTGAATTTCATTGATAAGATCTTTATTATTTTAGGCTGTAATAGTTTAGATGTGAAATTAAATTTAAATAAATATGTCTCTGCCGATATTAGTATAGCTTCAAATGCATCTGAATATTGGTAATCCAATATATCTAATACATTAATTAAATATTAAATGCGTATAGAAGAAGGCATATTTTTTATATTCGTCTAAAAATTAGTCGATACATTTTTATTAGGTGCGGAATTAATCTAAAACGACGGGAATTTTTTATTTCATCTCAAAAATTGGTCTTCTGGACACTAAATGAACGAAACGTGCTAACGCATACCCAGCTAGAAGACAAGTAATTAAAATTTCAAATGAGATTCTAATTCTTCATTTTGATCGTTTCGTCGACAATCTCGAGTGCCAATCAAACTCACTTCCACCGATCTGCGTCCACGAACGTCTACGTGTCTTGTTAATTAAACTCTCACGATGAACAGACGACAAAGTTCGAAACCCTTTCGATTAAATCGTGATACCAAAGATAGGTTGACACTTACTGTGGCCAAGTTGGTCGTGTCCATTTTGTTTCCCGGTATCCACTCGCCTGTCTCGTTCTTTTGATCTTCGCTATTTGCCGCCACCACGGTGAGAAAGTTCAAAAGTGCCCAGAGCGTCTCACGATTCGGCGTGGGTAGCAGCTGAATGAGATGCTGAAGTGCTTCTTGCTGAAGTCGCCTGTTCCGGATCTCTGCGAGAAACGGGTCTCTCTTTCAGTGTACACAGACACTCGTGCGTCAATGTCGGGACAAAAGAGTGCCGATAAAATAAGGGACAATGGGCGACAAGCAAAACTGCTCTTAACTATTACAGAATCGTTGAGGCAATCGAAATTACGGCAGAAAAGATATTACGTGCGACTCACTGTCTTAAATATTATTTCTATTACAGACTGATATTGAGTAAAATTCAGGAATGATATAAATCGATATTATTTCATTTCATTTCATTTCCTTTTTATCGGTCGTGTTTTCTAAGAATCATTTCTTACGGATCTTTTAAGAATGTTAACTTTTGTTATAAACTGATATGGAATAAAATTATGCAACTATTTATATAAATGCAATTTCCCTTAATCGTACATATATTAAATATTAAAAAATATCAGACATGGTGGGTGCTATATTATCGTCCGTCATTATAGATTACAAAGTAATATTCAACAGCTATCCTCTTGCCGTGCGATTATTAATCAAGCTTAGAAACGGGCTACCGTAAACTTCTTATCCTAATCGGCTTAATTCATCCGGATCGTGATTTTCCACTGGAGCTTACTTTGCGTATGAACGAAGGCTTGGTAGAGATTCCTGCAGAGTAGAGGATCAGGTAGATCTCGGAAAAACTCCTTCAGAAGAGCTGCCACATCGTGAGGGCATTGCTCGGCTCCGATTTTCGTCTCGCGACCACAATCGAAATCTTCTCGTAACTAGAATTCATTAAATCCCATAATATAATAATTCTCCCAACGTTTGCGTTGTATCGGTGCGAATTAAAAAGAAAATGAAGACAAAAATGTCTACCATAAAACGCCCTCAATACTGTGTGAAGCAAATACTTCGGTAGAAGGGAATTATTATTTATAAAAATAGGGAGCCTCAACATTTGACAATTATTTTATTCAATTCGTTATTATCCAAAATATAAGTCTAAATATATTTAACATCGTGGAGAATTCTCAAATGATTACACATGGGCGTGCATAATAAAAATTCCAATTCTATTGTACACAACGGGAAAAGAAATGTTAAAATTATGAAATACTCACCTGCCTCACCCTCTTCTTGGAAGGCGACACCCGGAAAACACCAAGCGTTCTAAGGCCCGTGTTTTCCAGATGCCTGATGCACTGTCTGACTACGCCCGGAACAGCGTCCCATTCTCCTGGAGGGCCTCCACCGCTGTCGCTCAACTCGAGCACACCAGAGTCACTTCCAGTCAAAGCTCCGCCTTTCGAAGACAGAGACTCGCACGAACCACCCTGAAACAATTTTATTCCACTGAATCGTCATTGCGTTATCGTTAAAACTATTCGTAAGATTACAGAGGAGAATTCATTGCACATATGAGAGAAAAATATTCCCCTTTCTCGTCTTTCAAAGGGATCTATCGAGTGTACTATCGCAAAAATACAGGAAAGGTAAACTGATATTATCTCCCGTGAAAATATTTGTACAACACTTAACCGTGATAGTTTCATTCGATAGGTCTCGAGAAATATTTGACGTCCTTCAGATTTAGTAAATAGCTGTTTGCCAACGAGTTAATATTCTTGAAGGGTTTAATTAGTATTCTTCAACTGGTTTTAGTGTGACAGAAAGTCTTGCAAAATTTATAGGGATCTTAATTAAATCAAGGCTAAAATTATCGACCTCCCATCTCGGTTTCGTTCGTGTCCCTGATCTTTAACGTCTCTGTCAGGTCAGGATGCACGTGACGTCGAAGAGCAGCTCTGGATCTCTTTGAATCAATTAATTAGGCTATTTAACCACGTGGCATTTTCATCCAATCAATAGTCAAGCGACCCCCACTGCAAACTTTATAAATAAAACCAGTCTTTTCTAATCTTTTCACTAATCACGAATATCCAATTATTTGTAAAAATCCAATTATTTACATTACAATCGTTTTACACTTTTTTTCTTATATTAGAAAATTGTGTTTAAGACAAATTGGTATACAATTATTTTTTTTTCAAGCCTATCTAACAAATATGAACCCTGTAAAGATTAGTAATAACCATTTAAAGCGTAACGCAATAAAATTAATATTGATCGTGTAATAAAATTGAGAGTCCACGTTACTAGATTGACGTCAAATCCGATGTGACGCTATCAGATAAATCGACAGAGAACGGCAGAATGAGTGATAAACGATACCAGGCTTGCACGAAGGTGCGCCTGGCGAAAATAAATTCTCGCGCGTGAACAAATCATCCCGCGGGCCGCCATAAACCGAAAAATCAATACGCATAAACGTAAACGCTCGGAAATTAGATCGGATCATGTAAATTATGAGGAGCGGGTTGAATCTTCGACTTTCTTAAAATAACGCCCGAACGCCCGAGTTCTCGGGTGGAGAACGTTCAAAAAAAAAAGTGAAGAAGAAGAAGAAGTAGAAGATTCGTGTTCACCGACCAGGTGGCGCCGGAGCTTCTCGAATCAAAACATTTACTTCCGGTCGCGAAGAAGATAGGTTTTCAAAAAAATAGATTAAATAAGATGACCGAATAAACGAACACTGAGAAAACAACAGAATTTCGCCATTGATATTGTATCAATATTAACAAATCATCGTGCCTGCACAACATACTGGATTAAAATTATTTCCAGTCGAAGATGCTACTTCTATTTTCACTGAAGTAGTTCATGAAAGACAAACATTATAAAATTTGTTTAAATATATTCGTAGCCTGTGTCGATTTTGCAGAGGCAGACGGTATTTCGAACAAACTTGTTTCAAATGAAACTAAGCTTGAATTATTATTACCACTATTACAATACGAAATTAACTCATTTATTGCATGTATGAAGTCGAATGTCAAAAGTAATTGTTATATGTCGATAATTAAACAATTTCTAAATTTTTAAAAGACATCGAAGCAAACCAAAAGTGGACCTTCAAAAATTCTTCCCAAGAAACATCGTTTCCCAATCGCAACTCTTAATCTGCCACCCCAAGCAATAAAAAAGAACCATCCCCACCTTTCAATCGTAGTTCAATTTCCTACCATCGTAGATCCAATTTCTCCAGTCCAAACGCTCTTAAATCCGCGTCCTCCAAATTTCCTTCATTAAATAAATGGATCATCTGCATCAACGAGAGCCTCTTTCCGCGTTGTCGAAATTTCGCGCAACTCCGGGACGGGGTCGTTTTAATCGCGAGACGTCGATGACGTCGTAGCGTCGCCCATTGGCATTTAAATTGCACGATACTGTTGGTTTAAATCCGGTAAGAGAATTTGGCAACGGGCGTGCTCTCTCGGCCGTCTCGTCCACGTACACGCGTCGGAATATAGAATAAAACGGCTGCAAACCGGCGTCGTTCTGACGTATCCGTCAAAAAATAACCACTTGCGGCCCGTTTGCTCGCGCGTCTCGCCCCTGACTCGCAAAGTGGTCATCGATAAACGCTCTCGTCGCGATCAGCGGACCACTCTGACGCAATTGATGACGCCGTTTATGATCGCATTCATGATCTGTCTCGCGACGCCCCCTTAAGACTTCTAGCTCCTTTCGTTACCAATCCCCTCTATCCCTCTAACCTATCGTCTGGCCGTTTTGACGAAACGTCGTACGACGATCGTGATGCAACAGAGAAACATACATCCACCAGGGACGTCTACGTCGTGCTTGTGATGTAATTTATATTTACGCATAGCAATCTGGTACGCTGGTTCGTTTTAGTAAATGCGTAATAATGTTGCTGCTGGATTTCTGTGAAATTATTTTATCGAGACGTTCGTCTTTATTTTCATTTTCTATTCTTCCGATTTCACTTGTATACATTGTTGGAGTAAACTTAACATTTAATGGTAGAAGAGAAATTAAATACAATTTGTGTTGAAAGGTTTAAATATTGAAATATTAAAGTGTGCACGACTATTATTTGGGACGAGTAAAAGCAAGGAGAAATTGAATAATTTAGATATAAATTAAATAATAGATAGATAGATGAAAGGATCGTGAGACGTAAACAAAAGATTTGTCTACAAACGATTTTCTAGGAATCACAATCGAGACAGAAATATTTAGAAATGATCCGCGTAATGATTTTCACGTCCATATATATCCACGAGAATACTATTGGGCGTTCTCGTAATTTCACTGTTCGTGGCACATGGACGAAACCTTAAAAACAATCTCATTTAAAAAAGAAAAGAAGAGAGCGGGAGAAAATAGCAACAGCCACGGCTATTCGTGCGATGAATCTATTTTTACGTTAACCGTATTTTCGCATTTAGAGTGGCTGAAATTTCTATCGAATAGGTTGAGAAGTTGTATCAGCGTGCAGATTGGTTCGCGTCAATTTAAAACAGGTGACTCGAGTTACCATGGAATCGTGGGCGTGCACCTTCTTCGTTCTCGCATGTAACTTTGTACGGCCGGTCGACGACAGAAACGAATAAAATTCTCGATTGTAAATTCACGATATGCTGTACGAGTATCTAGTTTTATTGCACGCGATCCTGACTTCTGAGCGACGATCGTCTATCTGCCAAAATAAACGATACTTTGTTACCAGACGCGAGAAAAAGTACGGCCACGTGGACAGCTTTCCTTTGCCTCCTCGAATATTCTGTGATTTATATTGCCAATTTTAACGTTTGATGGCCCTCCACATTTTTTGTTACTGTTATTTCATGTATTTGAGAAGGAGGATTTAATGCGAAGATTGATCAATTGCTTGGAATTAGCTTGGAATGCGATTGTCTGACTATATACGGGCACGCACTACTTGCAGCGAAGCAACAGCTCATAAGACGAAGCAGAACAGAAGTATACATTTTCCACAAGAACAATGATCTTCATAACCTGAGATAGGTCACCCAAAAAGAACTAATTATATTAAATTTTCAATCCCTTTAAAAAATAATGTATACCATCTATTAACACTTAACGCTGTATCAACGAATAATACAAAAATGTAAAATAATATAAAAAATAAACGGAGATATTTGATGCGTCTTGGAGTATCCATTTTAAACAATTAGAGATCATTGAGAAAAAAATTGCATAAGTATAAGTTTACAGAATATAAGATTACTATTTGGAAATATAAATAGAAGAAAACCAATAATTCAGTGTATCGCATCTTTCCAAGAACAATTTGTCAGATGAGTATCATTTTAACAAATCAATCTCTGACGTTTCCTCGCATTGGTTCCCCGTATTAATACGTAATCGGTTGGTTCGTTGACTCGTCTGTGGCAAAGGGGAATCGATCTACTTACTTCGTCCGCCTTAGCAGCGACTGTCGGTTCGATCAGGCTCGTGAAACTTGTTCTGCTGCCGTGTCTGCTGCTTCTAGATAGACAACCAACATCCGAGACCTCACCAGCAGCAATTCGAGCGATCCTATCGTTCTCTAAACACTGCGACAACGGTATGCCAAATACCAGGCCACCCGATGAATCTGAAATTAAGGGAACAACGGCATCTCAGAGATTGTATCAATCATAGAACAAGGGCTTCTTACTTCGTTATGATAGAAATAAATTACCTTTGGTGGACGAAGGATAATAATGTTTATACAAATAAATAAAATGAAAAGTAGAAGTAAGAGTAGAAATATAGGTAGCGTTAGTCGGGTCAAATATTATTGGGTATTCGTAAATGATTAAATGTCTACATAAAGGAAAAAGGAAAAATTTGTAATGGAATATTGGTAAATCGAAAGACAGATTCCTACACTTTTTAGTTGGAGGTTTTGGTTCATTTAATTTTGGGATCACTTCGATCAGCTGGCCAAGAAGGAGATCTGATCTGATCTATGAGTGGTCAGCTGCGTCCCATTCGCGTAAACACGGCTTATTTATTCGTGCACGATCGTTTGTGCAATTTCATAGGAGATTGTCTTTTAACGACTGCTTGCGAAGCAATCTGAATCTCTTTTTGATTTGTTTAGACTTGAGAACGGTATAAAATTGTATTAAACGTAGGCACTTCGGTGTAATAAAAATTGATCGCTATATTTTACGAGTCGCGTAAAAATTGGAAGCATTCGATTTCTACACTCTTTATTCTTGTATTTCAGAATGAAATTGTTAAGAAATATGTTCGTTCAGGTTAACGTGATTTTAATTTTACGTTAGGAATTATTAATATACCGAAGGAATGAAGAATTTGCATCGATAGAAGATACTTTAATGTCGCCTCTGGCGACGCGGACGTTTGATAATATTCCGCCTGGCCATGAATGCCTCGACCGCTTTATTTTCGGTACTAAACTGTGCGCTGTTCGGGTAAGTTCGCGGAAACGCGTCGTGCCACCTTTCGAATTTCATCTTATTACTTCTTAATTGCTTCTCGCTGCCTGCCAAATGCAAATGCGCGAATAACAATCGCCTTCTACGGCGCCATCAGGTATTCCTGTGCCTTCGATTACAACTTCGAAAACGCCATTCACGCCAAAAAATCGAATGGAAAATATGATTTAAAAACTGACCCTTCTATATTCGATATTCATTTTAATTGCGAATACTGGAAATTATTATAAGTGTGACATATTAAATTCTGTCCTATATGTAGCAAGCAAAATCTTGGAAACAAAAGAAGGGAAGGATAAGAGAACTGAAAATCTAGATAAATTATTAAGTTGCGAGAATTGAGCTACATTTACAACATTTTGTTTTAGAAAGTTCAGCTTTGTTAATGAATCGGAAATAAATAAAAGATTCAGCTGATTTCAATCGATAATAGAGTAACCATTGATAATTTTTTACAGTTTAAAGAGCCAATTATTTTTATAACCAAATATCGAAATTCATAAAAAAAGGGACTACAATAATTATCCCAAACCAATATCTTCATCTTTACAAATAAAACCCTCCCAGTGAGAATCTGTTTCCCATTGGAATGTGAGCAGGTCGCAGAAAAAAATGCGTCTCCGTCCCCCCTTGGAAGACACGTGTGTTTAGCTCACGTGTCACAAACGTGGCAGTGCTCTCAAGGAGGACGTCATTTAAGTGACGTCCTCTCATATGATCGAATATGTCAGAGTTTCGCGGTGATCGCATCTTCCTTTTTTTTGTCTCTCTTTCTTACTCAGCCGACGTAGCCACGAAGCCAGCTAAAAGTCGAAAGGCAACAAACCGTGTCCCTATACTGGTCCGATTATAGACCACAATCTGGGGCATCCCAGCCTCTCCAAACGAGCCCACTCTCTTTCTCTCTCTCTTTCTCTCTCTCCTTCTCTCCCTCTCCCCCCCCCCCTCTCTCTTTTCATCGGGGAACATCGAACGTTCTCAGGAGGCGACAATGGACACAGAGAACGAGCCTTTTCCTGGAAATCCCAAATTCATCCACGACGTTAGTGCTCTCCTTTTTTTCTTCTTCGTTCTGTGACTTGCAACCAATTTCTTGCTTTCGCCTGGATGGACTTGATGAAAGTATAATTCTATCTGCTCACTGTAATCAGTCTTCGTTTTTCTTCTAATAATTTTTGTCTGATGTTCTCCTTTCTGTATTTATTTTTGTCTTTGATCGAGTAACGTGATGAAATAATGTTCATTTCTCTTACGCGTTTCACGAAGATAGGCGAGGAGAGGGATTCAAGATGGTCTTATTGGCAGAGATCGATTTGGCAAACACGTGGCTCGTACAGGAAATTGTATCATCAAATTTTCTAGAGTCTCCTTTGATGATTAAATAGTGGTACGAGAGTGTAAACTTCTTGAAAGACGAGGATGACTCGATGGTGGGTATTTATTACTGTTTCTCTTGTTTCTGGTTACTTTGTTGGAAATGTATATTTGTCATAGAAATAGCCCCTGCCAGAATTGCTGAATAAAGGATGTATGATGTCTATCGAAATTCTTTAGTACATGATAGTGCTCGAAAACAAAAATCTGTGTTCACTCAATCCGCCCCACTATAAATAACTGTACCCGTTGAAAATTAAAAATTCTTTTCTAACTCGTACGCAAGGAGCGAGCAAATAAATTCAACAAATCCTAACGCATTAATCGATCGCCCTACTTAGTCGGAAATGGACAGAAACTAACAAACTAAAAATACGTTTCTTAATTCTCATTCCTAAAACTACCCCCAATTTCTTAATCACAATAACTGTCGCGCCGATGCACCACAGTACAATTCACATGTATATATTAATAATAATTCGCCACATAACAACCGAACGAACCCTTGACAAATCAACCCCTATCCAAAGCAACGTCGAGAGTTCCAAGTATATTTATTTCCAACGCTTCACCATAATGAAACAATATACAATCTGTCCATCTTAATCCGTCCTAATGATAGTTGAAGAGGGTGAGATCGCGACCCCCTGACAGGGCCAATCCTGTTCTCGATTGACGTCCGGTGTCTCCGCGGTACTCGTGCCCAGCGCGAACCGCAAATAAACCTGGTATATGCGGAAATATGCACCGCCACCAAGTACCCCGTGGCTAATTTTAACCGGCGAAATTGTGTCTCATACCAGGCTGGCCGATGCTGTTACCGCGGTTTGGTTCTCGCACATGGGCAAACGACTGTTTCACCCTTCCAGCCGAAACTCCAGGCAAGAGGGCTAAGGATAATTGTCCGCAGACGTTGCTGCATCCACGCGATAAAGTGGCTGACACGTGGATTATGTATTGTGAATCGAGATTGTAACACGGTGTTACACGGGACATATACGTAACTCCATGAGTGTATTTTTCTCGGTACATTTACTAGAGCCTTTTATTGGTGGATATTCGGTTAATTGAAAAAAATTTCGGTTCAGGGAAATTAATAGAGGGATTGAATGAAATTTTGGGGAACAGACGACGAAGTAATGTTATTTGATGAATGAGGATTTACGAAGAAAGAGAATTTGAGGATGTGAATCTTTTTAGTTACTGCTAGGTAAAGTTAAAGAATCCTTGGATATTGTTTAATATAAAATCAGGATGTACTTTATAGATATTGAGATTGAATTGTTTTGGGGGAGAATTGTTGTCATTGTATACTGTTGGATTTATTATGTCATTATTTTGGTAGAAATGTAATTATGTTTCATTTGGAAACTGAGAATTATATGTTTATTTATGAGAACGGTAGATAGAGAGAATTTATTGGAACGCGTGCACTCTTCTAAATTACTGTATTATGTCACGGTTACGCAGAGGCATGCTCTTTTCGGTATGCACTGGGATTTCGCGAGCAATTTTTATCCGAAGCGTCGCCTCGTGAGAGTTTTACAAACAGAACGTTGCGAACTAGAATGAGCCAGACACACGGTGTACCTGCACATATGGATCCGGAGAAAAAATAGAAGAATGCACGAGCAGAATTGAATCGTTATATTCTGAACGAAATATAATTAACCCTTTATTGTGTTCGAGTCTGTCTGTGCGGATTCTGGTTTTAAATGAGTATCACTTCTTTATTTAAAACTTTTAAATCTTGAGAGCATTCCGCGAGAAAATTGTCTTGTCAGTATGTACTTAAGCTTAAAACTTTTACGTTAAAATGTTATTTCCATTATAGCAAAGAATTTCTCTGTACCTACACGCGAAATTGAAAATTATTATTTAAAAATACGTTTCCCTGGCCACGATCATTCGTGATGGGCTTATTCGTGTTTAATTTTAAAGAGACGGAAGTCTTTACGCTCAATTTACGTAACTATTATGGAATTTGAAATGCGGAGACAGAGAAATAGGAGAACAGTAGGTTGTCCCAACGATAATATTTGTCTTTGCAACATCCCGGTTAGATCGAAATACGGTTCTGTATATGTAGGGATGTGTCGTAAACGTATAAAATGATAGAAGCACTACCTAGCGAATTCACGCAAACAGAATCGCACCTGAAAATAGCTGATCTAGTTATTCTCTGAACAAATAAACGGCCCATAAATCTCTGATCGTTCACTGTACCGCTTTCCGCACATTAAACTGCGCACTTAATTTACCAGCTTTAATTATTGACTCTATCTATGAATGAATTTCTATTGGCCGATAGCTGCAGGAAGTATTACGGGAAGATTTACATAAAAAGTGTTGAATGCGACTCCTACTCTTCTTCGATACAGGTCTAATTAATATGTGTTATCGAAAAGTGACTCTCGAGCTTTTAATAAAAGCGTTGACCGAAAAAGTGTTACTTCATTTATTTTTACGGACGGTGTATGATGACGATTAGGAAAATCTGTTTCTCGTCACAATAGGACACTATGGCCTGAAACAGAAGCTCAAAGAGAAGTCTACATAGTGATACGTTGTATCCCTTCGTACCAGCTGAAACTTTATAGTGAACCCACACATTGTCTATCTCATACAAAGTTGCTGGTTATCCCGATTTAATTCTTCATGCGAAGTGTCGCAAATTTACCGATGTAATATCAAGTACAATAATCAAATACTCACCCTTTTCCTTATCATCCTTTCCTTTATTGTCAAAAAAACCTGTGGTAAGAGCTTTCCTCTTAAGTAAAGGGGCTCTCCTCTTCGGTTTCGTAACAACAGAGCTGCTACCTAGTGATTCTGAAAAAAGGGAAATGTAATAATGTAAAACTTTTTAACATTTCGACTGTTTCATAAAATTGGTGAAGGTGTGTTAGGAGACTTTGAAAGTTTTAGAAAATAAATTTTTGCAGCCTCTTTCTCTATTGTGGTTTCACTGATGCACTTCCGCCTAGATACGGAAGTGGAACAAAGAAACGCAGAATGTACACGAGGAAATGGAGCTCGATGAAACACAATCCCTTCTTGATTGTTGAGTAACGTCAATGACCACACCGGAGTACACCGCAAAAAAATTCGTCTACCATATTGCGAAACGTGGTTCTTATATAACATATCTGGTGTGTATTTAATCATTCCAGAGTAATTAAACATTTCTTAAAACACCCTTGTAGAAATGAAAGAAAAATGTTCGATTTTTCACTCTATTGTTATTAAAACTTTCATGTTCCAATGTAATTTAATTGTAACAAGAAGGATTTTATTTTCAAACAGTTTTAACATTTTATTAATTCTCCTCTTTCCTTTATTTTCTAATTACTGAAGATCTCATAACATTATAAGTAAAAAGTAGTAAAATACGAACGAGTAGTAATAAACGAAACCTTTAGGAAGTTTGCGATTATAATGAATATTCTGTATGCGCTTAAACCATTAACCAAAATGATCTGCATTTCATGAGTCCATGACTATGTATGAACAACTCATGTGAAGATGATAATAAAATTTGTATAAAGATTCCTTAAGAGCAACGTAAACGATATTTAATAGTCTCAAAGAGAGTGTACACATAATTCCTTGAGAAAGAGGATACTTCGACGCTGAAGTTACACTGTGCTCGTAAACATGTCAATCATCGAGAAGACAGTGGAGATTCCATTCTCGGCATTGGGTTCAGATACAAATTTCCTCGAGGGAAAAGAAATTTTAAAACACTAATGGTTCGAATCCCCACGTGACTCCTCTGCTCTCCTTTTATAGCTCCACGATATCACGAGACCCAGAAAAACAAATTTTATTCTCGTTTTTACCTTCCAAACGGCGAAATCGAATATTTGTATAGGTTGACCAACCGAAAAAAATGATCAGAAAATTTTGAATTCTTAGAGTTCCCACAAATCTTGCAATTAAGTTGATCAAGAATTTCGAAATTAAAGGATTGCAGGGTGTACAAAAATGTACAAATTTCACAGTGTAAAAATTGAAAGCCCTAAAATCCCAGAACTAGAAAAATATCAAATATCCAATTGTCCACGTGTTTAAATTACAAAGCTTAATTGTGGATTCTCAAAGCTCAATAATGTGGATTCTCAAAGCTTCAAAGAACTAAATATTAAATAATTAAAAATCCACGTACGAAAATAAAATTTCACTTCTGCGTTATTTGTATAAATTATTCTTCAATCTCCCATTCATTTGTAACTCAATGAACATCCAAATGCACACTTATTATATAACACGTATCACGACGAAATGAAGAACGAAATTATAGAAAATAACTCACCACTCGGTGGCCTAATGTGAACACCCAAATTGAGGGCTTGAAGTTTCGCTACTGCCACTTTGCACAGAACCTTCCTCTCGACTTCTGACAGTGACCTTAGCGGTGTATCTTGCAGGGTGACTCGTCGTCCACTTGTGCCCGCCCACGTGCACTTTCCCTGCAATTGTAATTCCACGCTCTGAGAGACAATCCTCGATTGCAAAACGTCAAATTACGGAAAATTAATTATCGCGGAATAGCACGTTCGCGCTGAACTTCGCGACGCTGTACAGTTGGCTTGTTAAACTTTGTTTAATTATTTCACGCAACGAGCAACGATATTATTTTGTAGGAATTAATGGAACGTTAATAGATTGGAGAAGTTGTGAGCTTGTAGTATTTTAGTAATTAAATAATATCCCCGTTGTATCGAATCGTTCGAGTGTTTGAATTATTCGAAATTTAATCATTTGCGAGGTTGTGTGTGTGAGGTAAAAGTAAATTGATGTGACAATATTTTTATTTTATGAATATTTTTCGTAGGGACATCGCAACGACATGGAATACTTTCTAAAAAAATATTTGTCGAGTGACTGGAGCAAAGAGGAACGTCAACGAGAATAATAAAGGGGAAAAAGAAATGGACAGACCGTATAAACTGTGATAAGGATTATTTCATTCACATTCGCAGCAAATAGTTTGAGATCAAGGAAAATGTGTGCTCGACTTTTATGAGGAATAGGGTGAAATTAAATAAGAATTGGAGTTTAAATAAAAATGTAAGACGGAGTTGCAGAATGAACGTGAAATAATAAAATATGTATTTCTTCAACTTAATCAGGTTTTTGTAACTGTGTCGATAAGTGTTCCATAAATGTTGAAGTACTGTTAAATCCACTAACTAAATTTTTCTACATTTTTAGTTCTTCTGACATAAAAGAAAATGAAGAAATAAAGTAACCGATTTTCAGCCACGTGCTACGTAAAAAGCACCATAAATTATTATATTTAATCAAAAGAAACCATTGTTGCACCGAATCAAAAGAAAAGCAAGAAGAGGGCGATGGTAGCTTTAATTAAAGCTAGTGCAGAGTATCCTCTGCTATACTACACATCGCAATTAATTCTACCTTCGTTTAATCAATGATACGAAACCTCTGCTGTTGTAAAAACGGAATTAACACGTTCTCTTTGAATACAATTTTCCTGTGTATATTAATGTGCTGTAAGTTCTTTCTTAGGATTAAAAATAGGATTCTTTTACAGTTCAATGGTTGTACAATATCGACATAAAGAATATTTTAGTGGATTTCACTGTGAAGGAAAAACAAAGAGCAACGAGAATTCTCATTATTTTTGGTCAATTCAATTACCGGACGAGTAGAAAAGAACAGGAGAAACGTCGTTGTGCATGATTACGATTTACGTTCGTCCAGGAGAATTTTATTCATCACCCAACTAAAAGAGAAGAGCGAATTTAAAACGAAATCTGACACAAAATATTAATAAATCCTGCCACAGTTACCTGTATATGTAACTTAACTTCGAAATAACGCTGTTTATAATAAAACAAGCCATTCTCCCCCAACTAAACGTTCTATCAATTCGTACGTCAGATAATATCATACCCGAAACCCGTCCGTTCTCCAATATTAACGAATCGCTAGGGTCGAATCTAAATTTATTCCTAATAAAATGACATGATCTTGGATATATCTTTCAAATCCGTGGAGCAGCAGAAAAATATTTGACAAGCTAAGCGACGATCGAAACGATCCGCCACATTACTTTCCACAAAGTACGATACAATCACGGGGAAGAAAACGTTTCCCCGCGGTTCATCCGCGATCATTGAAACGTTTACAAGCACCGGGGTATATCTCAGAAATTCATTTCACAATTTCAATTTATCCGGGACGAAATGACGTATTGTGGATTACGCTAGCGTAACTGCAAACGAACGATGTAACGGTGGTGGTAACAGAAGCGGCACACACTGGTGTGGTTAGCAGACACGTAGTAGTAGTGGTGGTGGTGGTAGTAGTAGCAGGGGTTAAGTATAGTTTATACACACCACCGTTGGCTGACTATTTCTGGCGGCGCCGGCGAAATTCCGAGGCCCTAAATTGGTTATCGCGCTTACCGCTTAACGAGATCGCCTGCCGCAAGGTCGACCTTCTTCTTCTTGTTCTTACACCTCCTAATTTTTTTCTTTTTCGCATCCTTCGGATACTCGGTCACACGCGGGGATATTAAACGGCGCCCGTATAGAACGGCGAAGGAAAATAGACAAGTCGAAGTCGAGATCGTTGAACAGTGATGCGAAGGAGGGATATTGGGGTAACAGATAGATTTAGCGGAGAAGAATACGGGGTTGCAAGAAGATTGAGATTACGTGGATATTAGGTAAGTGGAGGGTGAGGTAGGTTAAAGTTGAGAAAGTGGAAGCTGTGACATGTGGAGATCAGGGAATGGGGCAATCAGGTCAACGAGAATTTAGAATACGCGAGCATTCGGGAATGGGGAACGTGAGGTTAATGAAACATGAGAAGTAGGGAAATGAATGTGGGAAGGGAGATATATAGTTCTCTTCGCTTTGTAATTACTGTTGCGTCGTTTTTCAAAAGAATCGGAGGAATTAAGGTGGATTAAAATTGTGATGGAAGCAGAGCCGACGGAAGCGGAAGAAATTACGGAGACTAAAAGTTTTGTATCTCGCGCCTCTTACCTGGAAGGGGGTGAATAAAGTAAGGAGGATGGGTGGGTTCGAAAATATTTGACGCGTGAACTTGCATAGATGGTGTTCGCCACGGTGGCCGGGTAAAATTAATTTACAGGTGCTATTAAGATAGCAAAGTAGGCGAGTACCGTTATTAATAGTGACACTCTATTTTCGCCGCGGATGTTAATAGTAACGTCGTTAATTCGTTTTCTTTCATACAACGAGGTGGACACTGTCCGCTATGCGGCGACAGGTGGTTTATGCAAATTATTCGTGGACATGTTTTGGCAAGTCAAAACTGTATATATAGCGCGAGAGATTCGTTTATGCTTCGTTTACAATGCACAAATAAGCTGCGCCGGAATGTCCAACAAAATAAAATTCTTCATTCCTCGAGAAACTTCAACCTGCAGTTATTCGTACTATAAAGATAATACGTAACCGCACTCGATCGTTTTCTAAGATTTCAAATACCCAAATTCTGTTGTGTCAAAAAGCTCAAATGCCCTACAGCGTTAAATTCGTTAAAAAACACAAAAATAAGAAGCAACACAGCCACGCAACGAGGAGAATAAAAACGTGTAACTCACCTGTGGCGTCCACACGGAGGGTTGATTGGACGCCCTCGAGGTACTCTTGCTCCTGGACCTCCATATCTTCTTGGCCACCAATCGGCTGCCGTGATGCACCACGCTGCTCGAGGACTTGCTCTTCTGCATCGCTGTGCCACCTGCGGAATTGGTGGACGATGACGTGAGTGCCGGTGAACCGGGTGCCGAGTGCGGTTTATCCTTGTGCGTGTTGGAACCGTGAAGGAGATGGGAAAGGAAGGACTGATGATGGTGATGTTTAGGGGTCAGTGGTTCCTCGGAACCAAGGCCCGCGTCTATACTGCTCCTTGAACTCGCGTTTCTACTAGGCGGTGACGTAGTCGTGTCGGCGTCCGATAGATTCTCAAATGGATTATCCATCGAGGACATTTCTTTATAATTAACCACCCAATTGTCGTCGGTTTGACATCCTTTACTATTTCCATCATCGTCGCTAAGCTTTGTGATCTCGCCTTTGGCCTTGATATTCCGCAGATTCCTGTCGTAGTTCACGCGTTTGAATCTGTCTACTTTGTCAGCGTCCATGGATTTCTTTCTAGCCATTCGGAGATACCTCTTGATGGTATCGCTGACAGAGGGCGAAACGTCATCGTTGTCCACGCTACTCCTCCTGCGACCGCTGGATTTATTCCCGGAGGTTTCCTTGGAAGACCCTTCTTCTTTCTCCCTTTCAGAGAGAATCGCGTCGAGGACCTCGCGGGGAACTGGGTCTGTTTGGACTCCATCGGCTATGGAGCCACGATCTGTACTGGGCAGTTGGACGGCTATCAAAGGCGGCGGAGAAATGGGATCTCTTTTGACAGAAAGCCAGTCCTCGGATTCTTTGGATGGTGGTCTCGTTCGTTGGTAAGTCCACCAGCGACTAGATGGCGATGTATAGGCACCGGTAGCACGTGGTCCTCTGAACCCTCTGGTGCATCTCAAGTCGAAGTACAGCTTCTCCAAGAGCTTTCGGTCCGTCAGTATTGCTGAGATCACGTGTTCTCGTTTCGTAGACTTACTGTAATAACGGCTGATTGTGTCCATCAGCGATTTGTGCACGTAGTCGCCCTGATACGGTTGCATCGACTTTGGAATCTTGTCTGTGTCCTTAATAGCGGAGCCACGTTGAATAGATAGCTCCTCGAGTTTCGACTGAGCGACAATTAAATCCAAGTGTTGCTGAAGTTTGTTTATCAGATTCTGATAATCGAACGGATCCTTCCCTTCTGCGCGACCAGATATCTCCGATCTCCCAGTCGATTTCGTCGTGCCAGCGACGTCGCTCTGCATGTTCAGGTACTTCTGCAGCATATCGGCCAAAGCTTTGGTCTCCGAGTCCTCCTGCTGATACTTCCTCCGCTCCACAGGACTAGACGGCGTGCTACTACCTTCCGCAGCTATCAACCATTCCCTTTTCGCTTTGGCCAGGTCAAACTTGCCCGCCGTAGTCCTCTGAAGTATAAAGCTCTGAGGAGGATTTCTCAAATCGTCGGCCTCGTCGGCAGAGCTGGCCTTCGTTCTACAACTGCCACCCTTCACGTGTCTTCGACGTCTCTGCGATCGAAAGCCCAACGTTCCCGGATAAGAAGCTTTCCTCCATAATAAAAATCGTGGCTCCTTCTGGCACACTTCCTGAAAGTATTGCTCTATCTTTGGAATATCTTCCGGCTTATTGTGCGTTCCGTCCGGGATTAAACGTCTACCGGCGTCCGCCATGTACCGCCATGTTTTTCTCGTCAGCAACCATCGTTCCTTCGACGGTTTGCTCGATCGTTTCGTTCTTCTATCCTTCGATGTCGGTGGTGTACCTCGTATCGAGCCACCAGCCTCCATGCTGTCCCGACGCGATCGTCTCCTACCCCCAGGACGCTCCGCCATCGTCGCGTCCTTTTCCTTCTTCGCCACGCGAACCACTTTCGCGGAATTGTTTTTACCCTTTGGACACGATCAACGATCGACGACCCGTACAGTCGTCCACTTGCTATGGAACACTATATCATTACAAGCACGACATTCACCCACGATTCTACCGATCCTCGTCAACGAGACACATTCAACCGTTCGTCGACAAGACACACGAGATCTCTCGTCGGGAAGACGATCGTAATTAACACTACACTTGTACACTGGCGGATCTGTCGCAACGAAAGGGGTTGAGCCGGTAGCGCGAGAAATTTCGACGAAGCTTGGGGCTGATCAACGAATTACGCAGCTTCAGGGAAGACAATATAGAACGGCGTGACAACCAAGCAGGAATATATCGGTGTAGATCGACGAGGGTACACCTTTTGGACGAAAGGCAGCGAACTCGAGGATTCATGAACGGAATGATCAGACGATACGGCCGGAGAGAAGAAAGCCAAGGTGTCACGGATAGTTACGAAAGTTCTATGGACTTTTCATATTTTTTTTCTTCTTCTTTCTCGAAATATAAAATCCGAGTGGCCACTTGTTCGACGAGTGGGGAATTACGGTTGTTTCCAGCGCGGAACACGTAACCCTGCTTGAGCAGAAACCGATCCAACTCTCTCGGTTCCCCGTATCACGCTTATTTTTATTCCGCGTGTGAAACTTTACGCTCTTTTTACGCCGGCTAGCAGCAGGCCCTCGTTCAGAACTTCAACAACAACGGGCTCCAGACTAATTTAGACTTCGCAGATCCCACCGAAATTCGCCTAACCACTGCCTCTTCTCTGCTTCTACCTCCTCTCCTTCGAATCCAACTTCCAGATCCACCACTAACGACACACTATAATTCCCTCTTTGGCAAAAAAAAAAAAATCGATCGTTTGCAACACCGTCAACCGTGCAGGATCACGAATATCATTTCGAATATAACTATCCGTGAAATTCAAACGAGCATAACTAACTGTCTGTGGTTTTGGTTCCTTTTTTTTTTGTTTCTTCTTTCCATAAAATTACCACCGAAACATCGTGCCAAATTTCACTCGATCTACGAACGAATCGGCGCGATCGTGATTCAACAGTGACGAACAGGTTTTGCTGCACACGTTCTCCAATTGAGAGCCACTGATCGTCCCCGTTCCTTAAGCGTCCTCGCTGGTTCCCTCGGTGTTCCAGGGATCGAGGACGTTTGACGTCGAGGCGAAACAAACGCGACACGATGTGTTCGCGACAGGCGTTCTTGCGACGAGCAGACGTCGAAGAGAATCACGTTACGTGCGGCCGCGAGCCGGCAAGGTGGAAGCTGCCTAAGGTACGCGACTACTGCTTCCCAAGGCGTCGCGACGCTCGTGGACGCTCCGTGTCTAAAAGCGTCTTTGCCCCTTCTCTCCTCGCGCCTCTCTTACGCGAGAAGAGCGAAGCGAGTAAAGGAGAGACAGAAACGGGGAATCGGACAGAGAGAGATAGAATGGAATAAAAAGAGAGTGTGTATGAGAGAAAGAGAGAGAGAAAGAAGAAGAAGAAACAGAGTAAGTGGAACCGCGGACGCGAGTCAAGGGGCAACAGCAGAAGAGGAAGAGGAGAATGATGATGATGATGAAGAAGATAGAGTGGAAAAGAGATAGAGATGATAAATTGAACGAAGAAAACGAATGAACGACTGAACGAGGATGGAGGCGACGGTGGAGCGACCCCGGGGAAGAGGTAGAGGCTGCGGTCTAGAGTACCTGGGACCGAAGACTAACCGGAGGTGGTGTCCACGACGTTGTCATCATTTGCCAAATACCGACGCCGCTTTCTGGCGAGCTGCGTCTACGTGCAGAAACGCCGTGTATCGTCTCGTAGTACGATGCATTCCTGCCTTGGCCATTTGTTCATAGCCATGGGGCGTGCAGCAAAGGTACGACGGTGTTTTGTATCGAGCGACATTCGAAAAACGACGGAGCGAGAGAAGTGTTTTCATAAGACCGTCGACGTCCCAGTTCGACGATCGTGTTTCAGGCATGTTGGAACCGGAACGACACGACTGTGCACCTAGCTTTTACAACACGTTGGAAATATTTTTTTCTTCTGTTTCTATTTTCTTTTTTTTTCGTTTCAGAAAGTAGCTGAGCGAAGGAGTGGTGTCTGGTAGAGATGGGTAGCAGTTGAAGAAGATGCTCGAGACATGCGGCTCTTTGGGCGATGCTCGAGGATTCTTTGGCAGAATATCGGTTTCAAGGAGTCGTACTTATGTGCCGGTAGATAGGAAGAAGAATGATTGAATTGCTGAAGGAGAATTGTGTTGTACAGCGAATGGTTTGATATTAGGAAAGTAAAGGGTTGAAAGGTTACACATGAATGAATAGGAAGAACGAATGGATAAAAGATAGGAAGTAGGGGGGTGAAGTAGTGAAGTTCGATAAATCGCATAAGACCCGAGAATATCGATTCTGTTTGCCAAACGGTATAAGAAATTCCTGGCGAACGTGCAACATCTAAATTCGTCGGTTCAAGCAACTCTGCAGCGAACTTTTGTCTTGCTACATTATAAATGTACACGATTATAACTCGAGGGAAAAGAAAAACGACTACAATACTCCCCTGATGAATTGAGAAATAACCGTGCAACGATTCGTGCGTTGCACATTTTTATTTTGCAGAGAAGAGAAAGACGAAGGGACAGTCGAACATATCCACCGGTTTAGAATCGTAGATGCAGAAGAGATATCTGCTTCTTCGCTGACTTAAAAACTCCACGCAGATCAACGCAAAATATACAAAGACGAATTCAACAAGCACGAAGAATCGAGATAACAGCTGTCGATATCCACGTGCACGCGGGGCCAAAGTCCAATACGATGTACGAGAATCAGGAAATAAAGTTTAAGGGTTGCATACGATCCTCTAATTGTAAAGATGTAGGACGTCCCTTTGACGCGAGCTCCTCGCTGACGTGGAACGATAAAAATCGCCATATGACTATTGCCCAATGTTCCTAAGGATGTATTCCGTGTCTGGGACTATTTCGAGACTCATTCTCTAATGCAAGTCGGACCACACCTTGGGACGCCTATATACCGATCGTAAATCAGAGCCGGCCTAGCTCGCCGAGACTTTATTTTTTCGAGCGGAAAATCGCCGACTGATTTATCGACGAATGCGCTCGGAATTTCTAGGCTGCAAGCGCCCTGGTGAAAAAGTACGAAAACTAATGACGGTGAGCTTGCGGATTCGTTGACGGTTTCTATTCGTTCCGTTTTACTTATTCACTCGTTCTGTGCAGATATTGAAGCTGATCAAACTACGGGTAGAAAAACACGGTTGCAAATATTTGTTGCTTTGGTGAATTGAACAGAATGTTACGCTGAACACGGTGGACGAATTGAATGATTAAATACATTTAATTAAATAGAATAAAATTTGTTTCAATCCGAATGTAGAAAAAAGAATCGCGATTCATTGAATGTAGAAGAAGAAACAATTTTTGTTTATCCACCTCTGCTGGACTTTTACAAACATATTAATTTATCCCTGTTATTCCATCGAAGAATTAAAAAAGAAATTCCTAAGGCTGTTCCCGAGAGCTACTCAAAGTATTCATCTCGAACGGAGCGCATATGAAGCAATTGCTATAAGCGCGATTAAGCCTTTCGTATTATTGAAATTGCACGTTCACAAATTCGCCGGTGTTGCAGGGATACTTGAGATTGAACCAGGGCGATGAGTGGTAGATACTGATAAAAGATCGGCCAAGGAACGAATCGAGGGGGACACAACGCGTATCGCGCTATCTTTAGCGTTTACGTTTGCCTCTCTGGTCGGGACGCCGAAGTGTCTGCCAGGCGACCTTATCTGTACTCGTCTGCGCGCTTCGAAAGTTTCTTATCGCCGGGGAAACCGGGTTTCGCGCACCTAAACAACCGCTTCCACCCGGAGATATTTTTGAAAGGTTGCCCGCGTCCTTCGCCCCGGCAAAGATAGACGGTAGAACGCGCGATGTCCTGACGATTTCAGCGCATCATCATTGAACGACCGAATGCACGTAAGCTGGACGCAGACGCTCGTTGTGCTGCACAATTGGTTGAATTGCATTGCGGAATGGCGATCGTTTAGACTCAAAGTGTGGACAAAGATCGGTCTGTTAAGTTTGCGCGGGTGGAACGTAGTTTGGATGCTTTGAGTGCCATTAACATTTATAGAAGGGTTAATGTTAGAAAAACATTTCTTGTTTGGGGGGTGCAATTTTTAATTTGAATGAATACTCGTGGAAGAATTGTTTTAAAAATAAGATATTTTCATTCACAGTTAATCGATATTCGATAGACGTGGAAGAATCTTTTTTAAAATATCTAACTGAAATATGCCTTGCAAGTAAATATCAAATAATTTTAATAATTTGGTACATATTTTTTTGTACGAACAACGAGATGAGAATGGAAATTTATTTGAAATAATTTAGTGTTTTCTTGTTAACTAATCTGTCGATTGGTTCACTTTTATTAGCCAGTAATAACTCATACTGTGGATTGCAGAAAAATCGTGGAAAGAAAAACCGTGGATCGTATTAAACGCTAGATTGAGTACTCAATTGAGTCATTTGGTGCTTTATTGCAAGCAAAAGCGGTTTATGATTACGATGAGCAAGTCACACATGTGGAAGTTGGTAGACATGTCATTATCGATCGTAAAAAAAAACGGAAAGGGCTTGACGGATGTGATAAGGCTACTATTAAACGGTAATTTTATGGAATGCTGAAATTCCCAAGAGTATGTAAAACAACGCGATTGTATCTCTTAAAAGCCTTTTAGCTGGTGTAAGAGAAACAAGAGATGATATTAAATGAGCTGTTTTATCGGTAACACCATATCATGTGTTCACCATTTATTGGACATATTTTTACCATTGATTCCACTACATCATACAAGTATTTATTTTTGCAATTTATTATTCAATGAATTTGTACAGAAACTAAATTATATGTATATTTATGTCAATTATGAAATTGTGCAATGGCTAATGAATTTGAGTAAAAATGCTACTTTTTGTATATTTCCTACATTTACGTGTTTATTATATACTTTAGAATATAATACTTGCTTAAAATTGAATTAATTACAACTTGATATTTTATCTAAACTCGATTACGTTTTCTGCCATTGTTACATCATGATTCTTACCACGAAAAAAGAAATAAACCAATGATTGCTACGACACAATCGTGTCGATCTTTCTAATCCTTTGAGGGAGGGTTGATACAGATGAAAGCATGCTGCAGTAATACCACTCGAGATCCAATGTCATAACGATAAAATACCAATGCCAAAATTGCCCCCATAATAAATCCAGCCATCCCATTATCATGGGATGATAATCTCTCATTAAGAAGAACCTTTCCCTTCATTCATCATTCAGAAAAAATACCTTCCATTTTAATTTACTTCCTCACAAAAACCCCATCTTTTTATTACCAAATCATTTCCATTCTCATCACCCTACCTGGACAGAAAATTATTTTCTGCATGAATAGAAACGTCGACTAAATAATCACCCCCATCCCAGACATTTAACAAATTCCGTTTCATTGACAAACACGAATTCATCAAACTTTCAAACTCGCGAAAAACCGAAAGAAATATTATTATACAAAATGGAATACTGATATTAATTATGAAATTCAATCGTATTTCTGTAAGACGTCGCAGATGACGAAACGAGAACTCGTGAATGAAGACGACGCAAGACGTCGATCTTAAGGCGCGTGCTCTCTCGTCATCGATCGATGACGATCTGCCGGGATGAGTTGGCTGATGACCGATGTCGAACCTGCCCTCACGAGAGAGCAACGCGCAGTGTCATCGACTGATTGTCGCTATTTCGAGCGAACTCTCGGCCAAGCCTATTTAAAATCATTTGCATTGCCACGTGAGTGGCCGAGCCGGCATAACAAACGGCGGAATGTCGCGCGATCGCAACCTCGTGACACGTAAATTAATTCCACAGCACGGTTGCAACTATTAAGCCTTTCACAATCGGGGATCATCGAGCATAGACAATGTATCTATCAACCAACGTAACAATTTTCAGCGCGGTGTATAAAACGTGGCACTAGTTGTCAGTGTCGCCAAATGGGCACCACAAAATATAATATTTTACAATTGAAACAAGAAGTCAAGAAAAAATGAGGAACCAGCAGAACACTTTCAGAGATTGAAGATTGCTTTTGATTTGTCGTAGAATGAAAAAATCATCGTGGTTATTGGAGCACGAGAATGTAAGATGCATAAGGTGTCTCCTTTGGGTCAAATCATTATTAAAGCATTTTAATGGGTTACGTTTGAGAAATGCGCGTGCGGAGGGGTGCGTCTCAAACGTCAAGCCACCGAAAAAAAAAGAAATGTGTATACGCCAATCCTAACGTGATAATATTTATAGTTTCGTGCGTAAAAAGTAAGCGGCAAGAATAAATATACACTTCGAGCAAGGTTTGAATACCGAATGCCTTGGATATCCAATGTTTCGAATACCTTCGGAACCTTGAAACTTATCCAGCGACCTGCAACCTCGAATCAGCAAGGTGTTACATGACGGGGAATAATTGCGCAACGATTTAATGAGACATTAAACAGCATCCCCTCGTTAAAAACGTTATTGATTATGAACCCGGGGTTGCATCTTCCGCAGAGTTTCTCTATTGCGCAATATACTGTTCACAAGAAAAATTAATACAAGTGAGAATATTAGCAAGGTATAGTTATATACGAACTCATTGGGGAGGGGGTTGTCTTTGATATTGTTTCAACGTTATCCACGAGTAATGATTAATTGAAAAATGAGCGTGCACTGGATATTCTTTTCCTAAGAAAACTGTGCAAAAATTAATTGAAAAATTGAGGAAATGTATAGAATGTTAACACTATTCCCACAACTGGAACAACACACACACGAGAAAGACGAAGGTGCGAGAGAGAGAGAATTACGGAAGGACACGAGTAGCGTAACAGCGCCAGAATAATCGTCCCAGTGGCGTCTTTTAATCTGAACCGCCATACGAATCTATTTTTCGCCGAACAATCGCGCCAGAAATACCGGATTGGCCCCCCTTCGTGTTAATTCTGTTCTGGTGCTCACATGATCGCCACCACTTGGTCTGAGACGCGTATACATCGTGCGAACCCCGGTATTTTACCGCTCCTTTCACAAGAAAGGACAAATTACCCCTAATCGACGGATTGATATCCGAAAGTGATCATTGCATTCGGATTTACTTATAGAAAACGCACATCTTGCATTAACATTTAATATAGTGCAGCGACTGTCTGAATTACTGTACCTTCTTGAATAAAAACGAGAGCAGACTTTAATTCACGGTGACGTATTGCGTTAAATTTTATATTCAATTATCTAAGTATATTGGTTATGGGAAGTATATTGATGAGTTGATTCTGTAATTTGAAATGACAGCAAGTCTGCGAAGTAGTCTAGCAGACCAAGACAAGCAAGATCGATGTCGAAAATAACCAAGACTCGAAAATAAAATAATTAAATTAATGCTTTGCATCCGTGGGATATCGTATATCGAATCGTCTGGATGAGAGCATCGACTAAAAATAAACGTCTCTTAGATTAATGGCAATACAATTAGATGGGACTTGAAAAGCACCGCAAGGAAATCCAATCGCGCGTATGAAAATCGCCAGCGGCGCGAATGATAAAAACACTAATAATTATCGCCGACAATCACAATCAGGGGTGAATTAAAATGAATGACTAGAAATCTGTTCTGAAACATCACTTGAATCTTTTGTTATAATCTTACACCACAGGATCAATTTCGTCTTACAAAACGCCTGCATAATTCGACGACTCTATTCTTCTGTCTATTAATAAAAATTTGCAGTAACAGAAGAGTGCGATTAATTAAAAACGAAAGGTTCGAATTCGCGGGACGGGCAATTCTGTCGAATGTCCACGACGTATCGTTCAACTTTCGAGATTTCCAATTTTCGAAATGTGCCGTGAAGAGGAGGCGCAACAAAACGATCAACGATCGGCGAGGTTCGGTCAGTCCTCGCCGGTCGTATTATAAAATGTGCGAATTATTTTTAGCGGGACGCAAAAATATCGCAAGGTCGCCGCACGCGCCGGTACTTTTGCTCGCTCGTCGCGTGCGGCTTCCTCGAGTGCTTGCTGCTCGAAAAGCTCCAAGCTTTTCATCGTTGAACCGTTAGAGTCGCCACCGTACAAGAAGCAACCGGCTATTTTCATGAAGCTTCGTCAGGTGGCAGCTACGCCCTGAGCTAAGGGGAATCACTAGCTTTCCTGATATCGGTATACGAATTCAAATGAATAACACTTCTCTATACTTGAACAATATACTAAATGTTCCATTGTTTAAAGTAATGGTCTACCATATACATTTTAATTGATATATAGTAGGAATTGGATGAACGGAAATGAAAAATAATTATTACTGAACGGGGGTGGTATATGGAGAAAAATTGTACGTATACTAAGATGTGGATTGGAATGATTATACAATAGTTGCGAAAGAGTGTTTCTTTTATTTCTTCTCTGAAATAGAGATGAAATTGTATCACAGGTGTACGATTTATCTGCACGCATCGATAGGAACGTTCTCTTAGTTACCGGATACATTTCTCGAATGCAGAATTCTTGGCGATTTATCAGCAATATGTATTTAAACAATATTGCAATTATATAATTTGCGGTAGAAAATCAAGTAAAACGATTGTGATATTTCGTACAAAAATAAATTCCTAAATAAGTGTACAACTGTTCAATAGAATTATTAACAAATTTTAAACTGCATCAAAATAATTATAAACATTTATTTAAACGTTATAGAAACTGTAACAGCTAGGCTCTTAAAGTATCCACTATTTCTTGCGCAATGACCTAAGCAGGCGTAGCAATTCGTGTTATTAGTTCCAGTATTTTGTCATGCGGTAACGTCAGTGTTATGTCATACACGAGTTTAGAGTGCGTAAAGCACTTCGAACTGCAGCGACATTTCTATTCAAAACAAACCACCAATAAAACTCCGTATGAAAACTCTATTGCCAACCTACAAGCTCCGTATCAAACGATCCCCCAAAAGGAACCTTCTTTTCCACCACCTATTACGTACGCTCGCCTCGTCTGACCAGTAACGACTCGTTTCACTTATCGCCATCCTCTACTATTCCCCTCTCCGGCGCGATCGCCCGAACATCAACATACTCCTCTCCTTTCATTTCCAACATTCGCAAATTCACGGAACGCCTATCCTAACAAAAGCACCAGCCACAACGTTGTTCCTCGAATCACGCGAAATTTCTCAATCGTTGCAGCGCGGCGAGGATGGAAAGGTCTCTTGGCGAGGTGGAGCGGCGCAAAGATCGCGATGAAAATTTCTTCCAAGAATAACGAATAAAAGCGAGGAACGGGTAGACTGGCCGTCGAAAATAGCCGAAACACTGGCTATTTCTAACATTGACACGAGAGATTTACCGAACGGATGATTAATGCCGAGCACGGCACCAGAGTACAGGGCTAATTAGGCATCAAGGTTCTGTCCCATTAAACGCATGGTGTCTCGCACGAGTTTAATAATCGTCGCAGAGATACGGTTTCACGCACGCGTCTAGCCGGGAAGCCGTGCAAGAGACGTTCGTTTCGTGACACGTGTACGCGGCCAGCCGTGTTCGTCCTGTTCCAAGACCTTCTAATACGCGGAACAAATCCCAGAGAACTTAACTGGCGTTAGGCCTTTGGCCTTTCATCGCGTGCACCGTTTTGCCTGCGTATTGTACCGTACGCGTGTACATACGTGCATAGATGCGCACGTGGAACCGACGCGCCGGCTGTTCCCAACGTACGAGAAGCAGACACGCAAAACCAATAATCCCGGCTACCTGCGGTCGCGTCTACGCGTGACGAAATGCGTACAGACGATTCCGAAGTGGATAAAGCTTATTTGTGGATTATGCGGTCCAGCGTATGCCAGCCGGTCGGATTGTATTATACATACACGCGGCCGGAACGAGGATCTTTGCCAAATACTACGCGCCGTGCGGCGTGCACAAGTATATCGATCTCTTTGCTTGTCGTACATCTTCGTGGGGATTAGCGGTGAGCAGGTTCTCGATCTGTACAATTATTATTTAACGCTCGGTATCGTTGCCAATAATTCGGCACGGACGTGTGCTTGAGGCAACAAAGTGGTTTCGGTGTGCATGTGATTTCTGGCGGGTGCTGTAATTAGATGTACAGTGTCGATGTACGGAGTCGCGAAGTATAGGGTTTCAGGCTTGCACGCGTATGTGTGAATGCGGTTCCTGGAGGTATGGGTTTCTTAAAGGGTATTCGATTATAGAGTGAAATGGATACTGGGAAAACGAACGAACAAAATAGACGATAGAATTGAGAGCCACGAGTTGTGCGAGTGATAGAAAACGTGGACCGAAATATGATTCAGTTCGTCGTATGAATGTCTGAAGTGGTTTGACAAAATTTGCAATGTTTAGCTGCGTCAAATTGTTAAGCACGTGGTTTATGTACGAATTTTGAGCGACAATTTGGAAAAGAACTCGCAGGCAATGCCTGTCTATATATAATACAATGTGCATTCTTGCGGCACGTGCGTCGGTGCCTTTACGATCATTTGGCAGAACTTAGCAGAAGCATATTCGTGCAAATTGTAATAACTCGTCGGGTCTCGTATGTTCCACCGACTTACCGAAAGCTTCGCAACAGCGTATCTAATTGTCAGGCAGATTTGTACCTGTGTACGTGCGTGAACGCAAAGGGAATGTGGGTTACGAATGTGCGACCATGTACGTTAAGGGAATGATGGACAACGAAAGAAAAATATTTGGTTTGTTCGGAAATAGCCGTGGCCGGCTTTATTGAGCACCATCGTTCTTTCGTATAACCAAGATCCAATCTAAAGCTGTTCGAAGGCTCCCGCGAAGATAAATCTGTTTTTCGTCCACAAATCGAACGAGTTTGGGGCTCTTGAATTTAGGTTGAAATCGACGGTTTCTTTTTCCTGTTCACGTGCAACACTTCAAACAGACCTATTCAATTTTCATTCAATTCCATATATTTATTATACTCCACAGAAATAAATGTCCAAAGACTACAGCGCGCCGAATGCTGCGAGTTGTTTTACAAGCAATTTTTACTACCACGATCTGGTGTACAAAGCTTAAACGATGACGATAAAAATCCTTTTGAACTGCCAACTTTGTTCGAATACATTACAGAAGCATACCCCATATGAATCTTCTCTATTAGAAGCAGACTATTTTTGAATTAATAAAATTGAATTCGTTTTATTCGAATTACACGACAATTAAATTATTTACGGTTTCATAAAATTCTTTGCAATCCGATCGTCCATTTCACGCACGTCTAAACGTAATTGAAGCTCATACGAAACCAATTTTAGAACCGTTTGATGCACTTAACGATGAAAATTCAGGGAAACAAGTTATTCGCGGTGGTCCGTGGATTCCGTGCGTATTATTTGAAAGTCGTGACGTAGGTGAGCATCTGTCAACTACGAAATTTTCCCTGACGTATCGTACGAGCTGCTTGGCCATACAGACGCGTGCTTCTTCACCCGAGGAAGTACGTATGTACGCTCGTACGGACACGCGAACACGTACACGCTCGACTCACTGTAGCTGGCAGTAATCCATGAAAGCGATCCCTCTGGGTCTATGCACGAAATCGATGTACTATCTATTAACCTAAAATAAGAGTCTTTACGCATCGTGCCCGTTCGATACCAGACGCTAACAACCATCAGGATAGCGGAAGTATAGAATCAACCACCGCCATGGGATCCAATTTCAAACCTATAATTCCGTGGATCGATTCTAACTGCAATACATTTTGCATTCTTTCATATTTCGAGTGGAAATACTCGTGATCTTGTGCATTATGCAGTACTCCATTTTTCAACATTCATTTTCGCAGGAGAATTTTCGTCACTGATTAATTGTCCTTTGGTAAATTTATAGTTTTCCTTCTTTATATGTGAGATATGACAAGCACTTGAACAACAGTGAATTTTCGAACACTTTGGAACTCTCTGACTATATTTTTTTCACGGAAGACTTAACGAAGCTTCTTTTCGCATGCAAGTGAACCTTCCAACATAATCGCTATCTGTTTGCTCTCCACCAATCGTCTCATCCCGTTGTCCCATGATTGTTATAGGCGCACAGTATGTGTGTATGTGTATCTGCATATATACATACATATATACAACAATGTCTATGTCTCCGTATCACGTGAAATAAAGTATATTTGAAGAGGACGCCCTAAAAATAACGTTGCGGCTCGTTTCGAGCTTAACAGCGGCCACGCTATCGATAAACAGCGTGTTACGAGCGAATCGATTTTCTCATTAGCGGCAGTGCATCCCCGTGAAAGGCAAGGACGTGAGATCGCGTGCTACGAGGGTCAGGATGTACGGCAGGTAAACCGATCGAATGATTGTACGTGGCTATGAAACAACGTTCCGATGCCCGATGAATTATCGAACACGTCAGTCTTCATGACGTATTCAAGACGGCTCCGGGAAAATCCCTGGTGAAACGGTTTTAAATATATACGTAGACCCCGCCCCGACCGCTGTCCAAATGTCGATCACGTTCCATCAGCGATTACAGAAAACAGGGCGTAAAACACAGGCGCCGGTGCTGTCCTCGCGGATAAGCTTGCAGGAATGATTACAAAATTCCTCCACCACCAGTAGCGATCCACCTTGGGCATGTATTTATAGAGATCTTTCGATGACACACCAGCAACGTGACATCGAACCCCGTGAAACGAAGCCGCATCGTCTAGCAGAGATTTTGCAACGAGCTGCGAAATCTTGTGATCCAGAGACAGCGAATAAATATCATCCTGACGGAACAGCCGGTCGTTCCGAAATACATTTACACCGCTGTTCACGAAAACACGTTATGTATTTCGATAGCGTTTTAATTTGTCGAATAATCGCGATTCAGACCCGACCATACGTCTATTCAACGTCTATTCAACGTTGGATAAGTTTATTTTTAATGGGAGCGCGGAGAAATTAGCGTTTATAGGGTTCACGTTTGATCTAGGATTTTACAAGCGAGCTTATATGAAAAGACAGATTTACACCACTGTCAAAGTGTCGCGAACGTTGAGATATCGGCGTAGAGGGTCAGGGGAAGAAATACAGCACACGTTATCCGACATTATCGTTGTATTATATATTTCTCTGGTTCGTATAATATCTGAATGATTTGGAACCAAGGGGGAGGGGAATGATTGAGGAGAATGATAAATGTTAACACGGTTCCAAACATCGGTCATTGACCGAGCAAAATCCGGTGGGTGAACTATTTTTACATGGAGCTTAATCTCTGATTCATATAAAAATTTAATAATCTATTTATGGAAGAGTAAAGAGAGGAGCTGCGAAAATAATACAAACAGAATTGTCGTTCCCTAATTCGTTTCAATATACGATACCGCGTCAAACACCTGTGAAGCACCGCACGAAAAATCGCCCGGCGTTACTACATATTCCTAAATAAATCCATGGCGTCGTGTCAACAGTCCTCGTGTATGCAAGGCGATCGGTTTTATTTCACTCGTGCGTGCGCCTCGGTGACCGAGGTTTTCAGCGCGGAACTACATTTCACTTTGCAGATCTATTGCGTCCGCCGAGATTATACCGAGTTCGTACAACCTCTGTATTATCAAATAGACAATTTCGACCGGCCAAAAGATATATAACAATCCTCTGTTCATAATAATAATAACACGTGCGCGACAAAGCAATATTTTTTAATTTTCAACGAGGAAAGATCCATTCATATTTACGCTGTTCCTTTCTTTCAAATCTGTCCATTACAATGGAATAATGAATAACCAAGAAAAGAATGTAGACCTTACCGATAATATGGTGGTACTTCTCGACGAACTGTGCGGTACTTTGAATTCCCATGAGTGCCACGTCGATGTTGGAATACCAAGGTACGAAATATCGTTGCTCCGACTCGACGCAACTAACACCTGGCATCTGCTCGATCGTCACATAACTCCCGTTCGGGTTTTGCTTTTTTATTTTTATTTTACCACTCAACACTCTTCCAATCGCGGGGAAAGCCGAGATACCACTTGGACGATCGGCGGTTGACTGTCTGACCATGCACCGGCCTAAACCACTTTCTCCACTGTATCTTACTCGCGGTGTATTCACACTGCGCGAAGGATCGCACCTTCTCGGAGAAACACTTTCGAACGGTCTCGCGCACTGTCTCGTTGGAAATAGATGCACTTGTCTGGATTATCGCGAAAAGAAACGAATCGAGATCGCTTGGGGAACGCCTCGCCGTTGCTGGACAGAATTGCTGCTTTCTCGTTCGAGACAAGCAGAGGTTTTTCGACGGCTGTCGTTCACCGCCGTTTCCTGTAATTCAAATATTTGTGGTCAGACACGTCGCAACACGATACTCCTTGTGCGTGCAATTGGCACAACTTTCGATCACTGAATGATATTAACCGGGGAATCGGGTTCGATCTATCTTAGTCGAGCGTTTTATTCATTCAATCCACGTGCACTAAATTATAAATATCATAGAAACGAATGGAATGTTAAGTACGTTCTAAAATTGAAGAAAAAATACAATTAGAGGGAAAATGAAAGGATTCGAACGATTAGATTGTGCACGAGAGTCGTAAAGGTGCACGGCGAGAATACATAGAACAATATACAAACGGAATCAGTCGTTGCGACCCGTTCCATGAAACCGAATCCTTTGAAACTACGCGAAATCACCGCCACTGCACCGTTCTCGTTTCTGTTGCAGTTAAACCGGAGAAAACACGCCGGAGAATTTCGCAAAATCGGTGCAAGTTAATATAACAGCGGAGCGTTGCGAAACAAAGGCGACGCTTAGGGAAACGTTTCAACAAAAACACGCTTGCGCGGTTTAATGAAGTGCTACTGGAAACATTGCCCCTTTGATCGCCCATTTGTACCGGCCATGCCTTTGTGTACAAGCATGCCCCGCTCTAATATCACCCCGCATTAATGTACAAACAGTCCGTGGTAGAGACGTCGTCGCCCTTGCGAGAACCAGCCTCCCTCGTCTTTTGTAAACGTTCTCTACTCGTCGATCTCACGCGGCAAACGGTTCGTCCCTCTATAAGCATTGTCTTAAAATACCGAGAATATCGTCGACCGTATGAGAAACGATACGCGATGCTCTGGCATGACTTGTGAGACCAACTTTCGAGGCAAAATTATCAACAATTCCCTACACGCGTGCTCTACAAACAATCGTACACGCGTATCGTCATTCTCCCCCTCAAAACACTGTACGAATATTCAACACGATCACTTTGCTCGCGCAGGCGACAGATCCATGAAACACCGTTCCAACGATCAAACATCCAGATCTATACGTGGCGCTGATTACCTCCTATTTTTACGATTCTCGTGTCCCATAAGCGTGCCCGCGTACACGACACGGGAGTATCCCTTCAAGGAAATCACCTTCTGTAACCGAATATCGCACGCACAACGAGCAAGCCACCGTGTAACGCGACGCGCTGTCAGCCGCGACTACGCGATACCTCCGCGTACCCGTGTAGGAATTACTCTATAATAAATCATCCGCGTGGAATCCGTGGTGCACTCGAACAGCAACAACGCGTACGCGACCCGGCACCACGTGTCACCTGGCACACAAAAACACACGCCCGATTTAATTGTTATATTCTCCTATATACATATGTTACAGGAACCGTTTCGTCCCGTTTTATTATAACTTTGTATACGCTGTATAAAAGTGACGAACCAAAACGACAGAGAAATGTCACGATTGAACTAGAGTAATCGTTGCACCGAACGGACACGCGGCGCGTATCGCAACGACGACACCCGAATTGATGCGTCCAGTTTTTGTACGACGACCAGTGGACACTGTCGAAACCGCGACGATAACGAACGACGGTTGTTGCGAGGACGGTGCACGATCAACGACTGCTGAAAGGGAGAGCGCGCAACGACTGGTTGGACCGATAGGCATTGCCAGAGCGCTGAGACTCTCTCGTGAGCTTATTTTAAAACCGCTGTCCTTCTAACTCGAGCGACCGTCCTGCGGCACGATCGTTGTAAACGCCGCGCCGCACCGGTACCGTGTAATCGGACTTCTTGGCAGCCCGTGGCAAGTGTCAACCGTGCACTGTTCCCCTGTTTCCATGGTAGGTGCCTCGTGGCCACTAGCTGGAACGTTCTCTCGTTCCACGTCGCGAGGAAAGGATGACGCGTACGTATGTACATAGACGGGTGACCTGCGGGTGAATTGCGGTGGTTTCGTGCAAAGGGAACGCGATTCCGCTTCGTGGAAGGGGATCGTTAACCCTCTATGCGTTAATTTATTGTTGGACATGGAATGATTTTATCAGATTGTTGAGTGACTTTTTTCTTTTTTGTGGAGGCACTAACGAGTGCCGCTGGTCATTTGTAACGCGTCGTTGTGGTGAATTGTAATCGAAATGCCGAAAATCTAGAGGAAATATTAATATGGGGATGAAGCAAAGGTTTTAGAATAGGATTAGATATATTATAATACTAACTGATGTGATTTTGTAATTTGACGATTGTACGCATTGAGCCATCTGGATACGTAAGTGTGTTCGTAATGGATTACCTATGTGTTAAATAGTTTATTGTGTGAAAAATAGTTGCGAGTCTGAATTCACAGTGGATGATGGGGGCGTACAATATATACATACATTGGTTGAAGTGAAATGATAGAATTTCCTAATGGATTTTATTGAAAGACTGGGAGATAATTGATGTTTTTTATAGCAATGAAAGGAATTATTAGTGTCGCTATTTTCCTAAAATAAAATTATTCGTATTGTCTGTGGTGTGATCTGATATACTATTAAATAAGATAAAGTATTGTTCGGAACAATAACTGGATGATAACCGTCAGAGTCTTCTGGTACAATTTTTTCTGAAAGGGATTTACTAAAACTGCCTTTGATCTACCCAGAACAGTTAATGATTTTTTTTAATAGTATCCAGTTAAGCATAAACCGTTGTCAAACAGAGTGGACGTGGAACATTTTTTTATTTTTTTCATTTGCTTCCCTGGGTAGTTTTAATATTTCATTTTACGATGTTATACATTGGTTATATATAATTTTGATGAGTAAGCCTTTCTGAGAAATAGGCGATTTTACGTGAAAAATTAATTTTTTGAGAAAAAAAATCCAGCAGAAATGATTCATATCGTTCTTTTCAGCGTTCATTGATTTATTCAGTTTTCTAAAATATGAATGGAAATGAAACGAATAATTAAATATCCAGTTTAACTTAAATTCATGACGGATTAACGACAATGAGACTACAATTATACAAAATACTAAATATTTCAATTAGCTATCACTTGTTTACCTATTGTTATATTGCACACGAATTATATTGACCAACACGATAATCGATTAGAAAAAAAAATAATGACCTACATGTAGATGTGGCACGATAACGAGTCACTGGTCGAACCCTGTACCGATACTGTGTCATCGGATTTCTTGGCAGGCCTCGCATTCATGCGACGAAACGTGACGAGTGTCAAATTGACGATGGCCGCGTGATTTTACAAATTGCCCCCGACTTCTGGGACAATTTACTCGAACCGCAACGAAGATACAAAGAATAAACGCTACCAAGAATTTCGGGCCACATACGAGTTCTACGAAGGATCCGAAAATTCTTCTCCAAGGTACAATAATGAAACGCAAACACTTTTCTACGAAATATTCTTTGAAACATCTAATCTCCAATGATAATTAGAAAACGATTATCCCCTCCCTTTTTTGCATACACAAAACAGCACTCCATCTCTTTCGAAAGACAAGAAAATCGTGTCAACCAAAAAGATTACGCATTTTCCACTAAAGAATACAAATTCAACCCCCTCTCCTTCCCACTCGTACCCACTGCACAAACTCAACAAGTTCGACAACGGAAATTCCTTCGGCCGTCACTTCGACCAGATAGCATAACGCAGAACCAACAATATCGCTGTCTATTTATCACGATCAAGTTCAGTCGCCTAACGACCAGCGTTAACGAGTGAATTTCACTCGTCACGCGAATACCTGCGTTACGCGCCGCGCTCGCATTTAAACGTCCATATTTAGAAGCAGTCTAATTATAATGAGAATATAGAAATAGTGTTCTATAAGCGAGCGGACCGCTGGTACGCCCGCTACGTGTTATCTCGTGTAAACTGGCACCACGGTTAGACGGGCTTCTTGGCAGACGTTACGCGCGGCATAACACGCGCGTAGCGTCAAACTGTCGGCGAATGCGAGACGGATCGAATCGGAAAATGTCACGATCGTATAAATAACGAGACCATTCGTCTATGCACGTTCATTAGGAGGGGCGAACGAATTTTTTCTTACCACCTGGTGAATGAAAATTCCCGCGGAAATTCAGAGAAGATTAATATTCGATAAAAGGCACGAATCGTCCCGTTAATTGCACGTGACAGGTTGTTAACGAGGATTTTTTGGCAGGCTCGTTCATTGTAACACGAGCTTACTCGATCTGTCGACAGACGCATGCCTAATTAGATTGAAAAATTGCACGACTTCGTGGGTGACCACCGGCTGATTAATCGTGGAAACTTTATATTATTGTGCATTGTATCGGGGGACAGTTACTTTGCCGCCTTGGATCGATGCGTGTCATGGGTGATGATGGCATATGGGTGGTGATTTGGTAAACGAGGTCAAGGCGATGGGACATTAGATAAGTTGGAAGTTAAATGGTATCGAATAGTGGAGAGATTAGTTTATGCATAGTTGATTGCGTCCTTAGGACTTTATTTCGTTGATCTCGTTAATTCAATGTTCCAAATTCATATAACTATTATATTCGAATTTAGAAATTCATTCATTTAATGAAGCTCTGACAGACATTTCGCGGATTTTTCATTTCACGAAATCGCGTTTGAAAATGTAAAAGGTTAATTATCTGTTCGATGTCAGATTTATCCGATGGCTTTCGTGGCCCAGGCTGTCTTGATCCTTTGGCGATTCTCATCGTTGTTCACGCGACAGATTCAGACAATATCCCTAGTCCCACGGGACTTTATTATTCGTCGAAGGTGTTCGTTGACCTGTAGGCCAGGGCACTTTGAAAGGAAGCTAATAAACGCTGTGCCTATGCTTGGAACTTAAAGGTTCCTCGAAATCCAAAAATGCGACACCGACATCGAACTCGTGTTCCTGGGATTTTGAACCGGCTTGCACGGTGGCAACTACCAAAGAACTTCCTCGAACAAAAGATCTGAATCAGTTCGTTGGTAGCAGGAAACGCGATGAAACTCGAGGATGCTTTGTAGAATTCGCGAACGCTCCTTTTTGTGAAACGGTGAACGTTCTAGGCGGCGATATGAAAAACTAAAAAAATTGTGGAAAACGGAGGACTTTGGAATGCTCTACTTGGAAGCGATCCTTGGGAATGTTTTTTGAAGAGAGTAAATAGATTCTTAGAAATACTTTGATAGAACAGCAGTGACAAATGTATAAGATATACTGTGAGGCACGAAGGTTTGTATAATTTCGTGATCTTGACACGTTAAGGTAAACGTAAGGGTTCTATATATTAATTGTAAGTAGGTTCATGTTTCTGTAATCCTGTATACCAAGCCATCGTATGTGTAGTGTGATCTTGATGATGATCGTTCATCAGCACTTCCATAATGTTCTAAGAATCATTTCACTTCGTTGTCTTAATGAGGGCAGTACGTGAGAAGAATATTTAGCGTCGATTTTCATCAAGAGAATAGAAATGAATGTTACAAGCCCAACTAGATTTGAAAATAACATTTCAGCAGTAAAAAATGTCTGGCATACGTAATATGTTCTGGTAAAAATTTAACTAGCTATTAATCAGTCACCTATTAATTAATTTCGATTCATAAAATGTTTAAAGTCAAAGATGCAAAAAACAAACGACTGTAAAAATGGCACAAATCAAATATTTGAAACATTTTATAACAATATTATTATTATAATCATTGTTGCTCTTAATTTTGTAAAATATTCCTAATCTCCCCCGATCAATTAACACATTACCAAGAAATTAAACACAAAGCTCCGATAAAATTGCCCGCAACACATCCACCCCCTACATACGACACTTCCCAAAACGAAACAGAACAAAATGCGTACACGACATTCACCCCAACCAGCCGTCAAGCTTGTTACTAAAATAAGTCACAGAAATAAGTATAACAAAAGCATGGTAAAGAAACATTCAACATTTCCACCGCAATAACACAATCAGACAATAGAAGCGTGCAACAATGAAGCTAAGAAGACCAAAGAAGAAGGGGTGTCCTTGCCGACCAGGCTTACCTCTTGCCCGTAATTTTCGCGCCTTTGTACATACATATGTACATACGTATGTACAACAATACCGCGTTTGGGGTCCGCGAAACTTCGTCGCGAATTCCCTTCTTGCGGTGAATCCCCCTTCGAACGAGGATTATTTTTGCCGGTGTCGGGAGTGGCGAGCAAACGTGTGCCGGTCGAAAGTCAAAACACGGGGGGCCACCCTATATCAAACGTTTAATTGGGTGCTACGTCGTGCAAGCGGAATGTGAACGCTGGTATAAATTTAATGAGACACGCTGTGCTTCCTCGCGCGGCGTTGTCCCGCCGCCCGTAAAACGCGAACGATTTTTTTTTTTTTTTTTTTTTTTTTTTTTTTTTTTTTTTTTTTTTTTTTTTTTTTGACGCCCAGCTCGTACAGTTTGTCTCTGCAGAGCACGTGTACGGGCGTGGAAACTTTCAATCGGCAAGCTATAACGGGATGATGAACTGCTATGGGATGAGAAATATATGTGGAGAAATATGGGGAGAGGATTTTACGATACGGCGGTCCAATTTTTATTACGCTGTTCCGTTTAATAGTATTGTTTTATCGTTTGTACGGTAATGTTAGCTTCCCTGATTTTGTAATATTAGACACCGGCGAGAAAATTTGAACAGTGACTAGAATCTCGCTCTAATGAATGCTAATGCGTTCGCGGCTATTTTGACAGAGTTCGTCTTCTGCTTCCTGCTACGAGAGATGAGTAGGGCGACAGTCGGCCAGGCGACTATCTGTCTTGTCCCTATACGAGTTTAGTTTTCCAATTGCATGGATCTCTGGAAGATGCGTCACGGCTGATTAACGACGCCTTCATACTCGGAATACTGCTTTCCTAGAGCACCACGATTCCTCGTCGATCCTCTCTGAATCATCCCCTTCGTTCGCGATATAAATACGGCACTGTTATGTAAGTAAATTCATTCCCTTACCAGAGTTTATACAATGATATTTTAACCCTTATCGTAATATAATTAAAACCCCGCCAATTAAACGTCGATTAATCAATTATTCTCAATAATTTTTCGTTCATTGCTCGTAATTCCGTCATAATTAATGAATTAAGTCTTGACCTATTCTCGAGCAAATATATGCACACGTATTTTTAATTAGCCGCAAATGAAATTTAGAGAACTAAAATATCTACTGCGTATACGGTAAGAAGATAAGAACTGAGTGCTTGAAATTTTTGCATCTCCATTGCCATTGCGCGTACACGTGTTCCCTAAATTAATTCTGGTGTACACGATCAAAGAATTCGTCAGTACCACGGTGTTTCGAAGTTAAATGTCCCCGAGCAAGTAGAGAACGATGCACAGATTTATTTGCAACATGCTGCAACGGTTCCTTTGTCAACGTGTTCTTTCATCAGACGGCACACCATGCCGGTTCATCGGCTCTCTTTTTCCACTGGTTGAGTCACTTAAGAATGCAGAACTTCCAAACACGAAGATTCAGAGTGAGCGAGCGAGGGGGGCAGAGTAACTTAATGTCAGTAAGACGCCACGTTTCGTAGCAAACTCCGTGTACCACGTGCGCTTTTGGTTAGATCGTCGTTGTTGCCCTGTCTTTATCCGGCAGCAATAATTCTTTCCCCTAAGAAAATTTACGACGCACCTCTTGTCAACGATTTTTATCGGCCCTGTACGCGCCGGTGTCATCCCTCTATTATTTTCTTCCACCCTCGTACCACTTGGTCTCGTTGAGCTTGCAAACGAGAAAAGTGAAACGTGCAAACGAAGAAATACAGTTCGGTAATAAATTATCGTCGTCGCGTCCGACAGCCTCGCAGATTTCATTCTTTCATTTTGAAAAAAACTCTTCCCATTTCACGGGGGGTGCTTAAAACGATCTTCATTTGATCGAAAATTTTGTTCTTATTGAATAACAACATCTGTGTGGCGCTTAATTATTTTAGAAAATAATAAGCTCGCGTTTGTACTGCATTATTTTGTCTTCTAGAAAAAAGAAGACAACAGTTTTCGAAGAAGGAATACTAAATGGAAAATATCGAAATTTTTAATAAATGTATAAAACTACATCTTTGAAAACATCGACATTTAAAAGCCGGTGGATATAATCTTTCAAAAATGCACTCTGGTACAAAAAGATCGGAGGGTGTACATTATTGCGTATAGCAAAAATTCCTACGCTAATTTACTATTAATTAAAAGACGAAGGAACAGAACGGATCAGTTAAAAACGAGATATTTGATCAAAATTCGAAACGGGGAAACGAGGAAGTAGCTGTGACAAAATCAGAATCGCAGGGGTGGCATCCGGGTGATCGTGTTCGACGTCGACCTCGAAGCGGATCCCATTGGCTGACTCTCGGTGTACGACGAACCGAAGAGCTGGTGTTCGCTCGTCGACGAACGACGACGTCACGGTTCTATTCCTGGCTACGTGGACGCAGCGATATCTTTAGAGCAACCATCGGTACAGTCCGTTTCCGAGCTTTTCTTCCTACGGGACGGAACGCTTTGCCAGAGGATGAACGAAGACGACAAAGATGATCCGTTCCGATCCATTATTTCGTCGCCGTCAGCGTTCGACACTCTGTGACATCATTGTTACACGTAATACAAGCACAGATTGTATTGTACTTCCATTATCCATACTCTTATTATTGTTGGTCAGCGATGATACATTATAAAATCTTTCGTACACATTTCTATTATATTCGACGGAATCGAAGGGTCGTTTTGACCCTTCGGATAACATTCGACTCGTAAAAATATCCTGATCCAGATCGTTTCGCGTAAATCCCTCGAAATTGATCGTACGAGAGAATCATTTATATATGGTGACGAGGATCAAAGGGATGCTTAAGATAGCCCGATCAAGAGAGATGTACATCACTGTCTCGACGGGATGAACAGGAAATTCGAATGGAATCCGCGGGCCCGTCCGTCTCCTACACAGAGGAGGACAGCGCGGATTCCGGAAGCCGTGTGACCGAACTTTTGAATTGATGTATCTCTAAATAAAACGAGCACGACTTCGCTTGTACTGTCGATTGCAGTCGGTGGCCTGTGCCTAGTCTTCGTATTGAACTATCTGTTGGTCTTGGAACCGTTCCAAGCACCGCGGAAAATGTAGTGGGGTGAGAATAAGATTGATGCCGTGCAACCAAGAGCAAACGAATCGTCTCTAACGTGCAAAATAACTGAAAGTTTACGCGAATTTCGTAAAAGAAAAAAAATACAGAGAGAGAGGGAGAGAGAGAGAGAGGGGGGGAGGGGGGGAGAGAGAGAAGACGCAACGATAAAAGATTTTCGCAAGGCAGTCACGTGGAGAAAATTTTCCAAAGAAAAAGAATGAACAATAAGAGATATTTATAGATTAAAGGAAGCTGGAGATTTAAAAAAAAAAACATTAGGAAGTCGTGGTTGTTTATACGTTTTTCCTTTTCATGCGATCCTCTATGTCAGACTGAAATATTGACCTGGAAAATGGATAACTTCCATTGAAAGTGGCACTAGGCCAAAGACAATAATCTTAAACGGACGGTGCCATCTTGTGTTAATACGCGGCATCTTTGTTTGCGATTGCACGTGAATGCGTGAACAGTATCGGTCTACGACTATTTATTGGGCAGGGTTTATTTGCACAGCCGACGTTGCAACTTAAAATCGTGCCGCGTCCCGCCCCTGTTCTCGTCGTGGGGAGTTGTTTGAACTGGCGGAATTGCTGAACTTTCGTCCCGCGAATCGTTACAATGTCGGGGAACTCGAACGCGCCTGAATGCCGCCAATTCTGCCAAAATTCTGTCGTTTATGCGGCAAAATTCCGTCCATATATGATATACTGCAAACCTTTCGTCAATTAACGCCCGTCAAAATGTATATATTAAAAGCATAATGCGAAACAGCAAAAATAAATCAAATTAAACAGTGATTGAACGAGGAACGTACACGATGCAAAAATTATGGACTAAGCATTCAATAGCTCGATAATATTCCAGACATTTCCGAAATAAATTCTCATATGAAAGAATGGAGAGGGTGGGCTGACCAGAAGCAATACTGTTCAACCAAAGTATATACCGGGCACGTCGATTAATCGTAAATAAATTTCAATGAGAAAATGAGTCTTAATGAGATAACTAAATGTCATTCGTTCTATCAGCTTGTTGTCGCACAAATAGAAAAATGGGAGGTATCGCAATGACGTGTTGGTGACAACAAAACTTTTCTGTCGTATCGTTCGAGAATAGTAGCACCGTTTCAAAGTAAAAAGTGAATAGGAAATGGATCAGTTTATTTCAACGTACGAGAAGGATTACACGTGGCCATCGACCGCGATCAAACGCACAACAGCTGCCCTGCAGAAGGAAGACGCTTGTCGGTGCACCAGTGCACCGCGAGAAATAAAACAGCTTGAACGTTGCGGAGACGACTACGAATGGAGTCGTACGGGACCCATGGGTCGTCTTCTGGACCCCAAATTGTATCCAGCGAAAACTGGACCATTCCCAGAGACCGAGGCGACGAGACTCGACCAGCCAAGTACATACATGAGAAAAGTAAGGTGGTGACGATCAGACACATGTTACTAGTATCACGTGGAGACGCTCGTTTCAGTTGGAAGAAAAATACCCTAATCTCTATGGAATTCTACAGAGTACACCTATGGACGAAATGATGAAACGCGTCGAACAAGATCGAATGAGGACGACGTACCAGATTGATTATTCGGATGCGGGTAAATTGCTCGATACACTATTAAAAATATATTATATTATGCTGTTTATTAATGTAATGTAATACGAATTGGCGAGCTTGAAATATTAAAAAAGGCGTTCGAGAAAGCCGAATGAGAATTTAGAATATGAAAAGAATTTCTGTTTGCTTTCGATTATTTTGTATTACATGTATGTGCGGCATGTTCTCGATTGTGACGCAAAAATAATTTCCAGCGGCTGCGAGTATGACTGAAATAGCCGCAGGACCCTGTTATGCTACTGGTCGAAGGCAAGAAAAACTAGATTGTCAACCCGTTGGCCGATCGGCGAAATCTAAGCGTAAGAGTTCAGACGATTCGGGGGGGAAGAAGAAGAAGCAGAAGGGGAAAAGGATGAATGTGGATCCAATGGAAACACGATTAACACCCTGGCGTTCAGAATACCAAGATGGTATCAGTAAACTGGGTCAAATTATTATGAAAACGGAAGTTCATCACAAAACAAAGGCGGCGCCAGCTTGGGCCATGGCTGCATTATAATAATTAATCTGTAACGATAACGAAATTTTATGAAGTAAACAATGAGTATCGAGAATGCAATCATTTCTTGCGTAACATATTTTATTGGCGAAGAAAATGTTTTCGTTTCGAATTATTTAAACGATTCCATTGTATGTATGTATAGGTCATTGAATGAAAATTTTATTCATAATGAACAAAAAAAAAGACAAAAGGACGTTCAAGGTGTTCGAAAAACACCGAAAACCTTGAAGTTGTTCAAGAAACTCGTTACACTCGTTAGCACCGTTCGCAGCATGGGGGATAGACAAATTACGCGAAACGAGGGGAACACATAGCGCGTCTAATACAAAGTAAAATGCACAAAACGCTGTGCAGTAGACGCCTATGTCTTTCACGTGATAATCTAAAATGACTACCTCGCCAGCGAGACGCATTCGTGGCAAAGAATCTCACAAGTAATTTTCTATAACCTAGGCAACATTTACTCCTGTCAATTATCAAGTTGTCCAATTTATTTATCGGATTGCAGTTGGCCACCGCGGGCAATGGATTACCGTCGAAAAATAACGCAATCCGCTACGATGGCGGGAAATAATTGGGCCGGAGATGTGTATCCTAATCGAAGACAATACTTTAATGCGAAAGCTTATCCACCGGAATACATTGACGAACACATCAGATATCTACAGGAGAAAACGTCCGCGGAAACTATCGGGGATATTGAGGAAACTGACATTAATAAAAATAACGTATGATTAAACCGTGCTTATTTTAGTATGCCGCTTATGAATAAGGTAAATCGTGACGTAGAGTCGAGTGATACATTTTAAGTTGCCAAAAATACAATTTTCGGACACGTACAGGTAAATGATTTCCTGCTTCGTTTATGTAAATGTATTCAATATGACGATTATAACGTTTAGTATATCTATCAGAAATCATAAACAAGATTTATCCTAAAGTTGTTGTAAATCTCTCGCACAATAGTTTTAAGATTGTTTCGTTTCCCTCGAATGTAAAAATTCAACGTGAATGGTGCATTCAAAATGAAGAGAGTGTATTCTTGTCTCGGTTTCAAAGGAGACAAAGAATCATCAACATTTTCTTTGCCTTCGCCTAACATTAAAATTCATTCATTTATATTACAATAATATTAGCTATCAATGTATTTTTTTCGTCCAGTGTACAAATCATCCGGACGAAACGATTTACATGAAGTCGAAACCGAATAATGCAGCATTTCGCGAGAAGTACCAGCGGCCCAACAATCACTCTGAGCTCAGCATGCCGGAAGCGTTAACAGCGATGCAAAAGTTGCAAAGGCTGAAGGAACTCCAGATGAAACGGGACATCACCGAGAGATATTACTCTCAGGAGATCAAACGATTAATTGGGGAATATTATTTCGGTCCGAAATATGCTTCACCGGCGTTGAAGCCTACCGGAAGATTGCAGAACTCCAGTTCCCAACCGTACTCAGGGGAACGATTAAAAAATGTATCCAAAGTATTAAAAAACCAGACTACATTTTAAAATTCAACTATTCACGCATGCCAGATTCGATGAAATTACTAATTGCCCGCCGCATAATTCTATAGTTAATATCATCATTTCGTAGAACATCTATTAAATAATAATAATATCAATGCTACTATATTCTAATTTTGCAAGTGTCTGGAACCGTGCGGCACAATGACGATAATCACGCGGCTGGATTGCGGGTGTATTCAAGAAACGACGAAGCCAATTTTCACGACAGCGAGGGGCCGTGTTCAAAGGAAGAATTGCAAGCAATCTCAGGACGAGATACTTTTAAAGATGACTTCGTTGAGTCCCCAGGAACACTTGTTAAAGAAACGATTCCCCATGGATCCGCGATTGTGCGCGAAAATCGCCGAGGGTGGCGATCAGGAGTTCGAAACGGAAAACGAGAAAAGAAACGACGAACAGGAGGGGGAGCTTTCCGAGCATATTTCAAGAACCACGTCTCCGCATCGAAAATTCAGCGATACCACAGTAAACTCCGGTTAAAATATTAGATAAATTCGCTCTCTATTCGATACATTGTATTATACTTCGTCTGTAGTTGAATGACAATAAAATGTGCCGACCTGTGCTTTCATTATAGATAAACAAATTTCGTTTAATCCTATCAGAATTACAAATCTCATTCTGAACAGTATGAAATTGTGCGCTAGGTTTAAGGAGGTTTAATGAGGCGAGAGTTTCATGTTGTGCATCGTTTGCTACAAACATCAGACCGTGAAACATGATTGTGTTTCGATAAATCAACAGTGAATTACGCAAACCTCGATACGTATGTGAAAATTTCAAGTGATTAGGTAAAAAGTGTTATACTAAATTGCAAAATGAACGATTTAAGAGTGACGATTGACACCGCGATCGCCCACATCGGTGTCACGTTCCTAAACGCTATATTGCATTACGCGCTTTATAGAGCTGTCGTTGCCACGATCATGCTGATCAAAGAAACGATACTTTGCTTGTTCCGGAGGGTAATAAAATTTCGCAGTGCGACGACGAGCACCGTCTATTCGCCGCACAATCAGTCCACGTTGTCATGTAACATTTAGAAACGAGGAAATGAACATTCTTGGTAAAGGACATTTCGTGCAAATCTATTAATTTCAATGTTAATCAAAATTAATTACATACAACTCTTGCACTCTTGCAAAATATTAACCTCAATAATGAACTTCCTTGTCCTAGTAAATATCAGGATAATGTTTTTTTTCTTGCGTTATCGTTCATTGATTTAAGAAAAAATTATTTAAAATTAAATACGATAGTTGAAGAATTATATGCTCAATGATAATATTCTCTTTAACAGGGACCCATGTAAATTTTCGTAGTTTCCACTAATTCGTGAACAAATTCGCGGTACACGATGAGTTCTACTTTAGAAAATTTCGCCACGATCACTCATGATGATTTTACCTGGCCGTATCCGGTACCACTCATTGCGAAACCGGGACAGCCGCCGATGAACACAGGAATTCGATTGTATACCCCCAGAATCGATCCTGAGGACTGTCCGTGCGATGTCCATGGCCATCAGAGTAACAAAAATAGGTGCCATAAAACATTCATCATTTTCACAGTAACGCAATCCATAGAAAACAGTACACTTAACTTTAATACGCTATAAATTGTTCGGTTCCCATTGTGGCCGAATTGAAAATTAAAGTAGTATATAAAATTTTTTATGTGAATATTGTTTACGAAAAAGGAACATTATAATTGGGACAATCTAAATTGAATGGTTAATAGATTGTACCTTCAGGTACAAATATTTGGCAGAAAAGGAGCAACAAATTATCGATCGATTGATAAGCGTGAATCGTGAAATGACAAACATCAGCACAGCTATGTTAGACAGCAACTGTAAGCCCATAGACGACACGATGAAGAGTATTTATGAAACGGATTACGCGAAAAGAGGTACGAAACGATATTTCAGAAGCAAAAATTCGTCCAAGTGACACGGCCAAATAAATTTCAGCATTACCTATCAAGGATTATAGACAGCTGAAAGCTGCGACCGATTCACCATACTGTTCACCGATTCCAATGGAAATTACAGAACTAAAGGAGGGATACAGGGATCCTACGAGATTTCGATACACAGCTATTGAAAGGCCGCACGTTCACCCAGCTAAAAGGATTCATTTATACGAAGGTGAGCAAAATTTGTAAATGGCTTATCTTAAAGTCTTAAACACTAAAGAGGAATTAATTACGATGATACTAGAGAAATTATTTATTTCACATGAAATTGAAATGATGAATTTTTTGTCAATATAAAACTTATCAATGTATAATATTTAATGAATTCAATTAATTCCTTTAATAACATAAAAGTAAGATTTCAACAAGATTCAATACATTTAATGTATATCGTCCTGTCGTTAATACTCTTGAATGAAACTAGAAATTAAAAGTTAATAATACGAAAATATACTTGTAGTTCCAAAAAATTTTTCGTTATGGGAAGTACCTTTCGCTGGCCGTTCAGAATACATGGACACTATTAGCAAGATGGGTCTGAGCAATATAAAAAATCGACAACAATATTTGGAACCAATACCCTCGACCAGAAGAACATTTGGTGATTGCAAATTATAATTTATATAATTTGTGCTGATAGTTTCTCTAACTTTTAGTCAAAGTACCATTTACATTAATATGATTGATTGTTGTGTAAATATTCCATTAAATAAAAACGATGAAAGATAAGACTTTATAAATGACCGTAAACTTGTCATGTGAGAAGAATGCAAACTGTCTCAACATTTACAAAGGGGATCGTGAAAAGAAGACATGCGATTAACTTCATTTATTTAATCGTTCCGATAACCAATTAAAGATGTAATAACAAAATTTTAATTTCCATGCCATTACAGTTTTATATTGCATTTTCTTTTATTTCTGTTAATTATAATTAGCCCTCGAAAATGACGAATTCTTGCCAATTAATTTCCACAGAATATAGTCGCAACTATAAGAAGTGGAAACAAATCCGAACGAAACCGTAACGAAAAATATATTCCATTGCAATGATAAAGAGATCGTGAAATTTAGTTTAAATAGTTGATTTAATATATTTGTAGAGCCATTCAGACAGATTATTTATCGGGTCGAATAGAGGAAGGAGAAATTGATCCTCACACTGCATCAATTCCTAGTCAATTGGACGAAGCTGCTGAACAATTGGTTCAAAAGCATATCCTCGACCGCTTACAAACTGTTTATCAAATGTGCTACAAACATCCATGTAAGTTATAGCATGTGAAAATAGAGAAATAAAAAGAAGCTGTTTGATTAACAATTGTTAATTAAACATTCATTCCCGCAATAAAGGGCCAGAAAGCAGAGAAGAGGCAAAGGTCAAGGAAAAAGACTTGCAGAGTGAATTACTAGCAAATATTCATGATTTGTATTTTACACCTCACGCCGAAAAAGTTCTAGCTCCTCCTGTCACGCAAAGAAGACGTAAGCTCTAGTTTTACTTGGTTTTATTTAATATTTCATGTGCATTGAAACAATATATTTGTCTTTAATTGAGTTAGTTTAAAAAATGAAAAATTGCCGTTATTAACAAAAGTAAAATATTATAATATTATTTAATTCCATATACGTGATTATTCTTTGTGAACTTTACTTTCGGAGAAGACGGAAACTAATTTCCCATTAAAATGCTCTTAATTGTTTCTAGTGCTTGGTTACATAAGACCAAAACTACTACACGGATCTTTCTCGACATATCAAGATACTTTTGGTCGCACAGCAGCGACGGTGATTATAAAAGAACACGAAAGAAAGAGCGCAATAATTTCTGAAAGCCCAAATATACTAGTAGATAAAATTGAATCGAGCATAAAACAATCAGATCCATGTGTAGATTTCGACTTTGAAGCTAAATGATTCAATACTTTGTCCTATCTTCATTCGCATAATATATTGGTGTAAGGAATTAAATGTATTGTGCATGTATCTTAAAATCAAAAATTACATAAAGTACATACAGATTGGTAGGCGAAATGAGTGAATTTGTTCAAAGGAATTACAAACAAATTCGATTACTGCTACTTCCCGCCGAGCTACATTAATCAGAGATGTATAGCTAGATGTATGAGCCAGATGTATAAGCTACCATCTCCAATAGGTGTGATCGCTATTCCATGCGCGGTTCATTTGTTATAAACAATTTGAATATTCGTTTCACAATTCCACCGAAACTATACACGAAGGCCAATCTAGTACTGAACTGGAATGTTTATTGAACTGAGAGCTTCAATTTGAGATGTCGTTGATTAAAATCGGCATGACAGATCGCGACATAATTGAATTTGTTTAAAGAAATTATAAACAAATGCCATTACTGCTACTTACTGGCGAGATACATCAATGACCAGAGGACATAAATTAAAGCTAGGAGGATCAGCTAACATCTCCAAAAGGTGTGAACATTATTCCACGTGCGCATCATTTGTTATAAACAATTAAAACATTCAAATTGTTATTACGACCAACTGCATATAGTTACAGCAACGGGGTATTTTTTTCGCGTAGCTTATTTATTTCCCTTTCTTTTGAGACATGGTTGATTAAAATCGGTCGAGTAGAACGCGAGATAATTGAATTTGTTTAAAGAAATTATAAACAAATGGCATTATTTCGACTTGCAGGCTAGCTACATCAATGCCCTGAGGACATAAATTAAAGCTAGGAGGATCAGCTAACATCTCCAACAAGTGTGAACATTATGCCACGTGCGCTTCATTTGTTATAAACAATTAAACAATTAAAATTGTTATTACGGCCCACTGCATATAGTCACGGTGACGGAGTATTTTTTATCGTGTAGCTTACTCGTTTCCCTGTCTTTTGAGACGTCGTTTATTAAAATCGGCCCAGTAGAAGCAGAGTTAATAATTTTTAAATATTTTGTCGGGAACGATATGTCACAAATCGTGTATGTGGCGCCATCTCGCGTTTGCGGCCTTTTTCGCAGTTTGCCGCGGCTTCAAAACCGAATTCCTGGATTACATCGTTAATTTAAACAATTGCGTTTTTCTCGGCTGGTACTGCGTATTTCTTAACCGGACTTGTCTTAAATGAAAGCTACGAACCATAGCTAACTGCTCCAAATGTTGCAACACTATGGCATTGGTGGTTCAAATGTTATTAACAATTGAAAAATCGGCAAAAATGCACTCCGGGGCACTGCAATTATCTCGGCTACTGGAGGCGCTAGATTAATGATCGAGTGCTCAAAATGAAGGTAAAGGATGCTGCTACACGACAACAAAGGACTTACAATTGCTGCATGCGCTGTTTAATTGTGATAAACAAATAAATAATTCATTCGAGCATTGCACCGAAACTATTCACGAGGACCGATCTAATCGTAAATTAGATTGTTCCTTGAACCAAGGGCTTCAATTTAAGAGGTCGTTGATTACAATTGGCCCAGTAGAACGCGAGATAATTGCATTTGTTTAACGAAATTATAAACAAATGCCATTATTTCGACTTACAGGCTAGCTACATCAATGCCCAGACAACATAAATTAAAGCTAGGAGGATCAGCTAACATCTCCAACAGGTGTGAACATTATTCCACGTGCGCTTAATTTGTTATAAACAAATAAACAATTAAAATTGTTATTACGGCCCGCTGCATATAGTTACAGCGACGGAGTATTTTTTTATCGTGTAGCTCATTCGATTCCCTTTCTTTTGAGACATGGTCGATTAAAATCAGTCGAGTAGAATGCCAGATAATTGAATATGTTTAAAGAAATTATAAACAAATGGCATTATTTCGACTTGCAGGCTAGCTACATCAATGCCCTGAGGACATAAATTAAAGCTAGGAGGATCAGCTAACATCTCCAACAAGTGTGAACATTATGCCACGTGCGCTTCATTTGTTATAAACAATTAAACAATTAAAATTGTTATTACGGCCCACTGCATATAGTCACGGTGACGGAGTATTTTTTATCGTGTAGCTTATTCGTTTCCCTGTCTTTTGAGACGTCGTTTATTAAAATCGGCCCAGTAGAAGCAGAGTTAATAGTTTTAAATATTTTGTCGGGAACGATATGTCACAAATCGTGTATGTGGCGCCATCTCGCGTTTGCGGCCTTCTTCGCAATTTGCCGCGGCTTCAAAACCGAATTCCTGGATTACATCGTTAATTTAAACAATTGCGTTTTTCTCGGCTGGTACTGCGTATTTCTTAACCGGACTTGTCTTAAATGAAAGCTACGAACCATAGCTAACTGCTCCAAATGTTGCAACACTATGGCATTGGTGGTTCAAATGTTATTAACAATTGAAAAATCGGCAAAAATGCACTCCGGGGCACTGCAATTATCTCGGCTACTGGAGGCGCTAGATTAATGATCGAGTGCTCAAAATGAAGGTAAAGGATGCTGCTACACGACAACAAAGGACTTACAATTGCTGCATGCGCTGCTTAATTGTGATAAACAAATAAATAATTCGTTCGAGCATCGCACCGAAATTATTCACGAGGACCGATCTAATCGTGAATTAGATTGTTCCTTGAACCAAGAGCTTCAATTTGAGAGGTCGTTGATTAAAATCGGCCCAGTAGAACGCGAGATAATTGCATTTGTTTAACGAAATTATAAACAAATGCCACTATTTCGACTTGCAGGCTAGCTATATCAATGCCCAGAGGACATAAATTAAAGCTAGGAGGATCAGCTAACATCTCCAACAGGTGTGAACACTATTCCACGTGCGCTTAATTTGTTATAAACAAATAAACAATTAAAATTGTTATTACGGCCCGCTGCATATAGTTAAAGCGACGGCGTATTTTTTATCGTATAGTTTATTCGTTTCCCTGTCTTTTGAGACGTCGTTTATTAACAAACCACCACCAGGAGCCGAGATTATTGCAGTACCCCGGAGTGTATTTTTTCCGATTCTTCAATTGTGAATAACTTTCGAACCACAAATGCCATATTGTTGCAACTTGTGGAGCTGATAGCTATGGTTCGTAGCTTTCATTTAAGACAAGTCCAGTTAAGAAATACGCAGTACCAGCCGAGATAAACGCAATTGTTTAAATTAACGATGTAATCCAGGAATTCGGTTTTGAAGCCGCGGCAAACTGCGAAAAAGGCCGCAAACGCGAGATGGCGCCACATACACGATTTGTGACATATCGTTACCGACAAAATATTAAAAAATTATTATCGCATCTTCTACTTAGCCGATTTTAATCAACTACGTCTCAAAAGAAAGGGGACAGAATAACCTACACGATAAAAAATACCCCGTCGCTGTAACTATATGTTGTTGGCCGTAATAACAATTTTAATTGTTTAATTGTTTATAACAGATGAACCACACGTGGAATAATGTTCACACCTGCTGGAGGTGTTAGCTGATCCTCATAGCTTTAATTGATGTCCTCTGGTCATTGATGTAGCTAGCCTACAAGCCGAAATAATGGCATTTATTTATAAATTCTTTAAACGGATTCGATTATCTCGCGTTGTACTGGACCGATTTTTATCCATGTCATTGATAAGTTACCGACACATTCGAATGAGCGATATGTATTATAAATTTTATATCTTGGCTCCTAGTGGTTATTTTTTAATCTATGAGCTGTCAAATGAAAGGGAAAGAAATATGAAAGTAGACAATTTAAATTCTAATTCCGGATAACTGGATAGTCACGTACAACAGGGATTGCTGTGTGGCAAAAAGGGATTCAAGGGATAAAAGTAAATGCAGGCAGTCTTGGATAATTTATTGTACTAAGACGAATAACAAGTCTATTCCTATATCTCGTCGGTGATATAGAATATATAACACGACAAATTAACAATATAATTTTATACTTGAATTTATACTACCATCGTTAATATCATTTTCTACTATCACTGTTTCATTTACCCCACAAGTGCTGCACAACGTAACGTCATTACAATCAAGTTAATCAACAAACACCGTTGACCGATTCGCTACGCATGAAGTTTACTGTCGCACTAAGAAACATTGATTGACTTTAATATTGTGCCTATATATTGAGGACGATGTCTTATCAATTATATCGAAATACAACATTAGGAAATACATTGCAAGAAAGTCTCGATGAATTGATTCAGGTATGCCTATAACAATATGCAACATTGAGGTTAAGGTCTTCTGTAAATACTAGACGAAATTAGTATTTATATTAAAGGAAAAATATTTCTTCTCAATATCTTTCATGTATAAAAAGGTTTATCAATAATGCAAGCAGTTATTTTTTCTTACTTTAATGAATTCACGAACTAACCGTATCAAAGAAGATATTTTTATTGTATTAGTGTCTTCTTTGCTGTACATTCTCCATTGGGACTTGAAAGATGTATAATATTTTCTATATAAACATATTTTGGTTATGTATGTAAACTAAAAAACGTTCATTTTAATTTATGTATAATATAATGTTTTAGTATGGACAAATAACGCCACAATTAGCAATTAAAGTATTATTACAATTTGATAAGGCAATAAATCAAGCACTTGCAACCAGAGTTAAGTCAAGGCTTACATTTAAGGTAATTATAATTAACATTAGATAATAATTATCTTAAATAAGACTTATTCTAAATTTATCGATTACAAACAACTTTCAGGCTGGTAAATTGAATACTTATAGATTTTGTGACAATGTATGGACATTTATGCTTAATGATGTTGAGTTTCGTGAAGTTCAAGAAGTTGCAATAGTAGATAAAGTTAAAATTGTGGCTTGTGATGGGAAAGGTAAGTACAAGTTGCTATATACAACTATGCGCAATATGCTTATATTATTTTATATAACATAGTACGAATTAATTTAAGAAACGGTGCGGCAATGATTCTTGTATTATTACAGCTCTGGATGCAGACGTAGCAACAAAGCGATAACAACACTTTCATATCGAAGCTCAATACATATTATTACTATATCTTAAATAAAAAAAATACTAGCTATACGGAAATTTCATAACGGATAGTAATCAAAACACACAATATATACAATTTTCATTCACTTACTAACAACAACTAAATTTTGTTGTACAACTAAAAAATCATAAATCTATGTTGAAAGTAAAAACATAAACATTAATTGCTTCTTTTTTTATCACATCAAAACTTAGCTTTAACTTTATTTTTATATTGCACTTGGAAATGCATAGATTTTTACATATTATATTATATCTATCACAACTTATCTTCAAAAAAATCCGAAAATATATTGTATAATATAATCTTCTTCTGTGGTCCAGTTTGTTGTTCCAAAGATGTAAATAACTCTTCTAACGAGACTGCATGGTTTATTAAGATATTTAAGTGATACAAAGTGGCATTAAGGCTATATAGGAATGTATTTCGGTATAATGTACTTCGTATTATGAATAGAAATTTTTGAATACTAAGAACATTCTTTTTTTCTTTCCTCTTTATAGTATTTTATTCACAAACCAATAGAATATGTTTATAATAAGAAGTAATGTACCTATACTCGTTATCGTTAACATAATGGTTTGTCTAACATTTCTATTGAGCGGCGTGAAATTTAATAAATAAAGAATAAGTATATTTATAATATGCTGTCCATCCAAAAAGAAACAAGGCATTATATTAATAACTACTTGTCCACCAGAAAGCATTGTAATGTATTCGCAAAGAAGTGTAAATCTTTCTGGCAATTTAGAACTGAATAGTGAATATTTTGGTATCCAGTCAGATACATCAACAGTTCGATAAATATCAGCTGGATGCCCAAAAAATAAGACCTCCTTTCCTTCTCGCCTTTTTATTTGGACAATCTGTAAAAACAAATTTGTTTAAATATCTTAAATGTCGATCATTCTTTGATATGCAAAATACTTATCTTCACCCTTTACGTACTTTGGTAACATTATCAAGAGAAGGTTTTAAGCAATGAGTATCATGAAATATGCATTCGTGGCTAGCATAACAAAAATGTTGTGACTGATTAATCATAATTCTTGCGGGAAGGCAAGAGTGCGGAGGTAAATGCAGAGGGGCTGCTTGTGGCCCCTCAATGTATTCAAAACATAAACTTCCTCCAACTTCGCTATCAGATGTACAACAGTTTATAACGCCATTGGTTTTTTGTCTATATGGCACTGATTCGTCGTATTCCTAAATTAGTATGCAAACAGTGAACATCTCAATTAAAACATACTTAAGGCACAAATCGAAATTTAATCATTCAATTACCTGAATAAACGATTGTTTAACACAATAACCAAGAGCTGGCTGATTAACTGTCTTCAATATACAATTGTACCAATCTTCTGTGCTTTTTACAGGACAATCGTTTATTTTATATATTATGTCTTGCTCAAGAAGTCCTGTCGGACCTAGTACAGGCGAATTCTATAAAAATCAATCTATATACTAAAATGCTTCTATCACATTCAATTCAGTATTAATAACTTCTTTTGCATCAGTTCCTTTGTAATTAGTATATGTTTAAACGATAAATTGATATATGAAAAGCGAAATGGGACAATGGAACATCTTTCACTTACAGGTAAAATACTTTTTACATAAATTCCATTTCCAACTATGTAAAGTGGTGCCCATAACCATGTAGAAATGATTACAATTGTTGCAGCTAATGCAGCTAGTACCGTGTTATGCCAAACTCCAGCACAAGCAACTCGAAGTTGATTTTTCAGTGGCAATGATTTAAGTTGTTCGCCATTCATTTGTACGTAGCCCATGGGTATCATAAAAGTTATTAATAGTCCCATACCACACAGCTGAACATATTCTGTTACCGCTGCCAATGCATGTCCAAACTCATGCATCATGCTAGAAATCGCTAATGCAATGATATAATATCCTATATGGTTCAAGGATACATTTACTCCAGGTATCTATAAAAAATAATGATGGAACGCTACTTACTACTATTATTAAATTTGACTTACTATGAGCCAGGTAAAATTGTCTCTTAAATATATTCAAAATAACATTATATTGTAATAAAATTAATAAATAGTTTCCTATGCAAAATTCACTCAAAGAATTCACCTTATTAAGGCAAGTACTTAACAGTTATTATTGAATTAAATTTACCATTGGTTCTAATAAAGGATCTAAATTATTGTTATTTATAGATGGTCCATTAGCCCATATGTTGAATGTCATTCTTAAAATGGCAATTGCCGCAAGGGGTAAAAGAAAGATGCTAACGATAACTCCTATGTTAAACCAAGCAGTCCAGAATTTTGCACGATCCATCCCCCATTTCGTTATCTTACGATTAAACAAAGTGGTAAACCATTTTATTCTTAACACCTGTACCTCTAAACCAGTATTTCTTAGAAAATAGAGGTACGGATAATGTGAACATGTCTGGAAAATACATACGTATAAATAATTATAAGTCATATATTAAGTTTATAATTTAAATAATTAATATTCTAATATTTGCTAGCAATACTGTATATCGATAAATAAATGTATCTTAACTTATCAGAACTTTTCGTTTATATTATCATTTAAAATTGCACCTATTTTTTTAGTAAATTATACCTTGAAAATCGTGTCAAAGAAGAATAACGAACAATGAATAAGTCCTATCACTATTAGTACATTTAAAACATCCATTGTTCGGCACTATGTTTTGTCTTTTTATGTAAACATTTTTCATATTACATCATATACATATCTAGTATTCCTGCATTTCGCTTGCAGACCACGTACATATATAACTGTGAACAGAATTATTTGTAATTCAAACTAAACTTCTATCAATTATACATTAGTACAATGACGTTTTCCCATCAGCGTTCTCTAGATAATAATTGCATCGATGGCATTTTTATCCTTAAAGAACTTAAATTAAATACGACTTTCGTTAATTAAAATCTCAAAACAGCGTATACATAAATATAACGTTAGTCCAACAAAAGAAATAGTCATTTCTTATGAACTACGTTCACTACATAAAGTTTATTCTAATACATAAATAGTAATAACCTCTATTTCAATTAATTTTACAGTTGTCATTCATCTTTTTTTAATATTTAATTATACACGGTTCCACATAATCGAATGAAAAACTTTTCCGAGCATTACATAGGGAATTCGGTATAGGAACAAGGATCGTCTAACTGAATAGTAACTACTTAAATATACAACTGCAACAGGATGCACACGCCTATTTCAAGTATGCGTGATCATTATCGCTTTCACTTTGTTTATAACCTTATCTATTGTTAAATTAGTAGTAATGATATATAGTAATTAGAATACTTTTCTCTCCTTTTTTTACCAATCATTTGGTGTACAACTTTGGAAATCAGTGGTCGCTCTATCAACATGTCGTTAACTATAAAAAAACAAGTTGAATTATTATTAGATGGACATGCTTTAGAAATTGATGACACACGTATAACTAGCCACGCTGCACAAAATGATACCACAGGTAAAACATAATCTCACGTATAGTTAAACGTTAATAATTTTTGTACACAATTCATGTACTCGTATTTACACTTAAAACTTTTTAACGGAAACATTTATTATACCGTACCATAAAAATCGGAAATGAGTAATAAACAAAATTTTTTTGATTTTATAAATTGGATATCCACGTAATTTTGATTTATCTCTCATTTCTGTAGAATTATAATTTATTATTAATTTCTAACAAAATTAACATATTGTAGGAGGAACACCCAGCACTTATGTACCAATATGTCAAAAAACTGTGACATACGTAGTTGCTGCTGTTGCCATAAATAATGAAGGTGAAGTTTTAATGATACAAGAAGCAAAAACTACGTGCAATGGAAAGTGGTATTTACCAGCTGGACGGGTGGATCCCAATGAAACTCTAACAGATGCTATTAAAAGGGAAGTGTTAGAAGAAACAGGTCTTATATTAAAACCTGAAACATTGATACTAGTAGAATGCGCAACTGGCTCTTGGTTTAGATTTGTGTTTATTGGAAAAGTAACTGGCGGTAAATTGAAGACTATAGAAGACGCAGATGAGGAATCGTTGCAAGCTTGTTGGGTAAAGAATGTAAATGATTTGTCGCTCAGATCGCATGACATTATTCCTTTGATAGAAAGAGGTAAAACTTTTGTCATGAATAAGGATGTTACGCAGCATCCATATTTAATGCCAGTTAAAACCGCATTGAGCAAATTACTGTTGCGGCTTGTAATTACCTCAAAGAAAAGAACCACGTAAGTTAAATATATTTGATATATACAACAGTACTTCGGTTTATATTATTTTAAAGACACTAATTTATTTTTATAAATATATTGCTGCTTATGTTTGACTCCTCTTTAGTATTTACGCCTTCAATATATGGTCACTGGTGGTAGTTTTCATAACAGAACAACGACAATCTCATTATGACTTTGAATGTGGATGAAGGCTTTAGGTTGGACTATACTAGGTACACACACATAAACATGCACTTGTACATACGAGGCTGTAACAAAGACCATAGTTTCTCATATTGTTTCTTTTCCCTATCAAATACATACTAACATTCAAATTCTCTATGAGTAAATCTCAGGTAATAGTTAATGTTGATCATTCTATAAGGAATAATACTGGTATAATAACACCGTAAATTATAATCTAACTGTATAGCTACTACTAACAATATTTAACTACGATTCTAATTTAAATTAATAAACCTTCAATAAACATGCTATAAATATTTGAAATTCAATTCCATGAGTTTAAAATGTCCGTATATTTCATTAAGGGCTCTATCCTAATGCCCTTAATTTCTACATTAGTATACAGTTTTGATTGGCAGTAAATTTTATCAACAGGAATAAATTACATGTTCTTGCATTTGAAACAACACCACACCATTTACCAATATGTGAAATTAATCCTATTCGCAGTCTTCTTTCTACACTACACAATTTTATGAAGGTAAATCTTCTTAAAATGTATTTCATACAATATTATGTGATATGTTGAAATGACAATTCTTTTTTTCATATAAAAACATGAGTTATACTTCATGTACTTTATCCAAATTATTTAGGACCTGTTTGGAAATGAAGTTCCACAACATAAGCCGCACGGTGTACTCTCCATAGAGTTCAGTGCTGGACAAGGAGGTGATGGGCTTTGTTTGACGTTATTAGTATCATTTAAATTGCCCGTCGAAGATGTACCTGCTATTGGAAAATTCATTTGGCACGAATTATCTGATAATATAGCTGCAAATATCACGTACCGTTTACCGCGAAATCTGACAGTGCCTTTAAACGTTGTACGATGATCTGATATGCATAGTTGAATTCCATGTGAGGTGTGCATAATGTAATTGCGTTTCAAGTTTTCTCTGTGAGAAATATCAAAAACTTAGGTCTTCTAAAAAAAACTTTGAAATATTGGAACTAGCACGCCATACTGTGAATGAGTTATACATGAAGTAATATAAACAATTTCAAATTATTTTTAGAAATTAATTTTAAAAGATCTATGATTATATTATCATCATGTAGCAACAAAAATTTGCTAATTATTAACAAAATCAATAATATATATGTACATACACAAACCCACAATTCTACACGTAAACATGCATATATAACTCAGATATATTCGTCTGGTATTAATCTATCTATACTAGAGAAATATTTATAAATATAAGTTTATATTTTCCTAGTCTATGCCAATGATTTTTTCACCAGGATATATAGGGTGAAACTCTGATATAAATTATCTAAATAATAATAGTAGATAAAAATAACTGCACTAATTCCAGTATTGTTAAAAAAGCAATCTTTCAGTTGTATGCACAAATTTCCACAGTAACAATCAGAGTTTTAACAACTTTGATAAACTGCCCAGAATATTGAGCAAAGATTTATTTTTATATAGTATAGAATCTTGTAAGAAAATATTGTTATTTACGTTCCGCATACAAAACATGTAGAAGGTAAATGTATTACGTTTTATAGATTATTATACACAAACGTGAAGGTTTATAAAGAAATATATATATATACATAGAATTTTGTAACATAATCATTATTTAAATAAAGATTAAAATATATATTACACTATAACAATCATTAATAAGAAGTCTGAAATCACTTCTAATATTATTTAAACACTCAATTTTTTAAAAGTGTTTATATAGACTAGTATTTTATCTACTATTTCTCTTTTTTTTCTTGTATGAAGTACGTATACTTTGGACAATAAAGTGTGACCAAATAAGGCCCGTGTACGAACTCATTTTTATACGCAATATACAAAACAATATCCAAAAGTCGAATATCACATATTTGCCAATACAATGGTGTCGTATTATATTCTGTACAAAAGTGACATAAAAGAAATGGATTCAGGAAATTTCCGCGTAAAACATTAAACTTCAATATCTTCCTCGGCTGCGGGCAAAATCACAGTAGTCACCGATACGGGTTTCGCCTTTGATCTCTTACACAATAAGATTTCAACCTTCCCCGATATTCTGCCTCTTAAAATAGAATCAACAGTTAATGGAATTGGAATGCCGCTCGGTAATAGAGGCACGTCCAGTACGCGAGGCTGCACTTCCGTGTTTTCACTTCTGCAAACGATATACAAGTCCGTGTCGGAGAGTTCGTCCGATATATTCGTTATCAAAACACGAATCTGATAATTCGGCCCTAATCCCAATACGGTGGCCTCCATGGTAATCGGATGTGGACCAGCACCTTGGCTATCATTCAGAGTTTCGACTACCCTTTTAGCCACCATCAGTCGCAGCCGAAGAAGACCCTGCTGAAAAGTGCTATGAATCTTCTTCGCCTCTGACCTTTCCCGTATCGTTTGCTCGACGAACAGCCTTGTTTTTTTTGGTATTATAAATTTTGCTCCATCGTTTATTGGTAAATTCGATGTCGCGTTGTGGGTACTGAAGTCCGCGGTACGTTTCAAAATTTTTACGCAGAGACCACCACTCACGGTGACCATCGCCATTGTTCGTTCCTCCTGTCCCATTTTTCCATACTATGTATTGAAAGAGAGTAATACAATACGGTTCACTTGTTTATGACATGTATAATTATTCACCTTCATCGCCGAAACAGGTTCCATAATTTTCAATGTGTCCACATGATACTTTCCGTCGTACACGCGAATGCCATATCCAGCAGTACTAACAGCAAGCAGGGAGAGGCCAATTTGCGGTACCGGTAGACTGACTGAATCCAAAATCGCGCCCGGAACACGAACATGCCAAAGTTTAACACCCTGCAAGATCAATCTATTGTTATTCTATAATTACTTGTGACCAACGATAGAATCCTTTCGCGCACCTTCCTGGAGAAACCAATCAAAGTGCCATCCATAATAGCCACCGCAACCCCGCTGTTATTAAGGGTTGAAATAGACACAGCTGGTGATGGTAAGTTCTCCCATAGTTTAACAGGACTTCCCCTCCTTATCGCACCTATTTTCCCGTCTCTTCCGACGATTAATATCTTCCCATCGCCGGTCCATAAACCTGTACACGCAAACGCAACCGGTGGCCATTCCAATAAATGTTTGTCCATGACGGAAAATGTTCTGCAATTAACAGAACATAAAAGAGAATGCATAAAGGGAAAGCAATTGAAAGAAAGCGAAAGCTACCAGTGGCGATGAAATAAAAAAAAGAGTCCGTTTATTAAAATGAATAAAAAAAACGAGGTGTTACCGAGGATCTAAGACAAGTACTTCTCCAAATTCTGTGCCAAGCACAAGACAACCACTTGCTGGATCATTCCACGAATCTCTTCGTATCACGGAAATCGCGGACAGAGCGTTGCTTCTAACAAGTGGATCTTTTTTATATTGTTCCGCGAAACTGGCTCTCAAGTTTGGATCCATGGATAGAAATTTTAACGTTCGCGATGAGATAAACGCCGCTCCGAGCTCCTTTAACAGTAGATCCAGCTCGTCGGCCAGCGTAAGCACATTTAATTCTTCGTCGAGGCCAACTTTATGCCAAATCTATGGTCAGATTTGTTGTTTCAAAATTGGAAGACAATTTATTGAAACGGATTGAACGAAGAATTTCTATACCTCCCGTTCTTTTGGATGAACTTCAATATTCGGCAAGCAATATTTAAAATAGGGTCTCATATTTTTAAAAATGTAAACGCCAGAACCAACGCCCACTGCCAACACGGATGATCGAGGTTCCCCGTTTTCCGTATAAAGACCAACCACCCCGCAGGGTAGATCTACCATGCTGTGCTCCGTAACCTGATCGCCACCCTTGTAAACTCGTATCTGAGGGAGAAATATTAATTATGAACGGCCAATAATCGAAATGTTTGTTTAAAAAAAATTAAGGGTGAAAATGTTAATTATCGCAACTTTACCAATATTTGATCATTAAAAATGTATATAACTTTCGATTACTTTAGGTGAATTGGCGCCCAAGTTTCCCAAATCCGCGCAAACGAATCTGACATCTCCGTCGCCGGTTACATCAAGCATATCAAGAGAATTCGGCAAGGTGTATAATCGAGCTGCTGGTTCCCATAGCGCTTCCAACCAACGGCTTGTACCGAGACCTCCAATATTGCGTTCGATACTAAAAATTGTGCAAAATAATTGGAAGTAGTCGCGGATTATTATATTATTTTTATTTCGTGCGTTTTAACAAATATTTCAACGGTGCTTCAATAATTTTGTAGCGTGTGATATATTGGAAAGAATAAGGGATGCAAGTATTAGGACTCCTTACCGTAAACCGTGCATGTTTAAATTGCTTCTTTAATTCTTAAATTGAAATGTTTCTTTTTTCAATAAAATGCATCGTCTCCTATATTATTCGAAGGCTCCAGATATGCATTTTTGTGCATCGTTCAATACTACAGTACGGTAGATGGTCATATTACTTTGAGTTTTCCAAAGTAATTATTTTGTTTTATAGAACCAATAGCGCACTGAACAAATTGCAATTCTTTAATGGATAAAAGATCGCACATGTCGAAATATTTATTTGGAAAATTCACTGAGCGATGCAGCAGTATCTCTGTGCTTTGTTGTGAACGTTTGTATCCATAGAAATGTTCACGTGCACAGAATATCAATGATCGCGCGCAACTTATTACATTTAACGTAAGAGCGGCGTGAAATGAATAGAAAGTATGTGTCAGATATTGTAATATTTTCTAATATTTAAAATACAAGGATAACGAAATTAATTGACAGTATTCAATACAGTTACTATCTGATACTTCCCATTAATTTTTGATATTTATTTCGTTTCAATGAACAATTGAAAAACTCTATTTCATTTTCAATTCATTTATAACACACAGCATAATAGTTATTATCCTCATAATAATAGTAATTGTTATCCTCGCCCCGTGTTGTTCTTCGTGTTTCGTTTACTTCAGACGCCAAGTCCAGTTCGACCTATTCGTATGTAAACACACCAGTTACGGTTGTTAAATGTTGCTACACTGTGTCGTGTAATAAGAAAATTAATTAGGAGCAGAATTGAAGAAACAAAAACTATTCATTCTACAATCTTGACGAAATTCGTGTTGCACGGATTGCATTCTTTTAATATTTATAATAATGCTGTCATCTGTAACAGGAACACCGGTGACGTATAACAGGACTAATTGGAAGATTCCGCAGCGAAAACTGTGGCAGAAAGATAGTGCCACATTGGAAACGGACGATGAGGCTTGGAACAAGTACCGAGGCATAAATAGAGATGAAAAATGGGACGGGATCGAATCCCCGCAATTCGTTGATTTTTCCAATTTACCCGACGCTGGAGATTCGTTTTTTAGTAAGTGAACGATCTGAAATGAATATCTTTGAGCAATGATATCAATTAATTTCACAAAATGGTACACAATAAAAGCAATAATTTGACTAACAATTTTTTTCCTTTTTTTTTTGTGAAGATAAAGTAACAGTTATCGTGAGCACTCCGAAACCAAATTTCGAACTTTCGAGCTCTGCACCAAATGAGGAGACGTTGATCACGTAAGAATTATAATTGTGCATTTTTGTACATCAAAACGAAACTGCGTTTTTTATATAAAATTATGAAACTGCTAATGTTCTTGTAGATCTTTGGATAATTTCTCTTTGTCCGACATAAAAAATGAAACGCCTGATATTACAGTTAAGCATATGTCAAAGGGCAAGAATAAAGAACAATATATTGTTCAAGATGCTGCTACGATTAAAGTGGTATGTACTTATAATTTGTGTGATTTCTATATTTACTGATTCGAGAAATTTAAGACGAGCATTTTAGGAGAATAAAGTGAATGATCCGAAATGGAACAAAGTGAAGAAACCGCTGAACACTGCGGTACATCCGTTCACCTTTGATTTACGAGAAAAATACAGACAGGAACATAAGCAAGAACGCATTAAAATGGTACGAGAATTACATTCTTAATCCGGCCACTTAATAAGATAGATTATATACAATTTGTTGATTATTCTTAGCTCCTGGAAGAGGAGAAGAAAATGAGAGTATTTCGTGCGAATCCTGTACCGAAATTTCTGAAAACTCACGCGGCTTCTCAAAATCCCAGCAATAATCAGAATAATAATAATATTGATAATAATAAACATTATAATAATCATCACAATAATCATAATAATAATAAAGAAAACAATTCTGACAATAAAAACGAGAGAACTGAGAACACAAATTTTGCCGATAAGCGCACTAAAAAGAATACCGAGGTAATTATAATAGAAACTAGTAAAACCATTATACAAATTGAATTCCATACTTGTTTAAATTAATCCGTTTTTCTTCTGATACCATGCAGACTTGGAAAAAGCCGCCATTCTTACCGTGTCTGGCGAGGAAGAATATGGAAATATCAAAAGTGCCGCGCCTGCATTCAGAAATTCGGGCGGAAAAAAGGAGAGAATTTGACAGGGCCGTGCAAGAGAAAGAAAAGAAGAAAGAAGAAATAAGACAAATGGTAAATTAAGACGTTCTTTAACTCGTTTTTCGATTATATCCTATTGCACGGAAGAAAATCTAATTGTACATATAAATTGAATATAACAGGAGATTGCTATTAAGAACAAGCAAGAAGAGGAAGAGATCGCACGATTGAGAAAACAAACTGTTCATAAAGCTCAACCGATTCGTAAATATAAAGTGGGTTTACCGCAAATTCAGAAACGACCGCTAACTGAGCCTCTGAGCCCAATATTGTTGAAACGACGACGTTTCGTATAAATATGTAAGATATTGTTTAGGTGCAATATGCTTATAATCGCTATTATTTATTGGCTTTTACTTAGGTATTACTAATGTTATATCGTATTTTACGCGGAGGATAGAATATTTATAAGAGTCCTCGTTTAAAATAAGACGAAAATTCAGGAAAAAGGTGTACTAAATGTTTTACACTGATATCAATTTCCACTTCAAGTATATTATCGTGTGTGTTTTAACATATTTACATACATTCACATACACTTAATTCTATAAACTGTGTAAATAAACATCATTTCGTAGAACGTATAATTTAATGTTTAATTGTAAGAGTACCTTTTACAACATAACAACTGATCCAATATATTCATTCATGTCACTGCTAAGTAATCATTAGTTTCAATATTTTTTAAAGACTTTCTTAAAGATTATTATAAACGTCATCGCATGGCAATAAAGAAAGATGTTTTTTTTTCATAGCTTATGTTCGTATGCTTGTCATAGTTTATGCTGGAGATTAACAAAGATTCATTGTAACATTAAAATAGACAACGTATATAACAAGCTCACTATAATGTATTGTATAATATAGCCACGCACGCATACATATAAGTAAATACTGTTAAAGATTGCCAAGGCATTCTACTTTATATCGATATATCTTTCGTACAATAATGCTTACAAATATTTAAATAACCGACAACAGACATATACAGTAATTACAAAAATGGATTCTCTGTAATAGCATAAAACTTTTACATCTTTGAAAGCATAGAGTTGTTCTACATGAACTGTTAGTTTGTACCATCCTTTATTGAATAACAAAATGTGTGTGCAAAGAGCAGACTCCACTTGGAGTTTCATACAACATGAATAGAAATGTTTATAAACAGAGAATATTTTAATTGAATTACTAAAGTATTTAAAACAATGTTCATTTGAAGAATATTTCTCCAACGTTGAAGTAAGATTTAAAAAGTAGAATTACATCAACTACTTTTCTATACTTAAAAATATCTACCGACGAAAATTATAAAAGCCTGTCAGTCTTCTCCTATTAAGTACTGGTACCATTTAATGAATACTGATAATGTTGGAACGAAATCTCAAACAATACCACATTCCGTTACTTTTTCGTATCACGGAGAATATACACGTATACACCCACACACATTCTTTTTCATAAAGTTGAAAGCGTCGTTTAGTGGAACAGTAGAATCAATATCCTCTTATATTTAAATATATAATAAGATCATTCATTCTAGTCAATTCATCATAATACTTGAAAATTAAACAGTCTCTGTGTCCGATTTTAGAGCTAAAAAAGTTTAAAAATCAACATTGAAAACACTGTTTCAATTATACTCAAATATAATATCATAAAGAGATAAAATGTTTATATTTATATGAAACTATACACCATATTATAATGCAATAGCTTCAATAGAAAAGAAGATACGTAAAAAAGGGCAGTCAAAATGCATTTATAGATATATAAATGCAAGTCTAATAGAAGGTATCTTATTAGTACCATCTGTTACATTAAAGTTACACCTATAAATATAAGACCCAAATAAAAATCTTGTTATAAACCAAAAAATCAAACGAAAATCATGAAATTTAAAACTGCTATGAATTTAAAACCTTACTTATATCACGATGGATATAGCGTGCATGTACCTGCGTAACTCATAGGAAGCCCAATGAATGGTAATAGATAAATATACAAATCATTTTCTTAAAACTATCTTGAACACAGCCAATGACACATTAGTGACACACGATCATAGCTCCATATACGACATAAATTACACATGAACAAATGAATTCATTAATTCAAAATATTGAATATATATATCGTATTACAAGTATCTCTTTTGCTCTAAAATACTCATCTCATCTGTCGTCTCTCATTTTAATGAAGTAATGCTGATGACGGAGATGGAGGTAGTGATGGTGATGGTGGTGGTCTTGTAAAAGGCTCTATTTCATTACAGTGAAATTGACATACTGCACTAGTCGTACTTAATGTAGACTCTAACCACATTCCACTTCCTTTTATTTTTTTTCTAGTTCTACTATTATCTGTACTTGCATCAGGCACGTTCCCAGACTTCTTTTTGCGCAGATAATTCCATGATAAATTTAATCTGAAACAGTTTTTAACGGAGAGTTATCTTTTACAAACTCAGAAGTAAATTGCTCATGAAATTTAAAGTTCTGTTCTCTTGTAACATATTTACCTCGGATATTTGAACTGAGCAAAATGAGACGATGGCCCTATGACTGCTAATAATGGACATAGAAAAAATGTAGCGTATACCCAGCTTATACACATAACTAGTAACAGGAATATACCGATTTGGATATACGCTAGTACACACGAAGGTAACATGAAAGCACCAGCAGCACCGCTTGTAAGAGAAGCCATCAAAGTTGGGCCACCCATTTCTGTGAGGGCTGTCTTCACCCTATCCTCCCTTTCTTTAGAAGCACATGCTCTATAACTTACTACATAATGCAAACTAAAATCTACTGCAAGACCTAAAAGTAATAAGTTTCTTTTATTAGGTATTTAGCAAAGCAAATAAAGTGATATATGTCGGTACGTACCAATTGCTGTAGATACCGCAACACTTTCTAGAACATTCAGTTTCCAACCAAGAAGAATTAGACAAGCAATTGTCACTATAATTGCTGCACCGATTGTTACAATCGCATATAAACTGATAAGTGGATTGAATGTTACGAAAGCCAACACTATAAGAGCTAGGATTAGGGAAACTCCCATTGCCCAAAGTGTACCTTCGTAAAGAGTTCGCTGTAATTCATAGAATTCTAATCTACTAACAAACCAACCACCACGCATTCCTATTGGAGCACTTCTTAACTGATCTTGCATCCAGCTCTCAATCTGGAAGAATATTATTTTTTAGACCATCATTATTGAATAAGCAATAATAAATAGTTTTCCTATAAACAAAAAAAGAAAAAGAAAGGAAGAACACTGAATTCTAAAACGCATATAAGTAAATATATATACCTGATGAAAAAACTGATCCATGTTTGAAAACGAAAGACTGTAGTTATATATACTATCGTATTCGACGACCAGGGCTTTAATTTTGGGAATTGGCATTGTTACAGAATTCGTTTCATTTGATACGTGCAACTGTGTAAGGCTTGGTTCGTTCAAAAACTTTATACCAGCAGATATACCATTACGGACCCATAAATACGCAGGGGTTCGGTATAATTCTGCATTAGCCACAGCTGCACAATGTTGTAAAACACTCGTATTATACGGGAATATACTTTTTTCACAGCATGGCATGTAGTTAATGCTCGAGTCAATAGGATCTTCGCAACGTCTTTGCATCCAATTACGTAACGATTCAATAAAACAGTTAGGAAGTAAAGGTCCTAAAGTATTACGGTAGAATGGTTGAGCTCGTAAATTATTACAGAATTTTGCGAGCCATAATTGCGATTCTGGGTGAGAAATATCAAAGGATTCGTCCCACTCTGGGGTTCCTATTAAACCAGGGTCTAAGTAATTGCCATTATCGATTGGTTTAACACCCCATACAAATCTTAATGGTAAAACATCTCCATTATCAATCTGCAATTAACAATCATTTGTAAATTTCAATAAAATACGCAGTGAAAAAATTCTTACAATTTTTGTATACATACCGATTCGTACTTTTCAAACCAGAATTCTCGGGAAAATATTAAATCGTACTTTTCAAATGGATGGGAGCTATCGAATAGTTGAAAATCAGCCGTATCTGGTAATTGCAAGCCTGGGTATTGGAACACAACGATGCAACAAATGATTGCAATAGTACCCAAACTCAGCAACCAGCACCATCGAAATTTAATAACTATCCGCGTAAGAAAAGAATTAAAACCTGCCGTCACTTTATCTCCAAACAGACGTAATGGTCGAATAATTTTTCGTGTTAAAAAGTTTGCAGGTGATAGAGCCCCCAATTTAAATCGTTCCGACACTACCACGCAGGCTGGTAGCCAAGTAATCATTAGAAAGAAATTTGTAATAACCGTGATTCCTGAAAATAAACTAAAGATTTGTAATGTTAGTAGAATTATTCGCAATAATTCTAATCAGAATTAAACAATTATGTAAAAATAGTTATACCTGAAACAGTTTATAGCGGTGACGTTACTAACAACCGATGCAAAAAATGCTACAGTAGTAGTTAAAGATGTAACAAACATAGAGGGAACGGCATGTTTCATTGTCTCTTGGACCAATTTAACCAATCCATTATTTGATAATTTTTGTTCTTTCCCTTTTTCCCAAATTTTACAATATATAAAAGCATCATCTGCTCCGATTCCTTGAAAAAATTAAATTGTATATTCTATAAAGTGTATTACTAAAAGGCTCAATTATAATTGTTATCTATCATTAAATTAATAAGTTTATTTTTAATATCCTTACCTACAGCAACAATTATTGCCAATAAATTCATAAACGGAAAAAAATTGATATGTAACACTAAGGTGTACAATGCATATGAAATGCCAAGACTAAAAATGACAGCCATAATAGTTGTGATAGTTAACAATAAGGAGCCAGTATATGCCCATATACAGATTGTCACAAAAGCAAAACCAGTGAGCAATAAAATGGAATCTGAAACCAAGAGTCGATCGAACAGTGTACTTTTCAAACCCAATTGCATTCCTTTCACACAGAATTTTCCATATGATAAACCGTCAATGCTCAATCCCTTATAAAACTCCAATGTGGCTGAACTAGCAGCCATTGGTAAAAACAGCATCGCATATTTTAATGTCGAATTTAATTTGTTTTGTGTATCCTGTTTCTGTAATAGAACAAAAAGTTTTATTAATAAACGGTGCAACATGTTAAAATAATTAAATGAGACATTGCTCTTGGATAATAATTGGCTTACGTGATCCAAAATGAAATCAATATCTAACAAGTAATGCAACAGATGGTAGGCTGCGTTATGTGTGTAGCATTCAGCTGGTACATGTCTTTGGCAATTTAAATCTTCTGCACAATTGGCTGTTAAATGATGATTTTTATAAAAATAAACGCATCTTTTCAGGAGCGTTTCTACGCGTCCTAAGTCGTTTTCTGTCACACCCAAGCAAGAGCTTCGGTTTGACAAAAGGGCAACATAATTTGCTGGGGACCAACTTCTACAACACTTTTGTTCCACTTTACTGTTCTCTGTTTGCATTTGGCATAGGGAAGAAAAGTGAGAGTTTGATCTAAGCTCTGCATCAATGTAACATTGAGCTAATACACCCTCCATAGACCATAAATTTGTATCTTTAGAATTTCTGCCTACAACCACACGGGCATAGGCTGATGATGGTAGATTACAGAAAAAATGTTCGCTATCATTGTGACCTTTGTGCTTATTATCCTTCACTGTGTCCAATCTGTTTTTATTTTTTAGCTCTATCAGCTCTTCCCATTTATCTTTGATTTCAAATTTGGCTGTTTCTTCTTGTTTATCGTTCACCTGTTTTTGATATTTATTTCCTTTATACTTATTCTTCGGCCTTTTCCGGACAATTCCTTGACCAACCCAGCTACGATTTTGTATGTTACTAAGATTCTGTAAGTTCTATAATATTTTTGTATTACTTTGCGATTTTAATGAGGTATATCCAAATTACAAAAATATGAAATATTTATTGTATCTACACAAGTTAATATATTGTAATCCAATATATACATTGTTAGGTAAAAAAAAATACCTGTTGATTTAGATGTTGTACGTAATAGTAATATTCTAAAGGATTATCGATTAATTGTCCTCTAGGTTTGCTCACCTCCAATAAATTTTGCCAAGCAATAAGTCTTTGGGCTAATATTGTGCCTCTTGCTTCGAAACCCTTATTATAAATAAACAAAATATAAATTAGTAGACACTACGACAGATATATGATTCGTATTTTTTGTGTATGTCTGCTTACCAATTGGGGATCTGAGAAGTCCGGAAATTTTTTTATAGCTACGGGAACGATCAAACATGTCGAAGAAAGTATAAGTATTGCCATAATTATGGTATAAGGATGATGAGCTATGACTCGAGAAAACCACCAAACTTCCATTTTGACAATTGTATTTCTTCTTTACTTTAAGTCATACTCTCTTATAAAATACTATAATATAAAGTGCAAACAACAAAGATAATATTGCCTCGATCTCTGTCAAAGTCACACCTTGTCATAGCACTGCTTTTTATTTGCTTTTTTTTATAATATTTTCAAACTAAGGAAATTCACAATGAAAATAAAACTTTCTGACATAGCATCAGAGAAAACCTGCTTTTGATGCGTACAACTTAAGTACATGCACTGGAATAGAATAGGTAACTTAAACATTTTTTTATTTAAAATTTCATAAGTTTCCAGACCTCCTTACTATTGCAGCCTCCATTGAAATTATAATTTTGATCGCACAATAGTTTTGTATAATATTTTAGAACTGTATAATGATAAATATGTAGGCGAATAAAATGTGTTGCCAGCCGGTGTTCGTGCAACAAACTTCACGAAATGTGTTGTACGTCAATATAATTTTATGCAAAACGTTGAAGCATGGCTCTATAATTTAAAAACACAACATGGACTTCCCACTTAAGACGGGTGGCACGTGTTTGCATCCCAGTAACAAATGGAATGATCCATGGACCAGCTGTGACAGCATACATATACATATATACATATCCATATATACATATATATGTATATTAAATATAATTTTCTAGGGTATATGTATAATACCGGTCGAGATACAGTATTTTTGCTAAAATACAAAGATAATGAATAAAGTGTTTTGCAGATTCAAAATGTTGAATTCAATTGTACAACATTTGAATCATGCTGATCGCAAACAATTCTAAACATTGTATCTCAAATTTATAAATACGTATTTCATCCTTACGAGTGAAAAATTGTTTGTAATTTTAATATGAAATTTGGTAATATTATAGTATGTTTTTGTTACTTCTGGTAATTTTTCGTATTCGATTGGTATGTGTAGAAATTACACGTGATAACACTTCATTCGTGTTTTGTAGGGTGTGTGACAGCCAGTATATACGTATACGTATTATACACGTGTCCTTTTTCAAGAATCAGGCATTTGACTACAATTCATTTGCAAATTTAATAAACGTTATTTAATTTCATGATAAAATACAATGTAAGTATAAATATATAATAATTTTAGTTTCTTTTCTTTATATAATATTTTTCATTCAATATGTTAATATATATTTTCTTTGTAGATGAAAATCTTATTACTGGTATTTTCCTTATTGTTTGTAAATAATTTAGTCAAATCCACGGAAATAGATACTAAGCTGCTAAAATGTTTAGGTAAGTGAAATAATTATACAAATCGTTTTTCTTAAAACATAATTTATCCACCTGAAAACGTACTGATAAAAAAAATATTTTTTTCATAAGTAATAAAACACGTTATTCCTTTCGGATAATGAATAAACGTATCGAACACGGTTATTACACGACTTATTAGTTTATTTCTTATTCACGAATAACGAATAATTCCACATTATTCTTAATTAAGACGATGTAACATTTGCCGCACGCTTCTCTCGGTACCCTCGATGCCCCCATCACGACCGACCGCAGGTGATCGGTTCGCACCTGAGCGCGCGTCAGCCGATGCCCAGCGGGCGCTATCATTGGCCAGTGTTTTTCGTTAATAACTCAAAAACGAAACTATACAGAACATTTTGGTCAAGGAAAAAGCTGTTTAGAATCACCCCAGCTACACCCTATACCCCGATGTTCCCTGGCTTTTGTGCCACCCTGTATAGAACTTCAAATGATAAACAGGAACTATTGATATAACACAAAAGTAAACTATAATAAACTAATATATCGAATATACATAGTTTGCAGAGCAACAGTCAAAGAAATTGAAGCCGAACTTGGAAAAATTGATCCATCAAGAGAAATCGAAATAGGTAACTACAGATTGGATGCACAGGGAAATATCATTCATAAAAAGGTAATAATAATTTCTTTTTTTTTTAAATATACATATTATTAATTTATTATTGCGCGGAAAACATTTATTTATGATTTTAAGGTTCCACTTGCACAATCTGAAGTACATATATCTGATGTCTTGGATGATATTTGTGAAAAAATATCAGACTATGTAAGAGCAACATATAAATCTAATGGTCAATTGACAATCTTAAATCTTATGGGGCCTTCTGGAGGTATGAATCCTGAAATGAGCAAAGTTGATATTATTCAGGATAGTGATTTGAATAAAAGCCTGAAGTACTATGTAAGTATATACACCTTTGCTTAAAATGTCTGCAATTCAACAGAGCTAACATAAGTATGTAAATATTGTGAATGCTTGTACATATGATAATTTGTTTTTCCTCATATTACAGTGTGAGGGAATAGTAGAAGAACACGAAGACTCTATTATTTCGTTGTTTTCTCGTAAAGAGAGCAACGCCAAAGTACAATTATGCACAAATGTTGCACAGCTGTGCGATCCCGCCGATTTTAGCCATGAAAACGACGAAGATTTTGAGACGGATGACACTGACGAGGAGCATGATGAATTATAAAGTTGCAGATAAAACGATCGATATAAATAATAATTCGTGTTAATATATTTTTGATATTCAAAAAAGGAGAGAGTTAAATACTAACGACAAAAGCATGAATGTAAAAATAAATATAAATTTCATTTTTATACGAACTTTAATCTACATTTATATTAGTACTTAAGATACGATACAAATATTACAAGTTATTCGTTCCGAGCAACGCTGAAAACAAAAGTTCATTTCAGGTATATGTTCTCGTTAAGGTAAATGAAATTCTATAAAGTAATAAATTAGTCATTACGAGGTACCGTAATTGGAGACTGCTTAGTTTACTTTTGTTTCGAAGAGCGGCGCTGTTAATCATAGCGCGGGAAGAAAGAAATTTCAAGCGTGGAATCGACTGAAACTTTTTCTTAAGCACATAAAAAATGATGCGAGTTTTTTTGAATGTATATTGTTTACATGTGTTTATTTGATAAACATTCATTCTTAACATACACGTATTACAATAAACGAACAGGAGTATTTAGATATATAAAAAAATAAGTATTTTTGTAAGTAACATTTACTTACTTAAAGGTATAATCTACATAGTTAGATGAATTAATTCCTAGGTGTTTCGTATCACGGAATGCATACTATTTAATTTCTTCAATATGAGTTGAATGAGGCTTTTCTTTAGGCTGCATATAGGGAAACGCGAGGGTTTCTTCCGATGATGTTGAATCCGTTATTCCTTTAAAAAATGAGTTGATATAGTATAAATTCTGTTATGATATTTTATCAATGCAAATAAGTAGCATTGTACACTTACGATCGTTCGTTGATTTGTCTTCTCCCTTTTCTGTGTTTAATGATCTTTTATGTTCCTGGTTTTCATCGATCTGTTTTTCCTCTTCATAATTAAAATCATCATCTCCAGCATCTTCATAAATGGTAGAATGGAGGTAGGAAAGTGTGCAAACAAGTGCTATGAAAAACAAATTGGAGCCGATACCAGCAATAGCAGACAAAATTGGCCAATGATACATTAAATAACGTAATCCAGATAATTCTGCATTTATCATAATATTAGCTGAATAGAATTCAATGTGCTGTGACAGTATTCGTATGTAGATGCCTGTAACCGGATGATTTTGGTCTTCTTCAAAATTGCTAAATAATTCTACAATTATATTCTGCTTTTCTTCAGCAGTGCCGAATATCATCATTGGTGAAAATATGAGTGTTGTAAGCGTATGCAACAGTGTACTACGGTAATGAAGCATTGCGGGTCTGCATTTATTGTCCACCAACAATTCATTTCTACTGAGTAAGTTAGCGCAAACCATGAACATACCTAATTGAAAACTATATTTAGTGATAATTATAATTATATGTATTCTTTGACGGAGACTCAGAAATTACCAAGATCCTTATTGGCTGGTGATTCAGGCATTTCTAAATGCAAACTAATTTTGTAAGGTTGCCCAACCATTAAAAGCTGCTGCTTATTTGTTAATTCTACATTTGCAGATGGATGGCCACACATTCCTTTATCTTTGTCGCATGACCTACAACACAAAGCTCATATAATCAAGCTTCATATACACAAGACATGACTATACTGAAATAAAGTAGGAAAAGTTCACTAAGCTTATATATATGTTTTATTTTTTTATTTTATTCACATACAAAGGAAAATAGAAGTACCTAAACTCTAAATGTACTGGCCGTACAAATAAAATGTTCGGCACATAGGCATAATAAAAAGCTGTGTAAAGAAATATTGATAACCAAATTATGAGGATTCCACTGAGCATAATAATTACACCACTTAAGATTACATCTCTGGCAGACTGTATTCTTCTTCTTGTTTTCGCTTGAAAGTAAAATATATTTTTGTTGACGCTGTTGAGTAACCTCGCAAGCAACTTTGGAAACATAATTTTAATATTCTCTTTGCACTAAATGAATCGAAACACTGCGCAATATTGCATGCGTTTTCAGAAATCGGTAAACAAGATAAGATAAACCATTTATCGTTTAATTAATATCCTTTCCAAATAAATCAGAAACAAAGTACAGTTTAAATGCATTTCAGCTTAGGCCATAGACCAGTTGCGGAATAGATCTGATATTCAATGTTCTGTCAATTAACCATGGTTGAGTTTGCAACTAAATCACACACGAGATACAGGAATAGACAATCATCTCATGAGCTTTCGTCAGTTCAGTTAAAGAACTATTATTTACTAAAATAGCTTGGGGCCAGGATTCATGCATAGCTTTCGTAGATTTCTTCCTTGTTTTGATTATGAGACACTACTTTTTTTTCAAGCTTGAACAATTGGGTTATTTGCATTTATGTATATAAAATTAAGTTAATACAGCTCGTCGTAACAGTGAATTGGAACTACGGCACACCCGCCAACTCCATTAAAGTGTTTGTGGCGCCATCCCGCGTTATCGGCCTTTTTCGCAGTTTGCCGCGTCTTCAAAACCGAATTCCCGGATTACATAGTTAATTTAAACAATTGCGTTTTTCTCGGCTTCTACTGGATTTTTCTTAACCGGACATGTCATAAATTAAAGCTAAGGACCATAGCTATCTCCTCCAGCAGTTGGAACAATATGGCATTTGTGGTTTAAAAGGTATTAACAATTGAAGAATGAGCAAAAATGCACTCCGTGTCACTACAATTATCTCGGCTTCTGCTGGGCCGATTTTTATCAACAATATGTCAAATGAAAGGAAAGAGAATCCACTACACGACAAAAAATACTCCGCTGCTGTAACTAACTGCAGTTGACAGTAATAACAATTTTAATCGTTTAATTGTCTATAATAAATGAACCGCACATCGAATACTGCTCTCGCCTATTGTAGATTGTAGTTGATGCTAATTGCTTCACTTTATGTCCACTGATTATTGAGACACATCGCCTGCAAACCGAGGTAATTGAATTTATTTAACGAAATTATAAACAAATGCCATTATTTCGGCTTGCAGGCTAGCTACGTCAATGATCAATGGACATAAAGTAAAGCTATGAGCATCAGCTACCATCTACAATATGTGGGAACATTATTGCATGCGCAGTTCAGTAGTTATAAACAATTAAACAATTGAAATTGTTATTACGGCCAACTGCATACAGTTACAGCAGCGGGGTATTTTTTATCGTATAGCGTATTAGATTCCCATTCTTTTGAGACGTCGTTGATCAAAATCGGCCCAGCAGAAGCCGAGATAATAATTTTAAACAAGTTTTGAATGTACCGATATGTCGAAAACGGTACAAGTGACGCCATCTCGCGTTTGCGGCCTTTTTCGCAATTTTCCGCACCGCCAAAACGGAATTCCAGGATCACATAGTTAATTTAAACAATTGCGTTTTTCTCGGCTTCTACTGGATTTTTCTTAACCGGACTTGTCTTAAATTAAATCTACGGACCATAGCTATCTGCTCCAGCAGTTGGAACAATATGGCATTTGTGGTTTAAAAGGTATTAACAATTGAAGAATGAGCAAAAATGCACTCCGTGTCACTACAATTATCTCGGCTTCTGCTGGGCCGATTTTTATCAACAATATGTCAAATGAAAGGAAAGAGAATCCACTACACGACAAAAAATACTCCGCTGCTGTAACTAACTGCAGTTGACAGTAATAACAATTTTAATCGTTTAATTGTCTATAATAAATGAACCGCACATCGAATACTGCTCTCGCCTATTGTAGATTGTAGTTGATGCTAATTGCTTCACTTTATGTCCACTGATTATTGAGACACATCGCCTGCAAACCGAGGTAATTGAATTTATTTAACGAAATTATAAACAAATGCCATTATTTCGGCTTGCAGGCTAGCTACGTCAATGATCAATGGACATAAAGTAAAGCTATGAGCATCAGCTACCATCTACAATATGTGGGAACATTATTGCATGCGCAGTTCAGTAGTTATAAACAATTAAACAATTGAAATTGTTATTACGGCCAACTGCATACAGTTACAGCAGCGGGGTATTTTTTATCGTATAGCGTATTAGATTCCCATTCTTTTGAGACGTCGTTGATCAAAATCGGCCCAGCAGAAGCCGAGATAATAATTTTAAACAAGTTTTGAATGTACCGATATGTCGAAAACGGTACAAGTGACGCCATCTCGCGTTTGCGGCCTTTTTCGCAATTTTCCGCACCGCCAAAACGGAATTCCTGGATCACATAGTTAATTTAAACAATTGCGTTTTTCTCGGCTTCTACTGGATTTTTCTTAACCGGACTTGTCTTAAATTAAATCTACGGACCATAGCTATCTGCTCCAGCAGTTGGAACAATATGGCATTCGTGGTTTAAAAGGTATTAACAATTGAAGAATGAGCAAAAATGCACTCCGTGTCACTACAATTATCTCGGCTTCTGCTCGGCCGATTTTTATCAACAATATGTCAAATGAAAGGAAAGAGAATCCACTACACGACAAAAAATACTCCGCTGCTGTAACTAACTGCAGTTGACAGTAATAACAATTTTAATCGTTTAATTGTCTATAATAAATGAACCGCACATCGAATACTGCTCTCGCCTATTGTAGATTGTAGTTGATGCTAATTGCTTCACTTTATCTCCCCTGATTATTGAGACACCTCGCCAGCAAACCGAGGTAATTGAATTTATTTAACGAAATTATAAACAAATGCCATTATTTCGGCTTGCAGGCGAGCTATGTCAATGATCAATGGACATAAAGTAAAGCTCTGAGCATCAGCTACCATCTGCAATATGTGGGAACATTATTGCATGCGCAGTTCAGTAGTTATAAACAATTAAACAATTGAAATTGTTATTACGGCCAACTGCATACAGTTACAGCAGCGGGGTATTTTTTATCGTATAGCGTATTAGATTCCCATTCTTTTGAGACGTCGTTGATCAAAATCGGCCCAGCAGAAGCCGAGATAATAATTTTAAACAAGTTTTGAATGTACCGATATGTCGAAAACGGTACAAGTGACGCCATCTCGCGTTTGCGGCCTTTTTCGCAATTTTCCGCACCGCCAAAACGGAATTCCTGGATCACATAGTTAATTTAAACAATTGCGTTTTTCTCGGCTTCTACTGGATTTTTCTTAACCGGACTTGTCTTAAATTAAATCTACGGACCATAGCTATCTGCTCCAGCAGTTGGAACAATATGGCATTCGTGGTTTAAAAGGTATTAACAATTGAAGAATGAGCAAAAATGCACTCCGTGTCACTACAATTATCTCGGCTTCTGCTCGGCCGATTTTTATCAACAATATGTCAAATGAAAGGAAAGAGAATCCACTACACGACAAAAAATACTCCGCTGCTGTAACTAACTGCAGTTGACAGTAATAACAATTTTAATCGTTTAATTGTCTATAATAAATGAACCGCACATCGAATACTGCTCTCGCCTATTGTAGATTGTAGTTGATGCTAATTGCTTCACTTTATCTCCCCTGATTATTGAGACACCTCGCCAGCAAACCGAGGTAATTGAATTTATTTAACGAAATTATAAACAAATGCCATTATTTCGGCTTGCAGGCGAGCTATGTCAATGATCAATGGACATAAAGTAAAGCTCTGAGCATCAGCTACCATCTGCAATAGGTGGGAACATTATTGCATGCGCAGTTCAGTAGTTATAAACAATTAAACAATTAAAATTCTTATTACGTTTAAACGGATTTAGGTGCAGCATCGTGATATTTATTATCGTATAGCTTATTAGTTTCCCTTTCTTTTGAGACGTCGTTGATCAAAGTCGTCCCAGCGGGAGCAGAGATAATTGAATTTGTTTAACCAAATTATAAACAAATGCCATTATTTCGGCTTGCAGGCGAGCTACGTCAATGATCAATGGACATAAAGATAAGCTATGAGCATCAGCTACCATCTGCAATTGGTGGGAACATTATTGCATGCGCAGTTCAGTAGTTATAAACAATTAAACAATTGAAATTGTTATTACGGCCAACTGCATACAGGTACAGCAACGGGGTATTTTTTATCGTATAGCTTATTAGTTTCCCATTCTTTTGAGGCGTCGTTGATCAAAGTCGTCCCAGCGGGAGCAGAGATAATTGAATTTGTTTAACCAAATTATAAACAAATGCCATTATTTCGGCTTGCAGGGGAGCTACGTCAATGATCTATGGACATAAAGTAAAGCTATGAGCATCAGCTACCATCTGCAATAGGTGTGAACATTATTGCATGCGCAGTTCAGTAGTTATAAACAATTAAACAATTGAAATTGTTATTACCTCCAACTGCATACAGTTACAGCAACGGCGTATTTTTGATCGTATAGCGTATTCGTTTCCCTTTCTTTTGAGACGTCGTTGGTCAAAATCGGCCCAGCGCGAGCAGAGATAATTGAATTTGTTTAACGAAATTATAAACAAATGCCATTAGTTCGGCTTGCAAGCGAGATACGTCAATGATCAATAGACATAAAGTAAAGCTATGAGCATCAGCTACCATCTGCAATAGGTGGGAACATTATTGCTTGCGCAGTGCAGTAGTTATAAACAATTAAACAATTAAAATTCTTATTACGTTTAAACGGATATAGGTGCAGCATCGTGATATTTTTTATCGTATAGCTTATTAGTTTCCCTTTTTTTTGAGCCGTCGTTGGCCATAATCGGCCCAGCGGAAGCAGAGATAATTGAATTTGTTTAACGAAATTATAAACAAATGCCATTATTTCGGCTTGCAGGCGAGCTACGTCAATGATCAATGGACATAAAGATAAGCTATGAGCATCAGCTACCATCTGCAATTGGTGGGAACATTATTGCATGCGCAGTTCAGTAGTTATAAACAATTAAACAATTGAAATTGTTATTACGGCCAACTGCATACAGGTACAGCAACGGGGTATTTTTTATCGTATAGCTTATTAGTTTCCCATTCTTTTGAGACGTCGTTGATCAAAATCGTCCCAGCGGGAGCAGAGATAATTGAATTTGTTTAACGAAATTATAAACAAATGCCATTATTTCGTCTTGCAGGCGAGCTACGTCAATGATCAACGGACATAAAGATAAGCTATGAGCATCAGCTACCATCTGCAATAGGTGGGAACATTATTGCTTGCGCAGTGCAGTAGTTATAAACAATTAAACAATTAAAATTCTTATTACGTTTAAACGGATATAGGTGCAGCATCGTGATATTTTTTATCGTATAGCTTATTAGTTTCCCTTTTTTTTGAGCCGTCGTTGGCCATAATCGGCCCAGCGGAAGCAGAGATAATTGAATTTGTTTAACGAAATTATAAACAAATGCCATTATTTCGGCTTGCAAGCGAGCTACGTCAATGATCAATGGACATAAAGATAAGCTATGAGCATCAGCTACCATCTGCAATTGGTGGGAACATTATTGCATGCGCAGTTCAGTAGTTATAAACAATTAAACAATTGAAATTGTTATTACGGCCAACTGCATACAGGTACAGCAACGGCGTATTTTTTATCGTATAGCTTACTAGTTTCCCTTTCTTTTGAAACGTCGTTGATCAAAATCGTCCCAGCGGGAGCAGAGATAATTGAATTTACTTAACGAAATTATAAACAAATGCCATTATTTCGGCTTGCAGGCGAGCTACGTCAATGATCAATGGACATAAAGATAAGCTATGAGCATCAGCTACCATCTGCAATAGGTGGGAACATTATTGTATGCGCAGTTCAGTAGTTATAAACAATTAAACAATTGAAATTGTTATTACGGCCAACTGCATACAGTTACAGCAGCGGGGTATTTTTTATTCGTATAGCTTGTTAGTTTCCCATTCTTTTGAGACGTCGTTGATCAAAATCGTCCCAGCGGGAGCAGAGATAATTGAATTTGTTTAACGAAATTATAAACAAATGCCATTATTTCGGCTTGCACGCGATCTACTTCAATGATCAATGGACATAAAGTAAAGCTATGAGCATCAGCTACCATCTGCAATAGGTGGGAACATTATTGCGTGCGCAGTTCAGTAGTTATAAACAATTAAACAATTGAAATTGTTATTACGGCCAACTGCATACAGGTGCAGCATCGTGATATTTTTTATCGTATAGCTTACTAGTTTCCCTTTCTTTTGAAACGTCGTTGATCAAAATCGTCCCAGCGGGAGCAGAGATAATTGAATTTACTTAACGAAATTATAAACAAGTGCCATTATTTCGGCTTGCAGGTGAGCTACGTCAATGATCAATGGACATAAAGTAAAGCTATGAGCATCAGCTACCATCTCCAATAGGTGGGAACATTATTGCATGTGCAGTTCAGTATTCATATTCAATTTAACAATTGAAATTGTTATTACGGCCAACTGCATACAGTTACAGCAACGGCGTACCTTTTATCGAATAGCGTATTCGTTTCCCTTTCTTTTGAGACGTCGTTGGTCATATCGGCCCAGCGGGAGCAGAGATAATTGAATTTGTTTAACGAAATTATAAACAAATGCCATTATTTCGGCTTGCAGGCGAGCTACGTCAATGATCAATGGACATAAAGATAAGCTATGAGCATCAGCTACCATCTGCAATAGGTGGGAACATTATTGCATGCGCAGTTCAGTAGTTATAAGCAATTAAACAATTGAAATTGTTATTACGGCCAACTGCATACATGTACAGCAACGGGGTATTTTTTATCGTATAGCGTATTCGTTTCCCTTTCTTTTGAGACGTCGTTGATCAAATTCGTCCCAGCGGGAACAGAGATAATTGAATTTGTTTAACGAAATTATAAACAAATGCCATTAGTTCGGCTTGCAAGCGAGATACGTCAATGATCAATGGACATAAAGTAAAGCTATGAGCATCAGCTACCATCTGCAATAGGTGGGAACATTATTGCATGCGCAGTTCAGTAGTTATAAACAATTAAACAATTAAAATTCTTATTACGTTTAAACGGATTTAGGTGCAGCATCGTGATATTTATTATCGTATAGCTTATTAGTTTCCCTTTCTTTTGAGACGTCGTTGATCAAAATCGGCCCAGCAGAAGCCGAGATAATAATTTTAAACAATTTTTGTATGTACCGATATGTCGAAAACGGTACAAGTGGCGCCATCTCGCGTTTGCGGCCTTTTTCGCAATTTTCCGCACCGCCAAAACGGAATTCCTGGATCACATAGTTAATTTAAACAATTGCGTTTTTCTCGGCTTCTACTGGATTTTTCTTAACCGGACTTGTCTTAAATTAAAGCTACGGACCATAGCTATCTCCTCCAGCAGTTGGAACAATATGGCATTTGTGGTTTAAAAGGTATTAACAATTGAAGGATGATCAAAAATGCACTCCGTGTCACTACAATTATCTCGGCTTCTGCTGGGCCGATTTTAATCAACAATATGTCAAATGAAAGGAAAGAGAATCCACTACACGACAAATAATACTCCGCTGCTGTAACTAAATGTAGTTGACAGTAATAACAATTTTAATCGTTTAATTGTCTATAATAAATGAACCGCACATCGAATACTGCTCTCGCCTATTGTAGATTGTAGTTGATGCTAATTGCTTCACTTTATGTCCACTGATTATTGAGACACCTCGCCAGCAAACCGAGGTAATTGAATTTATTTAACGAAATTATAAACAAATGCCATTATTTCGGCTTGCAGGCGAGCTACGTCAATGATCAATGGACATAAAGTAAAGCTATGAGCATCAGCTACCATCTCCAATAGGTGGGAACATTATTGCATGTGCAGTTCAGTAGTCATATTCAATTTAACAATTGAAATTGTTATTACGGCCAACTGCATACAGTTACAGCAACGGCGTACCTTTTATCGTATAGCGTATTCGTTTCCCTTTCTTTTGAGACGTCGTTGGTCAAAATCGGCCCAGCGGGAGCAGAGATAATTGAATTTGTTTAACGAAATTATAAACAAATGCCATTATTTCGTCTTGCAGGCGAGCTACGTCAATGATCAACGGACATAAAGTAAAGCTATGAGCATCAGCTACCATCTGCAATAGGTGGGAACATTATTGCGTGCGCAGTTCAGTAGTTATAAACAATTAAACAATTGAAATTGTTATTACGGCCAACTGCATACAGGTGCAGCATCGTGATATTTTTTATCGTATAGCTTACTAGTTTCCCTTTCTTTTGAAACGTCGTTGATCAAAATCGTCCCAGCGGGAGCAGAGATAATTGAATTTACTTAACGAAATTATAAACAAATGCCATTATTTCGGCTTGCAGGTGAGCTACGTCAATGATCAATGGACATAAAGTAAAGCTATGAGCATCAGCTACCATCTCCAATAGGTGGGAACATTATTGCATGTGCAGTTCAGTATTCATATTCAATTTAACAATTGAAATTGTTATTACGGCCAACTGCATACAGTTACAGCAGCGGGGTATTTTTTATCGTATAGCTTACTAGTTTCCCTTTCTTTTGAAACGTCGTTGATCAAAATCGTCCCAGCGGGAGCAGAGATAATTGAATTTACTTAACGAAATTATAAACAAATGACATTATTTCGGCTTGCAGGCTAGCTACGTCAATGATCAATGGACATAAAGATAAGCTATGAGCATCAGCTACCATCTGCAATAGGTGGGAACATTATTGTATGCGCAGTTCAGTAGTTATAAACAATTAAACAATTGAAATTGTTATTACGGTCAACTGCATACAGTTACAGCAGCGGGGTATTTTTTATCGTATAGCTTGTTAGTTTCCCATTCTTTTGAGACGTCGTTGATCAAAATCGTCCCAGCGGGAGCAGAGATAATTGAATTTGTTTAACGAAATTATAAACAAATGCCATTATTTCGGCTTGCACGCGAGCTACTTCAATGATCAATGGACATAAAGTAAAGCTATGAGCATCAGCTACCATCTGCAATAGGTGGGAACATTATTGCGTGCGCAGTTCAGTAGTTATAAACAATTAAACAATTGAAATTGTTATTACGGCCAACTGCATACAGGTGCAGCATCGTGATATTTTTTATCGTATAGCTTACTAGTTTCCCTTTCTTTTGAAACGTCGTTGATCAAAATCGTCCCAGCGGGAGCAGAGATAATTGAATTTACTTAACGAAATTATAAACAAATGCCATTATTTCGGCTTGCACGCGAGCTACTTCAATGATCAATGGACATAAAGTAAAGCTATGAGCATCAGCTACCATCTGCAATAGGTGGGAACATTATTGCGTGCGCAGTTCAGTAGTTATAAACAATTAAACAATTGAAATTGTTATTACGGCCAACTGCATACAGGTGCAGCATCGTGATATTTTTTATCGTATAGCTTACTAGTTTCCCTTTCTTTTGAAACGTCGTTGATCAAAATCGTCCCAGCGGGAGCAGAGATAATTGAATTTACTTAACGAAATTATAAACAAATGCCATTATTTCGGCTTGCAGGCTAGCTACGTCAATGATCAATGGACATAAAGTAAAGCTATGAGCATCAGCTACCATCTGCAATAGGTGGGAACATTATTGCATGCGGAGTTCAGTAGTTATAAACAATTAAACAATTGAAATTGTTATTACGTCCAACTGCATACAGTTACAGCAACGGCGTATTTTTTATCGTATAGCGTATTCGTTTCCCTTTCTTTTGAGACGTCGTTGGTCAAAATCGGCCCAGCGCGAGCAGAGATAATTGGATTTGTTTAACGAAATTATAAACAAATGCCATTATTTCGTCTTGCAGGCGAGCTACGTCAATGATCAATGGACATAAAGATAAGCTATGAGCATCAGCTACCATATGCAATAGGTGGGAACATTATTGCTTGCGCAGTGCAGTAGTTATAAACAATTAAACAATTAAAATTCTTATTACGTTTAAACGGATATAGGTGCAGCATCGTGATATTTTTTATCGTATAGCATATTAGTTTCCCATTCTTTTGAGACGTCGTTGATCAAAGTCGTCCCAGCGGGAGCAGAGATAATTGAATTTGTTTAACCAAATTATAAACAAATGCCATTATTTCGGCCTGCAGGGGAGCTACGTCAATGATCTACGGACATAAAGTAAAGCTATGAGCATCAGCTACCTTCTGCAATAGGTGGGAACATTATTGCATGCGCAGTTCAGTAGTTATAAACAATTAAACAATTGAAATTGTTATTACGGCCAACTGCATACAGTTACAGCAACGGGGTATTTTTTATCGTATAGCTTATTAGTTTCCCATTCTTTTGAGACGTCGTTGATCAAAATCGTCCCAGCGGGAGCAGAGATAATTGAATTTGTTTAACGAAATTATAAACAAATGCCATTATTTCGGCTTGCAGGGGAGCTACGTCAATGATCTATGGACATAAAGTAAAGCTATGAGCATCAGCTACCTTCTGCAATAGGTGGGAACATTATTGCATGCGCAGTTCAGTAGTTATAAACAATTAAACAATTGAAATTGTTATTACGGCCAACTGCATACAGTTACAGCAACGTGGTATTTTTTATCGTATAGCGTATTAGATTCCCATTCTTTTGAGACGTCGTTGATCAAAATCGGCCCAGCAGAAGCCGAGATAATAATTTTAAACAAGTTTTGTATGTACTGATATGTCGAAAACGGTACAAGTGACGCCATCTCGCGTTTGCGGCCTTTTTCGCAATTTTCCGCACCGCCAAAACGGAATTCTTGGATCACATAGTTAATTTAAACAATTGCGTTTTTCTCGGCTTCTACTGGATTTTTCTTAACCGGACTTGTCTTAAATTAAAGCTACGGACCATAGCTATCTCCTCCAGCAGTTGGAACAATATGGCATTTGTGGTTTAAAAGGTATTAACAATTGAAGAATGAGCAAAAATGCACTCCGTGTCACTACATTTATCACGGCTTCTGCTGGGCCGATTTTAATCAACAATATGTCAAATGAAAGGAAGGAGAATCCACTACACGACAAAAAGTACTCCGCTGCTGTAACTAAATGCAGTTGACAGTAATAACAATTTTAATCGTTTAATTGTCTATAATAAATGAACCGCACATCGAATACTGCTCTCGCCTATTGTAGATTGTAGTTGATGCTAATTAATTCACTTTATGTCCACTGATTATTGAGACACCTCGCCTGCAAACCGAGGTAATTGAATTTATTTAACGAAATTATAAACAAATGCCATTATTTCGGCTTGCAGGCGAGCTACGTCAATAATCAATGGACATAAAGTAAAGCTATGAGCATCAGCTACCATCTGCAATAGGTGGGAACATTATTGCATGCGCAGTGCAGTAGTTACAAACAATTAAACAATTAAAATTCTTATTACGTTTAAACGGATATAGGTGCAGCATCGTGATATTTTTTATCGTATAGCTTATTAGTTTCCCTTTTTTTGAGCCGTCGTTGGCCATAATCGGCCCAGCGGAAGCAGAGATAATTGAATTTGTTTAACGAAATTATAAACAAATGCCATTATTTCGGCTTGCAAGCGAGATACGTCAATGATCAATGGACATAAAGTAAAGCTATGAGCATCAGCTACCATCTGCAATAGGTGGGAACATTATTGCATGCGCAGTTCAGTAGGTATAAACAATTAAACAATTGACATTGTTATTACGGCCAACTGCATGCAGTTACAGCATCGTGATATTTTTTATCGTATAGCTTATTAGTTTCCCTTTTTTTGAGCCGTCGTTGGCCATAATCGGCCCAGCGGAAGCAGAGATAATTGAATTTGTTTAACGAAATTATAAACAAATGCCATTATTTCGGCTTGCAAGCGAGATACGTCAATGATCAATGGACATAAAGATAAGCTATGAGCATCAGCTACCATCTGCAATAGGTGGGAACATTATTGCATGCGGATTTCAGTAGTTATAAACAATTAAACAATTGAAATTGTTATTACGTCCAACTGCATACAGTTACAGCAACGGCGTATTTTTTATCGTATAGCGTATTCGTTTCCCTTTCTTTTGAGACGTCGTTGGTCAAAATCGGCCCAGCGCGAGCAGAGATAATTGGATTTGTTTAACGAAATTATAAACAAATGCCATTATTTCGTCTTGCAGGCGAGCTACGTCAATGATGAATGGACATAAAGATAAGCTATGAGCATCAGCTACCATCTGCAATAGGTGGGAACATTATTGCTTGCGCAGTGCAGTAGTTATAAACAATTAAACAATTAAAATTCTTATTACGTTTAAACGGATATAGGTGCAGCATCGTGATATTTTTTATCGTATAGCTTATTAGTTTCCCATTCTTTTGAGACGTCGTTGATCAATGTCGTCCCAGCGGGAGCAGAGATAATTGAATTTGTTTAACCAAATTATAAACAAATGCCATTATTTCGGCTTGCAGGGGAGCTACGTCAATGATCTACGGACATAAAGTAAAGCTATGAGCATCAGCTACCATCTGCAATAGGTGGGAACATTATTGCATGCGCAGTTCAGTAGTTATAAACAATTAAACAATTGAAATTGTTATTACGGCCAACTGCATACAGTTACAGCAACGGGGTATTTTTTATCGTATAGCTTATTAGTTTCCCATTCTTTTGAGACGTCGTTGATCAAAATCGTCCCAGCGGGAGCAGAGATAATTGAATTTGTTTAACGAAATTATAAACAAATGCCATTATTTCGGCTTGCAGGGGAGCTACGTCAATGATCTATGGACATAAAGTAAAGCTATGAGCATCAGCTACCTTCTGCAATAGGTGGGAACATTATTGCATGCGCAGTTCAGTAGTTATAAACAATTAGACAATTGAAATTGTTATTACGGCCAACTGCATACAGTTACAGCAACGGGGTATTTTTTATCGTATAGCGTATTAGATTCCCATTCTTTTGAGACGTCGTTGATCAAAATCGGCCCAGCAGAAGCCGAGATAATAATTTTAAACAAGTTTTGTATGTACTGATATGTCGAAAACGGTACAAGTGACGCCATCTCGCGTTTGCGGCCTTTTTCGCAATTTTCCGCACCGCCAAAACGGAATTCTTGGATCACATAGTTAATTTAAACAATTGCGTTTTTCTCGGCTTCTACTGGATTTTTCTTAACCGGACTTGTCTTAAATTAAAGCTACGGACCATAGCTATCTCCTCCAGCAGTTGGAACAATATGGCATTTGTGGTTTAAAAGGTATTAACAATTGAAGAATGAGCAAAAATGCACTCCGTGTCACTACATTTATCACGGCTTCTGCTGGGCCGATTTTAATCAACAATATGTCAAATGAAAGGAAGGAGAATCCACTACACGACAAAAAGTACTCCGCTGCTGTAACTAAATGCAGTTGACAGTAATAACAATTTTAATCGTTTAATTGTCTATAATAAATGAACCGCACATCGAATACTGCTCTCGCCTATTGTAGATTGTAGTTGATGCTAATTAATTCACTTTATGTCCACTGATTATTGAGACACCTCGCCTGCAAACCGAGGTAATTGAATTTATTTAACGAAATTATAAACAAATGCCATTATTTCGGCTTGCAGGCGAGCTACGTCAATAATCAATGGACATAAAGTAAAGCTATGAGCATCAGCTACCATCTGCAATAGGTGGGAACATTATTGCATGCGCAGTGCAGTAGTTACAAACAATTAAACAATTAAAATTCTTATTACGTTTAAACGGATATAGGTGCAGCATCGTGATATTTTTTATCGTATAGCTTATTAGTTTCCCTTTTTTTGAGCCGTCGTTGGCCATAATCGGCCCAGCGGAAGCAGAGATAATTGAATTTGTTTAACGAAATTATAAACAAATGCCATTATTTCGGCTTGCAAGCGAGATACGTCAATGATCAATGGACATAAAGTAAAGCTATGAGCATCAGCTACCATCTGCAATAGGTGGGAACATTATTGCATGCGCAGTTCAGTAGGTATAAACAATTAAACAATTGACATTGTTATTACGGCCAACTGCATGCAGTTACAGCATCGTGATATTTTTTATCGTATAGCTTATTAGTTTCCCTTTTTTTGAGCCGTCGTTGGCCATAATCGGCCCAGCGGAAGCAGAGATAATTGAATTTGTTTAACGAAATTATAAACAAATGCCATTATTTCGGCTTGCAAGCGAGATACGTCAATGATCAATGGACATAAAGATAAGCTATGAGCATCAGCTACCATCTGCAATAGGTGGGAACATTATTGCATGCGGATTTCAGTAGTTATAAACAATTAAACAATTGAAATTGTTATTACGTCCAACTGCATACAGTTACAGCAACGGCGTATTTTTTATCGTATAGCGTATTCGTTTCCCTTTCTTTTGAGATGTCGTTGGTCAAAATCGGCCCAGCGCGAGCAGAGATAATTGGATTTGTTTAACGAAATTATAAACAAATGCCATTATTTCGTCTTGCAGGCGAGCTACGTCAATGATGAATGGACATAAAGATAAGCTATGAGCATCAGCTACCATCTGCAATAGGTGGGAACATTATTGCTTGCGCAGTGCAGTAGTTATAAACAATTAAACAATTAAAATTCTTATTACGTTTAAACGGATATAGGTGCAGCATCGTGATATTTTTTATCGTATAGCTTATTAGTTTCCCATTCTTTTGAGACGTCGTTGATCAATGTCGTCCCAGCGGGAGCAGAGATAATTGAATTTGTTTAACCAAATTATAAACAAATGCCATTATTTCGGCTTGCAGGGGAGCTACGTCAATGATCAATGGACATAAAGATAAGCTATGAGCATCAGCTACCATCTGCAATAGGTGGGAACATTATTGCATGCGCAGTTCAGTAGTTATAAACAATTAAACAATTGAAATTGTTATTACGGCCAACTGCATACAGTTACAGCAACGGGGTATTTTTTATCGTATAGCTTATTAGTTTCCCATTCTTTTGAGACGTCGTTGATCAAAATCGTCCCAGCGGGAGCAGAGATAATTGAATTTGTTTAACGAAATTATAAACAAATGCCATTATTTCGGCTTGCAGGGGAGCTACGTCAATGATCTATGGACATAAAGTAAAGCTATGAGCATCAGCTACCATCTGCAATAGGTGGGAACATTATTGCATGCGCAGTTCAGTAGTTATAAACAATTAGACAATTGAAATTGTTATTACGGCCAACTGCATACAGTTACAGCAACGTGGTATTTTTTATCGTATAGCGTATTAGATTCCCATTCTTTTGAGACGTCGTTGATCAAAATCGGCCCAGCAGAAGCCGAGATAATAATTTTAAACAAGTTTTGTATGTACTGATATGTCGAAAACGGTACAAGTGACGCCATCTCGCGTTTGCGGCCTTTTTCGCAATTTTCCGCACCGCCAAAACGGAATTCCTGGATCACATAGTTAATTTAAACAATTGCGTTTTTCTCGGCTTCTACTGGATTTTTCTTAACCGGACTTGTCTTAAATTAAAGCTACGGACCATAGCTATCTCCTCCAGCAGTTGGAACAATATGGCATTTGTGGTTTAAAAGGTATTAACAATTGAAGAATGAGCAAAAATGCACTCCGTGTCACTACAATTATCTCGGCTTCTGCTGGGCCGATTTTAATCAACAATATGTCAAATGAAAGGAAGGAGAATCCACTACACGACAAAAAGTACTCCGCTGCTGTAACTAAATGCAGTTGACAGTAATAACAATTTTAATCGTTTAATTGTCTATAATAAATGAACCGCACATCGAATACTGCTCTCGCCTATTGTAGATTGTAGTTGATGCTAATTGCTTCACTTTAGGTCCACTGATTATTGAGACATCTCGCCAGCAAACCGAGGTAATTGAATTTATTTAACGAAATTATAAACAAATGCCATTATTTCGGCTTGCAGGCGAGCTCCGTCAATGATCAATGGACATAAAGATAAGCTATGAGCATCAGCTACCATCTGCAATAGGTGGGAACATTATTGCATGCGCAGTTCAGTAGTTATAAACAATTAAACAATTGAAATTGTTATTACGGCCAACTGCATACAGTTACAGCAACGGCGTACTTTTTATCGTATAGCGTATTCGTTTCCCTTTCTTTTGAGACGTCGTTGGTCAAAATCGGCCCAGCGGGAGCAGAGATAATTGAATTTGTTTAACGAAATTATAAACAAATGCCATTATTTCGGCTTGCAGGCGAGCTACGTCAATGATCAATGGACATAAAGATAAGCTATGAGCATCAGCTACCATCTGCAATTGGTGGGAACATTATTGCATGCGCAGTTCAGTAGTTATAAACAATTAAACAATTGAAATTGTTATTACGGCCAACTGCATACTTTTACAGCAACGGCGTACTTTTTATCGTATAGCGTATTCGTTTCCCTTTCTTTTGAGCCGTCGTTGGTCAAAATCGGCCCAGCGGGAGCAGAGATAATTGAATTTGTTTAACGAAATTATAAACAAATGCCATTATTTCGGCTTGCAGGCGAGCTACGTCAATGATCAATGGACATAAAGATAAGCTATGAGCATCAGCTACCATCTGCAATAGGTGGGAACATTATTGCATGCGGAGTTCAGTAGTTATAAACAATTAAACAATTGAAATTGTTATTACGTCCAACTGCATACAGTTACAGCAACGGCGTATATTTTATCGTATAGCGTATTCGTTTCCCTTTCTTTTGAGACGTCGTTGGTCAAAATCGGCCCAGCGCGAGCAGAGATAATTGGATTTGTTTAACGAAATTATAAACAAATGCCATTATTTCGTCTTGCAGGCGAGCTACGTCAATGATCAATGGACATAAAGATAAGCTATGAGCATCAGCTACCATCTGCAATAGGTGGGAACATTATTGCTTGCGCAGTGCAGTAGTTATAAACAATTAAACAATTAAAATTCTTATTACGTTTAAACGGATATAGGTGCAGCATCGTGATATTTTTTATCGTATAGCTTATTAGTTTCCCTTTCTTTGAGCCGTCGTTGGCCATAATCGGCCCAGCGGAAGCAGAGATAATTGAATTTGTTTAACGAAATTATAAACAAATGCCATTATTTCGGTTTGCAGGCGAGCTACGTCAATGATCAATGGACATAAAGATAAGCTATGAGCATCAGCTACCATCTGCAATTGGTGGGAACATTATTGCATGCGCAGTTCAGTAGTTATAAACAATTAAACAATTGAAATTGTTATTACGGCCAACTGCATACAGGTACAGCAACGGGGTATTTTTTATCGTATAGCTTATTAGTTTCCCATTCTTTTGAGGCGTCGTTGATCAAAGTCGTCCCAGCGGGAGCAGAGATAATTGAATTTGTTTAACCAAATTATAAACAAATGCCATTATTTCGGCTTGCAGGGGAGCTACGTCAATGATCTATGGACATAAAGTAAGGCTATGAGCATCAGCTACCATCTGCAATAGGTGTGAACATTATTGCATGCGCAGTTCAGTAGTTATAAACAATTAAACAATTGAAATTGTTATTACCTCCAACTGCATACAGTTACAGCAACGGCGTATTTTTGATCGTATAGCGTATTCGTTTCCCTTTCTTTTGAGACGTCGTTGGTCAAAATCGGCCCAGCGCGAGCAGAGATAATTGAATTTGTTTAACGAAATTATAAACAAATGCCATTAGTTCGGCTTGCAAGCGAGATACGTCAATGATCAATAGACATAAAGTAAAGCTATGAGCATCAGCTACCATCTGCAATAGGTGGGAACATTATTGCTTGCGCAGTGCAGTAGTTATAAACAATTAAACAATTAAAATTCTTATTACGTTTAAACGGATATAGGTGCAGCATCGTGATATTTTTTATCGTATAGCTTATTAGTTTCCCTTTTTTTTGAGCCGTCGTTGGCCATAATCGGCCCAGCGGAAGCAGAGATAATTGAATTTGTTTAACGAAATTATAAACAAATGCCATTATTTCGGCTTGCAGGCGAGCTACGTCAATGATCAATGGACATAAAGATAAGCTATGAGCATCAGCTACCATCTGCAATTGGTGGGAACATTATTGCATGCGCAGTTCAGTAGTTATAAACAATTAAACAATTGAAATTGTTATTACGGCCAACTGCATACAGGTACAGCAACGGGGTATTTTTTATCGTATAGCTTATTAGTTTCCCATTCTTTTGAGACGTCGTTGATCAAAATCGTCCCAGCGGGAGCAGAGATAATTGAATTTGTTTAACGAAATTATAAACAAATGCCATTATTTCGTCTTGCAGGCGAGCTACGTCAATGATCAACGGACATAAAGATAAGCTATGAGCATCAGCTACCATCTGCAATAGGTGGGAACATTATTGCTTGCGCAGTGCAGTAGTTATAAACAATTAAACAATTAAAATTCTTATTACGTTTAAACGGATATAGGTGCAGCATCGTGATATTTTTTATCGTATAGCTTATTAGTTTCCCTTTTTTTTGAGCCGTCGTTGGCCATAATCGGCCCAGCGGAAGCAGAGATAATTGAATTTGTTTAACGAAATTATAAACAAATGCCATTATTTCGGCTTGCAGGCGAGCTACGTCAATGATCAATGGACATAAAGATAAGCTATGAGCATCAGCTACCATCTGCAATTGGTGGGAACATTATTGCATGCGCAGTTCAGTAGTTATAAACAATTAAACAATTGAAATTGTTATTACGGCCAACTGCATACAGGTACAGCAACGGCGTATTTTTTATCGTATAGCTTACTAGTTTCCCTTTCTTTTGAAACGTCGTTGATCAAAATCGTCCCAGCGGGAGCAGAGATAATTGAATTTACTTAACGAAATTATAAACAAATGCCATTATTTCGGCTTGCAGGCGAGCTACGTCAATGATCAATGCACATAAAGATAAGCTATGAGCATCAGCTACCATCTGCAATAGGTGGGAACATTATTGTATGCGCAGTTCAGTAGTTATAAACAATTAAACAATTGAAATTGTTATTACGGCCAACTGCATACAGTTACAGCAGCGGGGTATTTTTTATTCGTATAGCTTGTTAGTTTCCCATTCTTTTGAGACGTCGTTGATCAAAATCGTCCCAGCGGGAGCAGAGATAATTGAATTTGTTTAACGAAATTATAAACAAATGCCATTATTTCGGCTTGCACGCGAGCTACTTCAATGATCAATGGACATAAAGTAAAGCTATGAGCATCAGCTACCATCTGCAATAGGTGGGAACATTATTGCGTGCGCAGTTCAGTAGTTATAAACAATTAAACAATTGAAATTGTTATTACGGCCAACTGCATACAGGTGCAGCATCGTGATATTTTTTATCGTATAGCTTACTAGTTTCCCTTTCTTTTGAAACGTCGTTGATCAAAATCGTCCCAGCGGGAGCAGAGATAATTGAATTTACTTAACGAAATTATAAACAAGTGCCATTATTTCGGCTTGCAGGTGAGCTACGTCAATGATCAATGGACATAAAGTAAAGCTATGAGCATCAGCTACCATCTCCAATAGGTGGGAACATTATTGCATGTGCAGTTCAGTATTCATATTCAATTTAACAATTGAAATTGTTATTACGGCCAACTGCATACAGTTACAGCAACGGCGTACCTTTTATCGAATAGCGTATTCGTTTCCCTTTCTTTTGAGACGTCGTTGATCAAATTCGTCCCAGCGGGAACAGAGATAATTGAATTTGTTTAACGAAATTATAAACAAATGCCATTAGTTCGGCTTGCAAGCGAGATACGTCAATAATCAATGGACATAAAGATAAGCTATGAGCATCAGCTACCATCTGCAATAGGTGGGAACATTATTGCATGCGCAGTTCAGTAGTTATAAGCAATTAAACAATTGAAATTGTTATTACGGCCAACTGCATACATGTACAGCAACGGGGTATTTTTTATCGTATAGCGTATTCGTTTCCCTTTCTTTTGAGACGTCGTTGATCAAATTCGTCCCAGCGGGAACAGAGATAATTGAATTTGTTTAACGAAATTATAAACAAATGCCATTAGTTCGGCTTGCAAGCGAGATACGTCAATGATCAATGGACATAAAGTAAAGCTATGAGCATCAGCTACCATCTGCAATAGGTGGGAACATTATTGCATGCGCAGTTCAGTAGTTATAAACAATTAAACAATTAAAATTCTTATTACGTTTAAACGGATTTAGGTGCAGCATCGTGATATTTATTATCGTATAGCTTATTAGTTTCCCTTTCTTTTGAGACGTCGTTGATCAAAATCGGCCCAGCAGAAGCCGAGATAATAATTTTAAACAATTTTTGTATGTACCGATATGTCGAAAACGGTACAAGTGGCGCCATCTCGCGTTTGCGGCCTTTTTCGCAATTTTCCGCACCGCCAAAACGGAATTCCTGGATCACATAGTTAATTTAAACAATTGCGTTTTTCTCGGCTTCTACTGGATTTTTCTTAACCGGACTTGTCTTAAATTAAAGCTACGGACCATAGCTATCTCCTCCAGCAGTTGGAACAATATGGCATTTGTGGTTTAAAAGGTATTAACAATTGAAGGATGATCAAAAATGCACTCCGTGTCACTACAATTATCTCGGCTTCTGCTGGGCCGATTTTAATCAACAATATGTCAAATGAAAGGAAAGAGAATCCACTACACGACAAATAATACTCCGCTGCTGTAACTAAATGTAGTTGACAGTAATAACAATTTTAATCGTTTAATTGTCTATAATAAATGAACCGCACATCGAATACTGCTCTCGCCTATTGTAGATTGTAGTTGATGCTAATTGCTTCACTTTATGTCCACTGATTATTGAGACACCTCGCCAGCAAACCGAGGTAATTGAATTTATTTAACGAAATTATAAACAAATGCCATTATTTCGGCTTGCAGGCGAGCTACGTCAATGATCAATGGACATAAAGTAAAGCTATGAGCATCAGCTACCATCTCCAATAGGTGGGAACATTATTGCATGTGCAGTTCAGTAGTCATATTCAATTTAACAATTGAAATTGTTATTACGGCCAACTGCATACAGTTACAGCAACGGCGTACCTTTTATCGTATAGCGTATTCGTTTCCCTTTCTTTTGAGACGTCGTTGGTCAAAATCGGCCCAGCGGAAGCAGAGATAATTGAATTTGTTTAACGAAATTATAAACAAATGCCATTATTTCGTCTTGCAGGCGAGCTACGTCAATGATCAACGGACATAAAGTAAAGCTATGAGCATCAGCTACCATCTGCAATAGGTGGGAACATTATTGCGTGCGCAGTTCAGTAGTTATAAACAATTAAACAATTGAAATTGTTATTACGGCCAACTGCATACAGGTGCAGCATCGTGATATTTTTTATCGTATAGCTTACTAGTTTCCCTTTCTTTTGAAACGTCGTTGATCAAAATCGTCCCAGCGGGAGCAGAGATAATTGAATTTACTTAACGAAATTATAAACAAATGCCATTATTTCGGCTTGCAGGTGAGCTACGTCAATGATCAATGGACATAAAGTAAAGCTATGAGCATCAGCTACCATCTCCAATAGGTGGGAACATTATTGCATGTGCAGTTCAGTAGTCATATTCAATTTAACAATTGAAATTGTTATTACGGCCAACTGCATACAGTTACAGCAACGGCGTACCTTTTATCGTATAGCGTATTCGTTTCCCTTTCTTTTGAGACGTCGTTGGTCAAAATCGGCCCAGCGGGAGCAGAGATAATTGAATTTACTTAACGAAATTATAAACAAATGACATTATTTCGGCTTGCAGGCTAGCTACGTCAATGATCAATGGACATAAAGATAAGCTATGAGCATCAGCTACCATCTGCAATAGGTGGGAACATTATTGTATGCGCAGTTCAGTAGTTATAAACAATTAAACAATTGAAATTGTTATTACGGCCAACTGCATACAGTTACAGCAGCGGGGTATTTTTTATTCGTATAGCTTGTTAGTTTCCCATTCTTTTGAGACGTCGTTGATCAAAATCGTCCCAGCGGGAGCAGAGATAATTGAATTTGTTTAACGAAATTATAAACAAATGCCATTATTTCGGCTTGCACGCGAGCTACTTCAATGATCAATGGACATAAAGTAAAGCTATGAGCATCAGCTACCATCTGCAATAGGTGGGAACATTATTGCGTGCGCAGTTCAGTAGTTATAAACAATTAAACAATTGAAATTGTTATTACGGCCAACTGCATACAGGTGCAGCATCGTGATATTTTTTATCGTATAGCTTACTAGTTTCCCTTTCTTTTGAAACGTCGTTGATCAAAATCGTCCCAGCGGGAGCAGAGATAATTGAATTTACTTAACGAAATTATAAACAAGTGCCATTATTTCGGCTTGCAGGTGAGCTACGTCAATGATCAATGGACATAAAGTAAAGCTATGAGCATCAGCTACCATCTCCAATAGGTGGGAACATTATTGCATGTGCAGTTCAGTATTCATATTCAATTTAACAATTGAAATTGTTATTACGGCCAACTGCATACAGTTACAGCAACGGCGTACCTTTTATCGAATAGCGTATTCGTTTCCCTTTCTTTTGAGACGTCGTTGATCAAATTCGTCCCAGCGGGAACAGAGATAATTGAATTTGTTTAACGAAATTATAAACAAATGCCATTAGTTCGGCTTGCAAGCGAGATACGTCAATGATCAATGGACATAAAGATAAGCTATGAGCATCAGCTACCATCTGCAATAGGTGGGAACATTATTGCATGCGCAGTTCAGTAGTTATAAGCAATTAAACAATTGAAATTGTTATTACGGCCAACTGCATACATGTACAGCAACGGGGTATTTTTTATCGTATAGCGTATTCGTTTCCCTTTCTTTTGAGACGTCGTTGATCAAATTCGTCCCAGCGGGAACAGAGATAATTGAATTTGTTTAACGAAATTATAAACAAATGCCATTAGTTCGGCTTGCAAGCGAGATACGTCAATGATCAATGGACATAAAGTAAAGCTATGAGCATCAGCTACCATCTGCAATAGGTGGGAACATTATTGCATGCGCAGTTCAGTAGTTATAAACAATTAAACAATTAAAATTCTTATTACGTTTAAACGGATTTAGGTGCAGCATCGTGATATTTATTATCGTATAGCTTATTAGTTTCCCTTTCTTTTGAGACGTCGTTGATCAAAATCGGCCCAGCAGAAGCCGAGATAATAATTTTAAACAATTTTTGTATGTACCGATATGTCGAAAACGGTACAAGTGGCGCCATCTCGCGTTTGCGGCCTTTTTCGCAATTTTCCGCACCGCCAAAACGGAATTCCTGGATCACATAGTTAATTTAAACAATTGCGTTTTTCTCGGCTTCTACTGGATTTTTCTTAACCGGACTTGTCTTAAATTAAAGCTACGGACCATAGCTATCTCCTCCAGCAGTTGGAACAATATGGCATTTGTGGTTTAAAAGGTATTAACAATTGAAGGATGATCAAAAATGCACTCCGTGTCACTACAATTATCTCGGCTTCTGCTGGGCCGATTTTAATCAACAATATGTCAAATGAAAGGAAAGAGAATCCACTACACGACAAATAATACTCCGCTGCTGTAACTAAATGTAGTTGACAGTAATAACAATTTTAATCGTTTAATTGTCTATAATAAATGAACCGCACATCGAATACTGCTCTCGCCTATTGTAGATTGTAGTTGATGCTAATTGCTTCACTTTATGTCCACTGATTATTGAGACACCTCGCCAGCAAACCGAGGTAATTGAATTTATTTAACGAAATTATAAACAAATGCCATTATTTCGGCTTGCAGGCGAGCTACGTCAATGATCAATGGACATAAAGTAAAGCTATGAGCATCAGCTACCATCTCCAATAGGTGGGAACATTATTGCATGTGCAGTTCAGTAGTCATATTCAATTTAACAATTGAAATTGTTATTACGGCCAACTGCATACAGTTACAGCAACGGCGTACCTTTTATCGTATAGCGTATTCGTTTCCCTTTCTTTTGAGACGTCGTTGGTCAAAATCGGCCCAGCGGAAGCAGAGATAATTGAATTTGTTTAACGAAATTATAAACAAATGCCATTATTTCGTCTTGCAGGCGAGCTACGTCAATGATCAACGGACATAAAGTAAAGCTATGAGCATCAGCTACCATCTGCAATAGGTGGGAACATTATTGCGTGCGCAGTTCAGTAGTTATAAACAATTAAACAATTGAAATTGTTATTACGGCCAACTGCATACAGGTGCAGCATCGTGATATTTTTTATCGTATAGCTTACTAGTTTCCCTTTCTTTTGAAACGTCGTTGATCAAAATCGTCCCAGCGGGAGCAGAGATAATTGAATTTACTTAACGAAATTATAAACAAATGCCATTATTTCGGCTTGCAGGTGAGCTACGTCAATGATCAATGGACATAAAGTAAAGCTATGAGCATCAGCTACCATCTCCAATAGGTGGGAACATTATTGCATGTGCAGTTCAGTAGTCATATTCAATTTAACAATTGAAATTGTTATTACGGCCAACTGCATACAGTTACAGCAACGGCGTACCTTTTATCGTATAGCGTATTCGTTTCCCTTTCTTTTGAGACGTCGTTGGTCAAAATCGGCCCAGCGGGAGCAGAGATAATTGAATTTACTTAACGAAATTATAAACAAATGACATTATTTCGGCTTGCAGGCTAGCTACGTCAATGATCAATGGACATAAAGATAAGCTATGAGCATCAGCTACCATCTGCAATAGGTGGGAACATTATTGTATGCGCAGTTCAGTAGTTATAAACAATTAAACAATTGAAATTGTTATTACGGTCAACTGCATACAGTTACAGCAGCGGGGTATTTTTTATCGTATAGCTTGTTAGTTTCCCATTCTTTTGAGACGTCGTTGATCAAAATCGTCCCAGCGGGAGCAGAGATAATTGAATTTGTTTAACGAAATTATAAACAAATGCCATTATTTCGGCTTGCACGCGAGCTACTTCAATGATCAATGGACATAAAGTAAAGCTATGAGCATCAGCTACCATCTGCAATAGGTGGGAACATTATTGCGTGCGCAGTTCAGTAGTTATAAACAATTAAACAATTGAAATTGTTATTACGGCCAACTGCATACAGGTGCAGCATCGTGATATTTTTTATCGTATAGCTTACTAGTTTCCCTTTCTTTTGAAACGTCGTTGATCAAAATCGTCCCAGCGGGAGCAGAGATAATTGAATTTACTTAACGAAATTATAAACAAATGCCATTATTTCGGCTTGCACGCGAGCTACTTCAATGATCAATGGACATAAAGTAAAGCTATGAGCATCAGCTACCATCTGCAATAGGTGGGAACATTATTGCGTGCGCAGTTCAGTAGTTATAAACAATTAAACAATTGAAATTGTTATTACGGCCAACTGCATACAGGTGCAGCATCGTGATATTTTTTATCGTATAGCTTACTAGTTTCCCTTTCTTTTGAAACGTCGTTGATCAAAATCGTCCCAGCGGGAGCAGAGATAATTGAATTTACTTAACGAAATTATAAACAAATGCCATTATTTCGGCTTGCAGGCTAGCTACGTCAATGATCAATGGACATAAAGTAAAGCTATGAGCATCAGCTACCATCTGCAATAGGTGGGAACATTATTGCATGCGGAGTTCAGTAGTTATAAACAATTAAACAATTGAAATTGTTATTACGTCCAACTGCATACAGTTACAGCAACGGCGTATTTTTTATCGTATAGCGTATTCGTTTCCCTTTCTTTTGAGACGTCGTTGGTCAAAATCGGCCCAGCGCGAGCAGAGATAATTGGATTTGTTTAACGAAATTATAAACAAATGCCATTATTTCGTCTTGCAGGCGAGCTACGTCAATGATCAATGGACATAAAGATAAGCTATGAGCATCAGCTACCATCTGCAATAGGTGGGAACATTATTGCTTGCGCAGTGCAGTAGTTATAAACAATTAAACAATTAAAATTCTTATTACGTTTAAACGGATATAGGTGCAGCATCGTGATATTTTTTATCGTATAGCATATTAGTTTCCCATTCTTTTGAGACGTCGTTGATCAAAGTCGTCCCAGCGGGAGCAGAGATAATTGAATTTGTTTAACCAAATTATAAACAAATGCCATTATTTCGGCCTGCAGGGGAGCTACGTCAATGATCTACGGACATAAAGTAAAGCTATGAGCATCAGCTACCTTCTGCAATAGGTGGGAACATTATTGCATGCGCAGTTCAGTAGTTATAAACAATTAAACAATTGAAATTGTTATTACGGCCAACTGCATACAGTTACAGCAACGGGGTATTTTTTATCGTATAGCTTATTAGTTTCCCATTCTTTTGAGACGTCGTTGATCAAAATCGTCCCAGCGGGAGCAGAGATAATTGAATTTGTTTAACGAAATTATAAACAAATGCCATTATTTCGGCTTGCAGGGGAGCTACGTCAATGATCTATGGACATAAAGTAAAGCTATGAGCATCAGCTACCTTCTGCAATAGGTGGGAACATTATTGCATGCGCAGTTCAGTAGTTATAAACAATTAAACAATTGAAATTGTTATTACGGCCAACTGCATACAGTTACAGCAACGTGGTATTTTTTATCGTATAGCGTATTAGATTCCCATTCTTTTGAGACGTCGTTGATCAAAATCGGCCCAGCAGAAGCCGAGATAATAATTTTAAACAAGTTTTGTATGTACTGATATGTCGAAAACGGTACAAGTGACGCCATCTCGCGTTTGCGGCCTTTTTCGCAATTTTCCGCACCGCCAAAACGGAATTCTTGGATCACATAGTTAATTTAAACAATTGCGTTTTTCTCGGCTTCTACTGGATTTTTCTTAACCGGACTTGTCTTAAATTAAAGCTACGGACCATAGCTATCTCCTCCAGCAGTTGGAACAATATGGCATTTGTGGTTTAAAAGGTATTAACAATTGAAGAATGAGCAAAAATGCACTCCGTGTCACTACATTTATCACGGCTTCTGCTGGGCCGATTTTAATCAACAATATGTCAAATGAAAGGAAGGAGAATCCACTACACGACAAAAAGTACTCCGCTGCTGTAACTAAATGCAGTTGACAGTAATAACAATTTTAATCGTTTAATTGTCTGTAATAAATGAACCGCACATCGAATACTGCTCTCGCCTATTGTAGATTGTAGTTGATGCTAATTAATTCACTTTATGTCCACTGATTATTGAGACACCTCGCCTGCAAACCGAGGTAATTGAATTTATTTAACGAAATTATAAACAAATGCCATTATTTCGGCTTGCAGGCGAGCTACGTCAATAATCAATGGACATAAAGTAAAGCTATGAGCATCAGCTACCATCTGCAATAGGTGGGAACATTATTGCATGCGCAGTGCAGTAGTTACAAACAATTAAACAATTAAAATTCTTATTACGTTTAAACGGATATAGGTGCAGCATCGTGATATTTTTTATCGTATAGCTTATTAGTTTCCCTTTTTTTGAGCCGTCGTTGGCCATAATCGGCCCAGCGGAAGCAGAGATAATTGAATTTGTTTAACGAAATTATAAACAAATGCCATTATTTCGGCTTGCAAGCGAGATACGTCAATGATCAATGGACATAAAGTAAAGCTATGAGCATCAGCTACCATCTGCAATAGGTGGGAACATTATTGCATGCGCAGTTCAGTAGGTATAAACAATTAAACAATTGACATTGTTATTACGGCCAACTGCATGCAGTTACAGCAACGGGGTATTTTTTATCGTATAGCTTATTAGTTTCCCTTTTTTTTGAGCCGTCGTTGGCCATAATCGGCCCAGCGGAAGCAGAGATAATTGAAGTTGTTTAACGAAATTATAAACAAATGCCATTATTTCGTCTTGCAGGCGAGCTACGTCAATGATCAATGGACATAAAGTAAAGCTATGAGCATCCGCTACCATCTGCAATAGGTGGGAACATTATTGTATGCGCAGTTCAGTAGTTATAAACAATTAAACAATTGAAATTGTTATTACGGCCAACTGCATACAGTTACAGCAGCGGGGTATTTTTTATCGTATAGCTTGTTAGTTTCCCATTCTTTTGAGACGTCGTTGATCAAAATCGTCCCAGCGGGAGCAGAGATAATTGAATTTGTTTAACGAAATTATAAACAAATGCCATTATTTCGGCTTGCACGCGAGCTACTTCAATGATCAATGGACATAAAGTAAAGCTATGAGCATCAGCTACCATCTGCAATAGGTGGGAACATTATTGTGTGCGCAGTTCAGTAGTTATAAACAATTAAACAATTGAAATTGTTATTACGGCCAACTGCATACAGGTGCAGCATCGTGATATTTTTTATCGTATAGCTTACTAGTTTCCCTTTCTTTTGAAACGTCGTTGATCAATGTCGTCCCAGCGGGAGCAGAGATAATTGAATTTGTTTAACCAAATTATAAACAAATGCCATTATTTCGGCTTGCAGGGGAGCTACGTCAATGATCTACGGACATAAAGTAAAGCTATGAGCATCAGCTACCATCTGCAATAGGTGGGAACATTATTGCATGCGCAGTTCAGTAGGTATAAACAATTAAACAATTGAAATTGTTATTACGGCCAACTGCATACAGTTACAGCAACGGGGTATTTTTTATCGTATAGCTTATTAGTTTCCCATTCTTTTGAGACGTCGTTGATCAAAATCGTCCCAGCGGGAGCAGAGATAATTGAATTTGTTTAACGAAATTATAAACAAATGCCATTATTTCGGCTTGCAGGGGAGCTACGTCAATGATCTATGGACATAAAGTAAAGCCATGAGCATCAGCTACCATCTGCAATAGGTGGGAACATTATTGCATGCGCAGTTCAGTAGTTATAAACAATTAAACAATTGAAATTGTTATTACGGCCAACTGCATACAGTTACAGCAACGTGGTATTTTTTATCGTATAGCGTATTAGATTCCCATTCTTTTGAGACGTCGTTGATCAAAATCGGCCCAGCAGAAGCCGAGATAATAATTTTAAACAAGTTTTGTATGTACTGATATGTCGAAAACGGTAGAAGTGACGCCATCTCGCGTTTGCGGCCTTTTTCGCAATTTTCCGCACCGCCAAAACGGAATTCCTGGATCACATAGTTAATTTAAACAATTGCGTTTTTCTCGGCTTCTACTGGATTTTTCTTAACCGGACTTGTCTTAAATTAAAGCTACGGACCATAGCTATCTCCTCCAGCAGTTGGAACAATATGGCATTTGTGGTTTAAAAGGTATTAACAATTGAAGAATGAGCAAAAATGCACTCCGTGTCACTACAATTATCTCGGCTTCTGCTGGGCCGATTTTAATCAACAATATGTCAAATGAAAGGAAGGAGAATCCACTACACGACAAAAAGTACTCCGCTGCTGTAACTAAATGCAGTTGACAGTAATAACAATTTTAATCGTTTAATTGTCTATAATAAATGAACCGCACATCGAATACTGCTCTCGCCTATTGTAGATTGTAGTTGATGCTAATTGCTTCACTTTATCTCCCCTGATTATTGAGACACCTCGCCAGCAAACCGAGGTAATTGAATTTATTTAACGAAATTATAAACAAATGCCATTATTTCGGCTTGCAGGCGAGCTCCGTCAATGATCAATGGACATAAAGATAAGCTATGAGCATCAGCTACCATCTGCAATAGGTGGGAACATTATTGCATGCGCAGTTCAGTAGTTATAAACAATTAAACAATTGAAATTGTTATTACGGCCAACTGCATACAGTTACAGCAACGGCGTACTTTTTATCGTATAGCGTAATCGTTTCCCTTTCTTTTGAGACGTCGTTGGTCAAAATCGGCCCAGCGGGAGCAGAGATAATTGAATTTGTTTAACGAAATTATAAACAAATGCCATTATTTCGGCTTGCAGGCGAGCTACGTCAATGATCAATGGACATAAAGATAAGCTATGAGCATCAGCTACCATCTGCAATAGGTGGGAACATTATTGCATGCGCAGTTCAGTAGTTATAAACAATTAAACAATTGAAATTGTTATTACGGCCAACTGCATACTTTTACAGCAACGGCGTACTTTTTATCGTATAGCGTATTCGTTTCCCTTTCTTTTGAGCCGTCGTTGGTCAAAATCGGCCCAGCGGGAGCAGAGATAATTGAATTTCTTTAACGAAATTATAAACAAATGCCATTATTTCGGCTTGCAGGCGAGCTACGTCAATGATCAATGGACATAAAGATAAGCTATGAGCATCAGCTACCATCTGCAATAGGTGGGAACATTATTGCATGCGCAGTTCAGTAGTTATAAACAATTAAACAATTGAAATTGTTATTACTGCCAACTGCATACAGGTACATCAACGGGGTATTTTTTATCGTATAGCTTATTAGTTTCCCATTCTTTTGAGACGTCGTTGATCAAAGTCGTCCCAGCGGGAGCAGAGATAATTGAATTTGTTTAACCAAATTATAAACAAATGCCATTATTTCGGCTTGCAGGGGAGCTACGTCAATGATCTATGGACATAAAGTAAAGCTATGAGCATCAGCTACCATCTGCAATAGGTGGGAACATTATTGCATGCGCAGTTCAGTAGTTATAAACAATTAAACAATTGAAATTGTTATTACGGCCAACTGCATACAGTTACAGCAACGGCGTACTTTTTATCGTATAGCGTATTCGTTTCCCTTTCTTTTGAGACGTCGTTGGTCAAAATCGGCCCAGCGGGAGCAGAGATAATTGAATTTGTTTAACGAAATTATAAACAAATGCCATTATTTCGGCTTGCAGGCGAGCTACGTCAATGATCAATGGACATAAAGATAAGCTATGAGCATCAGCTACCATCTGCAATAGGTGGGAACATTATTGCATGCGCAGTTCAGTAGTTATAAACAATTAAACAATTGAAATTGTTATTACGGCCAACTGCATACTTTTACAGCAACGGCGTACTTTTTATCGTATAGCGTATTCGTTTCCCTTTCTTTTGAGCCGTCGTTGGTCAAAATCGGCCCAGCGGGAGCAGAGATAATTGAATTTGTTTAACGAAATTATAAACAAATGCCATTATTTCGGCTTGCAGGCGAGCTACGTCAATGATCAATGGACATAAAGATAAGCTATGAGCATCAGCTACCATCTGCAATAGGTGGGAACATTATTGCATGCGCAGTTCAGTAGTTATAAACAATTAAACAATTGAAATTGTTATTACTGCCAACTGCATACAGGTACATCAACGGGGTATTTTTTATCGTATAGCTTATTAGTTTCCCATTCTTTTGAGACGTCGTTGATCAAAGTCGTCCCAGCGGGAGCAGAGATAATTGAATTTGTTTAACCAAATTATAAACAAATGCCATTATTTCGGCTTGCAGGGGAGCTACGTCAATGATCTATGGACATAAAGTAAAGCTATGAGCATCAGCTACCATCTGCAATAGGTGGGAACATTATTGCATGCGGAGTTCAGTAGTTATAAACAATTAAACAATTGAAATTGTTATTACGTCCAACTGCATACAGTTACAGCAACGGCGTATTTTTTATCGTATAGCGTATTCGTTTCCCTTTCTTTTGAGACGTCGTTGGTCAAAATCGGCCCAGCGCGAGCAGAGATAATTGGATTTGTTTAACGAAATTATAAACAAATGCCATTATTTCGTCTTGCAGGCGAGCTACGTCAATGATCAATGGACATAAAGATAAGCTATGAGCATCAGCTACCATCTGCAATAGGTGGGAACATTATTGCTTGCGCAGTGCAGTAGTTATAAACAATTAAACAATTAAAATTCTTATTACGTTTAAACGGATATAGGTGCAGCATCGTGATATTTTTTATCGTATAGCTTATTAGTTTCCCTTTCTTTGAGCCGTCGTTGGCCATAATCGGCCCAGCGGAAGCAGAGATAATTGAATTTGTTTAACGAAATTATAAACAAATGCCATTATTTCAGTTTGCAGGCGAGCTACGTCAATGATCAATGGACATAAAGATAAGCTATGAGCATCAGCTACCATCTGCAATTGGTGGGAACATTATTGCATGCGCAGTTCAGTAGTTATAAACAATTAAACAATTGAAATTGTTATTACGGCCAACTGCATACAGGTACAGCAACGGGGTATTTTTTATCGTATAGCTTATTAGTTTCCCATTCTTTTGAGGCGTCGTTGATCAAGGTCGTCCCAGCGGGAGCAGAGATAATTGAATTTGTTTAACCAAATTATAAACAAATGCCATTATTTCGGCTTGCAGGGGAGCTACGTCAATGATCTATGGACATAAAGTAAAGCTATGAGCATCAGCTACCATCTGCAATAGGTGGGAACATTATTGCATGCGCAGTTCAGTAGTTATAAACAATTAAACAATTGAAATTGTTATTACCTCCAACTGCATACAGTTACAGCAACGGCGTATTTTTTATCGTATAGCGTATTCGTTTCCCTTTCTTTTGAGACGTCGTTGGTCAAAATCGGCCCAGCGCGAGCAGAGATAATTGGATTTGTTTAACGAAATTATAAACAAATGCCATTATTTCGTCTTGCAGGCGAGCTACGTCAATGATCAACGGACATAAAGATAAGCTATGAGCATCAGCTACCATCTGCAATAGGTGGGAACATTATTGCTTGCGCAGTGCAGTAGTTATAAACAATTAAACAATTAAAATTCTTATTACGTTTAAACGGATATAGGTGCAGCATCGTGATATTTATTATCGTATAGCTTATTAGTTTCCCTTTCTTTTGAGACGTCGTTGATCAAAATCGGCCCAGCAGAAGCCGAGATAATAATTTTAAACAATTTTTGTATGTACCGATATGTCGAAAACGGTACAAGTGGCGCCATCTCGCGTTTGCGGCCTTTTTCGCAATTTTCCGCACCGCCAAAACGGAATTCCTGGATCACATAGTTAATTTAAACAATTGCGTTTTTCTCGGCTTCTACTGGATTTTTCTTAACCGGACTTGTCTTAAATTAAAGCTACGGACCATAGCTATCTCCTCCAGCAGTTGGAACAATATGGCATTTGTGGTTTAAAAGGTATTAACAATTGAAGGATGAGCAAAAATGCACTCCGTGTCACTACAATTATCTCGGCTTCTGCTGGGCCGATTTTAATCAACAATATGTCAAATGAAAGGAAAGAGAATCCACTACACGACAAATAATACTCCGCTGCTGTAACTAAATGTAGTTGACAGTAATAACAATGTTAATCGTTTAATTGTCTATAATAAATGAACCGCACATCGAATACTGCTCTCGCCTATTGTAGATTGTAGTTGATGCTAATTGCTTCACTTTATGTCCACTGATTATTGAGACACCTCGCCAGCAAACCGAGGTAATTGAATTTATTTAACGAAATTATAAACAAATGCCATTATTTCGGCTTGCAGGCGAGCTACGTCAATGATCAATGGACATAAAGTAAAGCTATGAGCATCAGCTACCATCTCCAATAGGTGGGAACATTATTGCATGTGCAGTTCAGTAGTCATATTCAATTTAACAATTGAAATTGTTATTACGGCCAACTGCATACAGTTACAGCAACGGCGTACCTTTTATCGTATAGCGTATTCGTTTCCCTTTCTTTTGAGACGTCGTTGGTCAAAATCGGCCCAGCGGGAGCAGAGATAATTGAATTTGTTTAACGAAATTATAAACAAATGCCATTATTTCGGCTTGCAGGCGAGCTACGTCAATGATCAATGGACATAAAGATAAGCTATGAGCATCAGCTACCATCTGCAATAGGTGGGAACATTATTGCATGCGCAGTTCAGTAGTTATAAACAATTAAACAATTGAAATTGTTATTATGGCCAACTGCATACATGTACAGCAACGGGGTATTTTTTATCGTATAGCGTATTCGTTTCCCTTTCTTTTGAGACGTCGTTGGTCAAAATCGGCACAGCGGGAGCAGAGATAATTGAATTTGTTTAACGAAATTATAAACAAATGCCATTAGTTCGGCTTGCAAGCGAGATACGTCAATGATCAATGGACATGAAGTAAAGCTATGAGCATCAGCTACCATCTGCAATAGGTGTGAACATTATTGCATGCGCAGTTCAGTAGTTATAAACAATTAAACAATTGAAATTGTTATTACGGCCAACTGCATACAGTTACCGCAACGTGGTATTTTTTATCGTATAGCGTATTAGTTTCCCTTTCTTTTGAGACGTCGTTGATCCAAATTGGCAGAGCGGGAGCAGAGATAATTGAATTTGTTTAACGCAATTATTAACAAATGCCATTATTTCGGCTTGCAAGCGATATACGTCAATGATCAATGGACATAAAGTAAAGCTATGAGCATCAGCTACCCTCTCCAATAGGTGGGAACATTATTGCATGTGCAGTTCATTTGTTATAAACAATTAAACATTTGAAATTGTTATTACGGTTAAACGGATATTGGTCCAGCAACGTGGTATTTTTTATCGTATAGCTTATTCGATTCCTTTTCTTTTGAGACGTCGTTCATTAAAATCGGCCCAGCAGAAGCCGAGATAATTGTAGTCACACGGAGTGCATTTTTGCTGATTTTGTGATTTGTTAATAACTTTTAAACCACAATGCCATATTGTTCCAACTGCTGGATGAGATAGTTGTGGTCCGTAGCTGTAATTTAAGACAAGTCCGGGTAGGGAATACCCAGTAGAAGCCGAGAAAAGCGCAATTGTTTAAATTTACGATGTAATCCATGAATTCGGTTTTGGTGGTGCGGAAAACTGCGAAAAAGGCCGCAAACGCGAGATGGCGCCACTTTTACCGTTTTCGACATATCATTAGGGACAAAATGTTTAAAAATTATTATCTCGGTCTCTGTTGGGCCGATTTCAATCAACGGCGTCTCAAAAAAAAGGGAAGCGAATAAGCTACAGGATAAAAAAATACCCCGTTGCTGTAACTCTATGCAGTTGGCTGTGATAACAATTTTAATTGTTTTATTGTTTATAACAAATGAACGACACATGGAATAATGTTCGGACCTATTGGAGATAGTAGCTGATGCTCTTAGCTTTAATTCATATCCTCTAGACTCTAGTCATTGATGTATCTCCGCAGGAAGTGGTCGTAATCGCATTTGTTTATAATTTCTTTAAACAAATTCAATTATCTCTGCTTCCGCTGGGCCGATTTTAATCAACGACGTCTCAAAAGAAAGGGAAACTAATAAGCTATACGATAAAAAATACCCCATTGCTGTAACTACGATCATAGAATATACTTTTTTTACAGTTTTATTTCAGGAAATTGAATCCTCTTGCAGATTTTCTTTCTGGTTTCCTTCTGATATTCAATTTAGCTTTCGGTCGTGAATTTTCTAACTACTCTTGTTGTCTTTCTTATACTATGGTCAATTAGCGAACGTTTTACAAATTGACAATGATTGGAAAGTTTTCTTCCTTACAAATGATAGTAGAATTAGTGTTTGCGTAATTGGAGGGTGGGAGGGCCGTGGCCATGGTTGGGTCTCCAGGCGCAGTAACCTCCAGGGGGAGAGCAAAGAACTCAGGAAGAAGAAGCCACACTCATCAGAACTTCGTTATTTCTCGAACCATCAGTATCTTTTACGCTGAATAATCAAATAAATAGTCGTTCTTTCTAACTCTACAAATTGTGTGTGATTTTTCCGCGCTTCTCCACAAGCAGAGCGGTTCAGTGCTCCACGGGCAACCGAACCCCCCCATATCCCACCAACATTCCCCGTTTCTGGGCGATTGGGCGGAATTTAAAAAAAACTTTATGTGTAGCACACATTTTTCCGGTAATAACCTTTCGAAAATCTGGGCGGTTAATGAAAGCCGCAATTTGTCATTTACAATTCAGGGCCGGTTATACCGTCGGGGCAATATGTGCAGTTGCTAGTTGCACATATTTTGGGGGCGGCAGAATTAATTTAAACTATACGAAATTGAAATACAATAAATCATGGTAGAATCATTTACTTGTTCCTGGTTCAAACCAACTACTAAGATATGCGTAGTTAAACTTTCGCTTAATAAAACTTTATAATATTGTGAGAGCGGCTGGCCACTATTCTATACATATATTTATATTTAACTAATAATAATAACGAAGCTCATTCGCTAATATGACAAAATTTCAGCCATAGACTTTTCGAAATGATATGCCAATGGAAACATTATGGGGTACCCGGGTACCCCGGTTACCATACAAGCGTGAAAATTTAAGTTGCTAACATAAGAGTTAAAAAGGCAAAAGAAATAGTCAATATTTCGAATAGACTATATATTATACAGACACTTTACCGAATTTATTTCACATTAATTTACTTTTTCATCGAACTCGATCCGATCATTCTGGGCCGAGTTACAACCGTTTAAAGTTTCGTTAAAAATATGAATGAAGCCGAGATGAGCCCGACGCTGTTTATTTTTTATAAACAACTTAAATATTTGTTTCAATTTAACCATCGAAGGTTTATCGATTCACGTGGTTATGCATCGATAATATAAATTACACTTTTTGCAGTTTTTATTCTCTAGTTTATTTCAAATCTTATTGTTACATAAAGAACACATGGAATGTCAACATGTTACTATACAGTGATCTCACATCGTTTGTTAATTTTTTACAATACAAGTAATTAAATATGAATAGAATCAAATAACTTTTCTATTGTTTTTGAAAATTGTTAATAAATAGAACATTAATTTGCATATTAGATATATCGATTTCAAGAAATATCGAGTAATAATTTTTCCATTCCCATTATAATGTAACTAATGTTTTACCTTACACAATTCTTCTGGAGTAAAACGTAATACTGTGGAAATAGCATTTAACATATGACGTTTGCTGGAAACGTCACTGGTAGTCAAATAATTTATGAAAACATTTTTTAAATATTCGAGATTTGCACCTTCCCTAGATTTGCAAGCTTCAAGCCTAAAAATGATTAATGCTACATGTATTCTTCGTTGCATTGTTCGCATACTATTTTTTGTCGAATATTTAATAGCGTCAATTTAAAATGTACCTTGCAATTTGTGTCTGCAATGTTTTGGTTTCTTCTTTTTGTCTCTCCTTTATGTGAACGACTTCTCTATGTCTGTCTCGTAATGTAGCTTCCAATTCTAGAACCTTCTTTCTAGAAGCTGATACTTGAACCTCTTTTCTTGCTAACTCCTGACTATAATGCAATATGGGAGGACTATCGCTGGTCAGTAATCCTGTTACTATATCGGTACCTGGTTCTGACACGTTTACGTATCTCGATGCTTCCGAGTTACCTTCTACTGCATTCTCTTTCTTAGGTAATAATGCATGGAAGGATGTTTTCAAAGTTAAAATTTCTTTATCCTTTTCTTCAATGAGTGCCATCGATCTCTCTCGCTGACGCGACAATTGCTGCTCCAACGTTGATATCTTACTACGAAATTCGTTGTCTTTTTGTAATAACAAATGTTTAAACTTGTTCCGTTCTTCTTGAAACGACTGCAAAAATAATGTTACTAATTGTAAGAGGCATTCTAGATTCGAAAGTTTTGAATCAAGTGTTTAAGAATAGAAAAACTTGCCTTTTCTTGATGCTCCACTTTCACTTGCATCTCCATTTTCTTGTTCATAATCTCATTGCTCAAAATGCGTATTCTTTCTTCTAAATTGTTATTTTGATCTCTTAATAGATGTATTTGAGTTTTGATGTTCTTATCATTAGATGGCGTAACATTTTTACTTTGAATATTATACGACATATTTGCCACATTACTGTACTTCATTTGCTGCTTACAGTCTTCCAATTCTTGTGACAAACTTTCGTACTTTTCTTTATACTCAACAACTTCCTGCTTATCGCATAAACTTAGGCTGTGTAGTAATGCTAAAAATAATAATTAAAGAGTAATCTTTAGCCTACGAATGTCCCGCCTAATAAATTTACGTGTAGGAATTCGTATTAACTCACATTTAACATGCGCCGCCTCATTCTTTTTATTGTCTAAATCTAAAAGTTTGGTATAAAGATTTTTTATTCTAGAGACAATTGCGTCGGGTTCGCTATTTGAAATGTGTTCACAATCTTGTAGGCTAGCTAGCTGATCTTTCAATTTCTGAATAGCTTGTTGATCTTGTTGTCTGAGTCTATCATATCCTCCCACAATTTCGGAAAGTTCAGCCAGTCTGGCTTCTAATCCTGCCACTCTTGCTTCGTGCGTCATTGCTAATGCTCTAGCTCGTTGCTCTGCAGTAGCAGCTCTCTTTTGTTCCTAAAAAGTAAAGATAGATAGATAATACCAGTAATTATTTTTATGACGTCTTCATAAATATATATATAAATATATCTTTCGAAATTACTTCGTGTATTGCATTTAAATGTTGTTTCTTCATAAGAGTCATCTCAGATTGAAGAGATAATAAAATTGGAGGCGTCTCTTTAGCCGCCTCTTCCGCTTGCTTGAGTTTATTTCTAGTTATTTCTAATTCTGCTTCGAGTATTTTACATTGCGTCTTATTTGTAAACTGGTTTTTCAACTGCGCTTCGAGTTGTTCTTTATTGCGGCGTTCGTCGTATATTAATTTCTGAAGCTCTCTAAAGAAAAACGAAAGTGGAAAGGGTAATAGAGTATTTTTCGTTTGGTATAATTTCACAACTTAATATATCCTATACTGCTTAATTCAATTTCTGTATTTTATCGCATACTTTAGCATCTTGGCATGATCTGTTTGCTCCCTTTCTCTCTCGTGGCGTTCCATAATTAATTTACATTTCACGTGTTCGATTTCTGAATAATTCGAATTTTGCGCTTTCTTCAATTTTTCTTTTAAATCTGTGACCACTTTTTCGCACTGCAAAAATGTTATATTATGTTTAATTACAGCTTAACGCTAATATATAAAGTAATACATAAAGTACGAACTTCGTCTCGATCACTTCTTAATTGCTTTTTATCCTGTTGAAAATTCGCTTCCATTTTAGATTTTTCCGCCGAAAGTGTTGCTAAAGAATTCATTAAAGTATCCAGTCGATGTTTTAACTGTTCCACTTTTTCCGTATCCGCTGCATCCGTTTGAACTTCCCTCGACTAAAAATACGTTTTTAAAATTAATTTCGAGTTGGGATCTTTGAAATTTTTATAAAATTATCATACTTGTCGCGAATTAGCAAGTTCTTGATTTGTAGTATCCGTGGCCTCAGATACATGTAATTCAACATTTTTAGTCATTTCTGTGCTTTCTATTTTCGGTAGAACGTCAGAATGATCTAAAATATAAGTATTTCTTATTATTGACAAATTCTTGTTAGTTAATATTCAATGAATTTTTGCTGTTTTTATTACTTATTGTATACCTTCCGCATTTTCATTTTTCGCTGTTATAGATTCTTTTTTATCGTTTTCCATTGTAACTCAATAGGAAATAAATGAGAAATTCCAAACCCTTCTGGTCATAACTTTTTGAAGAAATTTTATTGTTGATTTTGTGGCTAGCATCCGATAATATACACTTGTATATTTGTTATATGATTACATTAAGAACTGCAATAGAATGAATGATATTCATTATACAAAATTCATTACGAAATATAACATTGATGTTTTTGTATATTTAGTGTATATGCATGTAATACATTAAAGTAAAGGCATTGTTAAAACGAAGAATTACATTAATACTATAAGAATATATTACACATATATACAGATATGAAGAGATAGATATGTTTTATAATACTCAAAATATAATTGATCTAAATTAACTTCAGCCGTACTTTCATCGTGTAGTAGTACACAATGGGATTTATTGTGTATTACGTATTTTCTAACAAATACGAAACATTATATTCATTTTATTACAAAATATTTAATATTAGATTGCTTCCTACATATACATATTTTCGACAATTATATAATTAAAATATTGTACGTCGGGTGTATAACGTTGAACTAAACGTTTTGTCGAGTGAAGAAAATTATCTGTCAAAGTATGCTTAATCAAATATTTATTATAATCAGATGAATTATGAGATATGAAACATACATTTAACATATATTTTACAGCCGGTATTTATACATATTTTGTATTTCTTGTGGTAACGTACGCCGTTTTACCCGATTAAATATTACATCTGCGAGCCGGCACGATGTCGCGTGCGTTATATGTATGAACTTCTGCTTTGGTGTATCTATTATAATATAGAAATTCCAAATCATAAATAAAAAAAAGTACAATAGAACGAAAAATTCGCTTCCGTTATTTTATATACCGTTCGATTAATTTTATTTCTAAAAAACATTAAATATACAGTGGTGAAATTGAAAGTTTCTAAAACGAATGCAATCTTAATTGACATTCATATATCTTTTTCAATACTCATTGTATTTCATTAGATTCGTTAGATTTATTAGACTTAGTAGGTGATTCTATTTCTAATGATACAGGTCCACTGTTTTGTATATGAACTTCCATCATTGCTCCAAATATACCATCTGTTGAAAGTATTTAAAAAAATAAAACAAATATATTATTCTAGCGAATAAAGTTTTTGTAACAATTTCTTTGCACATGATACTTTGTTTTTATTGTTACAGTGCAAAGGTAATTTTAGAATAATACTTTTACGAGGAGCTACTTGCTTATACTTGCTCGCTAATATATTAATTACCTTTAACAACTTCTGGTTTATAACTTTTACCCAGTTCTACAAGAAACCGATTATAAAATGGTTCAGATTCTTGGGCAGGCATAGCTTTATGGAAATCTAATCTATTTCCTTTTAGATTATGATACAATGTAAACTGACTAATACATAATATTTCATATTGTTTGTCCACAACACTGGCACCCCATTTTTTGCCATTATCGCCATCAAAAATCTTAGTATTCAATATTTTTCTAACTCTGAGAAAAGAGAAGAACACGTTTCTTATCTAACAATGCTGTATTACTTTGTTTAGAATTTTACAGACGAGTCACAATGAAACATTACATGTATTTCATGTCTTCCATTGAGTCATCCCTTTTTATGCCAATTAAGACACAGAGACCATTTCCGATGCTACTAATAACTTCACCGTCGACTGAAAAATTAGCCTTTGATCATATAAATTCTAAATAAAGCAAATACAAGTACAGCAGCTCGAAAAACGATGTGCAATCTATTGAAACAATATCGCAAACAGAAGTATGAATCGTTTCACGATTCCATCACTCCAAGCATACAGAATTCCTCTTCATATTATTGTTTCGTATAAACTTATGTTATTTGATACATATTATATTATTGTACTACAGCAACGAAACAACGAGAAATCACGTATTCTGTCTACGTTTTATTTGATTCGATAAAATTGCAAATGACTTTTCAATTTACAAACATATGGTTACATTCGAAAAAATTTGTTGATCTCTCTCTTTTTTTAATGTATATATATATATATAAAACGATAATTTGGTTATTACAATAAAACATGTATAACCTAATCATTACCTGAAACACTAGCTTTTGTCACCCGTTGTATTATTGCTTTCATATTGAATGTAACGTTGTTTCTTGTATCGTTGAAGTTGTCAGTATTATCGGATTGTGTCGTATACATATACCTAAGTGTAATCTTTTTAGTTAAACATTTCTGGAAGAAAATACGCTAGTGCGGCCTCACTAGTAATATACTCCATAAACGAGCCAATCGGAGGGCCAGAATACGTCGAAAGCTTACTTCCGCATATAGACTTCCTGCAATGCAGTTTGACTTTTCAAAGATTGTTTACAAGCAAATTGCGGAGTGCATAATCGCTGAAGAAGTTGAATAATCACGGAATTGTTTGTTTCGGACCTTTTCGGATTAATAAAAAATGTGCTTATCAAGACATTGTAATCTATCAGTAAACCTGGGATCATAGTGAAAACTAATTTTCTGTGACCCACTTGTTGCGTTAAGGTTATGGTGTTATAAACAAAAATATGTTGGGTATAAATGTTTGGTTTTCATGATAAATTCGTGTATGCCAGACGGTAGGAATGGAGGGTCCAGGTCTGAGCTTGTTTCAAGGCTCAGAAAGTATCCGTCTAAATGCAAGTACACAAGGTATAGAGGAAAATGAAGCGCAAGAAGACTTTAAACGACGCAATAAAGAGGTGCCGTTGTGTTTATTTTAACGTAATTTCGCTTGATCTGATTATTGGAATGTTGTTTATTTAATATTTTCGGTCCTTAGTTTTTTCGATCAATTTTATTCAATATATCCAGTGGACTTTCGATGCTTGCAAACGATTAATATGTAGGTTTTGTTTGTTATAGATTACGGATCTCTTAACCAATGCATTTAGTGATTTAGATGATGACAATGACACTAGTTCTATCAATAGCAGTCACTATCGAGATAGCGTTAAAGGGACAGAAATTTCTAATGTTATGTTAAACTCTTCTGCCCAAGGAATCGTTCCATCCAAAGGGCAAACTGTATCGCAGTTGCACAAAGAATTTGGTGTTTACGGGCATGCTGAGAATACAAACAATTATGACAATTCTATGACAAATCATAGGTCAGAATTGGAAATGTCAATTTCTGATACGCAGACAGATTTGAATGTGTACGGTCAATCAGATACACCATATTCCAGAAGCAATAGAAGTAATGACATTCATAATATTACTGCCGAAACACCTTATGAATTAACAAGACCACCAAATACTGCATTTCCAATCGTTGAAGTTGAGGAAGAATATACGTTTAATGAAGATTATCCACACAATTATCACACACCTTCCAATCATTATGATGCGCAAAATAAAAATTATTCCAATAATGGTTATATCGATGGGTATGAAAATAATGTCCAGTACAAACAGATAAAGGAACTTGGAGGTGGTGATAATGTTACGTCTGATCATTTAAATCACTGTTACAAAACAAGTCCAAATGGTAGATCAAGGGATGATACTGTAGCTTATAAAACCGCAGAGTATGATAGTAAGGAGCAACTAGAAGTTTTATATACAGTAAGAATGAGGGAAATTAAACAACAGACAGCAAAACTGCAACAACTGCAATTGGAGAGGGAAGAAGAGAAAAGTCAGCTTGGTAGAAAAATAACACTTCTACAAGCCGAGATCGAAAGATCGAACCTGTCCAGGAATAAAACACAACATGCTTTGGGTAAAGTTTAATTAATCTTGTTGATATTGTGACAATGAAATAATTGTAAAAAGAATTGTAAAGACTTGTATTTTCTTGTAGTTGATGCAAAAGCAGAACTATCTGACCTCCACAATCAGATAACATCATTAAAGGAAAAGAATGCAGTTTTAGAGAAGAGTAATCAGAATGTAAGATTCATACAGTACTACAATATTCTTGTATTTATTAAATTTGCTACTGATACAAATACTTTATTTTAGATGGCGGAAGAATTAAATGTTTCAAGGGACTCTGTAATAGAGTTGCAACAAAAAATAGCTGTGTTAGAAAGGGTACAAATGCTGCAAGCAAATGATAAAACGCACGAAAAATTTTTAAAACAAGCACAAGAAAAGCATGCAGTTGAAATGAAAAATATGCAAACTCAAATAGATGTCCTTACAGATAAACTTAATGCAAAGGTAATTGTAATGGTTGAAAATTTAAATCTATTTATTTCAATCGAATGATATGTATTATGAAAAATGAAGTTTTTGTCTGTATACAATTTAACATACACATATTTATATATAATTAAATTTGTCATAGCTGCTAATTGTGGATTCCAACACTCAGTGTACCTGGGCAAGTTCATAATATTATGTTTCTCAAAGACTATATTATGTCTTTTAACACGATACTTTGTTATTAAAAATTAAAACATAGTAGGATATTTCTTCATTCTCAGCAATTGTCTTAATCATTAACAATTTGCTTTCATGAATCTTAATAGGAGACGTCTTACGTTGCTTTGGAAAATAAATTGATCGATGTACGAAGAGCACACGAGACACTGATGGTAGAGAAAGGGGATACCATGAACCGCTTAGCACAAGCATTAGAGGAGAGTCAAGCACAATGTAGAAACCTCATGGCTACAAATAATGCTCAACAAATAATGCAACTTCAAGCTCAAGTTAAAGTTCTATCGCAAGAGAAAGAGGAAACGCAAAAAGTCGTTCAAGAGTTACAGGTATCTGATACATTAGTTTGCAGCGAACTGTTTATTCGTGAATAAATTTTAACATTTTGAACTTCTTTGTCCAAGCCTTTGAAATACAAAGGGTTAAAGAATATTTAAAACAGCCTTGAATGGTATTACAAATAATAATGGATTTACAGAACAAATTGGAGGTAACAAAAAGTGATGTAGCACAGTACGATTCCTTATTAGCAACAACATTAGAAGAAGAGTCTGATTCTATTAGGCAGATGAAATTAGGAAATCTCCATAATACATCGAGATCAAAGCCTTGTGATGATATGGCGAATAAATTAAGGGGAGAATTGCAAAGGTACATCACACTTAATTCATGAAATTTGAAATTACTGTATAGTATAATACTAATTATATTATTGTGCGAAAAATTTATAGATGTTTAGCTGGGCAAGCTGTCAAAAGGAAGGAAATCACTCGATTAGAAAATACTTTATCGCAAAAAGAAAAAGAACTTGACAAAGCTTTAATTGTAACCGACACGTGTCGACAGGAGGCAGCTCGATACGCTAAACGTGTTAACGAATTAGAGCAAGAATTGAAATCTGTACTTACGGATCAAGCTATAAAAGCAAACGCTCAAATACAAAAATTATCCAATCATCTTAGCGACGTGAAGAAACAATACGAATCATTGCGAGATGAAAAAATAGGATTAGAACACAAGTTAGAAGAGACACTAGCAATTAATCAAGACACCCTTAAAAAATTACACCAAGAAAGTATAAATCAGCAAGAGAAAGTCGCCACTGATGAGTACAATAAAGAATACTTAGAGATTCACGCTAAGGCTGTAGAAAGAGTGAGGCAGGAAGCACAAATTGAAGTAGTGCAATTATCGTGAGTATCTACGTTGTTTATACATATAAAGATACTTTAATACTTGATATGTAACATACACACTTTTAGTATGCGTTAGTTTAAAATAAGAAAACGCTTTAATATTTTAATTTTCAGTGTGCAATTGGATCAAACGCAAAAGGAGCTGGATCGCGTTAAAGAATTGTATATAGATGTCTGTAGTACAAAAGAGCAATTAATAAGTGACCATAAATCTGAAATCCAAATGCTACAAGAAAAATATGTTATGCTGGAAGAACGAGAGAAAGATATCGAGAAATATGAATGTGAGTTAAGAGCGCAAATAAAAATAGCAGAAAAATTAACGCAAGAATGTGACACGTATAGATGTAAAATAATGGAATTAGAAAAAGATTTAAGTCATGAAAGAAAGAAAAAGGAAGAATACACGAAGAAAATTCATCAAGAAATTGAAAGAGGTAGGTGATATTTCGTACATAAGTAATGCTTACATATATAATATTGCGTTTAAAATTTTTATAATGCGTTATCTTTAATTTACGGCTTACAGCTAAGGAAGAAGCGTTGCATGAATTACGCAATGCCCATCCTAATCAAGAAATAAGTGTACTCTTGCCAGATCACTGTTCTGAACACTTAGAGAAAATCAATCAGGTATGAATAGTTTATAAAATATTGTTTTTCCATGTGACGCTGTAGCATTCATAATATTTAATATATTTACAGCTAGAAGAAGATTGTAAACGTTTAGGAGAAAAATTGCACACAGCGGTTGATGAACATAAAAAAATGTCGGAATATCAAACTAAATTGGATGATGCTAGGTTGAAAATAGCACAAATTGAGATCTCGCAAGAATCATGGAAAAAGAAATATGAAAATATAGTTAGCGAACGAAATGATCTTATTACAAAAGTTTCCAAACTGGACACCGAATTATCGAATATTAGGCGAAACACAAAGATTGAGGATTCCGACGATGTAAAATTGAAAGTGGCTCGATGTCAAATAGAAAACGAAGGTTTAAAAAGTAAATGCGAAAGTTTAATCAGTGAAAGAACCGTCTATAAAGATAAAATTTCCCAGTTGGAAACGGAATTATCAGATACAAAAAAAATAATTGGAAGTTTCGAGAACAGGTTAAAAAAAAGTAGTGAAACATCGTTAAATTCGAAGTGCGAGTTAGAGGATGAACTCTCCCATTACAAAGAACTGGTTGCGCAATTAAGTAGCAAGATGAATCAGTTGAAAGTTGGAAGAAAAAGTGATTTAGTTATGGAGCAAAGAATCAAACAATTAGAAAAAGATTTGCAAGGGAAGGAAGAGGATCTGAAAAGATTAAAAGATCTTGAAAAGATAAAAGAAGAAAGGGATCAACTTGTATTGAAATTAAAAAATCAAGCAAAACAATTCGAGCAATATGTCAAGAACCAAAAACAAGTATCTGCTGAATTAAACTTGTCACCGCGTAGTTCAAGCGACGGTGCCGATTTTCAAAAGATTAAGGAGCTTATGATAAAAGAGGTACGCGAAGAGATGGAACAAAAGGTGGTCGAGGAACTTAGAGGTATCGAAGAACAACATCGAGAGAAGAGAAAGGGATTAGAGGATAGATATAAAACAGTTTTGTTAGAGTTACAAACCAGATGTAGTGAAAAGACGCAGGAAGTGGAAACTTTGAAAGAAGCAATGCTAGCAGAAAAGGTAAAAATTCATTCATCTTTCAAAGCAAAGGAACAATTTGTTAGTCAAATGATCGAAACCAAACTTGAAACTTACTACAAAGAATTGGTAGCACGAAAGTTGAAAATCGAAAAGTTACAGGAAGAATTAAAGCAAAGAGAAAGTGATGTGGATGAGGAGAGAAATCTGATGGCTCAGGTAATGACAAAATGGGCTGCAGAGATTAGGGAAATAAAAGATAAAGAAGCTGAAATGAACGAAAAATTACAGCAGTTAAAGGAGAGTGAGGAAAATCTAAAGTCAGAAATAAAAGCACTAAAGGAAAAAGAGAAGGAAATGAAAACTAGCATTGACGCGTTAAAACATAAATATCAGTCGGCCAAAAAAACTGCTAATAATTATAAGGTAAATAGGTGTAATATGAAAACAACACCACGTATACTTTATACTTTCGCATAATTTTTTCTTATTACCCTTTCGACTTGTTACACATATTTTTTTAGGAGCATGCGGAAAATAAGGAGAAGTTTCTATTAAGCGAATGTAAACGTATAGAGGAAGGATACAAAAGAGCCATGAATCAAGTACAACAAAAACTTGAAGCAATCGTTAGTACTCAAGAAGAACAAGTAGCAACAAAGCTTAAGGAACTTGAATGTCAGTATACTGAAAGGATAGAACAAATGCGACTTACACTGAAGTACAAAAGTAAATGTTGAATTATGTATTGATATTTTAGTATGCAATAATAGCTTTTGTAGTTTAAAAGCAAAACGTAGTTAGAAGAGGCTAGATACTTTTTAATTTAAAGCACTTTATTGTACAACACTCGATTAGAAGATTTTTATGTTAGGGACCAATAAGTTAAAATTGACATATGTATATTGATAGTATTAATAATGTTTGTTCGCTGTAGTTTAATAACGAGACAGCGAACAATAATATAACTTTCTAAGCGTGAATACTGAAGTACAATTCCCGGTTAAATGATAGAGTACTAATTAATTATTAAAATTTATATGTTTAGCTAAAGCAACGCGAGCTTGTAAAAAGAGAAAAGAATAATTTTTACATTTAATAATTTTATTCCATAAGTTTATAAATCATCTATATTTGACATATGAACAAGTACTCCTGCATAAGTGAGATACAAATTCTTAGTCGCGTGTTCTCACTGAACATTATGACATAATATTGTAATGCAAGACTGGATCTTTATTAGATCTTCTTTCTTATAAAGTAGGTAGTCTTCGTAAATTTTAAGACAGATTAGATTGTAGTAAAATAAATATTAACATCTTTCTAACGCAAAATGTCAAGGTATACCTTTGAGTATTACGAAAATGTTCACAAATTAAGTATGCTAGGAGAAGTATAGAAATATGAATACTAGGATTGTACAAAATTAATGATTACATTATAGAAATTCACGTTATAAATACAAATTAGTCAAAAAATTGAACATATTGAAATCGAAAAAATTTATATCGATTTGGTGTTTGGAACATGAAAGATAAAAGTGAAGATTGTTTCGGTGACTTAGTTGCAATTTTTTTTAACGCATACTAAATGTATTAAATGTTTGTACGAACTAGTACATGTAAACATTGTGTAAATGAATTAACAAGCCATAATTTTTTCTAATCTTATAATTAATAATATAAGATCAACTATGCGTGTAATATACTCTCAATTGTCGAACTACAGACTGCTGCGATTAGTTTTGTTGTAGAAAATTTTTATACCAATTTTAAAACTAGTTATTCATAAGCACTTTCGGACTAAAAAAAATAAAACATAGAGTCTTACAAGAGTTCCGATTTAAAATATAAATTTCGTAAATTTACAACATCTCGAATGAAACGCATGACATTTTTCCATGATACATTGTACATTAAACACTATTTACCGATGTCATTTGACCGATGTCATTTGACCGATGTCATTACTGTCATGCTTCGATAATAATGGTCCTTGATAATAGTATAATTATGAAACCATCACTGAATAGAGAGTATTATTAATATTAGTTATGTATTTTTGTATGTAGAGTGAATTAATTTATTTTTTGTAATAAAGATTTTATGTCAGTGTCTATTAATTAACTTATTTTAATTGAGCTAGTCTGTATTTAACTATATTAATTCCGGAAAGAGTTTTACTCAAACAGTTATAAACGGGACATAATAATAAATACTACGGTCAAAATCAGCAAAAACAGAGAAAAGTAAGGGAAATTCGGAAAAAGTATGGGAAACCTGTGCGTCCTGTTCACGGGACTTGATCGAGACCATCCCAGTCGCGGGATTTTGAGCGGCACGACCTCTGAGCCGTGAGTCCAGAAGAAAGGCGACAGTAGATCGCGATAATGATTTTATCGCATGATTTTAGAATTATTGTTCCAGCTAAAATGCGACCCTGGAACATTTCTGTGCCCAGGGTCTACTTGCAGCTGGATCAATGCTCTCAAATTATGCTAAAATGTTAGATATCGCATAAATGTACATAAATAACTGTGTACAACACTTTTTAATATACTGCTGGCTTATCCTATGCATGATAATGGTAAATCCACCGAAAATGTTATGTGTTACACACGAGAATAACAGTAATTTTTGTATAAAACTTTATGTGTTGTCCCACGCAATAATTTTATTGAGTTCTTGTAAATGATATTTCATCTACATATTAAAACATGGTAGTAAGCATTATCAGTAACAAAATTAAATAAAATGTTATAATTATATAGACTTAAATAAAAGAGTTATAATATTAATTTCAAAGCGATTTCGTTATATTGTATATTAAATATACATATGCTATGCACTGCATGAAATTGCACGTTCCTTATATTTAATACGCGCAATATGTTATAATATAAAAAATATATATTTATACACCGAGAATTATAGGCATGACTACTAAATTTTGAGAACCACAGATTGTGATACTACATTTTTACAATAATTATAATTGTAAATTCATAAGCTGCACCATTTTGATAAATTAACAAGCTTAAGGTGATGTTATGTCGACTGTATTTCTTAACTCATTATCATTATACTCATTTTTTATGTGAACAATGTTTGAAGTAGTCATCAGTGTGACATCTGTGGTTGGTGTAAATGTTAAATTATTAAACGAATTCAAAGATGCAGGGCATATTGCTTGCTTCTCATGATTTTCGTATTGGCTGATATTAGTCTTAATGTTTGCAGTATGTTTCTTCATATGGGTTGTTAAATTTCCACTGTGACAAAAGTCCTTTCCACAAATTTTACAGTGAAAGGGCTTAATTCCAGAATGTATTCTTTCATGTGTCGATAAGTTGCCACTGTGCCTAAATTCTTTACCGCAAACACTACATTTATAAGGCTTCACACCGGAATGCGTTCTTAAATGGGTTGATAAATTTCCACTGTGACTAAACATTTTCCCACATATTTCGCAACTATAAGGTCTTTCACCAGAATGCGTTCTCATATGAATTGCCAAGTTACCACTATGGGTAAAACATTTTTCGCATTGAGTACATTTATAGGGTCGCTCCCCGTTATGAGTCCTCATATGTATAAACAAATTGCTCTTATGTCCAAATTCTTTGAAACATATTTCGCATTGGCATTTAAGTTTTTCCCCTACGTTTGACTTTGAGGAACATTTAGAAGGTTTGCCAGGATTCTTAGATTTCATGGAAAGTATAGGTCCTGGAATTATTACCATTTGGTTCGGAACCTTTACCCCTTGCACTACATTTGGCAAGAATTGCAATTGTTCAGCTTTTTGTGCCATATATATGTGACATTGTGGATTAATCTTATTTAAATGTTCTCCTTGATTCATTTGGAACGTTGTACCATTTTGTAAACAGTTTTTTGTATGAGCTAATAGATTATTTTCCTAAAATGTTTAATATACTCGATTAGATTGTGAATCAAATATTTGATTAACTTGACGACATAAGTGATTTTACATAAACTCGTGCAGGTTCTACATATTTCATAAAAATCGCATGCACCTTTAAACCATGTAATTAAATATTTGCTATCCCTTTTTGTAAATATAAAACATACCTCAGCTTGGAGTAAATTGTGTTGGTCATGAATTTCATTTTTTGCATGCATTTCATTTGTGAATTGTGCATGGCTCCAAAATTGTGGTAATTCGCTATACTTGTATTCAACATCTTCCTCAATGAAACTTGGATATTTGGCGGTGTTGGACGCATTCATTTCACCGCCAGAATTAATATCTTCTGCTCTCATACATTCATGTTTTACTTTACTTATAGATTGATACATCTGTACACATATATCAGAGAAAGATTAATGTCAATGATTTATTATATTCTCTAATAATTTGCAAAAGATTCAGTTAGTGATTAGTTTGTGGAAGAAGAATGCTGAAGGTTATATACATTTAAAAAGACGAATATTTTTCAATTCAATATCGCAAATTCGTATTGTGGAATATCGGTCTAAATAAATGGGTAGTTAAAATTCATGTAAAATACGTGTACTTACATTTGATAATTAATAAGCGCTATGCTACAATTTACAATTTTTTTTAGATTTCAATCGCCAGATTAATTTCGATCCATCGTTCACTAGCATTTCAACGCACAATTTTATTAAATATATGTATAAATGTAATGTTTATTTATAAACATTTCTTTTAGATATAGTGGATAAGACTAAGCAATTAAAGATCCGTTTTGTTTGTAATTAGAACTTCCAGTTTCTTTGTTTTATAAATCATGTAATTTGCATTCTTCATATCACTAAACAGTTCCGTCTATAAAACATATTTTTTTCTGGTATAGCGCAGGTACCTTTCCGTATATGTAATACAAATTGCAATATGTACGTAGAAGTATATAAATTACGAACTACATGTTTGATTCTTTATTGAAATTTGCCATTGAAATCATGATCTTTAAATATAATAGAAATTTTACATGTAAATGTCGTAATTATATGAGTTTTTCTCATTTTTAGTATAGATATTATAATATACATATATATGTACATATGTATATGTATTATACATTTTCTATTAAAATTTATAAATTAGCTACCAGGTGTAGGGTGAGCCACGTGCTACAATTTGTTTACACCAGTGATACCAATTTTCTGTCTGTGCAAATCTCACGAAGGCCTAAATCTGTGTATAATATGATTAGTCGAAGCATTAAACAAGGGTCCAACTACAAATTCGGTGTGCACGAGTAAACAATTAGTTGTGTACATTTTTATATGTTTCTCCTTTGCCCTCAATGTATCTAAAAATGTATCTACATACATTTTGAAAAAAAAAAGTTGATTCTCATAGAGTTGGAGTATTATGTTCTTTCTATTGTTTGTAGAAAGTTAGAAACTAGTAATACTAAATGCAACTAATTCGTCAAAAATTCGGTTTAAATTAATGATAGATTTAAGATCCGTAAATGAAAATTATTTGAGCGAAAGAAGTGAAATGTGAAGTTCGTACACTATGCCTGGAGGAAGACGCAATGCTGCTAGTAAAAATGGGCAAATTAAATCTCAGCCTTTCTATTCCTCGTCTTTAAATATTGGCGTAAGGAGTAACAGTGGAGAAAGAACCGCTGGGAGTGGTGCGGATGATAAAAAATCAGATGAACTCTGCGGAATAAAAACATTGGTACCAAAGCATGTACCTATACCAATGGTACCTGTGGATGGTCACTTAACGTTTGAAGCTTTATCTTTGGTTGTGTCGATTATCGCAGCTTCATTGCAAATGCTTAATTTGTATAAAACAGTTTGGTGGTTGCCTCATTCCTATAACATTTATACTATGGTATGTAGATTAAAGAATCTTTGACATCCATTTCAATTGTACAATTCTATTTTGTAAGTAGTTTTTGCAAATGTCTTTAATCATATGATTGTTTTCCAGAATTTTTATTTAATAGATCCTTATTTGCTTGTATTTATTATAACCATGGTTTCACGACAATTTATTTATTCCTTATTGCGACGAATTATTGATATTTCATCGCCTGCACGTTGGTTGTCCGCTGCTCAAAAAATGATGAGGTATACCTTGATGTATAATCTGTATACCATGCATGTACACACATATGTATTGTTGTTTAATGATAATTATGTAATTATTATTTTTCAGGATAACTTTGTTAATCACTGTGATGAATATACTGTGCTGGTGTCTCTATCATATGGCTGAAAGGCACAACTCCATGAAAATTTTTTACTTGTGTTATCCGTACGTGTTCGTTCATTAAACTGGTGTTATTAATTTTAACATCATATTTCTGATACAATGTACGCGATTAAACTTAAAAAGGTTGTCTACTATATGTATTTTGTTTCAGAAGTTTATCTGTATATTTTGTAATGTTTGGCGTGAGTGCAATTCCCTTCTTTGATATATCAACCCCTGTGTACGGTAAAGATGATAAAAAGATAAAATATCTCATGGGTACGTACAGACATAACAGCTATTTATAGTAGCAATAGCATGTTACCGTTATATTTAACTTGTTGTGATTGTTTCCATAAAAGAATTAAATTGAACCTTCCTTGAACAGACAAACCATTGCACAATTGCTCACTAAATGCATCAGCAATTAGGGCAGAAGTTGCTACATTGAGATCTGACTTCAATCGTCGTTTGAAACGAGCTTTATTCGCATCTTCTAGTAGCGCTTATGTTTGTGGCATAGCCCCGATAATATTTGTACCTCAACATTTACATTTTAATGTTTCATGGGTTGTACAACATGTTATCATGTTCTGGCTTGGAAGAATAAGTGCTCATTTCTCACATGCTTATCCTGTTAGGTATGTAGAATAGTTTGTCTGTATTTCTGTATTATGTAATTAGTTCAGTAAAGTATGTTTATTCTATTCGCATGGGCATTTACAATGTATTGAATATTGTGTTAAAAAATTCATTTCCAGAAATTTGATAAAAATCCTAATTATTTAGGTACTGTGATGTCTTGCATAGAGCAGCTTTACACCTAGGTCAATGGGTAAAAATAGAAAATCGTAACAGCCATACTTATGCACAAGCGTGGAATGATTCTGTTTTATGGCCTCACGGCTCAGTCGTCAGGCATAATAAAGAAATATATCGTTCAGAGGGCTTGTGCACTGTTGCAGAACCAGGAAATTCAAATCACTATAGGTTTTATGTACGTTACAAGTATCAAATTATTTAGTATACAAAGTTTTATTCGTGTTGAATATTTGTCTGCACATGTAATAATAAGTCTAATATTTCGTTTATTTTATACAGGCATTATTTAGTAATCCCACAATGCTACTGTGCACATTATTGGTCTTACAACTTCTTCTTGTCTGCGCGCAATTATTTATTTTATTACGTACAACCGATTGGTATCAAGTATTATCAATAACGTTGCTACTCGTGATTAATTACTACACTTTGTTTAAAGTTACTAGAGACTACCTTATTTGTTGGAAAGTATACCGCGCTGAACAAATCATACAAGAAAAGTTTCAAATGAATGCTAATGCTGCTATTCAATAAATAAACATTAAAATAAAATGCTTGTTGTATTGTGTTCGCTGTCCTTCTTAACTCATCCACTCTTTCTTAGATCATAATTTTCTTTCACTTTATTTCCATTCGTACTATATGCTCGGTTAAACTAAAGACTTGACACGTTGATACAACTCAACACTTTTAAGTTAAATTGAGTAGTCAGTTACGTTAATACACATATACATATACTTATTAAAAAAATTAGAAAAACAAAAGATTATTGCTTTCATTCCATACATTCATCTTATGCTCGCGTTTACATTCAATTGTATACTGCAATTCAACAATTTATTCCTCATATTAATATATAAATAGTTTTGACAACCTAAGGCTAAGGTAGCGACTTAAGCAATATTTGTATCTTCTTTTCAGTTTTACGTTTTTACACGTAACCATTAATTATTTTGGGTCGATGTTATACATAAAACTTGCAACTCTCACGCTAGCGGATATAAATAAGACGCGATCGTAAATGTTGCAAGCAACAACCCTGTTAATATATTCAAATTCACCTGGGCTCCTGCGACTCCATCCGTCATAACATGAGCCATCCAAATTTCATAGGGGTACACTCTGGTGTAGACATCGGGATAGCCCTTTGCGCATGGGACACCATAAGAAACAATTCCGATTTGTTTGCCTTGTATAACCAGAGGACCGCCAGAATCACCCTGATACAGGCAATAACAATATAACACTTAATTAAATTTATAACAAGATTGCATTCAATTAAACGCCATCGTCCATACATGCAAAGTTATAATTGTTACAAACAGAATACTCTCATTTTTTGTTTGCATATTTTCTAAGTAAGGGATGAATTTCAAATGGACCACACTTACATTGCAAGTTCCTTCTTTTTTTTTTGTGAACGTGCATATATTGTTCTTCGTTACCTGCCAGTACATTTGCTGGCACATTTCTTGCGGTATTACGGTAACGTTTATGGCTTGCAATGCGTTCGGACTCTCGGGTGATTCATACTGTAAGGAAGATAAAAGAATTGCGTGAAAAATGAATGCATTCATAAATATTGCAGATACGTGTAATTTACGACCTACGATATTTCGGTTTCTTTTTGTTTTTGTTTCTTCTTTGCTTTCAGAAAAGACACTACTATTGTTTTTATGACGATAATAATGGTAATAATGATTATTATCATTATTATTGTTGTTGTTTTTATTATTATCTACTTACGTATAATTTACCCCAGCCAGTTACAGTGGCATTTTCTCCAGGAGGTACATAAAATTTGGTCGCAGGTATGATCGGCTGGATGTTTTTATTATACGTAATGTGTCCATTTACACGTATTAAACCGATATCGTTCAAGAACCTGGTTTCATCATATTTATCGTGCCAGATCAATTTATTGGCTGTATGCATAATGCCAGAATTTAATAGATAATTGGTTCCCATAACAACAGTGATGTCAGTAGGCAGCTTGCTGCAAAATTTCCGCAAACAAATAATTGGAAGAATTGTCTTTGTGATATTAAGTACTAATTTGTAAATGAATTGTGAGATATTATTTCTATTGGTAAAATTAAACTCGTTTCCTAAAAGTTTGTTATTTCGTGGCCGGAGATCAGCCCTTGCATTCCATTCCTTTTTTTCGTGTTTCTATTCTTCAATTCCTGGTATCTTTATTTCAGGTATCTTTTCACGATAAAAATAGATTTAATAGAAATGTAAATGTCCAGTTTTGGAAACCACTACTACTAATAACGTTATCAGTGTCACTGATAAATTCTGAGTGGCTTAGAAACAGCGAAAAAAAAGGTTCCGTTTCATCCATGCTTAAAGACGGACAGTTCATTTTATAATAAAGCAAGAACTACTGAACGAATATTTATCATAATTCTGTTCGTACATGTACAGCATAAAAATTGATCACCGTTCGATATCGGACTTCTTACATGGCAGTTATCAAGAAGAATAAAAAGATATTAACAAAGAGTTAGATTAATGCAACCAATAAAATTCAAGCGTAAAAATGAATCAGTTCAAGCGAGATATGTAGTGTACTTAAGGTAATATTTTCAATCAAAATTGTACTTACTGATATATACAATGAGCAGCCGTGAGGATGTAATAATGACTAATAATTGATCCACCGCATATTGGAGAATTTTGTGTTCTAATTGACACTTGGTAAGGATACTTGCCATCTTCGGCGTTATGACCACCCACAATCCTCGATATCCCCAAGCCTGAAAAAAAGATAAAAGCAACGGTATCAAATTTTATTTTGACAAGAATAGAATGTATTTAATTGTAAATATAAATAGCGACAAACTTCAGTTTAATTTTCGACAACAGCTGAGTAAGTTGTGACATTAAGGCGAAACAATTATATCGTCACCCTTTTTCAAATGTCAAAAACTTACCGCTGACGGTAGCGCTGATTGTTAAAAGGCCAACCAATGCGTGCATGACGATAGAAAATGAAACCCTCGCGGTTTTACGCAGGTATACTCAGAATTGATTAATTGGCGTGACTAAGTTGAACAGAATGATAAAAGCAACAGTTACTTATCTCGCACTGTCGAGGAACTCCATTACGTCGCAATGCTTACGTATACATCAGACGAAACACAATATTGGTATATGAAAGTTAACACTTTGCTGTTCGTCGACGACACAACGTCGTCACGCCAATTTTTATTATACAGTTCACCCATGGTGTAGGGTAAGCTAAAATGAAATGTAAAATAGTTAATCCCACAGAACTGATTATATTTGTCGATAAGAAGAATATCTTAAGATTTAAATAACAAAGTGTACTTAAAATTTAATTGGTGTTTTCTCAACCAGCATGTACTGCATTTAATAAAGTTTGCGGATCGCAAAGTGTTGCGGAATTATGAATTAAAATTATTTTAGGATTACTTGTATTCTTTATATGTTACAATGGTGAAATAAATGTTTTCACCCGACATTATGCGCGAATAAAAATTGTACAAGTTTCAATGTCAAATTTTTGATTTCTGTGTACTGTATATATGTATACATATATTTGTAGACGCAGGTTCACGCCTTTATTTGCTTTATATAAATAAAAATGGTTAGATAAAGGTAACAATCAGTTTGAAGACCGGAGATTAAATGTACCTGAGTGAAAAATATAAAAAAGTTGAAGCCACATTAATTATTCCACTTCTTATTCTCTGCAAGCTGAACTTTGCATTGATATATTTCTGATTGATAGACAAGAGTTCTTGTTTAATCTGATAAAGGGGCTCGTAATCGAGCGAGAATTAATATTATCTTACAGGTAACAAAATTTATAATCGATGTTCGTAGAAATTTTACGGTGAAACAAATACATAAGTCTTTTAATTGATTCGTATAATTTTGTAATATTAACACCCTGAAATGGAATTGAAAGCGAATAAAACACTCGTGCACATATTCATGTATTTCTCATGCCCACTTCACACCCTATCATCCAGTGTACGAAATTATTGTAATTGCATTAGAACGAATCAGATAAGTCATAAGATTCAATTTCTATAAAATGTTTTTCCTAAAATAATGTATGTGGAAGACAATTTCATTTCAAGCCATGCCCGAAAAGAGAAACGAAAACTAGTCGACGTATATTTAAAATTATTCACACGATTTCCAATCAGTAAAATGTATTCTAAATGGACGGAGAGGAAAGTAAATTATCGCTGTTGAATGGGAAACGTGTTTCTTTATTTTGACCACTTAAGGGTACTTTCGTGAATTACATAATTGTAATTTATCCGCCATCAAACATCGTTTTTAATTATATTATTCTTCTTGAACTTTTGCACATTACTTTTAATTTACTGCAGTTTAAATAGATTACTCCGTTTTGGAAGCATTTTCAGTCGGTTTAATGTCATTCATTTACGCACCCCGATTTTCGGAATACATTTAGACATTCAATCAATCTTCTTAAAGATATGCAACAAAGGAAATTGTAGTCATCGCTACCTACAAAGTGTCACTATTTTCATCAATGTAATTAGATTCCAGAATTGTTCCCCGCAAACCAAAGATAGATACATCAAAAGACAATGATATATCGAACGAAAGATATAATGCAGGGGCAATCTTATCACGATTGCTTCTGATTATTCAAGGAATAAATATGTTTATGCAAATAACAAAATTTGCTATTTTTCCACATTCTAATCGCGCATAACTAGAGTATATATTCTATGCATAATGTGAAATGAAACATCACCAATCAGAGATCCAATCCATCTCCTACAAGGTAGCAAAATGGTATTATAGCAACCAAACCGAATCTAAATAAGCATTTTATCTTAGAGAAAGTAATCTTATCGCGAAATTAGTGCAAAAACGAATAAAGTGGCGATATTTATATATAAATAAGCTCATAGTTCGAATGTCCATCTTGTGCTAGATGTGACCCTACAATGGAGATTATCATGGAAAGGTTTATGCTTTCTATACTTATTTTAACTGGTATGTACCTTTTCCCTTCAAACAATTCCTTATTGTTTCATTACTTATTTCAATTTATCATTAAAATATTATTTCAACTTCTTGCAACGCGTAGCATCTTGAATGCTCAGTTTAATACTCTCATTATTATGTCGCTAGTACTTGAAATTATATTATATTGTATTATATTTCATTTCTTACAACACTTTGTACTTTCTTCGAATAATATTAAAGAAAATAATTGTACGGGCAATATGAAAGTGTAGAAAGTGTAAACGTATTATTCTGCCTTTAGTTTTAGGCCAGAATGTAGGGTCAGAAGCGATTATCGCTGGCTATGCACCTGGTATCAGCGGTATGGTATCAATTGATGAAAAAAATTGTTTAAACGACGAACTTCTCGAAAATGGACACTTAGCAAACCCTTACGAGTGCGCACGTACATGCAAGGCAGGGCAATCGAAGACATGTTATTATAAATTCGTAGTTGAACGTTACCCTGTTAATGGCATGTAAGTACAACGTCATAAATATATTGGAAATCCCTTTAATTTCTTTGCGAGCTGAATTAAAAAAGATTTAGAATAATAATTTCCAAGGTTCTTTGCCAAAAATGTCCCATGGTATATTTTTCGTATCTTTGAAAATAGATCAGCGTATGATTGTGAGTTTCCTATATCGTACGGTGTTTTGTTCATTGACATTTAATTTGTAATAAAGCAAACAAAATTGTATTAATTGTAATTTTTTAGTGCGTGCAATTTATGCATGCCTAACATTACCAACAACTTGTGCCCCAATTGCCAGTGCGTTCCTGGGGATGGGACGCAAAGGACAGCCCTCACTGTGAACAGAATGATACCAGGGCCGACTGTGCAAGTTTGCGTTGGAGACTATGTGGTGGTTGATGTTTTAAATCATTTACAAACAGAATCGGTAACGATCCATTGGCATGGATTATTCCAACATGGTTCTCCACATTATGACGGTGTTCCACATTTAACACAGTGTCCAATTTTAATTCATGAAGAGTTTAGGTAATTATTAGATTTCGGAAATAAAAGCTGAGTTACAAAATTTGATGAGAATTAAAATTTGTTTTAATATAATATACTATGCAAAGTATTAGATCTCCACAGCTATTTTACTTTTTTTTAAATTCTGGTTACAGGTAATAGATTCTCTTTTTATAGAATAACAATTGTTATATTGATATCGAATCATTTTATGGTACTGCCTTTCAAAACTAAATGGAGATAATTTCTTTTCGCTATAAAATCAGCAGATAAATTTGATGAGAATTAAAATTTGTTTTAATATAATATACTATGCAAAGTATTAGATCTCCACAGCTATTTTACTTTTTTTTTAATTCTGGTTACATGTAATAGATTCTCTTTTTATAGAATAACAATTGTTATATTGATATCGAATCATTTTATGGTACTGCCTTTCAAAACAAAATCAGCAGATAAATAATAGTGATCTTATAGAGCATATGGCAGATAAAGAATAATATGTGTATTAGGATTTTTTTCATACGTTTATGCGAAACATTTTCATAGATATCAATTTTACGCCAACAATCGAGGAACTCATTTCTGGCACGCTCACACGGGGTCGCAGAAGCTGGATGGTATCTTTGGTAGTTTTATCGTACGTGAAACGGAGGATCAAGAACCCCATTCACATCTTTACGATTTCGATTTAGTAAATCACGTAGTGGTGGTTAATGACTGGTTCAATGAAGAATCTACGAATAGATTTCCAGGTCGTAGAGCTGGTAAAATTAGGCAGACAGCAGACGCATTCTTAATTAATGGAAAGGGAAGGTACATAGTAAGTATATGCAACCTTTTCTTCAAATTAAATTATTAGGTAGGTAATAAAAAGAAATTCCGATGAAGTCTTATTGTATGTATTTTCAACCTATTCCAATTACCTAAAAGTTGAAGATATCAAATGTATTAATTATGTATAAATCAGTAATAAAAATGAATTAATAATTATTACAGGATCCCACTGGTGCCACGACAAACATCCCCTACGAAATCATTACCGTGGATTCTAATCAACGTTACCGTTTCCGTTTAATTAACTCCTTCTGTACCGTTTGCCCTGGACAATTAACTATCGAGGGTCATAATGTTACTGTCATCGCGCTCGATGGTCAGCCTATAAAGCCTGTTACGGTTAATTCTATAGTTTCTTTTGCTGGTAAGGTATTAAATAAAATGTTAATAAAATGTGTGTCGCCTTAAGGAAAGCAAGGGTGCAATTTATTTTATTTTTCTGGTTCAACTATTACAGGAGAACGATACGACTTCGTCGTTAATAGTAATCAAAAACCTGGAGCTTATTGGATACAACTTCGTGGATCAGATAACTGTAATGGCGTTCAACAATTAGCTGTATTACAGTACAATGGAGCTTCCAATACGCCACATACGAAAGGACCTACCCTTGAAAATCCACTTCCTTCCGGAATTGTAAGCCGCTTAAATGCATTTCATGTAGAAAGTAATTGAAGCTCGATTCATTATGAAGGTATTAATGTGATAAAACGTGCTGATATACGCCGCACACTGATGCGTCTAATATTATGCACCTAATATGTTTAATATCAATGGCGATAATCATAAGAATTGATTATGATAATAATAATAATGGCGATAATATTAGATGTAATAATAATAATAATCAAATCATTTGTAAAAAACTTGCCATCATTTGTTAATTTATCGTACAAATTCTTTCACAACCGCAGGTACTAAGTGTAACCGCCAATGATTGCGATGTTTCCAGTTTCGATCAAATATGCATTAGTGAAATTAGCCATGCATTGCCAGTAGATTCAGGAATTCTCAAGAAAGAAGTGGACGTGAAACTTCACTTTGCCATAGGCGTGCACACTTACGCGCACGAAGAAATCTTCGTGCCTAACACTTATAAAAATTTCTTAGGTAAGATGGAGATAAAGACAATGCCATTTTCAATGACATGGATTATTGTTTTACACATAAAGCACAAAAATTGATTCAATACATTTTCATACAAGCAAACTATGATTATATTTTCTTTCTCATTTCAAACAGTTGTTTCTCGGAATGCCGTGGCAATACAGATGCTCAACAACATAAGTTCAACTTCACCATCGGTACCGACACTTTCGCAATTGAACGACATTCCAAAAGATCAATTCTGTAATGCTGACAATTTACCAAAAAGCTGTAATTCGTCGGTGTGCACGTGCACACACTTGATCAAGATTCCATTAAATAGCGTCGTTGAAATTGGTTTGATTGATGGATGTAAGTAATGAATTCAAATCTATATATAAATTTTGTTACCGTGTTTGAACTAATTGCAGCCAATGGACCATTTTCGCATCATCCTTTTCATTTGCATGGATTCTCGTTCCACGTAATGGGCACGGGTCAGCCTTTGGGCCCCACAACGAACACAAATACTAGGATGACGGTGGACTACTTAAAACAACTCGACGAGAATAACCAGTTAGATAGAAACACTGATTCTCCGCCAGGAAAGGACACAATTCCAGTGCCGAACAATGGATACGTTTTGCTTCGATTCCGCGCAAATAACCCAGGTATTCGTTTATCTTTTCCAAGAGAGACTAGTAACGCTGATGTATGCAGAAGAACATAAATAGTTTCATATAGTTAAGCGTAATCTTTAGAAAGTAGATTTCATTTGAACTCATCATTCTCTTTAAAGTAGATTGTAGTTCGTTAACATTGCGTTACATTCTACTTTTTCGTTATACCGATTAAATATTACCTTTATGTTAGAAAAGGAAATTGATTTCCCATAATTATATTTTCAAGGCTACTGGCTATTCCATTGCCATCAGATTTTCCATAATATGGTTGGAATGGAAGTCATTTTGCAAATTGGAGAGGTATCCGAAATGCCCAAAACGCCAGAGAATTTTCCCAAGTGTGGCAACTACAAGCCAAAGATTGAAAGCGGATGAAGGAAGCAAAAATAAATTGATTGATGTCAAGGATCAACATAATATTTCGGCAATGTGCAATCGTTGATCTTCTTGTGTTGAATCTGTATAAACATTAATGCTTCAATAGAACTATTGCATGTTATAATAAATAAAATGCATTGCTTTTATTCAAATAAATGCGAGAATGACTTAGCCAACAGGCAACTTTACCAGAGGCAAATTACAGAATTCGTGTTACCTGTAACTTGTAACGTGCGAGAAATCATAGTAATTATAATTCAGGATACTAATCAACACAATGAGAAATTATATATTAGAAGTATCCAATTTATTATATGCGTAGTATATACAAATTTGCATGAAACATATAAATTAAATTTTTGATTTCAAATTTTTAAATGTTTAAATTTGCATTCAGATTTGTATTGTAGGGTATTAAAATCCTATATCTTAACGTAATAGTGCAATATAATATATTGCAACTGCATGCGGTATAGTATAGATGATAGTACAAATAAGACTTATGATTTTGTTTAAACATTTTACAGATTTTGTATTTAGGAATGCCGCTCATCCTTATCAAAGTAACAGATGCGAGTGGGTAAAAACTTATACTTACCATTGTAAGTATACACTGGCAGGGAACTGAATTATCTTGCGCCAAGAATCTTGCGCTATATCCGAAATAATATTTTTCACAATCTGTTGGTATAGTGGCTCGCGAAATTAATATCGATTCTATCTGTGAAACAACTTTTCCAGTAGTTCTCGGCCCAACTGATAGATGCCAATACGAAGCAGAATAGCGGCGCGCTGAATTAAAGTACTAAATACACCCTCGTTCGATTCTGAATATTGAAAATGCGATTCATTCTAAAACCATAAATACAAAACGATATGAATAATGTAAGTAGACTTTATTGCCAAATATTACCAATTTCTTTTTACAAAAATTTCGCTTCGTATAAAAGTAACATCATATTCAAGTTCGTATCACAAAAACACTATGCGGTTGAATTTAAGAAATGTAGAATCCGTCAGCTGGCTCTTCTTCAATGTCTTGGTTCATGTAGCTTTTATGAGAATTGATCCACGATGTGAAAGATGATACTCTGGTGAATACATCGGGTTTGCCAACGCCGCATGGTTGTCCGAAGGAAACGACACCGATTTGCACTGCATTGTGGACGAGTGGACCGCCAGAGTCACCCTGTATTTCAAGAGGAGAGAACAATTAGAGAATTAGTATTCGCAGACTTACTATTTTGATTTTTCTGAATTATTCCGATTTCTCATTATTAAGATCCTACTTCGTCTACTGACTTTATCGTAGTCTAAGGTTGACACATAAACGCAGTACCGAGATAGAAAGAAATCCAGCGAAATTCCAAATAAATAACTGTTGTCCCGATTAATGAATTAGCGCATTGTATTGTTAGACAAGTGTCGTTTGAAATGCAGAATTCCATAATTATACTTACGTGGCATGCGCCTTCTCCGGATTTGGTGAATGTGCAGATGTGGGACTTTGTTACTCTCCAGAAGGCCTTTTTGCATTTTGCCTCACTCTCGACAACCAAGTCAATGAATTGCAAGTTGTTTGGTGCATTACCTCCGACCTGTAAACGACATGGACATCAAGCAAATTATTCATTACCATGATCTTTTTATTCAAATCAAGTACAGTCATATATAAATCAATATAATCGAAAAATTGCAATTATTCTACACATCAAACTGTACGTATGATATTGATGATGTTTAAGAATTCATTAACTTCGAATGTTTTTACACAATTTCTATTTTCTATTACTTGACCACATTTTTGAATCGAGTTCATTCTTCTCACTTACCCTGATTGTACCCCATCCAGAGAGAATACACTTATCTCCTTCATAAGTGTTGCTGCCGGAAGCCAGTGCGATCTTTTGCACCAAGTTGTTGAATGCGATATTCTTGTTCACGCGAATCAAAGCAATGTCGTTACGGAGGGTGAGCGAACTGAAACCGCTGTGTGCAACGATTTTCTCCACTCCGTAAGCAGCTCCTGCGGTGTTCAATTGGTTTGTTCCAGCATGGACAGAGATTGCATTAAGCTTGTCGATTCTGTCGGAGAGAGACGTCTCGTTGAGTTGGAGTTGACAATGCCGAACGATGAACTCGAATTGTACATCATATTTGAATTAAAATTTGAATTGAATTGCGAATTGAATTCGCAACTACACTGTGACCTCGGTTATCCGGATTCTCGGGATATCTCGGGACGACTCGTTAAAAGTAAAGCTTTTCCAAATATTGAACAAACTTGATTAGAAACAGTACCACCTTTTTTTTTCTAAGCAATTTTAGAATGCGAAGATACGGTTGTAAATATATCGTTACTAAGTTCGACACTTTATACAGTTATTACGTTATAAGAAAATCATTACGAATCTCGGTCAATAATACTGCACTTTTACAACGGTGGCAAAGGATATTTCAATGAACTTACCCTTCGACACAATGAGCTGCGGTGAGGATGGTGCGTGCGTTGATGATGGATCCGCCACAGAAATGTCTTCCGTTGTTCCTTAGAGACACTTGGTAAGGGAATTTTCCAACTGGCGCATCTCTGCCGCCAACAATTTGGCCCTCAGGGAAGCCTACATCGTGAAAATCACATTGAAATTTCTGGCTGTGCCATGTACATCTCAGCTTTTTTTTCTTAAATAACCCGAATCTTGAGATTTTTTTCCAAGTAAATTTTCAATTACGCTGGGTCTGCTCTTATTTTTGGATTCGTAATAATTTAATCGATCACTTCAATGAGTTTGTACATATGCCAAACATTTGGTGAGAATTTACGTCGACCGTATACAATGTTTCAAAAAGTTGGGCAAAATTTCTTCTTACAATTGATCATTACTTACCATAGGCAGTGACTGCCAGGCAAAGCAGCAGTGGAACGCTCAGAGCAAACATTGTGGCAAGGATCGCAATACTGTAACTGACCGAAACTGTATTGATCACTTTATATACGCTCCGAGAGCGTACCTCGCGTCGATAAAGATAAACATAATATTAGATTTTTATCGAGAACGTGAATAAGCGCAGTCACGGGCAATGACGTTCGTGATAGGTGAAAATTCAGTAGCTTCGATTATAAAGGCAAGATAGTATTGGTGTCGTTGACTATCGGAGAACTTGCTCGTTTCTTTCTTTTTTAGAAAGAGGAATCAATTAATCTGATAACGAATATAAACGCAATACTTGACCGATAGTTTTTCAGTAGACGATAGTTAAAAATTACAATTGATAAATGCGTACCGATTGATCGAATTTCAATTGATAGCACAATCTTTTAATTACTGCCTCTTGTGAAACGTGCACCCTATCAATTGTTTAATTAAGATATTAACAGGTACCCGGGCGCCGCGTTAAGGAGAGAAATTGCGTTCTCTCTTTGCAATATAACATCGTTCAATATTAACAGAAAAATATCGATTGTGGTAGTTATTGTTCGTATCGCATGGAATAAATATTTACATAAATAATAATAATTTCTTATTACTTCTTGCCCAGTATATTCGTACAATGTAGATGATGAGAATTTTGCAGAATGTTTTTAAACATCGAATATGACAAACATTCCGGCCATTAACCCAGGCATTTATTGTGTAAATTTAAACACGAGAAGAAAGAAACAACTAAAAAACTTGCTTCTTCAATTTTATCCTTCCAAACTTCTGAAGATGCTCGGCTTGTTCATGCGCAACACGCCGGGCAAAAACTTTGTAATGAGCGGAACGAGCGGAGGGACGATGTTTGCAAATCATTAGTGCGACGGTGAGGGTTGAGGGTTGGTAGGGAATGAGGGTTGAAAGTCTGCGCGGTGTCTTGCAGGTACATTATTACCAGACGTATCCACGATGCTCCGTTTCTCTTCAGTTTTACAACGAATATACGATAATGAAGTTTTGTTAATCGGACATAGTAATGTAAATTGCCATCGGCAACGATAATAAAGTGAAATAAATGCGATGAAAATCAAAATTCGTTCACATTTGGGGCCACACGTTTTAATCGTCTAATCGTAATTGCGAACGAACGGGAAAGCAATGTATATGTAAAGATTGTACATTATCTTGGAGAAAACGATTCGAAAGAAAGATATGCCGTTCGCCCAGAAGCTCAATAGACTGAGGAGCAGAGCAATTTGATCGCATTGAGGAAACGCCAATAAGAATGACGGTAGGCGAGTAATTCTGTTCATTGTGTATTCTGCAAATGAATATATCCCGATGTTGCTGGTAATTCTCTGGGTATCTACGTGGGGGATTTCACGTCCCTAAGGATCAGAGAAGGCGATGGCGAATAACAAGAACCCTTCGTCTGCGCCACGAGTCTTGATCCTGTTAACGGGATCATCCGAGCACCGCTGATAGAGCAAAAGACCGTGAGACAAAACCAAACTCCCGAGGACCTTTCTCTCTGGTTGTTGTTTCGAGGTCATTGGATCAATCCAGTGGAAACGGTGTTTTTCCCTTGCTGGAAGCTTTCGCTCCAAACTTTCCTTTAACGAAGTGTCGAATAAGCCTTTCGGTGAGCGATGTTCTATTGCACGCGAAAAAAACGGGTAAATTGGACGCAAGCACGTGTACGTATTATGCAGGATTAATAAATTTCATTAATCGTGCTATTTCTTTTTAAGCGAGCTTCGTAGTATCTATAGGTAGGCACTTCACGCGATTAAATATCAATTATATGTAAATTATAATTAGCGCTTATCTTTCTCTTTATTTATTTATTTTAAGTCGCATCCGCTGCACAGAGTTATCAGTAGCTTCTATATTTTTTGTTTTGAAAAGAACTTCGCGGATTAATTAATTGACATAAAGGTTCCCGTAGTTGTAGTTATTACAAGCATTTCTTAATAAATAAAAAAGTACAGAATATTCTTTAATACCTTATCCGAAGATATCCGAAAAAAACGATTCGGTTCTCCGTTTGTCGCTAAAATTGTAAAACTGAATTCGCTAAAATTGATATCGTCAAATTCATATACGGATAGGAAAAGGTACAATTGGACGGACAAAAGTTCTCACAGTGAAGAATCGAAAAGTCCTTTGAAATGTGTGCCATCACAAAGTAGCGCTGGTATACGTCTGTGAATATTCGTAGAATGGTTCGCAAATCAGATTTCCCGGCGTTAGGCCGATTCGTAATGCTCGGTCACTGTATTTACATATGCATATCATTTGTCGTATCGCAGGGGAGAAAGCTCTGTGTTGGTAATATCCCACAGGACTCTCCATATATCCAAATCGCATTACTGTGCTGCCCATTTCGTGCTAAGGTACGTCGTGAACGATTTGATATGCGTGCGCTATAACCGAGTTAACAATCCTCTGTGACAGATGGTGATCCGAACGGTTTTACCGCACTCCGTCTCCACCAACGTGTTTCCGTTTCTCACCAGCAATTAAAAACCGTTTCTGGATTAAAAAAAAAAGCGAACGCATGTTGGGCGAAGGGAATTTTTTTACCAGCAAAACCAATATTATGTGTATGGAAAAACAGGGGCTGATTGTACGTGGATATTTATCATTCACATCGATTATGCTTTATAGTATAATATCAAGCGACAAGAATATTTATAACCATTTGCGTATTCCCAATATTAAGGATTCTAATAAATTCGTAACTATAATGTACAAGCATAAGTAGATTTGCAACGTTGCTATAGATATATGAATACTATTTGAATAGTTAATTGATATAAATTAGCATTTACAAAAATGAAGCCCCCATGTTCGCAAAAAGTACGTTTCAACTTCGTGGGCAGACCAATATTTCTAATAAAAATATATCTCGAAGGTATAGTCGCCAATCAGTCAATGACAGAAACAACAAAATGCCCATCACCTAAGGAAAGGTTTACTAATTTTCCCCCGCAATAAGTCTGCAAATAAATGGAAGATAGAAAGTGACACCATCTCCGGAAAATCTACCGCCACATCCCTGCATTTCGTCTTCATCGCGTAAAAAAAAAGGTGCAAAGGACGGCCGCGAGCGTCACGCAGTCGAACGATTTCGAAGATTGCCGGCTTTCGAACAGCGGGACCTCTTTCTCCACCCTCGACTCGCGTTGAAATTCCCCGAAAGAATGGGTGGTGGCCGGAGAGTTTCTTCGACTTCTCCTTCGGTGACCACTTTCCTGCCTTATACTTACAAGGAGGATTTTTACAGCACGGGTCAGGCGAGGTTCCCCCGTGTAATCGCTGTCGAAAATTCTGCCGAACAACTTCTGGTTCAAAGGGAAGCGGTGGTGTTGAGAGATCGATGGGAAACTGCGAGTTGTGGGTGCGACGACCCGAAAAGAAAGGAACGTAGTTACACACGGACCAGCCGCAACGAACGCTGTTGAGTGGGCGATGGTTATTTTTATGCCTCGTAATTATACATTCTTCTGGTCGTTGCCTCGAACTTTTAGGGTCACATTTAGACCGGGCCAAATCAACCGGCCGCGTTTTTCGCGCGCGTCTCTCCCACGATTATGCTGGATCGCGACGCGTTGTTCTGTGTTACAAGGGACGGCGTCGGGGTCGTATTGTTCCTTTGACGAGTGGTGCTCCCCCGATTTTCTGTAGCCGTTTAAAGGTCCTCCGTTAGGACGGGCTTGCTGCGTAATTAGAACGCCACAGGTATAGTGAAAGAAGTGGATGATCGGTGGAGATAGTTCGAGTAGATGATCAAGGTTAATGGGCACGAAGGAGTTATGGAAACGGGGATGTTTTCTTGCTTTTATCGTGGGTACAATTTTGGGGCGGTAATATAGGAAGAGAGATATTGCATTGTTTATAGTCTTGGACGTATGATCTGCAGCTGCTTTGTATTATTACTTTTCTGTTCTTCGAATGCGGTTAATAATCGCGGAAAAACTACGAACGGGAGTAACTTCATCGTAAATATGTTTATTAGTACCGAAATGAATATTGGGAGTAAATTTAGAATTCACTCTTATATTTGACGTGGAAAAATAATCCAGTAATATATTAAAAAATAAATGCGATTTAGTATGCTAGAAAGGCTATCATATTTTATGTTAAAAAAGCAGTAATTCTTCATAAGTAGTTGCTTTCCTCTTATCTTATTCTACGGCGACTTTGATTTATTACAAATTTTCGATGCCGTGTCACGCGACTTACAATCATTATCGGCGTGTCGGTTGTCAATGATAACGCTGTGCTCGTTATCGAAACCGTGATTTTAAGACAGAGATGATGCAATTTCATCGATAAATGTCCGAAGGCTGCATTCAAGTATACTTACGTGGAACACGATAATTGCTAAGCGTATAAAAGCTACCCTGCGTTTATGAAGCACCTATTATTAGTGCAAACACGTATTATCCGTCCGGTTGTTCTCCGTTTATGGCCGCTAAGTGATTTCAACCACGAGCACCCGCAGAAAGTGCCGGCAAATTGAGCACTTGGAAACGGAAGGAAGACGTCAACGTGTGACCGGCGTATCGCGTTGGAAGAAGTGAAAAATCGTTTTCTTTTATATTAGTATATTAGTTGCTCCTGATTTGGTCGACAGACAGCAACCAATCTTAATCAACCATCACGTTGGATTTATCCGTAAACCGTCGTTCACTTATTATTCTGGTCTATTATTGGTCAAGTACAGTATTCGTTTTGTAAATGTGTACGCTGTTTTATTTGTTATAAAACAATTTGTAATACCATTTTTCCCAATAAATAATTTACTGCTTAATATTACACCCCTGCTGAAAAAATCACACGACACTTTCCGGCTTTAATAAATGATCGTGCAATGTTAATTATTGAATTTGTATATAGTTTTATTGCTGCGTATATTTACGAATACATGTGAAGCAATGAAAAACACATTTAGAGTGCTGGAATGCACTTGCGAAGGGAATCACAAACCAGGCTGCGGTACGTTCTACGAAAAGAATGGAAGAAAATTAACAGGCATACTATTAAAAAAAATCAACCTTTACGATGTCAAAATTAGACAGATACGTAGACACAAAGAATATCTGATTACTATCAACGATCTTGGCAAGGTTTGTCTAAAATATGAAAACAGACTGTCCTCTGCTAAATATATTAACGATTCCAATAATCTTTTTACATACTTTACAAAAATTATATTACGCGCCCTAAGACACAATTGACAATAGCTTCCCATGTTTCGAATATCTACCAAAACGCAAACGTTTCGTTATTATCCGAAATTGTTACGAATTATGCAAAAACGCGTGTCGCGGCCGATCTAGTCGATCGAGGAAAAAGGGTCAGGGTTCGTACACACTTCGTCCCGATGAGTGTCAGCCGACAATCGGAGATCGTGATTAATGGATCGGCCAGCAGAGATGGTTGGTGCGCGTCGACGAATCCGGGGACCGCTTAGCGTGAAATTTACCTGATGAATTGTTCTCACAATTATCATGATCTACGGGTTCGTGGATCCGAGAAACACGAAACTCACGGCCGGTCTGCTAATCTTTCTTCGGCGAACCCTTCACTTTGGCCCCCAGCATCCCCTCCGTCTCCTGCCCACCTCCACCTTCAATTTCTTCTGCGGCAGGGGAGGCCAACTCGCCCACACTCGTGGCCCATAACGATACTACTACTTTTCTGCGGCGCAGAAAACGGCTAGCTGGCAGAAATCTCGGAAATTCTTACGTCGATCGAGAAACTATAATTATCTTTCCGGGTTATGCGGCATGCAGCGAATAGGTACACCAGAAAAAACTCTGTTCGAAAGGGGGATTAGGTTCGAGCACCGTCGTCCGTTTTCGCTTTTTGTTTTTTCCTTCCACGATCGAGCGTGTCTGTCGTCCACTTTGGTCACGGAAGGAAACGATGGCGATACGATGGTGCGGAAGAAGCTGTTACGATTTTTTTGTTGGCTGGAATACACCCGAGAGATAGAGGAAATTTGGTTACTCACAATCAGATAGGGAAAGCTGCGTTATTGTGCGAGATTGTGGTATGGAGTTCCAATTTTTATTTGATATCTGTGTTTCTGGAAGTAGACCTATGTGTGTGGGTCAAACTATTTGAAGCGATACAACAAGATCTGGGAGTTCGCTAGTATTTTGTGACAGACCTGTAAGAGTTTTTATGAGCTTTCGTGATTTACACAATTTTGTCCAATAGTAAATTATAATTCTATTCAATTCTTTTTAGATAAACAGCATGACTCTCTCTATACCCTTACTCTATTTTAGTTTACATAGCTCTTTGAATTATTCAACTATCTAGTTATTCTCCTTTGCGTACTTATAAATTACAGTCTATAATTACTCAAATCGAATCTTCGGTCCCGTGGCACTATTCTTCTAACGGCTTGTTTAAAAAAATAATGGTGCGCGATAGTTCTGGCCTAGACTTCTCCAGGAGGCTTCCAGCAAAGGTAACATTTTCACGTCATTCAATTTCAGTGTAGAGGGTCATTTTGAAGGAATGCACCGTCGTGGGGGAAGGGTTGCAACTAGACAGGCTCGCGGTTCCTCTGAAAATGCTTTGCGAGATTGCAGAAGAATTTTGGACGTCCACGAGGCGTGATTTATGGGGGACTTTCGGACGAGGTGGAAATAACTTTAACCGCTGTTGCCATGATCACGGTCACGGTGATTTTATCTAATCAGCGGCACGTTATTACCACGAGTTAACGAAAATGGCGTGGATTAGCGAAATAAGAAAATAACGACCTCGTTTCGAGAGAGTAATTACTCGCGGTTCACCATTGTATACATAATAACATCTGCTATCTTCAATTCAGATATTTGACAATGATAAATTATCACTTTCGATTTAAATCTTATCGATAGAAGCTAAATTAAAACTCTGAGGTTTCCGAGATTATCCACTTAATTACAGTCGACTTCGATTGAATTCCAGCATATTATCAATAAATGCGTATCAGAGTACAGGTACACCGTGTGTACAGCAGATATTATCTAAGCAGTGCGCAGTAGAAGAACAGTATTAGGTTCTTACGTTCTTCGAGATCGCTCTTGAATTTACAAAAACAATTGGCCCACGTTATTGTATTCTTTAACCGATTATTTTAAAACAAAGCTACGCATTATTTTACTTCACCGCGCGATCTTTCAAATAACATCCGCATTTACCATGGCAGCATTATCATACATAGCTGATATACATACATATTAAATCCAATTCCCAAGACCAAACAATTTTTCTGCAAAATCGGCAAGGTACAATATACGACGCAATCTCGTGTCCAACGCTTCACCATTCGCAACACAATATAACAACCAAAACAATATACAAACAACAAACAAGCACGTCTTCGTTCGCGTTTCGCGACACTTGTCTGGCGTTATCGCCACAATCGCTTCCAAAGTTCCAATCAGTCCCGTATCGTCACACGATCGCGAGAACGCGACCGTGCAATCAGAGGAATTTCTTCGACGTTGGTCCGGTAACGAGCGCAGCCCGAACACAAGGATTGATTGCCGGCCCGGCCATGGGAGCGTGGCAGGCTACTTCATTTAAAGTAAAGTGTCACGAGGATAGCAGAAATTAGGGTTATAATCCCCCCTGTGCCATCTGATACGCGCTGCAGCGTGCCCCCCTCGTGTTCGTTCCACTCGCTATTTACCGATAGTATTTTAACCCTCGATTTGTCGTCAACAGCTTTCGGGAGTCCATTGGGAATCTCGCCGCTTAGTTTTTGTCGGGCGGCCACGGGAACGACATGTGTCGATTATAATCGCTAGACGTTCCGGGCCGGAGGCGAATCTTTGCCCGGGGTCCCGATAATTCGGTTCGTCGGTCACGCGGACTCGGAGCACGGAGTAATTGCCGTGCACGAGTATCGATAACCGTGTCGTTACGCTTAATAGCTGGTATTTTTTGCCAGGCCATTTTGACGCGTGTAAAACGAGAAATACGAGATCTCGTGGATGATGTACGATATATTCGATAAATAGTTTCAAATGATTATGTTTCCCGGCTATGTGGCGGAAAAATGGAGACTATTTTTAGTTCAATCGCGCAGTTTGAAAGGGGGTACGGGGGGGTTGGTTTGTAAGGAATACTTTATGCTAAGTGTCGTGCAATGCGGTATTTATATCTGAAAATGATAGGTCGTAGAAAATGAAATGCAGAACGGAGACACGGGGGAGTTGTAAATCAGTTTTGGGAAAATTTTATGGAAATGTTTCGTGCGATGTTCTTGCGCAGCTTCTTTACCATGCTACGCAAAGGTTTCGCGTTTCATTTTTCTTTTCATTTGTCTTTCTGAATACACGCGGTATGGAAAGTTTTAACGTTGAAAAAGAGTTTTCCATTTTGTTCGAGAGTATAGCAAGGAAGAGAAGGTTAAGGTAGCTGCATTGAAGGACGGATGTTAGAAATAGAATTACTCCTGTATTAAAAAGTACACAGCTGATGAAGTATTGCAAACAGATCAATTCATCGCGAATAAAAATGAAAATAGTACAAAATTTTCGTTACAGTGGACAATAAAATCAACAGATAAATCAGAACGAACACTTTCCATGGCAAGCAAAATTATTCTCACCTTTTATATCTACTTGCCCACCAGTGCCAAGTTATTAGAACCTGTATGCTCACGTGACCTGTCAATATTCGCAAGCCCCATGAAATTCATAAAGCATTTAAAAGTGAGGTATTGCAATAAAATATCATATCCACTTTGCAACCCATCGAAAGCAACTGACGATGAAACCTTTAAAGTTTCTCGACAATTCCGTAACGTTGTTCCATATGGTGCACCTGAAGGTACACCGGTACCACCACGCCCAGGTGGAATATGCAAAAAGACTGTCGAGAAACGATTCGAAACAATGAACAGAAGGAGAACAAAGAGCACGTCACGTTTGATATGACCCTAAGCGGGTATCGATCGCTCGTTCGCTGGTGCGAGCGAAACCAGCCAGGATATTTTGATAATTCCCTTTTTTGAGCGCGATACTCCGCAGCGTGTAACGCGGAAGAGATCAAAGGCGTCAGTAGCACCTGTCCTCTAACCTCCGTCTTGTCATCCAGCAGAATTACGCCAGGAGGCTGGGGATCCCAACGGATTCTCTCTTTTCCTGCCCACCCTGCTCCTATCTCTTTCGTGTTCTTCCCCTATCGGTCTAAACTAACCAGTGCTTGAAATTTCCCTTCCCTTTCCTCCGTATTTCTATGATCATCCCGTTGCTCTGCCTCTTTGTCGTTCCTTCTTTCCCGATATTCCTTCAACGTCTGTCTTTTTCGTTTTCCTCCGTTCCTATTTTTTGTTGCTCTCTGACAAATTGTCTCCTTTCATCTGTTTATACGAATATATGTAATGGTTCGAACAGACTTTTCCGAGGGGTAGAGATTGTCTTTGTTCGTCGTGCTTTGCGACCCTGACCAACGTCACCTGGATTAAACAGCAATTATCTTTATTGCGCGAGCCCGAATTCCCGCTGGCGATACTCGTCGAGTTCTTGCAGCACTTTCATTTACAGACGCATGCGATATTGGTAGGGATGGTCGAGTTTCTATTCGCAATTCTTGTGAAAGTTCTAACGAGGAGAAAATCTTGCGAAATTGTCAGATATATTTGTTTCGGAAATGTTTTAACTGATTTCGACAATTCATCGAAGAGGGTACAGCACTGTAGTACACTAGTGTGCTAGTGGTTGATGGCTTACGAGTTATTAAGAGACGAAGGTAAACTCGGTTTAAATCAAGAGGACGAAAATATAAATTAACACACTGAAACAGTGCGTGAATATCGCCAAACACATGGATTACACACGCGCTAAACACGATTAAATTATCCTAAATTACATTACAGTTACCTTCCCGTTTCTAATATTCATACCAAGATCATATCTAGCGTTAAATTATTGGAGGCATTAACAATTGTACGTAAGCGATCATTAAACAATACCTGAAAGGGGAGGGAATGCGTTGTTCAACAGCATTGCTATTTTCACCCCAGTACAATGTGTTCATTCGATTTAGAATCGTTCGGATCGGCCAAAATATAAAAATGAAAACAGACACAGTTTTCTCGATAATACGATAATACTCGATAACGCTCATTTAATAACACACGCAAGAGAATAGCAAGTTCGACGCGCATGCCTTTCACGCTGAAATTGCGAGGGGGGTTTCGCATTCAATTTCGTCAGGCAAAGATCTCCTTTGCTCCATCCGCGAGACAACAGCAGAGGGATTCGCCGTACGTCTTGTGTGCTAACATTTGCACAGTGCATCGACAAAGACGTCGGGGACGATTCACGGTGCCACCACTCGATGCACCGACGAGTTCAAATAACTTCAGCGAGCATAAGTCATCCGTAAGGCCCGGGGCCTCGCGCCCGGGCTACCCTAGAATTATCGCTAAACGTTATTGCCTAGCCTCCATAGATCTTGCGTATAAAATGCTAGGTTATCCTCACCGTTTATGTATGGTTAGAAGCGAGGGTGGATCTATGTCGGTCGCGGTCGGGTCTAGAATTTCGTTGAAATGCTTTGTTGCACCGTCCCTCGCGAATTTAGTTGCCGTTTACAAGCCTCGGATCTTTTACTCTACCCATTTTTCACGGTCGTTCTGTTTTATTAAGAGGTGTCAGGAATCTAATGGTAGGCCACGTTTTCAATGATTTCAATCAGCTTACCGGCGGGGTGGTTTCGGCTGAAAGAATCCTATCCGCGAGAGCGGTACCTGCTCCGTTTTCGATGTTGCCGACGATAACTGGGTCGCGATTTTATAATTGAAGATTTTGATAGCTTTCCGACTTTTGTAGCAATTAACCGGCAGTGTATAACGATATACGAAACTTAAGTACAATTTTATTAAAAAGCGTAATTATAGCTGCAACATAGCGCAACTCTCTAAGGTCTCGATGTAGAAGCCAATAAAATACAACCTTCGTACGCGCGTGCGTAATTAGAAATGTGTGTAAGGCCATAAGATCGGGGAAAATTCTTCCGTTGCGTTCAAATCGATGTCCGGTCTCCATATTCCCGACAGAAGGGTACAAGTAACGCCCCTAAACGCGTTAAACGAACGTGTCATCATTATCTATTTCGTGGCCGTTCCCCGAGCTCCGCGGCAAACGGTATAAAAAGCACGGGGGAGCTTTGAATCTTCCAGCGAGACATTAACTCGTTCTTCGCCGTTTTCCCCCCGGATGGACGTAAAGGGATGATAGAAATTCACGGGACTCCCGGGCGACGAGGAGCATAGGAACAGAGGGACGAAGGGAGGAGGAAACGTATACCAAACGAAACAGGTCGCTTTGTTGTTAAGGGACAGGAGTTGGAGGGTATAATTCACCGTTGTAACAGACTTTGAGCACCGTTACGTACAAAGATCAAAGCCGGCTAAACTGTCCGAAGTCCGTGCCAGCCACAACCATGATATTTTGACGTATTTAATGTTCGTTTCTTGTTAAATGCTGTGCTGATATTAAGCGAGCGGGCACGCGCGAACAATTCAAGTATTTTCGTCTGGATCTGTAATGATACGTTCCATACTAGAATCGGCTCGGCTCGATCTATGACAAACGCGTAACTGACATTTGTACGAAGCTCTGACGAACGAGCGAGCGAGAGTTATTATGTCGTGATACATCGTGCCACGGTCGCGTGGGTCGTATAACGAAGGTTTTGAGTACAAGACTGCATGTTTTTGTAGCAAAGTCGAATCGAATTTAATTCATTAGTGCTAGGAGGATTTTAATGGAGAGTGTAGGATAAAAAAATACTTAATTTATTTATTTCACGGACAATAGTCCTAATTTTACATGAGTATGATTTCACATAAGATGAGAGTGACATTATTCAATACGCATTCGGCTAAGGAGTAGCTCTGTACGAACTTAGTACGACCTTTTTAAAGAATGCTTATTGTTCCGTCGAAGAAATCAATGTGGCTGTAAGGAGCATTTGCGGCTGAACATATTCGGTTAATGCAGTCTCTTTCTTTGAGAAAGACTCCCGGTTCTTAGGTTTCTCGCAGGCGCATAGAATTCAAGGAGCTCCAAGATCGTTGGACAAGAAATAAACTGATTAAAGATTTTGTAAAGAAAAACAAGATTTTTCTTAGTTGTAGTATCGATTTATAAAGTGTCCATTTCTATGAAGTCCCCTTAAATAAATATGCTGCTATATGTAAGTACAGTTTTGACCTCGTTTCTTTTCATTTGATAATTTGATAGCTTGCAATTGTGTATACAATTTGCAAACGAAGAAATGTAAGTAATTCATCTTCGATATTACGCCGCAGTGTCCCGAAAGCAAAGTATTAGTCAATTACGTTCTATCGTCGTACCAATAATCTATCCACGATGCTAAGGGAGAAAGGGGTTTCTCATGGGATATATGAACGGTGTAACCGAGGAAGACATTCTGAGTGATTGTGGTTGCGGCGATCTTGACATCTTCCGGAAATCCTCGCCGCTCTTCATCCACATTTGTTTAAGAACAGATTTATTGCGCGTATCCCCATTGACATCGGGAGCTTATGAAAGAGGACGCTCAGACCGTCAGCGACACAATCGCAAGCTGGATAATATCGTCGGCGAATTGTGATCAACTTTTTCATATCAAAAGTATCTATGCCATACGAAGTAAATCATAATAAATGCATCATTGAATCCATTTATTCGGATGATTGTTAAATCGTGCCAAGTATCCACAAATTTTGTTCGACGTGCGTGCAAATGATTTCCACAGTACCAGTAGAAGCTCTGAAACCTATTCTACTTTACAGGGAAAGTGTTCCACTTTTCGCGCGCGTTTAATAAATATTTATTGCGGGTGATTCGAAGGGAATAGCCGCGTAAAAAATTAGCCTTCAAAAATTGCCAATAATTCTTTACTTAACCTTCATTACGCGAACAAATTGTACTGACAATTATCCACTTGAACAAACACTGGAAAATTTCACCCCGCTTGGGCAAATAACGAATTTACAGAAACTTCAACGACGACGTAACAATCATTGACAGCCACTTTTCGACGCACGCTTTGATACGCTTTTAATTCGTTGTTTCCAGTTATCAAATAAAGGCGTTTCACGAGAAGGAGATTACCGCGCATAGAAGTGCTTTGCGGTGCGCCGGACTGTATGATTACCGAAGTTCGGAGGCTATAGTGGCCCAGACATTTCGTGAGCACCATTCACTTCAGCGGTCAAAGCTGCGCACACTACACCACTGCTCATGGTTTTCGTTAAAATTTCGTGCTCCCAAATTCCCACGATTCCCGCTATATCGCTGTTACACCACCTGAACAGGCAACGTCTAACTCAGAGAATCAGCTTCCCTTCGATTTCTCTGAATTTAGTTTATGCGGAAGGCTGTTTGGCAAAGTGGAATCGAAAATACGAATCGGGCTGAACTCGACCTTTCATTATTTCAATTCGCGTAATGACAGGGTGTTAAATGCCAGTTTCTCGTTTGCGAGTATATACTTTTGTGCGACAGGAATGGATAGCCAATTTATTTAAAAATTGTTAAGATATTTTTAAACGATTCATCGTTGCGTCCAGACGAATTAATCTGTATGAAAGAAAGTTTGCTGCAAGGATTACAATGGACGACGATAATAGATGTAAAATGATACAGAAGTTAAGAAACGAAGGTATTTTATGAAAGCATAATAATGCTTGAAAATATGACTATACTTACCGCTGTCCCGTTTGTAAAAAGGGAAAAAAGAATATAAGATACACGAGAAGATTATAACCAGTCCAGGTGTAGTTGAAGCAACTTCCGTCACCATTAAATCAGTCTCGATCGAAACGGGGTCAGCTCCAGGCTACAAAAGAGGCATCCAGGATCGACAAGCGTTCCAATTTATCTCCAGTTACCTTCTATTTGCAACTGTGTCCAGTTGTGCTGTAGATTTTTCATCTTGCATTTAATCACTGGCATTATGCTCCGTCATTGACAGTAACTATTCAGTTGCAACTGCGCGATAAAAAATATTTTTCAAATAGTCCCATACAATTAAACATTTGTCCTCTGAAATTAACATCCAGACTGCGCGGAAACTAAAATAATTTCTAACTAGCCAACTTACAAATCGCACTTTTACGCTTAATAATTCTACTTGTATACGCACCGTCTCACTCCGCGAAATCGCGCTAAATAATACAGGTGCTTATTTGACATTTAATGTCCCGCTAACTTCACCGGAGATATTATTGACACAACGTGGCATCGATAATTGAAGGGGAAGGTAATATCGGGCTCGATAACTTCCGACTTTCGTCCAACTCTGAGATATCATTTTCGAATTGGAGAAAGGGAGCACGTAGCGATCGTGATTTGCGATTTACTTACAACGGGGAGAAGGAAAATGTAAAATCAGGATTTTCGACAGATGGCCGGAATCTCAGACCTCGGGCCGTGAATACGCGGATAGTAAAGGGAGCGCCAGACCTCACGATTTTACGCCCGGAGGCGTACCGCCGATGGAAAAGTTGCGCTCTGAGTGCTTCAGTTCGTTTTTTTTTTTTTTTTTTTTTTTGCTCTGAGACATTCGTAGCAGCTCGAAATTTTCGAAACATTTTCCGTCGGCGATGTTTCGCCCATCGTGTTTCACTTCTCGTGCGCTTGTTAACGGAATATCGTAACTGAAGCGACAATTCGGACATTTCCCGCACATTGGATCCGGAGTTTATGTTCGTATCGCGTAACAGGAAAATGAAATTGAAGTTTGTCTAACGTTTTGTATCGATATTTTGCGATTGAGGCTATTCAATTCGAGTATTAACTGTTTCAGTGCCGTGTATGATACGATAAAGGAGAATTTATTGCTTGAGCCTGCTTTGCCATAAATTCTCAATCTATATCTACACAATTTTTCAATGTTTCCTTTTTTTTTGCGACAGAAAAATTCAATTATTTTGCATCTATAGGTGTTCTGACTTTTATTCCAGATTGATATTCCAGACCGTGTTGATATTTCGAATGTGAAATTTTTAAAAACAAGTACCAGAATGTCAAAAAGAGGGTGTGATTTATTTTTCATTAGCCAGCGATGTTAGTTTTGAATATTAGGCAGCATCGTTAACAAGGAGTTGATTACTTCATAAAAATAGGGAAGGTACCCACAGGTAACCGGCAATAAATAAAATTTGTTAAAAAGAGAAATTAATAGATTTGCTACGGCTATTATCTGATGAAATCTGGTGCCGATGCGCCATGAAAAATATTTTAGCAAGGACAACGTGTAATCTTGTATGGAACGAACCAATGTGTGTATAAAAATCTATTTTCTACCTTTACACAAATCTGGGACGGACATTTGTCCTGCCTGTTAAAATTCGACGACACAGGGCGATCGAAACGTGTCCCCGATAACGTTATCAAATCCCCAGCGTTCGCGGGATTGGCCACAAATTTTCGCTGAATTAATCGTGGCAAAAAGGGTCGTCAATTACCGGGAAAGTTTTACAGATCCCATTTCTGGCGAATACAAAAGACGGCACCCGGCTTCGCTCTCCTCGGCGTATTTATCTGAAATTATTAAAAGAAAAGCATTTTCCTTACGTTCGCGCAGTTTAAAACTTCTTCTTTTCAACCCCGTTACGCTCCACCCCGTTGCTGCTCGCGAACAAAATAAAAGGCCACGGTCCCGTCGAGAAGGAGATACTGGTTATCCAAGCTTTCAAAGAAGAACTTTCGCGATTCAAACGACCGGTGGAACGATGTTTTTATATTCTAATTGCTGGAATCGAATCTACAGCGTACAATTTGAGGTAGTGAATTTATGATTCGCAAAGTTTCTTGCACGAGTGGTTACGAAATCGACAATACGTAATAATAAAGTTTGAATAGTTCTATGGTATTTGGCGGTACATGTTATCGGTGACAAATTTTTCAGAAATCTGTTTACTCATTACGCGCTTCCTGAACGGTGTTATAATAATCCATTATATCGCAGTCACAGTATTTAGGTTCTGTTCCGCGTATGCATGTAAATTGTAACGCGTGATTACGCGAAACTGGTTCAACAAAGTCGATAATATATACGATGATACCGTGCAGTCTCTGTCGAATTTATGCGCACCTTACATTACATTTTGCATATAATTCCCTAACCGAACATTATATCGGAGAAGTTGAGATTATAAACAAGGAAACGCCGTGAATTACCATTTTAATAAATGACGCGTGTATCTGCTTGGTTAATTCGCAATCTCGTTGTATATTGGTTTTTGAAAGGATGTTATTATATTGCTTTGCAGAAATCTGCAAGAATGATTTCGCAATGAGTGAGAACTTTTGTCATCAATTTTCCATGTATCGAAGTCATGAAATTTCTTGCCCCAGTTTTCTTTCCGCTTTTTTTTGCGCTCTCCGCGATATAGGGTGAAGCTTACGGGGGGGTTCTGGAACACTTGGTGGTCTAAATCGCAGCTGAAATTGGCGTTAGTTGTAGGCATGTGGCGAATGGAACCGTTCATTTCAATTGCAATTGACTGCGGCTGCTACATTGATATTACCCCACGCATCGCCCTCGGCTGTGTAGAAAACTAAATTCATGGTTTTAAGCGGGAATTAAATAAAGAGTGAGAAGTACCGCAAATGCCGCTGGATATTCGTGCTTCCGCGCCATTAAACGGATAGAAACGTCGGGGGTGTAATATCACTGCTTTCTACAAAAATTCCGATTCCTGATCGCCAACCAATCTTACAGCAATATACATTTCCAAAAGGTATAGAAACATTTTATTACCCCTCGTCAATTGCATCTCACTTAAATAAGTTAATAAATACTAATAATAATATTGGGATACTTGCTTCGGATAAATCAAAATCCTACTTTGCATCATCTATACAGCCAGAGCGCTCTCAATTTTTCTTAAATTAACTCCCGGCCGAAGGAGACGGATAAACGTAATTAGATAACGAAATTGCCACCTGAATTTAAATGACATTTGCTTCGCAGATGAGCCAGAAATCAGCATTTTCGGAGGTGATAACTGTCGCTATAAGATCCACTCAGTAGCGACCCAATTTTTATTCGCTAACAAAGCACCTAGACATTGCGAGTAACTCGTGGTTCACTTTCCCCGTGCAACAATGAGTAAGCGCTGCCAGAATCGTTTGCCCTTAACTGCGTATCACGCCGCCAACCCCGGTCTAACTACACAAGATGCACGCAGAACGAACGAGAGGCATAAACAACAATGCAAGTATCTAGCGGCGATGGGGTTTGAGCACTTGGCACGTAGGGCTCCCTGCAAGCCAACGTCCAATTACCAGCTGGGCGCGTATCTTCATGGGGGGTCCTACACGCAATTGTTGTATTTCGCTATTGTTCCGCAGCGTGATTGAGCCCATTGTTTTTCCTTCTTGTAATTATCAAAAAAGAAAAAAAGAAAAGAAAGAGAACCCGAAAGGATCGTGGTACGGAAGTTCGAGTGCTATGAACCTCAAATCGAGAACTTCGAGGGGTTCAGATGTACAGAGATGCGTGATGCAAGTGTAACGCGGAGAGAAATTTTGGTGAACCTTTATTTATGCTGAACGTTATTGGATTGCGTTAATTATTTATTATTTATATATCGCTTATATGCGATCGATTGGTAATTATAAAAAGGAGAATTGCTTAATTGTTAATAGCGTATAACATATTTTTATCTGATTAGAGTATATTATAGGGTGCATATTAGTAATACAATATTATATTAAACATGTCGTCATTGTACTGCTGTTTTTCATTTATAATCAATAATTGAAACCTTTAGTTCTTTTATTATCTACAGTCTATCGTCATTTTGTCTCCATATATTAGTTGTATCTGGGATACAACTAATATCAAAATTTGGTTAAACTTAAACTGCCTGACGAAATTAATTTTGCATACATTCCCTCCGCGTTTTAGCAGTATCAACGACAATATTACCATATTTCACAAAAGAAGGAAACATTAAAAACAGTCTGAACAATTCCCATCGATACGAGGCTACAAAGCAATAGACGTATTATTACCGATATACTGCACGCGCATCCAATGGCACGAGTGTCGAACTTTTTACACACGCTGTTATTAAAATGCCATCACATCCGTTTTGGGGCCCTTCTGCTCCAGGAAATACGGTCGCCGTGATTTCCGCCCGTGATTCGTATCGATCGATAGCAGAATGGATTTTCGGGCCATGTACGATGTTGAAATTTCTGAAAATACACGGGACGTCAAACGAAACGCGAGCCTTCCTGTCTGCGGCAGTTTGCAGGCCGCCGCGCCGGTTCAAAGCCCTGACGTTTTCAATATTTAAAACTGTAGTCGTACTGCATGTCCGATCTGGCCAATCGCGAATGTATCTGTACTCGTCAGGCTGCCGGGCGCCCGTGGTCTAATCTACGAAATTGCAAACCACAAAAAGCTAGAGGTGATTAAGAAGCGAACATCGGTGGTGGCTCGCAGCTCATCGCCTGTCGCGCGATGCGAGCAAACGAACTAAAAAATATAGAGTACAGAAAGCGGCGTTTAAGTTTGATCAATTACTCTGAACCGCTTTGAGAATATTTTATGGTGGTTTTCGAAATTTGTACTATTCGAACAAGTTCAAAAGTCGTGCTCTTTTATGGACTGTGCCTGTGACTGTGATTTTCAGGAAGGTAATGCGAATTACGTTCATTACACGTATATTGAAATCGGAAAGATCATGATCATGTAGTGGTTTTACGGAAAGAAATTATGAGAGAAAACGGATTTCTTGCAACTGACATCAGTTGCTTTACGAAATCACTTTACTCTCCAGGGACTACCATCGACCTGTAAATAGTTGGCATCTCATTAATATCTTATTCATTGACGCATCGCAACTTTGTTGACCAATATTGCACGATTGTTCAAAAGAATTCCCCTTTCCCCCAGTGCTTTATCGACTTGTCAAGCAGAGTGTAGGAAATGATTGCAGGCTTTCACCTACGATCTCGTCACGCTTGTAATTGCAGTTTTAGTGTGGCAAACAGCGTTACAGAGAGAAAAAAGGAAGTACGTTAGTGACGATCTTTCACAAGCGTTGGTGCGTAATCGAAAATTTTGCGGTGTGACACTCACCGTATCACGTTTCCCTTTCGCTCGAGGCGCAATAGTGTATTATACGTCCACGTAGAATAAAGATCCTTTGACAAAATTCTCCCTGGGGACTCGCTTAAGGGACGGCTATATGGCCACCAGGAAATGACTGAACTGCGTTAGGATATTCGGTTATGTTAAAGGCGTTTCCCCGTAAGAAAGTCGCCTGGTTCTCGTCGGCGAGGCTTCTGTATCGTTCCGCGATCGTTCCAACAGCTAAGTGTGCATTGAAATTCATTGAAACGAAGCAAAGTCAACATCGAACAACGCGTACGATGTTCGTTTCCGCGAACGAAAATTATATCAAAAAATTGTGAAAAATACTGTCGGTTTGTGTCTTAAAAAAGTCAATTGCACAGTGGAAAAAAATGGGGCCTGTCACGATCTTTTCTCGATTTTAAGGCTGCAGAGACGCAAGACAGAAACAAACTGTATCCCGCACGTTCCCCGACGGGCTCGAGAATAATTAATTAACTCATGGCGCGCGTTAAGTAAAACGCCTGTTAATTGGCAACGATTTAAAAAGCCAGAAGTCCGACACCAACTACGAGCCAACTCGCCATTCATCTCCTTACTTTTCCGTTCTGACGTGCCCCCTTTTCTTACGCGAATCGATGATATACTCGCAGGGCGACGGGGGAAAAGCGAGAAATATATAATAATAAAGGTCTGCGAATAACCGGAACGTCAGTTCCACGGAGACCGGGTCGTTGGCTGTAACCGATGAAGACATAAACCCATGTCCACGCGTAATTTAGAGTTCTTAACTCCCAGTAGGTGGTTGGCCACCACCCGGGGCTCGAGACACCTTATCGCGCCCACGGCTACGGACGCATCTCTCGCCTCTCTTTTTCCCTCCTTCTGTCCTTCTCCCCGTCGTGCCCGCAGAGGGGTGGCCTCCTCTTCCTTTCCTACTCCCTGCTTCCCTCTTACTTTCTTCCTCCTTTCATCCCGCTCTCGACGGCGGACCCATTCGAATACGACCCGCGCCACGTACGCCGAAGTACGATGCTGTTTTACAAGCTGCCGTGCGTGGCGATCGTAGCACGCGCAGTTGGATTATGCACCGGCGTGGCTGGTCGACTGTCCGATCGTGGAACATCGCATACCCGTGGCGGGCAATCTGAAAGCATCGTGCAAAGCAAAGAACGACCGGCCTTCCGTGATAGGGCAACGTTTGCACCGTCGGAACGGAACCGTCGCAGCGAGAGGCGTACGGTCATCCGGTCCCGATGCACGTCGACATCCGACCTGACACGTACACACCGACCCATTACTTTCAATTTATGTTCCTCCCGATCCTTAAATCGGCAAACTTTCGGTGACCGCCCGCGGGGCGCTCGAACGCCGCTAAAAATATATATACATGTATATACATGTGCACGTGCATATATTGCACATCTTCGTATACAAGCACCGGGAGGACGGGAGGGACAGAAGGGGGGGTGGAGAGGTGAGAGAGAAAGAGAGAAAGACGATGAATTCGCTGATCAACACAGGCACAGGTAAGTCGGCTTCTCAGCGCGGTTAGGAGGAGAAATATGCTTTCGGGGAAGCTGGAAAAGGAGACTGAAAACTCCACTGGAAGACGAACGAGGGTTGTGCGAGAAATGAACGGGGACGGTAATCGAGAAAGAGAGGGAGGAGGATTTAACTCGTGCGTATGTACATGTCCACGTGCGCACGTGATCGCGCTGGGCGAGCCCCGACCCACTGTCGTAATTTTTCTTTCGGCTCGTAACTTTTCCTTTCATGCGACCTGGCCGGAACGGCGTCACGCCGACAACGACAACCGATAAACAAGCATATCGGTGGGTAGGATGGTACTGGGATGGTGGATCTTCCCCGTATGTTGCGCGGGCTGCTGATTAGTTTGTGGCTGTGTCCTGTGTCGTGGATGGAATTAGACGAGTATATTTTTCTCTTATGTAAAATTATTCTATTACGGCTGTTGAAACGATTCTAATTGAGCAACGTAGTATTTGGTATTCGTTTTACGGTAATAGCCTCAGGTGTGTTGGAAATATTTATTTGGATTACAGTTATTGAAGTTATTAGTTGGAATAATAGCTTTTGTTTTAGGGATATTAATTGAACTGGTATCGATCGTTCCAGAACATAATTTCTCGATTACTATTTGAGGAATGTATAAATTATATATGTGTCTGCATTATACTATTTCAAGTATTCGAAGTAAAACTTACGTCAATGGTATTTTTACATACCTATACGTATTATTATTTTGTATTTACTAATTAAGAAATTACAAAAAAAGTGAAGGGAATACTGTTTTCATTTACCTATACATTATTGTATCATTAATTATAGATATTTTGCAAGCATTTCAATTAATGTTTATGCTCCATTTAGGAGTCTGAAAATACTGGCATCCGCTATGAATCAAGTTTTGGTATGTTTACTTTAAAACATTTTCAACGGCCAAAAAGTAGTAGGCACAGTTCAGCCGACTAGAAGTTTTCTGTACAAGTTAATTAAACACTACGGACGTATTAACGAAGCATGAAATGTTTGCTTCTATAATATTTGAACAATCGAATGATGTTTTTAAGGCTGCAATTTAGGAGCGAGGCTCGGCTTGTTGGCGATGATCGAAAATATCCAGCCCGCGGCGGCGATTACTCATGAATTTTCATTTATTCAGTCGACATTGACGGAAATTCAGTGCGTTAACTACAGAATCTATATTTTCCACGTTTTCTCCGCAAAATAAAGCTGCCCGGGCAATTAGCGCTTTAAATAACTTTCGATGTCGTTTGGTTTTATTCAATTTTTCCTTTCTTCATTTAGCAGCTTTGCGGTTTCACGTGGCGCTGAAAATCGTTTGTTGGCGATATTGCTGTTTATATGTATATACCTTCGGTGATTCGTATCGGGCTGCGGCCGCGCAAAAATTAATCATTCAAAAATCGTTCGATTCTGAGTTTGTTTCGGTTTGTTAATGAATTTCGAGAAACAAATTTATACGCGTGAATGCGTATAGATAATGGAAAGGGTGTTAATAAAATAAACGTTGCTACGATTTCATGCGTTCATTATTTCACCTATTCTCTGTTACGCTGCCCTGAACATTGAAAATAACAAACTGTGGTTGAAGTTCAACGCCTGATGGATATACAATTACACCGACGATGTTTGATTGTCGAATGAAACACGCGGACCGAATAAATTTAATTATAATATATTTGTTATGCATATTCGCAACTGAAAATGGTATCGCATCTTGTAAATGTTCAGGCACATACGTTTATCGCGCGCACAGCTACAGGTTCATGCAGAATATTTCGATTCAAGCAGTTTTATCAAATATTCAAGCGCCAAATAACAATGTATGCGTGCAATACCTGCTTCCAAACCATCCTCCCTTAATATTACTTCCTGATTCCACACAGTCTCAGTAATTCCACCAATGTTTCGACGACCGAGCAATTTCACTTAGCCGTTCCAAGGGAACGTGAACCAACCACCTAGATCACCGCCACTAAAAAAATCCTCCCCTTAATCGTATCCTCGGTTTCCTCGTTTAAAGCATACCAGGGCCATGAAAATCGCACGCGAACCGCGACCAGCGTACCGCGAGAGCGTACTAAAAGTTTAATTGGCCCGTCGCGTCGCGTCGGTAGCGTTTTCACCAAGTGGTAAAAGGCAGAGACCAGGGTGGAGTTGGTGCATCCCTTTACTTCCCGGACGATTTAACGGGGAAAAAGGGGTAACTACTCGAGAAAGCCAAGCCTCTCGTCCACGTATCCGTTGGGTCGGACGCGTGGCCCCGTCCCGCGTGAAAAGGAAGACGAAACCAGCAACGAAACGGCTGGTTGGCGGTAGGGGGATAGAGGGTAAAAGATAGAGAATTGTCTCCGACAATGCGATCCCTTCCAACCTGGTGGATCGAAGTGAGTTTTGAAAATGTATGCGCACACGGCCAGATTCACAAGGAGGGCTGTAAACCCCGCCTTAGGCAAAGCTCGGGAGGGTCCCTTATATTCCGCACTAAATTTCACCCTATACCCGGCAGACGATGCCACCCCCGTCGCTCCTCGACGCCCCTGATCACCGTTCCGCGTTCCCTCCGTTTCTTCCCTCACCGCCGACGATCATGTGTGTACGAGTTTCGTGCCAAAGCAGTGACCCACGAACCAACATATTGGCGTTGTTTGAAGAACGAGAATTGCTCGACGCTCGGTTGGGGTTCCTGCGACAGGGCGAAACGATCGATCGGCTGGCCCGCGATCGTGCCTGCTCGTTGTAAATACCGCAGGCCTCCTTTTGATCGTCACGTAGCCCGCGTAATGACGAGTGCATTCTTCTCCCCCCCTTTTCACCCCTTTCTCTTTCTCTTTCTCCGTCTGGTAGGAGTAACACGGGGGAATCCCTTTCGCGATAGAATCGCGCTGAATCGCGCTCGACGGGGGGACGATATACCTTTCTTGAGCAGTCACCAGCGCTGCTTCCGAGTAAGCAGCACCGTTTGGAGACGCCTGTTTCGAACGTTCGACGATTCTCTTCGATTTCGCAGTACTACTTCCCTCGTGATTAATTGGAAGAAGATGCGGAATCGTTGTGCAGGGGGGTGAAGTGAATCGTTTGATTCCCCGGCGAGGGAATTTGTACAGGGAGCAAGTATAGAAAGCAAGTTGAACCATTCTTCTAAGACGCTCGCGGAGCTCCTCTGACCCTGTCGGTGTTCACTACGAAGAATCGTTTCCCATTGTCAGATCGGCGAATTTCTGCTATGTACCCGGTTCTAACCGCGAATTTATTCGGCGCCCTTCCAGTCGGGATTCCATGATAATTGAGGTCTAGCCGGCGCGCATAAGGAGGGATATTTGTTCTCTCCACTTAAAATCAAGCCTCCACGCATTCCCATATTACGCGGTTTCGTGCCGCTGCCGCGCCGGCTCCGCTCCGGAATGCCGTAGCGTGCACACCGCCCACGCTGCATTTCCGAATCGCGTACACGCACGCACACGCTCAGCGGACGAGGCTTGCAGATCTGCCCGCGTATTGCACGAGTTCCTGACACGCTTCAAACGGGGCCAACGGGGTGCGATGATGCAGAACAATTAATTCGGTTTCTATCGGAATTTCTTCAAGCTTTTTACAGAACAAGAAACAAAAATGTTTATCGTCAGTTCTGTTATATTAGGTCTACCGGAAAGATCATCTCAGGTTTCACCATTATATGTATTATATTGTACTTCGAAATATGTGCTCTTCTAAATTACATTAGTAACGATGGAAATTGTATTGTTCAGTAAATATTAATAAATGGATTGGCTATTTGTACACAAAATTTTGATTATACGTGATTCATCGGCAGACGGTAGACGATTCTGATCTGATTCTCCATTCTTGCGATTCTGATTGTGAGAATTTGATTCTTCCAAATGAGAAAATAATACATTTTCGATACATTTATTAATATTTACTGAACAATATAATTCCCATCGTTATTAATGTAATTCATAAAAGCACATATGTAGAAATACAATGGTAAAAAGTGGCAGCCATGTAATTGAAACTCGGGGTGACAATATCGGACAGAAGTTTCCGGTAAACCTAATATTATATACAGGTATGGGTGTAAGTATAAAGCTACAGCGTAAATGTGCATAGAAAATTATGATACCCAATATCTAAAGCCATTATTTAATAAGAATGTGTTAATCAAGCCTGGAAAAGATATAGCGATTTCGCCCTTAATTTTGTGAAATAAAAAGGACTGGATAGAGTATATACAAGAATTGGTTTCGCGTACCTTCTTCAGTATTTACATATAGAGCATGAAATCATACTAATTCCAGCATATTTTGTACAGATTGAACATAGGTATTTTATACAAAACTTTGTACCAGTTCTTCTCGATAAGGGTTTCCAGGGCTATTCAACTAACTTCGGAACAGAACGTATTGGGAAATACATAAAAAATGGTTGAAATACAGAAATCGATAATATAGGGTATATTTAAAAAGCGCACATTATTCCATCGCGCACCAAACTATAATTTCACCGAATTAATTCCTTTCGCCACTTGCTCGACAGCTATATTATCAAATTGAGAGAACAATCGGAAAGAACACCGACCGCTCCAAATTGAATGCACACCCAGCAAATAAAATTCATCGTCAATAGTGACGTTTTAATTAAACTTGAATAATCGTCTTCCCCGTCCGTCGCTTCAGCTCCGTCGCTGACCTGTAACCGGGACAATTTTCCCTCTGACTAATTAAAAATTTCGAACACTCTTATTGGCGCTGTCTATCGTCAAAGTGTACTGAAACTTTGATACGATAAAAAACACGAAACAAACAAAAAAAAAAAGAAGAAAAATAACTAAACGAGTAGGAGCGGTTAGTTCACGCATACACGCGCTCTCCGTTTCGCGCACAGATTAAACTCACGCACAGGCCGGCCCCGGGGGCGGCGTGCCAGCCAACTAATGAGAGAGGCGAGCGACCGAGCGCGATGATAAAGTCTCCGGCTCTCGAGAGTTCTCCGTACCGGGACCTCAGCCCGAATCTTTTCTTCTCCGCCGCTCTTCCTTCAAGTTTTTCTCATTCTTCTTATTCTCCGCTTCATGTACGATGCTCGCGTTTTATCGCCGTCCCTACTGTACGAGGCAGATGCTCGGAATCGCCGGGCCGGTCGCCGGACAAACGAAACGGTCAGCGCGTTGATATGCATACACGCGTTATCGATGAAGCTTCCATCGACGTCGTATGATATACGTCTTCATGGATAATTGTAGCAAAATCGAAATAAACGCGCGGCGGCGTGAATAACGTTGATATTAAGCGTCTCTCAAGGCTCGTACGTGTTATATATAGCTGAACGCTGCCGAGCGGTTTCCTCTTTCCTTCCTCCTGGCCAGGAGAAAACGCACGATAGACGGGCCACGGAAAAATCGCTTCCTCGTACGGGCAATTATGCTAATGCATCACTTAGTCGCGCGGGCTCGCTCGGGCCGAGGTATCGGTTGAATACAGAACGATACGATACTCTCCGGCGCGCCATAGCGATCGCGATGCTCGTATTTCGCGTTCTTCTTAGCTTTTTCTCCCTTTATTACTCTCTTTTTTTTTTTAGACGGCCTCTGCGCACCCGCCGCCGCGAACGAATCCGAACAAGCTTTTAACATGCATCTCGTGTATGCCTCGTAGAAATTCCTGCGCAAGAGGAGAGGATGTCCGGGTCGTGTTCGCGCCGTGGGTGCACGATCGGGCGCTCAATAAGGGACGGAACCAATGTTTTATCGCGAATTAAGAGCTGTTGCTTGCTAGCTGCCTGGAATTCGTGCAGGAGGACGCTGCACCGGCCACTGGGCTGACTCTCAAACGCTACCCGGACACGCCACGCCACAGGCAGGCGGATTCACCGCGAGCACCGGGGCCCGCCACGCTACCAGATTCTGCGCTCGCGCGGCGGTACGTAGATGATTTGACACGCGCTTATTAGAATCCGGAGGATAATGGCGCAAATCGTGTAGCACTTTATTCCTTGCGCAGGGTAAGGAGCGAAGGAGTATCGGTCGTGTGCCGTTTCCAAATGCTACTGGATCACGCCACGCTGCGGGCGGTTCTATGTGGCCACGGGAACAGGTAGTGGTGGGTACGTCGCTTAGAGTAGAATGAGAGGCTTGGCATACTGTTATTAGAATCATTGTATCCATAGGGTACCGTACGGGCGCCTTAAAGCTAGGAGTGCACGTTTTTCCGCACGGGCACGGATGAACGATAATTCCAGAACGCTTTCGATCCATCGTGAATCGAGACGTTAGATGGAACTTGGCGTTTGGTTGGCGGGGGATCATTATTGAAAATAGCTGCGGCAGTTTGCTTGGAGGTGGGTTGATAAGATGGGATGCTCGTGTTATTTAGATGTCAGCATCGGTCGGTCGAATTGCGATGGAAATTTCTGAGGACTTCATTGGGAGTGCGAGATGTTCGGAGAAAACGATGGCATACAATTTTAATGGCGTTTGGTAATTGTTGCTGGATGGTGAAGTGCAATGGTCATTTTATTTGCGAGAGTGGCACGCTGAGGTTCCACTTAAGCAGTTAAGACTTGGAAGGTATGCTAACCCTTTGGCGGCGTGACTGTTATAATTGAAAATGTTCTGATGGACTTTGAATGGTTTATATTAATACAAATAAGATAAGCAAAGTGTAATAGATACGTGCTATACGATGCTGTAGAAATAGGAACCTGCATTTTTAATAAATACTTACTCAATTTTTACTGTATTTTTATTACATGCTATTAGCGTTGTCTTCATATCACAATTACTATCTTCGTTGCGAACGAGTTGATATTAATTATTGTATATAAATACTTTCAGCAAAGAACGCTGGAATTCCTTTCACATTAACTTAAGTGGTGAACTTCCGCTTTAAACGTAAGATACAAAGATCTCTCCAAGCAGTTAAATTATTATTTACAGGTGGAGCTGTCGAATTCTTTACCCAAATCTCAAGTTATGAGTTCCAGCTTCAACCAGGGTGAAAATAAATCAGCAATAATATCGTGTTCGATATTCCGCTAGCGCGGCCAAACTGTAACCCTCTTGCAAAAAGCTTCAAAGAACGGTGAAGCCCGTTCGGATTCAAAGTAGTAAGAAATCACATTTCAAAAGAACCCAAGGAGTTCAGACGTTAGGTGAGCCAACAATTTGCATGCTATTACCGCGAAGCGTTTGTGCTTCGTATCGTGGTGTTTTATGGTGGTAACAAGGACTTGTTTCTCGTAATTATGAAATTTCGGCTTCCAGTCCCTTAACACAGGACCTACCGTGGCACTGACAAGAAGAAAGGCCAATGAAAAAAAATGTAATGGAATAAATTAATATTGCTTAAGCCTGTCTATTCTATCCCTGTCTCATTCGTACATAGATATAACAATTTTTTATATCCGACGATAGCCTCGGGGAAATTACCGTTCGAATAGATTTTTTTAATTCGCCACGCAATTTCCGCCCAACATAACGCACAACTTACCGCTATCTTTAAATCAGACTCGTCCAACCGTGAACATTTTATTTATCAAAATATTTCATTAAACACCCTTCACCGTGCTATTTAGCGACGCAACGTAGTAAACGTTTAAGCCTCGTGCACTGTTATCCCAACACGGTTCAGATTGAAAAAGACATCTCGCGTCGGAGAGAAAAGGAACAAAAAAAAAAAAAAGGGAAAGAAGTTCACAAAAAGGATCCGCGCAACAATACGGGACAGTACCTCGAACCATTTCGTGGGCGTAATCCCCGAAGCAAAGTGAAGTAGCGAGCTGTATTCGCGGTGAAAAACGTTTGAAAGGACCAAATTTGCCACGCGCTTAAGTCAACAAGCTCTTCACCGCCAGCAGTGGAAAAAAAAACCCGAGGGGAGGTTGTTCAACGGGCTTTCAAGATGCACGAATGTTTTCAGAAAAATCAGCTCCAGATACGCACATTTTTATGGTCCGCACGGAGGTAGCACCTGACAGCCTCGAGCTGTTCATGAAACGTGAAAGGATATATACGGGGGACGCGTCACGTTTGCGGTCCCCGCGATCAATAGGGATCAGTATCGATCTTAGAGGATCTGTTTATGCCAGCGGACGGATCATCCGGGATCTATTGATTCTCCCGTTTCATCGATCGGGTTTTACCCTCGCCGCATAAAGGTGCTTACGTGAAAAAAAATTGTTACGGAATCGAGGAGGAGAACTTGGGGGAGGAAAATGGAATCACGTCAAGTTGAATTTGTTACGCTGCCGCGTGCAATGCTGCCTGTGAAATTTGTTGCATTTTTGGGGGGGGATTCAGTTCTTCAAGTTGCTTCGAATGTTTCACGATATCAATCAATCGTGATTCCGAGGTGAAAGTGCGTGAGCTATCCTAACTCCGTTTGAAATTTAAAATAATATAGTTTGCTACGCAAATTGTAGAACGTTTGCACTTTTACAGTTACGTTTCGCCTCGTTGCTTTCCATGGAATTTATATTTCGAGAAGGCAAATCAATTATCGGTAAGCTAAACTAATTAATGTGCTGCAGATGTTTCTCCTTTAAACCCCGCGAGTGTCGAAATAGTGATTTCGCGGAAAATACAAAGTCTGGTAACGTACAAATTAATCTATAAAATTGAACACCTTCGCAATTTACTTTAAGAGCGTAAGACTGCAGAGGAATTCGCGCGTCGAATATTTCGCCGAAATATTAGGGCGGTGACAACGCGGATGTTTGTTTGTCCATAACGAAAGGGAGGATATTACCAGGTAATGAAGTTTGCACGCGGTTTCGAGTATGTCTATTAGAATTTGCCAGAGTTATAGACACATCATTCAACTTGCTGTGACGCGGAAACCACTTAGACACGGCCAAAGTTAGGTCATCGCTTCGGATTATTAGGTAATTAGGGTAAGATGGTCTCCGTGACCATCTCGATGATGGAAAGGGGCCACAGTATATGCCCTACCTACCGATAGATAAACACATGGGCAGATTACACAGCGCTCTCGGCTCTTGCATGGATATATGCAATTTAACTAGTAATTTCAAACTTACACCAGCTTAACTTTGGGAGTAATGATGTGGTAGTTAAATTGCATCACACGAGCGAGTTATAGCGTTATAATGTGATGTGCTCTGGAACAAAGTGGATTATAGTAGATTTCTTAGCGAGTAACTTCTCGGTTAGCTGCTGAAGCTTGGTTACAGGAAGGACTCTGTCTTTGATCGTACGTACGATGCTCAACGAGGCAAATTAATTTCTTAATGGCTCACCTCGTGAAAGTAAACGTTGAGAGAGAGGAAGATTAAATAGAAAAGAAACTTTGCTAATTGTGAGAGCCGCCGCTACGGAAACTCTCATAAATCCGCTGTTCTATCATGTTACGCAACGTTTCTCATTCTCCATTAATATTTTCTGCATCCTTTTCAATTTTCCGAGCGCAAGATTAGTCAAAATGTCCACGTCGAATTTATTTCACGTTTCGTTCCTCTACCTCGGAACAGCTTCTTCTCGGTTTCGTTTGGAACTGTCATTTGCAACGGTCCTAGACCCTTTTCCCTTCAGTTTCCCTGATTCTCTAAATATAAAGCATAATAGTTTATTCCGGTCTAATTGGAGGCCTTAAAAATTCTAATCATCTGGCACTATGAGTAAAATTAAAAAATTTCGATTTATCGTACAAATATTGTCGCAGCCTTTTTCTGAAATATTTGTCAACCAAACGTAGGATTAACATACGACGCGAGGATACCTTTCCGAATGTGGAAATCATTATTTTTCTTTATCAAGACTGCGATCGCTTTCACGAGTGAAATATCTCAGCGATATCCACAAGGTAGGGCAACAACGCTCTAGATATCGAGCATCCACGGCGCTGCATCGAATCAATGTCGACTTTACGTACCAGTCGACTCGATTTGACCCGCTCGACCCAACCGGCGTCGAGTTCGAGTTCGAGTTCAATCGGTTGGTCTCGTTAATTGTGCAACGCCGAGCTGTTGTTTGTCGATCTTGCATTTCTCGCTTCTCTCTCCACGGGCTATTCACGAACCACCGTGTATACCCCGAAGGATCGCATCAGGTTGTTCCCGGCCGCTAATATAACACCGGCGCTTCCTCCTCCACGATCGAGTCACGACTTAACATAGGCGTGGCATGCCGCTCTCCGCCAAGAAGATGGACGATCTGACCTCTCCCGTGAGTTTAGAGTTCGATCAAGAAAACTGGAGGCGCGCTGTGACGGCGCACCGTTGCTGCTTCGTGAAAGTAACCGCTTTCCAGTGGAATGTTAAAAAATAGGATGGCCATAAATAACTTTCGACAGAATTTTTTCACCTTATTTCCCGATCGCAATGATTGATCGTTCGCCGTGCTCGTGATACCTTCCCGGCTGTTATTCCTATATTCCCGGCTCCGTTTGTAATTTCCGACACGTTCAAATGAATCGAGCAAGAATTCAATTGCATCTTAAACACGAGAGTGTTCCGCGAAGATAGACATCGTTCCATCGCCATTCTCAAGAGGAAACACTATCCAGTAGGCCAATCGAATTCAAGATTCGCGGTAACTCTTGACAAGCTAAGAAAAAGAAACGGGGATGATAGAAATAGAAGCTGGGGGTCCTTCTGTATGGTAAGAGAGAAAGACAGGGGGCGAGGAAAGGTAGAAGAAAGGGAACAGCGACGGGGTAAAAAGCTGCCGAAATCTCCAGAGGGAAAAACAGGAGTCTCGTCTTGGCGTTCTTAGAAGTCTCTTCACTTCCGACAGTTCCACCTTCTTCGCCCTTCCCTTGATCTTTCTCTCGTGCTGAAACTGGGGGTAAAAGTACGAGTGGGATGGGCAGCGAAGATAGCGGCAGCAGGGCTGTACGAAGAAAGGGGCTGCAGCGTGGTAGTCCTAGTTCGCTGGGGACACGGTGGTGGGGTTCACGATGCCGGAGTGTGTACAGTAGTGGTGTGTAGTAGTCTCTCATCAGGGGGGATGATGGTGGAGAAGGAAGGGGCATCGATCGGTCATGCGCAGACGATGCTAAGTACTCGTCCTTTTCGTGTTATGCCGTACAAATGTATTGGCGACACCCGGTTATGCTGTTCGTCCTAGGATTAGGGGGTGCAGGGGGTGTGGTGTGTGGAATCCAACCCTCTACCCTCGTCGCTGTTACGCACACACGCATCCGCCATCTACGTGATAACACGTTTTCGATCCTCGCGCTCTCGCTTCACTTTCAATCTTTTCTTCCCCGTTGCTCCTAAATATTAAAACGTATCGTACACGCTTCTGCACGACTTTATATAACGTAAGCCGCGTAACTGCGATCCCCACGTACAGCGAGGAGCGCGATGTTCGCCAAGAAAGTTGCGCGGCAACGAACAAACAAAGAGGAAAGAAGAGGGACGAAAAGAGTCCTCGGGTTAAAGAAACAGAGTGTGCACGATCGTTCGACGAAGCGCGGCGCGTTAAACGAAGCGCGCTCATATAGGTTCTATCGCGTAGCCTTGTAGGGTAAGGGTAGGCCACCCCGACGGCAGACGGGTACAGTAGGGAGACCGCGCAGGGTCCGTCATGTGACTGGAGGCGGAGGCACCACACCCCCGTGGGGTGCAATGAGTAGAGGGAGTTCGGTGGTGGACGCGCCGCAGGTGCGGGCGGGCGGGCTGACGAAGCTGAAGGGAGGATGGGGTGGTAGGGAGCGTGGTTTACGAAGGGTGGCCGTCGAGAGGGGTTTGGGGGCGCCGCGGCGCCTCTCTCGCCTCGAGCGCAGTGCGACGTCGCGACGAGCCACGTGCGGTGGCAACACACACCGGGGGAGGTACAACGTACAAAAGTCACTTTCTTCCTTCCCGTCGTGTATAGTCGCGCTCGTCGACGGTTTCCATCCTCGTCCTGGTCCGCGCGTCTTTATCGCAGCACCTGGACCACCCCTGGAATTTTGGCAAGTTTCGCGTTCTACCATTGCCGGCTGGTATCGCGGTGCCGACCGATCGCGGGCCACCATCTAAGCAGTCCCGTCGAGGGTGTGAGAGTAAGATCGGGTGGGGGAGGAAGGATGGAAAGAAGGAGATAGAAAGCGAGGGCGAGAGAGAGAGACAGAGAGAGAGAGAGTGAAGGACAGAGGCACGAGTCGAAGGACGGAGCAATATTGCACGAGAAAAGGTGAAAGGTAGGGGAGACGGGTGGCGAGTAAAAGAGAGGGCAAGAGGGGGATCGAGAAGTCGAGGAAAAAGAGAGGAAGACGCGGGTTGCATTTCGAATTAGCCCCGGCTAATCTAACCGTGGATTAGGTTACCGGGACGCGATCGTGTATGTGTGGAAGCTGGCGCGAGTGCATGTCCGAAAGCAACAGGACAATCGAAAAGATAACGGTGTTCCGGCGGGGCTGATCGGAAACTGTTCGCCGCCGTAGTGTCGTTCCCTGGAGGAGCAGGGCAAACTTTGGATGCAGGTGACAGAACGTCTTAGCCCGAGCGTACACGGTATAACCTTTGTGGTGTTGCGTCGCGACGCGCACGCTTCCCTTGTGCTTCGTGAGTCGTCGACGCATTGGATTCTCGCGAGGCCACGGACACGAGTGAGAGGAGGTGAATCGTAATTTTGCAGTCGTGTTTACGCTGCCCTAGGCGTGAGTCGAGCACCGATTCTGTCGCGAGAATTCTCCTGCCCGAGTGATTTTCTACCGGACGATTCGCGGTTTGTGACGTGGTGTCGTTGCTTCGTTTTCGCGCTTAAAAACACTTGCCCGGAGAACCGTTTGTGACCGCTGTGATTTGAATCCTCTCGTCCTTCGGAAACCGATCCCTTCGGCGTGCCTGTGCACACGTGATCAATCAATTCCGTTGCTGGTCCAAAGAAAATTGCGGTGAGTATAATTTCATTGTGTCTTTTAGATTTTCCGCTATCCCTCTTTTACCCGCGACGTATGACAGTCAATGTTGTGCCATGGCAAATGCGCGCTACTCGAACGTGCAGTTTAAGCAGAAAAAGTTTCAATCAGTCTCGCGACTCGTTATCTCCTCATTCACAAGGAGGCCTGCAATCTACGCGCGAGATAATTGCAGTAGGTACTTTTGTGCAGCAATTTTTATATGGATCGCGTAAACGAGTCATTAGATTTCTGTTTTATCGCGCCCGAGTTCTTAACATAATAGCTGCGCATTAGAAAACAAGATATACGTAACAAGTTCCTTTAAGTACTAATTATATCTGCAATTAAAATTACATGCACGCATAAGATATCAATATAAATAATCGATTGATAGAGTGAAATCATGCGTGAGTTGGAAAGCAAAGCAATGACGAGCTATGATCACCATGGATTGGCCAACTTGGACTGTCTTTTCGTTTTGTGAAAGTGTTTGCAATTAAAAAGCGGCCGTGCCACCTCGGGGAGCCGTATTTAACTTTGCTTAACTAAGTTCTCGATCCGTTGACGGAACGCCCGAGGGACTTGGAACGACGACAGTGTAATTCCCATTTTTTTTTCGCCAACCTTCAGTTTTTCGTCTGGTCGGTGCCTCTGCATTTTTCTTCGCGATTCCTGTCCTTCTCACCAAATATTCTACTCCCATAGCACTACCTTGTTTACAGTTATTTCTTTTTGTTTCTCAAGTTGCAATGTACATATTTATCTCCCTCCCTGAATGTTTCGGCTTCTATTCTTCCATTGCCATCTTTTGCGAGGACGTTTCAATTTATTACTGAAAACGCTGGAAAACTATTTTTATCTTGTTGATCAAGCTGTTTCGTGATTGTATATTTTCTATTCTGTTATTATCTGTGCAAACGTTTAACTGGGAAAATTCTATAGACATAACACGGTGGCAAATTTTTTTGAGAAATATTCTAACGAAAGATAACAATGTCATAACATGGCTTTTTTATTGCTATTTTACAGAAATATGTACATCATCGCTATTATATTTCTAATACATTGTTGCGCACAATTGGTTCCCTTGGCTACCCCCGTCGCCCCCGAATGATATTTTGTTTCGCGCAAACACCACGGTTTGTTTGAGATAAAGAACCGCTTTCGCGTAAATATTAAATTTTTCAATTAAAATCAACAATATTTCCGTCGATATACATTTGCTTTACTATGAAGATTTATTTTCACACGGTGTGTTTCATTTAAACTTGGCGCGTCAGACAATTTTCGAATTAAATGCTTTCCATTGCCGAATGCACGGTAACATTTGCATTGGTCCATCTATGTCTTTATAAACGAACTTATCTATTTCCATTGCCCCTTGTAAATGTAGCGCAGTAGTAAGAACACGCAGGAAAACTGTTGTAACAGCAGTAAAATCGCCAATAACGCGACGCATAGAAGAAATATGGGAAAAACGGGAAAAGATGAAATGCTTATAAGTTACGTGAACAATGAAAAATATTAGAAATTTGCATCGCAAGATTCTTTGAATACCAAAATAGAAAGCGTAAGATTGTTCCATAAAAATACCGACTATCATAGTTCGTATTGAAGTATCGTTTGACTCCAATAAAATATTAACGGGAGAACTAATGTACCAACAATGTCTCGTCGGATTCAATAAAAAATAATTTGAACAAAGTCAATGATCAATACCATCTATAAAATATTTACCGCAGAGATTTTGAAATTGCATTAAAAAGTTCTTGAGTGCGCTCTCTTCCCAACGCAATTAGAATAATACGAAATTTCGCCGTTCCCTCGATAATTCGAATTTTTCTATCACCATATTCCAGGACATTCTACGCGCTGTCGAAGCGACCGACGGAACATGCCGCCGTCCGATCGTTTCGGTACGTGAGTGAAAACTTTCTTATTGATAAAGTGCAGATCCGCGACGGGTTCTGAGGGTTTACAACACTTTCGCAACCACGGAGGACACTAACAACAACATGTCTTACCTCGCTCTGGACTCCAACGCGTGGCAGGTAAATGTTAAATTTATTTTTCACTGACGTTCATTGAAGCAACGTCAATCGAAGCAGAAGTAAACGAACAGTCGAACGGTTTCTTCCAGGAAATTTGGAAAGAAGATTGATCGATTCAGCGTGTTTAAAAATATAATATCAGTAACTGTATAAATATAACAAATCGTTTATCGATAATGCTCTGTTTAATACAATTTAATAATAAATTGTACTCCTGAAACTGCAACAATCACGTCTGTACCCGAGACTGTTCCATTGCTCTCTGTTTAATCGAATAAATCTTGTGCTTCTACAATGGGAAACATGTAAACGATCCACGTGGCTCGAATGGATTTAACTCTTTCAATACGTGTTATCCTGCAAAAGGCCTGAGAAATGTTTGGCGAACTGTTGCGTAGAAGTTCGTTCCAATGATATATAAACGCAATTACACCGTGCAAACACGCGGTTCTACTGCGAGTAGAGGTAACGCGTGAAGCTGCGCCGTTTAATTTGTAGAAACTGTATCAATTTAGATAGCAAATATTTGCCGAAGAATAGATTGCTTTTATGCGCGTCGAGTTGTGCACCCCGATGAGCTCGCACTGTTCATTTTTTCGCCAGCCGTAAGAATCATCGACTTGTTGAAAATCTTGGCGGAAAGTACCTAGCACGCGAACACATTTCGCAAGCAATATTCAGTTACTGTCAGCTCGCAATTGAGATCGAACGTTAAATGGCAGTGATAAGCGGCCCAAATGGGGCTCGTATAATATGCTATTGTTGCGCGATAGAATTTGATGGAACTTGTAATACACGTAATTCGCTCGAGCAATGCGGTCAGAAACGACGGTGTAAGATATTCGACGAGTTTCGGCGTGGATAGGTTTTAATCTGTCGCTGTTTGTAAATGTTGTTTTTATTTATCAATTGACATTTCGCGAAGACAAACATTTTCACAGCATACAAAGGCACTGCGTAAACGTAACGCAAACAGAAATATTGACCTACAATATTTCCCAGCGAGAAATTTTGTATATAAACGGGTCAAACGAAACGAACCCCTTTTATACTTTAAACATCCTCGTCTTGTCAATTATCAGTACAGTAGATTACAAGATAGTGCAATTGGCCCGAGTGAGTTTAACATCATTACATCGACATTACGGTGCTTAGACCATTCGTTTGAAAATTATTAACATTACACGTAGGTATTGTTGCAGATATTCGCAATCACTTCTAAATATCCCTGCGTAATTTCCGTTCAGCTACTTTCATTTTCATCATCCGTCCCACGTAGAACAATTTAAATATATAAAATAACCTAGAATACAATTGCGCACAATGTAAAAATATATCGAAACCCATTGACAGCTCTACATACTCGAACGACATTCGTTTCGTGAGAAGACGAGCACACATTCAATGGCGTTTCGATGGAGGACTCTTAAGATCGCCGGTCGCGTGCCCTAATTACGCGCGATTACCATAAAGGAGAACTCGTCGTCTCGTCGAAGGCTCGGACAGACGAAAAGAGCTTGTGCAGTCTGTTACCTCGGGCATTCCTAATAAACATCGCAGATCACCGGAGACAGATCAATCTTCTTCCGCGATCGCGCGACGATCACAGAGGTTCCTCCCCATTCATAAAACGGCCAACCAGACGTCAGATACGAAACGGGTTGCTGCTCTCTTTTTGCTGGTTAATTCTCCGCCGTAGTTGCAGTCATTATCAAGGCAAATTAGCGACGCTCGATTCGCGTCCCGACGCTCTGTGTGCGACGAGGGGTTCGAGGTGGCGCCATTACGCCTGCGTGATGTTGAAAAATGTTGTCGTCTCCCGAAGTTAGGTAGTAATATGCGACACGCGATTATGCAGCTTTACTCGTCAGGATCGAATGTTGGGGTTTTTGTTTCGTCATGCAAGAGTTCGAAACGCGTTGCCCCAATCAGACGTATCAGATATTCCCTTCGATATTTTGGAAAATTGGGGGATGCATTTGATTCGAGTATGTCGCGAAGGGGTTGCTGTATTTCGTGTTTCTAAGTTTAAAAGAAGTTAAAGGATTAATAGGTGTGAATCAGTAGTAAAAAAGATTAATTATAGGGCATTGATATTGATATTGCTATCCCATTTCTACGAAAAGAATTCATAGATTATTTTGTTCAACGAGCGGGTACTACGTAAGCGTGTAGGTACGCGTGAAGGAGCGCAGGTATTCGAAAGTTGAACGGCACGCTATAGTGCAGAGAAATGATTGGGGATAATATACATTTGTAACAGCCTTCAAATTGAAATAATAAGCAAAAGTGGCAAGTGTTTAAAAATAATTAAGCTGGTAAAGCAAGTTTCCGACATGAGTGATCTTGGAACGACCCAGCTGCTATCGAATCAGAGGTGGTCCAGAAAAAATTGATCGCGCACGACAGACTTTCGCGTGGAAGAAACATCCACTCGTGGCAAAAAGTTAATAGGATTGCGGTGAAACCTAAAAAAGGCCATTCGAGTGGTAAAAAACATCGGTAATCGTCGGGACATATTCGACACAGTATGGCGCGTATCAAGATTCCCCTACGGTAGCCACGGAAATCACATAGCAGTGGCAGGAAATGTAAGGTCTCAACCATAGCGGATAACGGAAACAAGTTTAGGCAGACTCGGCCCATATCGAATTATATTGTTAGGAAACTTTACTAGCTTTGCCTAGGCTGCCTAAAAGACGACGGTTTTGGTGTGGCAACCACCCCTTCCGGTCCAGAGGGTATACAGTTGGAATTCATCTTTTGATGTTTCGCTCTGAATTCGTGCTTACATTGATATTGCGTCCTTATCAATGCTTCAACATTATATAATTTATTTCTCTATTTCTTTATTTTGAACGGGAAAGGTTCAACGAGAAAGATTCAATTTAATTAACAAAGTAGTACGATATTTACATCGTGGTGACAAAATGGAACTGGCAGGGAAGAAACGAGTTCAATTTATCCAGCTTCAGAGTAACTTATGTGCGGCTATTTTAAAAGAAAAAGGTTTGAAATAGACCTGGTTAAATACCGGCGCAGTAGGAAAGTAAGAGACGATCTTACGGGTCTTGATGGAGAGGGGAAGTGGACAACATATATGTCCATTCAAGATTTTGTGTAAGAATAAAATGTCGTTTATAGTTCTTCCATTCTCAAGCGACTTTAACTTTAACTTGTTCATGATTATTCATATCATTTCAAGCTCCCAAATTTGGTATATATACATAAATTTCTTTCCATGTTCGCAGTGTAATAATTAAATAGCAAAATGGTCTTTCTTAATTTCTATTTAATTCGGTACTACGTTTAATAATACAATTACTCATTTCATGCTTGAAATTCAATTAATGGTAATGAATTAAGGAATTTCTTAATAATAATTAATAACCATGCTATTCGCGACAGAGTATACAATTATAATCTTCGACTCACGCGAACGAGCATCGCTCCACTTTACACATATATACTTGCAAATGATTCCATATGTCGCTACGAAATCATCGGTCTATTGATACGGGACAGGGTGCGTCAGCGAAAAAAGCAAAAAAAAAATAGAAAGTGATGAAAGGATGATCCGAAGAAGGGGGAGGGGGCAGTATTTGCACATTTTCCAATAAAGTATGATGCGTGCGCGTGGCAAAGGCGACCGGTGGTTTGTGTCTTTGCTTGAAATAACAAGGGTGCGCCGATCGTAGAATTAATACCTCGCCTACCACGTGCCGGATTTGTTGCTGTCCTCTTTCCGCTACGCCGTTCGTCGTCCCCTGTCCTCGGCGCTCGAGTGTTTGCCTATCCGTTCTCCGTGTCTTGCACTCCGTCCATCCTGATCGAATGGGCATAAACGATAGGAAAACCACGAAAGTGAACAGGGTGTCCTCTGAACAGCGCGCGGCCAATATTTCATCCCGTTTGCCGTACACGCGTGCACGCACGTGCAGTCGTACACGCATGTGCTTTCGCCTGGAATCAGAAGAGTTAAGAGGCTGGACCGCGGTTTCGTGTCCCCTGCATATTTGTCTTGGCCATCCACTCGACTTTCGCGCTCGTGTTCGCGCGTTAAATCGGCGACCCGCTTCGTGGGGAACAGGGTGCGTGCTTCGGGTTCGATTTAAGCGAACAACGCCGGTCCCGGTCTTACGATTTCCCTAGAATCCCTTTGGACGGCCTCGGTATAAATCGTCCCTCGCATTGTTGAGAGTCGCGTTGTCCGCGTTGTTCTTTTTAATCCGATGCAACGACCCCGCCTTTCTATCGTTCTCTATATTTGAATGATTGAGGTGTGTTAGAATTTCCTGGCGTACCTAATTCTTCGTGGGTAATGTTCAATTAAGACGTTGACTGCCACGCCGAAATTACATGTTTGGCTCAGGACGCCAGAAGTGTATTTTTTGTTTGTTTTTTTTTTCTATGCATTAACTGTAAATTTTCATTCAACTCGTACAATTATAAACAGTTGAAGCACCCCGGTCACCAATGACCACCGAGGCGTCACAGGAGAAACAATCTGCGGTCATATACGACCACCGTGGCAGTCAACGTGTTAACGATATGTAGAGATTCTTATTTAATAGCACACCCCAATTTGTAATATTCAAGAACGATATGTCTTCCCTGTCCATTTTGGTCCAGCGACAATTGAAATCGTTCACGACACACACTGACACAATGCGAACGTTTGTCTTCCGGATTGGTCGCTCGATTACTCTGATTATTTGTCTCTTCATCTTAACCTAATGCGTGATTCACTGCTTTGCATGGTGAACGAGGCAGGAACAGTTGGTGGCTACATCAAAAACCCGGCGCACTTCAAAGTTGCTCGATCCGTCGAGCTGCTCGCGTCGTACTAGAGGAGGGGGTTGGGGGTGGTTCGTTTGCAGGACGAGCGGAGTAATGGAGGGTAAGAAAGTGGAGGAAGGGTGAACGAAAAATAAATGATACCCGAATTAGCGTAATCGTGTGATGGTTTCACGGGGGAGATCCTCGAGCATCGAATGGGTATCGCGGGGGGGGACAAGAAATTGAATTTCGATTTCATTCTGTCGTTTGACGTCCACCGCTGCACGTCCTGGAGATTTTCGCAGATTGTACAACTGCCACGAATTTCGAAAAGAATTCTTTACGATCGAGATAGTCTGTTGTACTTGTATTGTATTAAATACAAGAGAGGTTGATGTCATTTTGAAGCTGATTAAAAAGATTGCATTCATTGTCGCTGCTAGTATTTTATTGTTTTGTTATAAATTAAGGAATAATTGTTGCGACATCAGTAACGGCAACATTTGATTAAGGACAGTTACTCCAGTTAATTAACAACCTCCGCTGATTTAATTCCTGCTTCGTTCAAATTTGTACACTGAATATCACACTTTTTTAATGAAATACTACACGAGCGAAGCGTAGACAAACGAAGCTGCCTCGCATCTGAATAGTTCTACGAACGGACGTTACTTAAATAAATGTTTTTTCATCTTAATCAGCGCCTTACCCTCAAGGTACAATATCTGATCAATAATTCCGGTCAGCGTAACTACCGCGAGGCCGCTGAATTCTACGCAGTTCGTTGAATTTTTATTTAGTTTACACGTATACAATGCAAGCAACAGAAACAGGGAGACAGGTACGGAGAGAGATGGAAACGTGTAGCGTAAACTAAGCTCGCTTTGTTAGCGTTCAAACTTCGATGCAGCGCGGAACCGGAATTCTCTAAAACGTACGCGGCTGATGTTCAGTAATTACAGTTCCACGGGCGAGTCACGTACGCAGCATGCCGCACGCAAAGGGTTGAATAAAAGATGATGAGCTGATGTTGGCCGAGCAACGGCGATGCCAAACATCCGCGATACCCCCCCTGAAAACGTTGGTTAACCCAGTGACAATGCGGAGAGCGAGGTCCATTGTCACCCCCGTCGGGCACAAAGGACCACGGCACTTTGTTCGTGCGCGCTTATGTACACCGAGCATGTCACGAGACATATTCCTGTATAATGCAGAAGGCAAATTCAGTTGCACGCGTTTCACGGTGCTCTGCAATTCTCCCGTCAGAGATAACTTTCATGACTTTTCACGCGAACGAGAAGAACCGTCGGCTAAGCGAAACGAGACGAAACGAACCGGGCGAGAGGGATGAAAATCTGACTAACGACGGAGAGTGACAAGACGACGGGCCTTAAAACTTGTAAACTATCCGGCTTCTTATAGGCAAAGGACACTCGCAGTTTATTTATAAACGTCCGACTCAAAGTTTCTCTTCGTTTCTTAAATGCATCCACGAATTGAATATCGAAAGGATTTGGAACAAAGCGCGGGATACCAAGGGGTGAGTTATACACGTGGACGATTAAAGCGATCGAGGGAACAAGAAAGAAAAGGAAAAAGAAGAAGGAGCACAAGAATGATAAAAGAAAAAAGCGAGCAGGTGTCACGTACCTTCCGCAATAATAATTTTTCTAGACCGTTTTCATTTGGCACGAACGTCAGACGCGACGCGCCGTGATCAGTCAAGCGACGTCGGCTTGTGTTTTAGTCTTTAACCCGTTCTGCTTCCAGTAATTAAGACTGGAGTATAAAAAAGAGAGAGAGAGAGAGAGAGAGAGAGAAAGAGAGACCGAGAAAGGGGGAGAAAGGGGGAGAAAGCGGCGGAGGGATAGGGAGAGGAGATGGCTAAACGAAAGTAGTCAGATAGGGGTGGGAGAGTAGAAATAGAGGAGCGGGTGGATAGTAGGTGGAATAGGGTGGTTGGTGATAAAGGTGGAGCATCGGGGCGAGAGATTGAGAGAAAGGGAGAGAAGGTGAGCGCCGTGGTAGCAAGGGAGGGGGTGGTAGGGTTGGCTGTACGATGACATGTTCCTTTGTTCTGCCCTTTTGCGGAAGACACCGTAGCGAGTAGCATTTGCAAGCACAAAGAGAAATAATGACTAGTCCAGTGTTCAACTAATATTTGCTTCCAACTTTTCCCGAGATTTTTCCTCCGAGAATGCTTTCCCTTTGTCATCCGTGAGAGTCGGCAGACACGACGTTGACGACACTGGCCCGGTTCGGCTTGTCAGAAAAGTGCTCCGCCGTTCGTTGAGCTAGGATCATCGCGTCGTTGCTGAAAAACCGTTCTTAAGATGGCTAGTGCCACCGTCTCTGTTGTCGCCTTATGTACCGCGGAACAAAGGATCGCACTTTTGCTGGCTCGTTGTTTGGATCTGCCCCGTCCGGCCTTTCTTCTCCATATCTGAGAGACAGCACGTACTGCAGCTGACTTTTTACTTTGCACTCGTCTCCTCTGCGTTTCACCCCCTTTCCCCTTTCTACTTTTCTTCTACCGTCTTTCGGCCCTCGGGATTGGAGTCACTTTCCTCGTCTCCACTGGTGATTTCTTGCAATTCATTGGTTCACGCTCGCAGCGTCTCCGTGTACCCGCTGCATTCGTCGTTCGCTGCTAATTTGTTTCATCCGAAGCAGTCTCGCCACGCACGCTCAGAAGATAATTCGTAGGTAAAGTGAAGGATTAAAACGTGAAAGGTTACCCGTTACCGCGACGTTTTCTAGAAAATTTCTTCAGCCCCTACGTTTATCCCCTTCGATAGCTTACAAATTTGTGAAAGGCCCTTTTATTACAGAACTTTGTCGGGGTTGAAACGGCGTAGCGATGAATTTTAAGATCTTTTTCGTTGGTGCAGACACGAGCTCGTGATCTGTGCGTCGGCAGAAGGGTGACCATCGAAACCACCCTATATCTAGTTTAGTGGTCCCGGTTTTTCGAGGGTGGTAGTCGCTGGTCGCGATGGTGGTGGTGAAATCGAGTTAGCCAAATTAACCATGAAATAGACTCCCTCCGCCCTAGTGTCTGTCTATGTCGTCAGCCGCTCGTGTCGTTCCCATCGTTCCACGACCACTAACCAAAGCTAACCAGTCCCGCAGGGCTTTTTAGGGCCACTGCACGCAAAATTGAAGTATCGGGTCTAAAGAAAACGTAGGAAACGCCCTGCATAACGTTTGTCGGTATTTCGTAAAATCGGTGTACCCTGCGATGACAGATCACTGGGATAATGGTTCGAAAATGATTTATTTTATACTTCTTTGAGGGGAAAGTTGCGAAATAAAATTGTCACATTTCCTTCAATTATTATCGGATCATTTGCGTAACATAAATTTTCCTATTACGCCTGATGTAAAATATAAAATTACAGAAATTCGAAAGTTTCTCAAATATTATGATAGGGCATTAATGGTTAAAAACTGTAAATTCATTCTTACTATTTCCGTGGTCTTACGGTTTATATCAATTGAAAGTAACTTTATCGAAAAGCGTTTTGGTGATTACTTAACGGGAAGAAAACGTAACACACGATATACAATTTCCAATTAAGTCCATCTTGTGTATTACCGATTCTAAAAGTAAAATACATATATTTAAACATTGGCCACGCTTAATTATTTTTCTACAATTCTTAATTAGTCAAATGGCAATCGCCTTATGTCGTCTGCTCTTCGCGAAAGAGAAAAAATCTCTGGCCACGCGGTTCGAAAGCCCAAGTGAACATCTCTCCCACTTGATTCATGGGCACGATGATCCCATTGACAAATAAGAAGGACGCGGGTCGGCCTTTTTCTCATTAGCGGCACTTTGAACTAACCCGCCCACGTTATGACAAACTAGATTAATTTTCTGTCCAAAAGGGACCGCCTTCTTGATCGTTTGTTATGAAATTTCGTCTGTCAGAAGTTGCAGCGTTGCTGGCCCGGAGTGGTAATGGTAAAAAAAAAAGAATGCCCGACGTTTAACCGATCGCGTAGCGAAACAAAAATTGATCGTGCGATTTAGAGCGATTCGTTTTTGGAAAAAAAAAAATATCTCCCTTTTTTTCCCGTTCGTTGTAACAATTTTTTGTGATCTCTATTGAGTTTCCGTTGTCGAACGTAATTGTTTCGATTCAACACGGCGCACTGTTAAAAACTAACGCAAATTCAGCTGCAACGCTAGAGTGACGACAACTTTCAACCCGAAATTACGTAGCGATCCTTCATTCGTAATTGAGCCGTTTCGTTTCTTTCCTTTTCGATTACACAGTGACCGGTTAATGAATAACTTCAAACGTCGCGTGAAAACCGATGTGAATTAACTTCGCCAAGATGTTCCGTACGGTGTTGCAAAACCACAAACCCGGGGAGTTAATTCTTCATATCGAATGAAAATATAGTTCGTGTAACGCGTACGCAATGGTATTATAGAAACACTGGGGTCTATCGGTCGATTCGAGACGACGTATCTTTAAATGATCCTGTCGCTCGTATTTCAACCTTTTGTATGCGCATAAAACGTGCATTCTCCGCGACATTAATTAACTTCTGTACAGCTCGCATCGATGCATTGACGCAAGTGAAATGTACGTACATGCGTGTACGCGTGTACGAATGGGCGAGTCTATAGGATACATGCAGGAAGAATGGGTCCCCATAGCAATAATAAAGTCGCGCAAACAACGCTGTAAAAGCGGGCCCGTGGAGAAGGTGGACGTTTTCATTGTAAAAATCGAGATCCGGTTAAAATTATTCAAAGGTGGGAGCGATGGCCGGAGAGGGGTTTATAACTCACGTCAGGCAGGTAATTAGCCGCTTTTGCCCAGCTGTAATGGACCCGCTAAGGCACTAAGCGAGACCCTTAACTTATTTAAATGAACCGGTAACCCATGTCCATGTCCAACGTGAACCAGACACGAGGCAATATAGAAAAACCATTTATAAGGGCACTATTCCGGATGCCTAAGATACTTTTCTTTTCGTTTTGCTATACTTTCGGCTCCGCAGCCATCAGGCGATCTATTTTTTCGTGTCGACAGGTACGCGGCAACGTGTACGTCCTGTTTGTAAGCTTGTTCTGCCCTCGACCGGCCAGGTTGCGCTTAGATAATCTCACTTTAGTTGAAATCGTTTTAATTATTCTCGGAAGCGGTAAAATCTTGATGAACTCGTTAATCAGGTAAAGTGAGAAGCTTGGTGCTGCTTTTAAATTATTATTCGCGTCGCCGTAATAGATTGGAAAGTTTGTAATTTAAACGGGTTCACTCGCAATCTATTCTGTCGGATATTACTAACCGACGAATTGTTGAGAACATAGCGGGCGAATCGTCTTATCCCTTATCATTTTTTTATATTACGTTACATATACATGTACAATGTTGGATATATAATTACTTGTTTTCAATTGACGATAAATTCTTCCTGTGCACTTTCAATTCATATCGGGGAATATTCGTAGGAAGGTATTCCACGTCGATATATCTAATCTTTAAACGCGAGGAGCGCATTGATTTGTTTTCGATGGAATTTAGGGACGTGTCTAAAAGGCGAATATTGATTTTATGTTCGGCTGTAAAAGTGTGATTTGAATTTTGATTGCGGGCTGGGAGAGATCGCGTAACAGGATAGTGCACGCTTTGCCAGACACACAAGAGCCCTTCAACGAACGCTTAGTCGGCTGGAAAATTGAAGGAATACACGTTTTAAACTACCGAACTCGAAGACCTCCTGACCGAATGGGGGCTTGCAGTCAAAAGGAAAAGCAGTGTTTCCTCTGATTCGCGAAATAGAATTTTCATCCACGCGATTAATAAACTAAGGGGACCCTTCTTAATAAAGGAAGTCTCTTAATTGACATTTTTTTTTAACGAGAAAATATTCACGGCACGAACCTTCTATTCCCACCAATTTTTTCTTTTATGCATTCTAGATGATCCAAATGTCTATTTCCTTCGTTACGTTAATTATATTGAAATTAAGCGTTCCTGGTGGTTGATTTTTTTTTCATCCTTTGCCTGATTTGATATTCAGAATGTATTATTTTATGCATTTTTATTACGAAAATAAAGAACAAGTGACCGTCACGACGTAGACGTTTTTCTAGGTGAATCATCTTGGTTTGATTACGATCTTCAGCGAGGCATAATTCGATAATGATACGAGGGCACAGATTTTATCGTAAAAGCATGCTAATTTCGCTTTTGTTATAACCCCAGATGCCTATAATCTGTGGGACCATAAAAATAGAGATTAAAATATCATCGTAGATCTCTTTTATTATAGGCACCGGGGCTCTAGTTATCTTTTGTCAACTCACACTTCCTAATGATATGGAACTCGGGTTTCATCACCGGCTCGACAGCAATTATCGTTAACTTATAATGAGCCCAATTTTAGATATAAAACCTGTAATTCGAAATAATTCGGAACGAAAGCGCCGATGAGCAAAAATGAATAACATACTATCATATACTATTTTTGTATATCATATTTGTATGGAATTACAAAATTGATCGCAATATATTCATCCATGATATCCAGGATTGGTTCGATTAAAAAATTAATGATTACAAGAACAGCTATCGTATAAATTAGCACAATATTAATTCTCTTGGCACTGTCATTGCAGTGGCTGTCGCGAGTTACCATTCGTTGCAATACCCAGGGCGTATTCCTCCTGTATCTGCATGCAAGGATAATGCAAACAACGCGACACGTGTCCAAAACATCATTTCGCTCGTGGATACCACGTTTATGATACGCGAACCGTCTCAATGTAATATCGTTAAACAATTTCATATGACGACTGAAGTGAGCATTAATGGGACTATATACTTATATATAATATTCTTATCTTTACATTATTTTACTTGATCTCATAATATATTTTAATTCGCTACTATTAATAATAACGTAATATTTTATTGTCTTCTGGAATGGTTCATTATATTTTCTACCTAATATAACTTATGTTCCCGTGACCTTTGTTAATACCTTTTATGCCGTTCGTTCGCTATTATATGGTAGCTCGCTTCTAGGTTTAGGGGCATTGAAATGTAATTTATGTGGACTAGTAAAAGCTAGAGGGCAAACGATATTTTTATTGTTAATATCACCAAAGATTTCAGTGACTAGTTCAATCCATTTTGACTAAAATTGCAGAGGCTATTAATATTACATGTCGTTTATAGGCTAGGGAATTTCTATTAATTAACGGAAAAGAATTAGTGCACCAAAAGTGTATGGCATCTAAAGGGAATTATCAATTGAAATACTGCTTTCTTCAAGCCTCCTTTAATTACTCCAATCAATTTTACCGCAACCATTAACAGAATATTATTAAAAGTATCAAAGTGACTACATCCCTTTTCCAAAAGTTTTATAATCCAATTATTTTATATTCCATCAATAAAATTATTTCCACTTAACACACCGTGAATTTAAACTAACATTGATTGCTGTACCTACATCCAGTTGCATTAATACGTATAAAAATTGTATCCATTTTTTTATTCCAAAAATATCAGACGTACGTAAACATTCATTTAGCGAAACATTTTCCTCTCCATCTATCAATACCCCCACGAAAAGAAATATATGTACCTACGTGTATATACCTCATTCTAGTCGTCCTTACGAAGTGGAAATCTGCTCCGCCAAGCATGCAGCAAGTTTGCCCGAGAGGGCCGGCTGAAACGGCCAGACGCAATGTCGTTAAACAAACTCGTAACACGGACGAACTAGCTGTTAATGTGATCATTCGCGGTTCGATCGGTGCACACCCATCTAATGATCCTTTCAAACACCTCACCTCCCTTAACCGGTCGAGCCCTTCGCAAGTTTTTTCCGTGCCATCTTTGTCCCTCCGCCGCTCGTTCGTTTCCTCTTTGCCTCTCTTAATATCTCGTGGCTCCAATTAGTTCTGAACCGTCGGACCGTCCGATTGTCCGTCCGTCTATCCCCGTGTCTGTCCATCCATTCCGTTGGGTCCGTTGGTCCCGTCCGTCTGTCCATGATGCCGTTTGCCACGTTGTGCGTTGCTGCGTTCCTCTCGTTCGTTGCCTCAGCTCGTTCGTATCCCTCAGCTTCATTAAGAAACGGTAATGCGTTTTGTTTCTCTTTTACGCTCCGCTCTCCCGAAGGGGAACGAGCTAGGGACTCTTTTAATAATCCCGCAGCACGCTCAGAGATTTATTATTTTCGGACTACGTTGCTGGATAAGTCCATATGGCTGACGCTCTCTCTCTCTCTCTCTCCTTCTTTCTCCCTTTTCCCCTTTGTCTCTCTTCGTTTCACCGACGAACAGGGGACTTTTTCCCTTTTTAACCACTCTTCTTCTTTTCTTCTGCACCCTACGCCGCAACCGCGTCCACCAGATTCCGCTGCCAGTTCGCGAACTTCTGTACAGGGTGACCTAATAAAGTGTGCCCGGGAACCACAATCGCAGGGAGCCTCTTTTACGAACGGACACTTCGCCACGATTCCCCATTGTCGCGGCTGAATCTCGTTGAACGGTGACCTCGTGAACAAGGGTCGATCGATTGGGAAAGTTTAAATTGATGGAACCGAACCGGGGTGCCGTAAAGACTTCCAGTTCAGACGAAAGCGGTTCGTTCGATGGAACGTCTCGATCCAGGTTTTCCCCCTTTATATATCGGTTTAACGATCGACGAGACACGACGATCGTACCGCGATACCATCCACGGATGGGCGTTCAGAACGACACATCTCTAGACGCCGAGGTTTCGCACGAAGGTTTAATCGTATCGACGTATTTCACTAGGAGCAGGAGTTCAACAAGCCGTAAATTATAGCTTGTTTGGCGCCAACGTTATTTATGATTGCTCCGATAGACTCCTAGGCTGACTATCGTTGCTTTTAATAGTCAGATCGAACGAGGAAACAGTCCTCCTATTTTCCAGCAGAAGTACCGGCAATCGTACATTTCTTTTAAGACCTGTCCTTCTTCCGGTATCGACGTAAGCTTCTGCGGTTAAATATTGCACGGGGAGCAAGTAATTTGGAATGAAGATTAGTTCTGGATCGGGAACGATGGAAATTGAAACGGATATTGCGGCCAGGGTCTCGTAACGTTACCCTGTCTATGTCGGCTCGATCGAGTCAGAGGATGCTCCACTCGTTTGGTTATAATTCTTAGGGGACGTATAGCTATAAGCATATTCTGGTCCTTTGATTTAACGAGGTGTGGTGTCGGTTATACTATAAACGGTACATCGGAGCGCCTATAAACCAAACGGGCGAGTCGGTAAATTAGGAACTGAGACCACTCGCAGGAAGCCCCTAAAAATACAATTAACGAGTCGTTTAGCGGATATACCTGGCGTAGCTCGCCATTCCTGTGGACGGGTCAGCGTTCGTGCAAGATGATCGAAACGGATTTTTCTTTAGTACTATCTATTGTCTGGGTGATTGGTAAGTCGATTGCCCGATAAAATTTCAAACGTTGATCTTGGCAGGTTACCGTAAACGATTTTTAAATTTCAGATAAGGTATTCGTTCCACTTTCTGTCATTAAGTTTTCTTCTCGGGCCTTTGCATTTATTGCTGGAGTTATTATATACAAATATTTAAAAGTAAAATATAAATATACTGGAAATGAGATTGGTTCGCAATGAATTATTTCCCCCTAAAATTTCTTTTTCAGACTTTGACAACAATGGTAGTTTGGTTTTTGCTGTACAGAAACTTAACGAATAGAAACCCACCCACCTCATTTTAAAACATTTACGTGCCTGATTCGTAGTTTCTATTCGAAAGGAGAAACATTTTGAAACGCTGATATTTGTCCTCGTACAAAACCTAGTTGCAACACACGCGGACAACTATTTACCAGCTGCCCACACAAAAAATATTGAGCTCGTATTATATATACATCTATCTGCATGTAATAGTCGAGTTACGTTTCCACGTTCGTGCCTCTCCAAAAGTACTTTCGTGCACGAATCACGGGTGCAAATTAATGAGCTAATTCCTGCTGTAAATGCTAGCAGTACCGTCCGTCTATTGTCCGCCATTCGATACAAAGGGAACTAAAATTAATTCGTCGACTGGCGATAAACTCGCTGTTAATAATTCATCTTCATCGTTTGTTAGCATCGAATAATCAGGATCCATTCAATCGCGTTGCCAGCAATACGATTTTATCTGGAAAAGCGAATCTGTCGTTACGCCGATGGGGAATTATTATTCACAAATACGCGTTAGAAAAGGGTAAACACGTTTCATCGCGGTCGTCAATAATTTTCACCGCGGCAGCATCGTCTCAGCAGTAAATTACAAGTCGCGTAGTTTAATATTGTGTCCATAGCGCGGCCAGCGAATATAATCCACGATAAATCACCGAGAGAATCTGTAGCTTAATGAGTTTTTAGTGGCGGGTTTCACCGACCTGTGATTCATTTTGTTTTTTAATCAATTCCTTAACGCTGCGCTCGAATGCTCTTCCAGGGAGGCCGGTTCGCTACCGCTCGCAAATTCATTTCAATATTTTGACCGGCTTACATTTTCATCGAAACATTCTCCCCCGTCCCCGAAAATAATTTCGTTGCATTTAATTAATTTCGATGCTTTTAATAGTGGGCGCCGTTCGGCTGCACGGCATTACTGCATTTCGTTGGTAGATATGGAAAGTTCAGATAATGAAGGAAAATTCGGAAATTAGCTTCGGTTCACGCGAAACGATTTATTTATTCACGTGGTACAGTGAAGAACGGAATGCGGCCGGAATACCATTGCACGTTATAATTGAAAACGAAAACAAAAGAGCAGGGAATCATATTTTCTATTGCATTTCGATCCACTTTTCTTCCCCAGATGAATATTCGTTACCAATTTAAACGCACTCGTATTTAAGCACAAACTTTTCCGCAGCAATTATTATACATTTTCTATGTTTTCCGCCGTTACTGCACCACATTCACGTCTTCGCTGCGTTGAATCCGCGTGTTCGGAAACTGAACGGGAAACCATCGCACAATGGAAAACAAACGGCCCGGCGAAGAAACTCGACGCCGCGCGCCGAGCCGCTTACCGATAGCAGACGCGTTCCGCGTCGAGTCGAAAAGCAGCAAGGAAGTAAACATAATTTAACGGAAAACGTCGGGAATTATTTATCCGACGGTTTTAGTCGTTGCACGACCACGAATCCGGCTGCTCGAAACGCGTTTTGTGCATTACGCACAGCGAGACGGCAAATTGTGTATCACGGCCGGCCAACAAAAGCGTAATATCGCGGTAATCAAAACGAAGGGAAATATAACACGCGGCGGTTTCAAAGCGCTAGACGACTTCTATGCGCGGCGAGAGCGTATTGTACGAGGTACAAAGGATATCCAAGACACGGGAAATTCTGAAATTCAAAGTGGCGAGAAAAGGTCTGCGCGAACCGCATCGCTCTGCAAACAGTCAAATATTAAATTATCAAATACCGCTGCAGCAACGAGTATTACCGCTTTCGTATTAATACCATTAATATTTATGGCAAATCGTGCACTCACGGCCGCGTGATAAGGTTCCGGGTGGTGGAGGAAACGGGAACACCCGTGTAGTACGAGGGAATACGTCTAGGTAGCGAGGGAATTTATAACGGAGCAAACGAGGAGCATAGTTTCATGCGCATTATAAATACAAATACGAGGATGTAAGAGACGAGTGGCCACGAGCAGAGGTGGAGTGAAAAGGGTAGAAAGAGAGGTTGAAGAAGGTGTCGGTGCTGAAGCCCTGCGGGATACGACCCCCGTGGTGAGCCCACGACTCCCGAAAGAGCCTCCGTTTGGGAATCGCGCCTGTTCGTCCGGCAAAGTCAACCTGTTGACCGTTTCCTCTCTAGCCGGTGGCCAAATTTGATGAAGAATGCCACACGGTATGGGATCATAGATTATGCTCGTGTTTGGCCACCGATACATGTGTATTAGGGTGGTGCATGTTTAATGAAGATACATGTTTTTTTTAATATTTTTTCACGGGCACTCTATGTTAAATGTGTTCACGATTACGAGTAAGTAACGTGGTATTTTATATAGTGTTTCTTAGTTACATATTGGGGGTTGCTACCAGCCATCTAATTTTGTCGAAAAATGCAATACTATGATGTTTAAATACATTTACTTAATATTGAGATATTGCTACAAAGTAAATTTGTATGGCGACAACTTTGAAGAGCAGCTAATTGACATTTATAAAAATCTATTCAGCAGATACTAATATTATTAGGCTGGTAGTGTAGATTTCTTAATGCGAGGATGTTTCTCGTCGCTGGATTAGTAGCAACGAATACTGTCTTCATTCTTCGTTTCTGGTATGTAACTTGTTGTATTCTTCGTTGGGAATTTTTATATAATGACATCAGACAATCCGATTCTCAAGTGAGGTTTATACAGAGTATAATGTATAAATCCGTCATTCAACATATTCCCTAACAGCCATCTGCCAGCAGATTGGCAACAGAACTGACAGATTCTGTCTAAAGATCCGTAGCCATCTGCGTCCGCATTTGGCTTGTGTTCTGCAAACAGCACCTGCTGAACAGAATCTGAAGGCAGATTGGTAGCAGAAGCCGAGCAGATTCTGCAACTTGGGCCATTCAAATGGATTTAGATGGCCATTTAAATGGCTCAAGTTGGAGGATCTGCTCAGGTTCTGCTGCCAATCTCCCATCATGAATTCTGTTCAACAGGTTCTGCATCAAATCTGCAGCCGTTCTGTTAACAAAACCTGCTAACAGAATCTGGGCAGAATCTGCTATTGCAGGTTTGGCTGACTGGGATTAATAAGTCGGTGGATAGCAATCCCTGAATCATTATGAAACGTAATACAGTTCCAATCAAATCCGTCTTCCAGTATAAACGACAAAATATTAAGACGCCCAAGCAATATTTTCAAAGTTTATACGTTTTACCCCCTCCTTATATGGCACGAGTTTGTTCATCGTGACAGAATGTTTGCATTTTATGTCACCGTGATGAAGCGTGGGTGGCGGTGTCGATGGTTGTTCGTTCGTAAGCTAGTTTCCGTCGAGAGACCATAGGTAACGACCGGTAGAAAGAACATTCACGTGGCTGTCTATAATCGTTATTGTTCATAGTGGAGGTTCCTTCAGCCACGGTGAACGATCCCGGCGAAATTGTGCCATTAAGATCGCAGATAACGCGAAGTGATAGCAATAAATCACGTCGATCGGTAATTATTGTCTATTGTAAATAATTGCGATTGCAAGCGTGACTGATTTATATTTACATTAAGCCACGTGCGAACTGGTTAAACAAGCGCCACAGGCGCGCTGAATTTGTGCAAGAACGTTAGTACATGAATTTCAATTTCGTGTGGATATTGAAATTGAGTAATCCGAAATTACTCTATTCGGTATACGATATTACGCTAAATAGTTCTGTAAATCGAAATTCGCATGACACACGTGTTCTGGAACTTCAATGATTAAATAATTATGCAGACCAACGGTATGTGTGATTTTTTTTTTCATTGCCGACAGTAAGGAAGATTCGGAGAACTTCGAGCAAAATTTTGCAGAAAAGACGTACAGCGTAAAATGTGTATATTACATTCAATTGCATTCTTTCAACGCATTCACTGCCACGCATTGTTACCATACTACACCCTCAATGCCACTTTGGTAATTCTATTTTATTACTTTTAATCCACTTGCTGTAATCGGCGGTAAGCGTGATAATATCGAATGCGTCATTAGAATCTCGCTATCGGTAACACTAATACGAGGCCATCTAGGTACATATAGTATAATAAATTTTCGCACGTTTGTCCGTCCGCTGCGAGGATTAATGTTCTTGCAACATACGAAGAAAAAGAATTCTCCACCAAAATGTTCCGTTCACGAGGCGCGATGATGAAAGCAAGAAATCAGCGGGCAAACGCGTTGGGTCCGGTCGTCGAAAGACGGATCTATTAAGACTGCGGCTGTTGGGTCCGCGGGTACCGGGTTAGACCTGTAATTAACCGGTAGCTCTTTTACTCGCGAGAGAGCGTACAACTGGCCGTTTAACGGTCCACTTTTATTGGTCGCTTATTGGTTATTTTTGGGGCCGCAGTAGCCCGAAGCGCCGACCGCCTCCGGCCGGCGTTCCATGTTACCGGAAGTCGGAAGTGGCCGCCCGAAGATCGACCATGGATAATGGAAAGTATCGTTTTGCACGCTGACACATAATACATAACCACGAACTGCTGCCCTGCGATTCGAATAACGAATTTGCCAATGATTACGGTCCGGGAATTAATGGCTCGTCCGCGTGCAGCTTCGTTCGCTCGCGACGATGATCGCACGGGCCGTGGAAACGTTCTTGTTCCGTCGTTTTTTTGTTGTTGTTTTTTTTTTGTTTATCTTTGTTGCTGTTCCTTTTCTTTGTTGCGCGAACGAAAGTGTTTTCAATTAAATCGTACAGCAGCGGCGATCGGCTTTTATATCGACGTTTACATTCCATTGAACCACGGGAATCCGTTGTAAATGTGCACCAGGCTTATTGACTCAGCGTTTATTTCCAGGATATTGTTTGTTACTTTCCTCGGGCTGGCTTATACAGCTCGCAGCGATTATTATAGCATTTGTAGTACGGTTTCGCTGGTGAGCTTAATAGAATGTATGTACTCTTCGTTTTATTTAGCTGATTTGCTTTACCTTTGTATTGGTCATACGAATTACTGTATATTATTATTATTATTATTATATCAACGACTGTCCTATATACAACTATACATATATTGCAAGAAAGTCGAGATTCAGTTAAGGTTGATCCAATAGCTAATAGCAAGAAAAGTAACGCAATATAAGGCAAAGAAATTTCGCAGACATTTAAAATAATTGCAAATATATATATACCTGCATATATGTACGTGCGGGTTAGAATGAATTTCAGTCACGTCTATTGAGCTTTAGCCGGCGGAATTAATTTCTGGTCGGGGCTGAAACCGATAAGCGATCAATACCGGCGAAATGAAGCTTTCCCTAATAAAATCCATTATCTATGCCGAAGAAAATCACCTAACGTAAATTGGATCACCCTGCCCGCTTCTCAGTGTGTTAGCCTGCCTACTCGAACCGGGTTATATTCACTCTTGCTGGAGGGTCAGCGTAACAAAAGTGAAGCTTACAGTATCATGATTTTAGCTTCGCACGTGTCCAACGTGCCCGTTTTGTTTGCTAAGCGAAGTGCACTGGAGTACCCGTTGTTTATTAGACGGCACTATTAAGCGCACTTCACGGGCCCGTTCGAGTTCGAGTGTTCCGTACCACGTGCTCGCCGATTTTAAACCAGAAGTATCGGCCGCTGTCAGCGAGACCGGCCTTTTGATTAATTAATCGGCCGAAATGATGAATATACCCCTTGGCGCAGCGGGTGTTTTAGTCTTGTGTTTGATATCTCCCGTGATTTACCTACTGCATTTTTTATGCCAGGGAGTGAGAGGATTAATAAAGAGAGGAGGGATTTAATGGAATGGAATATGAATAGGTGTAGTGTTTGTTCGAAAGATTCGATAGGATATCATTGGTTTCTTTTCCTTTCTCCGTTTCTATTGAGATCGTTGGATATGCTTAAAGTTAATGCTTACCCTCGATCGAAAGTTTTTTGGCTGCACGATTTTGTAACTATTATTTGGTGCATGGGGTGCAACGGGGAAGCTCGAGATTATACGCAATTAACGCTATAACGACCGCCTTGGTCAAATTGGATTATTTTTTTCCCGCAACGTTTCAATCAAGCCCCGTCAACGTCCCCTTGAGCTATATCGAAAGATTCGACCCTGCAATTACTTTGCTAATTAAATCATGATCGCTTCCGCGGCAGATGTTCCTTTGGTTAACGACAGGTACTGAAAAATTGATTGAAATGTATTCAAAACGAAACGAATGGGAAATTAATGCCTTCTCGATATCAAACCTTGCATCGTTCCACGTATCGATGTTTACGCCCAGCACCCTTTTTTTGTTTTACACAGAAACGTCGATTTCACCGAGAAAATAACTTATAATTAGGCGAGCCATTGCTGATTAACGTCTACATTGTATGAAATATTTTAAATCAATTTAAGGCAACGCTGTTGCAACAACATTGATTTATATTTTCCAAGTTTTTGACAAGAAATCCATATACCTATCATCGGAATGTAGGATAAATGGAATATTGGTTTAGTGCTAATTACGTCGATTTAATATCCGTCAACGTTTCTTCAGTTTATTTCGTTTGCACCTGTCAATGTACCCGACACGATGCCCAATACACCAGCCAAATAACACAACCAACAGCTGCAAGATATCATGCTTAAATATATTACGAGTTAACACCAGTGCTCGCTCATTTTTCACCCCAACAGCATCAGAGATCAGCCGTATGCATCGCCATTAACAAAGCACACAAACATTTTCGTACATTCCTACACGACAAACGGTATACATGTACCATTCTCGGATCGCCACACAGTGAACGCAATTTGCTGCGCGCCATTAAACGCATGCCCAGTCAAAGGACAAGTAGCGCACGTCAGTTTAGGAAACTGACAATTATCCTCGCCCCCCTTATCTCGCCGCTGTGTCTGCGTTTGCAACAGGTAAAAAATTTTCCACGCCGGTCTTAATAGCATTCTCGTATTCCTCCCATCGTATTTATGTTGCCTGTTCAACCTGCGAAATGTATTCCGCCTTTCTGGCTGCTCGTGTCCCTCCCAAACCCCGAAGCCTTCCGCTCATCGATTCTCTCCTTTTCCTCGTTTTTCCCCATCATTTCGCCCCCCCTACCCCTGCCCGCAGTTTTTTCTCCTCGCCATTTCACCTACCCGACAGACCCGCTAGAGAACAGTCGTGAGTATACGTGAGTATACGTCCGGGGTGTTGTTCCACCGGCGAAACCCAAAACTGATGGTTAATTATATTCGTCCCGCAACTGAACTCGGACTCGAGAGCACGAGGGGTCTTTTTTAGTTTGCGGCACGCGCCGCCACGTGGCATCGTCGCGGACTCGTGAAGAGGAAACGAGCAACCAGCGTCCGGCTTGTGCCCGTTCGAGTTAGTGTTACCGATATGCAAGACGGGCACGTGAAGGCCTCTTCACCGGCAGAAAAGACTCGCGCTAAAAGAGGTGCTAAAAGAGGAACGTTGCGCGGCCATTATCGCCCCGCGAGACCTGGAACAATGATCTGCCGCCGATACGATTCGTCGTGCGAGTATCATCGAGATTCGAGACCGATCGTTCATCGATGGAGCGTCCAAGTGGATTCCTGCTGGTCCTTTGCGATTTAATTACGAGACGTCGTTTCTACATTTTCATGGGGGGGTTTCTCCGTGCTACAGAATTATTGTCAAGAGCAATTTTTATTTCCGATTTCGTTATCCGACTCCATTTTCACAATTCACCTTTAGTAATTGATGAATATATTACAGTGTTTCGATAACAGGGGGTTTGGACGGTGCAGGCACTAAACGCTGACACGTTTGTTGCAACAGATATTCAGATATTACAGATTCTATCTGCGCACGACACTGAGCGGAAAACTGCTGTTTGCCTTCATTGATCCATAAATTCAGAAAACCCGACATTCATTGCCGTTTCATTGGCACATTGACGCGTGGCGATTCCCGCGGAGCCAGCAGGCATGTGAATACCAAGGTCTTGTAATGGTTCTCACCTTCAATTTGCAAAGAGCAAAGGAAAGGGACGCAGGACAAGTTGTCAGCAGAACGAGCGCAGGATCTTCACGATTGTCAAGGGGACCATCGACGTCGCTTATCGCCGTGACAATTGCCAGAAAAGCGCAATGTCATTAATTAACGTACCATTGCCCGAATTAAAGTCCACCGACCGGCAAGTCTACGCAGCCTCGAGTCACCGAGTGTCGTCAACTCTTGAAGCTTTGCGAAACGTGATATTCTCTTTCAGGATTCTTCCCCGCTCATCTGCGTGTTACGTGCACGCTGGAACAGGAGCAGGTGAGTTGCTAAAAAGTAACAAATCGTGGCTCATATAAACACGCAGGAACGGCCGCTTTGCAATTCAAAACGCAAGGAGAAGAGCACGCGAATTCATCGAACGTTTTCCCTCGATGCGATACAATGATGCTCGCGGTTATTAGGCGTGCTTCATTTCGCCGAGAAATTGCTACACGCTCGACGATCGAGTTCTCTGTTCTCCTATGGCATTACGAGTCGTGGGATTATTGCCGATGATTCGCACGACGCTCGATTACCCGGGGCGACGAAATTCGAGGTCCTACCGGTCGGCGAGATTCGTTTTGCCCTCGGTACGGATCGAAAGCGTTTCGTTTCTGGTGTCCCGCGCGAACCGCTGTACGTACGAGTGTATCTCTGAATTGAAAGAAAAAAGAACGGAAAAGGTTGGTCTGTACATCGGTACAGAAACGATAATGTTGCGTTCGTGGCCGATACACTAAGTAGGGGTCCGCAAAACTATTCCGAAATGTTTGTCCCGCAGCGAAATGCGCATCGGTGGCGCGTGGGATTCGAGACAGCTGCGCGTGTGCTCAGGACAATTAATATGAATTATGGTAAACACCAGCGGACCCACAGAAAAGGGATCATCCGTGGGAGTCGCGTATTCGAAGGCAGCCGCGCGTAGGGACCCCGTATTGGCCCGCGGCGTACGAATATTTCTGGCGTGCATTTTTGCATCGACGTGAGCTCGCAGGTGGTTAGTGGTCTCGCGCGAGAACAGAACCCTTTGAAGGATCGATGCGACGATTTTGTACGTCGAGTAATTGATGTTTAGTTGTTTGGCGGTGTCGAATGGAGGATAGGATTTAAACAAATTTTTTTTTAAATACTGGTAATGATTAGGTATGCCATGCGTCGTGGGATTAATATCTGATAGTTGATTTGGAGGACAGGGGTCGCATTTGGGCCGCGCGTTGGCCAAATCGGTTAACCCCACAAAACAGAAAGTGCAGAAAAGTGATTCAATTGTATGCATTGATTATTAAAATTCCTTCTTAAATAGAAAATCGAATACACATTATAGAATGTATTATTACTATCATTGCGAGTAACATTAACCCTTTTAAGCGATTTATATAAGCGTATGGAGTTAATCACTATGGCTTCTGAAATAAATTGTCTATTATTATTCTGGCCGAAAAGTTGTTTGTTACGGCGTTGTATTAAACCCAATAATAAAGAAATTTACTTGTACTATGAAAGTTAAGAGTCCATCGACCGTTTCGACGATAAAATTTAAAAAAATTAAAAAATGGAGTTAATCAATTTAACTAATGAGCGGCTAATTTAATTGACATTTTTTTAAAAGTACAATTTGTGATCAAATTATTAGAGCCACCTGCATAAATCGACGATTTCACGTTGAAACAAATTAATTTTGTATATAATTACGTAAGCTAAGTTCAGTTTTTTGCGTGCTTCTGGTGGACAATGGTTAATTAATAATTACCAATGTAAAAGCTTCGATGTTATCATTTTATTTCTACACACACGCGAAAGGCATACATTCGCGCACTGCTGCTCTAATAATTTTGTCATCCACCGGATAAATGAACACTGTTATAAAGTGGTAAGGAATGAATCATACGACTAGAAATTAGGTCTTGCAGTTTGTCAACAGCGTATGACGTCTAAAGCGTGTAATTACGGATGTTGTCGAATAGATGCTTATGTATGTATATCCATTAATTGAAGTACGCATTTCCATTTGCCCCGTGGCATTAACGATCGTGCGTGCATTTTTACATGCAACAAACCCGCCGGTGTTTACTGACCTGCAAACGTCAAGTAGCCGCTGCTCGGTTATATAACAATATCGTTTAATACAGGCGCGCACTATTATGAATATAGTTAAAAGCCGCAAAAATATTTTCTCAATCAAATAGAACATGGTTAAATATATTTAAGGAAGCTATCCAAAAGGACAGTTCCCCACTATAAATATTAATTTCATCCACATCGAGATAACGAAACGAAAAATAGGCTTCCCGAGGCTTATGCGCCGTCGCAATTTCCTTCTAAGTGCATTATTGTAACGCCAATCCGGGTTACGTGTAATTACAGCGATCGCCGTTGCAATTTTCCATCCCTGTATTTGCACGCTGACCGAGCGCGTGTGATTAGCGAGTCGTCTGAAAACGCGGGATTTTGACAGGCAATTATACACTCTGTAATTGCCCTAGAAATGAGAATAATAATTAAGAACATCAATGCTTGACTTATTCGTTTCGTCTAAGCGGACACTCCAAGCGCAACTTTGGAATATTTTATTTTATTCAATTAGAAATACCATGTTTGCTTACTTAAAGTATTATTATTATTATTATTAGTAGTAGTAGTAGTAGTAGTAGTGATAGCAGTAGTAGTATCTTCTTTTTTTTTTCCTTCAAGCGTTTGAAACCCCGTGCAGAATTTATTTCAGCTATTTTTATTATTACCGTTATTAACTCTGTTGAGTAGATTTCCGTTATTTAAAACAGCATAAAAAATGTTTTCCTACTAAAATTGTCAGCAATACGCTACAACAATGTAATACCACACCGTACGCAATATTCGATTCAAGCTCTCGTACACGAACATTCAAAATTGAGCTTTTTCGCAAATCGTCAGTCATCGATGCAGCTGCCATTCACGCGATGTGAAAGTTTGATCGCTTCATGGAACTTATCATGGTACACGATGACCAGATAGCATTGCACAATATTCCCGACCGATTATCGTCCGCGTTATCGATCCACCGTCCACCGTACGGAATCATTAAGATTCTTGGACAAAGACGAGCCCATTAACTCCGAGAATCGCCCTTAGATATACCACTGCGATAAGTTCCCGTGCCCGTCGTCATTATTCAGTAATAACTTTCGTTCCGTCGTTCGTAACGTGCTCGCCACGATACCGCGTCGCGTCCCCGCGTCTACAAAGACATAAGATTCTGTAAATATAATAATCGGCCAGCCACACAGGTAAACATATTGATTATGGTTATCAACGACGAAAGTCCAGCCGTCGTTCGATGCATCGCCGATGAATACCTACTTACTTCCGATAAACTCCAATTATCAATCTACCAAACGCGTACGAATCGTTTTCGACGAAGCGGGGTAACCTCGAGCGAGGTTGCTCCCAAAAATACAATACGTTATCCGATTGCAAAATCGTCACGTTCTCGTGGACACCTTTTTAACATGAATTACACGGTCGTTCGCGAGTTCGACGAAGAGCATTAGTCGACGTCGATCTCGATCGAAATAGTCGACGAGATAAAAGACGAATTGTAGGCGGCGCGTTATGAAGCGAACCGCAGAGTGTCGGGGTCCGTTGGGAGACTATAATTCGAAAACCGTCAGTGCCAGGTAAAACATTTGTAATGGAAACGGGGCTATAGGTACGGGATTCTGATTGGCAAGTTTTACGGCACGTCGCTGGCTTCCGGTGATAGCCAACAACAATTCAATATTTCGAGAGACAAATCGTTCGGTCGTTGCGAGTAGCTGCTGTTCACCTGTCCATCGAGCTTCGCTCTCTGTCGAAATGCAGCTGACGAAATAATTAGTTTCCAAGGCTCGCCACGTGAGTGGAAGAGGATCCATTCGCGAAATCGCGTGTACCGGAATCGCTCGAAATTTACGCTCTAACCACCTGTCAATGGATGCGTTATGAACAAATCGCGTAAACGAATTTCCTTCGCCATGCTCGAGAGCTCTGCCACTTTTGTTTGGGAATTAGGCGTTCGAATTTTCATAACGTGGCAATTTAACGAATATTGCTGTTCGCGACTCGAGACAGATAAAGTGGTTATAATTTGCTTCCAGAGTGACTGGTTTAATTAGTGGAAACGAGACACGAAACAGCAGTTCTTTATAATACTTACAAAATGATTGTTTGAGTAACTATGCAGCTTATTTAGGTAGACAATTTTTTTTAAATAATGCAGATATGTTCTTTGAACATATATATAGAACATGGAACCGCTAAGTTGTTAATTATTTGCCGTTTCATTTGAAACAGTTATTGCAACGAAAGACATTTCATGATGATAGATTAAGAACTGACTTCTCGTAATTTATTTTGTATAACGAATTAATAAAGTGGCTCATGAGATTTACTGCTTCAAATATTATTATACTTTTACTTCGTGTTGGAATAATTTTTATCGAAACTTACGTAGGAGAGAGAAATATAATACGATGTCCATTATCGGTTCGTTACTTTCTGATACTAGGATTATAGTTCGTCAAGTGCCCTTTCCCTATTGTATAGCTGCGTGATAATTGGAAAACTCGCATTTATGAACAACAATGATAAATCTTTTAAGCGTAATGTAAGGTGAATCGTTGAAGGTAATTTGTTCGTTAATTATACAATCTGAACGATTAATCTGGCGTTGTGTAACTCAAAGATAGTAATTATGCAGCATTAAATCATAATAAGCGTACCGAATCGCTCGCTATCTTTCTTTTGATCTTGTATCGAACCTTAATGGCGGGATTATATTAACACCACGCACATAGCGTATTTATATAATTATTTTTAAAATGTTGCGTGCGATGGAAATCCACAAGAGCGATACGTTTCCCTTGCTCCCATTTAAGTGAAGGTTTAATAACGATTTCGGGTAGGAAAAGTAATGTAGATCGTGACTGATAACGTCGATTTGCTGTGAAGGTTTTACAAGTTGCAGTATTGAAATTCCGCTTATGCGAGCGGATAATTTATTTATTTTTATAATTGCCGGAAGATTTTAAGGAATCGCGAGTTAAATAAAAATCTTCCGGAGGCCGACAAAAAATTGCGTTCCAAGTGTTTTAAATATTATTTACTGACAGCGACAAAGATGCCCACAGATTTCAAATTCTCTCTGAAGATCGCACGATCTTCCGAAAAAATCCCACTTCCATTGAGTTGAATCTATATTAAGTACCTTGACATTTCAATCTTATCGCTATCCGTTGATCTAGTTTCACAGATCGATCGGTTCACCAGATTGCTACACATCTATGATCTAGTTAATTTTCAATGCGGCCATTTCTAGCTCTTATCGCGATTACGTACGTCAACAAAAAGAAAGAAACAGCACTTTAAATAACTTGTATCTGGTGTATCTCAATAATCGATTCGATATTAATTATGATGGGTCGTTATTGACGGTGTTCATTGAACGCGCACGAGACAGTGTAATTACAATTAGACGTAACAACGGCCAACGATGCGGCGACGACGTAATCCACGTTTGCCCCGCAAAAATTGAATCGCTTTGGAGCACGCTCTGTATGCACGTAGATAATTTTGTCCCATACGACGGTGAAAAATTCCGTGTGCAATGTGGATTCAAGGGTGGTTCCAGGTCGGATACGGGACTGATAGCTCCGGGCTGATAGATGTCGGCTAATTATGTGGCCTAGAAGTCCCGGCTACGTCCAGCCAGGAAGAGAAGGCTTGCTTGCATTCTTTCTTCGGCCCCGACGCTATGCGACGCGACGTCGTGCACGACCACCCATTGACAATCAAATCGTCGCGTTATTTAAGGGGAAATCACGGTTAAAGTGTCCCCTTTGTGCGAGTTGATACGGTGTAAAATTCGTATGAAGGAACGCTGGTCAGACTATTTGGCAAAATGTGTTATTCCATGCTGGCTTATCTATACGTAATAGCAGTGACCTGATAAAGATAACGTTTTCGAATAAAAATAGCTTCATACGTTGGTCAAGGGTGGGCGTATGAGTAGATAGAACGAAGAAATGAAAAGTGTTTGGTGTTACCGCTAAACAAGGTTAATGCTGAATTATTTTATGTAATCAAGTATCGTAGTTAATTCATGGCAACGTAGGACTGGACATATGCACTTAATGTGGTCAATGATATGATATAAAAGGAGTTGGTAATTGTGTTTATACTTTGATCCTGCACGCGAGGACGTCGAGCTGTTTAAACAATTTTTCATTTTCTATTCATTGCTGTATTTCGATTATAATTCGTCTTACGAATTATGCAACGATAATTTTGCCACTCTAATTTGATTTTTCCATACCGTACATCTATGTACAATATAGGCACCTGTATGTAGATCTATGCAGCTAAAATTGCGCACGCTTATTGTAAGAGAATGCAGGCCAACGTAACGTTTGCGAAAATAGTGCAACACGAAAGGTAACAAAACGTACACGTGTCAATTCTGAATATTACAAACTTGCAAATGAATCTATCATTCTGTGCATACCCTACACGCGTCCCCTCCGACCGCCAAGTAACGCCGTAATGGTCATCGACCATTCCAACCCTCGATCGCTCGAGAAACAAGGGAAGAAGGGAGGAAGAGCAAGAGAAATTAACAGAACGTCGGAGCTTGCTTCGAGGCTATTATCATTTATCCCCTTCCGGCGTGGCGAGTCTTTACAAATTCCTGTACGTCCTTGGCATCAGCATCACGAAACGTACGCGAGGCACAGACACAACGGCACGCACACGGTGCCACGGCGATCGCGATACTTGAAAGTCTTCTGGAAGGTGGAGGCGTTCGTTCGTTCGTTCCTTCTTTCTTTCTTTCTTTCTTTCTTTCTTTCTTTCTTTCTTTAGTCCGTCCGTCCGTCCATCCGTCCATCCGTTGCTTCGTTCGGTGGTACTGGCCCTGTAATTGGGCCCAAACTCTTAGCTCCGCTCGACCGGCCAAAGATTATACACCCGCATGTCCCGAGGGCCCAGAGCCAAACGTTCTTGTGTGATATATTATGCTGCAGATACCTGTATCTGATTCACGAGGTGAAGCCGGTGTAAACGGAGTAACTTTTTCGTTCGTGCTAAAAGCACGGTGCCGGCAACGCGTGCATGGCCAAAAAACGATGCAACTGCCCTATCATAGACGAGCAAATAACACGTCGCCGGTCACTTCGATTAAATAAGGGACCCGCCTGCGAAAATAAAACGGTCGTTACGCTGACCAATTTGCCCGGGATCTTTTCATTACACCTTGGCTCGTGCATCCCATCGCGGTGTGGAATTAAAGTAATGCGATTCCGAGATTGATTTCCCCGCGCTGGTTTGTTGATTTTAACGAGGCAGTCGGTTAACAGATCGTTTCGGGGTGAAGAGGTTTATTAAGGTAGGAGGTGGTACCTTGATTTATATTGGATCTGTCGTTCGTAATGCATAGACTGGCAACATGGATTTCTCGAAGTTTGCATAATTTGTTCGCGTAGAACTGATTGGCGCATTTGGAAACATTGGCCAGCGCGAGATTTCGAACCCCGAATAAGTTCTTTCGAATAAACATCATGGACGTCCGTGAAGTAATAAGGCGTTTGTAAAATAATTGTTAGGAATCGGATCTTCACGCGGTTCTTTATTTCGTGGATATAATTGGACCAAGCCTGAACGTATAGGCACACCTGGTACATGTATTTTCACGCAACTGTGACTGACATCCACGTCTAGATCCCCTTATCTCGTAGCTAATTGAAGTAACAAGTGTGCACAAGCGTGTGTACATCTTAATTGCCCTTAAAACTTGCCGCACGAAAACGTCGATAAACGGCGATGCAGACATGCAACTTGTGGGCGATAACAATTGCACCGATCTTATCGGACGGTGCATCTCGTCTGGAAGTTCAGTCTCACTCGATCGACAAGGAAGGCAGACACGTGACACCATCACCTGCTTGGCGTTCGATTACACCAAGGTTTTCTTTGTTGCACGAGGCGTGCGACGCGGGAATGGTCTCAGCAGAATTCCATTGCCCTTGCATTCTGTCGAAACATTAATCAAAGTGGTAACACTGTTCACCCTTTCGCCGGTTAGTCTGTACGAAGTTCGTGTCAGACGAAACGTATTAGGCATAGAATGAGCTATGCCCGTTTTGCAATTAAACTATCAACGTACTATGAACAAATTTCTTTACTAAAGTCAGTGCTGTAATTTTTACTAGAGCTTATTTTATAATAAAATACATTAGGGTAATTAAGATCATTCAATTGTTTTTTATGGATTACTTTAACATCCCTTATAAATCCTTTATAAATAGCAAAATTTTAGGTACCTGCAGGTGGTACATTTCAGTTTCCTGTTATCGCTCGTTTCGATTAAATTTTAAATTTTAGCCACAGACATACTCAATTTTAATTGACAAGAAAATCCGGCAACTGGTCTCACGAAGATTTCATAAAAAATTTGCAAATCCGAATGTAATGGTTCAAAATGGTACATAATTGGTGGCATTATTTGCCGAATTTCCTTGAAATGCCGAAATCTACTAAACAATGAAAATTCCGAGCAACTGAAGAGTTCGAATAAAAACGTTTCATCTGACCAAGTACGTACTCCAAACGAATCGGCCGATCGTCTTAATGAATTCGGTACTCGAGTCTCCGCCACCCGATTCAGCTTCGCGATAAGCGTTCCCGCGCCGCGGTAAAACTGGAACGAAAGAATAGGGGATGAAGGAATTGTCGCGGAATTACTCGTATCGATCACTTGGCCGATTGACGTCCTCCTTCGCATATTACCCCTCTGTCTGGCAAGCATCGCTGTTTCTTTGTCCCCCTAGCTTGCTCCCTTCCTCCACGTTTTAACAACGTTGTCAGCGCTCGACGCGAAAGGGAAAAAGGAACCTCGGGATCGTTGCGATACAGGAGTTGCTGGCACTTCTCCCACGTGCGTCTCGTTGAAAGGTGCGCGTGCAGGATACACGCTCGCCCTTTGTCGTTTATTGGTTACATTTTACTCGCGTTCGAACTCCGCGAAACGAGCCTCGCTAACCGTGTCGGCCAGCCGATTGGCGGATACGCTGCCGTACCGGCTGTATTTTATAGCGGGAACAATTGCGATAGGATATTAACTGTTACCCGATACAAGGTGTGTTTAGTTGGAAGTCATGCGAGCGGCGTTCGCATAAGTTCCACCTTGTGCCGAGCAAATTGCACATAATTCCGAGCGTCTTGTCTCTTGGTGCGAACAATACGCTCGAAGGGGGTGCAATGCGCGTATTATATTAATTCGACGTTTCCCACTACCCATTGCCGAAGGACGCAATGTATAAATATCGAGTCGCAGGACGTGGCTAGTTGTTACGTAGTGCAATAAATCAAATTGGTCAGAGTCAGCTGTGTTTAAAGGACGGCACTTGCGTAACAAACGTTGCAGATCTGCGCGGATAAACTTCAGAGTGCTCGTAATTTCGTTTATCTCGCGGGATCTGTTGAGTAATTAAGTGGACGTTCACCGAAATTAGGACTATTTTTCCCAAACGAGCGACGTTTCTCTGAAAACCGTCGAAGGCAATTCCGTCCCGAGTTCGATTCGAAAGGAACGGGTCGAGGAACGATAGTAGCGGGTCGCATGAACTCCAGGCGAAATCGATTCGATAGAGCACATCGGGGGAGGGCGAGATAGCTCGAATCGCGAATACATCAAGCTCGAAGGTAGTTACAGTTCTTGGCCGCAAGTTGGGCCTTTCATTACGCTCGGCCCTCAATGCCAGGGTGGGTGAGCAGCGTTAGCAAGCTGCCATGCGTTTACGCTCGGAACTACGGTCGCGCGGAGCGCTTTCGCGGCGAAAAAATCGCGCGAAGAAGCTTTTGCTTTTGCTCGCGCACTCGTTGATGTGGCCACGCCCGTGGCGGATTCCTCATACGTAACTCGTGCGGTGGCTCGACCTACCAGACCTCTTTCTCCTTCTCCTACGCCTTCGCCGTCTAAGATTACGGTCACGCTGCTTTTATTGCAATTGAATCCCCAACCCCTTGGCCGCATCGCCGACCGATTCTCTCTTTATCTTGCTTCCACCTCGATGCGCTTGCTCCTCCTGTTTTCCTCTCCTTTCCATGCCCGATCTTCCATATCCATTCTGCGTGCTCCTCCGCGCGTTCGCCACACCAACCTCGCCCTCATCCGCACCTCTTTCGTTCCTCGCTTTCGCAATCCTCCTTCGGCCCCGTTCCATTCTGCCTCTTTCTCGTCCTCGCCTTCTTCTCCATCTTTTCTGCAATCTTCTTGCACTACTAGCGTGTCTACTACTACCACCACTACTGTTTTCCTCCTTGCTCTTTTTGTAATCCGACCGTTTCCCACTGCTCCGCGCCGCGCTCTCCCGGTTGCGTCGCTGTTCCGTACCCGCGCATCGTTTCCTCCGCTATCCGGCCGTGCATCCCTCTCCTTTTCCACCGCGCCCCTGTCCCCCGATGCCTCGTATGAAATATTTTCCCGGAGCATGCCTTTTTGCCCCTGCACTCTCTCGGTTCACTATGCGCCTTTATATTGTTCGTTTTCCTCTTACCCATCAGACACAGCCCCTCCCTTTCGCCGGTGCTTTCGGTGTCCCGCTTTGTTCCCGTACACGCGGCTGCTTCTCTCTGTCTTCGAGCCTCGCAGCTCATTAAAGCGTATGCCTTCTTGATCCCCTAATTACAAGATGGCGGGCGCGGCTACATGGCGTCCGAAGAACTTGCGGGGCAACGGGCACCCGGTGCTCCTGCTCCCTTGTTCCTTGTATTACTTGCCCTTTATTCAACGGGGATATCTTAGGGGAGACGTAATTCCTTCTTCTTCTTCATTGGATGAAAATGTCAGGCGTTCGTTTTTATGGGTGAGTACAATGCGGAATACAGGGGCGGAGGAAGGAAGTTTCAAAGATTGAATAGTCCTGTGGCCATTTGATGTTTTGCCTACGGGATAATACAGTAATGTCGGGTTTTTCGTTAGAGCGAATTAAGATACTGCACACGAAGTTGGTTTTACTGATGAACAATTTTTGGAGGTAAAAGTGTAATGCGATTTAGTACTTCTTTCTGATCTACAGAATTGCAGTTCCATTGATTGGTTTGGAATATGTTTCGTAGTATTTCTACGCAGGTTTCAGAATTTTCATATTTCGTGGAACATCTTATAGCTATGAGATATTGTTTACGCAAAAAACGTTGATCTACGTTTTATTTCAATATTTCGATTCGATCGATAATCTTATCCCGAGAAAGCAAAGTAGAACTAATGTGGCGGACAAATATTTATTGTCGTACATATTTTCGATTGTTTTATAGACAAATAATTTACTTCGAAGAGTATTATATTTATGTTAAAGAGTATTAATCATGAAACAAAAGTGTTCAATCTTTCCCTGTAACCAAATTTCAGTGGAAATGATAGGCGGGGCAGTACATAAATTAAACCGAGTGCAAATCTTTGAAAGGTTCGACTCCATTGGAGCTATCTTAATTTCACCTACTTCTTAGGGCACAATAAAATACATGGTTGTAAACTGCGGGCAAACTGTTATCGCGCGTAAATTCACAGGTTGTCTAACACCGAATGAAGTCTTTGCAACGCGCGAAGACGTAATTGAGCAAGAAAGCATAGAGAGTAATGGTTTGCTAGCAATAGGGTTTAAATGTTACTGTTCTGTGCCTGACATTTGAACTTCTGTGAACTGTCGAGTGAAAGTATGCAGTCATTTAAGCGTTCCAAGAACTCTCGCGGACTTATCTTTTAGCGATACCGGAACAAACTTGGAACGAGGGGTCCAGTAATTTCTCACGATTTCGTTAGAAACCGGGGGGGGGGGGGGAAACTTCCCCAATTCTTTGGTCGAAAGTTCCTCGTCGTTCATCGCCATTGAAATTTTCCCATACAGCCTTTGGGCGCAATTATTTAAAGTGTCTCTCAACGTTGTAACTCAGCTTTACGCCAATTTTTATTTTATTAAATAGTTACAGCGACATTGAATATCCAATTTATATAATACACTTATTGCAAATAATTTAAAAGCTGTGTTACACATAGCAAAGAGGAGCGGGATCATTTTAATCGGTTTTTAATTTTTTTAACTGCGGCGCACCTAACTAAAAAAACTGAAAAAAATTGAGAGTAGTAGTATCACTAATACGTACCTAGAAAAAAAAGTATAATCGTGGTTAGACGACTCGGCATTTTTCAGCATCTTTTGACGTATTTCATTTTTTGCAGCTGGGTGTTTCAATATAACATGTGCCTCCATAATACAAATGCCTCTGATTCTTTTCAAAATGTTTTGGGTGCTAACGTGGGAGATATCGAGCAAAACCTATATTTTTGTTTTTTCGCTGCAACTACCCTCCCAGTCGATCTACAGGGTTGAAACTTGGTACGAATTGGTTTTTCTGGATAAGCTATCCAATGATATCTCACAAGTTGAATTTGGTTTGGGGGCACATTTCACCCCCCAAATCCGGCTATAGCCTTTAACTAAAGATATTTTAAGGAGCAGCGAATTTTCCATGTTTGCTATCTTTAGAATTCATCAACATGGACGCAAAGTGATGTTTTTACGAGGCTGAATATGCAGAACACTGCTTTTCTATGGGAACAACTATTATAAATACGCGTCCAGATGAATAGTGATGAGACAAGAGTGCACTAATATGTATATGCGTGCATGCATATGTATGAACGCATATTCGGCGGAGTTTCTCTTAAATGAGAGGGGGGAAGTGCGCAAACGGAAAATATATTCATCGCGCATGTGCTAATCGAAAAATAATATCTCCAAAATGCGAAATTAACTTTGTCGAATCGAAGGGCGTGTATTGCGTATCCCAGCCATGTCGCGAATAGAATTAATTTTTTATTGAAGCACATGCCCTCGCGTATTATCCTTTGAAATTGCTTGCATCGAAATGTTTTTAAACTGATGTTAACTATAATTACGATGCGAAAATTATGATGCACATTCAATTAAAACATCGGATTTATATTACTTTGCATTGCGAGAGAGAATTATCGTTTTCGGGGTGGAGTTTATGTTTTTCCAAATATTACACCAATTAATACTCATCCGCAATAATGTCCACCTGATTAATGTCTACTAAATAAATTCTAAAAGTAAGAAAATATTTGGACAACAATTTCTGGCAGGGTTTAAATTGAACTGTTTCCTTTGATTGATAAAACATTCCTACCCCTCCAGTATTCAGTCAATTTCTTGCCATATATCTAAGCAAGTGTTTAGATGATGTATAATGTTTCACAATTATTTTGGAAATACAGTGTAAATGTTTTTCGCAGTTAATATATTGAATTAATGTAAGCAAAAGTAAGACAGTCACCTCGATTATATTCCACAATATTCTGACCAAATTTCCTTATCGTATAAGAGACAACAGCAGCCAAATTTTATTTGCAAATTTGAACAATCAGTATCCCCAATATCTGGGAACCTTTATCAAAGAATTCGCACTACCATCGCTCCTTTAATTTCACTCCCTTATCGCGCAATCGTATCGCCTTGCCGCGTGGACGTGTAAAGTCCACACCCGAGTCGAAAGAAAGGAATGGAAAAGAAACAAACGTGAAAGGGGAACAGTCGAACAGAATCATTAGAACCGCGGTCACCTTCGACCCGGTCCTCGGGGCTGCCTTCCACCTTTCGCAACGGAAGTAAAAGTAGACGTCGGAGGGAGGCGCGCAGTGTCCCGCAGGTTGTGGGCATTGTTTCCGAGTGAGTTCGCCCGAAGGGTGCGGGCTTCTTCAGGTTGCTGGCGTCCTACTGAGCGGCCCACGCCGACTGCCGCTCATCGACATCCCGACAGCCCCAGGACTCGAATCCAGAACGGCTCTCCGCGATCCTCCCCGTGTACAGGCCCCGTTCCTCGTGTCTCTCCTTCTTCGTCCTCCTCTTCTTCATCATCATCACCATCATCATCATCATCATCAGCCTTTCCTTCCCTCTTCTTCTCCACCTCCAACTTTATCATCCTCGTCTTCCCCGTATCATCCTCCCTCACGATTTCTCCCGTCCCGATTTATCTATCTATCCTCCTTCATTCCGCTCGCTTACGCTCTCCGTCCTATACCTTCGCTCCCTCCACGCCGTCAGCTTTCTTCATCCGACTGCCGCTACGATCCCTCGCTCCCTTCTTTTCGTTTGCGTGGCGTGGGTGTGCGTGCCTTCACTTTGCCCGGTAATCGTATGTAAATCGTATAGCAGATCTCTCCCGTCCTGGTCGCGCGACCGCCTCGATGAAGGAGGCCCCAGTATAGAATCTGCAGCGAGATGGACCGTGCAGCTTCTTACCCCGCGGCGGATACGGAGGATAGCCGCGTGCGTTGCTCATAAACAAATTATCCGGACCCAAGGGTCGAAGGTCTATTGAACCGAGGCGATCCGTTCTCCGTTCTCATTTACATAGTTAGCCCCGGAGCTGCAGATGCCCCCCTCTTCGTGTCCTTTTCTCTCGTCCGCGTCAGCCTCCGCGGCTTGTCCCCCCCCCACCCCTCACTCTGCGTGTGTCTTTCTCTAGATAACGACCGCCTTTCCACCCTCGACTCCCCCCTCGACGTTTCTGCCGACAATCGGCGGTGTACAACGACAATCTCGTTGCCGACGCCAAAGGAGGGACTCGCATGTCGGCCGGACGTTTCAGAGAAGTCGGCAACGATGTTCTCGTTGTTCTCTTTCGTCCTTCCTTCCTTTTTTTCGTCCGCTGCGAGACGGGCATTGGTACTCCGGTCGCGTTTCGAGATTTCGTTACGGCTTAATTGCTCAGTCGCCTAGAGATAATCGAGGAAACGTTAAATCAATCGGGTCGGGCGAGGAGATAAGAGTGCGCGCGTCGGTTAACGGTACAGGAGAACGATAGGAAAGTCCGGGATCACATTCGCATTCGACTGCATCGTGTTACGGTCGCTCCTCGTTTTATCATCTCTAGAAGGTCTACTTGTATAATTACGTTGTCGATGATTTATCGCCAGGAAGAGGGCACCCTCCACCCCCGGTGGCTATTGGCGCGCTCGTTGAAATAGCTTAATAACGCGGCGATAAATATTCCGCGCCAAATCGAATGTTTTAATCGATTGCAGGAACTAGACTGGATGACAACAGTTCGGCCACGAATCACGCGAGATACACTGCACTCCCGTAGGGTGTCCGGTCCGTGTGGCTCATTACGAGAGCCGCTCCGATTGTACGAGCCGCTGGTAATCCTGTTTCGCTCTGTATACTCGTATCTCGCGAGTGCTTGCACGCGTAACGAAAGCGTTCCGATGAACGATCGCGCTATTTATTATTGCCAGGGGTGTATTTCAATCGAAGGTCGAAGATAAGGAACCAGTGGGTACGTTAGGTAAACCGCGAATCATTCCCGCCCTTCGATCGTTTTCGACGCTTCCTCGACGTCTTCGACGAGACGCATGCATCCAGATTCCAGCCATCGATAAAGCTCTGGCGGGGTCGCATCCAGCGATTGGATGATTTCTACCGATCTCGCACGGACCACTGGAAACGTGCAACACGGGGAAGGAAGAAGAATTTCCGAAAAGGGAGATCATAGCGGGTTCGAGTATCGTCTGGCAGTTAGCGAGCGGCACAAGAGGAATCAAAAGTGCAGGCTGCGTCGATCGGGAAGGCGCAAAAGCATTCGATCCCCCGGAGCCTGGGCAACAAATCCTCGGAGCGTTCAGGGGTACACCGCTCCGTGCCGCAGCGAAAGAACACCTAGGCGATACTCATTACGAGAACGGACGAGCCTTACCGGCCGTTTCGCGCTCCGATCGCGTTTCGTTTTGTCGGCGGTGGTCGTACCTCTATGCGGCGTAATCACAGTGCCCTGTAGCAGTGCGCGTCGAGCCCGAAGAGTAATCCACGAGGGCAGGGCAGCAGAGGAAGAGGAGGAGGAAGAGGAAGAAGAAGAAGAAGAAGAAGAAGAAGAAGAAGAAGAGGAGGAAGAGGAAGAAGAAGAAGAAGAAGACGACGAAGAAGAAGAAGGCAACGGAGGGCGGCGAACGGCGGCGCGAACTAGCCTCAGGGGCGGCGGGGGTGGAGGGAAAAAGAGTATAGATTCTTCTTAGGGTTGCTACGGGTTTCGCAGCGTATACACAGAGGGGGACTATTTTTTTCCGTGGGCCCTCTCGGTGAAACGGAAGGGGATCAGTGGGAGGAGAAGATTCGTGGGGGAGGAAGAGGGACCCAGCGAGGCGGAGGAGGGATACGGGGACCGAGGATCGAGGCGCTGGCTGGCAGGTTGAGTCGTCGAGGCGGCTCGACGCTGCCGGAGGGGGACTTGAGTGCACGAATGAAGGAGGTGGGGGCACAGGGGACTTGAGACAGTGTTGGGGGCTCGGGGCGAACGAGGGGAAGGGGCAACGTGGTCTCTGGTCCCCTCTCGTGGTCCGCCCCCGCCGCCCGCCGCGTGATTGCTTCCCTGGGGCAGGCATCGCGTGTCAGGCCCCTCTTACACACTATCCCTCTGGCCCCGCTTCCCCTCTTCGCCCTGCCTGGCGCTCGATCGGGCCCCTCCGCGCTCCTGCTCCCCCTCTACTCTTTTCCAGCCGCTCGCGTTCGCCCTACCGCCGGTCACCACGCGCTTTCTTCGGCCGCGATGCAATACACCGCCCGCGCAGTCCGCTTCACGAGCACTGCTGCGCCCGCTCGGTTTCCTCGCGCAACCGTGCACCGCGGGTGCGCTCCAAATTGCACCCGCACGTGTTGCGTCCCGCTGGAACTTTGCTGAACCGATTTGCTCGTTGCGTTGACAGTTCACGGTTGGTTGTATAATTAGTAAAGGTACTGGACAGTATCGATTGCGTAAATGAGTAAGTTCGGACTGTTTAGGATTTTCATTTGTCCGGTACATGTGCAGTAACGGCGTGAACGTGGATGATTTTTTGAAGACACGTAGGTCATTTCATATACCCGAGTTACGTGTTTTTAGAGAGAAATGCTCGGCGAGAGTGTTACAATTTATTGTAATTTTTATGAGCAGCTGATCTGTTAACTGACAATTGCTTTAGATCGCACGGATCTGGTAGCGATATTGATATTCCGTGAATACTTAGCGAGGAAGTGGAACGCTTCGTTTCGGAGCAATTGCCCGCTGTGGTTACACATCTAACAGGCTACGCAGCTTTGAACCGACGAGAAAATGTTAATTCCATTTCTTCAAGTTACTAGCTCCTTCGACTGATTTCATTACCTACTCTCCCGCAAATTATATTCGGCAAGTTATATCAAAACGATTGCTACAAACGAGCAACTATTAGCGGTGCAAACAATTTCGCTGTCAACGTACACTGACACGATTCATTTAGAATAATTGCAGTTGCCATTTTGATCGCTTTGTTTCGTCCATTATTGCGCAGAATATTACGAAAGAATGTTAATCCTCGCAGTATACGAATGTTCAGCGATTGCAAGAAGATTCCGCGATATAATAGAAAGATTAAGATAAAGAAACAGGAAAATTCTACAAATGGAACGAAAGGGACGGAAAACCTACGAAAACCCTATCGTTACTTCTTCCTTCCCATAATAATCGCAGACCGATGTTAATTAAATATGAGAAGAGTTGCTCGAAACAAGATCAAGCCGAAGTTGTGGTTTCCATTTCGCGGGAAAGATTTACGCGACTGTCAGCACCATTCGCGAGTCGTTCCTTGGCAATGAAGCTTCAAAAGTATCCACTACGAACGTGGTTACGAATTGTTTCTCGGTAGAACCAAGGCTAGTTAAGACGATTAAGCCGTAAAGACGACCATTTTTCCCGTCTGATCTCGCAACGAGCAACAGCATGGCGAGCAATAGCGCAAAAACGCAAATTCCACTTCTCTGGAGAATATGGTCGCTCATGATCTTTGGTGTCCGCCAATTGAATCATGAGGATAGATCTCGTCCCGTTGCAATGGAGGCTCTCGAATGATACGACTCTCGCAATCATCGCGATGCACCGGCAGAATTCCCGCAATAAACAGGTATCTGTGATATTTTCACAAGCAGGTGGATAAAACGAGCAATTCTAAACATAAATTCTACGAAAGTAGCGCTGATGGTGCGTTGTCTTTTTCTGTGCACATTCCTTTTATTATTGCTGCAGTAGGACAGAAAAGACGCGAATATTACGTGATCGATCATTCCACGTTCAAGCAGATGTAGATCTAATATTTTATCGGTGTCGTATAATCGTTTACAAATTTTTTATATTGGGCATTTAGATTAGATAAGTTCTTACCAGTTCTTGTTGACGATTATGCCTAGTATACAGGGTGTATAATTCGGAATTCCCATAATTTCCAACGATAGCACGCACAGACGAACCGGAGATATTGATCTTAACAACGCTGCGACCGTATCGCGACGAATCTTGCATATCCATCGACCACGGAACGCGTTGCTTCCTACGAACATGAACCCTTTCGCATTACGCAAGTCAACAAACTACAATTTCGCGGCGGAAATTCTGTCGTTGTTTCGCAGTCCATCGTCAAGCATGATTTATCTCACGTCGAATTGTTTTCCAATGAATTCAAACAGGTTATACTTCATTTTCCCTTGTGTCGCTGAATGTCGCGTACGTTCTGATTCAAGTGGTAGTGATCTACTATGAAACAAGAAATTAAAAACGAAGGGTTTCTAGATACAGGCAGATGTGAATTAATTCCAAAGTATCTCCGCATTTTTAATTTGCAATTTGTTATATAATCGTCATGACTTTAATTGGTAAGTTTGTAGAATTGTGATGACGCCGCGTGAAAAATTGATACAGACCACGAAACATGCAAGGAAAATTGAACTCGTCATGCATGCAGTATGTTAATATACATCACGTTATTATATCGCGGCAACCTGTTACATCCATAGAAGGTATGAATTAATTAGATTATATGCGCGATAAAAGGTGAATGAAGCTATTGTCGATGTTCATTAACATGAATTACGCAGGTACACAAATAATGAATTATGTAGGGGTTAACTTAATCAACGTCGAATCACGCTAACCTGTGCGCATTTAAAAAAAAGGCTCGATCTATAATATCTGGGAATCAGATAATTTCTGAATGAAAACTGTTTTTTATTTTTTATTCTATTTTAAGCGGCGAATGATTAACGGATATTATGGCTTGTATCTTTTTTTTGGAATCAATTAACTTCTTTAGCGTGCAACGATCAAAAAATTGAGGCCAATAAGATTGGATAGTAACAACAACTAGAACGTTTTTGTTCCACGAAGTTGATAATCACCGGGCGTATAATTGGCCTAGACTAAACCCACCTGTTCCCAAGAGTTAGTCACGGCACTGAAATAATGTATCGTGCTGTATCGTTCGAGTTTCGAACTACATATTACGAAACCGTGGCAGACGTTGTCCGAAATAATAATCTCACGAGGACCGGTGGCAAATATAATTCACCAGTTTCGTTCTGTTCATTATTCCGTTGACGAATTGACCCTTGCGTTCCGACGTCAGACTGACACCTGGACATTTTACGCGCTGCCCGGACAAATTAATGCAGAACAATTGCTTCCCCCATTTTTATTCCATATTAAATACTATTGGAATTATTGAAATTACATCGAATTTCGATAGCGATACAATGGTAAGAAATGTGACTCACGCTTGTAAACGTATGGAAACGTGTTAATTATCGATAAGAAAATTGAAAATGCCTCGAAAGGATGCTAGCGGAAAGGCTTCTTTTTATAAAAACGGATTACGTTACACCAGGAATCCGCGAGAAAGTGAAAAAAATTTTCCGTATTTCGAAGGCTACCCTGTTACAACGACTCTGGAATTGCAGGTTGCGAAGGATCGAGTGTCATTTGCGGGCAGGCTTCATAAACGACTCTTTATTTGATAATAATTGCAGCATAGTGACTATAAACACTCATTTTCTGAGGCTCATGCTTAATACCTAGTATTTTTGTATCCCTGCCTCGTCTTGTCATTCCGTTGGCGTTCTTTTTTCGTCGTCCCAGCCGCCCACTTCTTCGTTCCACTGTTTCGAAGCCTACTATGCTCTTTCTTCCTTCCTCCCTTGGTTCATCAAGCGTCTAACGCTTATTGTTAGCACTATGTCATTCGCCTCCGATGGCTTTCTAACAATTTCTAAGAGTCGCTTTGTTCCCCATTTAAATCGAACATTTGCACATTTTTTGTGAATTCTTTCGTTGAATTAGTCATTTTAAAATTAGGATAATAATACGGCCGCAGTTTCATTCAGCATTTCATAGATATTAATGGCGGTTAAGATGCAATAAAATGAAACTCGACTAAAGATTGGAACAAACATTTATTTATGCTATTAAAAAAGGTTGACAGATATAATTAACAATTTGCACAAAGACAAGTATATATCCGACACGATTTCCTTTATCCTTGGCTGATTCTTGGTAGCCTCGCTGTTTACTCATCCACCCCTTACAGCTTTGTCGGCGCTTTTCCTCTTTTCCATCCTTTCCACGCCTCAAAGTCACCGTACACAGTTCCCTCTTCCTGTCCTGTTATCCACCCTTTCCATCTACGTATTCATGGAACCATGCGATACCTCAATGAAACCATCACAGAAGCCGTCGCTGCTAAATTGCAACGAGATCCTTCCATAAATCATCAATGATCTCGTGCATCACCCGAATTCTGCTGTTAATCAATTTATTAACCAATCTATTATCTCGCCTCGAAAGAACTTTTGCATCTTCCCTGTCCGCGAACCATCGGCTTCTTCTATAACAGCTCAACTGCTGAAGCGTGCAATTTCGAAAGAATCGTCCGTTTGTTCGGAACGGTGGAAGACGCGGGATTTTGACGAAATTCCGCGTACACTCGGACGCATAAAGTTCGGATCGCGGCCCGGGCGACCTGCAATTTCCAGACAAAAACGTTCCGTTACACCTCCCCCAAGTATACACATTTCATCCTCTCCGCCGTTTTCTCTTTTTCTTCTACGAAACCGTATCCCCGTCCCTTCCATTTCTCGTCCTTCTCGGCCGGCTCCGCCGCCTCCGCTCTCTTTTGTCCTTTCCCTCCTGCCCCCCCCCCTGCCTGTTCGTTCAACGATACGAGAAGCCAAAGACGAACAGACGAAACCGCAAATCTATAATTTGCCCGTCGCGATGCGTATAATCATCGAATACCAGAAACTGTGCTATTCATTATTTCATTCGGCGCATTTGCTACCAGCGCGGCTTTTTCGCGGGCCAGTACAATAAAAGTTCCCGGTGATTATGCTAATCCAGCAAATGATACAGTCCTCCATGACGGGGATGAGGATCGGCGAGAGATTTGGATCTTTCATGGCTCGTACAAACTCTCTCGAAGCTTGGATCCCCTTTTTTCCTTGGCATCCTCGCGGTCGCCGCAGCCGCCGCCGCCGCCGCCGCCGCGTAATTTCGCAATTCTAATCCGATTGCTTTAAATCCAGCCTGTGATATAATCGCGAGACTCTCGCGTTCCCAGGGTTATATTGCTCGTTGCCTGTTGATGTCCTTTTTGCTGACGCTTTCAATCCCCGGAGACGGGGTCGTTTCTTTCTTTTGAATCGAGAGATGAGTCTGCGAGGAGATATCGCTGTCGACGGTTTGTTCTTCTGGGCATGGTGTCAAGATTTATTTATAATTGAGAGTCGAGCTGGATATCGATAATTGCGGCATGAAGTTAATCATTTTTTGGACCCCGATAATATTTGTTTGCGGTGGAAATAATAAGAAACTTTCATCTTAATTAATTCATTACCCGTTTCTGAAGAAATGTGCCCAGTTTATGCTTCAATTAATCTGATGGTCGACGAAACACCGTTTCCGCGCGAAAAAAAGAAAGAAAAAGAACGGGCCAATGTATCGTGAAATTCCACCTTTTCGAGGCAATAACTAATGGCCCCTCGCCAATTAAGATCGCCCTTTCCGGGCAATTATCCCGTCTCCTCGTGGCATTCTGATCGATCTGTTCGCGTGTTACAATCTCAAGGCCGATTATCGGGAAAGTGTTGAAGCAGACGGGATTGGTTATTGGTGCACGTACAAGGAAGTTCCTCTTTCATCGTCTGGGCACAGGTAAGCCACCCACGCGTCCAGCCCCGTGAGTTACGGCCGAATGTGAGCGCACCTGATCCACGATAATCGCCTCTAATCTTCCACTTTGCCCCTTTGTTAGGTATCCTTCTTCTTTCTTCTCCTCGGTTTTTGAGTGGTGTATAAATCATCTAGAATGCTAAGTCGTCCGTGTAAATGCGCAGAATGTTTTTCAGGGAAAGAGATATTCGACGGGGAGGCTGAGGTTCGCGAATCGATCGGGACTACGGATGGATAGTTTCTTTTGGGCAGTTTCGTCTAATGATAATGGGGCGGCCAGAGATAGGGCGTAAATCATTTTCATTGAGTGGGTAGATGGTGAAGTGGTGTGCGCCACAGTTGTTGTGATCTAAGAATTTTGCAAAGTCTGGTTTGCTTTCGAGAAATGGCTGTGCTTCTAAGTAGAGCTCATTCTTTTTTTCTTTTATGGAATCCTTCGGTCGTTACGGGAAGTGTGTATCTTTGAAGGATACAAGGAAGTACAGAGACCCATGGGCGCTATAAATGAAAGTCAAGCAAAGGTAGCAACACGAGACAGTCGTAAAACTGATTTATACAGTCCGGCTTTAGTGACTCTGATTTATACTGTTGTCAATCTCAACACCTTTGCAATCGCTACCATCGGTATCTAACGCTACGATCACATGGCTACCGATGTCGGGAAATAAAAATGGGTGGAGATCAAATTTCATAAATCAATACTCGGACAATTAATTAGAATATAGCCGAAACTGAAATACGAAGAAGCTGTCATAAAAAGGGCAAGCAATAAAATCAATAATTTTTTCAAATTTAATATTAATCACGAAAGCAAATAGTATTAAACGAACGAAACAAATTTTTGAATATCAACCATTTTTTCTTAACCCTTGTGTCGGCAACCTAAATGGACAATAAGTTCGAAGCTCAGTTGCTTAAAATATTTTGCACACATTTTTTGCGATACCTTGGTAAGAACAAACAAAAATTATATTATTGAAAAAATATATAAATGGGTACCCGTTTGTCTACAGAAGGGTTGAAGAACGATGCAATCTACTTTTAATCTTTCCCGTCAAGTGAATCTGTCCATCATATAAAACAAGTACGACGGCTTAACAAATTAACGAATTAAAAAATTCAATATGCATCATCTATATTTATTTATCAAAGTGATTAACTCCACGAAACAAAAACTAGAGAAAATTGGACTGCGTCATTGTACACGTAGCTTTTATGTTACTACTAAAATTTGTTCATTAAATCTATCGTATAAAGTTATTCGCATTCTCTTCTAAAGTAAATTATGTATTAATCAATCCTCCACACAAAGCTTTATCATACGCTGGTATCGAACATAACTACAATCAACGAAATTTCCTTCAAGTACAGAAAGTTGAATGCCCACCAAGTACCTTGTACCAAAAACAAAATCAACAACAACAAAAATTCAAAAAGCTGAGTTCATTAATCCGTTTGGCCTGCCCACGGTTCCTACCACACCCGACCAGTGCAACTAAAAATAACAAAGCGAGAAGCAAACACGTCCGGCATAATTCCCCAGCCGATTTTCCACTGCGAAACTCGCGTAACAAGCAAAAACGTAAGGTGGTCGATGCGCCAGCGGTGGACAGTGCCGAAGCGCGTGGTCGAGAGCTGCAGCCCGCGAATCTGTTAACGCGAGGCAACACTCGCAGGCTGCTCGTTTCGCCGGCATATCCACCCAGCCGACTGCCCTTCGTTCTCCAACCTTGGAGTTCAACGTGGAAACACGTGTAAGCCAGAGTTCCGCCCACGCACGCGCATTCTGCCCATCCGTTCCTCCGTCCGCTCGCCACGTCGCGTCCGTCCGTCCGACAATCTGCTGCTCCTCGTCCTTTGCCGCTACTCTCGCTGCGACGGAGCTGAGGGGCCCCCGAAGAGCGAGAGCGTGCATTCCTTATGCATGTCCCTAGGGCCTGCCGGTGCAGGATCCGGCAATTTGTACGGATCCGCGCATATAGGTACACGTAGGAGCAGTTAAACGCGGCGTTATATTCAAATCAGCGTGCTTTTGCTTCGTTTCGAGGGAAAATTAGGAGGAATTTTAACGCGGCGGTCGACGGCCGAAATTTCGACGCGGTCCCTCGCGCGAGCCTGATAAGCATCTTGATTCTTAGATACGGTTAGGCGGATAATAAGGATCGCGATGACGTTGACGTTGATGATGATGATGATGATGGTGCTGATGATGATGATGTTGCCGGGACACCGATGATGGTGATGACGACGAAGTTTTTGGGGAGACCGTGTGCTGTAATAATGAGTATCCTTAGCGGAACAGACTTAAGTATAGTTTCGCGGTGGGGAATGATGTTTCTTGGATTCGTCGTTCTTTTCTGCGGTACAGGGGCAATACAGATGGTGGACGGGCGAGTGTAATGTAGAATGAAGGTTGTTTGCAGAAGTTCTACCGGGTTTTTGTGCTCTCCTTTCTTTTTAGAGAAGATTGTTTTGTAACGCGGATAAAGGCGTTTCTTACTGTTTTTTTTTTTCGTAGTTCGTGGACGACGTTCAATTTAGTTCAATTTAGCGATATGATAGTTTTTGTTATCAGAAGGCTCTCGTGCGCCTTTCGGGCGATCTTTCGGTAGAAAGGTCTGTCTAATTACATAGGAGCGGGGTAAAATCGTTCGAGAACATGGTTTCACACTATTTCCAAGGTGTATGTAATAGATTTCTGTGGCCAATCTATTTTTCGAAAGTTACCGTGCCGCACAGTTCGAATGGAACTGTTCGTTCCAAACCTCCCTGTCGTATGTAAAATCCGCGGAACGTATCACAAGCCGACATCTCTTATGTAAATCGAATTTCAGTGGATACATATGTATGTCCGCGGCACGTACCCGGGTCCGTTAGAGCCATTGAATCTACTCAATTCTCTGCGTCGGATTCCCCCGGGCTGAGGGCTTGTCGGTCTGTCTGACTAAAACTGTCTGTCTACTTGCGTCCATGTCACACGAACGGATTCGCTTGATAATAATTGTTTGTTGTGATCGGTCTGTATCCCGCGTCGTACGCACGGTTTCGAGCCTTTCGGGCGCAACTTTGTGAAACCGTTGTTTGCCAATTTCGCGTCCACCGTCGCTTTTCGACGCGGTTTTCATATTCTACTCGCGATCCCAGATATTGCTCCCTCCAGACAGCATTCACAAAGTGGATCAGGATATTTTTTTCCAGTTTTTCCGATGCTTTTCGTTTTGCCAAATGGCGGACTGGGAATATAGATTTGAGGGGCGAAATTTAAGTAAATACAAAGCTGTGCTTCATTGGCATCGTAGTAATAGTAATAATAATAATAATCATAATAATCTATCTGCAAATAACGGGAAAAAAATCCTTGGCTGCGTGCAATAACTGTAGAGTACCCTGAATAACGGAGTAAGAAAGAAGAATACGGTAAAGAGACAGGACAAGAAATTTAGGTGATTAATGATAGACAATTGTTTTACAAGTAGATTGTTTAGAAGAAAATAATAAGGGATACAATATTAGTAACTCTTTTTCGATATTTCTGAGCTTCGCCGATTTTTGTGGTTCTACTGTGAGGTACTAGTACAGAATTGAATTTAGCGCAGCTCATATTACTTTTAATACGGACATTATATACAGTGGGCCAATAAAGTATTCACACGGTGCATTAGCTTTACTTGCAATTTCATTATTTTGTCGTTAAGATAACTATTTCTAAAGCAATATACATGGATATGAAGCTCATCTGTAAAAGTGTAATTGATGTGCTTCATATCCATGTATGTATATTGTTTTACAAATAATTATCTGAACGCCAAAGTAATGGACTTGCAAGTGAAACAAATGCACTGTATGAATAATTTTTCGCCCACTTTGCGTGTATCATGAGTATCAACGTTTCGTCTAAGACAATTCTATCCCGAAGACAATTAATATATATTAAACAACTAAGCGTGCATAAACCTTCGTTTCTTTTTCACATAACACCATCGATGCAACGACGAAAACGTAGCCCGAGCAATGTTGCGGACCTTTACAGTCCCCATTTTTCACGATTCTAAAAGCGACCTTCCCGACCCGCTGATCGCGTTCACCCGTGATTAGAGGGAATCGAACAGTCGATGATCGTCGATCTTGCATGCACTTAGAGACGGTTGAATTACAGGCTTGCGCGCATTCTATGAAATTATCAACTCGACGAGGCTATCGGGGCCGAATATACAATTCAATGACACACACGTTACCAGCCGTGGCGACGGGATGATTTAACATTCATAACATGCATTGTTACGATTGCCGGATGCGCATAATGACGCGAAAGGCAGATAGAATCTCTAGCAAGACAAGTATCCTATGTAACGAGGGCTGGCCGAGTGGGTGGAAATGAGATACGTTCCACGGGGTGGAAAAACAAGCGATCGGAAAGCGCGAAACTCGTCCATCTATCCTGCCGGTGATAATTACCTTTTGCGTGTTTCCGAGCATTTAAATAGGCCTAGTAAATTGTTAAGCATATCGAACGGCCGTATATCTTGCGCCCGATAAAATCGTAATGACTCGAACGACGGGGTAGAACAAGCTTGGAAATAATCGGTGGACAGTTGACCACCGCGCTATGATATAGGAATCCAATTTGTTATTATAATATAGTGCGCTGTTAACGGGGGGGACAGTAACTCGGTGGAAAACTTACAACCTTCGCGCGATCGTTCGTTCTGGCGAGCGCGTATCAGGTCTGGTAGAGTGAACAGGCACGATCGATTGTCCGGTTAAGAGAGAGCTTCGAGGACAGTATGTCTCTCGATCGGTGGCGCAACGCGAACTTTTCATACGTTTTTATAGGATGAATCACGGTAGATTGTGATGGTGTATTTCGAAACGGATACACGATTCGGTGACACAGATCGCGATGGGACAAATAAAATATTGACGATGATAATAGATAAGATGATGGACGAGTAGGTGTGGTTGCAGTTCTTGGTACGCATGCAGAGAGAGAGGGAGAGAGTGTGTTTTTTAAAGCTTGCTCTTAATGTTGCGAAGTTCGCATTGCCATATATCGATTAGTCGGAATAATTATTTAGAAAATTTGTGTTCATTAGTGTCTATTGAAGGAATTTCAAACGACAATTTAGATCGATATTAGTTTTGCATTTAACCATGATAAATACCAGCCGTCCGTCGTAACAACGATAACGATGGTCTAAATGCTAATTCAATAATGCACATTCCGACACGTCGAACAATACCATCCATCCAGAAAAATTCTAAAATAATTTCTCCTCACTGGCAACGCAATTGCTTCTCATAATAATTGCTTCTTTAACAAGAACGTATTCAATCAAACCACCCGAATTAAACAGATCACCGGGTTCCAAAGTTTCGCAAACTTGTTTATGATCCCCGATACAAGACCGATCAGAACGAAAGGGTTAACCCGAGACACCGGTAGAGACGAGGCTGATCCAAAGGGACAGGGTGTACCGCCCACGCATCGTCGTCGGGCCCGATCGATGCTGGATCGATTAAAGATCCGCAGTCGGATAGAGGAGAGACGCGATGAAGAACGAGGGTCCGAAACGGGGCCCGGCACGTCCATCTGGCGCGGGTGATAATTATCGTTCGCGTGTCTCCAAGCAGCGAAGTGTTCCGTGGCGCCACCAAATTATTAGTCTTATCCGCGGCACGCTGATAATTATATAGCCGAATAAGGCCGGGCACGCTTGGTTTCTTCTTAGGGACCACGGTGCTGGTTGCGTCAATGCTTTTAGGACTTTATAGGCCGCGGTTGATGCGGCCTACACGGGGTTACCTAATGAAAAGGTTACTTGACCCCGGCCAGAACGCCCTGGCGCCTCCTCCTCTAGCTTAGCTAACCTCTGCCTCCCTCCACCCTTGGTCTTTTCTACCCTTTCTCCTCGAGGGATATATATCTGCGGGACTTGCTAAACGCGAAAGCGAACGAGAGGGAACGCGATCTGGTTTCATGAGAATCCGTCCGTAGAGTCTTGGCGTTTCCGCGAAATCCTCCCCTTTTCGATGAAGGAAACGAAGCCGCCCTGACGCCTCCCACGTAGACGGCTCCGGATTTCTGGCAAAGTGCGTGTTTCGTTTGAACCGGGCGGCAGACGGCGACCTTAGACCTCGAGTTGCAGTTCCACGGGGAATCTGGTCTTCTCGTGCACGAGTTGCGGGTGAAACGATTTTTTGGCCCTTTTCGTTTTGAAGCTCGCTGGTATCGAGTGGTCGACATGCGTTTCTGAACGTTGACACTTTGCTTTCTTCCTGTTGTTCGAGAGAAACGTTTGTCGGGGGAAGAATTTTGTCTTATTTTTCGGTGGGGCGTATTAAGTTGTTTATTGTTATAGTATTTTGTGTAAATTGTGGGAATAGTCATGTGGATTTCGGGGTTCTAATATTTTATGGACAGTGAAGGTATTAATTTTAGTTATGTCTGTTTGAGATTTGTAAGTTATTTATAAATTATTCGCTCTGAAATTTAATCTAATTTTCATCTTGCTAAACTCTTTCTTTCTCCAATTTTTCTATCATTTTCAATAATGCGACACTATTGCATTGTTACATTAAGATCTTGATAGAATCATCGGAAGAATGTTTTGACAAAGGATCGGTACGGATGGCGGGTAAATAATGAGGCCAATCATTTTCGTAAATAACGATCGACCCTTGTCACTCAAGATCGTGCTCTGTAACAGGTACACCTTGATATTATAAAGTATTTTATGGGGACTCTATTGGAATACTTTAGTTGTAGACACGTTTAGGTATAATCCTATCCCGTGCAACGATTATCTTATCAGAAAAGTTGGAAAGCTGGAACATTCTGGGTAAATGCTATCGATTCTCTGTGAATTCGAATACAAGGAAACGTTTCAATTCCTTTTATTATCATTGACTATTGATCCAAATTTTGGTTCCCAAGTTTCATTTATTTCAAGCTATTTTCTTCGAACTCAAATGCTTCGATACAGCATTTTCTAAATATTACGCGAGACGGACTAAAATAATTCGCGTTTGCATGGTAGATGAAACTTCCTTGTTCGTCGACGTCATCGTTCAGCAACGAATTACGCTTAAACAAGTTTTCAATGGCTTTTCCATTCGCGATGCAACACATCATTGTATAATCGCTATTTATAGTTGGCGCGCTTTGGTTCTTTGTAATATGCCAACAACAGTTTTCTGCATCCATCAGTATTGCCATGCGTTTATTACTGCTTGCATGAATATATAACATACGTCCAAGCGATCGTATTATAGTAAGCCTTGATCTGGTTCCAATGTTGCAATCTGAAATTTGCATTGCGAAAGTGTAAAACGAATACTTTATTAGCTACGCATTGAAGGTACACAGTGGAGTGAAATAATAAAGACTGCGTGCAACGAGTTTGTTTCACTGACTGTATAGCATTTGCCAAATATTTTGGTGTTAGTTGTAAAAAGAAGAGAAGAAAGCTATATCTTTATTCTTGTAAAAGAATATTTAAATATTGTGAAAAATACCTGAGATTGATCATCTGGGAGGCCTTTATTTGTTTGCTATTTTTCATTTTCTCATGCTATCGATGTGCAAATGAAGATAATACAAATAGCGACGCATACGTAAATCAATATAACGTAATTTTTACCATGAACAATCATTCATGACACACGCAACAATTTTCTCAACTTCTGCAAAATTGCAACTATTTATCGCAGCATCAATTACAAGCCGTCCCAGATTCGACTCACTTCGCTCAAAAAAATTCCAAAGCCTTCGAACAGTTTTCTCCCACGGAGCTTCTGCTTGAAACACCATTTAACAGCTTACATGCCACTGTTCCAAGTCTTCCGTAGAATCCGATCAAGGCTGCAGACGAAGAAACAGATATCCCATAAGTCGTGTGATCGTTACCACCTTCGAAGATTCTCTTCCTCTACGAATTCGCGATTCGTCGTAAAGGCGAGTCCCGTGGTAGAACAAGGACAGGGCCGTGCTCCGGGTCCGTTCCCTCTGAACGCGTATAGAATTCTAAGCGATTACGCCAAATCCCTAATGGAAATTACAGTGGTCCCTAAGTGGCGTGAGGATATACTTACCGTGCCTCGTGAGCTCCGTTAGCGCTTTTTAGCCAAGTTTGACTTGTTTCGACTGTGAGATTGTGTGGGAAGCGTTTCGGTAATCAATGGTTCTGGCAGGTAGGCGCCCTTTTAGTCGCTCTTGAAGAGCATAACCACAGTTTTCGGTTCTCTCCCTGACTAGGAAACCGCTCTTTCTCTCTGTGCCCTCCTCGTATTCCCTCCCTCGCTACCCCGTATCGCGAATCCCGACGAATATCTGCTCTGTACGCTGCGGACAAACGGCACGGGACCGGGGTGGGCGTTAAAAAGTTATTCTAAGCAGAATAAAGTAGACGGTTGAATACTAAATCCGTGGGGCACCGAGATCTATCGTTCTTGAAAAGAGGCCATTTAAAAGTTTTATGCCTCCTTAATGCACAGGTGTATCGCTGGCGCGGAATGGATCTTGAAGTTTCTGGTGCTTAATGGTTCGGGGGTTAAAGATGGGTTACGAGTTTACGAAGTGTGCTTAGTAAGGATAATTTTACGGAGAGGGATTAGTTTCTTTTTTGTTTTGTCATTTGGACGACGATATTTATTATTCGTCTTCGGTATGAAATCATTTTCTGATAGATTGAGCGTGACTAGAATTAATGTTGCCCATTGAACGGATCTACGTTAATTGTTGTAGCAACGGTTTTTCTCGCCATGGATTAAAATTACCCCTTTGCTATATCTCGCGAAATATTGATTCTACCAAATTGAGTGTCCGTGTCGTTTCTATTCGACGTATCGGCCTCTCGAGCTAAATCCAAATAAATCGCAAACACAATCAAACATGCCATTTATTCCGCATAAAAAAATAGATCCATTCTACTAGTAGCAACGATTCCATGGAAGATCAAGGTTGCGCGTCGAATTTGTCGATCTAGATCGGCCAATCGAATCGAATCGGGGATCAATTGATCGCTCGTTGTTTGCCCGAACGGGCCACGTTGCTGTGGATTTTGATTTGTGCCGTACTTGGAGGGTTCAGAACGAATCTCGAAGACCGTCCACGGACGAGATCGATACCGACAAGGCCGGACAAAAGCAAACAAATGGTACAAAGGCTGGACCCGATATTAGAGCCGTCCGCGATCCGGGAGCATGCACGCGAAGATAGGGAGGTAGCCCGCAGACGGAATCGGTGTACACACGGCACCTTGGTCTGTTTGAACAGAAGAGAACAGGCCGCCTCAATTCGGCTACGCGGCCATCCGCGATGAAACAATTTCGTTCTTCGCCGATTTTCTTCCACTTGATACTTCACGGAAACTTGTCGGACTTCGGGAGAGAACGAACGGACATTGAGCAGCTCAACTTGAATTCGCTAGTCACCACGGGGCGAATTTGTATTAATTTTGTTCGAGTCCAATTTCTTTTTAGTCGTTTTCAGCAGGTTCAATGCTGGGTTTAATCGCATACATAAATCGTTGACTTTACGCGAGGTACCGATGGTTCACATTTGTACATTTATTATGCATGTTTTGTAAAAATTGTTTAATAATACATCCGAATAAAAAATTCGGTGGCACGCAACGTGTGAATAGTTTCTCCAAGTCACCGGCGTGCGCTTCGATTCTTCTTCATATAGATACCTTTTGGATACAATTTGTGCGTGTGTGTACGAATAATGTTGTCAAGTATTTGAAATTCGGAACTCCTTTGACGAGAGATCTCTGTGTTACCTCAAAGGTTCCGTCCACAGGTGGGCTGGTTTAAAGACATTCGATAGGTGACTGTTTACAAGCCCGACAGTTATAATTTGAGCAGTGATAAATCACGAATTCAGCACGTACTCGAATGTATACGGATCGTAGGTTTCGTTTCGGATGGCCGTACCTACGCCGGCGAGTCGGATCGACCTTCGACCCTTTAAAAACCTTCTTCTTTTCCCGCTTGCATTCGGGGGGCGAAGTAAAAGGTACAAGAAAACATCAAAAGGGGCGTACGGTGCGCCACGTCGTAAACATATTTTTATTAAATAATTAGAGATTAGGGCTGCCCTTAATGGGTGGTTAGCCCACTCGTGCCCTCCATTCCGCGCATTCCACCGCGGCGTACGTGAGATTCCCACACTATGTATCTCTTTAAACTTCCTTCCTTTGGCTAAGCAGAGGAGGGCGAGCGAATTCGCGAGCTTCGTATAGTTCGGCGACTTCGAGAATGTGTGCACTAATTACGAGGTGCCAAGGATCTTCTAGCGCAAACATTTTCGCTTCAGAATTCGTGAACTTTACAATTTATTCGTTCTTTCCCGTCAATATTAAGCACATTGAATCCGATAGCATTAACCAGCATCAGAAAAAAATCATCAGAATTATTACTCTGCATTGTGTATACATTTACAAGGCACATTTCATAATCGAATGAATTGCCCCTGGAATTCTCCTAACATTCCTCCGCAAACTCGCCAAATTTTAATCCACCGCTGCGCCAATACCACCCCCGGCTCCATCCCCATTATGAATTCGGCTGACATCATTTATGTCACGTGTCGTATCAAGCGTATCAGGAAGGAGGAAACGACGGCCCCAAATAGAGGCAAGGTAACTCAACGCGGACGGAACTAACGCTTCCAGGTACAACAGGCGAAACGTGTGTCGGGTGTTTGCTAAACAAACGTGGCGATAATTGTCCTCGCGCTAGTTGTAAATTTAACGTAAATGCGATCGATCGCGCCGCGGCGAAACATAGGCGGGCGAAGAAACGCGGTTCAGGTGTTTGTCATTGGTGGAAGCGGGCTGAAGCGTTTCCGGCCCGCCTCGTTCCTTACCCGTGAATATGGGCTGCTCATTAAAAAGAGAAAAATGTTAAAGGGCGAGTGAAGTGAGCCGCGGACGACGCCGAGTTTCAAACGGCTCTATGCGACGATGCTTTTTAAGGGATCTAAAAATAGTGTCCCTTCTAAGATTGTAGGTCACGAGCCGCATCAAAGAAACTGTTCTTCCTCTTTCTCGTCGTTTTCTTCGTTTTCCTCTTCGTCCTACGTAATTCCCCCTGTGTGTGGAGCCACAGCGGTGCGGCACACATTACGGACGCTCGCGAAATTCATGCCAACGTGTATACACTTCCTAAACGATTTTTTCTACCCCTTTCGAGCCTCGACAAACTCGTCGCACTCAAGGTGTCCGCGAAACCTTCGCGCTGTTGGAATAGTTCGCCGGTTTTCATGCAAGCGGAATTGAATGCTTTCTTTTCGATGTAGGTTGATGCGCTAAATAAGTACGTGCACCGTTCATAGTTCGCAATGTTTGAAATCGTTGGGGTTTATATTGACGCTGACGGTGGATAGGAATGGTGGCTGTAGATAGAAGATCATTCTGATCAGGTTTTCTATATAAATTTACGTGGGTCAAAGGGAATAATTGGAATGGAGTTAAGTTGTTCCAGGAAACACTGTGCATTTATAAGCTATAGTTTATTAGAGCATAAATATAACAAAAGTTAATTTCAATTAACAGCTACGTATAATCATAAACGCCTGTGATTTAATCTCAACGATATTAATTATCTATTGAATGTAACATTAATTGTAGTCAGCGGTAGATTATTTCACATGACCAACGGGTATGGACACCACAATTAATATCTACTTTACATTTAAATTACCCAATGAAATGCTGAAGCAAATTTGAAAATTGAATATTTAAAATATTCGCAATCAATCAATAAAGATTGAACAATACCGCAATAAAAACTAACAATCTAGCAGTACCTTTACTATCAAACCTATCATTACCCCCAACCCTTAAACTACGAAACTAGACACCCAACATTGTACCTCTCAACACAGTACCCAAATCTTCAAACCATTCAACTTTTGTCACAACTTTCTCGCTTCAGTCTATTTACAGAGTTATTAATCAGCTAATTACCTGCCCCGACATTCTATCTGAATTACAATTCCACGTCCCCACCTCTCAACTAAGGATACATACTTTATGCTACAGAAACACTCACGGGACTCTTTATGGAAAATTTAATTGCTTAAATCGTTTATGCACCAACGCGAACAAATTTTGCGATACTCTTAATTTTTTCGGGATGTCCTATTTAGCGTTCAAGCACTCGATTCTAACTGCTGTAAATAATCATTAATTTGCTCTCTGTCTTGCGTGCTAATTCTGTTATTTCTCTGTCCTCTCACTTTGTCCTATTTTATTTTATTTCATCCATTTTTCTTTTTATTTTGTACTGTACACGATACTACTGCTCTGTGCGCATTTCACCGCCTCTATGCTAAAGGGTTCTTAAACCAGTTGATTAACAAACAAGCAAATAAATAAATAAATAAACATCCAACCATTCCCCCAGCATTTCCCCGTTCGTTCGTGCGACGAACACGTCTCGTCGCGCGGATAAAAAATTTCCCCTGGCGTACTGCCCCACGTGTCGAAAGACCAGAGCAGTCTAACGACGAACACGCTCGATCAGAGGATCCGAAGGTGGATCGTTCGAAGATGGGACGGGGTGCGTGGGGCGAATCGATGCTGGAATGCTCAAGGCCAATTCCAGCACCGACCGCGGTCGTACGTCCCAGGTGTTCGCCGGTAATTAATCGAAGGTTTAGGTGGTGGCCCGTCCGTGTACCCGCGAGCGGCGAAATTAAGAGCGAGGACAGCGGCGGCGTTCACTATGAGCGCCGACACAGGCACCAACGGGCTACTCATTCAATTATGTTGCTGACACCGGCCGCATCAATCTTACGTTGCCGGCGCTAACGCGAGCGGGATTTCGATGGACGCGGCGACGGACGCCGGAAGTGGACGGGGGCAGGTCCTTTCGCCACGTGGCCGTTAGCACGCATGCTAGACGGAAAAGGGAACGGGCATACACCCGTATAATTGAACACCTTTGTGCGAGAACTAGGTATGTCCAGAGTTTGAAAGTCGCCCGATTTGCGTACCGATCAATCGGCAATGGGCAAAAAGGTGTAGAACTTCAGCGAGTAGACAGTCGTTGGATCTTTGCGCCGAGGTCTTCAATGCGGACTGGTGAAGTACGTTTCCTTCGGGAGAGATGCGAATGGGTGAAATTTCAAGACGCTCTGACAAGTGGGATCGATGAACACTTGTGCCAGAACACCATTACGTGGACATTCGGATAAACGAGGCAGTTTTGTTCGATTTAGGGGCGGCCAATGTCAAGTGCGCCGAAGTTCGCGAATGATCAATGCAAGAGGAGAGAGAATGTCGTTGGTTTAGAGGTTTTAACTTAATATATTTTGGATCTCATTGGGGTGTTATTGTTGAGGGCGGTAGAATCATGTACCGGGGTTTGCAGATTAAATTGTCAGTGCGGTCGATTTTTAAATTGGAGCTTGCTTTAGGTAGAGGGTGTAAAATAAATATGGATGGAGCGACTTGTTTTTCTTTAGGAAACTGTAGATGTGAGAATGAATTCGTGATGCAAATATAAAGATTCATTAAGAAATTGAAGATCTGTGATATGCCACTAAATATTTTTGCCAATCGCGTTCGATGGAATTTCAAGAGAGAAGTTTAAATTCTGATTTTGGTTCGGCGTTTCGTAGCTTTTGTCTGAACAGATTACTACGGAAATGTTCGGGAACCTGTCATTGAAAGTAATTGGTACTGATTTGTAATTGAAATTTGCGTTTAAAGGGTGGTTAACAGCAATCCATTAATTACATGAACAATGTTCGCAGAAATGAAAGATACCCGCCTTATCTAGTTTTGCTAATTATTTGTTTTGTTATCCGCGTTATTATCGCTCTGAAATTTATAGCTTTGACAATTGTAGCTGGAGTTGAACGTCGATGCTTCCAGTCCCTGGCAACTGTACCATATTTTACCGCATAGTCCAGTTATTACAATTCGTTTAAACATTATTGCACATGAACATTCCAATTGGAGATTACGGGGAACCATACCGCGATTAGCATAAAATTATTCGCACTTGTAAATCCAGCTAAGATCTTCCTTTAAAATCGAAACAATTTCAGAGGATCAATACACATGTTCAATATTTTCTATTAATTCTCTAGTATCGCCATTATTATCTACGTAACATCGCAACGCAAATGTTAACAAACAATAATTAATCTCGCGAAATGGGATGAAATACGTGCGATATTCATATTTCCGCTCGAAAAAAATGTCCAAATTATTATCTCCAAACGAATCCTTTCATTAATACGTTAAATACCGACAATCCGCCGGTTTATTTGCCCACGCGTGAAATAACAGACTCGCAAAATCATACAAGAATGAAAAGAAGTAAAAAGGAATATGCCAAACACCATCTTTTCTAAAACACAGGATTTACGCAACCCCCGATAAATGGAGCACGAAATCACCGGATAATCGTTCCGCCTTAACTTCTGGTTTCACGAAAATTCACGCGAAGTTCTCGCGTTCCCCGAGCAACAAGAACCAGAAGGCAACGATTATTTATTGCCGACCTCGGCTATCCGAATCACGACGGACCCAGCAAAAATTGACTACCGCCTTGTGTTCGGTGGACCAAGCGCGCACCGTGAAACGTTCCGCCATCCCGCGACGGATTCCCCGGCCTGCCGGAGAATCTAATTTAAAATTATAATTCGCCGTTTATCCCGGACTAAACCGTTTTCCACGAACTCACGAAACGTTTCTGCGATCTGGAGCGGGCCTCGCGTGCGCGATACGGCGAACCGCGACCGGAAAAAGCGTGGTAGCACAAGAAGAAGAAGAAGAAGAAGAAGATGAAGAAGAATAAGAAGAAGGAGAAAGCGAAGGAACGACGAAAGAATCGTGGGTGGTTTACCAGCAATGGCTGAGTACGTATTGGAAGAAACGTGGAAGAACGGGGCGTGGGGTTTCGAAGGGGAAATAACGTGAAAAGGGATGAAAAAAAAGCAAAGAGACAGTGGACCAGGGAGGGAAAGAGCGAGGATGATAGAGGTGGAAAACAGAAACGAGAAGCATCCGCGAGATAGATAGCTAGGGAGAGAGAGAGAGAGAGAGAGAGAGAGGGATATAGGCGGCGGAAAAAGGACGAGAGGAGAAAACACAACGCGATCGGTTGTGGCAGCGCGGCGGGCTCGTCCGCACGCGGGAATTTCAATAACCCGCGGGACACAAAGCGGAATGTATGTAGTCACATCTGGCCTGGTCTCATGCGGCGGTAGTTCTCGGTTTACGTTGGACCGTCGCGTCGCGTCGGCGCGGGGACGGAAAATCACGATTGCCGGAAAGCGGCTGGGAGGAGGCAGTCAGGGATACGTTGTGATGGAACGAGAAAGGGAGATAAAAGAGGGAGGGAGGGAGAGAGAGAGAGAGAGAGAGAGAATTGGCAAGCGTTACAGGGGTACGAGGGAACAGGGACTACTGGAAACTGACGGAGAGAGGAGCAGTGAATCGCGAATATACACATGATGTAGCCGTGCAGAGAAGGGATGCAGAAATGGAGGTGGTGCAAGCGAGAAAGAGACAGCGAGGAAGGGGTGGGGTTAAAACGGGGGATGGGGTTTGAACGCGGGGAGGGAAAGAGAGCGGATAATGATCCAGCCGGCACTACCAGCAACCACCCCCATGGAGAATGTGTCTGACGAGAGGCAGAAGGAGCAACCGAGAGAGGAGAGGAGCGCGGAGAGCGTCACGCTACGGTGGCAGGGTGTGCAGAGGGGGTGGGAGCTATCGCGTACGCGTAGGTGGATGCAGCGGCCCGGAGAAAGGGTGAGAGAGCGGTGTACCGCATGCATATTGAAGCGTCATTTCATGGTCACCGCAGACTGGTGCTCCCCGTTTAGACACGCACGCCGAGCTGCTAACAGAGAAGAGGCCGTTCGATTAAACGTAGCGAAGGAATCCTGTCGCTTCGTGGATATTTATGCATTCTCGGTCGACGGCCAAGGTGTTTCGTGCCGCGGATGTGGAGTGCTCGAGACCGAGCGCGTTAACGACCTCGTGAGTTGGAAAAGAGAGGGCCGATGCCGCGGACAGGTGTGCCTGGTACTTCTTCTAGTATTCTGTTTGTCGTCTACTGTGACGTTGCTGAGATTGGAAGAGGAGGGAGAGACGCATTGTCAACAATATTGGGATAAAGGAGAGATTTCGCGGAAGAGAATATTTCATGTTTCATGTTTTCGGCGTTCTTTTTTGTAATAAACGAAACGGTGTAAATTTGTCGAATGTAATTGTAGAAATATATATATTTATCATTTATTAAAATAACGCTTCGTTCGTTTGGTAAAATGTATCTTAAAACGTTGCGCAACAGATCGGACACAATGAAAGTATAATACTTGATTTAAATCAAATAGAATAGGGGATGTTGATAAGATATCTGAAATGTTTTGTGGAATAATATTTAAATAATACGGACGAAAGTATTCTACTGAAATATTTAATTCTCTACATGGGTATGATACGAAGAACAGAAATACTTTAGTATATATTGCATTCCAATTACCGAACGAGTCTATTCATTCCGCTGGAAGACACTTGCCATTGCAAATCAGAATACAGAGCGAAGCAGTGGGCTGAAAGGTGAAATATGCCAACCGCGACGCACCGTATATTATATTCATGGGGCATTTCATGGTCACCACAGACCGAGGCTTCCATTTGCACACGGGAACTTCTGGCAAAATGGTAACATTCGATATCGCCACGCTCGATGTGTACTTACGCACGTGAACAAGTACCCGGGCAAATTTGCATAAACGCATTGCTCGCTCGCTACGCGTACAGTTTAAAGAAACCCGTGTACCGTATCGAACGATCGTAAAATGTCATTACTGGATATCAGTATGCAAATAGAAGAAAATTATTAATAAGTTTATATGCAATGATGGAAACGGAGCACAGTGTAATTGACCCTTACGTGCTGAATGAAGTACCGAAAAAGAAACTAGCTATTTCTCGATTGCCACAAATTATTCGATTAACCCAGAGGGTAATTCTATTAATATTGGAAATTAAGTGCAATTATGTAAAGTTGCATTAATAGAAGGTGTTATTTAACCCACTGTCGCAAACGACGGCTACAGCCGTCCAATTACAACATTAGTACGGACTGTATTAATGCATTTCTTTGTTAACTCTTCAGTAATACATTGAACCAAAAATGACGTAACAGTCTAGATAACATGCAAGTTGATTCTGTTTACGATTTTTCATGTCTTGAACAAGATTTTAAAACTAAAAGTGTACGGCAATGGGTTAATACTCTGCTCGCCAATAAACACCTCAGGAAATAATTTATGTGATAAACGTGGTGTCAATTATTAACGGTGTTGAGAACAAATTGGCGATACTGCTTCAAAATAGTTACCATACGTTGCGATTACGAAACTGTACGAGCCTCGCGATTCGAACAACGAGACAGGCCTCTTATTCTTACAATAACCTTCGTGCAAAAAAAAAAAAAGTTCAATTCGACGCATTGCAATTGGAATACATTCACGTATAATTTTCCATCGCCGTATCCTTCAATTACGTTAATTTATTCGAAGAATTATTATCAGTCGCGTGACACCCTCGATTTCATCGGGCACGGCGCGCGTTCGTTTCGTTTTCGCTGAAAACTTTTGCAATTCGGACAGCAAACAGCCTAGGTAGGTAGCGGCCTGTCACTTGCATGACGTTGCCGTAATGCGAGCAGGCAGATGCAGAACGTGCACACATAGGCAGGCACGGATCACGTACGTACGCGATGCAATTACAGGTCTTCGGATTAATCCACCGTGTTGAACGTAGGGGTCAGAGGTCCTCGCCGTAAAAGAACATAGATACTCGATGCGGCCATCATTTATCCGGCTCGTGCGTTGCATAGTAATTCGATTGTGCGAGCGTAATCTACGCAGCGGCGCGTTTCGCTGTTAGTAACGATTAGCCGAGCTATCGCGCTCCAATAAACCATTTCAACGTGCTGCGCGCGATAAATTGGTGGTCGAGAAATGAGAAGTAACGAGAGATTTTAATTTCCTCTTTTCCTTTCTGTTCTGCAGCTTGATGGTTAGAAGAAGAATCTTACACGGACCGTTTCTAATGAATTCTGGATCCTCGGTTTTAGAAAATAATTGACAGAGTATGTTCGGTGATAATTTCCTTGCGCTTTGTGTGAGAACATATTTTTTTCTTAGTGCACTCGAAGTGGTATAGTGTGATATGGTAGAGAGTTTTGGGAAAATTTAATAATTGTTTGGTTCATTAATTAAAGGAATAATATTTCAGAATATAAGAACAATTTTTGGTCGAATATATTAGCAAATGTATGTACATATAGGTAATACTATCAGGAATGAATATATATTTTTAATCTACGGGTGAATCTCGAAAGTGGGCATATTTTTATTTTTCCGTTCTTCAACTTGAGTTCCCTGTTAGTTTACTTCCAAGAACATTGTAGATCTCGTGATATATTGTTGTGTATGCAATTGTAATTGCAGCAGATTCGAGCGACCCTCGTGTCAATATTCTTGCCTCGAAATTGCGGAATAATTCAGTACTTTACTTGATAAATATGTAATTTACATGAATAAGTAATTGGTTCGAGGAAAAAAATAAATGGCCCAATAACTCATCGTCGGTGTCACATGAATATGTAATTCATCCAGAGGAATTCTAGAAGACGTATAAAGTTGTTTGCAAAATGATAAACTATTAAGATCCAACGGTAACGTTCTCATTTTTTCTATATGCGATTTCAATCGCTATTTAGGCACTTCGGATTTACATAAACGCGAACCTGGATTGTAATTGAAATTCCACTGCGCAGTCTCAAACGTCGGGCAGTTACTTCATCTGTGTGTCCCTCTGTCTCTATTGTGTTTGATCTTTTTGTTAAAGCGATTGTAAACGCGATAAAACCACTTTCAATTGTAAATCAAAGAATACCAGTTACGAACGAAAGCCAATGAAACATTTGCACGCGATTCAATTGTACTGCCTGCGATTTCCGCGTATCTACCTTTAATGCAATGGATCAAACGTGATTGTCATTATTTGCTATTTCCGGTTCTTTCTGTTCAAGAAGTCCAAAATATTTAACGAATATACGGTTCGTAACGAAAGGTAAACTCCCCCGAGAACATTTGAAATGATGGGGGATTGCGGAATAAATGAATGAATTATACGAATGGGAAAATGAATTGAAAAACTTTTCCAATTAACAGTGAACGAGAAATCCTTGAAATTTTTATTCGGCGCACAAACTCGCAGAAGCCCGGAAATGCGGTGAAATTATGATCTCACGATTCAAGTGCACAGTTATGCGCCTTGACATTTCAAAGTACCACTTGAAGAACGTTCCGCAATATTTCCATTCATCCCCTAAATGTAATCACGACGATCGTCGTGTACCTAGTCCCAGCCGACAACCGTATCATCCAGTTCTAAACATTCTTGCACCCCGCAGGAAAGAAAGAAAAAAAAAACGAACGAAGAATAAGTTCAGATCTGCAAGATTTCCCTCTCGACGAACACAAATCGAATTCTTCGGACGCTTGTTGCAGTCTCGCCCGTATCCACCCAGTTGTCACGAAAACGTCTGAACGAAGGAACGAGCCACGGCCGAAAGCGAGCTTATTTGCCGGGAGTATCCGGCAAACGGTTACATCGTCGGTATCAGATTAAGATTCACTTTAGGAAGCCGGTTTATCTTTAGAGGTTGCACCTTCCGCCTCGCTTGATAATTCAATTCCTTTCGCGCTGGCAACTCTCCTTCGTTCTCTCTATCCATCCAACCAAATGCACAGCCATCCAGCCATCCGGCGGCTCCTCCGAGACATAGCCTGGTAAGCTCTAGCGAGATTATACGCGAGCTACGCGCAAAAGGGAAAGAAAGACGGGCAACAGGACGCGAGGAAGTGTGGGGAGGGATAGAGAGGGTGAACTCCACCGGTGGTTCCTCTCTCTAAGGTGCATCGATTTCCTCGCACCCCCGTGCTTCGCGCGCCACAGCAGCCGCCCATATTCGCATATACCTCAGACAAAGAGACCTAGATAGACGGAAGCCTACCCCGTACGAATAGCAAGGAAGGAATGGAACGCCGGCGGCCATTTTGTAAGCTCTTCCCGGAGGAATCAATGTGACGTTGCCTGAGGGGCGCTTGCGCTGCGGGCAACCCTCTGCTCCGTCCCTCCAAACCTTCCTCCTCCGATCAATTCCAACTTCGATACCGCCGTCTCTCTCTTTCTTCCATTTCGCCTGTCTCTGTTGCCCTTCCCTTTCCGCCCTCCATGCCCCTCGGCCGTTTCTACCTTTCTGCCCCCTTCTGCGTCGATCTCCATCCCTTTCCGCCTTTCCAGCTTTCCTTCCACCCTCGTTTTTTCCACGCGATCGTTTCCCACTTTGTCCCCGTCGTCCGTGTACATTTCGCGCGCGAACACCCTCTCGGCTGATTCAACTCGCGCGAAAAATATGTATTGAACGATGCGAACTGCTTCGTCGTACGTGGGGGTGGTTCGCGTAATTGTTGATCGGCGCGGGAGAAATTGCGGACGAATGAATGATCATCGGAGGAAGCGTTTCGGAAAGTCTTAGAATGCTCGCTCGCTGGATGTATTTGATTTCTGAAATCGGGGGTCTGCCGTGGGACGCCCGATTCGGACGTTTTGGTCTTTCAATTGGAAAGGGTAGATAGAGAACCCTCGCGGGCTGGAGCATATTGTAGTCCGTTGTAAGTGTCTTTGTTACTTCGTTTACAGTGTAACGGAACAAAAGGGAGCGTGGATCGGGTGCTTTTGAAAGCTGATTCTCCGAGCTTTGTCCGTGCCCGCTGTGTTAGGACGATGCCCCGGCCATGAATTTTAACGTTGTCTCGGAGCGAATCTTTGATACATGTCTCGACGGTGTACCATAGTACGTGGCCTTCATAAAGTTTGCATCAGTGTAACACAGAAATGTCTTGCAGGTTTTATACTGAATCAGATTGGATGCAGGTATCTAGACTAACGGTGCACGATCGAACGTTGGAAACAATAAAGGATTACACATCGGTGGTCCACACTTTTATCAACTAAAAGCCCCATAAATCGAGCCGAACGCTGCAACGAGAAACATCCTCCGGTACGAAATAGCCACGAATCCATCGAACGGCCATCGAGCGAAACTCACAGCATCCCGGTGATCCCAAAGACGAGAGCAACTCAGAGAGGAGAGTGAGAGTTTGTACGCGTCGAGGGCAACTGAAATTTATAATGTCGGGTAATCGTAGCAGGGCGTGCACGCACCTGGGTACTAGGGTACCGGCACGTTATTATGATTAGCTACTTTCGGTCCGGTCCAGAGGAGTGCTGGAGATTCCGATCGGATACGCGATACGCGACGCACACCTCGGATTACGGCCAGAGAAGATGATCTTCCTGTGGACGCCCGGGGCCGTCGTCAGGTACCTACACCCTACCCACCTCCTACCAAGACATACTTCATTTATTATGACTGTGATCATCGATTATGCACCGACGTCTGGCCCCCTTCTTGCCTCATCTTCAGCCCTCAGCGTCCTGTTTCACCCTTTCCCTCCCCCTGCTCTACCTTCTCTTTCCTCTTCACCAGCCCTTTCCTGTTCCGCTGAACCGCGACCAACACACCGTGCACTCCCGTATGCCTGTTTCCTTCTGTTCTCGTGCATAGGCCCACGTCCTCTACATCCTCCCAAGCAACGTAACAGATACACCAGCGCGCGCATTATCCCCCGAGTAGAGGTTACATCGGCCGGATTACGCCGAAGGAGGCCGATGAACGTCTGCCACCCCGATTCCGCCAGATTTTCGTGTCCGCGTTCTATGGTCCGTGGCGAATTTCTCAAGGGGTATAGGTACCGCGGCCGTCGGTGAATTCAACGTTTGGGGTCTTCGGCTACGGATCCGGTCTCATGGCCGAGGAGAGATCCGACCTGCAGATTATTCGAGATCTAACGAGACGCCGCGCCGTGGTACGGCGGATCCTTGGAGACGAGAACGGAGAACGAGGGAATCTGGATTCGCGGTTGCTCGGAGGAATATCGATCGCGAGTCATCGATGAGGGCGGTTTTGGAGTCGAATGGAGTATAATTTGTAGAGGAACTGGTGGTAATTTGCCTACCACAGTTTCGTTCCCATTCGTATTATCTAATTCAGAACTTAAACTGCGTCGAATTCATGACGCGCAGGTGAACTGATAAGGTGAAAGCAAATATCTATTTGTGTTTCGCAAGTAGATTGGGTTCTTATCGGAAGCCTGTCGTTGGAGAGAAATATTGATAAGCAGGTAGAATTTTTATTTCTTATGTGATTTCTTGCATTCATTGTTCTGGTATGTTGCCACATTATACTTCAACAGTGCAAGCATATTGATTGAGAGGCACGGACGAGCTGACAGACGTTTTGGCTGTCGTACATTTTAAACTGTTTTCTTCCTACGCATAAAATGTTTCCCCAAGTGGTAACTTTCAATGAACATGAAATTCACGCAAATTTCTTTGCCTTTAATATTTAATCTTTTCATTTGTACACGGGATTACAGTATTGCCTGCTACAAACAGAATGCAATTTTTCTTAGGTTCCCCAGTTTCTTGTTTGAATAATTTTTCCTTCCCTTCCAAATGCCTCCGCCGAATCCAATTACCCTGAAACCGTGAATCGAAAGAAAGGGGGAGACTTTCTCATGCCTGATATATCGTCAGCTCTTTTGTTATGATGTTTGAGCATGATGTTTCTCGCTTTACCGTGTCTCACCAGCGTCTGAGGATAACACGCGCTCGATTTATCGGAACACGATAACTATCACGAAGTAGAGTTTGGAACGCCGCTGGCAAAATTGTGGATTTCTCCGCGTACACGTGTATTTCGAATGAAAATTCATACACGTATTCATTCGTCGCATATCTCACACGTGTCATTCTTCTTTTTGTTGTATATAGTGCAAATAATATTCCGTTCAACTTGCAGGACCTTCGAAATTAAAATATGTGACGAGCAAATGTAGAACATTTAAAATCTGCCTCTCTTTGATTACTCGGATAAAGTCACAAATAAGAATTTAACAGATGCTTAATGAATCGATATTTCTGCATAATTTTTTATGAAGATGATTTTTGTACCTATATAATCACACTCGCGTTAATTCCGGAATAAAAATAGATTTATGAATCTATTTTTCAATAAAAAAAACTTATCAGAAAGATTTGTAATTGCCTAGAACGAAAAGCCAATTGAACTCCGTCAGTTTTACCTCGAACCCGTCAATTTCTACCGTTCCGTAAATTTTCCATAACGATGAAAATTTCATAAGGCGATCGAAGTGTCGCGATGAACAGTGCCAATGGTGGCGCATCGCGCGCAAGAAATATTATATCCACCGTAGACATTGATATCGGAAATTTTCGCTTGATCAAGCGTCGGCTGTTTACCGGAAGCTAGTTGGCACACAGGGTAGAACTATCAACGGTGTACGCGGCTATTTACCGAAATCGTATTCGACGAGTTTGCATCGAAACTGGTTTCGAACGGGCTGCGTACGCGAATTCGTGCTCGACGTACCCGATCAAATTACACCCCGGTGCCTTGTGTCTTATTAACATATTTGTAACGTTTAATTGAAAACACATCGCAGGTGTTATGGACAAATATTTAAAAATCAATATTAAACCGTGGGAACGGCGAGCCGGTTAATCGGAGTTTTAAAGGCGTATTTACCGTACAATATGAAATTGTAGATAAATCAGAATAAGCGTTCGTGTGTGAATTTTTGTTTTTTGCAATGAATGAAGCCGAGATAAAGGGAGGAAGTTTGTATTATAAGCGGTTCGCATTTCAACCTTTTTACGGGGGATGTTGGAAATTTTAATACGCTCAGAAATTTGACAGATTGACTTTGTAATTAAATAAATGAGGGAGATGGGCAATTAATTTGACAGCAGGTTTAACTGTCTTTCAGTTGTTGGGGAGCTTCGTGAATTATTTTTCGATTGCTCTGCGAGCGGCACAACTATCCTGAAAGTTCTTTTATTTAGTGCAACTTGAAGAAGGAAAACGGGATCAATTTTCGGCGACAAGCAGGGGCAGTCTTTTAAAACTAAGAATGAAGAACAAAGAAAATAAGCAGAAAGGCAGAACTAGTAATAATAATTAATATCCGCGACATTCTTACATCAGTGCAACGAATAGAGTTACACCCAAAATAATAATAATAATCATCATTTTATGTTCGAAAGAAAACAGAAATGTTATCCCTATGGAAACAAAATTCTTAAAATAAAGAGTCGCCACACAGTCTGCCACATCTATCACGCACTGCAACTTTTCAACCCTATTGATCGTTTTCACCGATGATCATCATCGTAACGATACCTAGGTAAACGCGTGGAACATTCGAACTAGAGGTCGAAGGACGCCGCTCATCCCCGTCGGGCCGTTCTCTTCGACATTCTGCACGCGGTCCAGAAACGACTCGCGCCCGTTTCATCGTTGTAGAAGCGCAACGCCGACTTTCGCGGTGATTTACGGGCGTCGCGCGAGCAAGTCGAGATCTCGAAGTCGTTTCGAGTGCGGGGGGACAGGAACAGCCAGAGAAATAAGTCCATAACGTTGCGCGTGTAAACACCGCGGTGGATAAGTACCGATGGTTAACGTGCTCGTTAAATACCGCTCCGCGCGCCCACGATGCCTCGTCTTCCGTGTGACGAGCCTTTTAACCCTTCGTGACACGGCCGTCGCGACGATGAAAGGGAACCGCGGCCGAGGTTGCCTATGTCGGAACTTCCGGCGTTGTTTGCGCGAAAAGGAACGCGGACGCGTTATGCGTTGGACAGAGGAGCTTCTGGATTGTAGTTCGAAATTGTCGAACTTCGACTGGCCGTTATTATTCGATCGGCAGTAGAATTTGTGGACGTGGTGAGAGGGTGAAGAGGGTGGTTTAGAAAAAAGATGTTTTATAATAAAGATCGCGGGGGAATTTTTGTATGCATCGGGGGATGGAGGTTTGTGCAAATGACGAATTATCGTAATTGGAGAATTTATACAGTGGTAATAATAATAATAATAATAATAATAATGAAGACTTAATTATATTAGAACAATCTTTGATAATTATATTAACATTGGAGTTGCTGTGATACGCTGCAATAGTTCGGAAAAATCGAATTCTTCGCTTTAGAATCGCACCGCGCACTGAATTATGCACTGTTTCAACCGTAAGTTCGAATGGCACGCGAATCGAGGTTCAAGCACGCAGTAATCCAGCGATATTACAAAATATATGTTTCCTCATTTGCATAAGAAAATCGCGATGGTTCGATGGAAAAGAATGTCTACGGTCGGAAATATTATAGCCAGCGGTCCGTAGTAATTACAGCGTTACAAGTGTAATGTCTTTATAACTCATGCGATGTCGGGAACTGGTTTAGATGCGTATGGATCGTCGTGCCGTATGTTAAACGCGTTTAGCTTCTTTATGGCCGCAAAACTAATAGCAGATCGTGCCGCAGCTCCCCAGTGATAAAGGATTGCCGGCTGTATCTGCCCTGGATCGCCACTTCTTGCATTTTCGCGCGAGACAACTCTGATCGGGGGATTGCGAAACATAAAATGCATGCAATCGGACTGTCGAAAAAATATTTCAGCGTATACATCATTTTAATCGTTCGACTACCAAAAAATGAGTAATAACTATTTGCAAAATACCGCAACTATTGTAGACCGAAAGCTTCAAACTATTGCCTTAATTTTATCAATTTCTGATCGGTTCAAGTACGTGTCGCTTTCAACGCGATATCCAGCGGTGCGTGTAAAGCGAAGAAAGATTCGAATTTCTCGAACTAAACCACCCTTAATATCCATCCACGCGTACCAAACAAGCGGGCCAACAAATTCAACCTCGCCCGCAACGCTTACCCTGCGAAACACCTATCTCTATCTTTCCTCCGGGTAACATGTCCCATCCGAGTTGTCGTTCCAACCAGGAAGGGGGCAATGCGTGAACGAAAGCCATAGCAATAATGGCCGGTAATAATAATATTCGCTGGCTGAATGGTGTCTCTTGGCCGATGCCACGAGGGAGATATTCCGTGACGGATAGAGGCGATTTCGGTCGTGCAGAGGGCAGAGCAGACGGACCATCAACCAACGATATATATCCACGGTACATGTATATGTATAGCCGTTCTCTCCCTCACGAAGAGGGAAGTTCTTGGCGAACCCCGTCGGCGAAAAGGGTTTCTAGCTTCTGGTGATTGGTGTAAGTTAGCCCTCTGGGCAGAGAAAACGGTCTTGTGCGCGCATGCGCCAGCCACGGGGATCCCCCTTTGCTTTAGGGTTAGCCGCGGTCCTCCCTGCGGCCAACAGCCCAGGATGACACGCCCCGGGCTACCAGATCAATAAGATCCCTTATACCTACCAACCAACCTACCTACCTCTTTGGTTACGCCCTGAGATATATGTACGTCGGTTTAAATTTGCAATACGCGGCGGCGTGCACGGGGCGCAGCATCCTTTTGTGCCTGCTTCGACGACTCAAGGGGAAACCGTCTTCTCGAGCCGGTCTCGATGGGCTGCGACGAAATTCCGCTGTCTGACGAGCGTCGGAAAATGCGAGCGGGTTTCGCTCGGGCGGGCGGCCGTGGCTTTTAAAAATGAATGGAAACGGACGTGACAGAGGATACAGGCTGTTTCACTATTCGAGGCGCAGGGCGGAATATGGCGATTCTCGCGCGAGAGTCCGGGGTGACGTTTTAACGCGCGATGCTTTGTCGTTCATTCGTAATTCAACAGAATGTCACGAGGAACTAAAAGAAGGCTGGATGACGATCGGTTTCGCTCCATCAGCTGGTATAGATATTTTGGTAGAAATACTTTGTGCTATATTTGTTAATATTTCGTGATAAGAGTTTTCAAGTATTTTTCGAGATCTGTTACGCGGATAGAATTCTTTTAACGGGCCAGGTATATTATTTCGGATTGTGTCGCGTTCGACGAAACACCCTGTATAGCTTGCTTCGCAGCGACTGAGTCGCGGCGCTCCTTGGGGTGGTTTTAGGTTAAATTGTAGGGGTGAAAGATTGCAAGCTCAGATTGACCTGCCTGCCTTATTAAATAAATATCAATTTAACGAAATGTGTGTAAACTTTTGTTCAATTACGATCCAGGCAGTTCTATCATATTTTAATTCCCCGTGGTATTGCACCCGTGTTTTATCGTTTTGTCGGTAAACAGACAGTCCCGTAGTTTTATTAACACGACGGACAACAATTCTCCCCGAAACCCGCCAGCGTGCCCAAAAGGATCGGTCAATTGTACTCCTTTCCGCGCACATTTATGAAACAGATTCCACTTCAAGCTTTAGCTCATCGAATGCACGAGGTATCCCGTGACAAGTTCGCACCCTTTCCAATTGCGATATCAATTTGCAAACTACTATAATACCAACGCGCGATCACCGGCACGAGGCTGGAAAAACAATTCGTAAATTGATTCGACACTTGACACATCAGCGACATGAAAAGCAGGCTACAAAAGCGTGACGGGAATGTCGCCCGAAGCATCGAACCGCGCATTCGTGTCTATTTAATTCGCGGCAGCGAAAAGCGCACGGGTGCAATAAATAAATAGCGGTGTAAGGCGCGATGGAAGCAGGAAAAAATGCACGGGCCGAAGGGATGAGACCGTAAAAAGATGAGCGTAGGTTTGGGCATCACAGTGATGACCGCATCTCGTTAAAAGGCCTCCCTTCCAATTTCGCCAGCTCGATCTGAAATTTTCTTGTAAGCTCGCGTGCACGCCCTGGGCTGTCACGATTCGGACCTAACTGCCGCGTTCGTACAACCGATTCAGGAATTCCTCGTAAGGTAATTTCATCTTTGGAATTCCTGCTTCGCCCGTGCACGTATCTCCCGTGCAAAACGAACACCATTCTATCGCGGGAGCATCTTAATTTCATCTAGGTGTCTGTGGGCTCGTTCCGATTCAAACAGATTCTTCGCGGGTAACACTTTCCGGGCGACGCGCTGAAGCACGCCACTGAATCACAAAAGAGATCATCCAGGTTCTCGTGTAACGTTAAACAAAATTCTTTCGCATTCGATTGAAACGCGATGGTGGTGGTTTTCCAACGCAGATTGCAGTACGATGACGTTTCGAGGCAATGAAAGGGAAATAATCAAACGTTTCGATAGTAGGTAATACTAAATCAATCCCCACCTTCGTATTATTTTGCAAACAAACTGAAGAATCCAGTTTATGTACACCTGCTCGCGAAAGGAAAGCATTCACAAAATTGGATAAAATCATATGCAAAATGTAACCATGTAACCAAATGGGGGTAATGTAAGACGACAATTCGAATTCCCTTCATTTATGAACACCGAACGAAGACCTTTAACAGATATCACCGCAACAGTCACACAGAGCTCGATCTAAATTTCCTTAACTTCAAGAAGTCGATAATATTGATCGCAACCGAATTGAAAATTAATGCGTTTAGTACAGGAATGGTAGGTACGAATTGTAAATCGTAGTGGCAATAAAGTGGGACAGCTACGTTCTACGAAACGGTGGAAGGAATTTCATTCATTCGTTCATTGCTCAGGTAGCCGATCAGAAATCTACCCTCTGGGCTGCCCCCGGGTTAAATAGGGTCGTCGACCAGAATGATGGAACTATTCACATTGAACGCGTCTGCGTGGTCAGCAAAGATCGGAACTGTGTAGTCGTACAATCGACCGTGCCACCATGAAAATAACGCGATTGTCATTGGCACATCCTTCTTGAAAAGAGATGAATCATACTGGGGAATATAATTGAGATAAGAGCATTCCAACTTGCACTCATTGATTATGCGTTAAGTTAATCGATCGACAGATTTTTTTAAATAAGAGATTTAATAAGAAGGCAGATTTTCTGAATCTACTTTAAGGTTCACGTTAATATTGATTGACTTATTCGTGCGAAATAAAACAGATTAATTTGTAGCTGCCCAGGATCAAATTTATTTTCTGATAAGCCTACGTTATATTCGTCGTTTGTAGTCTTCTGCGTGATATCTATTATTCTACTTGACATGGAAGCTGTATTGAAGATAGATCTATTAAATCTTCTTTCGATAGTTCAGTTAGTGATTATAATATTTTTGTATTGTTAATAGAAATTGATAATATTTCAATCTACTAAATCGTGCACAATTTGTGAAGTAATCCCTAACTCCTTGTTCTACTTCGCTCCCTGATACTTTAATTTTGACAAGCGAACAATTAAAATACGTTTCGTTTTACAGTAGATATCATTGCTCCATATTTTAACTCAATATTCAATCGATTCGCAAGGAATAATCGAAATTTCCGCAGCAGCATAACGTTACATAAAAAGGACATCCAGCAAAGCCCTCCAACCCCTTTCTATTTCCACCAAAAACAAAAACAAAAACAAACAACAAAATTCCGCGCCACTATAACCCATCTAAAGACAAGTACGAAGCACAGTCGAGCAATAAAGCACTTCACACCTCGCTGAAGCAGCGGCTCAGCACAAAACCATTTCGATGAGACTTAGCTGGAATCCAAGCGGACTTAATATCCCTTTCGTACCGCGTCTTCCAAGTCCCGCGCCCATATCGAACCGCAGAATCGCGGGCCCCTTCAGCAAAGAGGGAGGCACAGGAGTATGAGATAAACACTCGTCCTTTATTCAAGAAATAAAATCGCCACGACATTATCCGCATCACGGCGAAGAGAGAACGTCTGGCTCGTGCAACCTGGCAGACCCTAACCAATCCGACACGAGCTGGGCGTCCCACGTTCACCTGGTGATCGGCAAAGAGGAAACGGGGATTGGGCCCATACCTGGGCCCCTCGACCAATGGACGATCGTTTTCAAACGAATCGGGCCTCAAGGCCCGTCCCAGTTCCCACCCCGAACCGTTTCTGCGCCGCGTCTATCTGGTAGCTAAGGCCCCGCGGGCGCAGTAACCCTCGAGTCCTCCTGCGTGTACGACGGTTTAAGGCGAATACCCATACACAAAAGTCGAGATATCGGAAAACAATATCCACCGGTGCGCCGCTGTACCTCGATATATCTCGTTACTTCCGTCGATCCCTTTCTCTTGTCCCCCGTTTCTTCCCCGTCCTGTTCGCACCCTTGTCCGCCTCTTCGTTCCCCCGTTGGATCGGTCCCACCTCGTCACCGTCTCGCTGGAAACGGGCCCGCGTACCGCAGAGACAGGTAGCCGGCTTTTGCAAACACGCGGCTGGCCCGTGAAAGTACGCGAATTAACGGTGACCTGTGCACGCGTGTGTCGCGTACAAGTGTTCCCCGCGACCCCGTTACCGTTCACCCCCGCGACACCGAGATTTCCTCGCGGCGGTTCCCTCCGTGAATCGTTCGAGGCGAATCGCGCGTGAACCTCGCGCGAACCAGCGAAAAGCCGTGTCGCGTCGACGACGCTTGATGACGCGCAAAGGTGGAAACGAGGATTCGAGCAAGAAGGGCCTGATCTGTTCGAACGTTCGCACGGGACAGTCGGTTGGACAGCGTTGGATCGTACGGTTTCAGTGGTGCGCGCAGTTTGTGCCTTCGTCGAGTGCGATGATCGCGAGACACGAGTAAATCGATCGTTAAGAAACGATAAGACTGCATCGTCTTCCCCGGGAAGTGTTCCCCCTGTTTGCACGATCCAAGTTTATTACCACGGGAATCCGGATGCCGAATCTAGACTACTACAACACCGCGAGGATGCATCAAATGGTAAACTCTTTTCAAGATACATTCGGTGGTGGGTTTGTTACTTTCGCGGGGAAGCCAGCGTGGGGGGGGGGGGCTCGTATTAGTTAAGGCTGATTCGGTTTGCTGCATTGTATTAATCAGTGTTGAAGCTATGTTATTATTGGGAACACGCGGACACCGTGGAGGATTAAATTTGTTATTATAATTTCGACTGTATACGTGTACCGGGAGTGCCGCAACTATTCCTATATTATTATTTATGTAGAGACGGTGATTATTCTTTTGAAAAAAACTAAAAGGATAGAGGACCTCGAATTATATTATTTTACGCAACGACTGAAAATCTCGGCGCACGTCGCTGCGAATTGCTTCCTTGGAAAAGTAACAAATTCTACCATAGAATATTTTCGTAGTTAAACCGCATTACGAAAGGAACGAGTGCATTTGCGAATGTACTTAAAGCTAACGCGCCACTATACGTTCATTTTAATCGTGATATTAAATCTGCATTGCTGGAGGTTCCGATGGGAAAGGTTTCGAGATTCATAGCGAACGATCCTCACGTTTGTCCAAATGCGTCGTGCACTTTATTATTCGCGTGTTTGCAACACGAACACGCAGATTCGTTTTGAATGACGTGGAGGGAATTTCCGTTTTGTCAGTGCATAACCGATATCGCTTTATCCGATATTAGTACTTTCTCAAGCCTCAGAATCGCCTGACAGCGGTGGTTGAATTCCTGTATATCCTTTAAGGACACACCTTAGAACGTGACTAAACTTTCTAACCGTTCGAAGATAAATAAATACGCGAGCCGTCTTCAATAAGTTAGGTGCCGAGCGATAATGTTTGTCGATGAGACGTATTTCATGCGCCTTCACGAAACTGAAATGCAAAGTACCGTTATGTAGGATTTTAATTTTTTATTTTTGCATTGCTTCACACGGGTGTCCATCAACAAATTTTTCGTTCGTAGCCTAATACATTCGTTCACAAAATGTGTCGATTCATTTGTAGTCAGAGGTCGATTTAAAGCTCGCACCGAAGTTCCATTCTTCTTTTGACTCCTGGCTTTTCGTTATCACAATCCAAAGTTAAATGTTTCGTTATGCCTTACTCACCCCTTCGTAAATATTGAATAGATTTCTCCATATATTTGCAGCAGTTGGCACTAAACAGTTTTTAAATAATCTTCTTGAAGTACCTGATACTCATGGCACATTGCATTGCTAAATAACGAGTTTCGAGGTATGCAGTAACAAATTTGTTTAATTCATGATCCATCTTTCTGGGAGACGTGTGTTCATCGAGAAATCGGTGAACGGAAATCGCACAACAAGCTATCATTATGTATGGAAACGTAGAGTCACTCGTAGAAATCGAGCCACTTTAATTATACGTTCATTCGCAGAAGATGTTGGTTACTTTGAATTGATCTCTTCTGCAAATCGATGCTCAACGTAAAGCTTATAAATACAAATTAATTGACTATGAAACACGGGATGCTTATGGTGTTCAGGAGGAAAATTTAATTACGAACACGATATTTCTTACTTAATAAGCGACAGTATCTGAAGCTATTGTATCGAACAAATCTTCGACATTCGACAAGTTGCAAAAATATGAAATCTTCCTCTGCAAAATCATTCCGCCTAAAAGCCTGACGAACATTCCCACAAAGTGCCTGTCACATACAAATGCTTATTTTCACCTCCTCGTCTTTTCTCCGTTTCTCAATCTCCTTGCTCACCCGAACACATTCAACGTGCAATACTGAATTTCTAAACGCTTCATCGTAACTTCAAACGTTTGCGTACCAAAGAAGATGAAAAAGGAGGGCACCCTTTAGCCGATCACGATTACAAGCTCTCCTCCGCGATACAAATTCCCCAACGTAACGTCGTACACCTTCGGTCGCCATTGCGACCGCCAATAATCGTTCCCTTTGCGTCGTGTAAATTCGAAGCGTGACTCGTGACTCTTCGATCAAAGTCGCGACTTCGAGGCTCCGTATCGTTTGACAATTACGAGGAACACCGCGAACAACGTCCGATCCATTCATATCCTACTATCTGCCCGTATCTGAAACGTGTACACCTGGCCGCGGGTAATATGCCGGCGCAATGGCGTTACGAGTTCGCCGATTCGTCATGCGCCCCGGGGACGCGTTTAAGTGAAATAGATACGTCAGTCTTATGGAATATAAGTTCATAAAATTGAGCGGTAAATCATCGGGAATTTGTTGCGTTGGGGCGTCGTGCAAAGCAAGACCGGCCTGTAATGACAGGCTTTAACAGCGACTCGTAAAATCTTGCCACAATGGAATCATTCTTGACGGTGGTGCCTCTATTGCGCGGCCTGAATGGTCGCGCGCCTGATGGCTCGCGCGTATTTTACAAGCGTGAACTATGCCGGCGCGAGTTTCATCCCCCGTTGGTAGCCCCTTCGTTTGCCACGCGAACGCTTGCATCGCCGGTGGATCGGTGGGAGCACTTGGATTTTCTCACTGGCTTGTCGAAAACTCTTTTAACTTTGTGGAACACTGATGTCGCGTTACTCATAGTGCTATATTTTTCATAGATATACCTGAGCATTACCTCGGTAGTCTGGTGTAGGTATTACTCCATAGTGATCGTGGTCTGTAGTTTGTCGGAACTCCACGGCAACGAATGTTTCATTGAGATTGTGCAGGGTGTCCGCGGTTTTTGCGGACCAATCGGAAAATTAGACGATTTTTCGATTTACGTCATAACTTTGTAAGGAAGACTTATTGGTCGACTTTCACAGAATATTTTGGTATTATTTTCGTGGATAGGATACGCTGACAACGTGGGTCTGGAAAACCCTCAGACCCCCTGTATATTCATATTCATTTGCAGGAGAATTATTTATAAAGAAGTCTGGTTTATGAGAGTTGAGACGTTTGGCGCTTTCGCGCAGGCGAAATACTTTCGCTGCAATCAATTTGATATTTTCATTCGTACCGATTTAGTGCAGATGATTTATTGTATTCGTGCCTACTTAAGCATATAATTATAATTTAAAGCGAAAATGCAAAGAGAACAACTGATATTATTCTTTCGGGCCATTTAGTCTGTTTGGTAATTATAGGATTTTCACTGGAATTTCATTTAGCCTATGGACCAATTCTCCAAGCTTTGATTGAGTTTGCAATTCAATTGTATAAAACAGGCTTTTATCAGACATTTGATAAATCCTATTTTCAGTCAGCAATACAATTTGTTCGAGAAAATAATCGAACGTGAATGAACACGAATTTTAAGCAGAGTCTACAATATCTGAATTAGTTTTCACGCTGTTTTTACAACTCACAATTTTGCAGGGCCTAAACGTGGCATTATTTAAAATATATATTTTCGGAATTTTGTTAATCAGAATCTGTAAGTTATTTCAGTCTACTTGTTAGTGAGGTAATGGGGAAAAGTTAATTTTTATTCAAAATTATACATCCTCTACTTCTAATAATTAAAAATATCATTCTTCCATGGTGTTCTCTATTTACAAACGAGAGCCTACATTTTCTACCACCACGAATTCCGCGATATTCCCACGTTCGATCAAGACCCTTCAAACTATTAACGATTATGCCACGGATTACTAAAAATCGAACTTGAATTCACGCACTTCTCATCCGCGGACACAGTTAACCACGATTGCGAATGTAATACAATTTCAATATCCGCAATTACGATCTCTCCTTTTATTTCGCGTCACACTCGACAAATTTTTTCGTGCATCTGCACTACGGTGAATTACGTAATTGACGTGCTCGAGCCGGGCGCACAATAAATAGAGAAAAAGAACAAACAGCAGCAGAACGATGTAATTACGTTAACACAACGACGATTCCTACGGAGCGGGAAAAGATAATTGCAATAAGGCAGCCGGTAATGATAACCGTAATGATGGATGGCGTTAATTGCATTGTGAACTCCGCATCGAAAGAAACGGAACGTAACGCGAAAAAAATCGCCGTTCACGGCGGCGAAATTGGCGGCGAACGCCGAGAGTATGAACAGTTATTAGGCTGTTAATCGTCGCTTGGCCGGGCGGAGAAGTAGAACTCATTCTAACAATTCTGTTCTTGCGTTAACGCCTTCAGTGCTTTACGATCTACTGTTACATACATTAGGTGGCCGGCGCACGCTATCTCGCATGAGAACAAAATCCTAGCACGAACGAAAACTGTGCTAGTAATTAGTGATTGTTGACCTACCAAAAGTATGTAAAGATGGGCATCTTTGATTTGGGATTTCTGCTCTGTTGAATACTTTAATTTAGTGTTGAACAAATTGTAGGGCAATCGCGGGATAGAATATGAATCTTCTTCTAAAGTTAACGACGGGTTTAATGTATTCGTGTACCTATGCGTAGGCTTAGTTATATTTATTTCTCTGCTACATACATACATAGAGACGATTGTAGATTGATTGTATTCATGCAAAGTATTTAGTTTGAACTCGATTTGCCTACTCTTATTTTACGTGTTGATTGGCAGTATCTATTATGATAATTATAATGACCAAAATTGAATCCACCTTCTTTGAAATATAGCATATCTCTGAACAACATTGTCGGCGTCAATAATGCGTTTATTGCATGCAACAGAAGTAAAACGTTTCTAACTTGTGCTCGTAAAAGGCATTGGAATCTGGATCAGCGCATGTAATGCCAGAAAATTTATTGAAGCGGTGCTAGTAAATATCGAACGGACGCGGACGTTACGGTTAGTTTCACGACGGGGTTGCTTTATGTATGCTGCAATCGAGTCTCGGTTTCTGCAGCGTCTCGTCAGGAATTTGTTGCAAAGGGGACACCGCAATCGAAGCAAGGTATACAGCACGTGCTACATAAGGGTTGAGGGTACAACGTATACCGCAACATATCGTTGGAACATAACTCCTGTTCGCTGACGTTTCAATCAACCGTTCTTCACCTTCGTTTCTCACCGACTTTTGTTGGCGGCGCGAATTTTCTAACCGCGCCACGTTACGATGAGATTCTTCTGAATATCATCCGTGTCGAAGCTTCACGGTAGAAACAGTAGTAAATAACATCGTATTCTAAAGAGCGAAAACGACTCTATTTTGCAATACACGCAGTTGCAAATTTTCGTATCTTCACCCGAGGCATTTTATGCCCCTATGCGTGGCAAAATAAGGGTGAAATGAAATAGGTACAGGTAACCCTCCTATAACACGGTTTCACATAACACGGTATTTTCTAGGAACCTACTTACCGTGTTATAGGAGGGTTTGTACTCTGTTTTACTTCGGACGTTCGAGTATAATAAACGGTCGTAGTATTTCAGTATGAGACATTTAAATATCTCTGCGCAGGCGTTCAGAAAACGATTTCGGCTTCCAATTCATGAAATTACATAGGATAACTTAAATTTGTCAAGGATTAACGTTTCGATAAACGTCACGTTCGTTCCTCACTTTCGATACTTGCAAGACATTTTGATCAAACATAATCCGGTAATTTTAATACACGGCCCAACCACGACCTCTCGTACGGAACATTTGTATATCCGAAACGGCTTCGATCGCGCGGAATGGATATAATTAAAAAGGTAGAGAAACAAAAGGGCGCAAGGGACGAAAGTGGAGGAAAGGGAAACCGAATGGCAAGGGAGGTGAGTGAGGTCTGTTTCTTTCACCTGTGCCACCGCGAGCAATAAATAACCGCCAGCTTAGCTGATTTTACTGCCGTGTGTTTGGGTGATCCCAATAACGCCCGACCGAAGAAGGGACCAATAATGCGAAGAAAACCAATCTTCGCGCTAACTAGCCATTCAGACGGCGGAACTGCCAGACAAGTACTCGAAGGACCTCTGGTTAACCTCTGAAACGAAACGGTTTCAAGCCTATTTCGGTATTAAAGAATTCGCGGGGAACTCGTCATAGCCGCGTGGGCGGAAACGCTCGTCGAACCGCATGCACGATGCCTCGACAAGCATTCTCGAATTATTTCCACGCATCTTTGTACCTTCAACGAGCACTTCAGTGATTTTTTTTTTCTCTCCCGAACGCCGGCGCGAGTATATAAATAATTGAATTAGACCATCGTCGATGGTAAAGTTAGTTAACTGGTTGGAACGGCCTTATACTTGTGTTATAAGTTCACACGGTGGAAGATCCTTTTTACTGTTATGAACAATTGCGCTATTTTACGTCGGTTAATAGAAAGCGGTTTTCGTTTGATAGGTTTTATTTGAACGGCGGAATGTTTGATTTTAATATAGAGAGACATAATATTTCGTATTCAACAGTATCTATGTGCTCGCGCAAATATATATTGGGAATGGAAATTGCAGGTTGCGCGAAACGGTAATTTTGAATATTCTTAAATTTCTGTGCGTGGTGCAAATTTCGTTGCGTGCAGACAGATTTTTAATTATTGCCGGCAATTTTAGCCAACAATTGACGACTCGAATGTTACACAATATTGCCCCTATCATTAAAATGTATCGTTCTGGATCTTTTAAGGACGCCATAGTTAAATATTGTTAGCAGGCAAATTCTTACCGCCACAAGTGGATATAAGAAATTCGCAGAAAAATATAGAAAACGAAATGTCAGTGGAATCCATGAAAAGACCGTGTCTGGCCAACTAACGACGCATACCCGCGACCGTTACGACATGGATACTTTTCATACCAACTTAATGGGTGCCTATTCCTGCAAACGTGTTTCCGATCGCGCGTTGTCATCCGCGTGGGCAGATGGGCATTTCTCGAAGGCAGCCTATCTGCCAAGATAATAATTGCACGGAGATGGTAGCCATTAAAAGGGACGATTTATCATCCGTTAAATCGTAATTCACGCGAACGCTGTAAACGTATTGGCCTTAATTAAATTACACCGCGATTCATTAATGGGTCGCGATTTCGAGGAGGAAGTGTCGCGGCACGAGTGAACATACAACGGACGTGTCGATCTTTATTTCGACCCGCGACAAATAAGATTCCGTTTATTGCAGTAAGTGATTAATGTTGTCGGAATCAGTCGGAATGGAGTTACGGGGAAGCAGCAATAGGTAATTAGAAACGCGTGAAAATTGGAACATTAATTTTGGGCCTGAAGATAACGGATTATGGTGAATGATCTCTACTGTTACAGGGGTGCTAGATCATTTATGGGAGATCTATTTGAACTTATTCTGTCTTGAGGATTGAGCTTTATGAAATTGTAAATTATAGCTTGCTAGTTTCAAGTCGTCACTCTTACTTTCGGAAGAATGTTGCTGTATATTTTTATTGTTGCAATTCAAGGTAATTTGTGTGCAGGCTCGCAATACAATACACGCGTATAAGCGGACGAAACATATATTTTTTGAACCGGTTGCGTAAATACTAGAAGGCCGACCATAAATCTAAAGTGTTCCTATTTTAGTGCAAGGTGATAAATAAAACTAACTGGTCTCCAAAAAATACAGCCAGGCATTTCTTGATTGAAGAATTACTTCCATAAATCGTTTTCTCTATGATTAATACCCGGCAGTCAATCATGTTACTGGATATAACTCATGTCCACGTAATAAACAGTACCAGCATATCTTCAGCACTGCAATTTATAAAGAGTATTAACATATTCCGTGGACAACTCTCACCGAAGAACACAAGTCAATGAAAACCGAAATCAAACGACTTTTGCTTGAAACAAAAAAAAAATATTAACATCTATGTAAATAGTATTGTTAATACAAACAACGTTATGTTAAAGAAAGATCGGGTACTTCCAAACGGGCCCTGCCAGAGCGCAAGATGCAAATGAAAATCTATTCAAGAAATTTGCAATTTCGCAGCAAGGTAGATCGCATTTGCTTGCACTGTGCAATTAGTATTACAAGCGTAGACAAAGTTTCACGTGGGAGCAGAAAAAGGTATAAATTTTACGGCCCGCGATTCTTACGATCAGATAATACGCACGCACACCGCTTAATTATTAAACGCGAGCGTGTTCCGTGATTGTCAGCTAATCGTGCGCTCCATCACCTGTGCACCGACGCGTACCTACAATTTTGACAAAATTGCGCAATCTGTCATTTACCTCGGGAAACAGGTTAATCGCTCGCTAAGGGACAAGAAACGTGCGATTATCGTGCTTCTAGTAACTCATTTTAACGACTTTCATTTTACCCGCGCAGAAAATTTTCCTTTCCTTCTGTTCCCTCCACCTCGAGATTTTTCTCTCACGCGTTCTTGCACTCTGTCGCCGCCGCGCAACGCAAGCATAATAGTAATTTGAACCCTTGAACGCCGAACGAAGATTGCCGTTCGCGAATATTTTAAAGCGCGACAAGAAGTCGGTATTATTCATGGCGTCGGGTGATGAGCGTTTCACGGTAAAGGGAATTAAGGACAGCTAATATCGCGTAGGACCATAAAACGTTCGGTTGATGTGGAACGAACACCATAAATCCAAACGTCGGCACCCGACGAATCGAAGTCGAAACGCTGGTTAATAATAGAAACAGCGACAGCGTATTAACAAGTGGAATTGGTAAATTGGATGGCAGGTAAATTACGGTGAAACGTTGGGATATTAGAGTCGTTGTCGCAGCACCTTCGACAAAGTAGAAATGTTCTTTAAGAGATTAACAGACGCACGCCAAACGATGTGTTAATGTATTGCGTGATTGTCTAGTGCTTTAGGGAAACGAGGTGATGAGAAATAAATAATAGTGAAAATACAATTACGAAGTATAATATTTTTCGTCGAAGTTCCAGACATTATTAGTTTGTCAGTATTTGTTCCAAAGTGTTACAATATTAGTAATAAATATTAAACAATTGGGAGATCATTTGAAACTAAAAGTTTAAAAAGTCCCAGCAAAGGGATCAAATATTACACAAATATTTCACTAAAATCAAGTTGCTCCCATAAAACTAAATATCTCAACCTTAAAAACATTTGTCACCTAAAGCCCCTTCTAATTTATTCCTTTGCCCGACGCTTGCAAGCTCCCTCGGGAGTACAATATCAACCCCCAAAAACACGTGCCCTTCCGTAAACTGTAAACTATCCAAACGCTCCGTATACGACGCAACAAAACCAAAATAACACCAATCACACCCGGCCACTGCGAGCATACTTCCAACAAACCCACGTAACTCGTCGCTCCGTGGATCCAGAATGTTTCAATTACGCGGCCAGGCAATTTCACGCGGGTGGGAGAAAGTAATACTTTTGCCGTGCGTTCCAATTATCGGGCCGTAACAAAGTTTCGCGATAGTGCACCGTTGTGTCCCGTAAACCCGCGTCGAACCAATCCTGGCGATGCTCCGTTTCTGCCGTGCAACGCAACGATACATCCCCCCGCCCCCCATCCCTTTCCTCCCACTTGCTATCTATATAATAACTGGTTAAATTCCGGTAGTGGCGATCCTTACGAACGGTAGCCTCTAATCAACCTAATTCCAGGTTCCTTTCGCCCGAATGTGGGCCAACATTGGCATTATTCGGTAATTGTAATGGATCGGAATGTTGCGCGTTCGCTCTTTAAGGCCGAGCCGAACTGGCCGAGCAATTTCGAATCTTATGCTCGTCTCCCCACCCCCCACCCCCCTTTACTTTTTTTCTTCCTCCTTCTTCCCGTCGCTTCTCCTTCGCCGGCCATTATCGAGGGACCAATGTAGATTTGATTCTTGGCCCGGTTCGTGATTACCCCGTTGCCCGCTTGCTCGTGCTGGACCGCCGCGCGATTATTCGCTAGTCGTTGCCCGTCGTGCTTGGAATTCTTACCATGGGGAAAAGGGAGCACGTCCCGGTGAGAAATGTCGATTCGTTTTCTATCGAGTCGCGATTGAGAATCGTGCGTACGCGTCTCCGACGTGGCCTTCTTTAAATTATGGTCCATCGAAGAGCACGGTGCTCTTCGACGTTTTATTGTGCGGGATTAATGAGAGGTGTCGGGGTTGTTTGGCGGTGAATTGCGGGGAACGGAAGCTGGGAGCCGTCGGTCGGATCGGCAGGATTGTTTGAGTAAGTGTAATTTGGTTTGGACTTGGTGAAGTTCGGCTACGGGTCTGTGGATCTTTTCGGTTCGAGTTGCCGATTTAAGTAAGGTGTAAGGGAGCGAGTGTTTTATTGAACGAGATACGTTACGTTGCGGTTGTTGCAGGGTGCCCGGTGGGTTTTAATTAATACGTGCACTGCGGTTTGGTGCGTTGGAACATTTTTATGGTTTTACTGATAATAGTCTGTGCTGTGTGATTATGGTATATCATAAAGCACACTTTACCACTCATTTGTCATAAATTGTCACGAATCGTTAGGGGCAGTATCCAAGCAGTCTAAACTTACTTTCCGGTGTACACAAGTTTCCTTCTAAATAATATGTAAATTCTTTTTCCTAACGCAATAATTATGTGATACTTTTCGACCACAGTAACGTTCTCTCGACCGATTTATAAACAATACCGTAACGAAACTTGCGTACACCTAAGCGCTGCCTACCGGAAATTAATGGCCAAGCTCAATAATAATTGCACAGGATTGAAAAATCTATGTCCATTAATGACGTTCGTATTGTCGAAAGGTATCCAAGCTTTCCAAGCAAAATGAATACCTGTTCCTCTCTCATCCATTGTTTCGTTGAACGATTTATGCCGCGAGTTGGCTCATTACAAATTCGAAGTTGTTCACCGTGAGATGGAAAACACGAAGCACAGGGCAAACAAAAGCAAATGCTGGAAGCATAGGATACGCGTGCAGGGAAAGATTAACATGGTTAGTAGCATCAAATTGTAACTATAAAGAATCTCCGAGCAGGCCGGAATTGTGCAGCACGTTCAACGAAGAGATGTGCACCACCGTTGTTTTTCCACGTTTAATATGCACGCACGTTCGAGGAACACCGTTTCCAGCCGGATACAAGGGGATAATAATTTTTTAAATTGCGCAACGTCCATCGGAGTAATGACTTTTCGTTGCTTGGCTGCAATTAAAGAGGAACGCTTTAACACTGTTCGTGTTATCTTTGCAAGTGCTGCGTCATGTATGTGCGCGAGAGTGCGCCCTTCGGCTTCGCACTGTAGACGGAGAAAACGTTGAAATTGAGTAATTAATATTTCTCAGATTATTAAACCATTTGAACGAATGTTTCTGGTATTTCAAAACCGAGGGAAAAGCGTCCCTGCGAGGACAGTGTGTACTAAACATTGGAAAATTTCGAGAGGTATTTGGAGTTAATGTTAGCCGCTACTATTTTAAAAGTATGTTAGATAAAAATTGTTGAAAGCCTGTACAGTGCACGAAATTAAATTGTCGATCTTAAAAAATTGTGGTTGGAGTTAAAGTTCTCACGTGCGTGTTTCAATGCTGTTAACATAAGACAAGGATTTAATTAAGTGGTGATAAAAAAGCAACTTATTCAACGCTGTAATAAAATGAATAATACAGCTTTATGTGTTAACTTAATCGCACGTTTAATCGTTTCAAGATAACAATGCTTCAGTTGGATGACTTATTTTCAACGTTCCCGTATTATATCACACGCTTCTGCCTGAGCTATCATTGCAATTACCAATTACCAAAGGGCAGCGAAGTCTAAAGTAACATAAATCGCAAATATGGATTTATCTCCGCGCGAGTTTAAAGTCACGTCGTTCTTCAATGAGTTTTATGATAACTTTACGTCACCATAAACATGGTTTCCGGTAATTTTAACTGAAAGCTATGAAACGCCGTTTACGACCGCGAATCTTATTTCAGACTTCGATTTAACAAGGTAGCCGAAGATTCTTGCATTATTGATCAGCCTTTGACGTTCCTTCGCGTACAAATCAAGCGCCGTTTTATTTACCGATTTCATTTCGTCGCACGGGGCCGTTCATTCCTTAACGGGTAAATCGGCGTAAAGAACGGGCGAAACATCAGAGCGTAAACGTGTCAGATTCATTGAGCAGCAGCGAATTGTTCGAAATGGGTAATACGTTCAGCGGGCGTAAATAATTTAAACTAACCTGCCATGGACAAACGTTACACGTGCAACTGCGAATCCGTGGCAATCGAACGATTTACACGCCTGAATTTACATTGGGATATGCGGTAATCGGACATCAATAATCGAACACGGAAATCTGTATCGCGTGATTTTAGCAAGGGGGAATTGGAAAAACTGTGAAAAAAGTACCACATTGATAGGAATTGTTTAACGAGAAAGTGATTCATTATTTGGAGCACCGAGCGATATTTTCCACACAAATTTATGGATTTTCGTTTTCAATTTAAATAGGCTTGTAGCCTTCAACTTTCTGCGAACAAATAATCATTGCAATGGTACATGTATTTTAGAATTGTATCAAGCTATTCGGAAAAGTAGCTCGTATTTTGCATACAATTAATCGACAAAACAATGGAATGATATTTTTATATCATTTCCAAATTAAATAGGACATTACCTGCATTTACCTGTATAATAGGATAATACCTGTTTATTACTCAAAAATTCAAACACCGCTATTAATACTAATTAATATATACCATTCATTACAATATCCCCGCGATACATCAAATGATCGACAACTGGGATCCAACTCGCGTGTCCTACACTTCCCACAATTCAACCGCGACGAAGAACAATCGTCCGCAAGTCCGTGTCCAAGAAAATTCCTACTGTGCAGCCTGGACACTTAACGAGTTAATCAGCTCGCCAAACAATCTGCCCGCCGAACTCGTCTCAATCCTCCTGACCCTCCTCAACCGCCGGCCACGGCGAAAGAAAGAAACGAAAAAAATCCCAAGCACCGATCTCGCTCAAGAGACAAAAAGCCCCCGGTCGATAGGGGAAAGATCTCTCTGGCAGTCGGTGAAGCGATCCTTCCGTTGAAAAACTGCAGCCCCGTTGATGAGATCTCGTTGCTCGCAACGAGCCTTTAAACCGTATCTCTATCGCTGGAGTGTCCACTGGAACTGCTGTCCGGTCGCGTTTCCATGAAAGGCACCACCGCCGTTTTGCGGTTTACCGATGGCGAGGCGAAACGATCGGCCGGCTAGGAAATAGCTCGGTAAATAGCGTGGTTCCCCTCGTTAACTCGATTTAATGGCACGTCGTTAGCAGTAGTATGGCCGGGGACGCGGCTAGTGACCATAAAGAAAAAAAAAAACAAGAAAAAAAACAGCGCACTCGGAATTCGGGATACTCGGAATCCTGAGGGTTCTCCAGATTGGTCGAACAGAGACACGCCGGTGAACGGAATCGGGACGAAACGTGTTATTGTACCTTACTGGCTCCATCGCATCCGGTGCTCGGTCCACGATGCCGGCGATACTTGTAAAAGACGATAACGCCACTGAATGCCGGTATATAAAACTATGCCAACCCTTCAGACGATCGTGTAACTCGGTTTGAGATCCTGTATCTCTGGATGGGCGCTATCGGGTGCATGGGGGTACCGGAGAAGGGTTAACCGATGGTAAAATCGATTCGATGGATCGCTTTGCGCGCGTACACTGCGTTTCGTAGATACGAAACCATCCCGAAATTTGTATAGATACGGTTGTTTTTTAAATTTATTTTTGTATATGTATAAAAGTGTGCGATGCTTCTTGGTAGGAAATATCGTTTCTCGATATGCAGCGATTTATATTGTACTTGGCTCGACGTTTCCATGGGAACACACGGGAATTAGAAACTTTTTGACTGGTTCTATAGTTGTACGACGGAGTGTATGATATTTCACTTGGTACAAATCTTGGAACTTTTTGATTTGAATGTTCCTGCAGTAATTCTTAGGAACATCAAGCTTTGTGATATTTCCCTGTATCGAAATTCCTTGGGTAAACAGAACTGTATAAACATATTATAATGTAGTATTGGTGCTTGTATTCATTTATTGTCAGAGAGTTTCATCTTGTACATTGATAAGTAATCGAATAAATATTATTCGATTGATGTGTGCTGGAAGGGTCAAGGGGAACTTGGTGTAAAATCAAAAGTTTCAAGTAATTTGCAACAATTTCGAAGCAAGTGTATTGTTGTAGATGAGATAAGAAAATGTGTAAGTGAATATATAACAATTGGTCAACAATTCCTATGATGAAGAAAAATGAAAAATTTAACTCTGGTTCCAGGGAAGTTCATGGGAAGTGATGGGAAGATATGGGATAAATGAAACGTGAAAATAATTCCTATCTTGGTATCAATGCTGGAATACTAACGTTCCTATAAGAAGAAATTCAAACTTGAATTTGAAGTAGTTGCCTCGCACTCGAGAAATGATGTTTAGCATCAACCTTTTCTTTTCGCAGTGTCAGCGCTTTTGTTTTAGCTTTTCTTTGGTGTTCCTAGTTTCTTTAAACTCTGGACGAGAGGAGAGTATTTACAATTTTTGTTTGAAATAGCCAGCGAGGTGGCGTTTAAAGTTAGCTAATATTATCTTCCGTTTTGTGACGTTGATTTTACGTATTCTCTTTGTTTCATCGTTTCTATTGTTCTAATCCCTTTCCACACATTCGTAGCAGTTAGAAAACAAAAATTACGACCAATCTCAGTTTAAAAGAATTGTTTTACGAAAAACTTGACGTTTACTAAAGAATACTGATCGAAATTAATTTTCACGTTTTATTAATTTCACTGGTGATCGTTTCGCGATTTCATCGAATAAACAGAATATACGTGATTACTTATGAAAATAAAGTGAAAGTTTGATTTGCACATGTATCAAGGAAGATACATAGATCGTCCCAGGAATTACGATAATTTAAGCGAATCACGTTGACGCAATATGACGCGTTAGGGATCCATGTTGCTTCAGAATTCATTGTGTAATACTAATTCCACGGTGGAAACGCAAATAGTTCCATTCGAGATTCATAATTTATTGGAATGTTTCTCAAGGCAAGGGTCTAATTTTCGTAGCAACATCTCTTTCGGTGTCTATAGCGTAGAAGGAAATTGTGAAGCAAATTACCTTCGCCCTCCGGAGTAAGGAAATTCAAGAGCTGTTTCCCATAATTTAGCGCGATGATTTTGTGTTAAATACAAAGGGCAGTTAAGATTAAAAAGGTTATCAAAATATTGCTGCACGTTTTTCACCGCTTACGTGAGAAAAACATTAATCTTCACACTTTTCTATAGTTTCTTATTAATACTGTACTCCTAAATACACTTCTAAATTACAAACTCAAAAAGCAAAAGGCACCAATATTTATACATCACACTTTACTAAACTTATCAGTAATCGTTTTTCATTCGCAATCACAACCACACAATTTTGCAAATTAAACACGCCACATCTCCGCCCGAAACTCTGCTTAAAGTCCCCGCCCTTCTTCTCTCGCAAAACTGCAAAAATCAAATCCGTTCTCAAACTCGAACCGCATCCACCAGTCGACCCACCAAATCAACGTTCCGACACCCCGACCTAGTCGGTTAACAGTCATTCCCCGTTCAACTGGACAGACCAGCAACAGTGCCCCAGAAGCACTCAACTCCTATCCGACGATCAACCTGGCCGACTCCGTGTTCAAGCAGTCGGCGACGAAGGTCTAGCAGCACGGTGCTCGTAGCCAACGGGAAGACGGACGATTCCATGTCCAAGCAACCAGAGTAGCGACAGAGAGCCGTGACGGCACGGGAATCGTCAGGCTTGCCCACCGATCGGTCGACGTGCCTCCGTTGCTGGACACCAGCTTCCAATTAGCATTGGCCGACGTTGCTGGGTCCAGCGTAGCTGGTTTCATCGCTGCGGCGCGATGCTCGCGCTTGGTCGTCTCGTGGAACGCGTTCGACGTGCACCACCGTCGCGTCGGCCGTGTCAGCGGCACATGGCGTAGAAACAGAAACGTATTATGAATATTCAAGCTTGGGTAGCTGGCATGGCTGCGCCCGAATCCATTATTCATCGGCGCGGTGGCAACGAAACGCGTGTGCGTTTTCCGCTGCGGCTGGTATAGGTGGCTAGGGCCAACAGGGGAGAGGAACATAGGTGAGGAACGAGCCGGCGAGGTAGAAATAGGAAGGTGAAGAAAAGAAGGAGGCTGACGGACAGTGGTGATTAGGTGGAAGGAAACAAGATTGGCGTCGGGGAAGAGGAAGTTGAAGGATTGGAGACGGGAAAATTAGAAGTGAAGGCAGGACAATGGTGAAAGTGAAGGAGAGAAATGGAAGGTCTGGATTGATCTGTGGGGAGGGACGGGAAAAATTGATACGGAAGCATGGGGAGGAAAAGGGCAGTTATGTACGGTTAGATGGGAATGGGAAATTGGTTGAAGTGCATAAAGGATGAGAGGCAAATTGGAAAGGAAAAACTATCCTAGTCTACCCTAGGTAGTGGGGTATTATTAAATAATTGTTCAGGTCAATTGATTGGGAAATGGTAAGGTTTCCATGGATAATTTCATTGCAATGATAACAGTCGGGCACTGGAAGATTTGCCAACGATTGAAAATAGAAAATAAGTGAGAAACAGAGAAATAGAATAGAGAATGAAGAATAGTTTGCGGGGAAGAAAAAAATATTTGGAAAAAAGAGAATAGAGAATAATAGAAAAGAGAAAAAGGGGGTTGATGAAAAAAGGGAAAAATGTGCTTCCACATTTCTAATTGCTTGTTCTCTTTTTCTTGTTCGTGCGCGTTCTGTTCTTTTCGATCTACGTGTGCCCCTTTTGCTTCGCCTCGTTCTTCTTTGGGATCCTCGTCCTCTCCACCCCTTGTTCCACCGGGCTGTTTCGCGTGGTTTTATTCGCTGGCGGAAAGAATGCGCTCCGTTCGGCCTAGTAATCAGCTTGAGCTGGCCAACGGGGGGAGAATCGCTTACGCAACAGAACACCATGGTCGAATTTTTCGAATTCCTGAACGCGCGAAATGCAGGGGGATTTCGTGACTGAAATCCATCTTGCGAAATGCGAGAAATTCCCCGTTTGCAAATACTGCTTTATGCCAATGGAATCTCCTCTATTCCTTTACGATTATTCGCTTCACTATATCCTATCGCAACCCCAAAATTGTTATCCAATCAGTTAAAAAATTAAGTACTTACCACTATCATATATAAAGTCCTATAGACTTACATGTTTTCAACATAACTATACTAAGTACTACAGTTCCATGGCCCGCGCTGCTCTTCGCAAGCTGGAAGCAAGAAAAATTAAAATAATCAAGATACGTTCTTGAACCACGGAAGCAAACAGCCGCAACAGTCGTTTCTAAATAATTTTGCGATGGAACGAATGCAGAACCAAGCAGACGAGTTATCACTGCTTGGAATGTGCTTTACATGAAGTTACGTGCACGTGCAAAGGGGAAGAAGGCAGATAACGTTGATGGGAAAATAAAAGTCGAGCTGGGGAAGCAGGCTTGGAAGAAACACCTGCGGTGATCTACTTACGTGTATCTATATTTGAGCACCCAGCGAGTTCGATGCTTTTCCTGTGGGATTTCGCGACGGAATTTTTCCGACAAAGAACCGCAGGCGGCACGAATTAACGTCCACTCTGTAATTAACCCGAGCGTAAAGTTTGCTCTCCGATGCGTTCGTACTACGAGACTGTCTGACGCGAGCTTTATTCTATTTTGAAAAATTGTTCTCTGATATTTAATTCATTGGGTTTCCAAGAGGCGTTGCGGCATCGTGGTTTACACAGGGCACAGTACTTGGATATTGCAAATTATGCGGATAATTGAAGAATTATATTATGAGAGAACATGGAAGATTTATTATATAGCCATTTTATGGGGTGATTACTTTCCTATGAAGTATCATCTATATTTGATAAAAATTATCAATTGATATGGCGAGATAAATGATGCCTTTGAATGTTTCTGTTAAGAAATAGATAGACTAGGTTTTCGTAAATATATAAATTGATAATGATATATTTTGAATATCTGATTGCAATACAAATTTAGTTCGAATTCTTTTTTTAATCGAGCAAATTCACGTGCCAATTATATAAAGCCCTTGTTCTTATTGCAACAGAGTTTATAGATTACGGGTATTGTATCTTGAACATTACCGAAGACTGTTTCACAAGACAGATCAATAACTTTAAGAAGCACAATGTAATGGAGAATATGCTTTCATTAGCGAAACAGTAATTATCCGCATTCTTCTAACATGTGAATCGTCCCTAATCACTCTATAAAGAATTGCAGCATCAAGATTGATGCAATGAAAGAGGGTTCTTCGAACATTTATTAAACCGCCGTGCAATTTTGAAACAGTTCGAACCAATCCAGTAGAAATTGCAGATACCGTAATTTTGATAGATTCGTTTAATATACATATTGAATTATGTAATTCGCGACATCTATAACGCTTTAAATATTTTTGTCAAACATTACCTTGATGTCTTTCCGACAGTTCTATTAATAAAAAGAATAATTTTGCTTCCCACTTCCAATCGTAGAAATAAGAAACCTGCCTCATCTTTGTTAATCATTCCCCTCGACATAAACAAGCACAGTTCATATTATACATTCATGGCATACGTTTTCGAGCAAATATTAAGTACTCATTTATTTTCATTTCCAATGCCTAATAATAAGGTCTCGTTTGCCAAAATTATCTGCTATTTTTTCACGGGGCATGTTCATCAGATTGCTAAGTAGGTGTTTTGTCTTGTTCTAGGTAAGTTGTGACCGGAGAACCGCGGTGAACGTTTGGATAATATTTCGGAGGTAGAGCTCAGAATGACGTTCAGATGCATGCCAGCCTTTCAGACTCTTGGAGGTGGTGACTGCGGTGCATCCTGGGTAAGTGTGTTGCACTTATGTAACTCGACTGCCGCAATCACCGTGAATGATGTGTGACACAAATCAGCGAGTGATTTCGCGAAATAAAGAAAGAAATTTTCTAGACAGTCAATGACTATCTCGTGGGCGGTCTGGGAATGTGTAGATGCTTTGCGAAAACTTTGCACCGTGAAATTTGCTGGAATTCAGGGATCAAGAATATTCTTACAGGAATATGCTGAAAATCTGATTATTGTGTGAAGGAACGATCTGTTTGAAACATATTTTAGGTAAAATAATCAGAAAATCATTATGCCATTCTTATTGGTGTGAAGCTAATTGTTTGTTAAAGGCTAGATTACGATCTTCATTATTTTGAATGAACGTAGATTAAAAGAGGGATTTAAGCGACACGTTTAGGTATTCATAATTGATTCATTTCTTTGAATAATCTGGTTTTCGTCTTTAGAACGAAACGGTGTCGATTATTATCTTCGCAACACTTTGAATTAACAATTTTAGGGGTTAAATCTGTCTTTCGTATCTTCAAGGGGATCAGCGAAAAACTTATTTTCCCGGTTGCACGTTCGCTCATTTGTTTACTTATCTCGCGGGTACATCGTTCGACACGGCACGTTAAGTTTGTCCGGTTTCGTAGCATGTTTCCTGATTTCATTGTCCGCGGGATACCATGATCTGCATTAATTTGAACGAGAACGCGATATCATTTCTCGATTATTCGCTCGCTTCAATACACTTGGAAATACGCGACTCCGAGTGAATGAAAAATATAGAAGAAGATAAAAATATTATATAGAATATAGGGGATAGTATCGTAGGAAATGTGTCGAAATCAACATGTGTATGACAGAATGAAAATTGTGTAATATTGGAGTACGGAGATTGACAACGATACCTCGTTACTTTTATGATTAATAGATATCTTATAAGTCGTGTTTAATGGCTGCCATTTAGCCATACCGAATGATTGATGAAGAGATTGGGCGTCCGTGGATATTACCATAATTCTTCTATAATTTTTCATTAAAATTCCTATATCGTCGTTGCCGCGCGTTGCTAAAGTATCCTACTGTGCAACCATTATGTAAGTGTCTAATTGCAAAGTATACGTGTCCAAAGAGACTTGGTATTACAAAAGGTATAACAATATTTTCAATAATACAACATTACAGCTCGCACAATTATACTAATCGCTATAAAATTCTCAGGATGGGCATTATTGTTATTAAAGTAAGGGGTTGCAATTGAGTCTTCTAAATTCGTGAAAATAATATCTGTTCATATAAACGGATAACAGAAATTAATAGATCTCGAAACGCCGCACCCGTTAAACTGAACATTTTCATAAAAGGTAACTACAGAGGATTTTTCCAACGGAAACAAGAGCTGCTCGTCATTATTTGCCAGCAAACTTGATAATTATTTCAACCAATTTAACCGCTGTAGGAAGCGGGACCACGAGAGAAAGCTTCAATTAAGGATACGATGTTGCTTTCTTCAGATATTATTATTTGATTAAATTTACCATAAACCAAATGATGCACATTGATAAATGAAAATTCTTATGGCATAAAGTTCGTTCAATCGAAGCTGAGTGTTATGTTTTCCTTTACGCACTGTCACTTACTGTTAGTTAATTCTCTTTTCATATAAAAACTGATATGTGTATGGAATTATAACAATTTCCCATACTCTTTAATAACATTATTATTCGTACTGTTATTAACACTAATATTAATAATTACCCCTAAGTCAGGAGAATTACTCACAGAAACCTAAGGAGCTCTCGAAGCTAGTTCAATGCTAATAGATATGGTCTATTAAAAAAGTAATACACATCATCGCAATTACCATAGGATAGTTTTTTGCCATGAAAACATTGGCGAATTAAAAGGGAAAGCTTTTGCGATACAGTAAACAGATTCCTAACCACCAATCAAGAGGTATAATAACAGTAATCATTGGAAGTATTTAGTGCAATACCATATCCTCTACTTGTGCAACACCGTTGAGCAATTACCATTCCTTGCGTACAGTGCCACCGTCTAATTTCCTTAGAAATTTCCATGCAAACTGATTGTGCTGTGAAAAGTATTTGACGTATAGCGATGGCTAAGAATAATTTGCGGCTGTCAGCGCGTACTATCTCGGAAAGATTGAGTGCTTTAATATTAATTTATTAACGATGTTCCAAAAACTGCAATTTTATACACTGGTAATGTTAACTTTGTACAATTAAAAGGAATGGCGTTAAATTATTTCCCCACCTTTAAGTTATTTGTATTTCGTCGAAATTGTGAAAATTGTATGCGATAAATTTATAAGATTTTAAGAGATTCATTTTTAATCAGACCGAGATACTTATACAATATACCATACAGGATGAACAAACATGCACGCATGATATTTGTATTCATTTCGACCAGTATTAAATCTTTAAATATTGACGAAATTGGTGCCAGAAATAATACAGATAAAAATCATCCCACTGAAAGCGCACGAAATTTGTTAATAATAACTTTTCGACGATTCAACAGCGGATAATCGGGTGGTCGATTAGATTACAAAGTCGAACATCCTGCGGTCAGCAAAAGCGGGATTCGCGGAAATGGAGAAACGGGAAACGAGGTTGGCAGAAACCATTTGCCGCGGATAATAAACGCGATAGAAAGCCACCTTAACGCGACTGCGCGACCAAGAAGTTTGCGGTACGACCTAAGGATTCAAAACTACCTTCTTATTCTCATTCCGTTGTTATTACTTTGTTTCCTTTCTCCCCTCTTTCCGGGCCGAGTAAATAACTCCTCGTCGTTTACTCACCCTAACCCCCAAGTTTATAATGGAGATTATCTTATTTGCTTGTTGTGACTCGTTTTAGTTCGCCGGGCGAGGTCCGAGTTATTGCTGGGAAAAACGACGGAAAAATGAAGGAAAATCGCGGCTGTTTGTAAGGCGTGCAAAAGGGAGAAATTCAGTTGCACGGGGTGTAAGATAAGACGATTGAACCAGAAAAAAGTGAACATGTAAAATATTTTCTACCGTGCTCGTACACGTTTACGTGTCATATTCCTTTCATTCATTTGTTCAATTTTATTGCGCGATAGGACAAAAGATTCTTGTGTCGATAAATTCTTTGCAGACAGAAGGAAGATTCTAATAGTTTAGATGAAGATCAATTTGGGGGGATGGTTTGAATGAATGAAAAATTAATTATGTGTTTCCAGTGACACATTAATATAATTCTTGTGAGTTATACGCTGCGCATTTTTATAACTTCACTTACCGCCAAGATAAGAATTTCCTAAATAGGTAATTTTTAACGTTGACGATAATAAATATCGGAATTAATTATGGCTAGAGCACAACGGGAAGATTGCAAAGTTTCTGATTGAAGGATTCAGTAAAACATTAATTAAATTGTATTATAATTACATTGAATTCCGAGAGCTTCGCAGCATTGTTAAACTGAAATGTTCGGAATTCTCATTCATTACGATGAAAAACGGGCAGCTGTGTAGTATTATAGGTTTGTACACACATTTGCTTTTATTAACATTGAATACTATATATTAACATATTGCATTCGCTGCAAATTCGAAATTTCAATCCAAACAAATCACAATTTTATGATCATAATTACAAAAAAAAATACCAATAGATAGATACACTTGTCACCTAACCAAAGTAATCTCCTTTAATATAAAAATGTATGAGCAACCATTTTATACACATACGACTGTATAAATCTAAAATGCATAAAGTATAACTTATTAATATTAGGTTGTGGCATGTGATATGGCCGATTTTGCAAGGGTAGAAAGCCTATCAAAATTCAGTGGTTAATTCTGCAAGCAAATGGAACTTATCATACGTCAATTTAAAACTCTAAGCTATGCAAATACAGCATGATGGTTGGTTACCGAAGTGTTCCAGTTCAGACTGACAGATTGCGTACCAAAGGTACTTCTGGATAAACTTCAAAATTCGTGTACCTTTCTTCTACAAATTCGCACTTGTGCGCAACGCACCGGAAGCATTCACAATATCAAGAAAACACAATATCAACAATATCAGAAAACCTAAACCTAAAAAATTATGAACGAAAACGAATATTCCATTCAGGCACACGTAACTACCTATCGTTGCACACAACAGCACGAATAACTTCGTCTCGTTATAATCTAAGGGTGCCAAGTCCAGTGGACTAATCTGACTAACAATTTGGACATTTCGTCCGCAACAATTTAACGTAACAAAAAACCATCACTGTAAGCCCGCAATAAACAACGAGCCGTACCTCCACGATCCAACGACTCGCCGATTCTCGGGCATCAAGATCCCCCCTAAACCCTATTATTTTTTTTTACAAACATTTCCCCACACCGGCGGCCTCGATCCACCAGTCGTTCCATCCGTTTCTAGCCGTTCGATCCGGCCAACGAATCGCGCGTAGAGCTGCACCTTGCAATTACGCGGAAAGGCGGTACACCCACTCCGTGACTTCGCTTGGTGCAGCGTAACAGGGCCCGTCTCTCTCTCTCTCTCTCTCGCTCTCTCTCACTCTCACCCTGCCATACCACCCGCCCCCGCTGCCTCCGTGCGGTTTCATTATTAATTATCAGGTCGCCAGTATGTTATTAGTGCACTAGGAGAAACCGCCCGCCTCGCGGCGCGACTCAATCCGAAGAAGAAGCGGGCCGAAGCTTAAGTCGACGATGATAAATAACGATGTGGCGGTTACACGCGCACGTATAATCTGCCGCACGGCGGTTTTGAGTGACACGCGGCTGTAATCACTATTATCAATTAGCTAACGGCACGGGAGATTTATGAATTGGGAGTAGGGGCTGCTGTCGAATATTTTTCTCTCGATGCTTTATTTAACAGTAGGACCATCGGAGCGGTTGAAATCATCGATACGGGGGATATCGTAGGCCGGTTTGCATGTTTTTGAAGTGTTACTTTCGTCGCGAATCGACGCTGTTATGCTGATTTATTTCAATCGTCGATTAGGGGTCGCTGCGCAGGAAGTGTTTGCTTCACTTTCCCTTAATTTTAATTACGATCGTCGGACGTTCAAGATTTATCGTCCATCTCTGAACAATTACGTCAGGAATATTTCGAGTATCGCGAATAATAATGCTAAGCTTATCCTCCATGGAACACTAAGTGTCCCCGACTGAAGAACGAGAGAACCTTGACTCGATATACCAGGCTGACGCTCGCTGGACATCTGTTACGCGGGGTAAATCGTCGTTAAAGAGAAAAGAAAAAAAACAACAGCCGACGTGGAAGGCGCACCAGATTCCCCCGGGAGGAAGAAGATCAACAATCTCCTGTCGGAGATTTACAACAGCGCTGTGAGAAGCGCTCGTAACCGCGTTCTAGCGTTAAGCCGTTTAATGCCGCGCGAGACGCGCAATTATCATATTCAAATTGCCGTGCAACCTGCGGTGGTTGTAAAGCGAATCAAATGACCCGCCCTTTATCCCATCGAACGAGACGTCGCCGTAGACCATGCGAGCGCGGAGACGTCGATCGTCGATGACCGTCAACGAATCGATTCGTCATGGTCGTCGCGTGGAACGTTATAAATTGGCAACTAGAGAAAAGGTACACGGAGAACGATGGTTGAATAGGAACCGAGCGTTTCTTCGCTAATTATTAGCCGGTAATTAATGCGACGCAATTGAACCAACGAAACGACGCGCACGAATGGCGGCGAATCTTTCGTGGTGTGGTTGCGTGTGTGTGCGCGCGCGCGTAAGTGTTAGCCAGCCCCTCGTTTTTCTCGTATAACGAACTCATTTATATCTACGCGGTAATGTACGACAATGCTCTGCTCGATCTACGTCTCGAAACAAAGCGTGCTGCGCGCGAGCCACAGACCGCTTCTTGGCAAACGAGCTGCGCCGGGACCCCGAGGGGCGGCGAGTATTTCACCAGAATTTACGTTGCGTTTCACGCTGCTAATACCGCTGTAGTATAATTATAATTAGCGGGCTACGCCCTTCACACCGCCCCCTTAGAAAGTTCGCCGTGCTGTGTATACCTGGCGCGCGTATCCTTCACCTTGATATCCGGCGTCCGGCTCGATGGCCGCGATGCTCGCTTTTGCGTCGGGGCGTTTCCGCTTGGACCCCGGATTTTCGTCTCGCGATTAATCGACGATTTCGTAGGTTTCATTGGGTACGCGCAGGTTTGAGTGTGCGGCTCTTGATGACAGCTAACGGTTTGGAAAGTGGTTTTGATTGAAATGGGGAGGGCTTGGAGAATTTAATGCAGCGCAAGGGTTGACGAGGACACGACGAGCAATTGTGTTGGTTTGTAGCTGGGGATGAACGATGGATTTGTTTTAGCTTTTAGCGAATAGTTGATTCAGGATTATTAGTCCACGCGGAAGCCTCAATTTCTTCGTTGAGAAATATTTGTTTGCCACGTGGTGTCATTTAAATAGCTCCGCGTAATTGAATTTCCATTTACGTGCTAGAAATAAGAACGACTTAATCGCCGGCGTGCCAGATTCCTTCGATAAACAAACTCCCTCGCGCTTCAACTGGGGTTCAAGTTCCTCGAGTGTCCAACCCCTTCGCTGCAAACAACCGCGCAGTCATCATTTCCTCGCCAAACACCATGGCAAATCGAAGATGCTATCCACGGCGAAGCCTATCAAAATATTCCAATCTCGCAACAGAAACCGAACGGGCAACCGAGTCCAATTCGATCCGAACTGTCCCGTTCACCCCACTTCTATGGATCCGAAACCGATCCCGATCGAGATCATCCGTGCTCGAGGGGGAGGCAAATGCAGAACAAGCGTCGTTTCGCCTCTCCTCTTGTCCGCCACTTAGCGCGCCACGATCATGGAGTTTCTATGGGCAGTGTTCTCTGCACGGCATGACACTGGCCAATCGCGCAAAATTACCTGGAGAGGCCGGTGGAAACGGAGGGAAAAAGGAGGGAATCGACGGAGGAGGGAAGCGGTCAGGGGCGGGAAGGGAAGGAACGAGGAAAGAAAACTGGGTGGCGGGTTAAGGTGGAAAAGAAAGGAGAAAGAGGAGGCGAAAAAAAGAGGAGAAAAGAGAATGGTGCGCGTGCCTCGGGGCGAAGTCTTGGGCCTCGCGTGCCCAGGCATGGCCTCGTCTCACTCTCGAGCGTTCGCGGTCAGAGGTCATCATCGAGCACGAGCCACCTTGGGGTTCTCAACCTCCCCTCGGTGTTGCCGACGCCGGTATAAAACTGCCTCATTAAAGATGCTCGCGAATTCCGAGCGTGCCTCGTATCGGGACGAGCCGGCCGGATTTTATGGGGGCCCTTCGTATACGAGAACGTCTTTCGTTGATTTCTTCTTTCCTTTTCTTATTTCATTTGTCCCTTCCTTTTTTTTTTTTTTGTTTTGTATTTTATTTCCTCTTTGTCTCGATGGTTTCGTTTTCCTTCCTTCGCTTTGTTCCTCGCGAGATGTACTTTGATCTTCGCTGCACGTGGATTATATTGCAGTCAGCATTGGAAATGGTTTGGTTCAACGGAGTGGGTGATTGAGGGTTGGGATTAGTGGATAAGAGAATATGGGAGAAGAAGGGTCCTTCTAGATATTTTTATTTTCATTAACTTCTATGAATTTCAGTGTGCCCTCTATAGACACTTATGGGCTATATTTCTTATCTGCTAGTTTCGAATAAAATTTAAAGAAGTGCTCCTCCTCTTTTATGCTGTTCAACATTCGATCTCTGCATTCTGCTGCACAGATCTGTTATAGTAATATGTATGCATTCAGGGACGTAATACTCCAAATCTAAACCATTCGACGGACAATCGGCGGAGAAGAATAATTGTATAGTATTCGTACAGTCGTTTGCCAGCAACCCCTTTCGGAATCCAGATCCGATCGCGCGTTAAGATCATCCGCAAGGGGCGACGCATAACGACCTTTAACAAAAATCCTGTCCACGGGATCAGGCGACACCATTCATTTCGCTTAATAACTATAAATTACGGGTTGCCGCGACCGGCTTCGTGGCTAGCAAGTTCTATGAATTTCAGTGCGAGCAGGAACGTGGCACCCCCGTGCAACATTGCCCGTCTAATGCGCGCGTTTAAATCGCCATCGTCGATGAACGTACGGGGAGCAAAAAGAAAAAAGAAAAAGGGGAACGACGAAGGGAGAGAAAAAGCTATCCTCGCGTCCCGTAATTGGGAAAAGGCATTTTTCTAAACCAATATGTCGGCTTGTAATTACGCTAAGTGGTCCATTCGCCGTTTTAATGTCGTAAACGCCGTGCAAGCTAGGAACTTGTTTGCGATCGAGGAACGATCGCGCATTAAGGTGGAAGTATCCACGGGGCGAATCAGTAGGACGTCACTTTTTCCACGGAGCTTAACGGGAACGGTCTTAAATCATACACATAAACCGATCATTATGGAATGTCCTGAATCAGTTACATTTTAACGGGAGGATATTTATTACCGTCAGCTGGGTGGATCACTGGCTCCTATTCCTTCTTATATCTTTATCGCTCGCTCTTTCTCTCTTTCATTCAACTGGTCAATTAGTTGGCTAAACATATGACGGCATCCGAAACCGGTTCCCGTACGGAGTATGAATTTTCGTTTAGAAGCTAATTATTTTGCGCCACCGCTGCGCCCCGTCGACGAAGATTGTTTGAACAAGGCGCGAAGAGAGCTTTGCGGTTTCGGAAGACAGAGATGTGGGAAGACTGAGGAGTGTTTCGCGTGGTGAAAGAGTGATTATTATGCGGAAGGTGCGGATATGTATATTAAGTAGATTCGCGTGAGTTGGAACAGGAAAGGAGGATTTAATTTGTTGAGAACGTCAGATAAATGAGAAACTGCGATCTGATCTTTACAGGCCAGCGTAATTGTATGAAAATATTACGTGCATTCTAAAATTAGCGACGGAAGATATTTTCAGAACTGTGTATAATATTTGTCAGCCTGGCTTTAAATTTTCAATTACTTTTCTTGGTAGAAATTGCAATGTATTTTTTTTCCATTGTTCACATTGTTTGTTTTTTATTTCCAAGTTGTTAACGGTTTTTCTTTGCTGGTCTATGTATTAAGTATCGAATTTCTCATTTTTAGAGAACAGTGTGTTTGAAAATGAATAATCTGGGAACTTTCGTGGTTCTAGTTGGTTCTTTTTTATGACGCTCATCGGGATTTGTAACTATACCCTACAGATAATACAGGGATTGTAGGTAATGGTAGAGATCTATAAATGCTAGTTACAAAAGCTCTTCGGATACAATCACAGAAGCCGGTAATGGAGTCGGTAAGCGAGATATCTGCTGGAGGTTGGATTAACGGGGGATTTTATACTTTATTTTCTCAGTAGATGGTCGTAGCATGTATTGCTGCAACCGAATGCGCGAGTTATGAAAAATTCATATTATTGATCTCAAAGAAATCGATGTTAATTCGGTTCCAAGTTTTTGGTAAGCACGGCACAACAGATACACATTTAGAGCAAAGTGAAGACATGCATTTTTATTAAAAAAAAAAAAATGATACAAAACTTATACATCCACGCAACACTATTAGTAATAAATTTCAAAATACATTTCGCAGTCTGTGCACCATAAAATTAGCCATTATTTCCGTTTGAAATAATCAATGATATGGTAAAACGTCCACGATAATTAATTAAAGCTAATTAATTCTTCATTAATTGTCCAGTGAAACTAAATCAGAAACCAATACGATATCCCCCCCTTCCCCCATTTTCGTCTCCGTTTCAATTGCGTTTATTATTTCACCCAAACTCTACGTTCGTTATAAATAAATACTCATATTCTAATTTGCTATTGGACATGATATTTATTATATCATTCTCATGATTGACACAACAATATTCCAAATAATTCGCCAAAATAAATATATGAACTTACAAATAGGAATGCGATTTTTATCTCAATAATAACGACTTACTTTTCAGCAATTTTATACGCCGCAATCATTGTTCCCTACGGTTAAGCTTCGCTCCAATTAAACATTAAACTTTTCCTATATCTACCTCGCTGAATAATTCTTCATCAATGCTCCCATATGGTGTTCACGTGTTGTACTTAAAAACTCCAATTAACGCAGCCACCGAATTTCAACTCAATCTTCATCCAGACATACCTCGTGTCATCGCAACGAACTCCTATCGCGGTACATTCTCGACGTTGCACGTACACAAAGGATGCAACGACAATTGCACAGGTGTCGAGGCTGGCCTGTCCCGGATTGTCCAGCGTGTCGCATCGTATCGCGTTCGCCAAGAATATGCAAGCTCACCATAGAAACGATCGATTGTCGGCGGCAATACCGTGTGACGGATAGCTTTTGAGATTTACGCGAAGATACCAGCCGTGCCTTTTCTTTCGCGGAACGAAGAAACGGCTAAAGACATTTTCTTACCGTTAAACCCGATAGGATCTCTTTATTGATAGAGTCCGTGAGGGGCGAGGAATTTTTAATTAGCCCGAAGCATGTCGATTAAATCTTGTCGAGTAATTACGAGCCGACCCCGTGATCGTCGAGCAATCGAGCCTCGTAATCGTGGCTATGTTCGAATAACTTCTTGCTCTCGTTGCTCCGTGATACGCTCGAGTTTCAACGGATGGCCTTTATTACTCGACGACAGCCGAGGAATTTTCTTACGATTCGTCCTTTGACGACACGGGGTCCGACACGATTTTATTTCGATGATAATTGGATTAATTTGGGATTTCGTTTTGCGTTGATTGGATTAAGATGTGTCGGAGATGTATGTAGAACTTGTCGACGGAATTGCTGTTCGAATTGCGAGTTTAGATTTCTTTGAGGGTTTACGCTTATATTGTGTTGAACATTTTTTTAGCCTTAGTATGATTATTTATTCTTTGATAGCTAAATTTATATTTTTATCATTTTCAGTTATGTTTTCATCGTTACATATAATTTAATCATTTTTTATTGGTACAACAAAGCGGTGATTTCTCGGCTCTATTTCCCCGAGTACAATAATTTGACATTATGCAACGCCGTCTGATTTATTCACATCGAACACACGATTTTCGGAATAATGTCTTCGGAGTTTCGAGCAAATAATACAAGAGGAACAGTTTTCAGCTGGTTCGAGGCTCAGAGATATAATCCAAAACGAAGTTCACTTTTAATTAATAGTAAATACATCAATTACTTTCACTTCCAGTTCGCCCGATAATTATTATTTTATGTAAGTGCAATCACAGGCTCAGATTGGAATCGGTTTGTTTCCAATGTGAAAGTGTGCCCGACTGGAAGATAAGAGATATAATATCGCCAAGAATGGTATGGTTCTGACCAGTTCCGTTTCATTCCTCATTTATTCTTATTATTTCGATTAGATTTGTTTCATTCTATTACAGCAATAAAATTAAGTAGAAAGTCTTTCAACATACATTTCCTTACTGTAAAAAGATATATTCCCACTAAATTAAAAAATGGCCTACTAAGAAACCATTTGAATTTCTTAATTCACACTTCACGTAATATCATTTAAAATAATTGAGGGACTGCAACATTATTTAGTCTATAAACTCAGGTTTATATAAAAATTGAACAGCTGAATGTTTTTATACGTTTTTATATAACTGTTCCCCGTAAGATTGAACAATGTTAATAAAAATAGGAAGAAGATCTTGTTGCATAATCTTCCCGTTTCTTCTACAATTAAATCGTAAAGGAAGATGCAACTTCAAGTCATAAAATAGTCAACTGCATAGTATCAGGGACGTGCGCCCTTCAAGTTCGCGCTAATAGTAATCAAAGATTCCTGATTTGCAATTAATGACTCCGCCGTCGATGATTCCCGACGGCCTTTGACGACCGGTTCCTTTGGCCAGTTAATCAATGTGCCTTGATTCACGATTAAAAATTTACGATCTCCTCCTCGATTCCGTATCATGCAATATAAGAACCACGAGTTCTTTGCTTTTGGTGCCGGCTGAACTGAAAAGACACGGGACAGCTATAAAATCGAGTGCCGTTTAGAGAGTTTATTAATTAATTGCACCTTCCGATATGAAACTCGCGACACATTAAAATTGTTCAAAAATGGGAAAAACTGTGGGCATACTAACGAATATAGTTTCAAGTGCAACTACAAGCTTACATACATTAAAAAACTTCTGCATATTACACAATTATTTAAACAAATACCACTTTATTCGTCTCTAAATAAAAATTTCAAACAACAACAACAACGAATAACAAACATCAACAAAGATTAATCTTTATACTGGGTATCCTATGCACTGAGTTTTACAACTATGCAATATTTCCGATGTTCATTTAAATTTCGTAAATATTATAATAATAATAATAATAATCGCATGAGAAGTTTGCCAAATGTTTAACAAAATAGCCACGAATAGTTTCCAAAGGGAGACAGCACAGCGTTTCATATTGAAGGAAGTAACAGTATAAATTAAATGATGAATTTCGTTGTTGGCGCTCGACGGGCACAACCAGAGTGATCTGAATGAACGAGGAAAAAACAACGCCGGATAAATTAATCCCGCATCAGCGGTCACGATCCCGATCTCTTTTCACGTTGTCACTTCTGTCGTCAGACCTGGATCTCAAAAGGAATACGCGCGATCAAATATCTCACGTGTGGCGTGTCAGCCTGTTAGAAAGTCCGCTAAGCACGATCCTCGAAATTGTCCCTCATGCATTAATCATTGTCTGACTGGCGCGATTCTTTTTTTTTTTTTTTTTTTTAGTTTGATTTCAACGAGTGCACACGGTTTCATACCATGTACTATGTACCTATAAGCTAGAAGAACGATCGAGATTGATGAACAGGTTTCTATGATACACTTTATTACTTATTTTTGCGGATGTATAAATCTTGGCTTCATTTATTATTTCGAAGGAAGTTCTCCGTTGCAATTATTCATTTAATATCGTATGATACAGTTGTGTACTCTAATGTGGCACTATATTTTATTACCTCCTTATGAGTATTGTATCGTGACAAGCAGTGACAAGTTATTGAGACAAGTATAATTTATGTAGCCCGATTATGAAATACGATTGGGAAGTGTATTGAACATTTCTAACATGTTCGACTACGTTTAATCAAATTATTATAATTGGAGTTAAAGTTTGATATTAATTTTGGACCAAGTAATCAGTTTACATGCAGCAGTATTAACGTTGTTATCTCAGGGATGGTTGAAAAGTAATTTATTTTCACTTATGGACTTATTATAAAATTGTTTTAACCGATGGCTTAAAAATAGCTACAATTCAGACCATACGAATAAAAGGCTCATTACAAAAGAATCTCGCGGCGCAGCGTTTCGAGCGAAGCTTTATCATTCATTCACACAGTTATCGCGACGTATCCGTGACGGAGAAAGAACGTGAAAGCAATTAGGGCATCGCCGAGATGAAATCTGCGTGTGAATTGACGGAGGCGCGTTGATGAAGTCGCTTCGCCAGTGGATCGATACGAATAAAAATGAAGTTGAGAATGAGGTTTGACGTTGATCGGCAGGTTATCTTAATTAGGGAACCTTGTTTCGTAACTTAATTTTAAATCGATTTTAATGCGGAACTTTTACAGCAGCAAAATAATTGAATAGCTTGTTCGACAATAACGATGAATTCAACCTCTCTTTTAATTAATTAACTAATTAAACCTTGAAAAGAAAACACTTTTATCGTGCAAAACTTTGAACAATAATGAATAACATCAAATGCACACGGGAAACAATAATTTTGTTAGAGTACAGTGCAGTTTGCACAAAAGATACAACGTTTATAATAATAAAAAAAAGTGCAGAAGGAATAATCAGTGAGAAACGAAATGGTGCAATAGTGCGGCATTGTTGAAATTAAAAGCCTGGAAGGGCAGAGAAGCACGTGGTGCACAAAACGACGTAATTCGTGTCATTCACGTCCACCCCCTGATCATCGTACTCAGGTAATACGTGGTAAATCCCAAACGATTATCTACGTGCCTGACCAATCTCGAAATTGGCTAATGCACCTACCCGACGTATCATTCATACAAGAACTCACGAATCTATAAAGGTATATGTATAAGTTTCCGATCATAGCGAGAGAAAAATGTAAAACTAATGCTACTTTTGTAGTAAGCCTTTTAAACATTTACTCGATTCTCCAATTATAGTATATATTATACATATATGGAAAAAGAGGAGAAACAATTGCTGTCCTATTGATTTTAATATAATTGTGAAGCAGTAATTTTCGAACGTATTCTGTTCGAGGTTTACTATTCGAACGCGAGAGAAATATGACTGTAATGTTCGATAATATTCGATAATGTCCGAAGACAAAGACAGTTTTCAAAGGAAAGATTCCATCGTGTGTACGCACGTCCCGTCAACGATCGTCTCGCACGATCTTGCCAAGAATTACCGATTTACTGAATTTTTTCGCAACGTCCGGCGCTATTTCCACGACCGGACAGTACAATGTGAGACATTACCATGCAGAACGTAGCCACAAAGTGAAATGATAGGGGTGAAAATGAAGGGATGGAGAGACGTAGTCGTGTGTGGCGTAGATACAAGAATTCCAGAATAAATTCTTTCGAAACTTCAATCTCCACGGATACACGTGTATGCATAAAAAATTTACGAGAAATTAGAAGGTAAACGAATTTTATCAATTTCACCTCCATTCCTTTTCTCCATACGAAACACATAATCAAATCTCCTTCCATTTACCCACAGAATATTTTTCATTATAGCGCGTCCAAAGCTACGACTCTCCCGAATACATTACGCTTAACCGCGTTTCACTGAAACCTCTTAACTAACCCAACGTTGTCCCCAAACTTTTAACAAACCTTCACGAACAAAACAAAGGATCAATACAATTTTCCGCCGCAACACCAAACTTTGACAAAGATCCGCGCTACCATCAATCTGTCCACCGAATCCGTCGATAATTCCGAGAAAAAAAAAATCGTACTCCCCTTTCCGACGACAAAATTCATCCTTCAACTTCGTACTCATGCTTTCGCGATTCGAAGCACTTCCGGTTCATCTCGTCCCTCCCGAGCGGGTTACTTTCTCGAGCTTGGGCGGCGTCGCTTCCGGCGAGCGCAGCCCGCGCTGCTCCAAGCTGCCGCTGCGTTTTTTTCCTCCTCGTCACATTTTTTTCGAATCCCGCTCGAAGCAGCAGACAGGGAAAAAGTCTAACGTTGCTCGAACCCGTTTGCCCTAGATAGCGCGCGCGAGATGTCAGCGCTCGATTGCTCGCGCGAGCGAACGCGTGCGCGCGAGCGCGTTCGCACGTACACGCAGCGTACGTATAAACGCGTTATGAACGGAGGAACAAGGTGCGTTGGTCACTGGGGCGTTGACCTGGCTGGACCAAAGGAGCGCGAGCGGAATCTCGCCTCTGCTCGAGGATGAGAGGTGAAAGAGCCCGTTTTTTCGAATTGTTCCTCCGCCTTCCCTTGTCCGCGTCGCCACGGAGCCATCGATTCTTCTTTTTCTTTTCGTTTCGTTTTTTTTTTTCTCTCTTTCGGACGGTATTCGAGAGGATGAATGGAATGGTTACGGCAGGAAATTGGGAACGAGTTAATTTTTAGAAAAGTTTAGATGTATAGGCGATTAAATCTATGGGCGTGGAAAAAGTTGGACCGGTGTAAACGTTTGTGGCGTGTCCATTAATTTTGGAGCGTTGTGAAATATGCATGTCGGGGTTCGAGTAATTGTTTTGTTTAGAATAGTGTTTGCCGTTTATGCCAGTGGGGGGGGATAATTGTAGAAGTGCATACGAAGATTTTTAAATTGAGACGATTGCGTGGTGTTAGATCGTAGAATTCTTTATTGAACAATTAATATGAAAATGCAAGGAAGTATTAAATCAGAACGTTGAAAGGGTTTAAGAAATGTAGAATAGTCGTTAGAATACTTTCAAATTATTGGTATTTTCTACATTTCTGGGTTTCGTTGATGTCATTAATTATCTTTAGCCTGCGATTATACTCGATAGATTATTAATTGGAGACGACTAAATGAGAGGCCTTGTGGTATATTTAAGTTACTAATATTTATTCAGTAAAGTGCTTAGTCGAATAAGGTTTTGTTTACAATTTTGATTAAAGGTAAATTGGGTTCAAAGTAACGCACTGCTAATACATTATTACCTTTGTTTCGGGGGAAAATGGAATTTCAAGTAGTATATTTTGCCATAACTTCTGGTAGTTTAGGATCGATTAGCAAGTGATTTATTAGACGAGTTGCTTTACAGCACCAATTTGTTTCTGGGGGCCGAAAACACTTTCACCTATATTATTCTTCTAAGAATTACTGAATGTTTCCAGAAACCTCGTTAGCCTAAACCCCAGCATTAATTATTACTTCGTACTTAATTAGAGTTGAAGGCTGAATGCACTGAAAATTGCTTAAACAAACATTCTTTAAAATAGACCACTGAAATTATCAGTTCGAACACTTGATCTTTATGGCATGCAATCCTTTGACTACTATAAAATGTAACTTCGAAAATTATTTTCTAAACCTTCTCCATTTTCATTGACGGGATCACACATTTTCTAATCTTTTAACTCAAATGATATCCATAAATCTATTTCAGGCAACAATTGAAATATCTTCTGATCCATTGGTGCATAAAATATAACAATGGAATCAAAGTCCCTTTAACAGGTGATGCTTATAATTATCGACAAACCATCGAAATAATTCAAGCAAGTTATAAAGCCAAAGTATGTGATAAACTTATTTTACGTACCGCAAAAAAAATGTGCTCCTCAGACAGAACTGAATGATAATGTTTGAATTATATAAATAATTGAAATGGAGTGATTATTCTCATGTCCTTTTACCAAGTATCGCGATGGAATTACTCGGTCAAATCCATCGTGTGCACAGTGCGCATACTACGGATAGGCTCACGCGTCCCCTTTTATCGAGCATAATTTCCTGTTTTCGCCTGGGATTCCTGTGCACACCGTAAAAGGCACCAACAAATTCCACGGCATGTGCTTCACGCGCGGGGCCTACGAAAAATCTCGATTCCGTCTGTCGAACGCCGTTGACCCAATTCAGCACGGACAATTTCCAGTCGCACAATCGGCTACTTAATGAACTTTTAAAAGCCGTCTATTACGTTCCACTATAATCAGCCATCGGTTCCGTGCGCTTAACGCTTCTTCGATTCGGTCGAGGTAGTAATTACGTCATCTGGCTGCACCTCGATAACAATTATAACGTTCCAATAACATCACCACGCTGAAACTTACATTCGCCTGACTCCGGAGATCATCGTGATTCGAACATTTTTTTTCGTTAATAAGAATATACCTTTGTGTCATCGATAAGGATCGATTAAATCGAAAAATTAACGACAACGTGCAACGGGTAGGCAATGTTTGTAAATAACTCGAACATGGCTTGAAATTTTCTTTTAATCTTCAATCGACATGTCTTTTCTCATTCTCCGTTTTAAATTTCTCCTCTATTAGAAAATCGGTGACGCAAGAACACCGTTTGCTGAAATGTTTTATTATTAAGAAACAACGGTGCTCCATGTTTTCTATAGGGTGCGTCTATACTGGCTAGTAGTTTCTCCTTGTCCAATGCACAGTTATTCACGCGGGATTACGTTACGAAGGATCAATGCAACTCGTGAGTTCTTTGATGCGTCAGCGTGCTCATTTCGTGGCCGGCGATCAGAGAACGATACAAACGGCGCGATTGTTGAATTTGTCAAGAGATTTGCCCGCGTGTGTACGAAAGTATACGTATTCCCCTCTGCGAAGGATGATCGTTGCTTCACCATTGGGTGTGGCAATTGACTACTTCCTATTTTTATTAATCCAACATCGCTACGTATTAATTTCCCGATCGTTGCGCAACCGTTGCAGAGTACGAAGATTGAAATGAAATATCAATTATCGTCCGGGTGAAACGATGTTTTAAGTTCGACTTCAATGAATGAGATTTCACGCGTGTAGCCATAAGCCAGAAGATCGAACGAAATTGATTAGACAGGTTTCTTCGATAGACTTTATTACTCATTTTCACGGACGTACATTTATTTAAGAAGACCATCATGACTGAATGCTGACTGCCTATGGTAACTCTGATCAATGTATTCAGTTACCACCGACATGACAATGAGTAGATTGTAAATTTGCAGAATAAATCTAAATCTGTTGCAATTATTCGTCGAATATCATTGGATACAATTCCGTCTCCCACTTCAAATATGGTACTATATATTATTTCCTCTTCACGTATTGCTATAGCGACAGGTAGTGGCAGGTTCTTGAAACGAGCATAATTTATGTAGCACGGCCATCAAACGTATATCTCGAAGTGCATTGAATATTACCAACCGTACAAATACATGGAACAAAATTCATCTCGTTGCAGTGGACATTTCATTGCGCATCGTATTAACCGTGCTGCATAATGTCTTACTACTCCCAGAACAAGCGAGCACAAACTTTCAATTAAAACCGCTTCCGAAAAAAGGGAAACAAAAAATAAAAACGCCTCGAAACTTTCAGTACCTACGACACACCGCTTCGCCGTCGCTCATTCAGAACACTCTTCGCGTTTTTGCGCGCGTCGTTCGTACTTTTCCACGGTGCCCGTTTCATTAAGGCGAGAGTCCGGTCGCAGGTAACAGCGCTTGTTAATAAAGAAGCGGCTGTTAAACGGTGGCCAGCACCAGAGACCATCGGCGAACAGAGATATCACGGCTCGTATTATCGCGTTTTACGGCCGTGTAAATTACGTCTCGCAGGTTTTCGCGCGCACCGCGCAAAAACGCTCGTCCTCGTCTTCTTTGCGCGCTCACCGCGCTCGTTTCCTCCGGGTGGGGTGGCGTTTGGGACGCGCAGGTCGTGACAATATTCGGCTGATCTATTCGCGAGATGAGCGTACACGGATTACGTATTTCGACGTGTTCACTTTCGATGGCCGCGGAAATTGGAACGCGGCGACGGACACGCGGCATCCCGGTTCGTTTCGCGCGGTTCCAGCGCGATTTTCGCGGCCGAAACGCGCACTCTTAGATGGTGGCGTTGACGAAACGTGACGGGCGTGCCGTGACCCGGAAATCTTTCGAGCCCCAGTTGGATTGCAGTTCGGGACAGGTGCTCCGCGAGACAATGTGGGGTACTTTCAGATTTTCTGCCGGAGATTTTGTTCCACGTACTGCACGTGATCTTCGTGGATTGGCGAAAATTGTGGACGTTAATACCGGTGGTTTTAACCGTTCTCAGTGGGGATTAGATGCTTCGCGATGTAGAGGGAATTTGTATTGTTAATGTTTAGTAGCAATAATATTTCAATCGTCCTATTTTTGTACGCACTTTACCGATGGAGGATCGAAGCATTCAATTTGGTAAATGAGAAGTGCACTATAGAATAAGGAAAACGAATATAATATTTTGAACTTCCAATATTATTGAATCCAAAAAATAAATATGTAATAATCCTCTGAAAAATTATTTCGAACTTATCTAAACACCCCTCTTCGAAGAACACACGTATCCTACAATTTTCCAACCTCAACCGCCACTACCTGGAAAAACCAAATAAAACAATCTTTATCCTTGAAAAAGAAACCACGTCTTCTCCTCTGTTGTCGCATCGCCATCAGCTCGCTTATCAATCATCCCACCGTGCCATCTACAATCTCCCCGTGCAGCTTCACCAATACTCCAGATCTCTCTCACGTAACGCGACCCCATAACTCGACCGCGTAACAAGCCTGTGCTCTATTAAAGGCACACGTTCCTACGGTGCGTCTCTAAATCTCCCGTACAGGATCGTACATACACCGCCGTCGAGTCTCCCATAACGGCGCGGATCTCGTCATCCTCGTCCGACAGGATCACGAAGTCGCGATACAGGAGGACGTAGCCGCGTGATTTATCGTTCGGAAGGCCGAGACATTCTAGCCGGGCGGATGCAACGGTTCGAGATTACTGCGAGTCGAAACGAAGCGGAATGGTATAAGCCGAAAGGGGGACGGAAGAACGAAGGATAACGCTGGACTCCACGGTTGAATACGATATCGTGGCAACGAGATTCTGATCGACGCTGGTACATCCACCGCCGACCTCGCGAACGTTTCTCGATCGCGAAACCGCAAGCGGACCTGCCCCGCGGAACGGGCAGGGGATACTGTGTGCCCTAATGGCCGAGTAGAATCGAATGTGCCGCGGTTCGTTTTTTTTCCCTTTTTCCTTCCCCGGCTCGTACGCGAGCCAGGACTTCCCCCCTTCGTCGTTTATGGCTACGTCGATATTTTCATAAGTCGTCTCATCGACGAACGCGAAGATCGCGATTGCGCCTGGCGAACAGGGAAGAAGGTTACGCGGAAACGAGGCACGCAGAGCGGCGAGAATATAAACAGAGAAATATCGTTACCTTCGTTCTGGTACCACGTATGGGGGGCAAAAATTGAAATTTTACTGGGGAGCAGAAAAAGGCAACTGAGTGTTTTGTAAAAGCTGAGTTTGCAGGTTCACTACTTGTCCATTTAATTCTGTCTCTGCGTCGGTTTTACGAGTACAATTTATTTTCGTGGCCACGCGTACACTTTCTGAATATTTAATGTCATCGATAGGGAGGCAATCGTAATCTGCTGTATTCTTCGTCCTCTTCGGTCTTTCAATTTCTTTCTATTCTTCTTCCTGATCGCGCTGGTAATAATCAGATGCGGTTTATAGTGGCGATCGAGCATAACTTTTTACTATGGATATATTGTACCTATGGAGTATTTTTACTATGGAGACATGAACCTAGATGGTTCCGTTGAAAATTTAAAAAGTGGGTCGTCCTTTAAGCTCATCAACCGATGTATCTATCATTTTCGAGACGAGAACCGCGTCGCAACGAGTAACAATGATCATGAATGACACGTACGACGATCGTTCTGGGCACTTCGTAAGCTTACATAATGTGCGTAGATCGTAAATCAATGGATCCATAATTTATTAGACGATTACGACGGTCATGTGTGAGTGACAGATTACCATGGACCGCCATCGAACAGTCTTGTGATTCGTTGAAAATTATGCGGGTAGACTTTAATATTATACCTTCGTTCGACGTTAATTTTTCACCGCAGAAAAATATCCGTCGCTCTACCAAGATCGTCTTACTTTTATTCACGGGCCCAACTGTGGTAGTCAATTTTTCAGACCCCAACCACGATAGTTTGTATTCCATTGAAGTCGCGGGCGGAGACTATTTATCAGGAATTAAAAGGATAACAATAATAATAGAAATGTACAGAAGCTTGATAGCAAAATTAAAACTTGGTATACCCTAGGTAAATGTATAGCGAAAATATTTAAACAAAAACCAACCACATAATTCATACAGAAGTTAGAAGTACCTGCGACCCTTTACAAAAGTTGCCCGATTGAGAAACGAAAATTTCGTATTGGAAAACGCTCTAGTTTCGTAAAGCGTCGCGAAAACCCGATAGAAAGAAATCAGTCCCGGGAGAGAGGCAAAGCGACAACGATGAGTTACAAGGAAATCGCCAGCCTGTAGGCTCGGTTTCGCAACAATCGTGGCTGCATTAGAAGCAGCTCGTGCAATTCGAGTCTAATCGCGTGGTCGAAGACGTGATTGTAATAACAAATCTCGAGCTGGCCACGCCTATTTGCCATTATCATTGGCTGGTCTATGGATAAGAAGCGGAATAGCAATGGTCGGACCGAGGCGATCGTGATTACGATTGTAACATCCGATCCAGAGACACGCAATTGGCAACGTGATTTTCTGGTAATCGGCGTTGGCATTTATTTCTGCGCTTCTCGCTTAAATTGTTTCCTGCCAGTTCGTTCGAGGATTCAGAAAGCGAACGACCGTTCGCGTAGCTTTTGGAAAAGTATTATATTTAATGGATTACGGGAGAACTTAGGACTTTGGAGTGAGAATAGAAGAGTGAAAGTAGGTACACTGTAAAACTTGATTACAAAGATATCAGGATATATTATTACAATTTTATTACTGCTGTATGGCTACAATTATTTATTTAAGTTCTAGAGAATTATTTACATTACGAATATATATTTATTTTTATGTCATTTGATGTCGTATACGATAATGTATAATATCGTCATAAATTTTTCTATTTTAATTAAAAGAATATAGATAAAGAGGCACGCCCATCGATATCGAAGTGAAAAAATAATGGCGTTTATTTATTTCGAGGATATCAATGTAATCTAGACACGTGTCATTAATTCTGTATTATGCTGGAAATCGTTAAATCTTCGATAGAACGTCGATACGGATTCATTAATATTTTCTAAAGTTCTGTCTTCGGTATTGCTGCGCCCGCTTTGAGGTAACATAGAAACGTGATTGATGGCATGTAGTCCGTCTTTTTTTCGTTCACATACATGCGCACACGACCACACAATTCCTATTCCTTGTTGCTTGGTTTTGAATGGCAGAGAAAGAAGTAGGTTAATTAAGTTACCTTAATAAGTAAAAATCTTATTGGCCGAGGAAAAAAGGTAGAGGCAACTAGAGACGTTCTTGCCGCTCCAGTTTCTTTCTCTAACGTTTACTTAATACATTTTAATATACCGATCTCATAAATACGATAACGACGGTCACATTTTTCCTATCGGGCATAGAAAAGCTGAATACTAAAAATAGAAGAGAACAACGATGCCACATATGTATACTCCGTTATACAGGGTAAACGAATCACCGAACATAACGCTAATAATTTTTCAAAGGATATATAACAATTACACCGCTGCGCCGTTAAACTCCTCACCGATTACAAATTCGTTAAACGTTCAAGACCGCCCCCACGAATAACACCGCTCCGCGTGCAATGTTGGAAAATTATACTAACGATGCCTTCCAAACTTTATCACTCTAGTCTCATTAACCACCACACATCCCCCAAAGCTCTCTCACTTATCTTATTAAACTCTGCCTATGGTCCACCATCGGGATCTAACCAGCCGCTGCATCAACCTTTCTATACCTGCGCGCGTACGAATGTGTATGTATCGACTTAAAGAAAAAAACCGTTCTTCGCATTTGCAGCATTCTCCCAACCTCGTTTCATCCTTCAACCCTTAACGCGCGGCGTGCTCGAGGGGAAAATAAGCGTCTTATAATACACATACGTGAGCCGCAGCGAAATTAATTTTTCACGTGGCCCGTAATGGCGAGGACGAGCACCGCAAACACGTCGACGTGAACGACGGGAACGCTCGCGAGAAAATCGAGCGGAGATAAGCGGATACAGGTAGGCCAGGGAGGCGGGGACGTCGTGCCATTTGTACAGCAATATATTATCCGAGCCAGTATTACGTCGTATCGTGCAGGTTGGATGGCCTTTAGCATCAGGCACATTGTGTGGCTCCCATACGTGGCCACATATTGTGCGACACGGCCGCCGCTATCTGCATCCGGCAGAGACACCCTTACAAGAGACGTGAAAATATGCTCAAAGATTTCTCCGGGGAACGTCAATGCTCCCTCACCCCCGAAAAACGTATTCACCGTTATCGAGCAATCCTCCTCTAATCGGAAAAATGTATCTTCGCCGGCGTTCGACAAACGTGTTCGGCACGCGAATTCATGTTTACTCGAACGGGGAATACCGCTCCGTTTATTCTCACTGTGCGTGGCTTTTATATTCGTCGCTGGGCGGTTGTCTAGGTTTGCGACACGTTACACGGGGTTAGAAACGTTGTCGGAAGGTGGACATTAATTTTGGTAATTATAGAACGCGGTGCTCGACAAAGTGAAGAAACAGAAAAATATTATATTTTTATTCGACGATTCAGATTTCCGGTTTTTAATTGCGACACAATTCGGTCGTCGATTGTCCGGAATCGTGATTACTCCGTTGCATTATAATTTTGCAGTGATCTTATAAGAGGTTCGAGACAAAGGTAGAAATTTGTTAAAGGGGTGGATCTGAATATATTACCGACTGTGCCTGATGTAATTTATTTACGACTGCAGTCGATTTTAAATTACAATTCAATAGATCGCTGCACAGACGTTCTTCATTCGCGCGGTTCGCCAAGCAGAATTTATACTGACAAGGTGATACCTCTCATATTTGCAAACTATACTTAAGTGGTGATCCATAACAGATACACGTAAATGAGGGACGTGTTTCTAATTTCAAGCTTAGCCGTATTCTTCGGCCGTAATATGCAAATACCATAGATTTTACTTGCTCATATATCTCGTTTATAGAACAAGCTCTTTCGACAGTCTATTTTTATTTGAATAGCACATTGTAAATCACGACAAACGTGTGGCGTTCCACTTTTATAGGAGCGCTCGATCGTGCCGCGTTCGTTCTCCTCGAAATTTCCCCGCTTACGTCACGATATATCGAGCAACGTTCTTGTAACACGCCTGACGTATCTCCCCTTGTATCCTGACAGGGGGAATGCGTCGAACGAGTTCGTTAACCATTCTTCTTTTTTTCTTCATTCAACCCAAAGCCTCCGTTGTATTGGACACGGATCCACGCTGTTTTCGGCAGTGATCTCATAATCACGCACGTGGATGGCTTTCTCTTTCCTTCTTTTTATCGTGTTGATCCTTGCTCCTAATACTGCGCTCCTTTGGTCATTCCCTCGTAACGAAGAGAATTTGTGAGGTATTTTTATTATCCACATGGTAATTATTGTATCGAGTGACAAGTGCCCAGCGAGCAAAGGCTTGTTAACAAATGTCCCGGTGGATTGGGAAGGAAGGATATTCTTTTTTATTGCATGGATTGAAAGAGATCAATTTTCGTTCAACAAGAAAAGTAGTGATAGTAAAATTACTTTTTAGAATTTCGTTTTTTCTTCTTCTGTATAGTACTATCTATTTACATTCTGTGGGGATAAATTTTCAAGCATTTCAAGAAACTATTCTTTTGGCATTTGTTTGTATATATCGTAGCTATAATTGTACTTACCTTCCTATCAATATTAGGATCGATAGAATTCTTATGCAGTAAAATCTACTTATGTTCCTTCGTCGAGAACTATGGAGACATAATTTATCTTGATAATTCTTCGACTAATATCGCTTCGTACAGACGTCAAACATAATTCCACATAATCGAGGATTTCAAATATTATTGAGATCTATATTTTCATAAGACTGACTGTTTATGTCCAAAATTTAACAGCACGACTGTCTATAGGAGCAAGGTTTCGCGTGAAATAGAGTCATCTAAACGGGTTGGTTGGAGAAAGAAAAGAAACTAGGCGAAACGACAGTTCATTTTATAGGAAGCAAGATCAGAATACCATCCGTCCAACCTGGACAGGTGCGCGTAAAGTGGAGGAGGGGAAGGGGAAAAAAGAGGTGATCTGTCTTGGTATGCCGGAGGGTCCAGCCTCCTTTGGCAGCTTCTTACTCAAGGTCCGCTGTTGCCAGTTGCTATTCATCTGACCCGAATACTTTTACTCGTTAAACTTTGGTATCGACCCCTCTAATGGCGAAGGGTGAGCATTTCGAAAGCATGGATTTTTTTTCGTAAAGCTGGCATAAGAACGGAACAACTTAAATCCGAGACAGTATGAAGACAGTAATGGATTTTAGAGGCGATATTTCTTACAAATTTCCTTTCAATGAAATATCAAGTTTTGAACTTCCTTAATGAAAAGACCAACCAATTTTGACATACGTACACCAATATTTGATATTTCCTATTAACTTTTACATCGAGAAGCATATGGTACTATAATTAAAAAAAATATCCCTCGAGACAGCGCATAAAAATAAAATTAATCCTCCGAGTTAATTAGCCTTATTTAAATTCACAAGGTAACGTACGTTGAAATGAAAATCTATACATAAGAAAGTAAGTTACTAGTGAAAGTTTAGACGAAACTTCTGCCGTAGAACTCGACGTGAAAAACAAAGTAGTAAAAGTTGCACGATCGTAAAAGTAGAATACTTTGCGCGAAAAACTTTCAATAGCGCAATACCATTATTGGAGCAAGTAATGGACAACCCTTGGAACATAACAATGTTTCATGAAAGGACATTTCTGGAAAACTACCACTTGTTACGTAATCGTTACCAATCGACGTGTAATTCGCCAGCGATTACAGTTCAATTATTCCACCATAAATCCACCGCGGCAACGGTTAGTGTCGTTTCGTTTGTTGGTTTTTGCGCGAATATTAAGTCGCGAGGTAAAACGTGAGGTAACACAACAGCGAGTGTTCTAAGCAAGTTTATTGCAGTTTAAATTATATACCGTCGCTAACCGTTCCAGCAAAACATTCCTTCTTAATGAGCGTCTCATTTCGCGTTCGCCGTTGCTCATATTTGGGTTAACGTATGGAGGAATGTTCCCCTGTACACGATTCTGTCACAGGATGCCGACATTTTTTTCCCTTGCCCGCACGTGAGACAGCGTTATTCATAAAAAATATCGAACACCAAACCGTTACGATCTAGTGGGAATAAAAGTCGCGGTTTTAATTAAGCTCGATGTCGTATTTTATCGCCGCGTGAATCGATCCGGGTGAACGAATTTGCTCTACGCGTCTTTACGAGCCGTTTATGACAATTAGTTCAATTCTCGCCGTGTAATATATTACTCGAATGTGTTCTGGATAATTTAGAAGTACGAAGAGCACGGCGGAACACGTATGGGATGCATTGGATACACTGACAATGAATTTCCTTCATTATTTCTCCAGACGACTGCGATATCATATTATGAATTCAACGATTATGAAATTTGTGCCACTAGACTTTTCTTTCAAAGCACTTTGCTTAAAGATATTTCAGGAAATTACAAGTCTCATCTGAATACTCCGCATCTCTAAGTCTTAAAATAGAATATCCTACGTGTACAGGAAACGATCGGGCGAGGATCGTTTGATGTTTAAAGATTATGCTAATTTTATGTAACATTTATATTTTCAAGCATGCTGGTTCGTTCAATGATAAACCGGTCGATCGAGTGGCTACGCCACTGCAATCACGTACCGCAATTCCTGACATTACATTGGGAATCCGCTGGGACCAAGACTAAAGAATGATCGAATACGAGTTTTTCCCGCACACGCACGATGTGTTTATTAGGTTCAAACGACTTGTAAAAAGCTGCACTATAAACCTTAGTTAGTGAAATATAATTTAACAAATCAACTATTTTCCGGTCGAATTTTTCTCCAAGTTGATTCATTCAAATATTCTGCACACCGAAGTTCTAGCAAGAAGCGATCAAATTGAGCACCGACTATCTCTTAAAATAAGACTAAAATAAGACAGTCAGGTAATATTTTCAGAACAATTCAATTGATCGTTTTTGAAAATATACTGTCGATTAATCCAAAACACGCCAAAGGCCCACCGTACAGCCCGAAGAAAGGAGAGCAGAAATATTTGCACCTTTACTTACGGGTTGCTAATTGCAAGAGAGAGAAAACAAGGGTGGATGAACACGGGGAGAATGGGCGACTGGTCCAGCGCGATTTACCAGTCGATCGAATCGTTGTGAGTGGTCAGAGGAACACCTTGATCGTTACACGGTTAGCAGCGATTTAAAGTGACGACCCAGAAAGGTGGATCGAGGTGCCGACGTCCACTGTCATAGGTGTACGTAAGCGAAGATCATGAACACGCAACGCCAGATCGATCTAACGATTCGCACGAATAATCGTAACAGACGATGATGTCGTCTGAAGTGGAGTGCTGATTGATGGCAAGGATGATTTAACGAAAGGGTAATAGCAAATCTGACGAGAAATATTTGAACGAAGAAGATGAATTATTGGCTGAATTTGTATTTGGATGTGTTGACAAAATTCTGCGCATTTGTGATGAAACAATGATACTCGTTTGTCGAACAGATTATTTGGTACCAAAGATGGTGCACCGTATACAGAATATAAAGATCTCTGTATGATTTCAAGGTGCACGCGGTGATTCAGAAAAAATAGAAAAGAACTTCAACTTTATTCACACATTTAAAAGCGACGCTAATAAGCCACAGAAAATTTCATCAGCATTTGATACTAAAAAGTGACTAATGCTTAATTTTCATCTTACTAAGATTGACCGGAGCAATTCACGGGGATCGATACCGATCGCTCAATAAAAAGCGACGAAAAATAAAATAACATGATATACCATTCGCATATTTCCCACTCATTAAACCAATACATGTTGAGCTTCAGTGCAATCATCGCAGCAACCAAACGAAAGATAAAAAACAACAGCACCCTAAACCAGGATACCCAAGTCCCATCCAGGCCTCTCGACTGTAAATCAAACAAAGGGTAAAGCTCATACGTCGCTGAACGCGTTTAACCCCCTCGCCACCACACGAAAAACAGAAAAGAAAACGGGGCATCAGAAGTATATACGCGTGCACGAGGCGACAAACAAGAGCGGCTAGTGGAATCGTAGAATCGAGAGCACAGCCGCTCTTCTCCGTCCAGGTATCATCGATACGCCTCGCCTGCATGAGACAGCAGCATCGTCCAGCGAGACAAAGAGGCGACAAGCGGTCCAGTCTCTTCGTAGTCGAACGGAGACAAGTTGCATTTATCTGACCAAGGTGGGGAATCAACGAGCGGGCAGTCAGCCGGGGAGGAAGAGCTCTGAGGAAGCGAACGCGTTAAGAAGAGACAGACGAACGGAGAGGACAGCTGGTATCGGCGACGGCGTTCTCTCGTGAAGGTGGACGGAGTTGCGGTGATGGTGATACCGATGGCATCGGCCGTGGTAGCTGTAATGCTGGCGATGGTAGACGAAGATGGTGGTGGTCGAGAGCACGGCACGGCACGGCACGGTGCGACGGTGATGGTGATGGTGGTGGTGGTGGTGGTGGTGGTCCAGCGGGCATATCGTGTGGGCCCAACACTTGCTCTCGAGGCAGGAGAGAGATTTGCCCCCTCCTGCCGCGGGCGGCGCCACTCGAGGAGATCCTTTCCTCTTTTCGCCTCTAGGCCATTCTCGAGAGGCGCGCGCGGCTACGCGGTGTCGCACGTTCGGTCCTCGTCGACCTTCGACCAATACGCGTGCATCTACGTGATACCTGTACCGGCTTTTCGCACCGTGACTTTTCTCAAACTGCGACACGTTCCCCGCGACCGATCCTCTTCGATCGTGAGTCCCCTCTTGTTGGTCCCGCGGCTGCCCTCGCCCCTGTACGACACTTGTTCCCACCACCCCCACGTGACACCGGCGGCCACGTGACTGCGATCGAGGCGGCTATCTTCGCTACGGAACGTCAACATCCGTCGCCACCAGCCCCGAGGGATCCTCTCGACGCTCTCGCCTGAGGATGTTTCAACGTGGACGTTGATCCGCCTGTTGCGTAACAGCGTGGACCGGCTCGCGGAATTTCTGTACGGCGATCGGCCGGATCCCAATTTGTTGTTGTTATTGCTGCCGCTGGCCTGGACGGGAGGACGAAGAATTTGGTATGAATCGAAGACTGCTTGAGGGGAAGACGTTTGGTAGATAGAGCCCTAGATAGATCAGTGGTTGTGCTACGAGGAAGGAAGAGGTTGTTAACAGTGACTGGTTTCTCTTAACTTGGACGAATCGTTGATCAATAAGGGCAGAATAGAATCGTCGTTTTGATTAATGAATAGGCGAGCTAGAATGAGCGAGGGTGAATCGTGGTGCACGAGCTTTCGAGGAGCAGGGTCGCGAGTCGTGATCCCGGCGGGAAGTGTTCGCGAATCGATCGGTGCAATCTCATTACCGGTAGCGGTTCGCGACTCGATTCCACGGTGAAATCGGGCCGAGTGGAGTGGCTAAGCTGAATGTGAGAACGGTAGCCGGCAAGGAACGTGCGTTACAAACGAGCTTGCCACGTGACTGCTCGCGAACAGCCGCGTTTTTGCGTCGGTTCAACGTGTCCGCGTTCAGTTCTCGCGAAATCGTTTCGTTTCGATTGATTCGCGCGACATCGATTCCTCTTGCCCCTGTCCCGAGCGACACTCGTATCCTCGTGCTGTCGATCGTTCAGTGTTTTCGTTACATAGGACAAAGTAGTCTCTGCTCGCGTCGTACGACCATGGACACCGAGCAAGAACCGCCGTGTAATTTCAAAAGGCGATACGACGTCGATCGAGTCGTTCAACACGAGTTACATCGAACTGTGTAATCGCACGGGATTTAATTACAACGAGGCAGCTGCGTTATTAACCTGGAAGGAAGGATCGTTCGAACGAATACAAGTTTCCTGCGTCATCGATCAGCGGAACCGGTGGAAAGCCGGAGACTTTAATGCTCCCAGAGACGCACGCCTCCGGATCGTTTTACGTCTGGTTTTAAAGCTGCCTGATTCCAAGCACACGTGAACCCTCGTACCAGTCGCTTGGTGAACAAATATCGATCGTACCGTGGGTGAATCGTTTTACACAGAAGAAACTGGAATTCGTCGATAATGGACGAAACAAAAATTCAATACAGCGTTGCAAACGAATATCTGTATAAATGTTCCGGTTACTTGAACCTTTTTATTTTATCGAGCAACGCTGACCCGATACGTGCCATTGTTTAAGTGGCGCGTCTAATTTTGAACAGCACAATTTTTCATTTTGAACTGCGGTACGGTGCTTGAAGGGAGAAAAGTTGTGCAGCGTCAAAGTTGAAGATTTTTCACGAGCACTAGCCGGCAGGTGTTCGTGTCGGCGTTGGCGTGATCGCGCCGCTCGATCAGGTTTGATCGGCCGCCGAGAGTAAAAAGAGGGTCACGCTCGTTTGGAAAATTGGATGTATGCACACCGGCGGGACTCTGTTTAGCGGCGAGCGGCACCGTTATCGGGGACAGGCGATTTATCAGCCCATTGTCTTCGTGCAGGACGACCGCGAGTCTGAGCTTCGGGGATCGTCACGAACGCACGAAACGTACGACGTTCGTCGAATCTGCTCGCTCTAACGAACGTCAACGGTACCGGGCTCGCGATATCCGGACAAGCCCCGATGGACGAATGTGATTAATGAGTGGAAGCTGTAACCAAACGGCTATAACTCTGATCGAATGTCAACGGAGGGGGCTCGAAAGTAGAGTGATTAATAGAGCACCGTGCGTTTGCGTCGTGCCGGGAAGGAAGATTCTCGATCGTCGAAATTAAATCTGTTTAATAAGACCTTTAACGATACACTATTCGTCAAGTGAACGTTACAGGCGGTCGTTGATACGCGTAATTATCCGTTTGGTGTAACAAATCGTGGAGTAACGAACGAATCGATAGAAAAGGAAACCTCTATGAACGTGGATCCGTACTCACTTGATGAGTGGAGGTGCCCCGTTGCCACCTCTTGGCAACTGACACAAAGTGTCCCGTCGAGGACGAGACCGGACTGTCCGCGAATTCTGGCGATCGTGACCAAGGAAGCATCTGTGCCGGGAAAAGTGGCTCATCATGTCCGTGCTGGAGGCCGGTGAAGCCGACAGGACAACGATGTCACCGCTGGACGATGTCGTGTCCCCGACGAGCGTCGAGTCGGAACTGATGGTCACCGACATGTTGGACGACCACGAGACCACGCTGAACGAACACAGGGACGGCAAACGCAGGATAGACACGGACGGCGAAGAGCTGACACCCAGGAAGTTGCCCTCACTCACCAGGAACAACAACGACGTGGGCTTTGTCCTCGAGGAGAGTGCTGACGACGATCTCCACGAGGACAGGGATGACGTAAGTCTGAATCGACTTTTTGGTTACGGGTTTGGATGAGGTTCGATATGCTATGTATAATGTGTGGGACAGTGTGGATGTTTTCTGAAGTTGTTGACGTGGCGGGGTAATCATTTGTTCCTATTTCGTGATTTTATTCGTTGTGCAGTGAAGGGTGAAGGTGAAATAAATTATCTGTTAATGAGAGATTTTATCGAGAAGTGTTCTGTTGAATTACTCATTCGAACGGGGGGGATTTTTTTAAATTTAATCGAGTTAATCGTTGGACACTCAGTGACTTTCGAGTTACGCACGTCTACATGAGGATGTATATTCATTAATTAATCCTGATAGTGATAAAAAAACGATGAAACACGTAAGCCCATAATCAATTCCTCGTAACTATTGCTACCTTGTTTTGCATTAAAAAAGTACATCTGCCAAATCGCTCTACGACACGTTCAATATACCGCGGAAGACTTAAAACAAGTAGAAATTCGGTAAACCGGCACGCCTGATGAATAACATGAAATTCTGAGTCGCTCAAAGTATTTAAGAAAAGTCAAAGTTCAGTATGAAAGTGTTGCTTGCAAAACCGCACCTTCTCGCCTGGAATTGAGATTCACCTTTATTGTTGGGAACAGGGAACCGAAGCTAACGTCGGTAACCCTTAATAACACCGTGGAAGCATTAATTGCGGGACATTATTACTCTTCGGCGGCGCAGACATTTCGAGCGACACGAAAAACGAATATATCGCATGCCATATCACGAAACTTGAGAATACACACCACCGCGTGTGTGCCAGCGTTTCAGTGACATTTATCCTCTTTTAAAGCGTACTCCATAACCCTGTCCGATGGACGGGTCTCAAACTACATTGCGTAGAAACTAAATTCTCACGTGGCAAGTGAAAGAGCAGCTGTCGGTTGAAGTGTCCGCCTACGCACGGTTATACCTGTTCCACTGTCGCGAACGTATTCACCACTGACATACGGCAACAAATCGGGTGTCCGGATCCAGTACTGTAATAAAACGAAGCCATTAGCGCGTCATCTTTACAGTCCAGGAAGTCCGATGCGCGTACGGTCTATTTCTCTGGGGCGCTATTTTCGATGTCTCTGCCGATTCGAATCCAATGATCATCGCGTTCGATGGATACGAAATCTCGTTTCGGTGATCTTTAGTGCTGAATAAAGTTGAAAACCAGTAGGTGAGGCAACGCGAAGGATTTATTGGTGGTGGATGGAAGCTTCAGAGGATGCGTTTCAAAGTTTGGAATTTGTTTAAGGAATGTTTTCTTTATAATTAGTGGCGCGATACTTCTTGCTTTGCTCTGTTATAAGTAGTGGGCATTGCGATAGGATATATTTTCAATATTTTCTGTGATTCCTTGAAAGCAAAAATTGCCGCATCGAAGCAGCGCTCTGAATTTCAATTAAAGAATAATTATCATTCTGTGTTTAAAATATTCTGATTGCAATTTCATGGAAATATTTAAATGGTGGAAATTGTATTGCCCAAAGCTAAAACGCTGTTGGTCATGCTCCACAGGCGTATACGTAACTTATACACCTTGGCACATAATCCACGGCAGGTATCAGATGGCTTTCGAAAAATTACGAAGCGCTAGTCAACGTTTACTACGTTATACTGCAACGTTACAATTGCCGCCATAAAGGCGGCATAAGCATTGCATTAAGTGTCCATTAAGAAAATTCCATGGAGTCACGATACCTGAATATGGGACATTAAAAACCGTATTCGAACAGTTTATGTGTCGTCGTTTCGGAAAAACAACGTATCCCATGATTTTTCTCAAACGAAGAAAAAGAGACGAAGAAACAACCAAGGAACAATGTGGAACTATTACTGAACAAAGCGAAGCGGTGAATCTTGATTTATCTATAAATTCTTTTCTAGCTGCATTGCACTTGCTAAATTTCACTCCTGTCATAAAATCCTCCGTTCCCCGTTTTAATGGACGTCGAGTATGGTCCGCGCGTCCTCGATCGGTTTATTCTCCACTACAATTTCTACCTCCTTTCCCGTCTATCTGACGGGTTAATTTCACATACAAAACTCGCGACAAACGTACTTTGCGGATACAACTTCTCCCCGAGCCCCCTAATTCTAGCTCAACGTAAATTGCGATCAATTGATATTAAAAGCGCTCAAAAATGACGAGCACATCGCGACGATTGCACAAAAATTCTGCATACTACCAACACTATTTTCAAATATCCTTTAATTCGTGAAAATAGTTCGAAAGACAAATACAACAATTACCAATGTTACTTTGCTTCAAACACAAAGTTGCCCCAATAAATTACTTCCAAGATCGAGCTATCGTTACACCTACCTTCGAATACCTCTCCCGTGAAAACGAGTACTCAAAATAGCGGCAGCGCGATTGTCACGAGGAACACTTTCGAATCGCAGTTTCGCACGGGAGATACGAGATCGAGGGTGTCCGAGCTGTCCGGTTCGGCTTTACGATCCTACGGTGGAAGAAGCGTCCACTCTCGAAAAACGGGGACAGAGACCGTCGAGGAGTGCTCGCGCGTAGGCAGGATTGTCGTAGGATACAAGCCCGTGCACGAGGTCACGAAACGGGTTTCAGGAAAAATCTACGCACGATCCTGAGATGCGACCACGCGCTATCCTATATATCTGTTGCCGGCCACCGCTGGATGCCGATCTCTACCGCGATCCAACGTCGAACACCATTAGAGATTCCATTAACCGCGTTTCCTGCCGATACGTGGCCCCATCGGGGAATTTTCTCCCGTAGATGGTTCACCGGGTGCATTACGGGATATAGCGGGCGGAATGGAAATGAGTTCCTGGGTAGTAGAATGGGCGTCGAAGAATTACGCGCGTTTCGGCCGAGATTGTCTTACGGATAAGCCAAGATTGGCCGAGTAATTCGATACGTTAATTCACTTAACGGTGCATTATTTTCATCATTGCACCCGTTTGGGAAGAAGAATATTAACGGGACAAGACTGGCGATTGTGTAACTTAAATTAAAACATAGGACACGCCGTAGCGAGGGAGAAAACCTAACACCCTGTATAAGTTTTGTCTCACACTTTTGGGAAATAATTCTTGCAATGTAGAGCACTGTATAGTGCTTCTATTAGGTGTCACATTAATTATTTTCCACGGGGAACGAATATTATTGATGACAGAGTTGTATTTCAAATACTGGCCGTTCAATAGATTTAGTAACAGCTATTTAAGGAATTTATTTTATACACAAATCATTTATCCTTGGTGCAATTGAAAAATTCGTACGGTCTCCCGTAAATCAATCTTTACAAGCGTTCGAACTGCTTAGAAAAAAAATCATCGAAAATAATAAACGATTCGCATAACAGGGAGTTAATGACTCTGAAACGGCTGTAAAGAATTTCTCGCCGCTTGGCCCGTGTATTCGAAGCGCGGTAAGGTCTTGGAAGAAACACCGAAAAAGGGTAATAGGTGAATATCGTCCGGTGCCGGTGTTGCAGCATAAGGTTACGGACAATTTATTCACACAGAATGCTGAGTTGTGGCCGTGCCTATTCGCTATACCGTGTGCACACTGGAACGTGTTTACTCTGGTGCCAATTGCAGCATCCGTGGTATAGCATCGGTAGATTAGCCGTATTTCCAATGAAATTGATCATTCGCTCGCGATTCCAGCATCGAATTCACCGTTTCTTGCTGCAACAAATGGAACTGAACTATTTACGAACTCGAAAAGAAATATAGTCTATTCAAAATTTGGTCATTCATTCAAAAAGTAGCAGACTTAATCGCGTCCAGTTTATTCCTTGGTTCAGAAGAATGGAGATGTGTATACCATAAAATAAGAAATCGCGAAGCTTATTAGGAATTGTGGTATAAAATTGATGTACAGTTAGAACCCTCCCTAAAACGAAGCTTAATTTACAACTTTTCGTTTTAAACGCCAACGGCGATATTCGCGCTGAGATTTAGGTGTCACTCGCGATTAATATTTTCAGCTAAAACGGTCTAAAGAACCGCATCAATCTTTAACGACGCCAATAAAATATCAGGAAAGCAAACGTAAAACTGTGTCGCGAGCGCCAGGAGACAACGCGCGTACGGGAATGACCAAGGTTTACCGGGCGTAAAATTCAGAAACGTTTTAAGGAATCGCGATAAGTAGAAAAGGTTCGAATGATTCAGCCTTTGTGACTCGGTTTCACTCCGTCCCGATGCACCGCGCAAAGTCGTAAATTCTATCAAGATTATTGCTTCTCGTGTCTGTCCGCCATCGGTCCTCGTTTCATTATTGATTCTGAAACATTAACACGCGATATTAAAGTAAAAGTTTTCAGCGCATACGTCTCTATATTAATAATACGTCGTCGCGTTTAATAACGAAGAATCCGAGAGTCCCATTAACATCCTAATCTTCAATAAATATCTTTCTCGATTCATTATAATATTATATAAACAGTTGGATGCGAAGTCGTTCCGTGGCTTTCACGCGATACAAAGTATAATTCAAATAAAAACACGTGGTTTCCGTGTCTAACTCTCCCATCGCTCGATCCTTCCTTATTGGGAACAGATGCGCGTGTTATTAATACATATTAATTAAACTCTGTTACGAAAGTGTACCCTTGTCAGGGAACCCCGTAATTTAAATACTCAATTATTTCGGATGCTCCTCGTACAGTTTTACAGCGTTGAGAATTTAATTGGTACCGAAAGTAGGATTCGCTTTCAGAAAATCGGTCCGGCTGATACTTTGTACAGGTATGATTTGCCACACACACGGATAATAATAGAACATCTAATATGTAATCATCATTTCTCAATACCACACGATATACCGATCGTTTCTTACATAATTCGTAAAAGAATTTTCTACAGTATCTCGCTAGAGAATCACGATAAACAAAATAATAAAATCAAACGACGATCATGAGCGTACACATAAAAGAATTCATGAAACTGTGTATAAAGTAATTCGCAGAATTAAAAAGAAGTTTAATAATACAATATTCCAAGGTCCGGGTGTACCTACTAATACATATGTACAAACGGATTTACATTTCACGATAAACGAGTACAAGAACGTTGCACGTTTATCGGCACACGGTTTTGTCACGTACACGTTTTATTATTACTATATAATAAAACGCAAAAACTCTTCATTTCCAACAGATCGAACGACAGGTGAGAACGTAGTTACGACACCTGTAATCTTCATAATGATACACAATTTGCACGCCAACGAAAACGACGGCTCGGGATTATTTTCGTACGTTTCGTGTAAATAGTTTAACGTCGTTCCGTCATCGTATCTGGTCGTTCATCTTCGATTACATTGTGCGTTCACCAGCGACAGAGCGAGCAAACTATCTCGGCGAACGATCACCCAAATAACTCAATCTCCTTCCTAAATACGAATAAAAACATTCGTACAAAAATAAGCAGATTCACGAAAATCAACGAGAACGTGTCTGATCTACTTGGTCGTCGTTTCAACGGCTGCATACTCGCCGCGATGTGAAATTGCAACGCGATTTGGCGCACAAACGAAAGAAAAAAGGAAAAAGAAACAGGCGGAAGCGTGTAACCCTGATCGATGACTGGTTAAGCCGCGTTACCGGGTAACGATGCAGAAGGGCGATCGCCATAGTCTGAAAATCGTGCACGCATCTACACGGTGGTCAAAGTCGGATTATCATTCGTGAGGAATTTTAACCGCTACCTTCGGCAGCCACCGAACAATATATCAGCCATCGCGACTGACGCATACAAGCACGCCGCATGACTGTCATTATCTCAGATACCACCGAGTGATTTATATCTGGCCTTTCGACTGCCGAGCCGAGCCGTCGGATTTTTCCCCGCGAAAATCTGTCGGCTGGTTGGGGGAAACGATCGGACAATCGATGAAGATTTCCAAGGGACGACTATGATCGACCGGTTTTCGAGATATTCGGACGAGCTTATAAATTTTTGGAGGAAGTTTCTTTTGTGCTCTTTTTAGCGTTGGGGGAAAGTTTGTTGAACGATATCATTTGACACGGATGGAATAGTAGTGGAACTGTGAATATTTAATCGCCAATTATTGGCCTCGATTTTTAAGAACGATGGAGGAAATTGGCTAATGCAAACGAATGTGAATGGCAAACTAGGAATTGGATTGATTGAGAATGATTTTCTTTTACAAATTGTGATATGATATGGGGAAGTATCGTGGAGCTTGCGTTAATTGTAGGGTGTTTTTCGTACTTAGTTACCCTGAACGTAATTAATACGTCGCTCTAAAACGAATTACTGGCGCTTAGCTTTAATGGGCTATAATCGCCAGGAGTCGTCAAGCAGTAACAGTTGCACAGTTCTAGTAAACACACTTTGGAATAACCTCGTGTTTCAAGAAAAGCTAGCCAGATACTACGCCAAAATGAATACGAAGAAGCAACGTAGTTCTATGGAAAGTATCGAAAAAGCGGCAGTCACTTAGTTTTGCGCTCAACGAAGAACATGCATGTGGAACTTAAATGTATGTCGAGGGAAGGCTTCAGCAACACTTTGAATAAATTCCCCACCCGTATCGTCATCCAACGGCAGCTGCAAGCATTGAAAAAGAAATATCCTTCGCGAAGAAAACCACCGCGCGGCCCGCAAATCCTTCCGTCGCGTCGCGAAGGGAAGACGACGAGCTTTACCTGGACTTAAATCTCATTGCGACGCGTCTCGACGATCAGCTGCAACGCTTTTAAGCATTCCGAATCAAACTACATGTCCCTTTTACTGCATCATCCTTTCAAACGAATAATTTTGAGCTATTTATTGTCGCCAAGTTTGGGAACAGAGGAAGCGAAAATTCACGATTTCCATTTTTATGGCAACCGCACTATCACAAATTATTATCGAATTAATCAAAATGAATACGCTTTTGTGAATGGCAACACAGATTTTTAGCGCAAACGACAATATCAATTCGATACGCCTACACATTTTCCGAATACTATATACTATATACAATTCAGCGTTTATCCTCTCCACACTTTTATCCCTGAGCAATAAACAGAATACAAACACCGCGTAATTACGAATCGTATTTCTAACCAACTCACAGAACATACTTAGTCGCGCATAAACCACTCGCAACCACCCTCCCCGACCGACCCCCTCGTCAGAAGAAGATTCACGCCACAATATAGTCCCGATTTTTCCTGCACGGTGTACTAATAAACCAATAAATACACCGTATAAAGGAAACTTTGCTTCACAAACGTCTCCGTTACACAGCCGGGTGAAGAACCAAACCACCTTTGCCGGCCTCCTCGCGGACGCTCGCGTATTCCTCAGCAATCTTGCGCGACCCGTGCACTCCAACTGTCCCGCCAGCAGGCTTTGTAGGAAGCAATAAAGATCTGGATTAAAGCTTGCTGCGGCTCGGTGCAGGCGCATAAACATAGGCGCGAGGCGAGGCTGGAAGGAACTCAATAAAACGGCCGCGGGACCGGTAAATTTATCCGCGTAATGGCCGTTTTACTCAGCCGCCTGTATATTATTATTACGATCGTTCGTGGCGCTGCCTCGAATCCTCTGTTGCCCTCGCTTATCCGTTAGCCGCTTGGGCCCTCGCGCGGAAGCTGACAGCAGACAGATAAGGGAGCGAGGTTTCCCCGTTCGGATTAGAAACAGGTTCGGGCCTCGTATTTCGCGGGTTCGAGCTACGTTGGCATTTTTAATTCGTTCGTCTGTGAATGGCGTCCGCAGTGGCCATTGAACGTGGCCACGCTTGCGATCGCTCGATTGAGATCGGCTTCTACGGAGAGCGGCGGCGGTAGTGGTTCGGTAGCCGACGTGGTAGCCAGGCTATGAATTAACGATTATCGCGGAGTCGCGTGAAGTAGTTGAAGAGCATTCGCGTGTGGAACCAGCGGATATCTCGAGTAGAATAGTAAATAATTTCTTCCACTTTTTTCTTTTTCTCCATTGGACTGTACAAACGACGCTGGCGATGAAAGAATTTCTGTGAGTGAATCGTTGCGGTCGTACGTTGAACGATTTGAATTGAATTTTAGCGATGGTAGCAAGAGCTATGGCAAATGTTGTATTAGCGTAGGGGAAACTTTGGTTCGATATAACAGACAGGTGAAAATCATATTTTCTAATAATTTTTAGAATTAAAATATTTTGTACTATTGAATTATTGCGACATGTAATCTAGAGTCGAGTTGCATCGTGGAAACATTTTTTGATCATTAAGTACGCATTCCTATTTGCTAAATTGAGGATAGAAGTATACATATATATGTACATTCATAATTCAATCTTCGTTACATTTTCGTACGTGTAGAAAATTTGTTTAATTGAACCATCCTGATTTCTTCAAGACATTGGAGACTCGCCCGTCGCTATCTGAGTTTGCCGAATTGTCTCAAAGCTTTTATTTTATCAGAACGACGACCATGTCCGCGCACTAAATTGTTGGCACTATCTTCGTTGCCTTTTGCATTAGATTTAACGTATGTTTATCGCGCAATGCTCACCGCAACCCTCGATAACACCTTCGTCTCGTGGACAGGAATAAGATTACAGCGTACAGTATACACATTCACCAGCATACATATACGTATGTATGCGGGTACATTTACAACGATATCGCACGATGCGTTAACTTCCGCATTTTATTTCCTTTCTCGACCGCCGCTCATCGATATGCAAATGGTAATGCATGCGAATTGCGCGGCATTAAGATATTAATTTCGATTTCGAGACTCTTTCGTGCGATAAGCGTGGATGGAAAATCTTGAGGGCATATATTCCCCAATAAATGTGCTTAAACATGTTATTTAAGATAGCAGACATTAAACGCCTTTGATGGTGAATTTTGATAGAATAATTCAGTGTTTGCAGTTATAGATTTTTATAATATTTATATAATTGCGTACGCGCAACTTGGTTTATCTGTTTTCCCTAGAATCTGAATAACATTGAAAATTCTCCCTAGAATGACGAAAAGACGTAGTATCTTTTAAACAACTGAGTGTTACCTATTTCGTGAAATAAAATAGCATAAAATATATTGTTGTTCGCAAATGAAACTCCACGCGAAACACTATACCCTCCCACGCAACAGTATTTCACGTGGCAGGAGTACGAGGTATTTCTCTCGAAATGGGAACGTGTTCGCATTAGTACATTTCCTCATGGATAATACAATAATATCAATCAACGTTTCCTACAGGATATCGACAAAAAGACGCCGAAGCCAGTTTTCCCGAGCTCACATAACCGGAGCGGATTAATAAAAATGGCTAAGCTGAATTGCAATTCGAAGGCCAATTAATTTACACAACAGTTTGCGCGCCGTTTCCGTAATAAGAAATTCACGGAACAGAGACAGGAAGTGATAGTTGAGCATTGAACGCGGAACGTACACGTACGTACGTACGCGTGAAGGAACGTGAAAACCCGAACGAGCCGCGTTTCAATGGCGATTGAGTGTTAAACGTGCAAAAGCAGATACGACGAGCGCGGTATAAAATCATGTTCCCGGATAGTACAGAAACAGGCGACTGGAAAAACTTTTACGGCCACTGTTAGCCACGTTTATTATCCCCGATGCAAACGTGCACACTCGGAAGGTTGAAGTTATATATGTATTGTACATTCGGTTGATACTCGCCGCACCATTTGGTTGGACGCGATTGTTGAGAAAGGAACGGACTGCGTTGGAAACGCGTATCGTATATCCTTAGATATAATTACCGCGTAACGGTTGATTAACGATTACTGTTAACCCTTTTGGCCGATGTAAATTAAGCAAGAATTTTTATACTCGCGTTTATTATTACAAATAGACGAAAGTTCCGTGGACAGTTGGGCGTGAGACTATACGTTGCAGAGAAATATGAGCAAACTTGCGTCTTTACGGTGTTGTTACGCGGAGAATTTATTAGCGGCCGAAAGATATAGTGTTAAGTTTAAAGGTCAGTAGGTTTCTTTAATTAAGCTTGAAACTTTTACAAGCACGGAGAATACCAACTGCTGACGCCAGTACGTATTTCTGATTAATAATTTTTCTCGCCGCATAAATCTTGAAACAAGAATAACAAAAATACTCCTTCTGTTGGTATTTCGAATATGACTTTAAATCCCGGAGGCTGCAGGCAAATTTCCACGCTATCCCTCGATTGATTGATGAACAAAATACTACTGTATTCGGACGAGAATATATAGTAGGTGTATCGCATCGAAATGTAATCTTCAACAGTTTCAACAGAATTTTCGCACGGAACTGGTCTTGAATCGATGAATTTTCATGAAGGTCCAAAAAGGGGGATCGATTCTACGAAACCGTAGCGAAAGCGGGCCCGAATATTAAACGGAGGATGAAACGCTCACGAAACGTGGCTCGCGGTTTCGCAGGCGACAAGGTAGAGACTAATTTAGCCACGCTAATGTGGCTCAAAATTCACACCTTCGTCTCGAAAAATTTGCATCGTGGATATTGGACGTGTCACACGGAAACAACATGTCTCTACTACGTGAAACAGGGCAAGCTAACAGGCGTATGGACTAGCGGTGCGTTTAATCCTACGCAACATGAGTCATTTGTTGTCCGTTCGTTATTACGTCTTCGCGATTAGAAGCAGCGAGAGGAATAAAAAGAAACGCGTGTTCTTTCTAGACAAATCGAAAATTACAGCGGCAGGTAGCAAACAATTTGGGTGGACACGTTGCCTCGCTCCGGTTACTCGGGTGCGATGGTTGGTTGGTAACGAGCGCGAAATAAGACGCATACATTACGAGCTTTAATAATCTCAAGCCGATTTACATAGTAATTGCTAAAGCTTTCTGGGACCAAATTACCTCTCAGTCGAGCCGTCAGGGACTCGACGAGCAGCCGACAACGCATCCGAATAATAAGTATGCGAGCGAGTAGAAAGAATTGGCGGAGAGAATCGGTCGTTTGCTAGAATACGGCATTCAATCCTGTCAATTACAAGTAAAGGAGGGTACCGACTCGTCTGTGGCCGATCAGTTGCCAACGACATGGCCATTTTAGTTTTCCTCGCAATACAATCGCGGTGACCCCAGAAGTACCACAGTTACGATGAATCTAAGGGTGCGGTGTTTTTTAACCCTCGTGTTAGCAACCAAAATGGTCACGAAGTTCGAGGCTTAGTTACTTAAAATATTTTGCATAAATGTGTTTTCACAAAACGTGAGTGGACGTGAAATTGTTCAAGGAATCGAGATGTGGAGCAGTTTTGCGATACTTGATCAAGAACATGCAAAAATCATTAATGGAAATATAGAAATGGGTACCCGGGTACCCGATTGCTAATATAAATGTTATACAAATTTTTCTTGTAGATAGCAATAACGAGGGTGACGAAGAATAATGCGAAAACGATTTTACGATTTGCTTATGTGGTTTCACTTTTGACAATTGTATTAATTAAAATATTGTTAATATACATTTCGATCGGATGATTGTATAATGGTCCTTAAATGATTTTGAGGTGAAAAAATAATATTTCCCTAATATTAACATAAAATAAGACAAAAACAGCAGCATATAAAACATTTATGAGATGCAATATATAAATGTATATATTTTCAATACAGTGTAAAGTATCATTATCATTCGCCACAATTATTTTATCCTTTAACAAATAGGATTTCTACTACACAACATTTAAAAAATATTACAAAGAATTTAAATATATTCTCCTTCTACAAAACATAAAAAAACATTAAAACCGAGCACAATGTTTAATTAAAGGTTCAAAAAGAACCGTAAGTATTTTAAAAACGTTCAACCTTTTTCGGTGAACCTAATTGACATAATTCAGCGTAGAAATTTAAGCTACCTCCAATATTGTAACATAGCGTACTGCGCCGGTAACCCTACGAGGCGCACGTGGCATAAAATAACTATCAATAAAACAAAAAGAAACGCAGTACAGCTACCATCGGCACCAATCTACTTACCTATACTTTCTATTTAATCGCCTTGCTCCCACAACAAATCCACCCAACGGAACAAAACCGCTCCGCCACTTTCCAAGGAATGACCACTGGAAATCCGCGACCAGCGGATGGTACCGAGGGCGTGCGATCAAAAACGCGATCACCGCAGCAGGAATGCAAAGTATTCGACGGGGATCTCGTTGCTTCCGCCGTGATGGTTCCACGCGGACGCCTCGGTGGCGAAAGTCGCGTCGCCCGAGATCGCCCGAACATTATCGCGGAATTCCAGGCGTCGTTTCCACCTTGTTATCAACAGGTACGGTGGATCGCGGACGCGCGTTCGAGCAGCCCCTCTAATGACCCTCGCAGCCATCCTTCGTCGAACGAAGTCACGAGCGAACGAGCGTCGAACGTTCTTGTGCCTGGAGAACGACGACACATCGTGATTTCACCTTTCGGCTTATATTATTAGCCATTGTGCTCCGGCCCTGCGTCTCGTCTCCGTGGTCCCCGATTATTTCGATTAGCCTTGAATGTCTTGCTATTGTTTCGAACCAAGCGATCCGCGTGTATCGACGGCCGGGCTTCTTTTACACGCGGATACAACCGTTAACCTTTTCACGTCCTACTTCGACGTCGGCCTCCGTGTACCCGCGGACGTGTACACGCTCGAATATGACTCATAGATTCGCGCGAGAAATATGAAATGTGAATCGTATGGTCCGCAAGAGGTGGGCCCCGAAGATGCTGCTGAATTGCGGGAGACGCGAGATGTTTCGTTCGTTTCGCGGTTTTGGTAGAAACGTTCGATGATTCTTGGTGGGCGAATATTGATACGTGAAACGGATATTTCGTAGTGGACGATGTTGTTTATTTTGCGGATCAGTAATACTGTTTTTGGGGAAGGTATTACTGTTATTGATTAGTATGTATAGGAGTGGGGGAATGTTAAGTGGCAGAGGGAGGTTTTATGCAGAGTCTCTGTTTTAAGTATGTATTATAAACCGTCACGTGTATATAGGTTTATCGTATTATCATTAATCATTTATGTAACAGACCGAAGAGTGACAAATCCGCGAAGTAGTCGAAGAAGTAGTAATCGAAACTATTATGAACTCTGTGAAAATAGTAGTGCAGAAGCGATGATATTCTAGATAGCGTTGATGAAATTACAGCGAACGAGTTACGTCCATTATCGTCTTGTTAACATAATAATATGTGTACTTTCGAGCAATAGTTGAGAACACGTTGACGTAAGAGCACATCGTTTCCGATACACTTTGTGCTTCAAGGTGAGGAAGTTGTAATAAGTGTAGGATATTATTAATATTATTATTATTATTATTATTGATATTTCTGAGAATCTGTGAATGTTATTAGTGTCTGTTAAAAGTAGGTTATTACAGATAATTTCTCGATACTTTTCGCACTGCAATCTAGTATCTGCCTTTATACGAAGGACAACAAAAACAGAGCGGGTTATAGTAAGTACACGTAATGACGATTGATACACTCATATGTTGTACTAGATATTTCTAAGCCGTTAATTTAAAACTGCATTCGAAATCTTTTGAGTTAAGCATTGACGAAGAAATAAATTTTAGCACTATTATTTATCGTATTAAAAGATTATATTCTTATTTAATATTTATGTTGACATTGCTTTTTGGAATTTTATAAAATATGACTAACTTGTACCGTAAACTTGTAAATCATTGACAGGTTACGTCAAATGTTCCAACCGTGCAAATACCAGAAGCAACCATCATGCTGTAAAATTTAATTCTATTACTCAACGAAAAATATAGCAAATAGCATCTTTTTCTTCCAACCCATTATCCATTAACGGAGACCAGTCTTAAATCTATTAAAATGCCATAAAAATTGAATTCAGCAAATGCGTGATAGCTCCAGGGTAACTTCATAAAACTTTTAAAGTAAGAACTAGTAAAGCATTTACTTCCGAACCCTTTCAAGCATAATTCAGTTCCACTTTGAAAGAGATAATGCCAAAAACTCTGACTAATAAACTTTTAATATAAGTGTTACAGAATTGTAATTCTCAGGCAGCTGTCTTGAATGTCAGTTCTACCCCCCATGAACCATACGTCTACCATGAAAATTATTTTTGCCAAACGGGAGGCATCATATCAATAATTCTCCATTCCTAAAAAGAATTCGAAACAATTTCACATCCTGTGTATCTCAAACGCTACAATAGATCACAGTCACTCCAATCCCCGTTCCAACCTCAACCCTAAAAGTTCCACGACAGCCACGCTGACCAAGCATTCGAAAACCACCCCAATTCATCCTACAAACGTCTTCAGTATCCTTTTCCCGTTGCTCTACGAGACAATTTAATGTTCGACTCGGGGCGAATCGAAAGCACCTGCGCACATCGGCCTATACCCGGCGGCGTGTTGCTCGCGAAGTACCTGCCTACGTTTCACCGCATGTATTTAAACATGAGCTCTAGTCCGTTCCGTCGATTTGGACCACGTGTACGTCCACACGATCACGGTGGTTCGCACAGGCGCGCACACGCACTCACACCAGGTGAGCGTGCGAGTGTTTAAATATCGCCGCCACACAACAGGGCGTGGAACCTGTTACCGGTTCAGGTAGGCGGATTTTATTCGGTTCACGGACCGATCGAGACCTTACCGTTCGCGGACACTTTGAGAAATTATTTCGCGTCGCGTGGGCGTAATCTTAGCGTGTACCATCTGTCGTTGTATCCGCCGAAGGGTTTTCGTTAGAGCGGAGAGAAAAAGTTGGGGGATTTTGGTAGAGTTGAGTGAACTCGGATGGGAATGGAGTGAAAGTGGATTACACGGTCGGTTGTTAGAAAAGGACGACGGGAAATGTATGGAAATTTTGGTGGTGATTTGTGGTGGAGGCTGGGTGGTATACGGGATTTTAGATTGGAGTTACGCAATTGATCCAAGGAGGGACATAAAACAGGCTTCAATGATTTTCATCGGGATTATTGTATAATACTTCCAATTTGTTTCGCATCTTTTACGATTTTTCCTCGCCCGATTATTATTTCATTCACGACAATTCGATAAATCTGTGCCATTGAAAAATCAGGCTGCTTAAAAGAAAGTTTACGCGCCGAATCGATTTTAATAGAATACTACTGTTCTCTAAATGCAAGCCAATCGATAGAATCCTGCTCAAGCGTCTGCCCTTCCCAATAAATTTCATCGATACAATTTTACATCCCTTGCCCGGCGAGGTACACGCAACGGGGTGACAATTCATCTTCCAACGATCCAATTAATCAATTAGCGCGAACGATTTAATACCCCCTTCCCTGCGCCAATAGTATCGCGTGACGGGGTTCCGAAGGAAGTCGTTTTCCTCGCGGATCTATGAAGATGTTTTCGACCATAGGGCCTGCGCGGCAAGCTGAAAGTGCAAAACAAAGATCGGCCGGAAATTCGACACGCAAAGAAAAATTATTAACGCGTTCCCTATCATTGCGGTCACGCAGACCGTTCGGTCGAAAGGGTTGGCAGGGTCCGGAGAAAAAAAAAACGGAGGATAAAAGGCGTTAATACACGATGGCACAGCACGCACGCGTCGTGTAGTGTCGTATAACGCGATCTACAAATCATACAGCGATACGTATAACCGTATTTATTGGCTGGGATATTTTTCTATCGACTACGGCCAGCTGGACCGACTGACTTATTGATACAAGTCAGGGATCCGTTGTCACGCGACTATTTTTGCAGCCTGTACACACGATGTTCTCTTCGGCGAGCAATTTGTCGAACGGGTTATTGTTGTCATGAATAATGCAGCAGTTTTTTTTCTCGAGAATATTAATTGTTCGAGCAGCAGAGAGGGGATGCCTGCTTGTTTATTGGTCTGCGTTAATTGGTATCGAATCAATGGTTATCAGCCGTGAAATATTTTGCTGTTGGTTTATTAGGAGGGGATGAGTTTCGTTTGCGTTATAATTTAAGGGGGGGGGGCAATGGGTGGTGTGTTGTGTTAAATTAGGCAGGAAATGTTTAAATAATTGTACACGCGTTCGAGTTTATCGTTTTCGGTAAAATAGTGGATATAAGTTTTTCTCTAGGGCAATCGAATTCTACTAATGTTGTAACGATTGGTAAATAATAGAGGAGGCATGATGCCGTAAAATATTTCCTACTTCTTCGAAAAGCCGGCAATGAAAGTCTACGGACATTGCAATGAAACATTGCCACGAGGAATTTTGAAAAAGTTACTTCACTTTGCAAAATATTTTCATGGCGAAACTGACCATATACGATAATTACTAGTATCGTTAATAATTAGCGATGGTCTCTTTTTTTCTATCGTAGCAGTAATGTAGCCTGGGATATACAAGATATTCACGGTAATGTGATTAATGAATGAAACTCCCTGCGCAATTAATAGACATGAATAAATATGCTGATGAAAATTCGGAATTAATAATTTCACGTTAAGGTCGATCTTTAGCTTCATATGGCAACAAAATAACTTTATTAATGACTTTTATCGGCGTTTCGCAACGATTATCGCAACGTTATCATGATCGAAGGGAAAATGTAACCATGAACTTTTGCCCGCCTGGTGATATTCATCGTGACGTCGTGAGTGACGTTCGCGCGTCGATTCTGATACTTGGACATTCGAGCTAATATTGTCGACCATAAAGTTTGCGATAACCTTTTTGTTTTACACGAATCGTGCCTGTCGCGGGGTTGTCTCTCCAATTAACGTATCATTATCCCAACACGACTGGTGAATCGTTAGTTAGACATTATACGATTGCGTTCAAATTAGAACGAACTCCACTTTTAACAATGTATCCTCGTCACTCCTTAGAATCTGTTGCAATAAAAGATTATATATATTATCAAACATGTTAGATCATTCTCTAAGTAATTAAGTTTGACGATGTTAACAACCGGATAGTTCGCGAAAAGAATTGGAACGTTAATACGAAACAGAAAATGTATCGTAAAAATGTTTGGGCCATATATGGGCTGCTAACAGAACAACAAGTAAAAAGAATTCTCGCATATCCTGTAGAAAGATCCGATACTCAATCTTCCCCCTTCCCAATTTCCCTAATTATGAAACATACAAGCACACTTCATCCAACAATATGTCGTCCCGTATAAAAGTAACTTAAAGTAACTATTTAATATACAGTGGAAATCGGGCTCCATTATTACCGGTTCTCTGCCCAACAAATTCACCTATATCTCGTTGCACCTGCCGCTCGCGGTTGAACCTGTGTCCACGGTGGATTATGGTTGTCCGACCGCCTACGAGGATCCGATCCTATAGGTTCCGAGATGATTGCTGTTTCGCCGCGTATTCCGCTCCATACACGCGGTCTGCATTAGCATAACACGATCTAATTGATGCCGGTCGTACTATAATACGCCTTTACCTCTTGCCGTGAAGAAGGTTCGATGTTAGATGCTTGTATCCGGCAACCGTGCACCGTGTTCGATTTGGAAAATTGTGAATCGTAGTCCGGTGACAAATTGGACGATATTGCTGGAGGGAATTGTCGAAGGGTTCGTTGTGGATGATATTGTGCCGGCGATATCGCCGGTAGAAAGTACGTAATACATGTATACATAGGTCTTATTGCTAGGAAGTCGCGCGAAACGGTGTTACAGGTAGACAGCATTGTGCGAAGGTATCGCTGGTTGGTAGCTTTATCTAGTAGTGAAGATAATGAATGGTACAGAAATATCGTGGAAATTATTTCAGTGAGTTTAGGATAAAATTGTGTACATTGAATTTAGCACGAATTTATTGGGGAAAATTGTACGAAGTACGTCCGTAAGTAAAAGGTGAAACATAGTAACGATCCTTGTTTGATATTTACGGTCTCCTTTTCTTTAACGGGATAGCAAAGTGCAATTCTCAGTTGGTGCAAAAGGATTCCCATATGGTACACCATATAAAAAAACCGAATTTCCTGAGTCATAATTATATAAATGATGGGCGGCCTCGTGTTTGATTACCGAGATAATTTATGCACACGCGAAAGATTTCTATGTTTGCGGTGCCCTCTTGGTACAGACAGCCTCTAATTTTAGAAGGGTACCGTCCGAAAGCAATCAAGATTTTGAATGACGAGAACATCTCGCAGTAATCGCAACGATGTCATAACTTCCGCCATTCTACGAGTTACGCGACTCGTCGAAATCAATCGAACCGATATACGCCCGTGGCCGCCGATATTTACCATCTTCCCAGTCGCTGGTACTGCGCAATCGTACTTTAGAAACGCTGTAAAATATTATCCATCTGACAGAAGCATAAAACCGGGGGCCAATAAATCAATCTAATTAATGACCAAGATCGTTGCAACATCGGATTTCGCTCCCTTTGACCGATCAAACGGTTTATACCTCTAACAGATAATGATATTTATGGATATTTATTGTGCCGCTTTTCTTTGCACGTCGTCATTGTTCAATGAATCATGGCATCGGTGAATATTGGTAACAGAAATCTGAGCGTGATAAAAATGGCGAAAAAAAAAACTGATTTAATAGAATTCAATGGCTTGTAGCGTCAAACGTTCAACAGTCTCGCGCTCAACAGTCTCGTTTTCATTGGACACTCGGTATAGTACCGCTTCGATAATGAGCGATATTTGCAATTAAAAATATAATGAGCGATTTTTCTTCGGAGGGAAGGAAAGCAACGGTGAAAGTATGGCACGTTGTTTCTGTCGCGGACAGTGAAAATGATTTTCTGCAACCAACCGCAGAAACGAGCGACACATTTGCTTTTTGCGCCGTCTCGTGTTATAGGATTTACAGGGAGATAGATCGACGCGGATAGACGCGGCGGATTTGGTTTTTGCGGCTGCAATGCGGTTCGCTAAACGCGTGCTAAGAAATCGTGAAATCTGTGCTTGAATAAAGAATCAGGCGGTGACACGTTTTACGATTGGATCCAATTTGGAATTTGATAATTAAGAACATCGAAGAAAATAGATAAACTGTTTGAAACTGAAACGAGTAATAATATTTATTAATTTTTTAATATCCTTTTTAGTACAGACATCTAAGAGAATCAATGACCGATAATGAAATTTGTTCCGTGCGTTTTCTTTTCGCGATAGACTTCTGAACGCAATCGTCGCACCACGAAACTTTCGTAAACTTTCGATTTCTGATCTCCATTACAAGTTATCACAAAGCGATAACTATTGACATTTTTACCATCGGCACCCCTCGACAAGTGACATAAATTTTGATCACAGCAAGGGAGCATGGTCACCGTTTTACAATTATGATCGGCCAGCAGGAAAAACAAGCGCGCCAGTGGTTCGCGTTGCTCTCGAGCGAATTTCGTAAAAGTTTGTTAAATTTATTGTTATCGTTGGCGAACACCGTTGCGCATTTACCCACGTGACATGTACGCCACAGGAAATCAGTGCTTTCGAGACGTCATCGTGATCGAGGTGAAACACACGTGAACGACATGCGCTTCCTAATCTGTAGCTAATCGAAATTGTAAAGAGGGAATTGTTGGAGTAAATCGGGCCTCCGTTGTAGACACTTCGTCATTGAGCGGGGAATAAATTGTGCCCGGTCCCCGGGCATGACTGCAAATCAAACAGATCCAATGGGTTCGCGACTGCGTTGTCGAGTCTCGTTGTATAATTATTATGCGCACGAACGTTGCCTTTCGGCGTTAAATTATCATTCGGCGGTACAACTGCAGTTTACTGGACAGAAATCGTCTGTCAGTTGGTCGTTGACCTGTAGGCAAGAGGATGCCAGCTTTTTGGTCTCTCTGCCCCGGCTGCTCTCAATTCTGCTGAAATTTTTAATTCGATACTGGGGAAAGAATAATAATAATTAATGATCAAGCAATAATATATGTCTGAAATTTGATGGATCGTTAAATATTAAAATATTAAACGGAAGGTAATAAATCCATATGTTCGTATATTGAAGATGCATGGGCTACAAAAATTTTAAGGGAAATGTATAGGTGTTACAAAAATGGGAGGTATTACATAATATTATTTTTACGTTACACGTTTTGCATGATTGAAGTAGGTAATCATATATATATCCACAATATAAATATATCAAGGAAGCATGTAGTATGCAGGTATCGTTGAATTTGAATTTTCTAAACAGTCGCATGAAGCAAACTATAGTGTGCCACAACACTTTCGACACAACACGTTTTTAAACATTTGCATTAATTTTAACGCCAATTTTAAATAACATTTCATTGAGGATCACACCAGAGTGATAATTACATCCAGTAAAGATTTAAGGCTTTTCGTATACCTGTTGATATTCTGTTAAAAACCTTCGCTGCCATTAACGACTTGGAATGAGAAACTAATAAAGCAATATCTGCTATTCGTATCGTGCAATTAATTCCCGTCCTGATGATCGTGAAACGTTAATCAACGCGTCCATTGGCGAAGAATTGGCGAGATCCCATTTGTATCGCACCGGAGAACGTCCGATTGATAAATTCGAAACTAAAGTCGAGTCACACTTGCTGTTTAACATTGTAACAGCGGGCTGAATCCGTGGCGTTGCCGTTGCGCAATAGATCGTTCGCAGGTACACGTGCGCAGCACAGCTATGAAAACGTTTCAGCTGACATTTCCTCTGACTAATGGCGATTGGATATTTAACAGTAACAAACGGAGATTCATCTTCGCGAAGACCCCTTATAACGCCGCGCGACATTTCGACATAAATGTCCAGCAATATAAACATACCTGTCGCGACCTCGTTGAGGTAAAGATCATTAAGCTTTTGATGAAACCGTTGAACCTTTCAAGGCGATGCATCTCTAAAATCTCCACTCTAAGTAAGACTTGTGAATTCCTGTTAACGTTTATCAGACATGGAACTTGCGAAGACAGATTGGCGAAATTCGATATTAGATATTAGAATCGTGGAATTAAATATATTAAATGAAAGCTATCACGCGTACGCATTTCCACTTCCACGTTCCAGATATAAAAGGCAGAATTTAATATAAGGCGTGTATATTATTCCACAGGGTGTCCCTCCATGGGTGAAAATAAGAAAAAAAATATTATATAAACATAGGTGCACAAATGCTTTATAAAATAGTTATTTGTGGGGAACAGTGAAAGCGATAGTGTATCGTTCAAACGTCGATTCGCGGCAAGAACTAATAGAACGGATTAATAGTGCATTTACTGAACTAAAACAAGATAAAGATGCATTTCGGAGAGTGATAAATTCAGTTTACTTACGATGTCTTGCATTAGTAACGGGGGACGACACTTTGAAATGGAAATATAAACTTCTTTTTAAAGTAATAAAGCGTTTGCAGACCCATGTTTATATACTTGTTTATATTATTGCTTCTTACTTTTACTCATACAATATGCTGGTGCAGTTTGATCGTTTAATCAAACGATCTTTGATTAAGTCTGTGCATAAATTCCGCAAAATAATCATTCCAATACAACCATTTAAACAGTTCTCAATTATAATCATACATATAATATTTACACACCGACATATCCAGAAATATTGTCGAACTGAAACTTAACCGACACCAATCCCTATTTACTACTTCGACAAATAATTCTGTCTCAGCTGTACGCCTAACTTGAACAATACATAACATCAAGTCTGAATCTAGCAAAATATTTAAACAGACCAGAAAAGTGTCAATATCCGAAATCTCTCCCGAAACCACTCAAATCTCTCGTCAGCAATAAAAGAAAAAATACTCTCCCAAGGTGTCCCAAACTCTCCGCACAGTTCTAATCAACCAACCCTCCTCGCCGAGCCCCCCAAGCGACGCACTCTGCCCTATCGCACGAGCAATTATGACCAAGAGTTAAAAAGTCACCGCGCGACAGGCGTTGAAATCGCCGAGAGCAGCGACGCGACGCAACGTCGAAGCCCCGGCAGAAGTCCGCGTGTATCGTATATCAGCGTAACGCTGCTCGCGGACACGTTCCAGGCCTATAAAAACTTTTTCCCCCTTCGTGGACGCAGGCGTGCGCTGCGCTACCACCGCGCTACACTGCGCTACACTGCGCCACACCGCGCTGCAACTGCGCTGCGCTAGTGTGCCAGCGTGTACGTGTTTCGCGCGGGTGTGCGAGACGTGCTGGCCGCGCTTACGATCGGATCGAGTCCCGTTAGCTTGAACCCTCTGGACCGGACTCTCTCGCCTCTTGCCACGCGGTTCATGTGTGCACGGCTACGTGTCGCGCGCACACACGTGCGTGAACGTGTGCTCAAGGCCTTCACACCGGCGCGGCGGAACGATAAACGGCCGATTCACTCGTCCACTCAAATTAACGGTGAACATCATTGTTGCCGAACGATCCGGCCCACCTTCCTCCCCTTAGTTCCTCTCCGGTTTCTTGCCACGATCCGCGTGCTCCCCTTTTCATCCACGCTCGTATTTGCCGAACAACCGACGAGCCATTAGCGAGCGTCGATGGAGGAAATCGTATATCTTCGTCGGCCTCGTAATTAGAGAATCGGCGGATATTGTGGGGCGCGTACGCGATATCGGCGAACAGCGGGCCGAACTGGAAACGGGGTCGTCGCGGGCGAACAGAGTTTTGGACGGATCGAGGAAGCGCGTGGTCGATTGTGAGATAGATCGGCGGTGATGTTATTAGGTGGGCCCAAAAGTACTTTTCACTGTTCGATCGCTGGGACTTATTGGGCAATGTGTGGTCGAGCACGCTGAGTGATTCGTTTTTCGTTGATGTTACGGCAGTCTGTTGTTCTGGAGCTTTTTAAATGATATCGTTTGAATCAATAGCGTCGGTCCCATTCTGTGCGTATTAAATATTGTGGCCCTACACCCTTTATTCTCCAGATCTCGCCTTCTCTAATTATTACTAATTTATTTGTCTAAAAAGTCCTATTCGCTATAAAAAAATGAAGCTCTTTGAATAACATCGAGAATCACCTTGATCAATATACTTTTCAAAGATATCAACCGAATTTTAGAAATATGGTATCACTATGATTCCTGAGGGGTGTAAAAAGGATGATAAAGAAGATCGAGAAGTATCGCACACGATTCAATAATACTGTAGTGTTCGTAAAATTGCTCGCAGTTAATATCTAATATGAAAAGGGAAAGAACTTTTGGCCCAGCTAATATTTAGATTCACCTGGTGATTGATCGCTGACGCTAATTGCTGTGGACAAAGTATATGTGTATGCGTGCAATGGGACTGTGTGGTTGCGGCTTGTCGCTGAAAGAAGCTTGCGGTTTCGCGCAGGGGTTTTTTTTATGGGATCGTTTTGTGGCCAGGAATTGTTGACGAATTGTTAACGAGGGTTAAGATTCTGCTTGCCTTATGATTACCTCGGAGTTCATTAAATCAGTTTCGATTTAATTGATTCCTTTCGTGGATTTAAATCGCTGGATCTTAAGGGGTGTATACTATATTTCAAGCGTTCGAGAGTTCCGAGTCTAATTGAATAATGTCTGTTACTTTTGGAATATCGATTAATATATTTGAAAGTATATTGTGAATTTGGTTTTTTTTGATATGGAGCAACGAACGTGAGAGCTAGGTGAAGAAATGTACGAAGTCGAGATGATGTGATTGCGAAACCTAAAATGCCGTCAACGTGAAATGTAATTTCGAAGGCGCAGATAGTTACGAAATTCGTGTCTGACATTAATTAAAAATCAGATTAAAATAGAAACTATTAATATTGCTATGAAGTGGCATAAAAAGAATCAATATTAAATTCGAACTTGGAAGAATTCTGTTAGCTATTGATATTTCCAAAGCATTAGCAACAAATCACCGAACGGAAATCACCACCTACTAAACACAGAAAAACTCGGAGCATTCCAGATATTCCCATTATATTCTTAAATAACTCCGGACAATATATTTTCCAACGACGATCACGTTTCACCGATGATAAAAATGGAGCAACGCTGTCAAGACAAGTAGCGTTGGCATCGTGATAATGGTAAGAATGTAGTTATCGTTTAAGTATCGCAGACACCTTTCATAAACCATGCGCAGACTTGTTATTTATCGCAGTCCGTGCTTTTTATTATCGATTGGCAACGGCGTTCACGGGCTCGCGCTTTTCTGCACGAATGTTCGGAAAGATCGGCGCAGCAGTAACGCGCCCGTGTTGAATTTCCATGTTGCCCCGGTTCAATTCATTCCCAGGGGATCAATAAAGAAATTGGAATGCGGTGCACGCAAATGGATAAAACACTCGCAGACAAATGTATAAACATCGGTTACGCGCACGGGTAACGTATGTACGTACGTTCGCCACCATGGATCCGAGCATATGTAGCTGGGATGTTAATAGGCGAGAAACGTAAAACAGCAAACACGCTGCAATGCGTAGTTTTTATCCGCAGGAAAATTTCAATTTTAACGCCAGCCAGGAATGCGAGGTTAAAGTGCGCAACCGAAGTATTGCGCGATAAAGCGTGCACTGAAAATTCTGAGACGTTCGTCGAAACAAAGTCGACTTTGCGTCGCTAACAAAATTGTGAATGTTAATCTTGAAAATGATCGTCCTCCATTCGAAGTTGAATTTTGTTGACGCCAAGGAATGAAACATTAACTATGATATGATGCCTGTAGCCGTCGCGCTGCAAACAATATTTATGCGTGTATAATGGAAAAGGGGGTTAAAATTTATTAACAACGTCGTGGGGAGCAATTTCGCGGCCGCAATAAGCCATTACTCTTCCTATCAATTTTCTTGCGCCTAATACAGTTATCGATGAAAAGAAGAAGCAATAAAGGTCCGATAGAGTAACTGGAAACCAATTCGGAATGCTCAGCGTTTCTACAAATCATCGTCCTCGAACAAAAAAGCCTATCTCAACCGCGTGTACAGTTGGCCGGTGAAGAAGTAATTTGAACTTCGAGGATTGACCTTCTTCCCACGAACGTCGCCGGTACTTTTAGCGGTGTCTTTAAACCGTGTCCTGAAAATTTCAGTGATCGCAATCAACGACGTATCGGAATTCCACACTTACGTGCATACGTTTTTCTCGCCGGCTTGTTGCTTCAAACTAAATTACCATGAAATTATCCCCCGATCTCTCTTTCACCAATTTCTTTTATATATCCCATAGATCCCGAAGACGAAAACTACAACGCGAGGCTGTCGATTTTCTTCAGTTATCGGGGGAAAAAATAAAACCGAATCGATGATCAATAAAATGCAATCCTATAAACTATAAACGTGTCTCAATCTGCTCTATTTTTTAAAAACTATCTCTCAAACAATTTGTATTAATTATCGTATACATCTGTACGAATTACATTCTCCCCACGGTCGTCTCGATGTTTGGAGGAGAGTTTCAGAATGAAAATTCAGAAATAAAAAACGCATTCACAAATTTTCTATAATTAGAAGGAGGTGAGGTGGCAGAACGCGATAGTCAGCCAAGCGATTCGTGGCGAAATCACCGAAACGACGTTCTCCTTGACCGTGGCCGATCCGTTAAGGTAACGTAAGGTAACGCAAGGAAAGGTGCGGTAACAGGAGGTAAGATAAGGGCGTCATGCGTTGGTTACCGTTGGGTGGCGCTGGATGGTCCGCTTGGAATGTCGTTTAGCGACTTCCCTCTCTCGCCATCATCATCCGGAGCTCTTTCTTCGGCTTCTCTCCAGCCTTCGTCTTCTCTTTGTTCGACGTGTGCGTGCCTTTCATACCCGAACACCGCACCGGCGTGTAGCTTTGTGGCCGGTGATTGTAATCGTCGAAAGACCCTCGGTCGCTACCCTCCATCGGGAAACAGCGAGTTTGCGCCCGATTGTGTGCTCTATTTTCTAGAGTGCAGGCACTCGATCATGGGAATTGTGGGCATTTGCAATGATAGAAAGTCGTTAAATACAGTAATGATGAGGGAAACCTGCTTTGAAGTTTTGTGCAGAAGTATGACAGAGTAATGCAGAACAATTGGGGGATTTTTATGGAAATGTGATGTTTAGGAATTTTTACGGCGGCATTATTGGTAGGCATTATTTCTAATTTGTTTTGGAATGCACAGCGATTTCGAGGATCGCAGGAGGCTCGAGTGAGAAAGTTGGAAAGCATTGATAACTTTATACTTATTTCGTACTTAGCAATAATTGGGAATATATGTTTGAAAGATATGTGATTATTATGATATGAATGAGGATAGGAATACTAATATATTTTTGTGCGACATTATACTAATTGCAAGTGTAATGAAATTCTTGTAGCAACCGCAAAGCAATATGTTGGAAACACTTAATTAGTCAAATGAAAATCCAGTCCAATTTTAATAGGATTATAATTGAAATAAGTTAATAAAAAAGAAATTTAAGAAATTACTCATTTAGAATGCAAAAGATATAAGAGTCTGACTATGTTATGTAGGCTACTGCCTAGAAAAAACTTATACTACTGCAATATAATATAGTATTTTAATACAGTTTAATACTAATTTAAGTTGAGAGGACACCAGAGTTCACAGTATGTACGTGTACTTATGTGGGACCACCACGATACAATTTATGCGGGGTTAATGGTACCACGAAGTAGCGAATCATCGAATATCGTAGCTGAATGAACGACTAAATAACACGTTCTTTGAGTGAACCAGCTGTAACCATTCCGAACTAATCTACGGCGTAACAGTGGCAATTACTGCTTTTACGTAAGTAACGGACTGGAGATTACCGATGATTACCAGCTATTCCCTTATCGACAGCTTACTCTCACGCTACTTCTTCTGGTAACACACATACCCAACAGTCAGCTTTCGAAAAGTCGCATTTTTAGAATTTCGCGACTCGTAAGATCGCCGCGTACAAATAGTGCCATAAATAACCAAGAAATGTATATTTGCAACGGGGATTAAGGTGAATTCGGTTACAAAACTGTTTCGTGAATTATGAATTCACCGAAAGGATTAATTTAATTTCCAGAAAAAAACTGGCAAACGTTTTAGGCCGATGTAAATTATCTTCTGCACGTTGTTGAATGATTTGAACCAACTTTAGAAACAAGAAATTTTAGATGTATCTTCGAAATTGATAAATAATTTTCAATGTATTTATGACTGAAACATTAGAAATAAGTGATAGGTATTAATAAGTGGTACAGAGTATAAAATGGTGGGGAGGTACTTGCTTTCATACATCGTCTTTCGTGGAAACGCTTAAGGATGCAGGCATTGTGTGGTTTGTGATTCTGAAAGTCAACTACGACGAATTTGACTACTTTCTAAATTTGAAACGGCCCTCGTTGCTTCGTTGGAAGAACGACATAGACGGTGCTAAATCACTTTCTAATCTGCAATGCCCATCGTCTGACGGATTATTAAAATTACAAGGATAGACGTTAAGAGTACTTACAAAATGTCGCGGGGATCACGAAAACGTCATGAGAAAATACAGCGTGGAATAAAAAAACATCAATAGAATCATTTTAGTGAGTTTCATATCATAATACACTTGACCAGTCTTCTCTTTCTACGCAAACAATGTACTTACATTTTAATATCCAGCAAAGAAATGATTTATAATTGGGCGTTATACATCAATAACGAGTGTAAAATTGAAATCAATATTTCGAAAAAGACATCGTCAAGCAGTAATTATTGCGTACCAGAAAAGTTTGTCAAAGATACCAGTAAAGTAGAAAAAATAGTTAACAAATGTTTCTACGAATTGGATCTCGTGACAGCCATCGATATGCAGAAATATCAAGCTGGGCATTTGAAATCGCATAAATAACACGCTGGGAGGAACGATTTAGCGCACCTGATTTTGTGATTAGAAACGCATGAACACGCCTATCGACAGATTTTCTCGACGGTCTAGCTATCGTGGCACAGCCTCGAGCGGAATCGATTATCGAAAGTTCACAAAGCACAGTAGGAGTAAGGCGAAATGTTCCGGTTGCTGTTCGATGATGAATAACAATTAAAATCCAAATGAGTAAATAACAGAAACAAAAGGCTGCTTCGAATCTTTCGCATTATCTTTGCAATCAATTCAAATTTTCTATCAAATATTCTGTTCCCCACATTTCGACCAATTTCGTATAATTTATATTTGCATTTAACTTCGCAATTGGAAATGGTAATTTCCCTTTGACTTACCCATTCTTTTTCATCAATACTTCAAATCTTCAAAAAAGCAATCCTAATCAAACATACTAATATATACGAATCAAAATTCTTCAAAACCGAGAATGCATAAAGAGAAATTCGAAAATCAGTTTCTGGTTGCACCTGTAGTATTTCTAATTGAATCAACTGCACGATTCATATTAACTTCAATTAAAAATTCTTTTAATAGTATTACAAAGATGCTAGCAAAAAAAAATGTTTATATCTGAGAAACGGTTTACCTTTCGACTTATGCTTACGAAGGCTTTTTCGCTCAGTCCAGTGCTTCCTATATACCATGTAAATATTGAATGGCTTCCTCGAACACCCTGTATATTATATGACACTGAAACTCATACTCTGTAATAATCTCTAGACGTATTGAAAGCTCGCAGACAGACCCGTCGATCGTTTAACACGAACGAGTAATCGGTACGCTTTTGCGGTCGCGTTAATTCCTGAGTGACAGGCAAGGTTTACGATTCCATTCGGTGTACCGATTTCTCGACCGCGGATCGCGGTTTTGCGTTGATGGACAGGATTAGACGAAACTGAAAAATGTCCGGTAGAAACTCACTAGACAAACTAGTTCCCAGTGCCCCAGTAAATTCTTGTTGCATAGGATGATAAAACGATGCGTGATCGGTAGCCCGCGGCTTCCACGCCGCTAGGAAACTCGACATTATATTAATTATTATTCCATTTCACTGTGTGATCAATGTGTTGCTTCTTTTTTGCTGCTTCCTTTTTTTCGTCTATTTTTTACATAGTGACATTCGAAATAAATATCACGATTAATCAGATGTTCGAACGCTGACAATCAGAGATTTGACCATCAATCGAAGCGGAACCGAATTTGTATCCCGAGAATCGCACTTGATATGCACAGAGGAATCGTGTCGAGTGACTATCGTCTTAGTACGGGACACCATTAATCAAGAAACCCTTGAACTGTAATTTTTATGGGACAGACGTGTGCGAATTTGACAAGACCCATCTATCCATGGATCTTGAGAATTCTACTTTAACGCAGTTGAATTATTGGTTTTGGTTTTGGTTAATGAGAAATTTGGTTGAGTGAATGGTCACGGTCACTTGTTTTAAGCAATTGGAATTGTAATATTTCTGAAGTTCAACATATGATCAGCGAATTAAATGTCTCTTACGTAAGTAATAATAGTATACTCGATACTATTGTATTCAATAATATGATATTCCAGAATATAAAGTGTTTGAAGATTCAGAACAAACTTAGTTTCTTACATCTATCCTATCGCTAGTTTCATGCAGGGCAAACGAAAAATTGAATAAATTCCATCGGTCAATTTGTTGTAAAGATTTTACAGTACTCGCGATAAATTACGTACGCCAAGAATTTTGCAAATTCTTCAGCATCACCAATGTTTAACTGGAATATTTTATTACTCCTCGCAAGCAATAACAGAATACAAAAATGTATATCAACCGTATCCAAATTCCATCGTAGCTTCACTTTGAAGCAAACCGACACAGAGTCCAACTGGGTGAAACAAACCGTGCTTACTCCCGCCTGTGTTTAATCCTTGGTGCATCATCTCCCAGACATTTAATTAACCTATTTAATATTTCATTAATTATGATCTACACGATCCAATGCGTGACGAAGCCCTTGTCCTCCCGACGTCTCCAACTCTGACTCGGGTGCTCTTGTTCATGCGTCGCGACGCGCGTCTTTTCACAGCGCCTCTCCCGTTTGCGATCGTGAACGGTGTTCCGTGGCGTAATTACGTGGCAGAATTAACACCGGCACAAATTACGATGCGGCGAGTCGACGACCTATAACGTTAGCCATTTTCACGTAGCGCGAATTAATCGCGGCCCCTGGAATGAATGAACGTTGACGGAAAAGCGGCTGGAAACGTGGCGAGGCTCGTTTCTGGCTGTGGTTTAATTAATACGTTCACCTCCTGCAGGGGGATCGAATACGATAACGAAGCTGTCTTCCATCGGACGCCTCGATCTAATCTCACACGGCGATAAATATTGTTAATGTATCGCGATGCAATTGCAGCAGATGTGCCTCGATTGGAAGACGGTTGGTAACAGTGTCGTTAAGATTTCGGCGTTTCTATTAGATGCGTACAAACGTAATAATAATATCTTCGATGATATCGGTTAATTAAAATGGTTTCCGTTGCTGTCCACAATCTGCTCCTATTTTTTCGGTTAAATCGATCTACTGATGCAGCATTAAACTGAGAATCGTATGGGCTAATTATTACTTTTATCCGAATGTGTTTATCGACTACTACTTTCGAATATACCCGATAGTAAACGGTATCATGGATATGTGAGCTTTTTGGAGAAGGGATTAAAAATATAAATAATAAATATTCTTAGGTATTTAAAAAAGTGGGTAGGTGTTTGTCTGTCTTTGTTTAATTAGGACAATTCACTTTATTACTAGGAAGCGAATTTTAAATGCAGTGAGCTTTGTTAATAAGCATCTTCTGTATGTCTAAGAAGAAAAATTCGACACTGTGTTCCGCCTATAATTAGTCCTACAATAATTTCCAGTTTTAAGTTACCGCTAGCAATGTTAACTTTAAGTAACGCAAAGCGTAAACGGAAAAAATAAGGAGCTGGTTTTAATCACCTGCTATTCATTAATAGTAAGCATTAAACCAATCGTAGTTACAAAAAAAAGATTAAAAACGAGAACTTTTGGCACAATGTACATACGTACGTATCCGTCGCTTCTTACTCCATGAAACCAATTAATTTTATCTTAATCATTCCTCTATATCTGAAACAGCAAAAAAAAAAGTAATTTGATGTTCCGTTACCAGCTAATGAACTTGTACTCTCTGTATCACATAATAGTCCCTTTAGGCATTCGATTAATTATAACATGAATACTTGTGTTATAAAAAATTTCTTACTACAAAACTGCCGTGTAACATAACTCGCGACAACGCAATCTCAAGTCCTACGTTTGAAATATATATCACTTCACTTTAATATAGAAATTATCGTTGGAAATTTTCAATTATACACAGCTGATATAATACGCAAAGTACATCGCAAAACAAGTATACAGCAAACTTGATATTTTAAACTAAAAAAAGTCTTTCCAATAATAAATTACATTCATCATTAAACATCTGGCAACTCCAGAAATGCTTGTCCAAAGAATTCAATTATTCAACGCGTACCCAAACAAGTACGAAGCGATTGAAAATTGGAATAAATAAAATGCCTCCTACTCGAACCAAAAATTAAAACTCCACAATCACATTAACATTACATATAGTACCCCCCAAAGAACTCCATTCTCCGTTCGACAGAAAACAGATCTTCCAAAGAACTCGTGCTCTTCGCAACAAGCAATCCAAAAAAATCCCACGTTTGCCCCCCAAACCACCCACGAAAACGATCATACCGTACCAAACCCGTCGCAAGACATCCACAGCCCCAAATCCTCCTGCCATCGAGCAACCAAAAGGATCTTCCTCCCGAGGGATCTCGAAACCGCCACTCCAAGGTTCCTCTCGCAATCCCGGCGAGCCGAGGGAGGTTTGATGGCGACGTAGGTTCCCGTGTCGTTCGGGGAGCGTCGGCAAGCGTCGTTCACTCGTCGTGCCCGTGGGGTATCTTTCCTATTCGCTCGGTCGTGGGACGTCCCCTCGTGAATCGCGGCCGCTCGATCTGCTGGTGGGGCAGCTCTAGGAGCAGTTGCACGTGGTGGCGCGTATCCTCGGGCGAGATTTCGGTCGCCCGTACGCGTGCACAAACGAGAGAGAGAGAGAGAGCCTCTCCTCTCCGTTCTCCTATCGTTGCTGTTCCGCTCGTGTCTGGTAGGGCAGAATTCTTAAGGCGGCGGCGGCGGTGGTGGTGGTGTTGCAGCTGCCGACGACGACGCCCGCGTCGCTGGTGGTGGTGGTTACCAGCGGCGGTACGGTGGTAGTAGTAGCGGCAGGAATAGTAGTAGTAGTATTAGTAGTAGTAGTAGCTCTCGGTAAGAGCGCACAGTACCACCTCCCATTTCGTTCTCGTCGTGCTGGCACACGGCTGTTAGCTATACTTTCGTACGGTTCGCCGTCGTCCCCGTCGTTCAGTCGGTCGGTCGCAACACGACGCTCGATCAGCCGATCAGCTGTTCTCCTCTTGCTCACCGGCTCGCCTCGATCGGAGGAAAACGCGGGCCGCTCCAATTCCGAGGACCTTCGATCGGTTGATGGCTTTTGACATCGCGATTTTTTCACTTTTTTTTTTTTTACTTCCCTACTCTGTTGCGTACACCATGGTCGTTGCAATCGCGGGGCCTAATTAGAATCGTGGTTTCGTAAAACTGTTCTGCCCTCGCACGGTGCTTGGAGAAGGATTGTCGAGGCGCGGATGCACAGTGACCGAACGTATCCAGACGATCCCTATAATCGATAAGCGTGGGATCCTCAAGGGCTGGCTATGTTTCGATTTTCGCGCGGTCGTTTTATCGTCGCCTGTGCGACGGACGAAGAATCCTCGGGTACCGGTGCCTTTCATACGCTTGGTTTTTATGCAAATTCGCGTGGCACTCGATTCGGGAGGTTTTAATTACGAATCGCCCCCTTTTCTTCGTTCCACGAAACCGCGGACGAAATGGTTCCTCGAGTCCCTTGATGCCCGTTCGAATGTCGCTTCCTCTGCCGCATCGGTATTCAATTTGCCTCGAAGTGATGGGATTGAATCCGCCGAACGATTAAGTAGTGAATGGAACACGGTCGCGTCCAGTGTCGTACGGTTTCAGTTGTTCGTTCGTAATGAAACGGGACGGTTAATTGGTCGAATGGTTGCAGGAAACTATCAGTGATTGCTAAAAGTGCGCAGTGCGCTTGTTGAGAAACAAGAATCGCCGCGAAGTGATACCGCGAATGACATCGGGTCGTGATTGTGCGATGTGCGGGAGGGAATAGTGATACTCGACAGTGATTGACACGATCGATCGAGGGGTGACTGTGACGGATCTAACATCGGAACCGGCAAACTGGAGATCCTGGGGATGTTTCCGCCGCGAACGGAAGCGCCGACAGCAGACAAGCTGGCGCTCTGTTACGCGCCGCACGTTGACATGACCACGGTGATCGAGGTTGAGGTGTGTTTCCAATAGAAAATTTACGATCGATCGTTTTGGATTTATTGTGAACGCGTGGAGATATGATTTTGGGAGTGCGAGCAGTGTTCGTGTGGTCAATTTTGAATTGAAATACAGCACGAATGACGGTTAACAACGGGAACGAACGGGACAAAATTGGAGTAAACCGGGACAATTATTCGTTCAGAGATTCTGCAAGTTCCCGTGGATTATTTTACTGAAAGAAATTTTGTCGCGACATCTGTTTCGTTATGGTACAGCCACGATTTTAATACAATTTTTGTGATTTTCAAACTTATTCATACGGTTAACTAATTTCGTAACGAGATTTGTGCCCGATTAATTTCCTCGGAGAGAAAGATGATCCCTGAACTACGTTTCTTGAAATGATTAGTCGTAAAACGATTGCGCTTGAGAGTTTCGGTATGAATAATATATGACTATACAATTCATCATGATTTTGAAAACCATATGAACCATGGCCCGTGACACTTAAATTGATTCGATCCATCGTAGCACATAAAATATAACGACATACATAAAACCCCTCATAATCGTAATTAATAATATTATTCCAATACTGCTTGTACAATCTATTCGAAATTGTCAAGCTGAAATATGAAAGTTAACAATCCTAAATACTATCGTTCGTCGATCGCGTCGATATTCCTTGTGCCCGTTCAAATCAAGGTAGTCGCAAACATTTTCCTACGTTTATCGCAATCGCGTTCATCTCAAACAAAGAACGCGAAATAAGTACTACGTCGCGGTTCTCGCAAACGAGCACGAGCCATTTCTTTCCCAGTTGTTTATTCGTAATCTACGATCTGTCGATTTCGACACGTGGCCGGCCTATTGGTTATTAATTGTCTACATATCATATGTGGCACGGGAGACGATTTCTCCCGGCGTTATCAATAGCGATCTCAGGTGGAAAGTTCGGCTACGCGTCTTGTGAAACTGGTCGACCGCTTGCAGGTTGCTCCCCGTTCGATATTATGTGTATGTGTATTCCGTCAGAACGTTTTAATCGAACACGTTATTAAACGATCGCCCATCCTTTTAGCTCCTTTTATCGCGATACAAACAGTTACCACTCTTTCCGCTTCTTATCTCCTTCGTCTCTGTCAGTCTTTCCTATAACAATGTGCTGGTACAAGTGCACGACGAGTTTTTACGCTTTCAAAAGGCACGATTCAGAAAATAGCTAATCTCTGGATCTCCGGTTACGCATTACCTAGAGAAATGAAATACCCTCGAATAGCGAAGAAACTAGGTAGTAAATGGTACATTGTCGTTGGTGCTATTTGTAATGGTTGTTAATATTACGCCGGTGTAATTTTCTACTGTTATAATTACCTTCCCTTTGGTTGTTCAATTAGGGCCACTAATGTGTGCACAATTTTACTCATTCGCTTACTATAATCCGCATAACACCGCAGTTAGGATTCCACGCGATAAGAGCACTGTTTCCCTAAGTGCTTTTCCTAATCAGGTTTCCGTAGTCTCGCTTCTCCATCGGCCAACGGGGCGAAACGTCATATCCGATTCTCCGCGAAAGAACGATCCCTGTAAACGTTTCGTTTCGCATGCCGGCTGCGGGAAATTCTGAAAACGATTCGCCTCTGCGTAATATGTTACCGACGAACACGAGAGGAATCGTCGCGATAATCGACGGGGTCATAACGAACTCGGGCGCAGCGGTCTTATTCAAATCAGTTGTTTAACAGGCAGATAAGTACGAATCGCAGAATTGAACTGAGAATGAAATTGAAGGCGAGTTCGCGTTGAGAGCGGAGTGCCCGACATGTGAAAGTGGTACCTATAATGGACGAGTGCCAAACATTACTGCAAATTGAAATACGCCTTAATGGCCTCCCTCTGGCATCAAAGAGGAACGGTACTCTTCACGGGGCTCCGTAACGATGCGGGTCGTTAAACGACAAATATTTCATACGAAATAAATGTGTACGGCCTGTTGTAACGACCCAGCCCTGTCCGGCACCGTGGATTGTGAAATACCGATTTGGAAATCAACGTGGAAAGCGTCAAAGTTGAATTTTCGTCCGGTCGCACGCTGGTATCGGTTAGATTTCGTGTCTCGTGTTTGGCCAAGTGAGAGTTCCCTTCTATAACGGACCTTTCGTTTCATTTTTCGGTCGACCGTCTGTCGGATATGCCGTTACCGGCGGAGTGCTTCTCGATAATCGAATCCTTTTTTTTCCCCCTTCGGCCTTCTGCGACGCGATTTTTACACCCTTCGTGGCATTTGTCGTACACTTGACCTCGAATCTTTCAACATCCTACTTGCGGACGAAAGCGAGCGAAAGGAAAGGGCGCTGTATCGAATTGAGGATAGAGTTGTTTCTTTCAATTTGTGTTGATCGGTTCCGTTCGAGGATTGTTGCACAGTGAATCACAGAAGTATTTGTATACATTCTCGTGATAGTTGATTTGCATTTCCGTTTTCGTCACGCAGAATCGTTACTTCGTAATAAAGTTTATATTGGTCGAAAGTTTAGGAATGCTCGGTTATACGATATATATTCTCATTGACCAGGATGTTTAATTTTGTGTTTGAAAGGTGTATCAATCGCTTGAACTGTACAATTGGGAGGATAGAAATATTGATGTGACTATCGTTGAAATGGAGAATAATAGTGATTGATACGATTTACAATTCCTTTCTTGATATAAATGGTCCGCTAAGGTAGGAATGTATGTTTAGATTTGAAATTATTATATATCCACGAAAGGGTGCACGTTAACTCTATCGCGGCTTATGAACATGCTCAGAGATCGTATCGCTGGTAGAGAGACCTAATGGTTTGCACCCCTATAGTGTCGATACAAAGCCTCCTCGTCGATATTCAGATAAATCACCTCGTGATACTATCTACCTGAGTAATACCAAGCAATCGTTCCATCGGAAGATCGTGTGGACCAGATTAAAGTCTGTTTTCATTGGGCGAAAAAATTGTCGAGATCCTTAAGAAGATGTTTCAGCTTTGGAAATTACAGGTGTCGAACCTGCTCCGTACTGTTTAACATTAATTCGATGCGGCTGTAGAGGATCCATTTTCAATCACGGAATTCGTTCGAAATCTACTGTTGAAACCTTTGGATTCCACAGTCAGTTGAAAGTTAGAGGAATAAGACTTGTCGTAGATTACAAAAATTTGTTAAACAATTATCACTTGTATGTCTAAACATATTAACCGTTCCGAATTTGTCGATGTTTCTTTACTGGTAGTCGAGAAATATTTTCTTTCGCTTCTCTTTCTGCTAATTATGCTGAATGAACGGCCCGCTTGTGTATACAATTGACTACATTGTCATAGGTAAAACATGCTTAATCATATCTCGGCAATTTGCTTGAATGATTTTGCGATTCTGTGACTGTTATTTCATACAATCGATAGTCCATAGAGAGCCTGATACAACTAGCATCCTACACAGAGATACTTATCTATATATCACAATATATTTGACAACACCGTTAGCTAAAAATCAGGACGTTTTTTTTTGAACCGTATAGAAAACAACAAAACGTCCTATATAGTTAAGACAGCTGCAAATTAATAATGAAGTAGAAACGATGGTTACCTCCTCATAAAAACCTTAAATTCACTTAATAACGATCTAAAATGATTATATAAGGCTTATAGACTTTCTATAATAACCTTTGAGCGGTGTAATTTTACGCTCTTTACAGTGTACCGGAAGCATCTATCTTCCTATTAGCCTAACGCTAAAGTCACGTACATAGTTCTGTGTACCGTACTAGTATAAGTAACAAAATATTTTTTTCGCTTGATGTTAAAGCGAATCTAATATCGATATATTTTTTACACAATTGCGCTATTAATCACTCACACAATCTTTGAGACATCTCAAGAAGGTTATGTGCTTTATTCTCTGTGCTAATTGCACAACAATTCCAAGCATTCAGAATTATGTACACCAATTCGTTACGACCATCGTGCCCCATTGCGAAGTAGTAACTTGCCAATGATTTTATGAAGCCCTGAAAAAAATTATCCAGCTCAGCACAAAACCGTATTTCTTCACAGTCGCTTATCATTCTAAACAACGCCTCGTTCAACTTTAATACGATTTTCTCGCGAAAGAACGACGACACACCTACGTACATTCTGCCCTTAAGCTATTTGCGTTGCGTTGTTCGCCAGAAGATTTGCATAGTATTTGTCCGCGTTTAATGTTCACCACCTTCGGCGAATAAGCGCCACTGTCCCATATACTCGTCGTTTATAGTAATGGCAGACCTCCAGTGCGGTTGGCACGATTTTTCTTTTTTTTTTTTAGTTCTCCTCTCCCTCGAAGCCGACGCACATTAGTCACCGCAATTACCGGTGGCCAGCAATTTTTTAATAGCGGCGAAAGCTGCGCCCGGCGACGTACGCGAACGTGTACCGGCGAACTCGTATCCCTGTTCAAGTTTATTATGGTTATTATTTTTCATTTTTCGCCTTTCTTTTTTCATGTAGCGCGCATCGACGCGTGAGGCCCTCAGCTTGGACACGATTACGATCAATTACGGCAAAGACAGATATTGGCCGGCGCTTTGGCAACGACAGGGTGAAAATTTTATTAAAGAGACGCCGAAAATGAACGTCGAGTGATGCTGGCCAAGGAGATATTGCCTCCTCGCTGACGCTAGAACGACGTATATGTTAAACAGAGATTACAGAGTTTCTATTTAATGCAAGAAAGTAGGATTATATCGTGCAGGCATGAAATAGTTTGCAGAAAGGCGGAGGAAAATCGAACGCTAGCAACGATACGTATTTTGAGAATTGCAAATCATGTTTGGTGTACTGGCAGCTTGTTAAGGCAACATTTTGAAATGCGTAATATTTTTAAGGCACCCCGATATTTGGATATCAGAAACTCGTTATTGACAGAGATGTATGCATGTAGAGTAAATTGATTATAAAAATTCTGCGAGTGTTAGACAAGAAACCAAAATAATATCTGAGCTCTACTACTGTGTACTGTATAATCGTACAATTCTAATTGTAATTTCTATCCACTCCATTCCTTACAATTCACAATACCATGCAACTGGATCTAACCACTATTATAATTAAGTCTCTCGAGGAGCGCACAAAACCGTTCTCCAATATATTACCAGCATTATGTCACATTATCGTTTAATAACAACTGCTCGATTAAGATCGTCTTCAATCGCCTTTAATGAAATACTAACGTAGCGATTTCTTCTGTTACAGGACCGTTTAACTGGTCACGGGGGTATTTCCTCGCTGGGCGGTGGAAATTCCTCTCCGTATTCCGGCGCCCATCACCATGGACACAGGGGCAATGGGAACGGCAGCGGGATGCCCCATCACGGGGGTGCATCGTTGCCCACCGCCTCAGACTTTCAACCACCGTACTTTCCACCCCCGTTTCCCTCGCACCATCACGCGCCGGCGAGTCCTCAGCATCCGGGACTCGGCCAGCCGCAGCATCTCGATTACCTCGTCGGTGATCCGTACACGCAGACTCTCAACACGTTACATCAACATCACTATAATCACTTGAGCGCCGCTGTCACGGCTGGCCAAAGGAGTGGCGATCTGAGGAGGGATGCAGAGGGAATCCATGTGGTGAGTACACAGTCGTTTCAATGAGTTATTTTCGTATTTTGGAACTTAGTTTAGTTGGACTTACTCCTCTATACATCCTCGTAAGTTTCAAGGTGCATTGTCGACATTGATATCTAGCCAACCTTGTCTCATTTCGTTCTAATCATTTCCCAAAGGATTTTGCGATAATTATTGACAATTCCTTTCGAAGAAATTTATTGTTCTGCCCGAATGTCTGTTGCAAATTCACAGTCACAAGGTCTCCTCTAACAATGAACTATTCAAGATGTGTTGAAGTATGAAAATAGATTAGGGCATAGTGAGTTGGGGAATAAAGTGATTAGTAATTATGAAGGTGGCTTAAGTCATGTATTTTTCGTTCCGAGATATTAAGAGTTTTTTTACAAGTAAACATGGACCGAATTCTGTTTGCTACACAACTATCTGTTTAATTCAACGGTTCAATTTCCGACTGCTATAATTGGACGTGGTTCTATGTTACTGTAATGTAAATCGATGAAACCCGAAATGAGTGTAAAATTCATTCAAATGGAAGTTACAACACGTGGCAATAAAAACCAATTAATTACCCCACCCAATTCAAACGCTCAATACTTATAAATCCGGTTACTAAAATCTGGAAGCAGAAGAATCCTCAAAACCGGGATCCAGCAAAAAAGAGTTACATCATTTACACCAGGGCAAAAACCGTCACCTAACAAGTACGTGTAATGCTCACTTTTCGACGAGCCCTTGCACAAAGACAGTACATGACAAACGGAAGCAAACAATGACAGCCACTAATGACAATATCTGCGATACTTAACGCGAAAGTCACCGCATGCCATTAGCTCCCGAACTGTAACTACGCCTAATAGAAACAGTCGTGGCGTGGTTGACAAGCCGTCGCGTCGGTCTATTCGCAAACGTTTTCCCTTTTCATGCTACACTGCAGTCTAAAATGACACCACACTGATCCGCATAAATCGCGACTACGACGAAGCGAACGGTTCGTAGCCTCGTATCAAGGTGTTCCCCAGTGGAATCGCGGAAACACGGTCGCCTCGATCGGCCAGGTATTTCACGCGTAAAATCGAAGCGCGCCGAGATCCGGTCACGCGCACGTCCGGCCGGCTCATTAGAAAAGGTGCGCGGCGTGTTATTTGTAGGACGGGGCCGCTGGTGGTTGAACAGCAGGGGGACGCGTAATAATGGCCGGCTATCGATCTATTAGACGCATCGCGGCCAATAAGTCGGCCCGTGACATCGGTGATTGCGATCGTTGATCCCACGGAAAGCACGCGAGGAGTCGAGACGCGCGACATTTGCATTCGCCACGGTTCTACGTGCCTGTCTCCGGTCTAATGGGCGGGGTGGTTCGGCCGGGTATTAGCGTAACTCGAAAGAAACGAGGGTCCCTCGAACGTGGAGGGATCGGCCGTGTAAGAGAACCGGCCAACAGGAAGTCAAGGATGAACGGAACGTTTTGTTCTCGATCGGATTGATTTTTCTGCTCCGCGGATGGATCGTGGTTTCTTGCTCGTTTCGCCGTAACAGTGGTCTATATCGAGAGATGTTGCGACATTTCGGTATAACTTCTGAACCATTGCAGATATCGAAGTGAATTTTGGAGGGCAGAACATTAACACATAATGATTTCGAATAAAATATATTCCATGTCAATTGTCAAGAATATTGAGGATTTTCTTTACGGCATAGTAATTTTTAATTGGCAGCGGTAATTTGCAACATAAAGATATACTTACATTTTTTTTTTAAATTGGAGGCAAAATAGAGGCATCTTAAAGAAAACAAGCAGTTTTTTACATTGAAAAATGCTATCTTCAAAGCTTCCAACTTTAACTGACTGTTACAGCTATGGTAGTTATTAAACTTTATTCATTTTCTCATTTACAAGGTCCATGGACATTAAGGAAGCAACGTTCATTGATTATTCATTGATGTTCATTGGCTAAATGTCACTATATTTCTCGATTTAGACCGCTGTGCCCCGATGTGCCGCTCCGATTCGCCAATAACCGCGCGACAGCGAATACGTTTGTATTGCACGGGGAACAGCTCGCAGTTAAGTGTACCTGTATGTGCAGGCTTCTTGTTTGGAGAGGTGCGAGAGAACTGTTTGCTCTAGCGGGAATCATAAGTGCGCGAACTAGCGTGGTCCGGTCGGGTCACAGTCGCGACTATGTTGAGTGCACGGTCTATTTCTGAGGGCGTAGGCTTTTGGTTTGGAGTTTGTTTGTTCGCGGAACGATATTGACCGTGTGAGTTGTTGAAAAATCATGAGGACAGGGGGCGATGGAATTTTGGGCAATAGTGCGGGCAATTAGGTTTAACGATTTAAAGGAATTGCCGTGGAACATCAGTGAAGACAATTCCAGACCGGAATCATTATTTGGGGTTTCGTAGGGTTGCTTGGTAACCAGTACGGTATAAATTCATATTAAATTCAGTATAGTTAATGGCAATGTTATTTAATAAAATGTGAATACAATTTTTCTGTATCTATTCATTAATTGTTCCAGTAATTCTATCTGTTAGAAAAATATATCTCTCGCATATCTTTATATTTCTTTATTAATGTAATAGTTATGTCAAGACTGTTTTATTCGACTCCAACTATAATTCAGCAAAGAAACTAGGTATGCAATGTTAAGATTTAATATCCAAAGTAAACGTATGCTAAGCCTCACGCCTGTGTAACGAAACCCGAAGCTACCACGAATTTAGGGGGCAATTTTAGACCTCGAATAGTGTTGACAGTAATAGTATTTGCGGTACACCTTACCCCAATGGCTTTTATGAAAATATCACCCTAATTACAACGGTGAGACTCGAGTATAACACGCCGTGGATTATGTTTTGGGCGGTTTCCATAGGTGTCGTGTAACGTTTGCGCAAAAAAGACCAGGTTCGACGAAATTCGACACGCGCACGAAGAATACGTTCAGCTTCACACAGCTCGAAACTGGCCAGAAGAAGAGGAAAGCGGGTTCGGCTTAAAGCATCTGTCTGTGCCATATGCAGGCTCGTATTGCGAGCCCCATTTCTTTATCGGCAATTATTTATTTCGTATTTTATAAAACGTGTACACGCGGCGTAAATATATGTCAATGTTTATTGAAGCATTGTTACTTATTTCCAATGTATGAAATTTATTTAGCGAGGCATTGACTATTTTATAATATATTGGCTTCAATTTAATGTAAACATTAATACTAAAGTATTCGAACGTGTCTCTGGTCGTTCTTCTTTCTTTTCCTTCTAATATAATGATAGCATAAAAGGCACAAAAATGAGGAACAAAATGTTATCCAATTTTAAGGGAATATTGGAAGAAAAATGTATCGTATATTGATAGATGTAAATACATAGAATGTTCTGTCAGAAACTCGGCTTTAAAATACTTTACCATCTTATGAGATTGCGATATCGATTATTTCAAGCAGTACAACCCCTCGTACCCTATCTTGGCCCGCCTAAAGCACATTCTTCAAAGGAGGGTGGCCGACCTCGTTCTCAATGAAATCTTACACCGATGCAATCCCTCGATTCACAAAATATCGAATAAATCCTTCGAATACTTGTACTGTTTATTTTTGCCATTCAACCCCACACTTTTCTTTTCGAATAGTTCTCTCGGTATTAATTTAATGCTACTCCGAACATAGTTGGCGGAATACCAGGAATAATTGACCAAATAGTTATTGCTTCCATATATTCAGAGGATACGACGAATCGAACATAAATAACTAATTTGCAAATTCCTCAATCTAAACGCGTCTTTCACCATTGCAATTTGTCGCGCCTATTCGAATATTAAAATAGTGGTCCTACTGTATCTTCAATTATATTACAGTAGGGGATATTTGAAAAATATTAATTGCCACAAACTTTATTTCGCCAATCACGCGCGAGCTTAAAGCAAGTACGTGTTTGCCAAGGCCCGAGGACACCTTAGGGCCACCAAGAGACAAGATAGTTGAACGCTTGGTTCCCGAATTATACATAGTAATAGCGTCTTGCATAGTTGTTCATAGTTAGGAAACTTGACGGTACGACTATGCGTCGACCCTTGCTACCCTTAGAGACTTCGGTTCAGTACCTCCGCCACCAATATCGAGAACGTCAACGATGCGAGACTATGCTTTCGCAATTTGATGGGGACACGCCGTTTGAAACCACTTGAAGGCCCCGGAAGCATGATATTATACGTAGACTTGAAGTGTAATGCAAAAATCAACCATAGTCTGCACGAAACATATTAATAGTTCGGCGGGACAAAAAATTAGAAACTGTCCTACATTTCATTACGCGCAGAAAAGTGAAAGCTTTGGCCAAGATTCTGAAACGCAATACTAATACTCTCTATACTCATGGTGTTGCTTGATATCAAATTATTTTCAATAACGATTCATTGTTTCGTTCGAATTGTCTATAAACAAATCCAATCGTCCATGTTTAGATGAAGATAGTTTGTGATAAATTCATTTCAATGTACATACGTAAAACTGTTTCAGAGCTTACAATTAATCAAGAATGTATACGTACAGCCAGTGCCATAAAAGTATTCGTACCCTAGCTGTCAATATTACGAAAGTGGTTGGAATTGTGCGACGCGTTCGAGTGTTTATTATTTGCAATAAATTTGATACCATAAATGAACACATACGCGAAGTTCCCTTCGGCTGAATTTTAGCAAAACTGGGTAATGGTAACGAACATATATAAATTCTAATCCATCCTTAATTGTTTAATTTCATACAAGTTTCCTGCAATGACAGTGAGGGTACGAATACTTATGGGACTGACTGTACATAGGCAAAATGCTTTTCTTGGTCCCCTTAACTACCGCCCGATACGTTCTGATACTTTCGAAATAGACTACCCTCCAGTAGCCACGTTCGTTGGCCTCCCTCAAGTAATTTACTTATTAAATTTTCGGCTGACCTATGGCATTCTCTCGGGGAGGATGCCAGGGACGTTTACTTTGACGGAAATATGCCAAGCACTGCTATCCTCAAGACGCTGTTAGCGATACGCAAAAGGGGTACAACGATTTCTCCTCACTGCCAGGAGGTTTCAGCTTGCTTTTTGTTCTTTCGTGACACGGCGAACTCCGACTGGAATGCCTGGAAAAAATTCATCGGATGAAACACGGTAGAAACGCGTGGGTCCAAGTCGCCAAGGTAACGTTCGATTGGCGTGTAATCGGTAATCATAGATCTCGCGGTAAAACGATTAATAAACACCGTGACCAGCTGTCGATGACTAATGTTGCATCACGCTCGATCGAATTGAACAACAATGATACGGTAGTTTCCAGTGAAATGATTAAGCGGGGAAGTAAGTCGACGGTACAATACAATGTTGTCTGAAGTTGTGCAAAAATGATCGAGAAAGCTATTTCTCGCTGGAAGGCGGATCTTGTGAGATAAGATTGAAAAATTAGAAATTCCATTGACTTGCGTTGCAACACGCATCGACGATTCAGAATTGCCGTTCGAAATTGTATATTGCGGTGCAATATATTTAGGTACTTTAGTTATGCATTCGTTAAACGAGTAGCACCTGTTGATAACAGCGGCAGAATAATCTAAAGGACGTACGGTAGCAAGTCCGAGGAAAATAGAAATGGAATAATTTAATAATTAAAAAATGTAATTATTGCAACATTATGCGCGATCATTTTTCATTTAACCATGCCGCTGTGAAGTGTTATATCGAATCCCTTGATGCTTAACGAATTTTATTTTATTAAATTTAATGTTGGATTAGTCTATGCATGGACAGTATCGATGCAAATTGAAAATTTTTCTGTGAATAGGAAAGAAATTGTGCGTTGCTCATGAATCACGTGAAACGTTTCACGGGGAAGAAAAGCGAGATGATGATAGACTTCTGGAAAAGAGACGACAATGCCAATAATCAGCCAAGTGGTTCGACCGATTCCAATAGCTTTATCCTTGAAAACGAGGAGCCGGGTGCTTCCTCGTACCCAACCCCGCGCGTTTTATACTGAATTATAGTATCTCGTCTGGGTCCCTTCACGATCCCACATTTATGCTCGAGAGAGTACAATTTGTGACAGCCTCCTCGCTAAGGGATCTTAGATTCAGAAAATCTGTCTCATTGTTGAGCGCCTTCCTAAGAACGAAGAGTTAAACACCGACGATCGAGGGGACAATAATGATCATCTGCATGTGCCACCATTCTCATATAGTGGGAAATATTTAGTTTGTACATTCAAAGAATACTGCGTGTCTCGACATATATATGCAAATATCGTCAGAAATTAGAGTTAATTCTTTATACAAATTGATCAAAAGTATAACTATGTTTCGCAATATACATTAAATCGATCACGATTGCTTTTACAACACACGTGGTCCAGTCTTGCTATTCTAACCAAATATTTAACAAAAGTGCATACGGTCTGAGAGTATCAATTTCTTAGTAATCCAAAATTCATCTCGCCATTGATAACCCAATTCTAATTGCGCAAAACAATAATATACACCCAAGGGTGGTCTAGCCTTCTACTTCCCCATAATACACCGTCCCCGAACACTCTCCATTTTCTATACCGTCCATTCCAAAAATCTTTCGGCATAACTACTATCGCCCCGTACAAAAAATTGAGAAACCCTCAATATCGATTAACGCGACAACAAACGATGAAACAGAGGCACCGATTGCGCAAGAGGAAGCGCGGACAGGGCGCGTTACATCGTCGATCCGGAGTGCTGACCGCGATATCCGCCACGCGATCCCATTTATCAGTATCGATATCGTGAATACCGGTCGACGTGACTTCACCTCGGCGCGGCACGCCGTTTAACGAGGGAAAGGCGATCACATTTCATCTCATTAGTCGGTCGGCATGGTTACATCAATTTATAACTAACACGGCTGGACGATAGATACTGGTAGCAGCGCTTGCCCACTTAGCCGAGTTAATTAGCGCCGCGTTTCCATTTCTTTGGCCGCGCGAAAGCCGGACACCGAAACGGCCGGCACGTTACACGAGATGAATATACATGCATATATGCGTGATTTTCGTAGCGCAATCGCTCAAACGCCGCGTGTACCCGCGACCTTAATCCTGACCGATCGGATGATTTTCTATTTGTCCAAGCGCGCACGGTTATCGATCATATTGAGACTCATTAGATCCGTTTCGCTAATCAGGATGTTTGATGTTACGTTTATTCTGATAAATGAGGATGTAACCTCTGTCCGACGGAGTGTGCATGAAATGTGCATATTATGTATACGTGCCTTCGAGGCGGGCACGTTTGCATGATAGATAACGAGCGTGAAACTAATTTGTCACACGTCGAGTATGAATATTAATATCGACGAACGATTCGTTTAGCAGGTACGTTATAAACGAGTGAATTGATTTTGGGACTATTTGTACGAACGTTTCGCTAATTATGCAACGGGCGTGACCAATTCACTTTGTCGGTATGTATTCGTGAACAGATGTTCGCTTCTTCGCGCGATATCCCGTGTGCATTCGAATGGAGAATACACGGATTCGTTCGATCGATAATATCTACAAGTTGCTTTGAAATAATAAATCACCTACCAGCTAGACAGAAGAAAGCTATCTGGAATTAATATATTTGCACATTTAATTAACACACCACGCTATTTTACTCCCGACGGTGGATGTTCCGCGAAGAAATGAATAGCAATGAAACAAATGATTAACAGGCGTTCGACGAGAGGAAACGAATCTTCGAGGAGAAAGTGGAGTTCTCGATATCACACATCTCCACGACTCATATCACGATATACACATTCGTTCCATCTTTTTGCCTGCCTTCGAAAGCTTTTAAATCTGTTCACCGGTACGAACGAACCATTCGTACGCCGAAGTCTGATATTTTACCCCGTTTCATTTGCCATTTGTGAACGAAGATATCGCAACAATCTAGAATACTCGTAACGGAGAGAACGATTACAATGGAACGAACAATCTGGCAAGGAAATCGGCGAAACGTGCCGCGGAGATTTCTTCTCGTATCTGGAACCTCGTGGATCGTATAGGAAAGATATATGACAATAATGGCAAGGGCTCGTAATACAACCGTATTTGTGACACGACCGACTTGCAGTCTGGATAAAATCTCTAGTTTTTCTCGTCGGTTGTGATTAACATTCCGAACGTATGTCCACCTTGTGTTTCAATTCTTGGAAGACCGTCTTCGTTTTTTCTATCGTTCTCTCTCGGTCTCTCCCCCCACCCCCACACACCCCTCTCTCGAGCAGTGCCTGTCTTTCTAATTGTACATACACAGACAATTCTTACATAAGAATCGTATGTACATCGAATTCGCTCGAATAACCACAGATCTTCTTATCAATTCGAATAATGCGATTCTATTAGAGGCGATTAATTAGCATTTGCGTTAATCGAACGAGACAAATTGCTTGTTTTAGTCGGAAGCGTGAACATTAAATCAGCACATCCTATTATAACGCTGATTGTAATAACTTATGCGGCGATGATATAACAATGTGCACTGCACGACAATAATAAATGTGATCTGTGGTAATGATCAAGTATTTACGATCGCTTACAGCTTATCGTTTACTGCCCCCTTCCTGTCACTACTCTCTTCTTTCCCTCTCGTTCCCTCTTTCACTCTATCTTTGTCCTTCTACGGTGCATTTATTTAAGAAAACACAGCAGCACAGGTGGATAATTATAAATTCAATTATTCACTTGTTTACCTGTACGATCAAATGATTTACGTAATCGTTCAGACGATACCGGTTTTATCGAGCTTTCAATTGGTTTCAATATCTGCATTATCTGACGTTCGCCACAGTAAATTAAAGAACCAGTGGAAGCTCCGTTTATATTTCGGCTAAATTAACGCGACGTCGCCGCGCCGTACGGGTTTATGATTCCTTGCACGAAAATTGCGCATGGATTTGCGATATACGAATCGACGTAACGTACACGTGCGACGAGTTTTATAAATTCTTGCGAGAGTTTCTATTTGATATGGCTTTTCGCAGAAAGGATACACCACGAAATATTCCGTCTTTCTATTCAACGTTATTGCAAGTACGTGCCTCCTCGTGATTATATCAACGATTCGAGGTAATCGTGGAGTCATCGAGACCTGGTGACGTTCTCGTGAGAACTGGGTCTTCCTTCGGACGTAATGCTCTGGGCATTTTATGATATCTATAGTTACGGTGTTGTACAAAAATATGTTACATTTGTACGAAGAAGTTCAATTGTGTTGCGCCATAAAATGTACGAGAGGGTAACAAAATTATGATTGGTTCTTATCGTAACTCATGGTACAATGACGCAAAATAAATACCAGTTTCTTGCAGTGAAATATCAAAGCCGCAGTGAATTTTGTTAGATACTCTGACACGGAATAGCAAGACACAAAATATCGCAGTTCACCCGTGCATCTAAAACGAGTTTTAAGAAGAAATTGTTCCGGAATTATTTAAAATACATACATTTTTATGTATTATGTTTTCCATTGATTGATTGATTTTTTCACAGTGTAGGAATCATCATTATCCAAAGTGGAAGTATTCCACGTCTATTTATATTCGCTTAGTGTATCAATTAAAAAACACTCCCCGACGCGAGGTTCTAATACTATAAACAAGACGGATCACCAATATCCTACTATCTTCAACTTGAATCTCAGGGTCTAAAAAGTTTTTCATAAAATAGAAAATCTAGTGCAACCCCAATACAGCAAAGCACAGTTTAATAATTGTATTCCACCTTCGATAATGCTTGTCATTATACTATAAAATATACAATATCTTATTTAAATGCAATCGAAATAAAGGTTAACATTTTGTTTTCTGCATTTCAGACGAATATGCACGCATCGTTTCCATATGACGGTGGACGCAGTAGTGGCGGTGGCGGCGGCGGAGGTGGCGGTGGTGGCGGCGGCGGTGGTGGAAGGGGCGTCGAATATGGCGCCGTTCGCCGTCCTGACGCTCTTCTGCCACCCCCGGGCCTCGACCAAACCGACCTCGTTCTCCACAGCAGCCTCGTAGATGACCCCCAGGTGAGCGACGATGTACGTAATCGCAACGCATTTTCTCTATTACTACTCTCCCATTGTTCTGCGCGAACAAAACTGCAAACTAAAATGTTGGAAGTATTTGCGGAGCCTTCTTTCTCATTTCTCCTTTATCAAGCGTTTATTGCAATCGCAGACAATCAATGGTATTTAATAAATTGATTCATTTCGACCGGAGGTCAGACTTCTCTCGCATAACTTTCTCTCGGTACTAACAAGTATATGATACTCATACTTCTAATATTTTATTCCATTTCAAAAATCGTACGAATTGAAAAACAATCAAGGTAAACATGAAAATGCTATTTGGGATTATTTATATGTCAAACTTTCGTTGTCTCGAGTACACCTACGTCAGTGAATTCAGAATATATTTGTATCCTGCTTTCCTAATTAATGTAAGCTTGTATTAATAGTTCGAATCTATCTATTTGTAGAACACAAACGTGGACGATGGAGGGTTCATGAACGACCTGCCTCTCCTGAAGAGTAAGTAACATTTCTGCAATGTTTCTCGCGCAATATCAGTATCTCAAGCTGTCACGTAATTAAAACTCGCTCCCGTGTAATCGTTCTAAACTGCTCCTTCTCCTAAACGAAGAAACTCGCTCATCTCTATCAAGATAATCGTTTTTATGCGCGTTTTACCTGCTCCTCGCTCATTATCCGTGGCGCCACTTGAACTCACTCCTCTATCAGCTTGTTATCTCGCTAATAATATGTTTCTCTTAATCTACAAAGTCAAATTATTTACTGTTCCAACATCCTGACGATCGCGATTCTCTCGAATTAACAAACTTACGTGCCAGTAGAGCACAAGAACAAGACGTTCCGCATTGAGACAGAAGTATATACAAGGGATGACGGACATAATGTCGACGTGGAAAACGAGCGTGTAACGCGACCGGAAATATAAAGCAACCACGCCGGTAACTTGTCGCTCTTAATTAGAATTTATCTCCCTGTGTGACGTATCGACTGCTTCTTCGCGAACAGGGCCTGAATTTCAAAACCACGGCGGAAAAGTAAAAAGGCGAACGGCCTACGTGCAACCGTTCGCCATTAACGCGCCTCCTGCAGTCGTAATTTCAGGCAAAAGTATATATACATGTATGTATACAAAAAGAAAAATGAAGCACAAATCGTTGAAATCATCGATTGTCGGTCGATTTTTCATCGTGTGCTATGGTATGAATAAGCCGAGTCACGTAACAGTTAATTCTTTCCAAATAAGTACAGACTGCCCCCCCTTACAATTAGTCGTTAATATTCTTCGTCCTTTAGCGACGAAACTAGAATGAACAGTTGCCTTTCGTCAATGATTAAGCAATTTTTCCATCGCGCGTTGTCCCGTCAATTAAGATAGCTCTGACAATAGACAGCCATAAGCCGACACACTGATTACCAAACAAATTAGTAGATCGTCAGTTCAACTACCTGGCTACCTGAGACCGACGAGATTACACTTGAAAGTGTTAGGTATCACTCGTCCTCCTGTACGTACACCGCCGATTAAAGATTCAGGACTTCTTCCTTACAGTTGCGGGAATATTTAACGGCTTGTTAATGGTTCATTCATTCGTGGTTATTATTGTAGAAACATTTCGATTAGTCGGCCATCAAATTTCTTTGGAACATAGAATCGAAGCAGTATGCGAAACAGCAAGTAAAAAAGGACCACGTAGCATCGTGCTAGGTGGAAGTCTTCGGCCTAATTAATGGTTTGTCTTCGGAGCACGCTTGACATAATCACTTAACCGATAGTGGGTCGCACTTTCACGCCAATCTCGCTCCAGATTCTCGGAACCATAAACATATAGATAACTGATTTATACGGGCAGCGGAGTAGTTTCATTTGCCGCATGCTGACGCACAGTTTCTGTTTGCCAGACACGTAAATGGTCGTACGAATAAAATAGAGACGCACAGGTGGCAAGGACTGTCCAATACGAGCGATCGCGTAACGTTGAACCAGTTGTCCGTCGGTTCAGCGACAGGAGGATGCGTACCGTGGATCGGGACGATTCCTCTGTTATAAGGAAACTTGCGCTTCGATCCTCCTCGCGATTGTCGATGCGAGAGGTATGTACGTATCGCGGCCAACTCGTTGCGTTGCGAAAGTGTCACGCGCGTGACTTTATTCTCAGGTGTTTTCCTTCCGAAGTGACGAACGAGGACCAAGGGATGGAGCTGAGCAGAGCGGGGAACAAATGATTGACTCCCTCTTGTTCATTGTCGAGGGTCCTTCGACGTTTCGAAGATGAAATTGGAAAAATGATAATACTGGGGGTCCGCGTGATATATTTTTCCCGGATGCGCGATTGAATTTAGTTTTGACAGAGTTGAAAGTTTTCTCATTGATATCGATGGGAAGTGGGTATGCAGTTGAAACTCATGGAACAGTATCTGTTAGTCGGCCTCTTGAGCTTGAGACGATATTGCAGAAATTGATGAACAGTTGAAAATTGACGATAATAGCGGAAAAATTGGAATTTTAAATCTGGTCGGAAAACAGGGTTCAACGTCGCATGTGGCACATTCGTTGCCCTGCTTATCGTATTTGAGATGATAAAACGAGATGCAAACTGTTTGAAAGTATTACTTGCTGCACCCTTAAATCTACCCTACGACTAAAACCATATATCTATGTGCTCAACAGTTACGTTACGTTCAACCGTTATCATACACTACTAGCTGCGCCAAGCGAAATAGACAAAATTAATTATTCCAAACGAATTCGAATAGAAATGGAGGATCTGTCAGGGTTTAGTCGCTCGTGAATCACAGACGTTCAATAATAGAATCCAGCAAACCCCGCCACGTGTTGCAATTCCTAGACTCTCTGCGCAACCGACACAATGGTAGAAAAGGTGTACCGGTCACGATCCACTCGTCTAAATACGTTTCGCCTGCGCGTCAGAGGTGCGAAGGAGAAATAAAACTGGAGTGGATGCCCGCAGGCGTATCGGATTTCGTTCATTGTCATTGTAATTTCTTTGCGGGGCGCAGTTTTCGGGGCGTTACACACCACAGGGGTATTAGCTACAGATGGCTGTTTGTTCGAATGTCACCGTGGGTTATTATATGCCTCGTTACTTTCCCTCTGACGGCTTATTTGGCCAGTTTTCCCTCCCCTTCTATTTCACTTCGCGCCGCCATTGTCCTTTTGTTTCGAACGACGTATCCGACATTGTATCGTCGAATTCAGAGAGGTGTACACCGACTCGTGTTCACTTAGACGTGACTTCTTTCTTTTGGTCGACGCGTCCCTTTTTTTTCGTCCCCGTATTGCGGCGAAAAAGAATTTCTGCCGATTCTCCCGTATTATTTTTTAACGACTTTCAGCAACGAAAATGTACTTCGAGTGGATTGAAATAACGATACGCGATATATTCATCTTACGGCAAATATAATTGTTCGCAATAATTGAGGGGATTTCTCATTCTGCCCCATTGAATTCGGTAACGATGCATCGTCATCCATATTCTCATAGGGACGTCACTGTTAGAATATCCAGTGGATTGGCAAGAGCAACGACAAATACGTACACCGACGACACAACATACGCGTACCGCTTCTCGGAAGCCGGTTATACAATTACCTGCAGCTTACCTTGGCTCCTTCGTCACTTCTTGACGTGCTCCAGTTTAACGGTTTAACGTTGCACGGACGCATTCGAACGAGATCAATTTTTCTCGGAACTTTGAGATCTAAAAAGTGTCAAATTTTTAATGCGAAAGTCGCCTTGCATTGTTAAGGGAAACATGGAATATTGCTGACGATGGAAATTAATGAAATGGATATTATAGAAAATGGAGCAAGGACCATTTTCTATAATACCTATAATCTATAATCTATAATCTATAATACAAAAAGTTCACATTTCTTGTGAACGCAGTATATGTTACACAAGCATTGGACGAAGATATACAGATTTTCATTTCGCTCTAGAAGGAAGGGAGTTTAAATATATTTTAAGTTAAACATACTCCTCTCCTGACATTTGTCAAGTATAACTAAGGGTTGTGGATAACTCCCGCGAACTAAAGAAGTCATTGTGAACTACATGTTCACGTTACAGTATATAATCTGACATCTGTTGGCATCTGCTTCCAGTGTTCAGACACTGGTTTCTTGTAGCCCAGGGCCTCTTATAGGGGGTGTACAATTTTATCGATACAAAAGGCTTATATTTGCCGAGCAGGAATAATAGGAAAATGGCTTCCAAATTTATATATAATTTACAAATAAATATAGTACGAGAGCCAACAAAAAAATATATTCATCGAAATATCTGTCTTTCAACAGACAGGCACGATATCAAGTTTATCCAAATTATCGCATTCTCTCGTCCTTAAAATATTTACAGCCCAATTGATAGAAACAGGTGTAGTCAGAAATTGCGTGTCAATAAAAAATTGTAATATAAAATCAAAATAACTGTCACCAATTTTTACGCACTCCCATTCAATTGACTTCAATTTACCAATAATCCCGCGAAACCCTTGAGCGCAGTAACGCTCGACGAATTTGAAGTGCCGATAATTTCTTATTTAGCGGAAAGGGGTAAAAAGAAATCCCCGAGCGGCGTGCAAGGAAACGAAACGAGTTTTTGTCGTTAATCAGTCGGTCGTTCTCCGGCAACGGTGGGTCTTTAAAGACCGATTATTGGAACTCGAGTCGTATTAGAAACAATTAATCATTCAAATGGGGCCGGCGAACGGCATGCTGTTACTATGTTAATGATTGTCTCTAATTTACCCGGTCAATGGCGTTTGGTTAATTAACGCTCGTCGTTACAGAACCACCGGACAGTGGTTAGCCATGTTACGCACCGTTCACTGTAAACTACCGCAGGAACTCGGTTCCTCTGGGTGTTGCCAGCCGCGGCAGGGCTGAAATCTGAAAATTATGCGCGCCCCTTCACGTCGATGGTCTTGACTTATGACCAGAACCGTAATTTAGGGTTTACGAAACTCGGGCAACGTGTGTTTCGTATATCTCGCGAGCTATCGGCCGTGTTTTATTAGGAGGACATTATGCTAATACCATTTTAATCTTCGACAAACCAGTTTCGTCATTGGCCAAGCACGTACACACACGGCTGCCCGATATCGTCGGTAAATGATGCCTGATGTATCGTATAATTTGTTTATCTTCAAGATTTATTCGCGTAATTATGATTTTAATATGCACAATTTTTGTTCTGTGCACGGTTCACTGCCAAAAGTCGATTATCAATAATATATTGCAAGCACCGGAGCACGGCGCAACGAGAAACGTTATCGCTATTATGATTTGTTCCGTGAGATATTATCTTCCGTTCCTGGCGTTTATTAAATATACCCGAACAATGTGCCTGTCTCGTCCGTCGTGGAAAATTAAGGATTTTGTACGAGCGAATTCAGCATTCCATTCGCATATTTATGCGACTTGATTATCGTTGTAATAGAGAATCGGTTACGTGACAGGGTATAAAACCTGTTCCAAATGAAACTATTTCCATGCATCCTTTTTCCTGTTTGATTATATTTCCAATATCGGGTTGCATTATTAATGCTGAATTGATTGCATTACAATTCGTTTCTCGTTACCGGGCGCAGCTTTAAGCAGCGCGTGATTTTTTACTGAAAGGTGAAACAGGACTGCTTTTTATCGTTCCTGTGAAACGAATGATACTAAACGTCCTGCTACATTTTACAGCCATAGATGACATGAATCGCAACGCTCAACTGCATAAACTTATATATAGTTATCTCGCACTTATCTCGCTTAACCATTAAAGTTCAAGATGTTAATCGTTTTCCAAGAAATGCGCTCTATTTTCCGTTCGTGAATATCGACCCCCGCCGGATCGAATCGCGCGATCCTCGTATTGTTGTCTCCTATTCGGTGACAAGTAGAGAAGAATAGTACGTATAACTTCGAACAACCCCATCAGCAATGGAGCACCGTCGTCTGGCGTGCTCGCTGCCGGTAAATCGATTTCAATCGGATGGAAGTCGTGTCGAGCGGCAAGATGGTAAGTGCCTTTTTTCCGCATTGTTCCGTTCGAAAGGAACGGAATTGTCGAAGTGTCGGACAAATGGAGGGCGGCCACCATCTTTGTGCAGGGGCAGCTAGCCTCCTAAAATCGAGCCCTAATGAAATTAACGAGGACCAGTGGCGGGTTGCCCCCGGGCCAGGTGGATCCCTGCCACGCCGAGCACCCCTGCCGAGTAACAGTGACGGGGTCGAAAAGTCACACCCTAGTCGCTTGATGGTAACCAATCAAGGTCGAGAAATAAGTGAACTGGTTCCTTCGTTGGCGATTGGTTAAGTTTCCGGGATGTTGATTGCCTAGGAAATTGTGCGTGCGCCGGGAAGCCTGCACGTGCGAACTTGAACCAGCCGGCTGACGGCTATTCTGCCCTTTGCAAATTAAGTGCCTCCGCGTTTACTGGGTGTTTGTAGGTTTTATCGCACGAGCGGAAGATGGTAGGTAGAAGCTGTTATGTAAGTTCGTTTCGAAGGAAGGGACGAGCGGATTGGACGTAACGGTTTGGTACTGGAGACAACTTTGCCACCTGAAGCATCATGTTTCTTTTTTTACGGAATTGAGGGAAAGGACGGGGAAGGAAACTGGCAAGTGTTTCTTGAAGGATACAGATATATTTCGATTCGAGATTTGAATTCGGAGAGGCAAACGAAAAATATAGTGAATGCAGTGAAATGTAGAATTGAACCGCCATTCTGTTTTATTCGCGAGCAATTCGTCTAGCCTCTTTATTGTTGCACTTTAAGTCAAACTGCGAGGATAACCATCATTTTTCATCAGGCAAGTGTATGTACATATTGTACGATAGCTGATATGCATAAACGAGTATAGTGATAAAAGTAATGCCCGCGATAGAAACTTTATTCGACTAATTATTCAAAAGCACGCTTATTTCGACGTTGATTAATAATCGCGCCGTGTAACACTGTGAAGTAAAAACGAGATAAAATAAATGATCGTACGATGATGGCAAAGCAATTAAAACATCGCATTAACCTAATGAGGATCCCCCGTACAGGAACGGTGGATACACACGTTCGTAACTCGTGAAGGATTATCTAAAAACGTTACACGACGTGCAAACATTGAAGAATCGCAAGGCATACCTGTCGAGTGCAAGGAAACTTTGACATCTATTTACGTAACGTTGAAATTCAGCCTTGAGCAGCGTGCGATCTTTGGGGAACAAGAATCGACTGACGTATCGATCTGCGAAATTTATCATGGACACGACACACACGATCGAATGTTTATTTGCACCCGCATGATTATTACGTCTCGACGTTTCTAACCTTCGAATCGTTCCTTTATTTTACGTCAAACATTTTCGCCCGTCCGGCACGTTTTCGGCAAAAAATTCATTGCGACATCGGACGCTTTACGAGAACCATAAAAATATTAACGACGTCTATGTCACACCACACTTGTTACTGTAACTCTTAAATCACGTGTGATTACCATCGATCAAGCGGAAAGTAAAAAGCAATTAAATTGGGAGAAGAATTAATTTCGCCCTAATGTATGATACCTGCCAATTCTTTACCGCGAATCAAAGATAAGTACGCGGTGTATTAACAAATTAATCGGCCTCTATTAAAGTGTCCTTATTACTTCGTTATCCTCGTCAAGCTGCGCGCCTCTTGTATTCGCCGAATTATTACAGGTTAATTCTCTCAACGCGACTGCAATTTCGCCACATTAAACGAGCCGCGTACTGTTTCTTCCTCAACCCCGATAATTCAACGGGGAGGAGAAGAAATTAATAAATCGTACGAAAGAAAGGACTGAAATTCGTTTCGTAACACCGGGTGAAAATTTGACGAAGCTGGTCGCCATCTCGATAATTACAGAATGTGAGGGGAAAAAAAACCGGGATTACGTTTCTTATCGCAATATCGAATCAGCGTGATTCGTATGAACAGCTCCCACCGCCACGCCAGCGTCTTAATTACAAAGTAACGAAGCCCCTTGGGTCGATTAATTTGCAGTTCACACTGTGTACACGATTGAACCCGGCCGCGAATGTATTAATATATCAATACACCTGTGCAATAATCGCGTTATGTAATCGCCCCATAAATCATAAATACGCGAGTACGCCGGATCGGCTCATTAAAATCATGGACACCGAGCATTGCATCCAGCATGAAATGATTTCTCTAAACAGCCCCGGGGCTACGGATAATAGTGAATCGTCGTGGGCCGTGGATCATGGGATCGTGAAGCTTCTTCTCGCAAGCAACGATTGATAAATCGCCGATCACTCCGGAGTGATCGTCTTTTCTCGGCTGACTTTTCACCGGCACCGACGTATATATTTCATCAGTCAGATCGCTTTCACAATTTTTGCAAGACTTCTTTTCTTTCTGCTTGTTTCGCCGCCTCTGTCCCTTAATAGAATTTTTACCTTTCAACAGACGCGCTCGCCATCCATCTCGATATGCGTCTCGATAATGGCATCAACGTGTGCAAGTTGGAATTTACGAACGGAGTCTAATTATTCGAATGATTTGCACAATTTGATGTAATCATTCGACGGGAATCTTTGCGTCCTTCTAGTAGTTTTAGAAAATCTTTTTTCATGATATGATGGAAGCTTGCTTCGTCTTCTTTTTTATTTCTTGTCTTTTTTTGGGTAGATAAATATTCAGGTTTCTTTTTCAAAGATATCGATCAGAAGAAAAGGTGTCACTGGCTACAAATTTCCTTCACGTTTCTATTTCTTTTCTATTCAACGCCTCGAAAGAACTATTTATTGAGAGATTTCTATATAAATGTAATCGAATTTTATGCACACATTGGAAAGAAATATCTGTGCCGATAAGAAAGGTGCTTGGCCAGGAACTGACTAACAGGCGAAAGTAACCGGATTCACAGATTTACCTTGTTTTTTCTATTAGCTGATTTTGCAATCAGAAAAAGTGTAGCTACCTCATTCTGGTCGTTAAAACGATAATTGGTCGCTACTATGAAAAATGCCGTTTCTTCATTTTTGTTGCATCAGGAACGATTTTTAAACCATTAGGACTTGATCAATATAAAACGTTTCGAGTCTGCTCTAAATAACGAAGAACGTTTTCCTCGAAAGTGAAAGTTTACAGTCTTACAACTATGTTAATTTTAATCTTCAAACTTTATCTGAATGTGTACTTTATTTCACAAACTTTATTTTAGCTAGTATAATTAGCATTCTTCTTTTAATAAAAATTTATTGGCGCTTAAGAATATTTTGCAGTTATGTTACTGAATAAAAGTAGCAAGTTTTGTACGTGTAAAGATGTCAGGATATATTACATAATAATTAAACTCAGCTACATAATCCCTCGTGCATCATTGAAACATTTGTGCAATCTCTATGCAACTTTCCACGCTCCTAAAGACTACGTAACCCGTAAGATTCATAGCAATCATTAAGCAGTTACCATAACTGTACAATTTAACAAACGAAGTGTCACGAACTATTACGACTAGGTATGTATATTTAATTATGTATGCACTGCAGTTCTGAAAGAAATATTGAACCCCAAATGTCCTGATGATACGTTTCCGTGTTTCGTAATTTACTGACAATACAGGGAGATTAAAGGAGCCCGAGGAATTCATGGAAACACTGATTTGGTGTCAGTGGAAATTTGTGCGAGACTTGTGTGTGTGCTTAATAGTTGCGATTAATCGCACCGGTTTTTCCTCAATAAATAATGCAAATCCTTTTCAAATATCGTTTAGACTCCGCTTCAATATCTAACTAGGCGATTAAATAAAAAATTATTGCCTGCCAAATGCACAGATCATTGAATAAACATTGTACCAACATCGTCTTCGATTTACGTTTCGTTGTAAATCCTAAACGTTCGGAATGCGCAGACTTCAAGATGCATACGCGAAATTTTGCACACACATTCGCGATAATAATGTTAATGATAGCACGACGTCACGATAATGAACAGATATAATTACTCCACTTATAATTCTATCGATTTCTTGGAAATGACTCGATTCATGAAACATTGGCTCGTTGGTCTGGGTAGCACAGAAATTACTATGGAATATTACTCGGATTAACGGTAATAATCAATAAACAAATGATGCCGGATGTTACTTAACGCAACTCGCGAATTATTATTCACGCTGCAAGTAGCATTTAACCTTATAACTACGTTTTCGATGAACAAGCATATAACGAGAATAATTTTTTAAGTTTTGTGAAACACTGGCTCCGCTCGAGTAACCATTGATCTATTCGAGTTTATGTATTACGATTTATAGTAATCTTATCAAGGACTACACAGTTCCTGCATGCACATAGAACGAGTCAGATTATTTTACAAAAAACGGAAACACCATAACGATGTGAAAAATTGTTTTGTAATTACATCTTTTCTGTTTTCTATTTTCTATTTTAACGTCGCACGGTGGCGTCAAACATTTTCTCGAAGACGATGGAACTTTCCCAACATTATAGCAGCAATCGAACGTTGAAATCCGCCTACGATATACCTTTTGCTGCAATCTACCTGTCAGATAATTGTATCGTGCCCGAGATCCACTGACGCCAATGAAAGAAGTTTTATTCCAGCCTCCCGATCAAACAGCGGCGACGATTTATCGCTTTCCAAAGACTTAATTGACTACCCACGCTTTGCAATGCCGTCAATACGATTTCGATGTCTCTGACAAACGATCGTTGCAAACGTTGCTTGCTTTATCGGCGAAAACTACTAAGTGAAAAAGTTGTTGCAAGACCAACCGCGTAATGAGACCTTAATCATGATAAATGGCTATAAAACATTTGGTTTCTTTCGTTTTATCAATCGCTTTCCTTGAATGCTCTTTCCATTCATAAATGTCGTCGGGGTATATAAATTTAGAGATGCGACTATACTAAGCACGCGCTATACACTTTGATATCTCGCGTTCGAAGTACATTTATGCGCCATTTTCTAAGTATCAATGGCAACGAATTTATATGTTCACAAAATCTTGTACAATTTCAACGACATCCAAAACAATACATCTTTCACAGAGTCGTCTAATATTGGTAACTAATTGATTATGCAATTGCGATTGCACATTTTAATTGCGATCGCACATTTTGCAAGAGCAACATTTAACGATCGCAGAATCCATGAATTGGAGCTATTAAACAATTATCGCCGTGCCTCGCATCACAAATGAACCATCGAATACAAATTGTTATCCCCCCACTGAGACGTGTGTAATTATTACTGCGTAACGAATAGCATAATTAACATAAACGTTCCTAGCACACATTACTCCATGCACCGTGGAAGCAGCCCGTTTCACGGTTTTAACAGTCGTGACCGAGGCTCTGGGCACTTTTGTTTCAACAGCACCGGTAATATATCCACGCTGGCCGAGTGACAAATTATCTGGTGGCGACTTCCTAGACGTTATCTTGGGTAGAACAAGACGCCACCGGTCACGGGATACCGAGGCGAGGATGTTCCCGCGAATACATGCTTTCTATAGCGTTTATTATGGGACGAATGAAAATCTCATTAGCTTGAATTTCGAATTCGCGCCGAAGATTGATGACGCCGAGCTTTAATTTTGATCGACGACTTGTCAACGGTAATCTCTTGATACAGTGCTTTAATGTATCCGGTATATCGATGTCCGTTCGATACGCGATTGTATAAAATGTGAATTAAAAATTGTAACAAATGGTAATATATTAATTCAGTACAAATACACGTGTTCAATGCAGGATTGGTATGATATAATAAAATTTAGTGTTGTCACATTTCGATATTATTTCTGGACATTTTATTATCACGATTTAGAAGAGCATGCAATAGCAGAACATCGTCGCACACTATCCAGGCTAAGAGGATAATACAAGAATGTAATAGAAAAAACTCGCGGGTGATAAAAATTGATATAATTTTTCACGTACACCCAGCAATTTACAAATCACCGTCATGAACGAATTTCAGCGTGTACTTTCAGTCGCAGTCGTTGCATTGCAATTTAGCCGTCAAGATCAATCGGCGAACGATCCACTTCTTAGGTAACTTTAAGCATATCCTAGATAGAGCATTCATCATAGCAGGGAAATGTTTTTCCTTCTTTTTTCGGAAAAACACGAGTGTACAGTTACCGTAATATCGAGGAGCACTCGTTTTCAACAGGGCGCTGTTGAAAATGTCACGGAATCGTTCATTCCTGTTCCGTGGCCATTGAATTATAACCGGTACACGCTTTTGTAATTAACTCACGATCGATTGACCGATAGCGAACTCATCGATGAGTGAGATGATTTCACAATTCGCACCGGCGAAAGGTTAAAGCGACCCTCGATAATTACACGTTCTGCACGCCGCCGCGGCTAACGTAACCAAAGCATCAGTTATTCTCATTAAATAAATTAATACACCTTCCAGTGCCGTTACCGAGATGAAGATAACATGCAAACGATTACGCGAAGAACGTTTCGAAGGTAGCAGCTGCAATTCTCTTCTCTCTTTTTTAATCCCCTTGAATAATACCTTCTGACATTTGGTGTTGTATTTTGCACGACAATCGGTACAAATCCGATTGTCCAATCAGCAAATGAAGTAGAATATGGAAATCGATCAAGTTCCCTCTATTCGGCGTTCTCATTTGCACAGTTTATTAGGGGACAGTGATTGTATTTTGATCGTTATAAGTTTAGAATGATTAAGATAACACGAGCAACATCATGAAGCAAACATTTGCACGAGAATTAATAATGATCATCAAGGCGACGCGCGGTTTTGCTATTTCTTTTATGAAAGTTCGTAACGTGCCAGTATGCGTATCCTTTATTCGAGTGTAACATTTTTAACGCTATCATATTATCTGGTCAGCTCCATCGACAGCCAACTTACCGTTACACGATTTTCTACCGCTTCATTCTCGAGATTACAATTTATAAGCGCGGAACAAACCCACGTCGACCTATTTGGTTCGCGTAGAAATTTATTACCCGCTTGACCCGGCCGATCGAGACGTCGATGTGGATTGATTCTACTTGACAACTTGTTTGCACTCTCTTCCTCCTTTCTTCTCGCACTGACTTCCATTTTCTCTCTCTCTCTCTCTCCCTCTCTCTCCCTCTCTCTCTCTCTCCCTCTTGTACAATTTCACGTGCGCAAAACTCAGGCAAAGTTTGCGGTACGCAATCGCCCGTCAATCGAAATCGATTCCCGACCAGAGAAATGACCACAGACACGTGTGTTCCGTAGAATAACAAATTTCACGAGATTTCCGTAATGCGCTTTAAATTGGTAAAAATGTTAGAAACAATCATGGGATATTGTTGTAAAATAAAAAACGGAAACTTTAACTTTCCAATTTCCAATATTCGGATCTGTTGCTAAATAAATTGTCTACGAGCCAAAAAAAATAACAAAGACCCCAACCATATCTGAGGTATTCCATGGAATTTCACGGCGGGTCGGAAATTTGGAAAAAGTCCAACGGCAAATATTAAATTATAAAATAAGGAGAGAAAAGTACTATCCGCGGTATACTATTGTGGGATTGGAAGTTTTAGGAGAGATTAAGCCGGTGCAAGTGTAGTGTGATTGGTAACAAGATTATATATATATTTATTAAACAGTTACTATGCTATACTACACTATGTTATTCTACTCTATCTACTCTGTATCCACACTGTTCTCTCTACACTGCTCCTCGATCTACACTTCTCCGCTGTTCGATCAACTCTGTCTATTCCCATTCATACATCCACTCGTCTTCAGTCATTCCCGTCTTTCTCTCTCTCTCATTCATATCCCTAAAACATAGAAAACAGGGGACACGGGTCTGCAGGCCATCGTTGCACGCCTGCAGACCAGCTGTGTCCCAGGTAGCCCGGTCACAGACGACCCATGCCCGGACGTTGGGCGCTTCGCACTCCTACACTCGGCCCCCCTGCAAGGATATCTGACCTCAGATATCGCATGCTCCGTTGTGAGTCCCTTCGGTGTCACTGCACGTGTCATCACTGTCCTCACTCGCCCATGGTTTCATATAGTCCACCGCTGTGGATGTTTGATGTGGCCCTTCGTGTTCGCCGATTTTGGTCACCATATATCTGTCGTTTCGCAACGCCTTCGTTACCTCGTAAGGCCCAAAATATTTTGCCGCGAATTTTAAACCCGGACCCTGTTGTGTCCGTTTAATTGCGACTAGGTCGCCCTCTTGGTATTTCCTACTTTCGACCCTTTTTTTATTGAAAGATTTCCTATTTTCCTGTTGGATCTTGAGGATGTTCTGCCGTGCCTCTTCTCGCAACTCGTCACGATTCTGTTGAAATAAATTTTCCCATTCACACTCTAGTAATTCGATTACCTGGGGGTCGTCTCGAAATCTAGCGTTTACTCCGAACAATATTTTAAACGGTGTTGTTTTTGTACTTCGACTCGGTGTAGCATTAAAACATTTCTGGCAACGATCCAGGTATTTGTGCCATTCGCCGGGCTTCGGCGCTGTCAATTTGGCTAGCAGCGGTATTAGCGTACGATTGACTCTTTCTACCTGGCCGTTTGCTCGCGGCATACCTGTAGTTGTCAGTACATGATTGATGCGCTCGTCTTTACAATAATCTTCGAATGCGGTCGATGTGAATGCGGTGCCCCTATCTGATATAATCCTCCGGGGGTTCCCGAAAAGTGTCGACTGTTTTTTCAGATGTTCTATTACTTCGGCAGAATTACAGCTCTTCGTGGCGTAGAGCCACACAAATTTCGAGAAAGCGTCTATGACAACGAAAACATGATGGTATTTCTTTTTCGTTGATGGGAGCGGTCCCAGATGGTCTACGTGGAAGGTATCTAACGGTACTTCCCCTTTGCTAATTGTAAATAAAAATCCCTCCGGTCTACCTCGCTTTCTCTCTGCAAGTATGCAGTCGATACAATTTCGTAGTACTTTGTCTACCTTTTCCCGCATGTTCCGAAACCAATAGTCCTTTTTCAATAAGGCTTCGGTTTTTTCGGACGCGAAATGGCCGTTTTCGTGGGCACGCTTGATTATTGGTGTTCGCATAGACCTAGGTACCACTAGACGTATATCGCCATCGATTTCCTTAAATAGGATACCCCCTCTAATTTTGTAACCCTCAGTTTGTCCTGATTCTACCAGTGCGTCCACTTGCATCGACACATGCTCTGGCTTCGAATGAAACCATTCGAGAGCCTGATTCCTCAGCCGCGAGACTGCCAATGCCTTCGCTGTGTCGTCGTCCAGCCTGAAAGTTAGGCGCACTGCCTCCAATTGCGCCACCCAAACGTCGAAGGTTTCGCCTTTTCCGTCGAAATAATTCAGCATCGACTTCACTGATTCGTCGATCCTCACCGGCGCTTGCTGACTCCAATACACCGGTCCCCCGATACTCGTCCTCTGCATATTACGCCACAATTCTGCCTCGCGTCTCAACACCTGCATCTCACGCTCCATGAGCTCTTTTTCGCGCCTCGAAAAGCTTGCGTCCCCGCCGTTCGTTGCCTCGCCGGTTGATAGCTGTGGCGTCCTCGGCGAGCTTGCGCTGGGCAGCGTGATAACGCCCGAATCCTCATTCGCGGTCCCTTCAGCAGCGTCGTTCGCCTCCTCGCGCATCCATGCACCCGACGGGTCACTCATCATGAGTCTGTTGATGAGCTCTTGCTTCGCGCCGATCGGACTCAAGCCTTTCGCTTTTAAAATTTCCTTCAATTGCACCACTGTGAACTCACTCGGGCTCTTGCTCATTTTTATTGCACGTTCCGCACAGTATACATAATCTTCACAGTCTACACAGTCCACACAGTCCACACAGTCTACACAGTCTACACAGTCTACACAGTCTACACGGTCTACACTACACGGCTTAGTTTCGTTGCTCACTCAATCCCGGACGAGCCCCCAAAAAGATTGTGGGATTGGAAGTTTTAGGAGAAATTAAGCCGGTGCAAGTGTAGTGTGATTGGTAACAAGATTATATATATATTTATTAAACAGTTACTATGCTATACTACACTATGTTATTCTACTCTATCTACTCTGTATCCACACTGTTCTCTCTACACTGCTCCTCGATCTACACTTCTCCGCTGTTCGATCAACTCTGTCTATTCCCATTCATACATCCACTCGTCTTCAGTCATTCCCGTCTTTCTCTCTCTCTCATTCATATCCCTAAAACATAGAAAACAGGGGACACGGGTCTGCAGGCCATCGTTGCACGCCTGCAGACCAGCTGTGTCCCAGGTAGCCCGGTCACAGACGACCCATGCCCGGACGTTGGGCGCTTCGCACTCCTACACTATCAACTTCGTTTCACCCGATCGCCCCGAAATTAAAGGATATTTCTATGCGTAAAACCCAAGTATTATACGAAAGAGGGAACCAAACAAAAAAAAGATGGGGGAGATATAAAAACCGTTCTATACTCTGTCGTATTACGGTAATTTTTCATTGTTCCTCTTTTTTACGAAGAACTTCGAAGTTATCGCTTCGAGACCGACGTTGGCTCTAAACTGCCATAAACCATAGGTGTAGCTCATGATCAAGCGAAGCATCGATGAAGAGTTTCAAGTTATAAGTTGACCATCGATTTGCCTTGTAATAACATGGCTTTGTCCGAACCCCCGCGGCCCTATATTAAGCATTCCAGAGCAACGATGCAATAATGTCGGACTATCGGTGCATAGAAACGAAAGCAGGACGAGGTACGGCGAATTTAAAATATTTCGCGGGGGATATTGCTTCGATATCACGATTATGGACCCGTACACACAACCCGCGCCGGGGATAACGTAATTTCAGAAGAATCTTCCGGTTTTGGTATTTCCTTCTCGTCCACTTGTTAAAGGTTTCTTTGGCCTTTTACGGGGACGCGGTATGTATAGTAATCCCAAGAAGATTATTGCGCTCCTTTCGTCAACGAAATAAAATTAATTGCGAAATATTGCACGGATATTAGCATATCTTATTTTATTTTCATTCCTGTTTTATGATATAGAAGAAAGGGGAGACGTCGCGACCGTTTCAAAATACGCAGGCATTAAGGGGAAACGCATCCGTGAATATTGTCTTGTGTCTTTTACAGCATCGTAATGCGATAGAATGTATTAAAGAATTCATACGTGATTGCTTTCTGTGGATTACAAAAAGATTACCACGGTGTCTCCTCCTCCGTTGTACGTGAATTTTATTGTTCGTTAGTAGATGCCGAACGTTGAAGATCGATTTGCCGGTACGAGAGAAAGTGTGTTCCAAATGCATATACATGTATACATAGAATATTTTTATAGGCGTTTCGTAATTTGTTATAGTGGTGTATACGAGCGAGGACGAAGATTTTGAAACTATTATAATGAGCATTGCTCAACAACGGTTAACTGCCTATCTCGTTCATGAATAATATTGAACATTTCTACAAATGAAACAGATAACTTTGCATCGGGCAACAAATGAATATCAACAATGCTACTCCTATCCTGCAACAAACAAATCATTAAATTTATTTTCAATTATCATATCAAAAATACTGTAACCAAAGGGGAGTTCAGTAAATGTCCAGTAAACGCAAATAATAATAATAAACACACCCTTACAAGCGCAACCATAAACTCTATAAGCGTTCCACCTCATCCAGAACCCGCTTCAATACTCCTTAATCCTCTACAGGTTTCAAGCAGCGTACACTCATTAACCACCCATCCAATCCACCCGGGTCCGTAAATGAAAATGTTCAACGTCGACTGTCTCCTTCCTGATACACGCACTAATTGATTCCCGATCGACGAAATGCATAATTCCTCGGTCGTAAACGTGTGCTGCGGCTCTGTTACAGACATGAAACCATCGGACAGGAACGAGAAGGCGATGCTAAGTGGAAATGCACAACCTTCGGACGTGTTCTGTTCGGTTCCAGGACGATTATCGTTACTAAGCAGCACCAGCAAGTACAAAGTCACGGTAGCCGAGGTACAAAGACGACTATCGCCACCGGAATGCTTAAACGCGAGTCTCCTCGGCGGAGTCCTACGAAGGTAAGATATTGCCTTGAAACTCGCAACTGTCCCTTGCTGCACGACCGTCTCGTTTGCATAATACAATTTTATAAGGGGATTAATGCCCCCGCGGTCAGACGGCGACGCGACGACGTCGTTTGACGATGCTTCGAGTCGAAGCGACGAAATATCGTAAAATCGCCGACTTGCCTTTGATGCGATGATCGAAGATTAACTACTACGCCCCGTTTCGTTTTAATTTGGGGGCCTTTGAACTTTGTTCTACCGGGTGCCCCGCGCGAACTGTCGGTACTAAATTTTTTGGACTTTCCCTGAACCCTACGAGAAAGGTGTAATGAAAGTTAAACTGTATTCAACTGTCCGCATAAGCTTCGAACGACCTGTGTTTACACATACGGCGTTCTTTTATTATCTTGACCCATAAAATATGCTGTCAAAGTGTGGCCGTTAAAACCTGGAACACACTGTTCAAGACACGTCGTACAATACATTAATTATGTAGTATTTATTACCATAGATTTCGGTGTACAGTGGAATTAAATTTGATAGCGACGAATGGCCGTAACTGAATACCTATAGAAGTGAAACGAAAATTCCGATGCATACATTACGGTGCGTTTTCATCAACGATCAGAAGAGTATATGTCAAAGATTGTTATTAATATCTGTCCGAAAATAGTACCGTGGATAAGATTCTACCATCGCCCATAGACCAATATATTATTTCTCCGAAAATACCCCAATATATTATATTCCTTCGCACGCATAACTCACGATCTTTTTAAATGACCGAACCAACATTTCTCCACGGTTCGAATTGTGCAAGTGATTGAACGGTATCCCCCTAATGGTGGCCGATGCTTCATCCCAAAAGTGATATGCACGTGGAAACGATACGAAACACGAGACACCGTGTTGCTGTAAATAACGCGCACACTTCCGGACATTTGTCCCCCGTAGCAGAAACATCCGAGCGGACTGTATCATCGAGACGGAACAATAGGCTGTACCATGGGGTAACCATGGGATAGCCATGGGATCGGGATACCGACACGATTAACCGTTACGCGACTTTATCCAGCCGGTTAATTAATAAACGTGCGTTCACTTCATTCGGCCGCCTCGTGCCCGTGCACGGACAGCCGGTTGATTTATGGATATCTCCCTTGGAAGCGGGAAGAGCTGCGCTTTATCTGATTCACTATTTTACTCGGCCAGAACACTATTCGTTGCGCAATGCTTTATCACCAAAGGCGTGGATAAATCGCCTGCACTTGCGGCCGGATGTATGGCACGCACGTGAAACCGTGCCCCGCGTTTATGAACGTAAAGTGGTACACGCGTGGATCGGTGTATGAAACTCGGCGCATTCGACTTTTTGCCGAGCGAATCGTGGATTACGCGAAGGGGAAAGGAAATGTGAAACGCGCTTGGTTCACTGTAATAGGTAATAATAGGATGGTGTTTGTCTCTGCCGTATTCGATGTCGCGGGATGCACCGCGAGCGGGCGAGGGAAACAGTGGTACGAGTCAATGCTTCCACGTTCATGGAAACGTGACGTTACGAATGGTGAATTTGTCGGAAGAGCGGTGAAGGTTAGTATAAATATTATCGAGCCTGTTTGGATTGAATCTGTTGCAAAGTTAACACTGTTATTCGATCGACGAGAAATAAGGAATCGGGCGAATGATTGGCTAGATTATTTGATGAATAAGAAAGGAGAAATATCAACCATTACTACACCGCTGCGCAATTATTGGGAAGTTAGGGTGACTCACATTTGTTCAGATGAAGCTAACACATTTATGCGTGCGCAAAATATAATGGACGAGCAAATGATTAGGACCACTTGCATAAATTAACAATTTCACATTGACACGATTAATTAACTTCTTCTGACTGACCCTTTCACTACTTAAATAGGCATTGAGGTTTTTTTTTATAAATATCATATTTTTGTTTCTTTGTTATCAGAACCTTAAAAAACATAATTGACAGTAGGGTTAAGTATTCAATCTTGTCATTCCGTTTATTTCTAAATGTTGACAAGCTTGGTCAAATACTGGCGTATACATAATATTTAAATTTAGTTACTAATTACGGTATATCCATTTTGCATACAATTTCGTCGGAAGTAAAGAACAGAGCGCTCGATTCTGAAATATGATGCATTTTACTCCATGACCGCACGGTCAACTCTTGACTCAATCTTGACTGAAACAACGTAATATTATTCAAATCAACACAATATTAAAGGCCATTTAGTTAGGCATTTATTCTATAGATAACTATATTACTGAGCTGAAGATGCCTCCTATCAAGGAGTCCCTCAGAAATTATTTTGAAGAAATAATAATAATAATAATAATAATAATAATACTTCTGGCGATTGTGGAAATGAACAGAGACTCGTGATGTACTAGACTACTATTGGGAAAATGTAGTTTCTCATATTAATGAGCCTACCAGGGCGAGCAAAACTCGAAACGTTTACCCCTGAATTCGATTTTATACGGAATTAAATTCTTTTCAGTTGCATTTGCCCCTTTATTTGCAATTTGTCCTAACCGTTGCAAATAAACGATATAAAAGTAATCCCCTTTATTGTTTTGGTTCTACCAGGTCAAAGTGGTCAACTACTAACTAACGTATGGTCAATTTCCAGTTCTCTCGTTGTTAAGGGTGGACAACTTCTGACGCAATCATGTAATAATACAACTATTTCAAAAAAGTTAGCATTGTTACATAATCCAGGAAGTTGGAACAGCATTGACGCGCATAGAGCCTCACTATTTAATAAAGAAGCATGCACTATGATTATTCGTGCAGACAATTTTTCTTAACTGGTCAACTATTGGTGCCGATTCGCCAACTAACATAATAGAAGAAAAAACGAGAAACGGTTGTAACGTTTTCCACACGCCCACGCAACGAGGCTCGCGGTGCACAGCTATTCATAAAACATGGCCCAGGGCTTTGGTGCTCAGAATTGTCCCGCGAACCGGAGCGAATACCACAAGCTTGCGCGGCAGAACAGGGGGGTGGAGTTAGAGGAAAAAGGAGAACGTTGCATAAACTGCCAACAAAGCGGCCGATCTATCCCCGATGCAAATGAGACATTAATAATTGCATGGCTTCGAGTGTCAATTCCTCGTGTACGAGTAGCCCTCGGGCTGGCAGCGAACATTCGATGCACCGGAGACCGCGACGATATAATTCATCCATTCGAATAGCGATCTGACTGATAATTACACGCGCCAGGTTCTCTTGCCACCATAGATTTCTACCGTGCCCATCTGCCTTTCTTTTGTCTCTCGCGTTTCGTACCTCTCCCCCCCCCCCCCCCCCAACCCCATCCCTTTCCCCCCACGGAGAACCCCACCTTTGCTCCGCGATGCTCTACCTTCACGGTGAATTAAGGTTTACGATCGACGGCTCTTGCAGCGGGCCGCGAGAACGATTCTGTTTTCGTTTCGCCGCGACTCGTTTCCGACCCGCAACCCCTGTCAAATTGCCGGTTAACCGGGGCGAAATTAAAATTGCAACTCGGCTTCTCGACCCCCTCGACGCTGACAGGGGTTTGATATTTTATTAAACTATCAGCATGCGAATTGATTGCGAAATTCGATTTCTCGCCGGCACGCATTTCTTGGTTCGAAGGATCTGGGGATGGAATTGATAGAGATTTTTAAACGTTCTGTAGACTTGACGGTATATATATATATATTTTTTAATGAGACCCGCGTATTGATGGATATGCTCGCAGGTGATAATACAGTGAAATTTTTGGTCCGCGGACGACATACGCCTGCGGCATTACAGAAACTTGTTCAGATAGATGAAATAATGTATGAAATGAACAGTGGAAAGATCGCAGGTATTATATTAAATCGAAGTTAATCGAGAATTTTGTATTCCCTGTGTTTGGTTCTACTCGTGCTTATTATCGGAAGAATTAATCATGTACTATTTAATAGTGAAATAATTCTATTCTGCGTGTACTGCGTGAACGCAGGAGGAAAGTACTTCCATTGCTCATACAGCGCATACATAGTACAGCTGAAAATATTTACAGTTTCAAGTAACATTTCGAATATTTGCCGCGGCGAAAAAGTTCGATTCATCTCGAACGCGAGAAGTAACGAGTTATTCGAAGATTAACTCGCCAAACTCGTTTCATCCATGCATCATATGCCGCGAGTATAATTGACATTTTAACAATTGTTTACGGCGTCGGAACGACATAAACTTCTTTCCCCGTTTAAATTACGAGTGATTATGTTTGAAAAGCTATGCAGATTCCACGCTGTATTGTATAATGATCGTGCAAATGTTTGTCGAAATGGCGCAAAAAATTTACGCGCGCGTACACGGGAAACTTATAACCACGCGCGTAGGGGTTTTTCTCGCGGCGATCGTAAAAGTCGATTCAACCGTATGTTTTATTCATAATTTCACGTTTCATTGTCGTATCTGGCTGTTCTCACAATCGGTTAACGACTTTAAAGATTACCGTCGTGAGCCAATTTTCCATCGCAATTTTTCATGTTTACAGCGAAACATCGCCGACAGTAAGACACGGTAACGCTGTTACATTATTATCACTGTACGAAGAAAAAAGATTGTACATATGCTGAGAGCTTCGATACACCGGGTGCACGCGATTTTATGCGGGATAATACTCTCACGAGTGATTTTTACTTCCCTTTCAATTATCGAAGCGCCATAAAGTTAATGTTCACGTGTTACGTTACTTGTAAAACGCTTCTGCTTCGCTCCTTTGCGTATAGAATTCGGATAATTTTTCAGTACTTCGTAGTGGTTATGCAGGTACGATGGAAGTACCATCTTTTTATGTACCGTTTTAAGAGAAACGTTCCGTTTATGAATACGGGAACGAGAGGAATGATAACAGTCGCATCGGAACAATATTTGCGCACGGTTATTTGACGACATCGTAAATTTCCTTTTATTATTCATCCCTTCGTTTTATCTATTTCTTCCACTTTCTCTTGTTTCCAGTTGCATTGCATCTTTATGACCAAACGAAGGTTTACGATCGACAGTTATATTACATTGCAAAAGATCACCGCGATACGATTGTTTCTGCCGTGAATGCCGGGTAATTTAAGCACGGCCGATTATTTGAAAAAAGATTGATGTTCACCCGTTGGCCGTGTTACAGATCGTTCTTCTTTGCCTACGATCTTTTACCGCTTCATTCGTGCGTCGTAACATCGGAATTTATTACAGCCGCGAAAAAAATAGCGCGTCGGCCGCGGATGAAATTAAATCACTTAAGAGGCGCTTCTGAAACAAGAAATTGCCTAGCGTAATTTGTGATCCGGAATAGCCGATGGTGATTATCACCCTTTGAAAATCTACTGATTGTAATTAATTGGATATGTGACTTGCCGACATATGTGTTAACGAATGCACCGTTCTAAATTCCAATAACACCGAAACTGTGCAAACTGAACAAAATTTTCCCTCGTTGCTCTACCAAAAAAAAATTAGCTATATTGCTACAGTAAGACTAATCAATTCTCAACCCTTTCGCAAGTACTTCCCTCGTCGCTTGCAGCAGCAGAAAACACGTTCGAGCGTGAAATATTCTCAAATCTGTCAACACGATTCGGGAGACGAAGAGTTCAACGATTAACGATGCCAGTAGTCGAGGATGTCTCGAGTAATCAGGGGTGCAGGGTGTCCTGGGGATCGTATCGGGGGAGAATCGAGTGGAAGGGTGCGTGGAAAATCGCAGAAGGACCTGCTGCGAACTGCTCGTTTCAAGAAGACTAAAATACTTCTCGGGACAAGACTGTATAATGAATGGAGAATTGCTCTCGTCACGTACAAAACAATTGCTTTGCCTCCGTCGATAATAAATATATATATACATATGTATGTATGTGTGTGGCCAGTGTCATGTAAAACGAATTCCTCGTGACGCGTGAAGAACACACAAAACGAATCGAGTGTCGATGAGTGCACGCGTCGAGGGACGTCGCGAGTTGCGTAAAGTTTCTCGTCGATTTAAACGGGGGTGGTAAATATCCAGGGACGACGATACTTATGCAATTTATACAAGATGATCGCGCAATAAAGCACGCGAGACGAGGAACGATACATTTTGATCGCCAAGTGTTACCTGCAGCGAGAACGAGACAGTGGCATTAAGAGGACACGAACGCTCTTTAAGTGGTTGCAAGGAGAAAATACGAATACGCGATATCATTTAAATGGTCTCCGATATAAGACATTTAATATACTAAACGTGCTATTGTATTTTGTATTCGTTAACGTGAAATAGTTTTTGCCTAGATATATATTGAGATACATTTTAGCTTGAAGCTTCGGTCTGCATGGTGTTCCCCATTTTGTTACTTCTTTGTATAAATTAAATATGTATTCCACGCGGTTTCATTATTTTTGTATGGAAACCGAACACGTTTAAAGTTTAAACGCAAAACGTTGACTTTTACGATTGAAAAGTGCACCCCTTCTATAAACTTGTCTGACAATCGAAACAACTGTTTCACTTAAACGTCGCGCACCTATTATTGCCATAGAATCTCCGATAGAACAATAGAGAAGTATTTCCACATTTCAACTGCACCATCATTCTTCTCCCTCGCAGCGCAACAAGAATTGCGCAACACTCTAACAATAAATCGTGTCGGTCAAACGCAATAATAAAAATATCTAATACGATCCGAGTGATACACCATTGACAGGAAGTCCAACGTGTACATTATTTCGCCAAGTGAAGAGGAACCAACGGTGAACAAGAAATCCCACCGATTTAATCGATCCCCACAGTTCAAGTTCTGCGATGAAACGTTCGAAGGATACTATCAGAATCGTCTGATTGTTAGCGGGTCCGGTACAACAGGTTTATCGTGGATAGTAAAACGCTATCTGATCCCCGAACTATAAATGTTCACAAATTACCAAGGGAATTTCTCTTGAAACCGAGGTACACTTCTAAATCAAGTGCCGGCCGGTGTATCTGGTCGCATCGAGGTGGATTATAGCCCATATAAATAAAAGCTGGCATCGACGCGTTCGCCTCGTGTCGGTACACTGCGAGAACGATGTATGGAACGTATTCTGGAGCGTAGATCCTTTCGACAGATATGTTAAAGGAAGAAAAAAAGAAAAAGAAGAAGAAGAAGAGAAAGAATCGTAGCGGTAAAGTGTATTAATTGCCGAACGAAGCGAAAGATTACCGGACGAACCGGCTGCTCGAACCGAACAAAGGTAGCCGATGTGTGCACGTATTACCGTTATGTCGATCCACGAATGATGGATGAACGGGGTGTCTTGAAAAAAGTACTGCTCAATTCTCGACGTTATTCCGCGAAATATACTTGAGGGTCTTGCGGAAGGTTGCTCTTAGGACGGGAAAATTCCTGTTTGATTTTTCAGCGTTGCTTGCGCTCTTCGATGATCAAATATTTGCTCTTTTTTTTTTATCCGCTGACTGAATATTATTATTCATGAGCCCGGTGTCAAGTATCGTTTTATAGGATTAGCGGAAGCTGTATGAAAAGTGTTCAAATTGGTGTACGAGATCGTACGTATGTTTGCAGTGGGATGATGGGAAGGAGTTCAACGACTTGTAGAGTGAGCTGAGTGTATTAGGTTTTCTTTTTATTGGAATTTCGAACGGGGCATATTTAAATTCTCAACAGCGAGTCGATATTCGGAGGAATATGTGTGCAAATAATTGTTAACGGGCCAGCAATTTTATTATCTGCAGCGGTAGCAAAATTGCGTAACAGTTGGATTTTCAGGGTCGCGTGAATGAGCATAAATGTCTTGGAAAGTGTCTTACTCTGTAATCGACTTAATCACAAAGTCGACTTGTTCAACAGTCGATGAATGACACGTGTAGCTATGGATTATGCTAATTTCGCGTTTCTCTGTCGTTGCGTCCTCCCTTCTCCCTTCTGCCCCATTGCTGCCCGATTACTCGTTCATTTATTTTTTCGTCCCATGAAAGATCTCAGCAGAAATGATTAATGGAGCGACTTCGTTTCGAGGTTTCTATTTTTTGCAACGAGTCATACTTGTACACGTGCGTTTCGAGTATCACGAGGTATGTGAACGCACCGTGTAAACGAGCCCAAAGATAAAGGTCCGTTTGAATAAATTGGCACGTGCAGACATATGAATGCAACGAAATGATTTTGTTGCGAAATATTTACAGTACGTATTATTAAACATATGATGGATTCTTTTTCAATCCAGTTATTTTATCCCTTTCTGGTGCAAAATTGTTGGAGGTATTTGTCTATACGGAAATTTATACTTATTTAGTTCGGCAACATTTCATTCTCTATTTAATCTTCCTAACAGAAATTTGCTAATAGGATTTTTTCCATTATATTTCATAGGGCGAAGTCCAAAAATGGCGGACGTCTGCTTAGGGAAAAGTTGGAAAAAATTGGACTAAATTTGCCAGCCGGAAGAAGGAAGGCCGCCAACGTTACGCTCTTAACATCCTTAGTGGAAGGTAAGTTGAAATTCTTTGGAACAAATTATAACGAAATAGAAATACATCATAGAATTCGTAACAATATTAGAAATTTGAAAATATCCGCATCTAAATTATGCTCCATTGCGCTTGCCGCCTAATAAGAATTACTACGCCAGAAGATCAAGGACTCAAATATGTAAATATGAATATTTAATTAATTTAACATATGCATCAATTGATTAAAGTCGGCAAAATATTTGCACTTACTTAAATAATGTTACGATTAACCAGCGACACGTGGTTTTAAATCGATTGGAAAGTTTAATTGAACGAGCACGAACAAAACATCGTTTAACTAATAAAATATATGTTACACTTGGATTGTCTATAAAATTAAATGAATCGAAAACAGTGACCTCATACATTTAAAATTAAAAAATGGACAGTTTTCGAAGTTTTATAATATATTAATTCAAGAAGGTACTCAACATGTAAACGAATCTTTTTCTAAAATTAAAATTACCTCAATGAAATCGTATTGCTTAAATGAAACGGCAATAGCCACATTTAAATAGTAGCCAAAATGTGTCTATAAACAACCAACACTAAACAGAATCGAGTCGGTTAATCAGATTTGTTACGGTGAACTGTTAACTATTTATCACACCTTTAATGACACGAATTCCTATAAAAAGAGTTCTGCATATACAAGTTAGCCCATTCTGGCGAAGCTCTAATGACTCAACCGTTGAATTGTCCGAGTGTTTGTGTGGACGTTGATTATAATTTATGGTCAAGGAGTGCCTATAAAACACCGATTCAGCTTTTCTATCCTCGCCGCTGACACAGGTCGAAGAATGACCGAGGCACGTGTGTACAGTCGAATCGCGTTTTATCAGTCGATTTATTCGTGCGATTCAGTGATTCGTGCGATATCGTTGACGCAGTGCTTGTTTGGTAATAAGGTAACATCATTATTAAAATGTTAAACTACGTGAACATGTGAATTAAATTAGAAAACAAATTTATTAATTAATCCGCGACACTGACTTTGCCTTAAGACTAATTTTTTCTCTCGAACAACCTTTCCAATCACTGCATGAAATTCAAATGTATTCCCGAAGAATTTTAATTGCTTACCGATCATCACACTTCCGAATGCAAATTGAATATCATGGCACGTGGCATTTGATTACTTAGTTTGGAATCATTTTCAATACTGAACGTGACTAGTACATACTGCGAACGTTCGAGAAACCAGTCGTAGATTTGAAGCTACACGATACTGAAACGAAGTCAACAGGTTTCACGGTGGAACAATAAATTTCTGCTTTGTTTCAGCCGTCTGTCGCGACGTAATCTTTTTGCACAAAGCGAGGGAACGGCTACGCAGCTTCTTAATAACGCATAAACCATAGAATCAATTCTATTAAGTCGCCAGACCGTATTAGACCCGGGCTATCCCGTTCAGCGATCTAATTAACCGTCTGGCAACATATACAGGTTTTCAAACTCGTTTCGTCGGACATTTAGAATCTTCATTTCTCGATAGCATTTCGAAGTCGGAAGTTAATCTCGGGGATATTCTATTCGAACAACTGTCATGTGCGTTCTATGTTCGAACCTGTTCCCTTCTCATCTTTTTATTTTAACAGTTATATAAAGAAGCGGCGAACGTGACGGGCACGAATCCTGTACTAATTCGTCATTATCGATACTTATTTGAATAACTGGAATAAATCTTATGGAGACGATATCGTTGAATAAAACGTAATTATGTGTTGCACAACTCGTAACCGTGCGTATTTCTAATACCAAAGCACTCAGCTCGTTAATTGGAATCTGTTCTCTAGTCCTTTTAAAGTCCGTGAATCGTCGAAACAGAAGGCCGGCCGTTTCGATCCATAGCGTTTTTATATTTGTCTATCGACTTCGATATTTTGCACCGTCAGTACCTCTCTCTCTCTCCTTCTGAAATAGCATAGAATGGACTATATTACTTTCCAAGATTACCCTCGTTCAAATTTCCAAGCACAGAAATCTCTGGGGAAGTCTATCGGCAGTCCCTTTAATTCACGAATTACTATGAAACGGGCGAATTTTTAAACGAACACCATAGAATTAAAGGAAGTATATTCGGATGAAATCAGCTTCCCTGCGATGTGATCGCTTTGGCCCTGTTACAATATTCATTAAGTAACATAAAACAATTATGGCACATGCGTAAAAGTTACAGAACCTGTTTGTCTACCACGGTTAAAAATATTCAGAATGAAGAAGGAGTGGTATTCAAGTAATATTGAACGTACAGATGAGTTGAGTATACTGTATTGTACAGGAACGAAAATCAAATTTGTCGATGGACATAACATTTCGAAATGCCCACGTGCGTCTAACAGGTACACGCACACGATGGCCGTTGAAAGAGTTGGTTGGAGTGCAGCGAAAGTGTGGGAACCTCCTCTCGAACGGTGGACGCAAACGCACCAGGTGTATAGGTATACTTTAGTCGCGTACGATTAACGTATACCTACCTGTGCGTGATTCATGCGCAAATTCGAGTCTGGTTGCCGCACAGTGACGCAACTTCGATTATACAAAACGACGAAAGTTCGTTCTTCCGTCGTCTCCACCTGGCGCATCGCAATTTTCAACGAGAAATCCCAATATCCCTGATCATTTTTATACCGGTAACTTTATATAATATTAATTACACATCGGCAGGTATAAAGCAGAATACAAATTTTCATTCCCAAATAATAAATAATAAAAAATAAAAACTACTTCTTTGAA